>OX438982.1:6534680-7840117 GCA_949316085.1 Hypercompe scribonia
ATGGATATTATGATATATTTACATATTTTTTTTCAGTAATCATGACAAAAACAAACCATTATTTATATAAATCAAATACTTGTTCGCTTTACTCACCTTTTCTGTTAACCGCTGCGAGCAGAAGATAATAGAAGTTAAAGTATCTGGTGCTTTTATAGGTGTCGTTTTATTGTTATTATCATGTTTGATAGTGTATCGTAACAAGTATTAACTTACATATAAATGTCAATGCATTTGCAATAAAACATGATTCTAATCTAATCTTTATGAATTAGAACTATTTCTATAAGATTTAAGTAAGAGATTTAATATGACTAAGTTAACTAACTGAGCTATAAAATAAAACCATTTTTTGTCAATGAGATTTATTTGGTTCACTTACTTTTATTTTACTCTCTAGCAAAACCAAACTTTTCTCTGAAAGGCAAACTTCCTAAAACGAATTTCTACTTTGGGTTCGATTTAATGTAGTTCAACTCAAACTCGCTTTAAAGCGCACTCCTAATTGCTAAAGCCGACCAGCCAGTTCTGGTGGAATCTTTAAGATCAGAATACTTACACCACATCATTATAGACGATTTTAATACTGATCCCTTAGCAATTAATTCACTTAGTAATCGTTATCTGCTCCACACCATTCGATCCATTAGCTTCCTTGTCCTCCTCTTTCTAGCAACCCACCATAACATTGAGCATCAGGATGGGCACTTGACCTCTGCTCTAAACCTAATCTATTCTTATGATCAACATCTCGCTCCTGAAGCCTCTTCCTTTTTATCCTAAGACCTCTTAAATTCCCTCTCAAAATTCTACATATTCGTAGCTGCAGCCAAAGTGACGTCGAAAAACTGTGTGCAGGGGCTTCTGTTTTAGACTGGACCAACTCAGTAGTAGCTACGGACATAAATGGTAAGGTCAGTATTTTTAAAGACTCAGTTCTTAAATTATACGATATCCACGTACTTATGTGGAATGTAAAACTGAAACGCCGCCGGCTCCACTGATGACGGTGGAAATTCGAACGGCTATGAGGTGCAAGGACAATTTCTACAAGAGATACAGAAAGAATGACTATGAGGAGAAATGAAACCTTTTAAGGTTGCCAGGAATCGGTGCAACCAGGTGATATGTAACATCAAACGCCGCCACATAATTCAAAATTTCGAAACTAATCAAACTTCCAATTTGTGGAAATTCTTTGGAACACTAGGCATTGGAAAACAACGACGCTTTATGTTTAAGGTGACAATTGATTTAAATAAATCAGCGATCAACGGTCACTTTTCAATCACATCTTAGACGGATCATTAAACCAAGAGCCAAACTTTGAGCTATATATCTAGTTTAAACCACTCTGATATTGAATCTGACTTTGATTCTTCTCCAGTACCTTCTGAGGACGTCAAAGGATTTTCCTGTCTATTGCTGTGGGATGTGACGGCATTAACCGTCTCTATGTATCTCTGGAACCATTCCCTTACCTTAGAGTAAGGTCTTGATTATACCTGTACCTAAAAAACTAACCCTTCGCTACCTAAACACTTTTAACTAATTTCTAAACTTAATTTTCTTTCTAAAGTTCTAGAGGCCTGGTTTCTAAACAATTCTCACAATTTGTATATAAGAAGAATCTTCTTAGTTCCTCACAGTTAGGGTTCAGACTCACTCGCAGTACAACCATTGCTCTTCTCAAAATAACTAACGGCATTAGGAATAAGAAATTTCTAGAATGCAATTAACCAGGATGGTACACCAACAACTTGCCCTTAAATACCAATTTGTGAATTTTGAGGTGCCATACTATAGATGTATGTACGACTCGTTGTATTGGGATCGATCTATTATCACAGGCAGGACTTGTCAATAAACCACAATATCAATACTGTGGTGATACATCGATCCAAGAACCGCGCAATGATTATCAAATTCGTCCTTCCTCATGACGAGAATCTCGTGAAAGTTGAAAAAAAAATTTAATAAAAAATATTTGAATTTATCTCTGATATTGACAATCTGTGGAATGTGAATTCGATGATAATTATTTTGATAGTTGTGTCTGCTCACGGACTGATAGCCAAGAGCCTAGACCAACACCTTAAGAAGCCTTCATAAGAAGGCTAGATTATGCAGAAGGCTGTCCTCCTTGACACGGCTTGTACAGTGAGGAGGTTTGTGTCTTTGGAACTCTATCCACTGGTTTCTTGGTCCTTCTGCCTTATGTCGGTGGTCTACTATTATTTTTATTTTTAAATATGTATTTTGTTTTCCTTTTTATCTATTTAAAAATGTAATTGTTGTACATTTATATACAAATATACAGTTAATTCTGCTGATAATGTATAAATATTACGAGAGTTCTTGGAACCGATGTTACTGGAATTTACTGACTACAATGGGAACACATGGTTTCAACAATATGGAGCCACTTGTCACACATCCAATGAGTCCCTGCCTGTGGTCAAAGATATATTGCCGAAAAAGCTGATTTCCACACGAGGTGGCATGCCGTGGCCACCCAGAAGTCCAGAGCTATCCCCAGCAGACTTCCTTTTATGGGAGTATTTGAAGAATCGTCTCTACATCAACTAACCAAATACAATACGTAAACTAAAAGAAAAAGTCAGCGAAGAAATGCCGGCGATCTTGCGGTCTTTTTGCCGACGAGTATTCGAAAATTTCGGTGCTCGTTTAGAAGAATGCAAACGTCGATATGGTGGTCATTTAAACGATGTAATTTTTAAAAAATAAATACCTAATAAATAAATATTACTTAGCTTTCTTGTAAATAAATAATATTTAAAATGTATCAAATAATTTTTTTATACGATTTTTCAAATTTTGACTAACTCCTGGCCCACCCTGTACAATAAATACAGTTAATTATAGTTTGTTTTTGTCATTATTACTGAAAAAAATTTAAATATATCATAATGTCTAAACACAGAATTGAAAAAGCTTGTATGAGTTTATTTATAAGATTAATTTTCTCAGTTATAGTAAAACGAGATTTTCATTTTTGTTCATTTGTGTTGCCGTCTTAACACGGAGGGGTTAACAATTTAGAATTAAAATCATTTTTATTTGAAACATTCAAATAATACTATTATTTACAGAACAAAAATGAAATTTTTCGTTACTTTTGCTGTTCTCGTCGCTGTGGCTATAGCCCGCCCTTCCTTTGGACACATCGAATCAGTAGTTGCTAACTCTCCCGTCGTTCTTGGTCCCTACCAAGCTACTCCTCCTCTCGTTCAGATTATCGTAAATGTCGCTAACTCTGGCTCTCCTGCTATTCCAGACGATTTGCAGATTGCAGATTCGCCCGCGGTCAAAGGTGCTGACGTTGTCCTGATTGCTGATTCACTCGCAGTAGAGGATGCTGATGATGTCCTAATATCTGAATCACCAGTTGCAGCTGGCGAAGTATCATCAGTTGACGTTTCTAATTTACCTCCCCTCTCCATTGATGATGTTGTGATTGGTGACTTACCTGCACCATCCACTTCCGATATTGCTATCCGTGTCCCTTACTAAACCTCTCCTACTATTAACTAAACTGAATGCAGTCACAGAACTCGTTATGTGGCAAGAAATAACACCAGTTAATTGGTGCTGTTCAGGACAATTAATTGTTTACAAACTAAGATATACTTGTTGCATTTATTTTCATTGAATTTTGGACACGAAATGTTATTACAATGAGTTTTAATCTATCTCTTGTGGTAATTAACTTCAGAGACATTAGAAATATAATGCTCATGTACCATCTTAAAATAACACAATGACATTAAATAGTACTGTGAATTTAAAAAATAGATAAGTTGTTCACAGCATTAACTTTATTATTAATTGTTATTGTAGAGCTAAGCAATGATAATTGTTTTGACTATGATAAGCCTAGCTGTCATGTAGCTATAGAACTTTATAAAATCTAGTGTTTGGATGTTCGATAAAGAAAATGTAATTTGACTTGGCAATATAAAATCTTTAAATACCATATTATCATTTAAAACTTAAGCTAGGCGATTTATTTATGATGTACAAAAATTTACTTATGGACAAGGAAAACAGAACGGAAAAGATGATTCGATTACAAAAAAATTAGAGTATTCATTGGTACATTGCGCAACTGCAAGAGATAATCTCAAGTTTAATTCTAAAAGATTGAATATCATTAAATATGTACCTTTTTTTGTGTGTACGATATATTTCTTACCAACGATACATATTAATACTTGTCATAAAACAACATTTCTGTAGATAGCCTATTGTATGTATCACATCAGTAAGCATGAAGTTTGCTTGTCAATAAGTGACAATAGTTTTATCAAATAATATTTCATGGCAGATAGCTAACTGAAACATTGTCAGGTACAGCTGGCCCTTAGTAAGTATGCTTGATCTGTACAAATAAAGCAGTCGTTGTTGTAATTTACAATGGGTACCTCGGTAGATAAAAATCGTATTTTTTTCCAACAGATTATGACGATCTACACACAACCAGTACACTACTGCCTACTTAATAGATAAGAACATGATACTTTGATGTTGTAAATTAATATAAAAATATGTATTAAAAAATCGACAAAGAGGAATATGGATTAAAATATTCAATTTTATGTTCTACTTAATTATATTTTATTAAAGACATCGCTATGTGTGTATAATGTGTATAATATTATTAATCATTACGTGTACATCTAGGCGACAGAGAATCTCTTGGGATATACCATCGGCTCTGCCTCGTCAGGCGGTCATCAGCCACCTGGAGGCGAGGTGCAATCCCTGTGTGGGTCGTGACCATCCCTGCAATAGCAGAGGAGGAGTCCTTAAACGCCCTAACGATAATAATCCGCAATCTCCTTTTCCACTACAATTTCGCCTTCTACTCGGACTTATCAATAGGCTACCGCCTTAGAAAAGACGGAGCCTGAAGGAGCCGAGACCGGAGTGCGCGACTTTCTCCTACGGCTAATAGCCACTTTCGTCCGTGGAACGTCTACATTGCCGAGTATCGTAGATCTCCACTTCCATGAGGTCCAGTGTGATGACCGACGAGTTACCTCCATCCAGCGGAATGGAAGATTTTGAACGAAGACGTTCTGATGTTCTTTTTCGGCTCTAAGAAGTAAGACTTACTTTTGGGAGCACTACCGAGATAGGCGTCACAATTTCCTTCGTCGTCCACCTTTTTTAGCTTCTCCTTCTTACTCTTCCCTCTCATTTCTTTTTCTTTTTTGTTTTCTTTAATAGCTTAATTATATTCCATGATTTAACCTACGAGAGGGGGAGAACAAAAGTCGAGCCGGACAGAGATCTCCAACACCCGGGCAAACGTAGCTTTATATCCAACCGAGGAGTCTACAGGTGTCTCAGCTAGGAGTGCACTTGGAACTGAACTACCAGGGTCCCACCTTGGTGATTTATTAACCAGGTCCTTCAGGTCCTGAAGAGCAAAGAGCCAACAGAGGAACCGGCAGATACACCCTCTCGGTTGGATCAAGCTGTGACCGAATGGTCGAACAAGTAAGGCCTCCTCTTCATGCTAGAATATTAGCCGTTGGCTGTGCCCTCCTCGAAATAACAAAGGAAGAAACAACGCCATTGTCCACATCGTCAACGTGGCCTATATCTAATAGTGAATTATTAAAGGCTTAAGAAAGGCTTACAGCGAAATAGTAAAGGCTAGAAAAAAAGAAATCACATAATCACATGAAAACTTACATACACTTTAGTAATCAGAAAAATAAATACCAATATTTTTCCTATTTAATGAACGAAAGATATGAAATCTGAAAATAATAAAATGATAGCTTCATATCAGTATATTATTTAACATTTAAGCTAGAAGATATTATTATCACGAAAATAAAAGAAGACAAATAAAAAATAGGCAAGAAAAGCTGGATGAATTAACAGTTGTTTTAAATAAATGCCGTTTAATAAAACGGATAATTGATAATCCAATTTCAGTTAAATTGGAACTATTACAAGTGAGGGAGCTGCAAGAAAAAGTTATCAAATACAGCCATAAAAGATGAGATATTATACCTGATATGTATTTATTTCTATACAAGCAATTCACTACGTATCCACTTATGTCTAGTCTACATACCATTTTTTTATTTATTTTATTATTTTTTTTATCATCTCCCTCCCGGGCCGTCACCCCACCAGGGTTTGCGGCGGGGTGGTGTGTCGGAATCAGACCGACTAAAAAAAAACGGTGTGCCACTCAGCACCTGAGATAGGGGGGATTCGGGAACAGCTGCCATTACGACATCCGTACGCCTCCTAGCGCCTGTCCGCTAGCGTAGGCTCTATCTGTGGAGGGAATTGAGTCCCGCCTGTCACCACTGCGACTGCAGTGAGGACTCGGCTCAGCACACGCTGGCGGTTTGTTCCGCCTGGGCGGCGCAGCGTGGGGTCCTTACTGCAGTTATTGGAGGAGATCTCTCGTTACCGGCCGTAATACGCTCCATGGTCGGTAGCGACAGTTGTTTTACCGCGGTCGCAACCTTCTGCGAAGACGTAATTTCGCGGAAGGAGGCGGCGGAGAAGGCTCGGGAGGACAATATCCACTCGGACCCAATTCGCCGCCGACGAGTCGGGCGGCGGAGGCGCGCATACCAGCGCCTCATGCCGCCTTGAGTGTGGCCGCGGGTGGACGGGACGGGTTTTCCCCTCCATCCACTACAATGGTTAGCCGCGAGGAGGCGATGTACGGCACACACGGACGAAAATAGAGAGTTTATCCGCAGATGGTGCCCGAGGTAGCGGGCAGGCGCTAGGAGAGATCTGGATGTCGTAATAGCAGCGGTTCCCGGATCCCTCCTATCTCAGGCGCAGAGTGGCACACCGTGTGGTTTTAGTCGGTTAGATTCCGACACACCACCCCGCCGTAAACCCCGGTGGGGTGACGGCCCGAGGGGGTTTCCACACGTCAAACAAAAAAAAGGCTCTATCTGTGGGCAAACTCTTCTCAGCGTCGACCAATACTAGTCCACCATATTATAACCACAATTCAAGTAGTTTAATGATTATGTCAGATTTCTCCATATTATTAACGGTTGAAGGTAAGATTTAAAAGATGACGAAAGGCATATTTTTCCATATTTTCCCAAATCATTAAGAAAAGAAGCCTCAATTGATGAATTAAATAGTTTTTATTTAATAATAATGTTTATGTAAAACATAAAATTGTAGATTTTAATCCATATTTCTCTTTTTTGGTGCATATTTTTTGTATTTATTTACAATAGGCAGCAATGTACTGGTTGTGTGTACATGCAGATAGTCTGTTTAAAAAAAATACGATCTAATATTTACTAAAGCGTCCTTTACAAATTACAAAAACGACTGCTTGACATGTACAAATACAGTTTAGTATACTTTTTATGGGCAGTTTTAAAAGTTTCTGATAACGTTTCAGATAGTTATCTGCCATATAACATTATATGACAGATATATGGGTTGCTGATATATATATCTAAACCTGATATAGTAAATTAAGTGAGATTTTGGAAAATTTATTGCGATGAATGCTCGATTACTATATCCTATTCAAAACATTCAATGAAGATTCAATTAATACTCATTCATATATCTACATAACTTTAACTTGGGTTATCTTGACTTATTTAGTCCATAACGACTGCGACCTGGGAACTGTTTTTCAAGAGCAGGGGTTGGTCACACTAAGCAAGCCAATCCCTTATTTACTATTGAATTAAAATTAAGTGAAATTGTAATCACATAGCGATAACAATAACGCACGAAGTTATAATCAAAAGATAAGTACTAGAACATTCTATTACGACCGTATCTTTTTTTCTAAAACAAATCTTAAAAAATCGAAACAATGGTTATGTGGAAAAAGTGCCCGAAAAGTGCAGAATATTGGAGAGTCCACTTACTAAGTCCATCGGCACCAGATGTCGAATGCTGTACTAGGATATCCCCATCATAATTGCTTAGTGAACTGAACTTTTATCCTATAAAGTTGAAGTGATATTCGGCATAAGGAGTTTCGCTACCCCTGTTCATTCCGTAGGTGCAGTAAGAGCAGACCACGAGAATAAATTACACAGGACAACAGCATGACAAAATTAAGGAAAACTTGACGCAAACTCCATACCCTGAAAGATGATACTGGTATAGAACGAGAAAGGAGAGCATTGACTGTGAGCAGCAATATGTTGGCCTGCAGATTCGCTCGATGTATAAATCAAATAAAAATAACTTTCTGTCAAGTCTTCTACACGAGCGCTCTGTTCGTTGCCTAGGCTCAAATGCTTGTGATGCTTTCAGAGTGCAGTACAATAATGCCTTTAGGGGGCTGTTGGGACCACCCCGTTACTGCAGTGCCTCATTATTTATTTATTTAAATTTAACGGACATGGTGTATAAAAAACCATGCCATTCACCATGCATTCTCTCTTAGTCAACCTTTATGTGATGTAGAAATATGATGTAGGTGCAAAAGTAAAAAATACAGAAGACAAATGACATGGTATATAAATAACAAATAATTTAGATTACTTTAGGTAGTAGAGCCACGCTGATTTCAGCACGAACGGGTCGGTTCGACTGGGGCAGTACTACCCTCCCACAGAAGACCAACCTAAAACACCAGCGTCCGTGCTGTCGTGTTTCGTTGGTGAGTGCGAGACCGGAAGCCTATTGATACAGGGGTGACAGTTATCGTGATAACTATGTGAGCCTTACACTGCCACGATGACTGTCATGCCTTTTACGTCCCCAAGTGTGGCATGAAAAAGCATCTCACTAGGCCACCATAGTGTGGGTCACCACACTGCATTGTCTACATTTGCAATGAGTATGGTCACCACAACTCTTTGGATTCTATTCATGCTTTCCATCAGGCAGAGTAGAGTCATTTTGGCTGGCTCTTCACATAGAAAAAAAAATAAAAATAAATAAAAGGTGATATTAAATATAACTAATACATAAAAATTCACTACGAAATATGCAATAAAAGTAAAACCAATCGTAACAAATTATACAAAATTAAAATGGATCACTGTTACGAAAATAAGGTAAAAACACATCTGAAATAATTCTGCATAAGAGAATATCTGCTGCCTTACCTACCCTGGGTGCAACGACAGAAGTTCCTGCTATTACAGAAGCGTCGAATTCTACATCAAACGACAAGTTTTTATGTCTGCCGACGTCACCAACACCTATACATAAGTAAGGGAGAAGCCGATCACCGACCACCGACCAGGCAAGTGTTCTGGGTTCGTTATTACCGAATTATTTTGTTAATAGCGAAGATCATAGTGATACATGTTCCATTCTATACTGTGTGGTAATTGCCGTTTGCCGAGCAGCTGGTGTTAAATTTGTTGAACGTATCGGTACTACTCGACCCAAAAACAATGTACCAGCTTGGTAGTATAGAATTGATCATCGTATTACTGAGACCAGGACACTCATTGGTAAGCTAATTAACTTTTGAATAGGTAACACGCCACCGAAGGTAAGGCGCTTTGTAAAACAGGCTTTCTTAGAAACTGTACTATGAATCCTCATCAGTACATGTCATGTGTCGCGGAGCGCATAGATTTTCAAAAGCAAAAAAATTTTGCATGGGCAAATAGGATAAGACATTATAGAAAAGGAATAGATCGGTTAAATTAGAACCGAATGTCTCAAAAAATGAGAAATGGGCATGTGAGTGATGTGCATTTGCCAGAAAGAAATACTACATTGGCGTAAAATCCGGTTAGTGCCTGTCACTTATACAGAAGGTGATTGGTTGTGAGATGTCAAACGCTCACTCTCATTGATAAAGATTACATTATGGAGAACCTTGAGAAGGCCTATATCCAGTAGTAGGCGTCTTTTGGCTGAGATGAACAACTTAAATATTAGAAGTATCAAAGTAACATGTGGGTAAATACACGAACGACAATTTAAGGCGAGCGGTACACTCAACTTTACGGTACTATTAATAATGTAAATAAATTGAATGAAATGATTTCACTTAGTCATTTTTTTTACTTAGATTAGATCACTTTCCTTTCTAATCGCCAATCGCATGTCACCGTCTTACTTCCTCATATACTCGTATATTACCTTTATATATATATATGGACATTCTAATTTCAACAGGGACCGTATTCCAGAGAAGAACTGACTGCACTAAGTAGAAGGCATCGATGAAGTCGGAGGTGTGAGGATCGGTATATGAAAAGTATATTTTTTCTTGACATAAGGTTTCGAATAGCCGACACTCACGCTGAAGTTGTTGAGTTACAAGTTCAATAAACAATAAGAAACATAAAGGAGATGATATACCACATTGAGGGACACCAGTGAGGAGATCAAATCAACCGACGACAAGTCATCAATATGAACACATTGTTGACGTCCCTGAAGATAGAAAGATAACCTTTCCAGAGCTGCTGATGTAATCATAAGATAAGAGAGGATAGCCAGTAGGCCATCAAGGCACATGGTGTTACAGACAGTCTTGAAATCAATCAAAACTAATTAAAGTACTAAAACATTAAAGTACTGTGACTTAAGTGTCCTTCATACCCTACCTAATAGCGTTATTTACTTTGAGGAGAGCGATGGTTGTATTGTGCACCTGCAATTTTTCACCTGCACATATTCCTTTGACTGTAGTTACGAATACACAGAATTTTCAACGGGAATTCAGGAGGTCTTACGATATAAAAAAGGAAGATTAAGTCATGGTGGGCAAATTCAGGCACAAAATGTTGACAATGAGAATTGATTGGGTTTATAGCAGAAGTAAGTATTAGGTAAAGTGCTCATCCTGGTGTTTAATGTTGAAGTGAGTTGCTTGAGGAGGTTGGACATGGGGTGCTGGGCTAGAAAACCTCCACGTGGTGCACCCTGGAAACGTTGGCGATGGTGTTTTTCATCACTGCCAGCGGCTAATATTCTAGCACGAAGAGGAAGCCATTTTCTTCGGCAATTCGGCCGAGAGATGGTCCAACAGAGCGGGCGTGTCTGTCGGATCCTCTGTTGGTTCTTCGCTCTTCGGAGCATTGAGGAGGAAAACCTCGGTAAAAAATCACGATGGTGGGACCCTTGCTAGGGTCGGACTTCCTCCGCTCAGCGGTGGAAAAGGTAGGACGGGCTCGGTGTGCACTCACACTGCCACCGAGTAGGCATCAGGAGACGTAGTCTCCCTGCCGCCGTCGACATATCGTAGTCCCGAGTTGGAGTCTTGCGACTCCAAGCGGGGGCGAGGGTCTTGGCTTAGCCGCCCGGACTGCGAGGAAGAAAACCTCTATAAAAAATTACCCCGAATCCCGTGTTCTGGTGCGTGACCAGGGGATGCATGGCTGATGGGTTGTTCAGTCGTAAGCGCACCCCCAGCCGGGGCACCTGCGGACCCCTCGGTTGGGCATAAATGTACGCTTGCCCGGGTATTGGGGGATCTCTGCCCGGGTTGACCTGTAGTTCTCCCCCACTCGTGGGTCTAACATGGAATCTCAAACTAAAAACGTAAAAATAAATATAGAAGGAGAGAAGGAGAAAAAGGCGAAGAAGGAAAAAAGCGTAAGATTGGACGACTTCTCGTCCAATTTAAAGGACGCATCGGTTGGGACGCCTATGTCGATGAGGCTCCCAGAAGTCATTATGACTGCTGGGAGCCGCAGAACATCGGAACGATTGCGTTCCAGATCGACATGTTCGTCGGATGGCACGGGAGGTAACCCGATGGAAGCGGAGCTGTGTGACTCCCGAAAACGCGGGCGCTCCAGGGACGAGGAGAGCGACACGTCCCAGGAGATGTTGCCTCCTAAAGTCGCCAGCAGCCGTAGAGGAAGGTCGCGAACTTCGGTCTCGATCCCGTCAGGCTCCGTCTTCTGTAAGGCGGAAGCCTATAGGCGGGTTAGGGCGGACGGCGAAGCACTTGCAGAGGAGGAGATCGCAGATCTCTTGCTTAAGATCAAGGAGCCGATGGCAGGGGATTCTGTTCCCCAAACGCCATCGTCCATGCAAGAGAGAGCGAAAGCAGCGGTGGCTATCATCCACAAGGTAGCCACCAAGTCGAGTAACCTTAAGGGTGCTTTTGTAAAGGCCCTTAAGGACTCCTCTTCTGCAGTTGCGGGAGTCGTTGAGACCCTTATTGAGGACGTGGCTCGTCTCCAAGCGGCCAACGACCATCTCACACGGGAGGTGGCTGAGCTGAGCGCGCAGTTTGCCCAATTTCGGGCGGATCGCCCTGAGCGAGAAAGCCCGTCTCAGTCGCTTGCCCTTGTCAATCCCGGTACCATCGCTGATGCCCACCTGCGCCAAATCACAGACGCAGTGTGGCGCATGATGGACGGACGTCTCGCTGGTTTGGAGGCGAGACTCCAGCCCCTGTCGTCCGACCGCCGCTCGCGGCACATAGACCAAAGGCCACATCGGCGCTTCCCGTTGTAGGCGGTCGTGTGTCCTATGCGGCGACGGCGTCGATGTCTGCTGTTCCTGCGGTGTCGGTGTCTGCTGTTCCTGCGGCGTCGGTGTCTGCTGTTTCTGCGGCCGCGCCGAGAACACTACAGGCGGCTAAAGTAGTAGCTAAGACGGGTGCACAGAGGTCAGGGCCCAAAACGGCGGCCAAGTCTAGAGCGGAATTTCCTCCGCTCCCCACTCCAGCCGCTGTACCTGGCACCTCCACGTCTGCTCCCTCCATATCTGCCCCTTCCACGGATGGTTGGCAGGTAGTCGGGGGCACAAAGAAGTCCCGAAAGCGGGGTAAAAAGGCTGCTCAAAAGGCAGCCTCTGCCCCGCAGTCGCCATCAGTGGTAGTCACCGCCACGAAGAAGCCGCGCAAGCTTCAAGTACCCAAAACTGCGGCGGTGGTGGTCACCGTTTCACCGGAGGCGGCTAAAGGCGGACTGTCTTACGCTGCCATTTTTCAGAGGGCCCGGGCTGGTCTCGCCAATGATATCGGGACGGTAGGTGTCAGGTTGCGCCTAGCTCAGACGGGAGCTCGAGTTCTCGAGTTCCCTGGAGCCGAAGGTGCCAAGACAGCAGACACGTTTGCCGAGAAATTGCGGGGCATGTTTGCGGCCACGGATGGTGTTAAGATCGCCAGGCCTACTAAGTGCGCAGAGTTGCGCATTTCGGGCCTGGACGACTCCATAACGACCGAGGATGTCCGCGTTGCAGTAAGAGAGAAGACGGGTTGCAACGCGGACAACATTAGGGTCGGCACCATCCGCCCCGGTCCAGGAGGGCTTGGCGCAGTGTGGGTCAGCTGTCCCGTAGCGTCGGCCAAAATGTTAGGCGACGCCGGCAGGCTGCTCATCGGTTTCGTGAGCGCTAGGATCACAGTCCTGGCGGCGAGACCGATGAGGTGTTACAAATGCCTAGCATCGGGGCACACACGCGCCAAGTGCGTCAGTTGTTTCGACTGCAGCGGGTTATGTTTCCGCTGCGGTCGACCGGGGCACAAGGCGGCAGAGTGCTCTGCCGCCCCTCACTGCCCGGCGTGTGCGGCGGGTAACAAGCCCGCCAATCACCTGATTGGGCAGGGAGGCTGCAAGCCTGCCCGTAATTCTCGGCAAGCGTCGGCGGCTAGCCAGTCGACCCAGGCTGCCTCTGACGTCGTTTCTGCTTCGACATCGTCGCCCATGGAGGAGGTTGTAGAGACGGTTGAGTAATGGCCCAAGTCTCCAACCTCCTAGTCCAGACGAACCTGAACCACTGTGCTGCGGCGCAGGACCTTTTCCTGCAAACCATGGCACAGTGGTCGATCGGTGTTGCCGTAGCTGCGGAACCCTATTACGTTCCTCCCCGTCCAAACTGGTTGGGTGACCGGGACGGTTCCGTGGCAGTCGTCGGCTCCACGGCGGCTCATTCCCCGCCCTTGTCGCTAAGGGACAAGGGTACTGGATATGTTGCTGCCGAGTGGGGGGGGATCACCGTATATGGTGTTTACTTCTCCCCCAACCGGAGTTTGAGCGACTTCGAGGTTTTCCTTAACAACTTGGAAACCTCGATGCGGCGTCTAACGTCTGGGCACGTCTTAGTGCTGGGGGACTTCAACGCAAAATCCATTGCGTGGGGTTCCCCCAGGACGGACGCTAGGGGCGAGGCCGTAGAGGAGTGGGCGGCCTCGGTGGGCCTCTGTTTACTAAACAGGGGCTCCACCAACACGTGCGTGCGACAGCAGGGAGGGTCGATAGTGGACCTTTCGTTCGCTACCCCTGCCCTCGCCGCACGAGTAAGGAACTGGCGCGTCCTGGAAGAGGTTGAGACGCTCTCGGATCACCTCTACATCCGATTTGAGCTCTCCCGGACCCAGGACCCCAGTAGGGGTCACGTGGCGCGGCGTTCTTCTCGCTTTCCGCGGTGGGCTTTAGCCAAATTAAATAGGGACCTACTAGAGGAGGCAGCCATCGTTCACTCTTGGCTGTCTCCGCAAGCCCCGACCGAGGAGGTCGACATGGGGGCTGGTCGCTTCTGCGATGCCATTGCGCAGATATGTGATGCGGCCATGCCCCGCATCCGAGGTTGCCGGCCTCCACGGAAGGAGGTTTACTGGTGGTCCCAAGAGTTGGCGGACCTCCGTGCGGCCTGTACTCGTGCCCGGAGGTCCTACACCCGTAGTCGGCGGCGACACCGCGAAGAAGGCGGGGGGGACCAGCTTCATGAGGAGTACCGAGAGGCGCGGAAAACTCTGAAGCTGGCCATCAGCCGCGCCAAAGAAATTAAGAGAAAGGAAATGCTGGAGGGTCTCGATCGTGACCCCTGGGGTCGCCCTTATCGTGCGGCGCAACAAAAGCTCCGCGCGTCGGGCCCCCCCCTTACAGAGACCCTCCAGCCCAGCTTCCTGCGGGAAGTGGTCGAGGGCCTTTTCCCGCAGCGGGTGGAGCATACACCCCCGTCGATGGCCTTCATGGTCGGAGACGACGGGGAGAACGAGGGCAATGTTCCGCCCGTCAGGGAATCGGAGGTAGGGGCGGTTGTTCTACGGATCCGCTCTAAGAACACCGCCCCTGGGCCAGACGGGATACCTGCCCGAGCACTGGCCCGAGCCCTCGAGCACATGTCGGACCGCCTCAGGGAAGTCCTGGACTCTAGCTTGGCGTCCGGACGCTTCCCTGAGTGCTGGAAAAGCGGGAAGCTGGTCCTGTTAAAGAAGCCGGGACGGCCTGCCGATTCGGTGGCGGCCTATAGGCCCATCGTGTTGCTGGACGAGGCGGGTAAACTTTTTGAGAGGATACTCTCTGCTCGCATCGTCCGGCACCTCTGCGAGGTGGGCCCCGATCTGTCGGACGCCCAATTTGGTTTTCGGGCGGGGCGTTCGACGGTTGATGCCGTGCTGCGCCTGAGGGCCGTTACCGAAGAGGCGGTGAGCTGTGGTGGCGTGCTGTTGGCGGTGTCGCTGGACATCGCCAACGCATTTAATAGTCTGCCATTTAGCTGCATCAGGGAAGCACTCCACTACCACGGGGTGCCCGAGTACCTGAGGCGGCTTGTGGCAGACTATCTTGAGGAGCGTACCGTCGTGTACGAGGACCGAGATGGTATTCTGAGGCGGCAGCCCATGTCGTGCGGTGTTCCACAGGGGTCCGTCCTCGGACCACTCCTGTGGAATATGGGATACGACTGGGCCCTTCGAGGTCGTCTTCCCCCCGGGCTGGGCGTAATTTGTTACGCCGATGACACATTGGTCACGGCCCGGGGGGCGAACTTTCAAGAGGCGGCGCGTCTGGCCACCGTGGGAGTCTCTTTGGTGGTCGGGCGCATTGAGGCGCTGGGTTTACGGGTGGCCCTAGATAAGACGGAAGCCCTTTTGTTTCATGGGCCCCGTCGTGGTCCACCCCCCGGTGCCTCTATCGTTGTCAATTCGGTCCTCGTACCGATTAAGGCCCAGATGAAGTATCTGGGCCTAATCCTCGACGGCAGGTGGCTCTTCGACGAGCACTTCCGACAGCTTACTCCAAAGCTGGTCGGCGCTGCTTCTGCTCTTGGGCGACTTCTGCCCAATTTGGGTGGAGCCAGCGTCGCGACGAGACGGTTATACACGGGGGTTGTTCGGTCAATGGCGCTGTATGGTGCACCGGTGTGGGCGGCGGCTCTGACCGCCCAGAATAGGGCTCGCCTCTGGCGCCCTCAGAGGATATTGGCGGTTAGAGCCATACGCGGTTACCGCACCGTATCGACGGAGGCGGCGTGCGCCCTGGCCGGAACTCCCCCGTGGGATTTGGAGGCGGAAGTGCTCGCCGAAGTTTATCGGCGGACGGCTGACTTCCGGGCGGGTAGCGGCATACGGCCCCCGCCCGAGGAGATACGCGAGTGGCGTGAGGCCGCTCGTCGAGCCACGATGGCTCGTTGGTCATTCCGGTTGGAGACTCCACGTGCTGGCTTTGCCCTCGTGGAGGCTCTCCAGCCGGTCATCACCGAGTGGGCAGGACGGCAGCACGGGACCCTTTCCTTCCGACTGACGCAGGTCCTTTCCGGGCATGGTTGCTTCGGGAAGTATCTGCACTCGGTCGCCAGGAGGGAATTGAGTCCCGCCTGTTACCACTGCGACTGCAGTGAGGACTCGGCTCAGCACACGCTAGCGGTTTGTTCCGCCTGGGCGGCGCAGCGTGGGGCCCTCACTGCAGTTATTGGAGGAGATCTCTCGCTACCGGCCGTCATACGCTCCATGGCCGGTAGCGACAGTTGTTTTACCGCGGTCGCAACCTTCTGCGAAGACGTAATTTCGCGGAAGGAGGCGGCGGAGAAGGCCCGGGAGGACGATATCCACTCGGACCCAATTCGCCGCCGGCGAGCCGGACGGCGGAGGCGCGCATACCAGCGCCTCATGCCGCCTTGAGTGTGGCCGCGGGTGGACGGGACGGGTTTTCCCCTCCACCCGCTATAATGGCCAGCCGCGAGGAGGCGACGTCCGCGTGTGCCGTACGTCGCCTATGTAGAGAGTTTATCCGCAGATGGTGCCCGCTTTGGCGGGCAGGCGCTAGGAGGGATCTGGATGTCGTAATAGCAGCGGTTCCCGGATCCCTCCTGTCTCAGGCGCAGAGTGGCACACCGTGTGGTTTTAGTCGGTCCGATTCCGACACACCACCCCGCCGTAAACCCCGGTGGGGTGACGGCCCGAGGGGGTTTCCACACGTTAAAAAAAAAAAAAAAAAAAAAAGGAGGTTGGACATGGAGCCTAGCGGATTGGATGATGTAGAGCTGATTACGAGTACGAAGCTAATTAAGTGCTAGGAGATCAGTATAAAACCATTCATAATGATATAGTGTGAGTATTCTGACCCTAAAGATTACACCAGAACTGGCTGGTTGGCCTTAGCTTTTAGACGTGTGCTCTTAAAGCGAGATTGAATTGAAATAGATCAAGTCGAACCCAAATAAGTAAACCAAATAAATCTCAGTGACAAGGAATTTAGTTTTATTTTGTAGCTTAGGTATTTAACATAGTTTTTTTTTATAGTAACCTGCTAAAGTGACTCTATCCTGCCTGATGGAAAGCATGAATAGAATCCAAGAGCGGTGGTCGCCGTACTCACTGTGAATGAAGACAGTGTCGTATGGTGACTCACGCTATGGCAGCCTAGTGAGATGCTTTTTCACGCCCCGCTTAAAGGATCTGGGATTGTAGTGGGAGGGAAACACGTGCGCTGGTAATGAATTGCAGGCTTTAACTGATTTGCACAGGAAGGAAAAGCCGAACCGTTTACTTCAGGAGTGTATGTCTACCATTCTGAAGCGGTGACTTCCAAGGCCAACACGAGTTGTCCTGTAGAGGAACAGAGAGAATGGGATCAGTTCGAAGAGCTCGTCGAAACACTCTCCATGATAAAGGTAATAGAGGACTGCCATGGAGGCGACATCACTTCGCAACTGCAGAGACTCAAGGGGTTCAGTGACTTTCGGGTTATGGATAATACGGACTGCTTGTCGCTGTAACCGATCCATTATATTAAATTTCTTATTGTTTCTAAATGTTATAGTAATAATTTTACTCTTGTAGCGTGTCACAGTTATCAATGTTTGTTTATTGTATTTTATTATTTTCTACGTCGTTATTATTATATTATTTTTCTGTGTTTTATTGAAATTGTAAAATACATTTAAAAATATTATACACTTCAAAGAACAAACACAGTCGACATCTACACGATTAGACATTATAATATTGGATTAGAACCGTGTTTTATTGCAACTACATTGACATTTATATATAAGTTAATACTTGTTACGATACACTATCAAACATGATAATAACAATAAAACGACACCTATAAAAGCACCAGATACTTTAACTTCTATTATCTTCTGCTCGCAGCGGTTAACAGAAAAGGTGAGTAAAGCGTACAAGTATTTGATATAAATTATGGTTTGCTTTTGTCATGAAAAAATATATAAATATAATATATACCCATTTAAAAATTAATAAAGCTTATCAGCATTTTAATATTGTGTATGGGTTTATTAAAAGAAAAATTTACTCACAGTTATAGTAAAATGTGAAACCAAATCTAATAAACGTATATCTTTGCATTTTTGTTCATTTCTTCTGCCTTCTTAACTCTGTAGTAAATAATTTAAAATGTTAATTATTTCAATTTAAAATATTAAAATAAATCTGTTTATTTACAGACTAAAAATGAAATTCTTCATTGCTTTTGCTGTTCTTATCGCTGTGGCTGTGGCCCGCCCTTCCTTTGCACCCATCGACTCAGCAGTGGCTAACTCTCCCGTCGTTCTTGGTCCCTACCAAGGCGTTCCACCTGTGGTTCAAATCATCGTGAACGTCGCTAACTCTGACTCTCCCGCTATTGCTGACGATGTGCAAATTGCTGATTCACCTGCGGCCGAAGATGCTGACGATGTCCTGATTGCTGATTCACCCGCGGTAGAGGATGTTGATGATGTCCTAATTGCTGATTCACCAGTCGCAGCTGACGAAGTATCATCAGTTGAGGTTGCTGATTTACCTCCCCTCCCCGTCGACGAGGTTGAAATTGGTGATTTACCCGCCCCACCCGTTTCTGGCCTTGTCGTCGGTGCACCTCACCAACCCTCTCCCGCTATTAACTAAACTGAATGCAGTCACAGAAGTCGTTATATGACAGAAAATGACATCAGTTAATTGATACTGTTCAGGACAATAAATTGTTAACAAACCAAAATACACTTGTTGTACTTATTTTCATGAAATTTCGGACACGGAAAGTTTTTATTAGAAATATAATGCTGCTCACATGTAGCATCCTGAATAACACTATGGCATTAAAGAATATTGTGAGTTTAAAAAATAGATAAGTTCTTAGTGGCATTAAATTTATTATAATTTTTAATTGTCAAATTAAGCAATGATAATTGTTTTGACTCTGATAAGGTTAGCTGACGTACTACGTACGACTACATGACGTACCTATAAGAGTTCTTAAAATCTAATTTGACGTGACATTTTAAAATCTTTAAATAAAAACCCGATATCTATATACCATGTTATCATTTAAAACTTAAGCTAGGAGATTTAATTGTAATATACAAAAATTTGCTTATAGACAAGGAAAACGAAACGGAAAAGATAATTCGATTACAAAAAAATTTGAGTATTTATAGGTACATTATGGAACTGCAAGAGGTGTACTCAAGTTTAGTTGTAAAAGATTGAATAACTCATTTCATTAAATATGTGTATTTTTGTGGGTACGATGCATTTCTTACCAACAGTATCCTAGTAAGAAATATATCGTAAATATACTTCAAGTTATATTTCAACATTTCAAACTAAAATTTCTGTAAGTAGACTAGTTCTGAAGTATCACATTAGTAAACAAACATTTTACTTATCAAAAATTGACGAATGCTTTGGGGTTAATATACAAAGAAGTACATTTTTGTTCGTATATTTCCTCCAAAACTTGAAACCGTGGTATCATCCCGTTCAAGTTGGGCTATTTGTAAGCACTTATTGTGACCATTTAGGACTGGCTCTGTAATTATATTCAACTCGATTACGTCAAACTTATTGAAGGTGACTTATTCCTGCTAAACTAACAAGATTACAAAAACATCTATAAGCCATAGGTAGATTTAGCAATTGCCTAGAGAATACCTTGCAATCTGGGAGAAAAGTCATTATTCTTAATTACTTACTCTGCTCTACATCACTCGATTGAACTTATGTACATAAGTTCAATCGAGTGATGTATGAATACATGTACTTATATACATAAAAAAGGAATTTAGAATTGTACTTGGTTTTGGGGTTGTATTTAGGGAGATTTTTTATCTTTTTATTTATAAAATTCCAAAGTGACAGTGTCTGATCCTGGAAAGCATGCCTAAAATCCAAAAGTAGTGGTCACCACACTCATTGTGAATGCAGACAATACAGTAGGTTGACGCACACTGTGGTAGCCTAGTGAGATACCTTTTAGCAACCTGCTTAAAGGACCCAGTTAATTGACCATAGTGTGAGGAAAACACGTGCACTGATAGTGAGAGCCTGGTTTTAATTAATTTGCACAGGAAGGAAGCGCCGAATTATTAATTTACCGTTTACCATTTCAAAACGGTGATGTCTAATGCTAGCATTGTGTGTTGCAAAAGTTCATCAGAATACTCTTCATGATAAAGACGATAGAGGTCTGCTATATAAACGACATCTGTTCAACAACTTCATCAACAACTGGTGTTGTTATGTATGACACTTGTATATACTCGTATTTAGATATAATACTTTTACCTGTATTGACAAATTAAGAATAAGGAGTATTACCATCCCTATTCATCCCGTTGTGGGTGGGTGTCGTTAGAGGCAAGAGCTGACTTAGACTGAAAACTACGTTGGACAACAGCACTGTAAAATGAAGGAAACCATTACACAAACCCTACATTGACTTTTTTTCTAAGAGATTTCTCCTTCAAACCGTTACCTCACGGGGTTTCACAGTTGGTTGGTATGTCAGAATTGGACTGACTACAACCACACGTCACTTTGCATATGAGGTCGAGGGACCCGGGAATAGATACTTAGAGATAATTACGATATCCAGATCCGTCTGGCAAGCCTAAATTTCATTTGTAAGGAGAAGTCTAAATTCAACAGGTCACTATTACAGGCTGATGAAGGTGATGACGATGATGATAATGCAGTTATGATGTTGTGAAAAGAATTTGTATTTGAAGTAGAAGTATTTACGATGTTGCTCAGCTTTGGCAATAAGCTCAGCAGGATATTGGTAATTTTGATACAAGTGTTCAACCTAACTTAAATATGTTTGCGCTTTCTTGTCTTTTGTATAGCAGAGTATCTGTCATGACCCTGAAATATCTAACCGATTGATCATTATTAGAAAAATTTTGCCTCGAAACAAAAACACAATCTTTAAACAAACATTTAGTACAAGATTGCCAATATTTTTCCTGGAGAAAATATAAAAATTAAATACAACAGTGTATGGTTTTGTACTTTATTTTTACAATCAATAAGAATCTACATCAATTCATTCATGTTATATTTTCCGACATAAACTTATATTATGTGAAGCTTAGTTAATAGCGGGAGAGGGTTGGTGAGGTGCACCGACAACAAGGCCAGAAACGGGTGGGGCGGGTAAATCACCAATTTCAACCTCGTCAACTGGCAGGGGAGGTAAATCAGCAACCTCAACTGATGATACTTCGTCAGCTGCGACTGGTGAATCAGCAATTAGGACATCATCAACATCGTCTACTGCGGGTGAATCAGCAATCAGGACATCATCAGCATCCTCCATAGCGGGCAAATCAGCAATGTGTACATCGTCGGCAATAGCGGGAGAGTCGGAGTTAGCAACGTTCACGATTATCTGAACTAGAGGAGGAACACCTTGGTAGGGACCAAGAACAACGGGAGAATTGGCCACTGCAGAATCAGGTATGAATGGAGCACGGGCCACAGCCACGGCAACGAGGGCAGCAAAAGCAACGAGGAATTTCATTTTTATTCTGTAAATAAATGATATTTCTTTATTATTTTGAAATCAAATTATTATATTATAACATGAAGCATTTTATGAATATTAAAATGTATGAATAACGAATGAATATGAACAGAGATATATTGTTTTTAATCAAATCAAAATTGTAAATAACTCAATTTTTCTTACTTTTCCTTAACAATAATTATGATATTAATACACAATTATATGTGCTGTACATACCTTTTCTGTTAACCGGATCAGATTATACCAGAAGTTAAGCAGCTCAATGCTTTTATAGGTGTCGTTTTATTGTGGTATTATTGTATCTGATAATCTATCGCGTATAAGTATTAATGTGTATATAAGTGTCAATGTAGTTGCGATAAAACATTTTTGTAATCCTCTAATCTTCGTGAAATATAATAATACACAAATTAAATGTAGTTAGAAAAGGTAAATAACTACGATTAGATGTACTGAATAAACAAAAATTGTTCATACGATTAGACAAACTTGTCACAGAAAAGTGTACGGCGATTGAATACAAATAGCATCTTTAAGGATGTCGTAAAAAATTTGTAAAAACCTCTCATTGCCGGACTTCTGCTAATTTTTAATAAAATTGATTTTTTATGACATATGCCAGAAGTGGGTAAACGTACAGGCGGGTCACCTGATGACCACATCAACAGTATTTAATAGACCGCTGCTGGACCTCTCCTTAGAAAGGGGGTTTTGGCCTACTATACCACGCTAGTCAGACACGTTGGTTTTATTTATATCAAGTTTTCCTTCTCTTTGTACTAATGTTGCCCTATGTAGTTTGCTCCCTTAGTTGTCTCTTACATCATCCAAGAGATGAATATGATGTTGTTACTCCATATTCTCAATTCATTACCACAAGAACACGGTACCTGATAGTAAGTGACCATACTTAACAGTCAGAATAACCAGGATGGACAAAAGTTGAAGCTAAGGTAACCTTATTCCAAAAGTGAAAAGCAATAAATGAATTGTTGAACATCGATATTTTGTAAGGCTTTTGTATTACTCCTATCGAGCCTTGCCCATGTAAAATATTTTTGAAGTGAAAAACTTCTAGAGACCTTAAGATAGTAGAACCATGCTGATTTCAGCACAAACAGACCTGCTCGATCGGGGCAGTACTATCCTCTCACAGAAGATCAACCTTAAGCGACAACATCCGTGCTGTAGTGCTTTGTTGGTGAGTGCGAGACCGGAGGCCCACTGATGCAGGGGTGACAATTATCGTGATAATGTGTGAGTGAGCCTTACCCTGTCACGATGACTAATAAAATCTATCCATGGATAGGACATAACTAATAGATACATTATTATTGACCTAACATTTATTTGAAGTTATAAAAGTAGCCTTAAAGTTATTTAATCAAAGTGTGTATGGATTCTAAAATTTTTGAATACATTAACACTGAAAAATATTAACCAACTAGTTTTTCAAATTGTCTTTTTTAAAATAATACGTCATTAATCGGACCTTCTGTTTGTTTCTGAGATGTGTATACTGTATTTGATTTTAAAAAGCTTGCCTTGTTTTGGTAATATTAAAACTTGGCAATACTATCCTCTTGATTTAAGTTAGTGGCAACATCTTCGTGGATTAATAAAAAAATAACTTGGTTATGAAGTACGGGGGTAAACTAAGAAATGGATAAAATAATACTAGATTGAGTAGTAGTGAATAAAAAAAGCCATTGATTTTTAAAAAAAATATTTGTCATAAATCTCAAGTCGTTTCTAAGCTTACAGTGTATTGGATTGGCAAGAGAACCCGCAGTGTAGTATGTACAAAGGATCCTTGGCGTGGATTGTCTTACGTATTAGTATACTTTGAACGTTTAACAGTCGTTTGTGTTAATAGAGCCATAGATCCTGATGAAGTAAATTGTTTAATTATTGATAATGAAACAAAAACTTGGATACGTTTTATGAGTTAAGAATTAAATGAAAGAACAACATGGGAAACTATTAGGACGACTAAAATCGTTGAATTCTCGATATATGTCGAACACCATACGATAATGATAACTTAATCAATGCACCATTGCGTAGTGGAAGCAATGTTTCGACTCCTTAATCACAACTGCAATCAACAAACCCAATATTTTCAGTTAAAGACCATAGTGATCTGTAAGATTTCCCTACCACAGACATCTGACAAAAGAATGATAGAGTTTGATTGATCTGTATTTTCTAAGTTGGGTCTAAAATCTAAAGTTGTGAGGACATAAATATTGGTAGCAAATGTTCTCATGCTTTTATGTTTTATCTTAAATTGGTCAGGAAGAAAATGAAACAAAAAACTGCATATTAAGTGCTATTAAGTGATAGGAAGTGGGAACCCAATTTTCATAATTTAACTACTAAATAAGTGTATAGAACCTGAATACGAAAATTTTATAAGTACACGATATTGTATATTGTGATCTCATAAATAATAATATTATTATCACTTTTAGATTTTCACGCAAAACGCTTAATCGTGAAATCAAAAGATGGTGTAATCCAAAAGAAGTACGAGTAAATCACGCTATAATTTCATAGTGACAATTTATACTATGTCAATAGTGTTTTAAAATCCAAAGTATCGAAAATCTAATACATATAATTTTTATTAAACCAACCATAGACCATAGACATGGTCCTTATTGAGGACCCCTGTATATACATGTGTATATACAGTGTTGTGTGTATGTATATTTATTATTTTATCTTATAAATTCATACATAAATTACTAAGCAATAGCTAGTTGACAGTTTTTTTATCATCTGTTAGAAGGAGAATTTTGTAAGGAAATGTCTACTTCGGTCTATTGCTGTCTTCTGCTAAACGAAAACCACCCCAAAAAGCGCCAACCATTTTGGTCTTGGGTAATGCACATCCATTAGCTGCTCTCCATTTTCTTCAAGTCGTCGGTCCATCTCTATTTTCACACTTGTCGGCTCCAACGACCAATAGTCCGACTCGAGACATGAACTACCCACTTCCACTTCAATGTGCTGATTTTCTGTGCGATATTGGTTACTCCAGTTCTCTGTCGAATGTTTCGTTGCGAATTCTATGGACTAAAAAACACTCGGAATCGTACTCAACACCGCACTACGTGCGACTTTAAACTTGTGGACCTGGCCAACGGTAAATGTCCACGTCTCGGTTCCTTGTGTCATTATCGGTTCCCATCCATAATGACTCATGGAACACCGCACTGGCTAAAAGCCCCGGTTTTCAGTGATTGCGCGATCGACGAGCCGAAGATACAACGAAGCTTCCATTAGCTGTTTGGCCTAGACGAACTCTTTTATCGGCCTTCCTATCGCAGTTATGCCGGCTGAGTTGGATAGTTTGGCCTAGATAGACGTATTCTTGCACAACCTCGATATTAACGTCATTAAGGGTTACAGAGTTTTGAGATATATGCTTATTATGCATGATCGTGGTCTTCCAATGTTCATTCCAAGTCAAACTTGTCTAGAAGAGTGGTTCAGACTGTTAAGTATTTCTTCCAGATTATGTAGAGCTTCCATTCCATTCGATTCGAGGATCACGGTGTCCTCTGCAAATCACAAGTGTGAGATGCGTCAACCATTAATATTAATGCCGCGGCCATTCCAATCGAGTGTCTTAAAGACGTCTTTCAATGCAATGGTAAACAGTTTCGGAGAAAAAATGTCACTGTCTATCCGATGGTTTCGAAAGGAAATTCTGTTTGTTAGTTTTTTACTTTCTTTTTTATATTATATTACTAAATGGACTTTGACATGTGTTTCTGATACTGTTGAAAATAATGACTTATACGAAGGAAGTACAAGTTTATGTTCTGACTACAATCATGCTTCTCAGAATATGCATTTCACTGTTGGATAAAGTTTACTCTAATTAGATGACGCTTAGATCGATCCTCGGCTACAATGATGATGATGATGATGATGTGTTCCTAGCCGATTTTGGTCACGGTAGCCAGTCTCAACGTAGAGTAGCTAAATATGCATGAGATATTATAGAGCACAAGTGTATGCAAACATAGGTGCACTCTCTGTTTTTGTCCATCGACCCGATCGGACGATTATCAGACACGATCAGGGAGAAGTCAGGTGCAGGACCGACGGCATTACGAGGTCTCGGAAGCCCAGGAGTTGAGGCCCGAATTCGCGAACTTTGGGCTGTTATTAAGCATTGTTATAAACATAGAAACTGAATGACATTTTTGGCCTGACCCAGGAATTGAACGCAAGAGCTCTTGATCGGCAGTTACATTAGCTAACCGTTAGACCAATCATACAGTTACACTACCTCGGCTATAATGTACCATATGCATAATTATCAGTCTTCGTATTTTGCTTTGGTTTTATTCTGAACATCAATTAAAAATAACCTAAAAGTTATCAGTAAGACCAATATTAAATAACAAAAGTTAAAATTCGAAATGGTGCGGTGCTTAACTTCAGTGTTCATTATGTTTGATCTTCATTATTCTTATTGCTATCAATCAATCTCAAATCCACCATGGCTAATTACAAAATGTATAGACATATAAATCCTAACAGAAGAAGAGGATTTGAACAAATATTGTGCTAAAGATAAAGAGCCAAGTGATCTACGATTATTTGAAAATTGGATCATAAAGTCGAAAATAAGGCAAATACTACAGTCGGACAGGTTGAATCCAGGCACCATAATAAGAAAACCGATGAAAAAAAATTAACAAAATGCTTCTTTAAACAATACTGCAAAAATCTAAACGTTTGATTACGACTTCGATTGTAGAATCAAAATTAAAACTAAAATATAATAAATTGCCCACAATAACAATACTGCTACTAATATATTGACAGGATAGAATGTCCTGATAAAGAAATTCATGATATTGACTTATTTCAATAACATATTACTAGTATATCAATTTTAAACCGGCAGAAGTGTTATCTTTGTCACTGACTAAACTTTGATAAGAAAAGTGTAGCGGTGTACACTTCCATAATACATCAAATCAATTTATTTACCATAAATGAATGGCCATTAATATTCAGTGGTTATGATCTGATTTATGTACAAAATATGAATAGGCCTTCTTTTCGTTGGTGTTACGCAGTTTAATTTTAATTCAAAAACGTAAGTAGAAACGTTCATCATTAATTTTATGAATTGTTTGTTAATATTTTTGTAGTAATAGCTAACAATACTTTATTACATTATAAAATATTTCATAAATGAGTTCAATGATATTTAAATTTGGAATTCTGAATCTGTTAATTGAAATCTAGATGAATTGTCTCTGCTGACAGCACTGTCAGTGCTTTCAATTTCGTCATTTTAAAAAGTGCGTAAATGAATTATTATCTCATACTATTGTAGTATATAATATATACATAAGTAATTTGCCAAATTATATCAGAAAGATTTATTAGCGGTATGATTACTTTTTATGACATCGGTAGTCCTTTTTATTATATTGTTTTTATTCAGTATGATTACCACGCAGTAAAGACGTACATATAGTCTACACTAATATTATGAAGTTGAAAAGTTTGTTCGTTAGATTGAACGCTTAGAACCACTGATTCGAATAAAAAAGTTCTCGTTGTATCAAAAAACCTATTTTTCGAGAAAGGTATATAACATCACGCTACGATCAGTAGGGGCTGGAAATCAATGAACAATGTTGCCAAAAACGGGTACAATTTTTTTTTCAACAGACTCTGTTGTAGTTGCGCGGTTAGTTGCGTTTTATTTAATATACCTTCGCTTTGCACATATATTTCAATGTTTGGTTTAGCGCTGTTTTTGGATGTTGTGGATGTGCTTTGTCGTTATAGTATAATACTGTTGCATAGCAATCTTGTATGAATCAAGTGATGAATATGGAAGAGGCACGATCAACATATCAAAGCGGTGTGAGTGGCAGATGAGCGGAAAGTGTTCCATCGTTGTCTTCCCCAGACTTTATTTAATACAATTTCGGAGCTGCGATATAATACAATTACTTTACACCTCTTGAGGATTTCAACTTTTATAATTTTTCCGTGAGTTTCGTTACACATCCGAAGTATCAATCGAAATAATAATGCTAGATAATAAACAAAACAGAAATTATAACAGCCCGGCATCAGGAAGTTGGAGTCTAAGAACCCGTAACTCAGAGAAAAGTCAGTCAGAGTAAAGCCGTCGGTCCAGTATCCGATCTCTCTCCGGTCGTGACGTCCTATCGGATTGTGAAAGGGTGTGAACAGAGAGTGTACCTGTGTTTGTGTACACACCTGTGCACCATAATATCTCCAGCATAGTTGATTGGTCTTTGTTGAGACTGGTCGCCGTACCCGAAATTAATTAGGTGTTAATTAATAATAAAATAGGCTTGTAAATAAGCGGTCTGCTGTCCTTACCTTGCTTGCAATGAGTTATATCTTGTTGTCTTACTTCCAAAAAATACTACCTAATTTACTCGTATAAATTGGTCTAGCAAGCTGTCAAATGCATCTCAATTGGTATTGAACTCTGATTGTTTGACATGAGGTTGAAATTGTAATGAAAAAATTTGACAGATGTACCTATTTTTTAACGGCATCATCTCAAATTGTAACATTTGCACTCGGATCAGAGATCCGTTTCACTGTTGTAAGTACACTGATGCACTTATAATCTGCATCAATGTTCAAGATGCCTTTGGATTAAACATTTTAATCAAGTATTCAAAGTTTTTACATAAATTTAAACTGAAACATATAGTTTGGTACGTTAAATTATAAGAACGTAGTTTAACGTTAGCTGTATGCCTGTATACTGGAAAGGATCATTCAATTTTTTTGGACAAAAAGGACAAATGTACCAAAAATTGGTTTAGGTAGGTTTGTTGAAACATTAATTTTTATAATAAAATAAAAGTTAAGGCAGGTTTTTCTTCTTTCAATAAAATATATTACCTCCACGTGTCTTTAATACAGATTCTAATTAGTTCCGCATATATCTGACAATAGTTATTAAATGGTCTTGTCTTTCCGGTCCTGAATTATTTTGCATCAAAATTTATGTCTATTAAAACTGTTGATATTTAAGTGTTTATAATAAAACAAACTGTTTAGAACACGGAAAAAGAGAAAAATTTAATTTCATGTATAACATACTTTACAGAGATCAGGAAGGTCTCATAACTTTCAGAAGTAGCCAACATAACTAAATACAGACTAAACAGTAATACCAACTTACAATAGATAAGGTTGCGTTACCTAATTAAGAAATTACCAACAAAAACTACAGTAAAATTTTCACCTATTGATCCCGAGTAAAGCACCATGTGGACTTCTAAAACCTCTATTATATAACGATTTACCATCAAACCTCATCTACTGTTTTAACGTATCATGTTGATGAACACAAGTTCCGTTCGTTTGATCATCGAAATGTCCACACCGTACAGTAACCCCTTCAAAAGGAACAAGCTCCTCAATGTAACCTTGAGCATATCTCTTTCTACGTTGACGATAGACTCTTCTACGACCTTCGGCATCATTTAAACATGTCCTACACTCATCGGAGAACAATATAGAGGTTCATTGCTCTTCAGTCCAATTAAGATGTTTACGCGCAAATCTTAAACGTGCTTATCTGTAAGCTGGACCATTTATCGGTTTAAAAGGGGGGTTTCCGCTTCCTTAAGCTTCTTTTTTATTGTTCGTGAGCTCACGGTTATTCCACGCTCTTACTTCAGCTCTAATTTGATGTTAACTGGCGTGAGGAAACGATTTTGTAGGGCAATTCAGCCGATACTTCTTTTGTAAGAACTTGTCTCTACAAACCTTCGGTATACTCTAAAAAACGTAGACTGGTGTAAATTTAAATTTTCAGCAATCGTTTGTTGGTCCAAGTCTTCTTACACTAATGCCACAATTTATACAGCATATTAGGACGAAGTATCTATATTTACTAACCTAAAATAAGGTAGCAAACTTTTTTCGAGGTTAAAATACTAATAATCAATATTATTGGTAACAAAAGTTTAAATGGCATAGAAATAAGAAAACAACAATAATTAGTTTCAAACTTTATTCTAATAACACACGAATTTGAGACTATACATAAATTTTATTTTCCTATAATTATTACATAATTTTATCTTTTATTTATTTATTTATACTTTATGCACTTTGTACATCGGCGGGCTTAATGTCCAAGGCATTTTCTTCCAGTCAACCTTAGGGTAGTGTAGTAAAGGAGGTGCATTGAGGTTACATTGACAATCGAAATATACCCTACATGATTATATATACATACATGAACACATACAGTACATACGTCATAAATACACATATAAATATATATTTACACATTTAGTTTATATTCGTACACTATAACAACTTGAATATCAGCTGAGCCAACTATCGATTAGACGATTCTTCAATCTCGTTAACAAGGAGGTTATGTACTTTGCTTTTGAATGTAAAACGGTTTATGGACATCCTGACTTCGAGCGGGAGCGTATTCCAGAGTAGTACTGCCTGAACAAAAAACGAAGAGCTCACGAAACCTGAGTTGCGAGAGTGCCATAAGAGTAGTAGGTGTCTTACCTCCTTGCAAAAACTTTCGCTACTATTTGAGCGCCATTGACCGAGTATCTAGGTGGCCTGAAGTTTGGCCTATGCAAGGAATTACTGTGGATGAAGTAGCGGTAACTTTTGTAAGCGAATGGGTTCACGTTTTGGCGTTCCGTTAATCATCACTACCGATCAAGGCACTCAATTTGAGACCGATTTGTTTCGGAGGTTGATGCACAGTTTCGCTACAAAATGCACTAGAACCATCGCTTACCATCCTCAAGCGAACGTAATAATTAAAAGATTTGAAGACAGGCAGTTGAAGGCATCCATTATGTACCATAGAGGCGACTAGATTACTGCTTTGCCTCTGGTACTTCTTGGTATCCGTTCAGCTTTTAAACAGGACCTCAAAGCAGCATCTACTGCGGAGATGTTATATGGCGAAACTCTGCGTCTTCCAGGCGAACTAATAGTCCCTTCGTCCCATCCTGAAGCCCCGGTTGACATTGCTGATTTTGTCGGTGATCTCGCGGTTTCTTTGTCGACGAGTATTCGAAAATATCGGTACATTAAGACCACGTAATTTTTAAAAAATAAATTTTAACTAATTAGCTTTCTTGTAAATAAACAATTTTTATAATATACCAAATAATTTTTTTTACCATTTTTTTAAATGTTAAGTATTTCGTTGCCCTGTACATTAAAAAATACATTTAAAAATTTGTAAATTAAAAATTAGACAAATAGTAGATACATTAGAGTTTTTCAAGTCTGCTGCCGCAGTAGCTTAGCCTCTTTGCCATATTTAGTAGTTTTCGGTAAATTCTTCATCTTTATCATTTGTAAACAAGTAAAATAATGTTTGGTTTTTAGATGAGTTTGCCAAGTTGGTTACATTGACACACTTATCTATGACTCGTTACATAAATGGCAAGAAGCTATTTCGTTCTTGTCTTCTCTTTAGGAGAACTTCTACGCACAAGACATGAATTATGCTTTTCATTTTATAAAACATGAAAAAACCAAACAATGTGATTGAGCTCTATCGCCGTTAGCCGTTGTAACACACATACACAATTTCGTAAGTTCTTGTGTAGTGAGATCATAGACAAGACGAAAGCAAATGTATGCTTTTATTTTGTTTATTAGGTATATTGGCTAACGTATACTACTATAGAAATAAACGTGTATTGCGTATATATATCTGTGTGAAGTTTTTGTACGCTCCTTGGGTTGTGCTATCTATAGACATGAATACCGATTAAGGCCCAGATGAAGTATCTGGGCCTGATCCTCGACGGCAGGTGGCTCTTCGACGAGCACTTCCGACAGCTTACTCCAAAGCTGGTCGGCGCTGCCTCTGCTCTTGGGCGAATTTTGCCCAATTTGGGTGGAGCTAGCGTCGCGACGAGACGGCTATACACGGGGGTTGTTCGGTCAATGGCGCTATATGGTGCACCGGTGTGGGCGGCGGCTCTGACCGCCCAGAATAGGGCTCGCCTCTGGCGCCCTCAGAGGATATTGGCGGTTAGAGCCATACGCGGTTACCGCACCGTATCGACGGAGGCGGCTTGTGCCTTGGCCGGAACTCCCCCGTGGGATTTGGAGGCGGAAGTGCTCGCCGAAGTTTATCGGCGGATGGCTGACTTCCGGGCGGGTAGCGGCATACGGCCCCCGCCCGAAGAGATACGCGAGTGGCGAGAGGCCGCTCGTCGCGCCACGATGGCTCGTTGGTCGTCCCGGCTGGAGGCTCCACGTGCTGGCTTTGCCGCCGTGGAGGCTCTCCAGCCGGTCATCGCCGAGTGGGCAGGGCGGCAGCACGGGACCCTTTCCTTCCGACTGACGCAGGTTCTTTCCGGGCACGGTTGCTTCGGGAAGTATCTGCACTCGGTCGCCAGGAGGGAATTGAGTCCCGCCTGTCACCACTGCGACTGCAGTGAGGACTCGGCTCAACACACGCTAGCGGTTTGTTCCGCCTGGGCGGCGCAGCGTGGGGTCCTCACTGCAGTTATTGGAGGAGATCTCTCGCTACCGGCCGTCATACGCTCCATGGCCGGTAGCGACAGTTGTTTTACCGCGGTCGCAACCTTCTGCGAAGACGTAATTTCGCGGAAGGAGGCGGCGGAGAAGGCCCGGGAGGACGATATCCACTCGGACCCAATTCGCCGCCGGCGAGCCGGGCGGCGGAGGCGCGCATACCAGCGCCTCATGCCGCCTTGAGTGTGGCTGCGGGTGGACGGGACGGGTTTTCCCCTCCATCCGCTACAATGGCCAGCCGCGAGGAGGCGACGTCCGTGTGTGCCGTGCGTCGCCTGAAATAGAGAGTTTATCCGCAGATGGTGCCCGAGGTAGCGGGCAGGCGCTAGGAGGGATCTGGATGTCGTAATAACAGCTGTTCCCGGTCCCTCCTATGTCAGGCGCAGAGTGGCACACCGTGTGGTTTTAGTCGGTCCGATTCCGACACACCACCCCGCCGTAAACCCCGGTGGGGTGACGGCCCGAGGGGGTTTCCACACGTAAAAAAAAAAAAAAAAAAAAAAAAAAAAATCTATAGACATGAACGTATTTGAATTTATTGAATTGCCACCTTTAAAACGTGGTGGATGTGCTTACGCTGAACTTGATTTGAATAGGCCTAAATAACCTAAAATTGTAAATTAAATAAAAATACGTTTTGTCCTGCCCAAATTATAAGGTTTAGAAAAAAAACCTCAAGCGGTAATGTTATTGAGGTTAACGAGAGAAAAAAGTAAAAAATTAAAATTTATTACTATGCCCCTAAAATCTAGTTTCGAACAACTGTGGGGCGCCGTCATTACGACGCTACCATTTGTAGTTGAGATACTCAAAGAAACATTCAGTATTAATAATTTTATCCGATTTAAATTCACGCTTCTGTATTTTTATCCTATTTTTTATATCTTCAATCAACTTACATCGAACCATGTCATCTGGTATTTGAATTTCCCCTGTAAGTGTGGTAAAACTTATATTATCATTATAACATATTTATTATGACAAAAATAAAATAAAAATTTCGTCTTTACGTACTTCAAGAATCGTCTTTTTAAATGTAACACTATTTCACTGTCTGTATGTATTTGCTAAATCAATGTATAAAAAATACATAATTCTTATTTGTTTAAGTAAATCTCAGGTTCAGCTGAAACATTTTTTATGTCATCAGCGAGAAATTTATATCTTTGTGCTGAAGACTTCTTGGGAATCATGCCTTTATTCAGTACTAGAAAGAAGTCCAAGTTGCCAGTGCTACATTGACGCTGGGCGGGGCCTGCAGCAAATTTTATCACCGGATATTTGGATTGCTTTTGGTTGCCAAGTTTACAGAATTAAATAACAATTTTTTCCTGTTTTAATGTGGGAAATAATGAACAATAACTTGCTGTACCCTGACGCACAGCTGTTCGAGTTATTGAAGTGCACGTGAACTAACTTAAGATTAACTGCCTCGTTGGTATACTGGTTAGCGTATGTAACTGTCGATCAAGAAGATTCGTTTTCAGTTCCCAGTCCGACATAACCACCTTTCGGTGGTATCCGGGGGATTGCCGCCAAAAAAGGTGGCCAAAAGCGTTGTTGTTTTTCTGTTTAGAGAAATGCTTGATAACAGCCTGGACTTTGGAAGTTGGGTCTTAACCCCCGTTTCTCGGAGAGCAGAGAGAGTGCACCTGTGTTTACGCACACGTACACTATAACATCTCCTTCGTAGTTAGGTCTTCGTTAAGACGTCATGTCAAGGTAAAGAAGATACTTTTTGCAAAAGGTACACTTTTCAAAATCAGCATATCGCAAAATGAGCGTCTCTCAAAATGAATATTTAGTAAAATGAGCACATCTCAAAATGATCACTTTACAAAATGTACAAATTTTTATTTAAAACGGTCTTGTGACAGTGACAGATATAATAGCAATTATTCATTTTTATTAAGAAATATACAAGGTATTATGCAATTTTTCTGTTCATTATAGCGGTGTACGCTACATTCTCTTTCAATATTGTAATTATAAAAGGCTGCGTAAATAAAAAGTCATTTGACAATAAATAAATATTATGTTGTAATATACCGTGGAAGATAATTTATTTAATTATATACGTTATAAATAATTTCTAAATTATCTGAGAAAGATTTAGAAGTTGGCCGATTATTTTTTATTAGATTGGTAGACATTATTGCGTTGTTTGTTTTTATACAACATAGTACCTAATATTACCACGCAGTAAAAACGTACATACATAAATGTACAATACTATAATTATAATGTAATCGATGTACAAACCTGTCTGACTAGTGTTATATAGTAGACCAAAACCTCCTTGCTAAGGAGAGACCTACATATGTCCAACAGTGGACTGTTAAAGACTGTTGATGGCAGCAAAGAGAATAAAATACATTGTGTCTATCAAAAGGTTAGCTAAAGATGAAATATTTACTTACTTTAAAAGCAAAAATTAAAAGTAAAAATCTTTTTATCTTTAATTTATATTTTACTTTTTAGTATTGCGCTACAGATTCCTCAGTTTGCTTATCATGGAATTAACACTCATAATAAATGGAAAACTTATTTTCCCAAATCCGATTAGATTACATATGGGTATTATCTAGAACATAAGTACTCATCAAGAATAAGAAAAGGTCAAACTCGAGGCGGTTATGTCATTTTATTACTGAGATCCTATCCACCTTCCAGCTTCACCTTCAAACACTAGTTATCATTTAGGACTAAAGTGGAAGAGCTTAAATTTGATGGGATTGTGTCGCTTTAATACGGACTTTCTATGGCCACCTTTAGCTCCACTACCACTAGTCCCACTAGCCTTGCTAGGGTTATGTCATTTTATCACAGAGTTCTTATAACCACCTTAAAGATCCATCATCAGAGCAAGTTCATGTCATTACATTGTCACGCGATATACGTATGCGTGTAAAATTTCGGCACAATCTATCTACTTTAGCTTCAAAATTAAGTTGCAAGATTCCATCCGAACAAATATTGTCATAATTACGTACATACATTGCAAGTTAAATAAAAGCGTGTAAAAAGAAGAATTATGGTTGGATATTGCTATTGAATAGAGGGTATCAATAGCCTTTTTTTTTTTTTTTTTTAACGTGTGGAAACCCCCTTGGAAACCCCCTCGGGCCGTCACCCCACCGGGGTTTACGGCGGGGTGGTGTGTCGGAATCGGACCGACTAAAACCACACGGTGTGCCACTCTGCGCCTGAGATAGGAGGGATCCGGGAACCGCTGCTATTACGACATCCAGATCCCTCCCAGCGCCTGCCCGCTAATGCAGGCACCATCTATGGGTAAACTCTCTATTTTAGGCGACGTACGGCACACGCGGACGTCGCCTCCTCGCGGCTGGCCATTGTAGCGGATGGAGGGGAAAACCCGTCCCGTCCACCCGCGGCCACACTCAAGGCGGCATGAGGCGCTGGTATGCGCGCCTCCGCTCCGATTGGGTCCGAGTGGATATCGTCCTCCCGGGCCTTCTCCGCCGCATCCTTCCGCGAAATTACGTCTTCGCAGAAGGTTGCGACCGCGGTAAAACAACTGTCGCTACCGACCATGGAGCGTATTACGGCCGGTAGTGAGAGATCTCCTCCAATAACTGTAGTGAGGACCCCACGCTGCGCCGCCCAGTCGAAACAGAAGAGGTAGGGCATAGCGCGATATTTTCCGCTCAAACATTAGAGCAGCCCGGCTGGGGAAGGACCTCCGCCTTACAGAAGACCACAGCCAAATAGCACAGCCTTTTTCGGCAGTGCTGTGTTCCTGTGGTGAGTAAGGTATCCAGAGCTCTAGAGGATTCGCTGTTTTGACAACGGGGGACCAGTGGTGCTTATAATACTGCTACTGGCTCGTGTGGGCGCGGGATGTGGGCGCGGCGGTCAGGAAGACCCGCTGAAACGGTTGTCCGCTGGCCACCCGCAGGATAGATGGGTTCCCGAACCCAGGGATCACTACAACCTCCACCCTGGGAGGCCGAACCGCCAGCCTGCGAAAAATCCCTGCAGTAGTAGTCGTGCCGGAGGAGGAGACCGGAGTGGAACCCGGTTGCTGCTGCAGGAGGGGAGCGGGGGCCCTTTCGTACGCCGCGCCGACAAATCGCACTACCCGCATCAGCCATGTGCGGATTGGCACCGCCCCATTGCCCCCTTAGCTGTCAACACAGTAAATCCTCACAAACCAATTGAACCCCCCCAAAAAAAAATGACAAAGAAAAGTAGAAAAAGAGTATCTACAGCGGCATCCTCTTCCACGTATATGGACTTCTGCAATATCAGGGGACTTCACTCCAACCTGAACGCAGTCCACCTTCATCTGGAGATTGCGCAGCCGACCCTCTTATTTCTTACGGAGACACAGATATCCTGCCCGGCCGATACATCATACCTACACTACCCCGGCTACAAACTCGAACACAAATTCCTGAGACGTGCCGGTGTATGCATGTACGTCCGGGAGGATATCTGCTATCGCCGTCTTCATTTTTATGAAGACAGGGACCTGTCAGTAATGTGGGTGCGCGTAGACTACGGAGGTCAGACTCGAATCTATGCGTGCCTATACAGGTCTCATAGCGGCGACAGGGAGACTAGAGCACTCTTTGAGCACCTGCAAGTGACGACTGACAAAGTTCTTGAGCAGTACCCCCGTGCTGAGTTGGTGATTTTAGGAGACTTTAATGCCCACCACTGTGAGTGGCTAAACTCTCGATCCACCGACTTTGCGGGAAGGTCTACTCATGAATTTGCTCTGGCCCATGGCCTCTCACAACTGGTACATTCCCCAACAAGAATACCTGATATTGAGAGCCATGTGCACTCTTTGCTGGACCTTCTGCTGACGACGCGTCCGGACGACTACACTATCACAGTGGACGCACCTCTCGGCTCATCCGACCACTGCCTCGTCCGGACCGTAGTCCCATGCGCGCGGCATATTCCACCTCGCCCAGCCGATTTGCGCCGCATGTGGCAATATAAATCAGCAGACTGGGATGGATTGCGTGAATTCTACGCATCGTACCCGTGGAGGCAGCTTTGTTTCGCGTCAGAAGACCCCGACCCCTGCGCAGCCGCTGTCACTGAGACGATCCTGGTGGGTATGGAGTATTTTATTCCTAACTCATCAGTAGCTGCGGGAAAACAAAAGCGACCGTGGTTTAACCGGCTGTGCAAGGAAGCCAGACTAGTCAAGCAGACTGCCTACAGGGTTTGGACCACGGCCCGTGCTAATAAGGATCCGAACATCTCTGATGTGAGACGCAAACTAAGTGCTGCCTCGAGATCCTGCAAAAAGACAATTGCCAGAGCCAAATTCGATTTCATCGGCAGGATTGGTGAGCGACTTACGGGCTACCCCTCTGGGAGTCGTGCCTTTTGGTCTCTTGCTAAGGCGGCCGAGGGAAACTTTTGCCAGTCGTCTTTACCACCATTGCGAAATGCCGATGGTAACTTGGCCCACAGTGCCAAAGAGAAAGCCGACCTACTTGGGCAACTCTTTGCCTCAAACTCGACCATGAACGAGGATGGAAGTGCGGTACCGCCTACTAACCCGCCGTGCCAACACTCTTTGCCGGAAATACACATTTCGCAAAGAGAAGTGCGGCGGGAACTAAACTGTCTAGACGTTCATAAGTCGAGTGGGCCAGACGGCATACCTGCAGTGGTGCTCAAGCAGTGTGCTCCTGAGTTGTGCCCTGTACTAACGCGACTTTTCGCGCTTTCCTACCGCAAAAGGCAAGTGCCGTCTTCGTGGAAGACTGCCCATGTGCATCCAGTGCCAAAAAAGGGTGATAGATCGGACCCATCGAATTACAGGCCTATAGCTATAACTTCCCTTCTCTCTAAGGTGATGGAGCGTGTGATCAACACACGGCTCCTCAGTTACCTAGAGGAGCACGATTTGATCAGCGACCGCTAGTATGGTTTCTGCCACGGTCGCTCGACTGGTGATCTTCTAGTGTATCTCACTCACCGGTGGGCTTCAGCCATTGAGAGTCAAGGTGAGGCTTTGGCAGTTAGCCTGGATATAGCAAAGGCGTTCGATCGGGTCTGGCACAGGGGTCTTCTATCGAAGTTACCATCCTACGGCCTGCCCGAGGGTTTGTGCAAGTGGGTGGCTAGCTTTTTGTCCGGCAGACGCATAAAAGCCGTCGTCGATGGTAGCTGTTCCGAAAGCATGGACATAAACGCTGGTGTCCCACAAGGCTCCGTGCTATCTCCAACGCTGTTCTTGCTGCATATCAATGATATGCTGTCCACGGATGGTATCCATTGTTATGCGGACGACAGTACTGGAGCTGCGTATTACACGGGCCGAGCTAACATCCCTCGTACCGTTGTAGTAGAAAGTCGCGAACAACTTGTGTCTCAAATCGAGAGCACCTTACACAGAGTCTCCGATTGGGGTCGGGATAACCTGGTCCAATTTAACCCCTCTAAGACACAAGTCTGTGCGTTTACCGCTAAGAAAACCCCGTTCACTGTGGTTCCACAATTCCAGAATACACCCCTTACCATCTCACAGAGTATTGGAATCCTCGGTGTCGACATCTCCAGTGACGTCCAATTTCGAGCTCATTTGGAAGAGAAGGTCAAGCTGGCATCAAAAAAGCTTGGTGTTCTGAATAGAGCGAAGCGATACTTCACACCGGCACAAAGGCTACTACTTTACAAAACACAAGTTCGACCTCACATGGAGTATTGCTGTCATCTCTGGGCGGGAGCACCGAAGTACCAGCTTGAGCCTTTCGATTCAGTTCAGAGACGTGCTGTGAGAATAATCGACGATCCTGATCTCACAGACGGTATCGAGCCACTAAGTCTTAGGAGAGACTTTGCCTCCTTGTGTGTGCTCTATCGTCTCTACAATGGGCTGTGTTCTGAAGAATTGTTTGATATGATGCCCACAGCCACTTTCTACCATCGCACCGCTCGCCATCGTCAGGGAGCTCATCCACATACATTGGAACCTAAATGGTCGCGCACAGTGCGGTTTCAGAGAAATTTTCTCCCGCGAACAATCCCGTTATGGAATGAGCTCCCTGCTGAGGTTTTCCCTGGAAACTACAGTATGGGGCTCTTCAAGAAGGGGGTAAATAGGTTTTTAAAGGGTCGGCAACGCACACGTGATGCCCCTGGTGCCGCAGGCGTTCATAGGCTGCGGTAACCGCTTACCATCAGGCGGGCCGTGTGCTTGTTTGCCACCGTCGTGGTATAAAAAAAAAAAAAAAAAAAAAAAAACCGCCAGCGTGTGCTGAGCCGAGTCCTCACTGCAGTCGCAATGGTGTCAAACGGGACTCAACGCCCTTTTAGCGACCTAGTGCAGATACTGCCCGAAGCAACCGTGCCTGGTAAAAACCTGCGTCAATCGGAAGGAAAGGGTCCCGTGCTGCCGCCCTGCCCACTCAACAATGACCGGCTAAAGAGCCTCCACGGCGGCATAGCCAGCACGTGGAGCCTCCAGCCGGGACGACCAACGAGCCATCGTGGCTCGACGAGCGGCCTCTCGCCACTCGCCTATCTCTTCGGGCGGGGGCCGAATGCCGCTACCCACCCGAAAGTCTGCCGTTCGCCGATAAACTTCAGCGAGCACTTCCGCTTCCAAATCCCACGGGGGAGTTCCGGCCAACGCGCACGCCGCCTCCGTCGATACGGTGCGGTAACCGCGTATGGCTCTAACCGCCAATATCCTCTGAGGGCGCCAGAGGCGAGCCCTATTCTGGGCGGTCAGAACCGCTGCCCACACCGGTGCACCATACAGTGCCATTGACCGAACAACCCCCGTGTATAGCCGTTTCGTCGCGACGCTGGCTCCACCCAAATTGGGCGAAAGTCGCCCAAAAGCAGAAGCAGCGCCGACCAGCTTTGGAGTAAGCTGTCGGAAGTGCTCGTCGAAGAGCCACCTGCCGTCGAGGATCAGGCCCAAACACTTCATCTGGGCCTTAATGGGTACGAGGACCGAATTGACTACGATAGAGGCACCGGGGGGTGGACCACGACGGGGCCCATGAAACAAAAGGGCTTCCGTCTTATCTAGGGCCACCCGTAAACCCAGCGCCTCAATGCGCCCGACCACCAAAGAGACTCCCACGGTGGCCAGGCGCGCCGCCTCTTGAAAGTTCGCCCCCCGGGCCGTGACCAATGTGTCATCGGCGTAACAAATTACGGCCAGCCCGGGGGGAAGACGACCTCGAAGGGCCCAGTCGTATCCCATATTCCACAGGAGTGGTCCGAGGACGGACCCCTGTGGAACACCGCACGACATGGGCCGCCGCCTCAGAATGCCATCTCGGTCCTCGTACACGACGATACGCTCCTCAAGATAGTCTGCCACAAGCCGCTTCAGGTACTCTGGCACCCCGTGGTAGTGGAGTGCTTCCCTGATGCAGCTAAATGGCAGACTATTAAATGCGTTGGCGATGTCCAACGACACCGCCAACAGCACGCCGCCACAGAGGGTATTAATAGTCTGTTACAACCCATTCAACTCATCGAACATACTTATTAGTAGATTCCTGTCTCAAAATTTAAGTGTGTGTACTATTTTCTGCTTCTTCACTATCCACCAAGTGAATTGTAACTCAAAACTTGTATTTTATAACTATAATAAAAATAAGGCCTCATCACTACGCAGAACAGAAACTGCACTGAGCAAATAATGTCTAAAAAAAAGTGTTGCATGATACAATAACAAATAATTTATACGTTTTTCTAAGAGACTATTTTAAAAAGTAAAATAAACAAATGCAAATAGATGGTAGGCCTAAACAAAACATTTGTAAACATCTTGAACATTTGTTATTACAGTCAATTTACTATAGATTAAATTTATATCTTTACTTAGATAGTCATAATTCTATCGATAACTACCAACTTACTAATCTTCAAATTATGAGCATCATAATTCGACTTATGCCTACTAGGGCGTTGACTGTTGTTTTGAGATCATGGAATTGCCGTACTGTATCATTGATCATTGATATTTGAACAAAAGTCTGCATAGCAAGAGTTCGATGGTACCTTTTCACGAACTGCACAAACACAAAACTTCATTGAATATGTAAATAATAAGCCTAGGTCCACCTTCTTTTTTATTTGTACGTAACTTTCTTAATGAAACCTAAGGGTTATATTGTAGAAACTATGAGTTGTTTATTCGTAATGTAGCCAAGCACAGAATAGAGTGAATTCTATTTCACAGTAATAATGAAGACAATGTTTCTCATAGAGAAGAGACCAAAGAAATGTGCCCATGTACTGAGGCCTTTCAGAGGTTGTACACTACCCGACAGTATATTTTATTCTGATTCCGTTACAGTACGTTTTTATACGTTTAACTAGATTTCCCAAGGTATAAGAACATATCTTTCCTTCCAACTTGCACTACTTACCGGGCTAAATTAACGAAATGATGATAAACTAGATTGATTCTTGGTTGTATGATCTGCAAATATTTGTTTCGGTATTTATATTTATTAAATACTATGTACATTTGTATTTATTTTAAAAAAACATATAAATACTCTCTCAGTAAATCTAGTTTCCATAGAACAAGCTGTACTTAATTAGAAACTAGATGGTGTATGTCAGATTGCCGAAAATATTATTACTATTGTTATTACTGCGACTGTGAGGACATGATAGACACAAGGTGGAAACAGGTAAGTTAGTTAGTTAGTTATTAGGTTTCATATTCAGTTGGCTAAATGCAATCCTTCCTAGTTTCCACTAATGGTTATATTAAAATGTTAAATCACCCAAAAGGCAGGAAGGAAAAACAAAGAAAATTGTTTTATAGTTAAATAATATTATAACTGTACATTATAACTAGCGGGAGTTCATGAGTATTAACGATGATCTTTACTACTGTTTCGGTTAAATATCAGTAATTAGGACATTGTCGGCAACTAGAACGTCGTCGGCAATGTGCACATTATCGGCAACTAGAACGTCGTCGGCAATGTGCACATTATCGGCAACTAAAACATCGTCGGCAACTAAAATATCGTCGGCAACTTAAACATCGTCAGCAACCAAAACATCGTCGACAACTTGTACATCATTGGCAACGTGGACATCGTCGACAATCAGAACATCATCAGCAACTTGTACATCATCGGCAACGAGGACATCGTCAGCAACTTGAGCATTGTCCTCAACTAGAACATCGTCAGCTATTACAGGCTCTACAGCTGAATCAGCAACTATCACTGCATCAGCGTCAATTGTGGTGCTATCTGCAGCAACGACTTCAGCACCAGAAACAGAGTTACGCACATTCACAATAATCTGAACAAGAGGAACAGTGCTCTTGGGTACAGAGGGAGAAGCTTCCACAGAACCATCAACGATTATAGCATCATCGACATCTGGTGTTCGTAGAGCAACGAGATCTGCTAACATAGCCTCCAACATTGTAGCGGTAAAGGAAATCGGTGCTTGGAAAATGATCTCTAATGTTTTCATAGGGTAACTCTTATATTATCTGCCTCGTTATCACACCGATTTAATTGTATTAATTAAATCTACGATAAATTAACTCTAATATTGCCGTATGAACCTTCATTACTGTAAAGTAAGTGTTTAATATGTCATTTAATTTTAACAATGAGTATTGAAGAAGATATTATTAAAATCGCTAACATCAAAAAAATGTATTTTTTCCTTAATGTGATAAAATATGCAACATATATGTAACGACTATCTGCCCTACACATACATAAGTCTTCCTTTTACTATATTGCAAAGATATTATTTCACGTGTATCGGACACATGTAATGAGTATCACGTGCAATACAACTCATACTCCTAAAATCACAGTGACAAAAATGAGATGGACTAGACCTCCTTCAAAACAATTATCCCTAAATGTGTGCAACCTTTAATGTTAATGAAACCACAACCTATTTCATAAATACTCCCAATTCCATTATTTCTACTAATGCTATAATAGAGGTAGTTCCATATGATAAGAGAATAAGGAAACCTTGGATGATGCCTGGGCGTCATAAATGCCTAAAACTGCTTACTACTACTTTTAAAATATTATTTGTTGATGAAACAAATATATTATGCACTATGTCAGTCCCTCTTAACATATTGCTTAACTCATGGAGAGGTATATATAAGACTGCAATGAAGTCTATTGAAGTTGCCCAGAGAGCAGTACTCAAGATATGCAATAATAAATCCATATTCTATCCCGCAGATGCGCTTTATAAACTGTGTGAAATTGTAACTGTAAGACAATTGTATATTTTGAAGATCATTATGATAAAACACAGTAAAGTTACCTTTAATCCAAAGTACATAATGAAACGTAGAAAATATATGGTGTGTGAACATGTGATAGGTTGCAAAAGTAACTTAAGCAAACATTTTTCTGACTTCTTGATAAAATTCCTGAATGTCTATCGACAAACTGCGACACAACGTAAAAAAATTAACTTCTTACTTACAAAAACTAAACAATGAAGAGACTGAAAGCTCATATGCATTATTAAATAATATAATATATCATTAATATCTACAAACACATTTACACACACAACAGACACATATACACTCACACACATAAGCACAACATATTCTATACAAATACACGCACCAACCATACGGTTATTGTATACTTAATTTTATTTATTTATTTTTTTATTTATACATCATGAACTTTATGTACATAAGCGGACTTAATGCCTAAGGCATTCTCTACCAGTCAACCTATGGGTGATGCAGCGAAAAATAGGAAGTAGGTGCGTTTCAGGTGATGTTGAATAAAAGAAGTAAACATATACAAACTTATCATATACTAAAATTTATACAAATACATAAAGACATACATATACGTACTTAAGTTGATATAAATCTATATACATACATACATACGCAAATAAATATCATAACAAATATCATAAGATGATAATCATGTATTGGTGGATTCTGCCAGCTGTTTTAATTCAATTTTAATGTTGTATTAAGTCGCTTTTTTTTCTCTTGTATTGATGTTGTACTAGCAGTAAAAAAGCTATATGAAACATAGCTTGGTTGGTACTGAAAGTCAAAATACAGGTTCTGTCTACTTCGACTACAGAAGCTTATTCACCTAAATTTAGGATATAATAGCATAACCTTTGTAACCTATAATTTATTATGAAATGAAATAAATAAATAAAATTTAGATATGTTGAGATAAACCAATATTTTAATCACAGAAGTCAAATAAGTACACATATTTTTTATCTAAATGAATTGTCCACTAAAATTCTCAATTTTATAAGTCTTTATAAGTGCAATGTTACAATAATATTAAGATAAAAACAAATAATGAATCAAAATTAAGTAAAGTAACAGCAAAATTATTTACACACCATGTTTTTTATAATAGATAGGTACACTTTATTTGTATACCAGGGCTTAATAATATTATACAGTAATAAAACTAGCAACCATTGTGATGTACAAAGGCCAGCCTTATTGCTCGTAGTTATTATTGTAATTTATCAACAATAACTACAAGATATTGTAGATAAATTGTTATGTTCTAGAAGCACAAAGAAATCTCCCACAGTCTTAAAGACATTTCATAGATGTGAACTGTCGATGTACGTGTGACGGCCTGTTGATCTTGTGATCAGCAGACCGTCTTGCATGCCTCAACAATACACAAGTCAACTATCAACTGGAGCTCGGGGATTTGATTCCCACACGGAGCAAATGATTGAGGGATTAACACGATTATTTGTACCCATGCGTATGTAATTATTAATATTTAAGGACGGTATTGGCTGTGTGATTGCCATAGCACGAGCTGTCTAGCTTGGAATTGGCCAATCGTATGTGAAAGTTGAATGGTCAATATTTTCAAATGGTTTATAAGTTACTCAATCAAACCGCGGTGACTTACCAACCGCTGATAAAGTTTAGGTAGGGTTTTGTGATTAGGTTAAGATACTTATTAATGTATTAAAAAAAGATTCTAGAAAATAAACTGAAAAAAAAAACTGTTGATATAGCTGGGTAGCGATATTCAGTCCAAGTCCGAAGAGGTACGCGAGTGCCATAAGGCTACTCGTCAATCCACCATGGTTTGTTGGTCTTCCGAACTGGAGGCTCTCCAACCAGTCATTGACGAGTGGGTAGAGTGACAGAATCAGTAAATCTTTATTTTTCGCTGACACAGGGCCTTTTCGGGCACGGCTGCTTAGGGAAGTACCTGTAGCCGGTCGCTAAGAGGGACCAATCCCACCGATCACCACTGTGACTGCAGTGAGAACTCATTTCAACACACGCTGGCGGTCTGCTCCACCTGGGCGACACAGCATCGGACCCTCACTGCAGTCATTAGAAGATATACCGTTAATGGCAGATATACTGGTGTTTTAATGCTACTGCTGGTATGTGGGAGTAAAAGTCCAAGTAACAAATAAGGCCTTTGCCTATAAAACATTTATACATAGATTCTACTAATCTAATAAAATATATACTCATTAAAGGAAAATAAATAAAATATCATGCATATAGTATTGTATATGATATATGTGTCTTAAATATATAAATATATTACGGACATTTAACACATAAAAACATTTAGTCCCTAACTGAGCAGAGCTCTTACTATGGGTTCTAGACAACTGATATAAATACATAAATACTTTTTTTTTGTAAATACGTACACATTATACATAGAAAACACCCTATCTTCGCTACAAATACGTTCAGATCATACAAACATTTAGTCTGACCCGGTAATCACAGGAACCGCATACGCTACTACCGCGTCACCGAGACAGTCAATAGAAAAGTAAAATAAAGTACTCTTTATAGAATACCTAAATTGGCATTACGTACATCATCAGCAGCCTATACTACAGCTGCAACTATTAATTTTTATCGTAATTTAAATGTTCAATGCCGCCCAACTTTGTATCACTTTCTGAGGTATCATTTTGTGTCATTGTTGTGTAATGGCGGTTCTTATTACCCTAAAACAAATATGTTTTCATGTTATGATTTCTAAATACCTATGGTTATAGTGATAAAAGAGGTTAAAGTTGATGGAGTCCGAAGAATGTGTCATACATTCTCCGATACAATAAGTTGTATTACAGTAATTTTGAATGGGATTGTTTTTGCCGCAAATCAGCCTGACTCCTTTTTCATTAAAGCCGATAAAAATTCAGATTCACATGCCGGTTTAGAAGAGAAAACTCGAAGAGTGTAGAAAATTATCTTTACAAAAAATAATACGATATGAGATACGAAATTGCCGAGGATTTCAATCAAATCTTATTTTGTTAATTGTTTAAGGTTTCATATTACATTTGTCGTGTTTAGTTGCCAAGGATAATATTTTGATGATAATAATATAAGCCAGACAGATGTTTTTTTTATTCTATATGTTTAACATAAATTATAATTGTGATAAAAAAAATTACGATCGGCAATTCTTTGTTGATAAAAGGCCAAGAAATGTAAACATTACATCTACAAGTAAACACAGGCAAGCCTATTTGCCATGATTGAAGCGATGCAGCGGCTAAGTCTCTGTTCTTTCCTTAAGATGGCGTTTTTTTCTCTGGCGAGCCTAGATACAAAAAATAAAGATCACCAACTCGTAGGCAGCACTTTAGAACCAGTAGATTTTAGTTATTGGGAGGAATATTTCGGCAATCTAGGTAGCAAATGCATATTTTGCTATCCTAGTTAATAAATTAATAATTCCGACCATAAAATTGTATTTCTATTATCAGGAATTTGTCAGTAATATTTATCAGTCTCTCTGTTGTTGAAAAAATAATTATTTACTTTGCAGGAAGTAGAGAAACGCTGACTTCAGCACGACCGGGCCGGCTCGACCGAGGCAGAAACCGACTAACCTCTCACAAACGACAGCGACAACATCCGTGCTGTCGTGTTTTGTTGGTAACTGCGAGATGGAGGCTCATTGATGCAGGGGTGACAGTTATCGTAGTAAGTCTTACATAACTACGATACAAGGTGAGCCATATTGCCGCATTAACGATAAGCCAAGCAGGAAAAACAGTTCAAAAAATAATGTAAGCCAACCAGTTTTTGCCCAGGGCTCCGCCCGCGTTCATAAAGGTGATTGAGGTAAAAAGTAACCTATGTATGTCATTTCTCAAAAATCAAAGTATCACCTTGCCAAATCACATCGAAATCGGTTTGCCGTGAAAGGTGAAGCGGCTTAACTGTGAAAGCATAACAAACAGATAGAATTTATATTATTAGTATAGATTTTTGTTAAAATTGCATATCAATTAAGACATTTATACAAGGTAAATTCAATTTTGTGTTGTTAATTTTTATCTCAATCTTTTATATACATAGATTCAGAGCATCAATAAAACTAATCATGGGTGTTGTTCATAACTATGTAATACGTAACACATGATATATACGCAATAAATGTAATAAAAAATGATTGCACATGCAGTGTCAATCACTCACTCACTCACTTGTTGAAAAAAAAGATAATCTTATCGTTTCAGGCACTAAAAAACGACATTCATACATGAACAAAGGTGAGAAGTGTGTTGATTCTGAACCTCCAGGAAGCCTTTGGCACAGTTTTCATTTGAATCCTTTTAACCAGACTGTAGAATGTTTGCATTAGGGACATTGTAGTAGGGGTGCTGGGCTAGAAAACCTCCACGTGGTGCACCCTGGTAACGTTGGCGATGGTACTCATCACTGCCAACGGCTAATATTCTAGCACAAAGAAGAGGAGGCCATTTTCTTCGGCCATTCGGTTGAGGCTTGTTCCAACAGAGCGGGCATATTTGTCGATTCCTCGGTTGGCTCTTCGCTCTTCGGAGCAATGAGGAGGAAAACCTCGATAAAAAATCATTATGGTGGGACCCTTTCATGGGTCGACGTTTCTCCACTGTCAATGGTGGAGAAAGGAGAACGGGCTCGGTGTGTACTCACACTGCCACCGAGCAGGCATTGGAAGATTTAATCTTCCTGCCACCGTTGTCACATCGTAATCCCGAAAGGTGTGTCGTGGTTATGTCTCGCGACACCAATCGGGGGCGAGGGTCTTGGCTTAGCCACCTGGACTACGAGGAAGAAAACCTCTATAAAAAATTACCCCGAATCCCGTGTTCTGGTACGTGACCAAGGGATGCATGGCTAATGGGTAGTTCAGTCGCAAGCGCACCCCCAGCCGAGGCACCTGCGGACCCCTCGGTTGGGCATAAATGTACGCTTGCCCGGGTATTGGGGGATCTCTGCCCGGGTCGACCTTTAATTCTCCCCCACTCGTGGGTCTGAAATGGAATCTATCAACATTAATTTAACAAAAAACAAAAAAGGACAGAAAGTGAGCACAAGGAAGGGGCAGTCTAGAAAAGCAGAAGACTTTTCATCTAACGAGGAGGACGTCCTACTTGGGCCACCTACTTCGATGGGGCTCCCAGAAGTCGTTTCGGCTGCTGGCAGTCAAAGAAAATCGGAACAATTATGTTCCAAGTCCGCTATTCCGTCGGATGATGGTGGCTCCAGTATGAATATGGACGTATTGGAGTCGACAGAGAAGAAACCTTGCGAAAGCAGGAAACGCGAACGCTCCAAGGATGAGGCGAGTGACACGTCTGTAGAAATGCTGCCTCCTAAAGTGGGCAGTAGCCGTAGAGGTAGGTCGCGAATATCGACCTCAGTCCCGTCTGGTTCTGTCTTTTCTAAGGCAGAAACCTATAGGCGGGTTAGAGCGGAGGGCGAAAGCACAGCAGAGGAGGAGATTGCTGATCTCCTGCAGAAGATTCGAGAGCCGGCGGAAGGGGGTTCTATCCCCCAAACAGCGGTATCTTTGCAGGAGACAGTAAATGCCGGGGTGGCCATTATCCAAAAGGTGGCTACCAAATCTCGGAACCTTAAGAGTTCTTTCGTGAGGGCTCTTAAGGACTCTTCCTCTGCTATCGCTGGGGTCGTCGAGACCCTCGTTGGGGATGTAGCTCGACTTCAGGCTGCTAACGAATGTCTGACGGGGCAGGTGGCAGAGTTGAGCGCCCAGTTTGCGCAGTTGCGGGTGCAGGTGGAAATTCCAAAACAGCAAGATAAGGCTTCGAAGCAACCTGCCTCCACTACTGGTTCCAGTGACGTCAGTGACGCACACTTGCGTCAAATTTTGGACGCAGTGTGGCATATGCTGGATGGACGTCTCGCAGGCCTGGAAGCGAGACTGCCTCCGGCCCCTATTATGCGGCCATCACTTGCTGCAGACAGGCGAAAGGCCTCATCAGTTTCGACTCCGCTGTCTGTCGCGAGTGGTCGCAAATCGTATGCGACAGCGGTGTCAGTGTCTGCACCTGCTGTTGCCACGAGGACACAACAGGCGGCCAAGTCAGCAACCAAGATGGTTGTACCGGTTACAAGGAATAAGACGGCGGTAAAGAGTGGAGCGAAATTTCCTCCGCTTCCCACTCCAACACCTACACCTGATCCCTCCACATCTGCCCTCTCCAATGACGGTTGGCAATTGGTCGGAGGGGCTAAGAAGAAGTCCCGAAAGCGGGGTAAAAAGGCTGCCCAGAAAGCAGCTCCTACCCCGCAGTCGCCATCGGTGGCAATAGCCACCAAGAAGCCACGGAAGCTAAAGCCGCCAAAAACCGCGGCTATAGTGGTTACCGTATCGCCGGAGGCGGCAAGTGGCGGACTGTCCTATGCGACTTTATTCAAGAAGGCTCGGGACAGTCTCGCCACTGATTTCGGGACGGTAGGGGTCAGGTTGCGCCTCGCCCAAACGGGAGCTCGAGTCCTGGAGTTCCCCGGGGCTGAAGGCGCAAAAACAGCAGATTCGATTGCCGAGAAACTGCGAAACATGTTTGCACCCACGGATGGTGTCAAGATCGCCAGGCCTACAAAGTGCGCAGAACTGCGCATTTCGGGCCTGGACGACTCAATAACGGCCGACGATGTCCGTGTTGCAGTTCGGGAGAGGACTGGATGCAACACGGATAACATCAGGGTTGGCACCATCCGCCCCGGCCCAGGGGGCCTTGGCGCAGTGTGGTTAAGTTGTCCCGTAGCGTCAGCCAAAGTTTTGGGCGACGCTCTCAAGATACTCATCGGTTTCGTAAACGCCAAAGTCACAGTTCTGGCGGCGAGACCGATGAGGTGTTTCAAATGCCTGGGCGTGGGACACACCCGCATCAAATGCGACAGCTGTTTTGACTGCAGCGGACTTTGTTTCCGCTGTGGTCGACCGGGGCACAAGGCGGCAGATTGTTCTGCTGCCCCTCACTGCCCCGCGTGTGCAGCGGATAATAAACCCGCCAATCACCAGATTGGGCAGGGGGGTTGCAAACTTCCCCGCAGTTCTCGGCAGGCGTCAGGGGCTAGCCAGTCGGCCCAGGCTACTTCTGACGTCGTTCGTGCGTCTATACCGTCGCCCATGGAGGAGGCTGTAGAGACGGTCGAGTAATGGCCCAGGTCTCCAACCTCCTTGTCCAGACTAACCTGAACCACTGTGCCGCGGCGCAGGACCTTTTCCTGCAAACCATGGCACAGTGGTCGATCGGTGTTGCCGTAGCCGCGGAACCCTACTACGTTCCTCCCCGTGCAAACTGGTTGGGTGACCGGGACGGTTCCGTGGCAGTCGTCGGCTCCACAGCGGCTCATTCCCCGCCCTTGTCGCTAAGAGACAAGGGCACTGGATATGTTGCTGCTGAGTGGGGGGAGATCACCGTATACGGTGTGTATTTCTCCCCCAACCGGAGTTTGAGCGACTTCGAGGTCTTCCTCAACAGCCTGGAGATCTCGATGCGGCGACTAATGTCTGGGCACGTCCTTGTGCTGGGGGACTTCAACGCAAAGTCCGTTGCGTGGGGTTCCCCCAGGACGGACGCTAGGGGCGAGGCCGTAGAGGAGTGGGCGGCCTCGGTGGGCCTCTGTTTACTAAACAGGGGCTCCACCAACACGTGTGTGCGACAGCAGGGAGGGTCGATAGTGGACCTTTCGTTCGCTACCCCTGCCCTCGCCGCACGAGTAAGGAACTGGCGTGTCCTGGAAGAGGTTGAGACGCTCTCGGATCATCTCTATATCCGATTTGAGCTCTCCCGCTCCCAGGAACCCAGAAGGGGTCACGTGGCGCGGCGTTCTTCTCGCTTTCCGCGGTGGGCTATAGCCCAACTGAATAGGGACCTACTAGAGGAGGCAGCCATTATTCACTCTTGGCTGTCTCCGCAGGCTCCGACCGAGGAGGTCGACATGGGGGCTGGTCGTTTCCGCGATGCGATTACGCAGATCTGCGATGCGGCCATGTCCCGCATCCGAGGTTGTCGGCCTCCACGGAAGGAAGTTTACTGGTGGGCCCAGGAGTTGGCAGACCTCCGCGCGGCCTGTACTCGTTCCCGGAGGTCCTACACCCGTGGTCGGCAGCGACACCGCGAAGAAGGCGGGGAAGACCAGCTTCATGAGGAGTACCGAGAGGCGCGGAAAACTCTGAAGCTGGCCATCAGCCGCGCCAAGGAAATTAAGCGTAAGGAAATGCTGGAGAATCTCGATCGTGACCCCTGGGGTCGCCCTTATCGTGCGGCGCGACAAAAGCTCCGCACGTCGGGCCCCCCCCTTACAGAGACACTCCAGCCCAGCTTCCTGCGGGATGTGGTCGAGGGCCTTTTCCCGCGGCGGGTGGATCACACACCCCCGTCGATGGTCTTCATGGCCAGAGACGACGGGGGCAACGAGGACAATGTTCCGCTCGTTAGGGAATCGGAGGTGGGGGCGGTTGTTCTACGGATTCGCTCTAAGAACACCGCCCCTGGGCCAGATGGGATACCTGCCCGAGTATTGGCACGATCCCTCGACCACATGTCGGACCGCCTCAGGGAGGTCTTGGACGCTAGTTTGTCGTCCGGACGCTTCCCTGAGTGCTGGAAAAGCGGGAAGCTGGTCCTATTAAGGAAGCCGGGACGGCCTACCGATTCGGTGGCGGCCTATAGGCCCATTGTGTTGCTGGACGAGGCGGGTAAACTGTTTGAGAGGATACTCTCTGCCCGCATCGTCCGGCACCTCTGCGAGGTGGGCCCCGATCTGTCGGACGCCCAATTTGGTTTTCGGGCGGGGCGTTCGACGGTCGATGCTGTGCTGCGCCTGAGGGCCGTTACCGAAGAGGCGGTGAGCTGTGGCGGCGTGCTGTTGGCGGTGTCATTGGACATCGCCAACGCATTTAATAGTCTGCCATTTAGCTGCATCAGGGAAGCACTCCACTACCACGGGGTGCCCGAGTACCTGAGGCGGCTTGTGGCAGACTATCTTGAGGAGCGTACCGTCGTGTACGAGGACCGAGATGGTATTCTGAGGCGGCGGCCCATGTCGTGCGGTGTTCCACAGGGGTCCGTCCTCGGACCACTCCTGTGGAATATGGGATACGACTGGGCCCTTCGAGGTCGTCTTCCCCCCGGGCTGGGCGTAATTTGTTACGCCGATGACACATTGGTCACAGCCCGGGGGGCAAACTTTCAAGAAGCGGCGCGCCTGGCCACCGTGGGAGTCTCTTTGGTGGTCGGGCGCATTGAGGCGCTGGGTTTACGGGTGGCCCTAGACAAGACGGAAGCCCTTTTGTTTCATGGGCCCCGTCGAGGTCCACCCCCCGGTGCCTCTATCGTTGTCAATTCGGTCCTCGTACCGATTAAGGCCCAGTTGAAGTATCTGGGCCTGATCCTTGACGGCAGGTGGCTCTTCGACGAGCACTTTCGACAGCTTACTCCAAAGCTGGTCGGCGCTGCTTCTGCTCTTGGGCGACTTTTGCCCAATTTGGGTGGAGCCAGCGTCGCGACGAGACGGCTATACACGGGGGTTGTTCGGTCAATGGCGCTGTATGGTGCACCGGTGTGGGCGGCGGCTCTGACCGCCCAGAATAGGGCTCGCCTCTGGCGCCCTCAGAGGATATTGGCGGTTAGAGCCATACGCGGTTACCGCACCGTATCGACGGAGGCGGCGTGCGCCCTGGCCGGAACTCCGCCGTGGGATTTGGAGGCGGAAGTGCTCGCCGAAGTTTATCGGCGGACGGCTGACTTCCGGGCGGGTAGCGGCATACGGCCCCCGCCCGAGGACATACGCGAGTGGCGTGAGGCCGCTCGTCGAGCCACGATGGCTCGTTGGTCGTTCCGGTTGGAGACTCCACGTGCTGGCTTTGCCCTCGTGGAGGCTCTCCAGCCGGTCATCACCGAGTGGGCAGGGCGGCAGCACGGGACCCTTTCCTTCCGACTGACGCAGGTCCTTTCCGGGCACGGTTGCTTCGGGAAGTATCTGCACTCGGTCGCCAGGAGGGAATTGAGTCCCGCCTGTTACCACTGCGACTGCAGTGAGGACTCGGCTCAGCACACGCTAGCGGTTTGTTCCGCCTGGGCGGCGCAGCGTGGGGTCCTCACTGCAGTTATTGGAGGAGATCTCTCGCTACCGGCCGTCATACGCTCCATGGCCGGTAGCGACAGTTGTTTTACCGCGGTCGCAACCTTCTGCGAAGACGTAATTTCGCGGAAGGAGGCGGCGGAGAAGGCCCGGGAGGACGATATCCATTCGGACCCAATTCTCCGGGCCGGGCGGCGGAGGCGCGCATACCAGCGCCTCATGCCGCCTTGAGTGTGGCCGCGGGTGGACGGGACGGGTTTTCCCCTCCACCCGCTATAATGGCCAGCCGCGAGGAGGCGACGTCCGCGTGTGCCGTGCGTCGCCTAAAATAGAGAGTTTATCCGCAGATGGTGCCCGAGGTAACGGGCAGGCGCTAAGAGGAATCTGGATGTCGTAATAGCAGCGGTTCCCGGATCCCTCCTATCTCAGGCGCAGAGTGGCACACCGTGTGGTTTTAGTCGGTCCGATTCCGACACACCACCCTGCCGTAAAACCCGGTGGGGTGACGGCCCGAGGGGGTTTCCACACGTTAAAAAAAAAAAAAAAAAAAAAAAAAAGGGACATTGTAGTAGATTGGTTCCAGGATTACCTTAACAAGTGTCTCCAGAGTATGTGAGTGGATAAGCACGAGAGTGATAGTGACACATGTACATTTGGTGTACTGCAAGGGAGTACCATTGGGCCAACACTATTTTCAATGCATATCAATAGTCTTAATAACATTACCTTGCCTAAAACGGAACTCTTCATGTTTTCAGGTGACACTGTCTTGATTTTCCATGATACAAACTGGAACAAGGTCCTATAGGTAGCTGAAACTGGTCTAGACACAATAATTCAGTGGCTAGAAAATAGTTTTCTCACACTCAATGCATTCAAAATGAAGTACATATACTTTAGTAAATTCCATGTTACTAACCCATCTCAAAATCTTGACTTGTAAATCCACAGATTTCTACGCAATCGCAATAACAACTGGTCCGATTTTTCTTGTGTTTTGCTTGCACGTGTGGACACCGTTAATGTAAATGTCTCGTAAATCATATTTAGTATGACATCTCTGGCACTCTAGCTAAGTCTAAACTTGTGTTATGAGTGCCAGGGCTATCTCTTAATGTTAAACATACTTAGTTACACATCGACACATTGTTAAATTACGTATAGAGTTTATCTAATTTGTTCGAAAATGTGTAATCAATAAAATAAACACATAAACAACCTCACACATTTCACACACGGCTGTCTGGTTCCAAATTATGTAGAACCTGCACTACGGTAACCAGACTGCTGATAAATATACCTAAATATTTCTAAATACATACATATTTTAATAATCACACACATAGAACAAATAATCGTGCTCATCTCATAAATATCTCCCAGTATGAATCGAACCTACGGCCTTTGATTTAGCAGTCAGGATCAGACCAACAGGCCTATAATGATGAGAATATACTCGTATCTAAGAAATTGTGGTATCTTTTAAATGTGTTGTCTTCGATGTTAGATTTTTACAGATTCAAGAATTCCTGTGTGAAAAGTATCTTGAAATAATTAGAGAAGGGCAACATTGTTCCCTTTTTTTGGTTTTGGAAAACATAATTAAATTACTACTGTGCGCACTGCATCATTATGCTAACAGGTAAAAATATAACTTAGGTACTGGTTTTTTATTTCGCAAATAAAACGCTAAGCCCTTTAATTAAAATTTATGGCATTTGATATTAGATGTTATCAAAATACGTGTACAATAAACAGATAATAAATCTGACCAGTCGTTGTAATATTGTCGGTAATCTTTTGTCTGGTAAATTGTTAATCTCCTCTGTCACGTAGGCTAACACACTTTACTAATCCTTAGGATAAATAATTGTTTTATGTTATTTCCTGTCCGGCATTCTTTTTAATTACTCTATTTAAAAAAAAATAATGATTTATCCTGTCCTGAAGATATTTTAAATATTTAATTTACGAAATAAACTATGCGTAAATAACAAAAATTGTATTTGCAAATATAAAAACCCTTAAATTTTGGAGTTGGTATTTGCAAACCTGCAAAAAGGGAACGTCTCTAGAAAGAAGTCCCACGACGATAAATTTTTACTATCAAATATTGTTATGTTTGTTGTCATTGCATTTTTTAGTCATTTGCCATAGCTACGAAGCCTTCAAGTTAAAAAAAATGGTAGTCGAGAAATAATACTAAAGGCTAGTTTTGTCGAGCAACAGTAGAATCAAGGCTTTTTGATACCATTAAATAACTATCCTTAGAGGATAACCATGAACTAGTATCCAACCGCTACTTTTTTTTTAAACCCCCTCGGGTCGTCACTTCACCGGGGTTTATGGCAGGGTGGTGTGTCGGAATCGGACCGACTAAAACCACAAGGTGTGTCACTCTGCGCCTGAAATAGGAGGGATCCGGGAACAGCTGTTATAACGACATCCAGATGTACCGGACGTCGCCTCCTCTCAGCTAGTCATTGTAGCCGATGGAGGGGAAAACCCATCCCGTCCACCCGCGGCCACACTCAGGCGGCACGAGGCGCTGGTACGCGCGTCTTCGCCGCCCGGTTCGCCGGCGCCGCCGCGACCGCGGTAAAACAACTGTCGCTACTGGCCATGGAGCGTATGAGAGCGATGGCCAGTAGCGAGAGATCTACTCCAATAACTGCAGTGAGAATACCACGCTGCGCTGCCCAGGCGGAACAAACCGCCAGCGTGTGCTGAGCCGGGTCCTCACTGCAGTCGCAGTGGTGACAGGCGGGACTCAATACCCTCCTGGCGACCGAGTGCAGATACTTCCCGAAGCACCCGTGCCCGGAAAGAACCTGCGTCAGTCGGAAGGATAGATGGACCCGTGCTGTTGCCCTACCCACTCGGCTAGGACCGGCTGGAGAGCCTCCAGCGCGGCAAAACCAGCACGTGGAGCCTCCAGTCGGGCTGGCCAGCGAGCCATCGTGGCTCGACGAGCGCCCTTACGCCACTTGCGTATTTCTTTGGGCGGGCCCCACATGTCACTACCCGCCCAGAAGTAAGCCGTTCGCCGGTAAACTTCAGGGCGCACGCCGCCTCCGTCAACTCGGTGCGGTAACCGCGTATGGCTCTAACCGCCAACATCCTCTGAGGGCGCCAGACGCGAGCCCTATTCTGGGCGGTTAGAGCTGCCACCCACACCGGTACACCATACAGCGCCTTTGACCGGACAACCTCCGTGATCCAACCGCTACTAATTAAACCTAAGTGGGTACTAAGTTCAAAAGTTGACTAGTTGTCAGTATATGTGAGGACGCTGACTTTAGAATAACGACTGCGATAGATATTCATGACAACCAGAATCGACGGTTTAACGTGTTCTCCTAGGCACGGACGTGAAACAACGCCAAATTTAAATATTTCGGACTTTTATTAAGAATTTTTTCTATACCCAACAACACTTGGCACGACTCGGAAATCGAACCCGAGAACCCTTAATTACCAGTCACATACGCTTACTGTTAGACCAATGAGGCAGTCGACATTTCTTATTGAAATACATATAAAAACAAAAAAAAGTAATTGTATTCTATTTGATTTTTTTTCCCAAATGAATTTGTTCAATCTTTTATATAAACATGTAAGAACCAATAGCCTCAATTATAAATATTAGTTCAATTTAAATCATATATATTGTACCGCTTTCGCTTCTATTAAGTTTTATATTTTTAAATATTGAATTCTGAATGCGATAAGACAAGATTATAGTTTGCGCATAATATGTGTTGAAAAACCTCTGTCTTCGTCTTCAAGTAACAGGAAATCACGTAATTTCGATCTTGGAATTCCCCTCAATTTTCAAAATTCAAAAAACTTTGATCTTCCATTCATAATTTATTTCAAATATTTTAATGCAAAGACAAGTGTTACATTTTTTCTAATTCAAACAAAGTCCAAATATACTCTTTGTAAGTACGTTTATTTTAAGTAAAGTAAAAGTCAAAGGTTGATGGTGAATGTGTGGGGCCCTGAACTAATACTATTTTGGTTCCATTTTTTGGATGGTGAGTTTAAAACATAACGAGCTTCAAGCTCTAGAAAATATACCGACTGGAAACAATCAACAGGATTTCTTTGTTCGATGGGCTGTCAAACCAGTGAAACGTAAAAAGAACTGTATACCGACTTCCTGACGTTTCGATTGGTTGGTGCAATTTTTTTTTTTTTTTTTGGTATTGACGTTTAGCTGTTGGCCTCAGATGGCCTCTACAACTTTACCCGGATTAGACTCAATGGATACTATAATATATATAACATGTTTATGTCTCGTTATTTAAATACCATACTCGTAGTAAGTAATGTTGCAAAGCAAAATTAATTAATTTTTGATTTTTAAATTTTAGTTTTGTTTTTCATTACATTATTCTCTATGGAGATTGGGGACACTTACTGCCACGGGGCTTTGGGTTGCAGCTCACTTAACCCACAAGTAGATCCACCTCGAATAAAAATCCTTTACTGTAAGAGAAAAATACTCGATGTTTATGCATGGAAAACGCACAGTATCTAAAACAATGTTTGCTATAAAGTAATAAAATGTATAATCGGTCCTACGTCAATATTGTTATACAGTTACTATTATTTATACAACCGTTATTATTTTTTTCTTTAGTCTGTGCCAAATGATACAATATGTTTACGTAATAATATGTTTTTTTAAACAAAATCTAGTTTTTTGCAAATAAAAACAAAGTTTTCGAAATTAAAATTATAATAATATAATACTATAATACTTTCTAAGAATAAACAATAACTTTTAGTGTAGTGTTGACGTTCGTGTAAGCGTGTAATGGAATACGCTCTGTCAAAATCATATGCTAAATTATTTCAATAAATTTAATCCTTCGGTAGATCACATAACCTCAATTCACTTTATTTTGTAATAAAATCTTTGTTGATAAGGCTGTAACTAAATAAAAACAAACATGAGAATTCACCCAAGTTTGCTAGGTGGGGCAACTCAGAGGAATGCAAGGAGACCGCAGAAAGAGCCCGTACCGTTTCAGATGTTATTGCCATTACAGTTGAAGAAAACAGTTTCGGGCAAAGGAGATAAACTTAAAGAAACAGCTTGTATGCAAGAAATGGCTCTCATGTTTGCATGCTTTAAGAAATCTGACTTTAACCAGCAGGAATGCTTAAAAGAAGTTGCAGCGTTTCAAGGTTGTTTTAACGAATTCAACAAAAGAATGACAACTCAAAGGGAGCAAGGAAGAAAAGGTATACTTGTGCCGGGAGAGAAAAAATTGACTCATAGACAATTGAACCAGCTAATGAGAAGCTTCCCGCCAAAATAATAATTGTTATTGTGAAGTATGTATTTATAAATTTAAATAATTTAGTAATAAAAGTAGATAATGTTCTTCAAATTGTATTTTTGATATCCTATTCGTTATGATTACTGTTTTGTTTAAACTACATAGTATTCACAGTATTTTCAGTAAAATTTACATATTATGCAATATAGAAATAATACTTTGTGTTATGATCATAATTGTGGAGCTACTATAAGATCTTTGGTACAGAAATAGGTACTTCTTATGGTAAAATCAGTACTAAGGTAGTTCATATGAAATTGCACCTCTTATTTTTAATATTTATTGTTACAAATTCTTGTGAGCTCTTGCTACTGTTAGATTAGTGGAACACTAAATTGTTAAGAAAAGACCAAATGCCCAATTGTTCCTAACATTAACTCTAATGACAGCTATAATTTAGAAACGGTGGGGCACTTCGTTTTTACTTAGCAATTCAGACATCCATTCACACCTAAATATAGTATCATGTAGACCATGCAAACTGTCACAATACATCATGATAGTGTGCATAGGATAATGAACCTAGATTGTTCCCTTCTCATACAGATTCACTATTAACCGATTCATATAGATGTATAAGTTTTCAACTTCTCGACCTTATTGAGTAACCAAACACAATTGCAAAACTTATAAAGCTTTAAAGCTTTATATTATCAAGTTCATAGCTGATAATAGATCAGCAATGAACTCGATAACATAAAACATAAAATCTAAAATACTTTTAATCATACTACATCTACAATGGGAGTTCAAAAATATTGAAACAAACATAATTTCAGTGCATATATTAATAAAATTGTATCTTAGAACACGAACAATATTTTATAAAATGTATAAAATAGCACAATCATTTTGGGGCAGTGTGAATCCATTGCGGTGAAGAAACCTGCAGCTCTATGCGTCTCACTGTAATTAATTCATCATCAATTTCATGAATATTGTAGAACCTCTCCAACTGCTCTATGGCTTTGTCCTCCAGCTAAAACAAAAACAAAGTATAACTATAACAGCTATGTACGAAAAATAATAAACTAATGATGTGTACGGAAGGGATCAGTGGGTTTTCTAAAGACAATTGATGTAAAAAGAAGTATGGTACTAAATATCTAATAGATTTCAAAAAACGGAGAAGGTATTTTAAGGTTTTTTGGTACTTCTAAACTGTCATTTATGAACTGATTTGGAATATTATTTTTGGTCCAGTAAAGTCAAAGAATAAGAAATAAAAACTATGACAAAAATTATCATTGTCTCGGTGGCGCAGTCAAAGTGTTTGCGACTACTGTGCTTCAGGTCTCGATCTTTATATATAATATATATGTAATTACAAAAAAAGGAATCTAGATATTTAAATCAGTTGTCTTGTAGCCATAAGCTCTGCTTAGTTTGGGACTAAATGGTGTTGTGTCCGATGTTCAAAATTTTCATATTGATAGTACCTGTGTTAAAATAAGTGGTTTTGTCATGATTCTGGAATGGTCTTCCTTTTGTTTTTTCTGGGCTGTCAGAATTTTATTGAACTCAATAGCTTTTGAATTCGGGCTGCTACTAGCAACAGGTAACTCACAAATCTTCCATGGATTTTTAGGTTTTTCAGGAGGACTACCAATATCTATTTTGTTAAAATGCTCTACAACACTTGGAGATGCAGAATCTATGCCCTGCAATGCTAACTTTTTCCTTTGTTTTTGTGATAACTTTGGTCCCACATGACATGTGATAGTTACATTACCCTGTGGACTCTTTACGGAGTCTTGCGGAGAAACTGACATTCGTGATGATGTCGGCAGTTTCTCTTGTATCGTCATGGCACTCGAAGAAGTACTTTTAGTGAGTTTTGTGAAAGACTCTGTGTGAGTTTCATTCATAATATCTCTCGCGTTACTTATCGCTTTCAATCTTGCTTGAACGACTTTTTGTTGCTTCTGTTGCGACGACGGCACTTCTATCCACTTTTCTTGTTTCTCTCGAGATCCTTTCTCAGCATCTTTGGATATCTTACTTAACGACAAAGTAATACCACCAGAGACTTCATTGGATAAGTCTAAAGAATTCACCGAACTTACAGATTCATATCTCATTCGTTCTTTCTCACTTTCTGTGTACTCAATTTTCTTCTGTTTACTCCTTTTCTTAGGAATTTCAATGATACTATCGTCTTTCTTATATTCTTCGTCAGTGATCGCTAAATTAACAGGAAAAGTTTTAGCGAAATCCTCAATAATTTCATCAGATGGGGCGTTAAAAAATGGTGTGATTATTCTAGAAGACATTATAGGATTGAATTTGCAGTAATACTTTGTAATGTCTTCTAATAATTTTTCTTCTAGTAAATCTAAAGATCTATTTTCCAGTACACTGCACAGATTTAATGATATAAATTCCATACAGCATTGTTTTAGTTGGCAAGCGTTATAAGTATGTGCGAACTGGCAAAGCTCTGTGCAATTTTTCAAATTGACCAGATTAGCTAGTGCAACCTCGCACATTTCTCGCAGGCGGCCGATGAAGAGCTGATCAGCTACAATCATTAGGTTACATATAAAGTCTATGCTATCGGAGTTTTCTATTTCGGGACATAAATCTGTGTAGAGGAAGTTGATTACAGGCAATAGTATGCCATAGTTGATAGGCAATGTCACTTTTGACAGAAGTTTACTCTGAAAGTAAAAAGTCTTATGTTAGATATAGAAAAAGTACTAGTTATAGAGCTAGTCACTTTTACACTTTTAGCATCTGCTACAACATCCTAGTAGTGTTAATAAGTAGGTTCAAGAAAATATTTTAAGTCGCTAGATTTATGGTGTTTCGATTCCCCTTATTGTTTTAGCAGCAGTATTGTTATAGAGTAAAATTAAATTTGTAAAGCTCTAACCTCAGTCCAAGAATGCATAAACATTCCGTTAAAATACTCCAGCCTCGCTGCCAACACGCACTTGTGAGCTGGTATTGAAATATTATCCTTGGATACGACACTTGTGTCCACCAGCTCAGTGAGCGTCTCCCGTTCCCATGGCGATGCAACGTTTCGTGAATACGTTGCACTTTCTTTCAAACGAATGCTACCGTCTTTGTAACTGGAAAAATATATGGAACTTAATTGTTGTATACAAGGGTACTATATTAACAATAGTAGTTTATCTAAGGCCTATCATTAGTATTATCTCAGCCAAAAGCCGTCCACTGACAGAGGCCTCCCCCAAGGTTCTCCATAACAGCCGGTCCCGTGCCGCCCACATCCAGCAGCTTCCCGCGACCTTCACCAGGTCATCGGACCACCTTGTGGTGGGCCTACCAACTCTGCGTTTCGTTAGTTATTAGTATACCAAGAGTATACTAATAAGTTAGTTATGTTACGTTAGTGAGCTATACAGATATTTAATACGATATTTTGCAATTTAGTATTTAAAATAAGTAAGGATTGAACCTCACTTTTTTACTTCTTAAAACACACAAACAAACTTAACATTTATTTTTATGTTTCTATTTTAAATGGTCATTTGTCAATTTTAAGGAATTTATATTAATTTAAAAAACTTTTCAGCTTTTTATCTGCATCTGTGTTAATAAAGTAATTTTCGACATATGACTGACTAAATCAGTTTTCATTTGAAACTTAATATCGGTTTATACTTTACGAGGAACAAATCACAAATATGATACAACAATAAAGTCAAATAGCTCCTAAGCTAGTCTTCTTATATCTCCTGTAGATTTGGTACTTGACGGTATTATTTATAGAAGATACAGTGTAATCAATATTCTTCTGGTACGGGATCTCCACTTGAAAACTTTTCTGTTCTGCTGTCAGGACGTCTTCCGCTGTGAAGATGATGTTTCACTTACTAAAACTTATCAAGCAGTTTATGCAGTGTCATCACTTGTAGTCGTTTAGCGGTAGCTTGAACTAGTTTGACGGGGTCGCAGTACAGATGGGTGCGCGGCGGTGTGTCTGTGCTGCGTCGGTGACGACGTTTGCTCTTTTCATCTTTTTTGTTGTACACTTCGAACGCTGATATTTCTGAGGGATTATCTAAAAAGTTATATCTATGTTAATATAAAAATGTTTATCAATAATTACTGTATGAAATTTTAAAATAAGGTGTTAATATTAAATGATTCCTTGATAAGCGATGAGTTATAACAGTAAGTTAATAATTCGCTTTTTTATCTAAAATATGTGTTAAGACACTATTAATTTTTAACTATAAGAGCATTGTTAGGCTCTCACAAGCCGGTCTGACAACTTAGTGAAGGTCGCAAGGAAGTCGTCGAATGCGAGTAACACGCGATCGTTGTTGTGGTGATCCTAGCGAAGAGCTTTTGGTTCAGATAATGATAATAAATCAAAAATACATCCTAGACTTTAGCATAACTTTGTATTTTGCTCAGTTTGGCTATCATAAAGCGCACTTTTTTATGGGGCTCACCCACTGCAGTAACTGCTGTACCCCAGGATCAACAGCATTAATCCCCGAGTTATGTATAACACTCGGGCAGTCCCAAAAAAACTTAACTGCCCTGGAACTCGTAACGAAATTATTCAGAAGAATACTATTTAATATACACTTACCAATAACTTCCTCCTCAACTTCAATATTTTCCTTCTCTTTCTTCCCTATTAATTCTTCCTTTCTAATCTTTAGAGGGCAAGGGCCCAATTCAGCCACATCACAAGTACCAGTATACATGTATTTCATGACCCTATCAAACGCTTCTGGGTGGACATTTTCCAGCGCAATCTGAGGTTTTTCACCTGGATTGGCGCATGCATCTTTGTATTGTTTGTAGAGATATTCGCTGCTTGAGGCGACAATGAAAATGTGTGCTGGAAACAGTTTTGTGCCAACCTAGAAGGTAATAGCACTATTTAAAGTAATATTTTTTAAACTTACAAGAAAAAAATAATCATGACATTAAGTCGGCTATTGTGAAATTTTCATTTGCATAAAAGAATTAAACAAATATATAAAACTTAAAAAGCAAGCATATATTGCAATTGGCATATGATAAAAAAGTGTTCCCTATAAATTAGTTTTCAAAATTTAGAATTACTAATAACGACAAGATTTGATAAATATAGTCATATTAGTAAATACACACACATGGATGGCAACACTAATTAAAATCCCTTACATTTAAGTAATGGCTGCAGTGATCTAATATATAATAATAGAGTTTACTTCTAGACGTTAGGTAAATCATTTTCCCTACATTGTCAACATGCAGCCTGAATTGTCTTCCAGTACAAATTAAATGATCTCATTGTTTTTATATCGTGAAGATAAACATTAAAAATAAATAAAAACTATTTTTCTTGCATAAATGTGCAAATATTTGTTGTTTAATTCCTTTGTGGGAGAATGATATCTGTACTAGATGTACTTGTCACATAGATTACCAGACCCACTAGGATAGTGGTTGATTACTTACAAAGTTTTTACTAAAATAGGTTATAATATATTTCATTATATAATATATATATTTATTTTAAAAAGACAACGCCCGCACTAGGAATAAATCTTGGGTCGCGGGGTACTTTACAAATATACAAGAAACAGACACAAAGATCACCCAGACTCAAAACAAACAACAATTCGTGGCTCACACAAAGTGTTGTCCCATGTGGGATTTGAACCCACAACACTCGGCGCAGTAGACAGCGGCGTGGCGGCCGCTTAAACCTAGTGGTTGGTCTAGTGGTCAACCATGCAGTGTTTAGAAAGGCAGTGTGTAAATATAATATAACAATTGACTTAACAAGTTATCCATGAGCAGTAAAAGAATCATTTTATTACATATAATGGCAATATCCCAACAATACCTTGAATATAACATCGTGTAGTAAATCATCATCTGTGGCACTTTCGCGAAGAGATTCCATGTGCTTAGACAGACTTGATGGGGATAATTGTGGGAGTGACTTTAATCCACAAGTTGGTTTTATCTGAAATATATTAATTTTAGTATTTAGAGCGTGTTGAGAATATAACACTAAACGTTATAATAAATATGAATGTGGTCTCTGGTACAATGAACGTAATATAATGCTGATTAGCTTACGAATGACATCTGCTGTATACTTGAATATTGGGGGAGCTTGTGTCGACTAGGGTGAAATTACGAGTATTTGAGTGATTCTGCTTTTAAATATAGCTTACATAGGACTTATAATCTTTTGATGTAACGTACTATTAAACAGGAAAACACCATGTACACCCACATATCTTTTTTATTTTATGTTTTTTTTTGCCTGTTTGAATAAGGAGGGAAGAAGGTTTATTATTTTCCCATTAATTCCTCCAATTACTTCTAGATTTCTGTTTTTATAGTTTAAATTAAAATATAAACTATAAGTTTAAATTTCTTGGTTTCGCGAGTGTCTTACTTGGTGTGTTCTTAGGTATGCTTGCAATGCTGGTGCTAGTGTACAGGAATTATTTAGTCCGATATAGTACCAAGGTCTTAATAGTAAGTCTAATCCGTGGGTGCATATGATCTGAGTCCAAATATAAACAAAATCAGAGTGACAGGTGCAAGTAATAAAGTATACACACCTGTAGGCAAGCAAAGTTGTTTCCTTCGCTATCAACAGAAATAGAAACCGCTCTATAAATGTTAGAAATTTTAGAGATCCTCACAGAAGTACAGTCGTCTTTCTCTAAGAACTTGACGAGAGCAGATCTGTTGTCTTTGTCGTTCTCTTTTTTGATTGGTTGCGGTTGGGTTGTGGGCGTGGCTTTACGGGATATGTAGCCAATGTACGCTTCGCCGTACTTAGTGGTGAAGTAAAGTGCGTCGTGGGTTAGTGCCACGTTAGTAATTATTGTTTGGTGAACGAGGCCGAATACACATCTGGAAAAGACAATTTAAAGTTATATAGTTATATGTACATATATATACCTATAAAGAAAAACAACTCTTAGAATAAATACATGTGTTGATTGCATAATAGGTAAGTACGTATATCGTAGACGTAAACTGAAGGGGATAATGGTTGGTCATATGGAGAGCTGGGAGCAGTGTGAGCAATTGTCGAGAAGGTCAAGGTCGTATACCTTTAATTCGAACTGTTTGTTTCTAAAAATGTCAGATATAATTCTTAGTTTTAGATATAGTTCTTATAATGCTTAGATTTAGAATTTAAAACGTGTGGTGGTTTGGTTTTGTACGAATAGACATGCATTCTATTTTAAAATAAGGGGATGTTAATGTTAAATTTGAGTACTAATTTTATTGTTACCACCAGAGTACGCAATGAATTGCATTTTCTGCGTGAATATTTCGAAATATTTGCACGAAAATACTTTGTATTCACTGTTTACACTAGAACACAAATATGCAAGTCAAACACTAACTTATTTAAAAGACATAAGGTTGTATTTAGTAACTTGGTAAGTGGCGTTTACGATGTAAATTTATTAAATCTTGTAGACGAATTAGTATAGACTTCGTTATGTGTGTATGTTATTAACAGAAAGGGCAAAGGATCTCTTAGGATTTACTGTTGGTCGCACCTCTGTTTATTTCTCAGTTCTGTGGATCGAGACGGCCTATTTGTGTTCAAACATTATTTTCTCCAGGTAAATAGGTATGTATAATCTTACCTAGTAACTTTGTTAGTAGTGTCTTGCCATATGAAGAGTTGTCCAACATTGGTTAACAGTAACACGGTGACTCGTGAGTACACGCCTGTCTCGCTCACTTTAGCCTCAACACATACTTGACGGAGATTAATTTGCCTGTAAAACATAAAAAAAATCTGATAATGGACTCTGTGGTAAACGTAGGAGAGTTCAGAATAGGTATGATTTCGACGGAGTATCTTTCTGACGAGCTTAGAACGAAACGAATGAAGGTTTGCATAGCAGATTATAGTAAAGCAGTAGTCGTTTTTGTTGGTTTTAGAAACGGTTATTTCAGATCAACTTTAAAGTGTCTTCTAAAATGAGCACGAAAACAAAAATTGCATGAGGTTGTTATCACCCCAATCTCTCATATGGTAAATATTATACCTTACCATTACTTTTTTAGATTGATTAATCTTTTAAATAGAATAAGTTAATATTTTAATAGTCTCGACAGCGTTAAGACATCATTACTTGGCTTCTAAGCCGACTGGCAACAAGAAAAAGTTTAAAAAACTACATATAACCCGTCTAAATCTTTTATTAAAATGTATATGGCCAATGTCACTCGGACCATTATTACAAATCTATTGACACCTCATTCATTAAAATCAGTTCAGTAATTTAGGCGTTATAGTGGAATACACAAACGTACATAGACTGCCAAAGCTCCTCCTCAGGTGAAAAGAAAATAAAAGTTTATGAAAAGTGTACTAACTTGATAGCAATCTTCTTACAAATGTACTTATGTAACAAATATACATCGCCGCGACTTGTGCTAATAACTGTGGCAGCTTCACCGACATCTACTAGCTGAATACCAGCTTCCTCCTTATTGTTCACATAAAACGTCACCTGTAATTTTAATAAAGAATTAAATAATAACATCTGTACACACGAATTATAAGTGGTGGAACTTTGGAGGGCCGTATGACATATCCCACCAACACAAATAGAGGATCCTCCGATTAGAGGAGGCGACCATGTCTGGCGATCCAACGGTTGGAATTGGGATGTTGTATGTGTTTGTATCTTTTGGTTGCGCTATATGTGGAAGTCGGCACAGAAGCAACGCACTGTAACTACTGCATTAATTGTCTAAAAAAAAAGCTTGCATGATTGTAGTTTCTGTTTGTATTAAATGTGAATTGTTCAACGTATAAAATTATGATTAGCGTTTCTGTGGTATTCACAACTTTTAGTATTCCACCGCTGATACCAACACCATTGGTCTGTCCCCAAAAAATATGATTTTGGCCTACTATGCCACGCTTGCCAAATGGATTTATTTCAAGTTTTCTTTTTTGATGGAAAGCATGAATAGAATCCAAGAGTTGTGGTCACTTACTCATTGCGAATGTAGACAATGCAGTATGGTGACCCACACTAAGACGGTCTAGTAAGATGTTTTTTCACACCTCACTTGGGGACGTAAAAGGCATGACAGTCATCGTGGCACTGTTTTGTACACACCACTACTGTTACCCCTGCATCAATGGGCCTCCGGTCTCGCACTCACCAACGAAACACGAAAGCACGGGTGCTATTGCTTTAGGTCGATCTTCTGTGGGAGGGTAGTACTGTCCCGGTCGAACCGGCTCGTTCGTGCTGAAATCAGTGTGGCTCTACTACCTATTTTTTTTTGTTTGCGTGCCATTCTACATACTGTTGTGTTGTCGTATGTAATTTCTTTAAAGCAGGGTTTAACAAGTCATGGGACGAATAGAGGTAGTCACCACATGGACGACTACTGCATTTATCAAACACAGTTTTGGATGCCTAATTCATGATAATCAGATATCTTTAGTTCTGACTATACCGTCCATAATTAAATCTAATTAGTACAAAGAGGATCACACAAGACTTACCTTTTTAGGTGCAGAAACAACTTTGTCCTCATTGGAGTGTCCCAGCTGTCCTATATTATTGCCCCAAGTATGAACTGCGCGAGTGTTCCACACAACCGCATGATAACGAGAGGCACGTATGCCTAAAGGATTGGACAACCTAATTAAAGGTTTTGTAGAAGGTAATTTAATTGAGGAAGGAGCCTTTGTACTGGATTGACTGACATTGTCAGTGCTGTTTAGGGTATATTGTAATACCTGGAAAGGAAGAAAAACACTTGTATATATGTGACATTTCTTTTTGTACAAATAAATGTGTGTCCTATAGTAATCACATATATTTAATTAACATTTTCGAACGGTTGAAAAGATTATTATATTTATTTATTTCTCCCACTAACAATTCTATACACTGTTTCATGGTTAAAAGACATTTTATAAAAGTATGATGTGGCATAGTGTTACAATTACTTATAGATAAGCACCACGTGTACTATAAACAATATATACTTATATATATACGAGTATATATATTGTAATTATGTCACCACCCACTTATTCTTTGTCAGAACAAAACATTGCTGGTCGATTTATATGAGTTACAAAAGAATATTTTAATGGAAAAGTTAGACTTCTAACATTTTTAAGTACATACATAAGTACAAACATAAAATCACGCCTGTTTCCCCGGAGGGTAGGCAGAGGTATATTAAACGCTCACTCTTCGCCAGTGTTTTTGTCCCACGTAATAATTAGCGAGCCTATTGCCGCTAATCGCGATGTTTTCTAGTCTCGTCCGTCGATTAGTAGGTGCACCACTTGGAGATGAGGTTGGCTTAGTGCCTTAAGTTCACATGAGTTGGATGTCGTAATAACAGCTGTTCTCGGATCCCTCCTATGTCGAGCGCAGAGTGGCACACCGTGTGGTTTTAGTCGGTCCGATTCCGACACACCGCCCCGCCGTAAACCCCGTGGGGTGACGGCCCGAGGGGGTATCAACACGTTAAAAAAAAAAAGTACCTTAAGTTCACATAATATACTTTTTTAATAATTTTCTAAACGCCAAAAGCATTTTTATAATTTATTGTAGGTACCATTTAAACGATATTCCAACAATTTATACATACCATTCCACTTTCCATTAAAAATATAGTCGAGTTCAGTGTAATAGCTATGGCAGCACATGGCTCTTGCAGTCTCAATGGAGTCGGACTTAAGGCGGTCGCGTGTGGACCTCCTGCCCGCGACAACTGGCCACAGCACCATGCTTCTCCCACACCACATAACCAGACACTGTGAAACTTTCCTAGGCACACCTGGAACCATGAAAAATATTACATTTTGTTAAAAAAAATTTAGTATTTGCAAGTAGGTTGGTTCGTATTTAAAGTTTTTTTTGTCTATTTTCTATCTCTTCAGTATACTTGCAGTGTGTTGAGTAATCAAAGCAGTGAGGCACATCGAAGCAAACTTGCTTTCTTTACAAAATTAACTAAAAATTAAATGTTAACCATAAGCTTTATTAATATTTTGAGAGATTGTTAGATTTAAGTTTTCTTCTCACAAAACTATTAATGTAGATTAAGTGAAAGTATGGGTCATTGTGGCCAGCGGGAGTCACAAGACTTGATCGAGTACATCAGATCTTTCAAAGTCGCACCCATAGTAGATAAGTTTGTGGAAAGTCGTCTGCAATGGTCTGGGCATGTGATGAGACGGAACGAATGTAACGCCCTTAAAACTGTCCTGGCTAACCCGGCAAAAAAAAAGAATAGAGGAAGACCACAGGCCACGTGGTGGACAACCGTTGCTAACGATCTGATGCGGGTAAACTAGATATAGGGACAACCCAAGATCGTCTGACTTGCGCCGTAATACAAGGGCCGATCCCAAATAAAGGGAAGAGGCACGGAAGAACTGAAAGTGTGGGTCATTAAGTATCTGTATCGCAGGTTCAAAACTAGTGTTTTAAACCAAGATAGTTCGAAGTATTATCTATTTATATAAGTATTATTGACAGGCCTGTTGGTCTAGTGGTTAGTGATCCTGGCTGTTAAGCCAGTGGTCGTAGGTTCGATTCCCACCCAGGACAAATCTTTGTCTGATGAACATCTTTTGTTCGGTTTGGGTGTAGTTTATCCCTAATATATATGTATTTAGACATATATAAGTATGTTTATCAGCGGTCTAGTTACCATAGTACAGGTTCTGTCTAGTTTAGGATCAGATGGTCGTGTGTGAGATATGTGAGGATATTATTGTATTTAAAATCGTGAAAAATGTTAACGTGTACTTCACATAGATCCATAGTTTATTTAGGAAAAAATCTAAATTTTAGCCATTTTCGTAAAACATGTTCACAAATCAATTTTCCCTAATGCAACAGAAAAAGTATAACTTCAAAAGTATTTTAGTTATAACCAATTGTTTTATTACCACCAATACCTTAACATGCCGTTCTACAGTAAATCACAAATGGATATCAGTTTCTAAAATTAGTAAGGATGTGAAATGAATACACGTGCTGAACAAGAAAAAATATATTAATCAGTGTCTGAACGATGTATGAGATCTCATAGTATCCCCGGCGTACATATCGGGTGTCAACTTATAACTCTGGAAAGGGTTCATAGCAGATACTACTTTTACAACTCTCTTTGGTTGATCGTCTACATATACCATATTGCCAATATCACCATACAAACCGCCTGAGGGTACCACCATAATTTTGTCTGCATCTTCCCTAACTTTTGACGGTAACAATTCCGTAAATCGTCCAGCCATTGCACCCAATAACGGTTCATCCCTGTTTATACAGTATGCAAATGAGGCCACCAGTATATAAAAAAATCCTACTAGTATTATATAAAATATTATGATCCCCTTGTTTCTGGATATAGTCGACTGTAGTTCGAAGAAGCATCCTCTATCTTTATATGTTTCTATGTCAAGGTTAGTGCTAAGTGTGCAATCTTTCGATACCGGTGTAAGGGCAGTCACATTAACCAGCTTACAGCACTGTATTGGATACAATTGTTTCGGATGAGCCTTCTGCCAATTGGACCCCTTAAAATCCATAAAACTAACCACCCCGCAGCATTTGTATTTGATCATAATGTGGTCCCAAACATATGTAATCAAATCGTTCTCGTGCCCATAATACTCACGAACTGACTCTTGTAAATATTTCCTTGCCCTTTCGTTATTCGTATAGATGTTGTACATTCCCGTTACAAAGAATATCCAAAAAGAAACAAAAGATAATAGTGTAACCAGGAATATATACGACTTTATAGCACATTTCAGTTTGCAGCCGGCACCGAGAACTCCACAACAAGACGTCAACATTGCTAGCACAGCTATTGGCATCAGAATCATCGTCAAAGGAGTGAGCCATAACTCTAGGTTGACAAAGTGAGCAATAACATCAATTGACGAACTTTTCGTCACAGTATAGTTCACCTCACGAAAGAATTCAGTGTTTACTGTGCACCAGAGGCAAATAACAAATCCGATGCCGCCTAATATGAAGAACAAAAGATTTGTAAATCCTAAACATGTTCGCGGTAAACCAACCGTGTGCATCCTTCTTTGTGTTTCAATTGAAATACAAAAAGTAATTGATAATGCAGAGAAACATATTAATTCTAAAAATAACAGACAGATGATATTTTCATTGACACTCACGGATTATTTTTAAGTTATGGCAGATTGTGTCAAGAAAGCAAAAAGGAGAATTTTATATACGTTATACCCGTTGTGTTTCTATTAAAGTAAACTTTGAGAATATAAAAAATTCCAAAGATCTCTCTAATTACGTTCCTGTAGTCTCTCATTTTTTTTTAGAATTGGCAACACACGTTTGTAGCGAGCCGCTAGCCAATCATTCAGAGGAATGTAACCGTTTTCAAATGGAAAGGAGGAAGGTAAGGTATATTATGTTAAATAACGGATTACGGTAAGGAGGCAAGTCAAGACCCCGAAAGGCCTCAAAAATTGTTAATTGGGATTGAGAACCCATATGTCCTGCGATTGGCGAGCCCCGTACAACAAGAACATCTACTAGCTATACATATATTAATAACACTGACTGTAGAAATCAGTAAACACCAACATCTCTTCGATACTGAACTTGAGGAAACGAGGAACGATAAGAGAAATCATCATAGCAACTGGAACAGTCACTGAGTGGGCACACGAGAGACCTCAAAGCATGTCCAAACCACAAATTGAGTTGAAGTTTCTACTACCTCTCTCAGCATGACTTATTACAATCTGCTGCGATCCGTCACAGTTATTGAAAACTATCTTAATAAAACTCGTTCATACTACTTGCAGCAGTCCGTCTCAATGTACTGAAGTATACACAGTAATTGTACTTCACGTGAAAATACCCAATTCGATGAAGTGGTGAAAACAGAAAACAGAAAAGTCTCTAAGCAAAAAATTGTCGTTTCTTAAATTTTTATAGCAGAGGCTAGCAATTTGTATATTATTTGTTAATAGGATGTCATCGTTATCATGTAACATACCATAGACTTTGATCTCGATCGTCAGGCACCTCATTCGCATTACCTTGCTGTTTTTGTAGAGCATTGTATCCATGACCTTCATTATTATACGTTCGTTATAATATTGTTTTTTTTTGTATGTAAAATAACAATTTAACGCCACAAACTTCTGTGTACACAATAGAGCTTAACTACCGAAATGAGTCATTTAAATTTACCTGTTTCACATAAGTGTTGGCTCTGTTGAAACATGTGAGTAGCTCAGGTGTAGTACGCTCCTGCTGTGTGCCAGTACCAAGGGTGTAATTGGAGTTATTGCCCCAAACGTACACTTCACTTGGTTGATCGCCTTCATGCTTGTACATGTATTGACGGTCAAGCATTGCATGTTCTAGAGCTCTGTAGTCATCTTTATCAACTATGTCAGTGTTTGCACCTGGAAGTTATACAATGTTGTTTTGTTCAATAGGGTTCCAAAGGTTACATTCATATCTGAGCCGTTTTTAACGCTGATTGCGTATTTCACTTAACTACAACCGGTGGTACGCACTGACCGATGGCTCTAGCAACATGATAAATCTTTCCGATTGAGTATAAAGATGATGAACACGGCCAATTTCAACGGAGACCAGGTAACTACGCACTAGATATTATTGTGCATAAATGTATGCGCAAACACAGGTGCACTCTCTGTTCCTTACTCTCACAATCTGATGGGAGTGTTATTCGACATAACCGCGGCAAGATTAGGCGCAGGATCGACGACTTTAAGTGTTCTGCGAGGCACGGGAGTTAAGATCCCAAGTTCAATAACTCGTTTAGATCCGACCCGGGTATCGAATCTGCTAGAACAACGAGGCCGATTGAGTATAGCATGCTTACGACATTCGCGTGAGTGCTGTTTCAAACGGACGCTCCTAAATAAATTGTAACTTTGAGAGTAGTTCAATAACGATTATAAGGTTACTATGTTTCATGGAAAGAAGTGTAAAGCAAGGTGCCCACATAAATAACTTCTCTGCTGGAATGGTTTAAAATAATTCTTTGACTGCCTCAGTGACGCAATGATAGCTTATGCGGCTTCTATGCTTGAGGTCTCCGGTTCGATTTCCGGGTCGGAACAAATCTTTGAATGATCGGCAAATATTTGTTAAGGAGCTTGAATGCTTTCTATGTATAATTGTAAGAGTTGATAAAAAAAGTATATCTGTATTTATACTAGTTGTATAGGGCCTGTAGTACAAGCTCTGCTTAGTTTGGAACTAGATGGCGTTGTGTGTCAGATGCCCGAAATATTTTTATTATATTTATATACATATTGATTAAACATAAAAAAGAAACTATTCTTCCTTTAAAAGAGATGAAGCATTATAATTTAATTTAAATGAGTCTAACCTAACTCATAGGCCAGGCCAGATAGTTATTCACAATTAGACAATTTGACTAAGTCGAATCACCATAACATAAACCTTCATTGTCCTATAAATACAGCATGATAAATAGCATAGCATTAAGTGAAAAAAGTACATACCAGCTTTCATGAGATCCACGGCTGTTTGTATTTGTCCATAAAATATACTCCTATGCAATGGTGTATACCCTGATTCACGGTCACGTGCATTTTTAAAAGCCTCTGAAGAATGTCGAACCAACCAATCCATCAAACGAAGCCTGCCACAGGAAGCAGCTGTGTGCAAGGCAGTTCGGCCCTAAAAAAAAGTTTAAATCTGAAATATGAAACTTCACTAGTTTTTGGAATGCTCATAGAATTATTTGTTTGACAAGTCAATCGTTGTCTATGCCAATCCTCCTAGAAAAATTAAATTGTACTGAGGATAAATTTTCTTTTTTAACTGCTTCGGCGGCGCAGCGGTATGAATGCGACTGCTGTGCTTGAGGTCTCGGGTTCGACTGCCCGGGTCGGGCCAAATGTTTATATGATTTGCAAATATATGCTTCGAAGTTTGAGTGTTTTACATGAATAATATGTATGTACCTACAAAAAAAAAAGTATTCTATCAGTCAGTCTAGTTATCATAGCACAAGCTCTATTTAGTTTGAAACTAGATGACGTGTGTTAAATGTCTGAAATATGTATTTATTTATTATCAGTGTTGTACATATTTCTTTGTATATATATTTTTATAATTTGCTATGTTCTTTAAAGGTAAATGGTGCAGCACTTCGGGCCGTGACTCTACCGGATCTTGTGGCGGAGTGGTGTCGGCATCGGACCGACTAAAACCACACGGTGTTCCACTCTGCGCTTGAAATAGGAGGGTTCCCGGAACTGCTGTTATTAAGACATCCAGCACCTCACAGTGTCTGCCCACAATGAAGCGAGCACCATCTCGGATAAACTCTCTAAATAGGCGACGTAAGTAGACGTCGCCTCCTCGCGTCTGGTCACGAGCGGATAGAGGGAAAATCCGACCTGTCCATCCGTAACCACACTCGGGCAGCATTCATTGTTCAGTTCGGTATAGATATTCAATACATTTATTTCTAAGCATGTTGAATTTAATAGGCTAGATGACACCTTAGTCAAATTAGTTACTTTTTATTATCTGTCAAAACGAAAATTTTGTATGAAAAATGTACTAAATACCAAATTGTGACGTCACTGTTTTAGACTACTCAATTGAACAACATATTTCACTGTATATTTGATTGAAATTCGTAATAATAATAAAAAGCTATGTTAATTGTATTAGCCGAGATGTTTCACGATATTAGTTTTAATAAAGTGGACATTGGTGTTTATTTAAGATACAGTCATCTACCCAATTCTATTATTCAAATGTCTTATTTAAATATGGAAAGAACTATCAACTAAACTAATACCATTATCATTAGTGCCATAAATTACTAACATGTACTATGAAAGAATTATTAGTGTGATCATTATTATTTTCTGTTATGAGTTCTTGAGTTATGACTTATATATTAAATTAGTCTATGACGGATTAAGAATACAGTGTCAGCACCCCTATTCATCCAATGGGTGTTGTAACAGACGACTAAGGGTGCAAACAACAGGATAACATCACTTAAAGGAAAAAGGAAAACTTGAAACAAAGCCAATATTAATCACTCTGGCCAATATGATATAATAGGTCAAAACTTCCTTTCTAAGGAGAGACCTATATCCAGAAACAGATTAAAAGCAAAGTAGATTGCTGGTGAAATGAGCTATTGGCAATAGAATATGAACTATAAATAATGCTAAACCATACAGAAAGTAATAGTCTAAATTAAATAGTGAAACTTGTAAGAGAAATGCACAATATAGTTACACACATTATAGCACGCACATTATAGTTATTAGGTTACGGTTAGACCTACCTCAAAATCGAATGCCTTGACAAAATTAGCACAAGTCCCCTTAATAAAACTGGCCAATGCTTCATCACTGATAGCACGTTTGGTTATAGCACTTGTTATAGCTTGTCCATGAAGACGTGACCTACACCGTATGGTGCAGTCCACCTCCGCTTTGTGCTTACTCATAATATTTAATTAAGTACCTATGTATATATATATAAATTGTAATGTATGTTTTTATGTTTTCTTTATCAAAGATGGCAAATGAAATTTTATACAGGTTACTAGTGAACGAAATACAGGTACAAATAGAGCGCTGCTCCAGTAGCTCCCGGAGGAGCTACGGTTTTTCCCTTTAGCAGGACATAATTGTTGGATTGGCAATCTGTAAAAAAATAAAAAAATAACATAAGGTAACATTTATTTTCATGGTATTAAAAACATTAAACTATTTGAACGTAAGTAGGTTTGTTACACAATAATGATCAACTAGCTAAGCAACTGATCGACACTTCTTGTGACCACACAGCTGGTCTTTGTCTATCACAGAGAATTAGTGTTGCCAGCATTGGCATATTAAAGGCAATGCTGCCAGTCTTCTAAGAATGTTTCCACTAGGTGATGATGCAGAGTAATTTCTTGATGCATGTATGTATATGTTGTGTTTTACCTTTATTAAATTATTCATTCTTAATTCATGTATGAAAACCTATTGTAATCATTTAATCTAAATAACAACTAATGACACTCCATCACCATCAACCAATCATAGTCCACAGCCAGAGACAGGCCGCTAGATATGTTAAAAAAATTAAGAACCTCCTTGCAGAATCATAATATACTAATTATTTTTTCAATTATTAAATTAATATTTTGATAAATTAAAATTTAAGAATAAGATGTTTAGATTTTACACAATTTGGTAATGATGTTTCAAGGTCAAATGACTTAGGTGACACCGGCAGATCTGTATTTCGTAATATTATGTATTAACTAAAACCAATAAAGGTATCTTCTCAGCATGTTGCGAAACCGTTCTTAACATAAATAGCTTCAAAAACAGTACAAATATCACCTTTACAACAAAACAGCTGTTTGATGTCGCTTAGGCACAAAAGAAATTTCAGACATAACTATTCACGTTAAATAACAAATTAATTTGAACATATAATGTTTTTAATGCAGATTCACATAAGCTTTTAACACTTGAAAGTATAATAACAGGAAAATGCAAAATTTCACGAAATTTCGCAATCACAAAATACTATTATGACATTCCGGTTAAGTGTTGCCACAAGATACGATTTACAAAAGCAGTGCACTAAGTTTCACGAAAGAAGTCTCGTAGAAACGGCACTCTGCAGTCTTACCACTGAATGCTGCCTGTCTTTACTATTGGATTCCCTAAAAATCTCTAGTACGGGGATAATATTATTAAAAATAAATTAATGGATCACTTCATTCTTATAGATTGAAATAAAAGACCAAACAAATTCTAAGATCAAATAAAAGAATTTAATAAATGTATTTCTTATATTTTAATCACTATTCTGGTCACCGATTGAGTTTATTACAGACTCTAAATGTTTCACATGTTTGCACTGAACAAAACAAACTTCTGAAGTCACTATTTTGTTTTATTTTTTTTTATTAGTTCAAACAATATATCATTTTTGCAGCTTATTTTTAAATAATTATCTTTTTCATGTAACAACTGCTACATTTCAGTTTTCAACGGTAGATACTTATAATGATTGCTTCGGTGGTATAGTGGTAGTGCATACAACTGTTGTGCCTGAAGTTTCAGGTTCGATGAAAGGGGCGGACCAAATGTCAATATGACCTGCAAATATTTGTTTCGGAGATTGGATGTTTTATATATAGTAAATGTGTATTTACAGAAAAAATGTATATATGAATTCTATCAGTAAATGTAGCTATCATAGTACAACCCCTGCTTAGTTACAAGCTAGGAAAGCTTGAAGGATAGACATAAAAATCAAATATTCATACCAATTCAGAAACCTTCGTAGGCTCATGCACAATAACTTTGTTAAAGATAATCACTTAATCACATGCATAGTTTACGATTCTATAAAGGACATACAGACAGACAAACATTATTACATACATAGAAATATTTATTATTTTCAACAGTGTCGATAAATTTTAGTTAAATGTCTAAAAGGGAGCAAACTAACGAAATATAAAAAAATGTCCTTAACAAAATTGTAAAAATCACGTTACTGAATTCTCCAATTTTGTACCTGACATGGTAGTTACGCTCTTATAAACATTATTTATTGATTTTAAAACGCCCCGATTTTAGTGTTCTGATTCATAAAACTCCTTCAACTTCTATATTATTTGCTAATCATAACTTTTTACAACTTTCGATGTCGTAAATACAAAAAAAAACGCAATGACAATAAATATAACATTATCATTTTCTAATAAGAACAAATAGGGTCTTCCTGTCATATTAATTCTGTTTACAACTATGGGACTTCTTTAGTGTAACGACTATAGATAAAAAATTAAAATCAGTATTGTGTAAAATTGGTGTAGTCTTATTATTTATGAAATAACGTGAAACATGTTTTTCTGTGAGTATTTACCATCAACCATACCAACTCTTATATTTTAGTAAAATTAAACTATTTTCTAATGATAGTCTGAGGACAGCAATCAATCTGTGGTACAAATTATTGTCTACAATATTTCAGGTCCGTTAAAACCTTCAAATTTTCTGAAAAGAGTGTACTCCTTACTCAGACGCCAATAACGAGTTATGAATTCTAGCAGCAAGAGTGATTAGGCTGTGGTACTTTTCATCAGCGGGCTAATTTGCTGGTTTTATAAAAAAACTGTCGTATCTATAATCAATCACTGTCAAAATTGAAATTCTATTTGACACTAATGACACATATTCTGTCAAGTAGAACTTGAAAGTAGAGCATATTTTCAATTTGATAGAAATAAAATTGTTACGTAAATATAACATGTTTCAAGTGATTAGACGGGCGGCGGGTTTGCCTAAAACTCATCTGCTTAAGTGAGTAGATTTAGTGCTCAAATTAATTCTTAATTTTGATCTGGATGATTTTACTCGATTGTAAGTATCATTACAGATCAGCTCCTGCGTTTTCAACATGCCCTGTGCGCTTCGACGTTTCGAGTGACGTTTACAATCGTAAAGAGGCTCCCAGGATTGATAATGAAGCAGTCCTCACGTTGCCTGAGGAAGCTCGACATAATGCAGCGCTGGAATCAACCATCACTGTCCCTACCAAGGTACATGAAATATTTATATTCCAATTAACAACATTTTTCTATGGCATATTGTGGTTGCATTGGTGAGAAATGAATAACAAAACTGTTCGAAATATATAAAAACTATTTGACTATTACTATTTAATTTGCTCCTAACTCATACGGAAACCAAGTATTCTGTTACAAGAACTAAACAGTGACAAACTTCATAAGCCAGTTGACCAATCTTATTTCAAAAACATTCTCATACAAGCTCTATCTTATAAACTAATAATAGCTCAGAAACGGGAGATGAATTTGTGTGACATTTGAAGAAATGTTGCCTTGTATATTTTATTCCATTAGTGGCCTCTTACGACACCCTTGGCAAGTGTAGGGGTGGTGACACACTGTATTCTGTCACACAGTGGTTACCCAACTGTTTCCTGTATTTAAAAAAAAAAATCTTGAATCAAGAAGGACTTGTAGGCTTCGAAAATTCATGAAGCATGAACATATTTATCAAGCTATAAATATATTTCAGGTGGATCTGACTCCAATTAGTGGTGTTCCAGCAGAGCACATCAAATCACGTCGTGTTCGCATCTACCAACCTGCCAAGAATGCCATGCAAAGTGGCACCAACAACATTCATCACTGGGAGATGGAATTCGACACTCGCCAACGTTGGGAAAACCCTTTGATGGGCTGGACTTCTTCTGGAGATCCTCTCTCTAACATGAAAGTTCAATTTAAAAACCCCGAGGAAGCTATCGAACATTGTGAGAAGAACGGATGGTGCTGGTACATTGATACTCCAAAGATAGAGAAGCCAATGAAACCCAAGAATTACGGTGTCAATTTCTCATGGAACCGCCGTACCCGTGTCTCCACTAAGTAAATAATGTTAGTATGTAAAATTTTATTCATTATTAATTTAAAATATTAGAATTTGCATAGATAAATTTGTTTGAAATTGTCTTTTAAGCAATACACAAATTTAGGAAGCAGCATTTTTTTTTATTTTTATTATAAATTCTAAAATATTTACCCTGCATTTTTGTTGATATTCATTAATAAATAATAAAAGTATACAAAAAAAAAAAATTCAGCAATTTAATTTATTTGAAAATTAGATATTGTTGTCAAGAAATTGTGACCAAGGAATTCTTTTTATTTGTACTTTAGAGAATATTTACAGATGTTATTCTACTGCATGTACTGCAAAATTACTAGATGCTGACTAATCTCTGAAATTTTACTTTAAATTCTCTTTGGTTCCTACACCCGCAATTTTTAATACCTTCCAGAATTAACTATAGATTGTTAAGCTACGATACCTGATAAATGCAAGTATTTTCATATGGGCATAGTGCATTTTCTTTAGAATATATCTAATAATAATTATATTGTTTCATAGCGCGAATTGAATTGCAAAATAATATAAATTGAGAGATGGATTAGTATTGTGGAAAAATGATATGTAATGTTCTGGCATATCAATAAGATTTTTTATCATCCAGCCAAATTAAAACGAATATAGTAGCCGAGTGGCTCTAACGATCGATGTTAGACCATTTTAAATGTCGTAGAGTCCATAGTAAATGCCCAAGCCTTAAAGTTGAGAGTTGAGAATATCATGACTAAGTTGCAATTTCCATGAAAATTAAAGAAATGTTTAATAATATCGTGAAAGATTCATGATAAAATTTTCCCAAAATTAATTAAGCTTATTGACGATATAGTCAACAATGCCTTTTTAACTTGATGGTAAGGTTCACTAGATGGCGCTATAGTTAATTTTGTGTAGAAAGTATTGCCACATATACGAGTATATTACTACTTTTTACGGACATGTAGATTCTGTGATTACGGCAACTAGCAAATCTCTAAGACTTATAAAAAATATGAAATTCTCTTCTTAACTCTAAAAAAAAAGTGGGTGAGGAAGTAGACGAGCTGAATGAAGTAGAGTTGAAGTAAGACTTCACTTAATGGACACAGTGTGGATAAAGGTACAATAAAAATACGACATTTTCTATATTTTCATTTAATCATAGTTTTCAACATGGTTAATTTATATTTTGTACCTCGGAAGAAAATCATATTTCGCAGGTCTCACTTAAAGTTTTTTATTTACATATCATACAATTTAAACATATGTTACACAAATCGAACCATGCTCAACACATGCTTGAAATATTGCAATTTCGCTAACTACAATGGTTTTACATGTACATCGTACATAATTATAAATTTAGTTAAGGGCTTGCACAGACGATCGTTTCGTTATTGACACCCCAAAAAATTGACGTTGCTTGTCTCTTTAATGCATAACCTTGTGCGTTCAATTTAAAAATGGCCAGCTGTTTGTAGAAATTCGATCAGAGTGCACGAGCCCTAAAAGTGATCACTAACAACCTCTTCAAAATTTATTTTTAAATAGATAAAATATGAAAAATTATTGCGTTCCCTTTCTTTATTTACACAGTATTGAATTATACAGAGAAATGTATCTATACTATGAGAACAATATCATGCTTTCTCTTTTTAAAATTCAAAATATATGATAGTGTTTTGTTATTGAGATATTATTAGGTAAAGCAAATGTATAAAATTTATCGTAAAGCGATGTGTTACAAATACAATATGCTATAAGGTGTCAGCATCTAAATATCTAGCGTAATGAAATACAGGCCTCGAAAAATCTAAGTATAAATGAATGAAAAACACTTTGGTCAAGATTTAGTAAATTGAGATAGAAAATGTTTTAAACTAAAACGAAATTCTTGGTCCTTGCTAAATGGAACATATATTTGGGGTTTAAAATGTACCTATTCAAGTATACTCCTAGAGAATTTTAAAATTTTATTTAGAAATTAATTCTATTATCTTTATGAACTTTAACTTTAATTTGCTTTCCATCAGGCACAGTAGAGTCACTTTGGCAACCATTAAAAAAAACTATTTAAATCGGCGCGCCGTATCCTTTAATAGCTACACACTTTAAAAGTCACTGTTCGAATTTCAAAAGCGTGAAGTCATCGTTTGCTTTTTTAAAGTGATAACAGTTAAAAAAATAGTTTTGACACTGGAGAGGTGCTGTGGAAGGTAGATAGGGGTAAAAATCATTAGGTAGATATTTGAATTGTTGCTTATAATTACTTTCTATTTTCTATAATAATATACAACATTTATTTCAATGCTAATTCGTTTAAGTATGAATGGGTAATGACATGATAAGGGTATTAAAATTTTTGTCACAATCATAGACTGCGTGGCTATAAAGGTTTGAACCACAAAATTGTAATAAATTGAAAAAGGTTAAATAGATTTTGTTTACTGTGCTAGTAATTATTTATTTTCTTATTTTTGTTCAATGAAATAATAAGTCAAATTTATAACCCAATTGTGCAATATTAATTAAAAAACTAGACTTCGAAATTCAAAGAGATACCTACAATTTTAATTAGTTGAAATATGATAAAATATATTGCACTGAACAAAAGTAGTTACTACTCACGTAAAAGATATCGTTTGTGTTGGTACAAAAGTTTTTATAATTACAGTTCAAGTTTCACTGGATAATTTATGGTAGGTAGGAATGAAAAAATTTCTATCGATGTCTTTTTTTATTTTCTTTTTTCATCTCTTTCATTTATGACTCATGACTCACTTCATCTTCCCGTCTTAAAACTCCCTTAAAAGGCGTTTATAAAAAAAGGAATACATTATGGAATTTGACATTTTATCTCAGGGAGTGATTACTATTTAGGAAAGCGTTTTTAATACTTACTTCGCTAACTATTGTTTAGGTCGAAGAATAAATTTAATTATGGCAACACTATTTTAAATGAAATGAAGCCATATTTATAATATATGTATTAATATATTTATAAAATATATAAAAAAGTAAAACAAAGATTAGGCTGTATAGCTTGTATGTTTAGACCCTAATTTGAGAATTTTTAGAACCTATTTAAAAAAACATTAATATTAAATCCTACGTCAGATGTTTATGAAAAAGCGAGGCAAAGAATGCAATACAGATGAAATATATAATCTGACTAGTAAAGAGGTACTGAGACATTAAATTACTTGTATTCAAACTCTTTAGGAAACTGCGAAACGCGTTCGAAATATGACAATTCTTCTTTTATCGTTACACACCTGGAACCCGATTAATTAATTAAATTTTTATTTAATTTGATTTATTATTATGATATTTTGAACAGAATTTTAAATTATTATCGTATTCAAATGCGCTTACAGACTTTAATTTTTATTTTTATTTTGATAAATTTATTGACCGAGTATCTTAGTTTTATTGTTTATTAATGTGTTCATTACAATAACTTTATTGATACTGTGACGTGATCAGTCATTCTCATATATAAATACTATTTACATCAACAAATTGATTTTCAACCAACTTGAGACTGGTCTCGAATAGCGTATCTACTTAAATAAATATTTCAATTTCATAAAAAATGCTGTCCTATCGAGCTTTGAATCGTACAAATTGATTAAATAAAAATATTAGTAAACTGTAAAATATAAACGTTGGTACCTACGTCTTATATGCATTTCTAAGAATTATTATAAAGACTATTAAAAAATCTGTTCTCTCTCTCTCGTTAGTTCTTCCATTTTTGAAGTTGTATTTAAACATATAAAGTTAGATTTTAAAAGGATTTTAAAAGTATAATTAGTTTCCACGATCCAAGGCATCGGATTCAGCAACATTACACTAATGAAGCTTCTACAAATGAAGTTACCTAACTGCGTGTATTGCAACTTGCGTGTTGAGCCTTCCACGGCTCTCTCACATCGTAAAGCTATTGAATTCGACGATATACTAATGAAAATTTATTGCAACAATTCTGGAAGTTCCCGGTTTTACTGTATTATCTATCTATTTTATAGTGTTGAGATAAATGGGAATTTGAGTTCCGTATTCAGAACAAAAGTAGTCTCATTTAACGTTAATACCGAAATCTAAAGCCCTTAATGGGTACTCACAATAAAACGAACCCATCTATCTCAACTTATTCTATCAACGGGGCTAGTCATTTAAAGTTAAAAATCACAAAATAGCGGCACACTGCCTTGAGCAGGCTTGATAGTCAATGCTCGGTGGCATTTGAAACTATTCGGGAGCTCTCGGCGAGAACTCGGGAGTCGAGGATCAGCTGGGGCGGGAGTCGGGTCGTTCCTCAGATTCCCGATGCACAAGAACACGAACAACAGTCGGCGGAGCTGCAGGTGGGGGCGCAGCGTCCGGTGAAGCTTCAGTCACAAGTATGCTCACTGCACTGTTATTGGGTTGTGTCGCTTGCTCTGGAACAGCTTTTGTTCCGGTTGGTGTTAGAGGTGCTTGTTGCTGGGGAGATGGCGTACGTGCACGAGCGGGCGGCGTTACACGCCGCGCTGAACTGCGCCGAGAACTCAGTCGAAGGGAACCTAATAAATGAAAGAATTATTAAAAGATACTTTTAGAAACATCTGTCTTAGCCAGTTGAACTGTTACCGTTTGTGTCTGATAAGACTTAACTGTGCTGTTTTCGAAGTGGCTAAGCGCTCTACTTTTTGTTGGTTTTGACTAATTCTATAGTAAATATATAGTGATAACTCGGTTAACAGTCTAAGAGCAGCTTTTTGAATTGTGTTTTTTTTAGTGTCGTGTCGTGCCTTTGATATGTGTTAGTACCGCCTTTTTAACATTTTTTTTAAATTAGAAAATAAGAAGACGATGTTGGCTATACTTACGGATTCCTGTGATGCATTAATGGCGAACGAAAAAGTATATCGAATGACATTTTCTACTTAAACTTACACGTACATAAAATTCATGCTGTAATTTGGCTACAAAAGCAGATAATTAGAGGGGCTACTGCAATAAGCATGCTTAAGCTTTACGCACTCTTTTGCGATTAAAAAAAAATGGGTTCTGAACTTATTGCCAATGGTCAAACACGCCATCTAAAAATTTACATATAAAAATTAAACTTATTTGAATAATTTTTGTTACAATGAATGAGAAAGCTATCAAAACACCAATTGAAAACTTTCTTGTTAAAATATTCAATCAAATGAATTTAGGCACCTGCGAGCTGCTGCACTGAGCGATTAGTGTGATATAAATTAGTTTTTATATAATCCAACTTCATGCACAAGGATAAAAAATGAGGATTCACGCTAACAACAAGGTTTAAAATAAATGATCTATTTGCCCAAACATAATTTGGGGATAATTCACGAAAAAATGAGACATAAAGTTCTACATATTTCGCACCACAATGGCTTCACCAACCGCTCAGTGCTTTGTATTCTAATGGTACTGAGGAAGAGACACGGAAAGCAAAACATTACATATGAACCTGCGCGTTTCGGTCCAGTCTCTTCATCCATTGCGTCCTGATGTCGTAGAAAGATCGGCAGCCCATATGCGGATCGTCGTCGGGGAGGCGCTGTTTCTGAACCGCTTGCCTGTTCCGTCAGACAAGTTTGTATGAAGAAGTAAAGATTTTAGGACCGTCGGAAATTCCTAAAATCTTTACAATAGGCAAAAAAAGAACTTTACAGTCTACGCTTTATACTGGTAAAAAGATTTACTAGATAAATGAAGAGATACTAATTAAAAAGACTAAACACACTATTTCAAGTTACTTATTTGGAATGATATGAAAAGGCATAAAGGGGTACTGCGAATGAGTACATAAGTGACTGTGTAAATTTGAGTACGTGTTTACTAAACTAGCCGTTTTGAAGCTTTGTTGTTCACCACGTTGGCAAACACTTGTTGATTGACCAATTTAGCCAGATTGCACGCTTGCTTTATGCACTTAAAATGTGTGTAAAAAATTGTAAAATAGAAATTCTATACCTGTTCACCAGGTGAGGCTCCCGGTAACAACAGCAATGGTAAATTTAACCAAGCTCCTCCCAACTCACTGACGTCTGACGCATCAGAAGCTCGCGAAGACTTTCGACTGGACGCGTGTGATCCTCTTCGAACGTGCAGTAACGCGCTCAACCGACCACCCCAGCCCCCACCTGGAGACCATTTCGTGCTCTCTTCCTCATTTGAGGGACTACGATTTTTTCGCCTGAAACATAATACGATTAAAATTAAGTCCAACATTAAAAGAATTTTATGGTGTCCACCCTAAAGGTCTACTTAATTTTTTTATGTTATCGTATTTCTGAAATTCAAGACTCAAAAACTTGTTGCGTAATAACTGCTGGAATACCAAAACGAACCTGATTGGTTAGTTATATGCTAATCACGAAGAGATAAAAACAGATGTTAATAGTCAATTATTTACTAAGCTGATAATATTTTTTAAAGGCAGAGAAGTTACAAGATACACAAAATGATTTGTGTACACTGTCTTTAAACAAGGTTTTAGTCTTTACATAAGCTACAATTATTTGATGTACATTCATACTTATGTATTAATAACCTTATTACTTACTTTACATAATCTCTCCATGCTCGTTGTACAGTTCTGGCTGCTTTATCTTCTCTTTTCCATATTCTAGTTGAGGAAACTATCTCCAGTTCCTTTCTAGTAGGGAACTGTTTCTTAAATTTAATATCCATCTGCTCTTGAAGTTGTCTGAATGTCTCAGTTTCTTCAACATGGCCCAAGACATGTTTGACGAGAGCATGTAATATATCTAGACAGTGAATTTTGTTGCCTTTTGCGATTGGCAAGTTAAAACTCACTAAAGCCACTGTGTTGGGTTTTGAAATACCTAGCGGAGGATCTAACGAAGCAATGAAATCTGACAATTGGGCGAAACTTATGAATTGAGTTGCATGTGGATCGTACCTGAAACAAACATATATGCATCTTTATCTTGACGATTATCTCTAACTTGAAAAGGCTACTGAAATATTTTTTATGTTTTTTTTTTTATGATGGCAGCTTAAAATCATTTGCAAATGAAAAAAATAAACGAGTACATACTTTGACCATCGAATATAGAACATCTCTAGATCATCCTCGACTATACCAATTTCTTCCTCTTGGTGTGCCTGATTGAAGTTTTCCAGAATTATAGCTATGTACATATTGATGACGATCATGTAGCTGATGATGATAAACGAGGTGAAGTAAGTGATTGCTAGAAGGGGACTACCGCAGTTGCCATTATGGCCGTGTTCCCCTAGTTCACATTCTGGAGGTGAAATCATTAAGGATTCAAGAACGTCGTTCCATCCCGCTGACGTCATCAAACTAGAAAAAATAGTAATAAATTATACATATAGGAAACTTAGTATAATTAGACAGGTAATATAAATGTCTTATTGTTTGAGTATTACCTCAATGTGTCGAGCAATATAATATTAATGGCTATAGGTAGAAGATACTAAGGATATAGATGGGGTATTGCAAAAATGTAGTGTGAAAAGTATCCAATTATTAAAGTTATATTAAGCCCCGCTTTTACTTTGTAAAGGTTGTGTTTAATTTTGAATCACACGTTTGAGAACTATCAAGTAAAAAATATTTAACTTCAAAAGTGTTTTGAAAAACTTACCGAAAAAGTAATTGCATACTCCTCCCAAAGGTCTGAAAGTTGACAATATCGTTGAGGGCACCATGCTCCTTGACGTGCCCAAAGACAGACATACCGATGATAGCATATATAAAAGTGATGAGCGCTAGCAAAGCTCCGATGTTGAACAGTGCCGGGAGAGATACTACTAGAGCGAACAGCAGTTTTCTAATACCCTTAGCGGCCTGTAATCAGAAATACTCGTGTTAGTATTCAAATGAAATCAATTAATTTCATATATCAGAAAATTGTGTCTAAATTAATTGTACTAAGAGATGTTTTTTTAACAATACTTACTTTAATCAGTCTTAAAATTCTCCCTATTCGAAATACTCGAACTACTCGCAACAATGTGGGTGAAATCGGCAAATCTATCATGATGTCTTCCATTAATATTCCAAGAATTGACGCTAATACTAACAGGAAATCGAATACATTCCACGGCACAGTAAAATAGTGGTACCGAAGACCTATTATTTTCACTATTGCTTCTGAAATTTTTAAAATGTTAATAATAACATCTAAAAAGTATTTAGAAAACCATAAACTATACAGTAAACTCCTTACCTAAACCAAATACTGTAGTAAAAAATGCATTACTGACTTCTAAAATAAAGAACACCGAATGAGGCTGATCATAATGTTCTATTCCCATAGTAAGCATGTTCAAAAAGATAAGAACAAAAATAGCAATTTCGAATCGTCTCGAATTTGATAGGTCGTAGAACATGGCTAAAAACTGGTTGCGAGGCCTTTTTATTACTTTTTGGGGCTTTTTTCTACCAAGTTTCTTCATCGCTGTATAGTAATGCTTTTGGCTTTCCGTTAAAAACATTTCTAATACTCCACCTTCATACTGAAATAAAATCATCATTACAAACTTATAACACAGAAAGACTTTTATGTTTATAATCATGTCTATTAATTTACCTTTTTCTTGAGCATATTAAAATTGTCTATAATTACTCCTATAAACAGGTTTAACGTGAAGAATGAACCACAAACAATGAATATTACAAAATAAATATATGCGTAGAGGTTAGCTTCTCTCTCTGGCTGTAGGTCCACTCCCCGAGCGTCCACCGCATCAGCCATCACTTCCATCCAGCCTTCAAACGTTGCCACTTGAAATAACGCTAGATATGCTATACCAACGTGATCAAATGAAATTTTCGAATTTATCCACGTAAAATTATTATAATAACACTCCCATTTATTAGTAACTACCTGAAACCGAAAAAACTATTGTAATATTTCAGTGTTATGTTTAAAAAGAATTAAAGACGAAAACTCACCTTTAAAGGTAACAACTCTCCTTCTTCATTGACGCATTTGTAGAACTTTCCGCCAAAAAACTGAACTCCCATAATAGAAAATATTAACCAAAAAACTAAACAAACTAACAATACATTAAAGATACTAGGTATAGCGTACATGAGAGCGTTCACTACGATACGCATGCCCTGCCACCGCGATATCGCGCGCAACGGTCTCAATGCACGCAATGTTCTCAACGATCTTAACACTTTTAGATTTTCATTTTCTTCAATTAACAAACTGAAAACTGAAACCTGAAAGCGGAATCAAAGCATTAAATAGAGAAGTTACCAAAGCGATGGTCAAGATGATGTAAAGAATTTCAACTTACAAATACGATGGTAAAATCTAATAAGGTCCAAAAACTGGTGAAGTATCTGAAGAAGCCCAACGCTATCCACTTGAGGAACATTTCTACGACGAAAATCATACAGAACCCCAAGTTTGTCCAGTACAGTATCTTCTTTAGCGGCTTATTCTTCTCGAGGTGAATATCTTCAAAGCAAAGCGTAATACTCGACGCGAAGATTAGCACCAAGACAAACCACTCGAAGGCAGGAGTATCTACGTACCGAAGTACGTAGGTACGAATGAACATCCATCGTTGACCCATTTTGGTTCGAATACATGTATCCCAACAAGAACTCCTAAAAGTACAGGGTATTTCCCATCACAACAATCTTTTAGTGACTTTATTACCTACCTAGGTTTTTGCTTGCGTGATGTATGTTGAGTTGAATCTAGTTTCCATAACTGGAACCTTTTTATTTTGTTACCTAGGTTCCGAAATGTAGGGGCACACATAGTGTTAGTTTAAGCAATGGTCATGGCAATAAAGTTGAATGAGTTACTTTACTGGATGCATGAGCATTAGATTGTTGAGAGGTGCAAGAGGTAAAACACATACATCAGCTTACAAGGAAACTAACAACACCATTACCAAAAGAAGAGGAATGTAATTATTAGTAATCGATCATTACAAGATTCTCGCACAAACTACGTTAAAATGGAAATGGAAGGCAATATGGTATGGAGTACTCAACAACTTTTACTTGCATAATAAATACATACGCATCGTAACACTGATGGGGAAAACAGTCCTGAGGTACTTTCGGCTCTTTCATTTTCCCGAATCCAGGAAAATTACCCATTGCATCAACATATTGACCCTTGGAGTTTTTTCTTCCACCTACGGTTAATTCATCTACATATGAGACTAAAGTTTGCCATGGATGCTTCATATCCTCGTCATCTGGTCGTTTCACCGTTTCCTTACATAAAGTGTTTGGTGGTTCTTCTCTCGGACGTCTCGTTTTTTCAGGCGTTGTTTTACTTGATAGTTGCGCCATTTCGTAGTGCTCGTTTTCATCTAAAACATATATTACAATATAAATGCAGAATATGTCAAATAAAGTTTAAACCATTATATAAAAAACGTATTCAAAATAAAACTTTACCTCTCGAATCAGAGGGTTGTGTGTGATAACCTGAAGACATTTGATTTAATAATTTTTGAGCAACAACTTGTTCTGTTGCGGATGTGTCCTCTAGATTTTCTTTAGAATCTTCTCTAATGCTAGTTATCTTGTGTTCCGTTGCCAAGTCACGCACGTCTTTCAAAGTTTCTTGACTACCATGGTTAAAGCTATTTCCCGTTTGGTAAAGATGCGGATAAGTGAAGTCGGTACCTACTGATATTGGTCTGAAAATAAGTTTTTCATTAATATTATATAAATTTCGTATATGTCATTTTAAGATTTACTATTTAAGTCTTTTATACAAACCTATTTAACGCTTCTTGATAACTACGGCTATAGATATTGTCGTGAGGAAACAAGATGGTCTCCTGTACAGATGCTGAATATCTTGATTCACTCGTTAGTGATGCCTTTTTCTCTTTCATGGCGCGTTGTTGTAACATAAATTCGTTAACTAGCTCTTCTAACTTAGATTTTTTTTCAGTCTCTTTGCTTCTCGATATAAGGAAACCTTTTTTTCTTACTATAGAACGTATTCTATCAAAACTTTTAGCTAATTTTGAATCCTCACCAACTTCCTGGAATTTTAAAACAACATTAATATGTATTAATGTAATGTTTAACATTACATTCATAATCACAGTCAACATTACCTCTTTTTTATTCTTAAGTTCCTCACTGTTAAAGCTATTGAGCAGTAAGGCAAGAAAGAGGTTGAGCACCATGAAGTTGCCCATAACAAGTGCTGGCAGGAAAATGAAGAAGCAGCTTTCTGCTCCGGTAGCCTGCTCAGCACGCATACAGTCCCATAACGGCTCGATCCACTCTCCACACAGAATCCGGAATATCATCATGAACGAGTGGAAGAAATCGTTGAAGTTCCACCTTCACCGATTAAATAATCAACACACGTTTTTGGAGAAAAATAATCATGCAGAAGAAAGCCAAAATATATAGAGTTTAGATGGTTCATGCAAGGTTAATATTGTTATAAAGTAAATGCTTAGGGGTGTAAATTTGAGACTTGAAGCTTGTAAGATACGTCAATCTAAATATGCATACAATTAGACATATTACAAACATTATCAAATGAATGCAGGCCTTAAATTATTGTAACATTACCTTGCTCAATTTATGCACGAGTATGTAGTGTATATTTTTAAAATAGCAATTTTTTGTATCAAAAATATTTTGACATATTTCACGTTCAGTGATAATCTAAATATTGTCGTTAATAGTTTTATTGGTTCAGTATGGATTTGGTAATCTTTAAATGACGTGTAAATTTCAGAATAAAGATAAATTAAATTTTTACCTTGGTACGGGATCCGGGTCAAACTTATCCGGCGTGTATGATTTAGAAAAGAGTTGCATACCGATAACAGCAAATATGTATATAACTATCACTAACACGAACGTCAAATTACCAAGAGCACCGATTGTCGATATAATAATACTCAGTAACACTTTCATTGTAGTCCATGATTGAGCTAACTTCAACACTCGTAACTGGAACAATAATTGTTATAATCACTAGTCTGTACTAAGTATACGTGTAATGCAAAAATTTTAAAAAATCAGCAGATATTTCAATTTTCAAGTCAGGAGTCACAAAGGTGATGTCGACCTTTGAGATTGGCGTAAGCTTTTTCTTCAGAAATATTTCTGGTACACCTTGTTTTATAGAGTAGTAGTGCTAGGCAAAACGTTTCTTGAATAGCACACATTGGTTGAATGTCAATTATCCAAGTGATGGGATGGATATTTTGCAATATAGAACGATGGCGGAAACAGCCGTTATAGTACTCCTGACTCGAATGATAGAAGTGAAACTACATTTCTACGCAACGTCAAGAGTCCATGGTATTGCATCCTTAACAAGCCTTGGTGAGTAGGCTAAATAAAGGACATAACTTAAATTTGAAAAATACTTACCAAACGCAGTCCTCGTAAAACAGATAGACCATCAACGAGTTCAAAAATAAGATCCAGCAGACTTGCCGACACTATAATCAGGTCGAAAATATTCCAGCCGCAAGCAAAGAAATCCTTGCTCATCGCCATTACTTTCAATATACATTCTAATGTAAATATCGACGTGAACACCTGTAAATTTTAACCACTTATGCAGGTCTTTAATGATTTCATAAACTTTTAAAAATTTATCATTGGTACAAATAAAAGTTTGACTTTAATATAATTTAATATAATACTTTAATGTATGAGACCTTATGGACGTTATTAGTGATACAATGCACAATAGGAGTTAGTGATTTTTTATAGGTTTCTGTAAAATAATAAAATCATTACGTATGCCGTTTGATACTACTATTCTTAATAGATTATTACAAATTTAAAATTGATTAACATTTGTGGTTTGTTACGAGTAATACGCAAAAATCTTCCTTTTCCAGAAAACTGTCTCATTTGGAAATAGTTTTTATCGATAAATGTTGACCATGTGTAAAATAAATTTTAAAATTGTAATTTTATGTATGTAATGTTTTGCATTTGTGATTACCTTATTTCCTATATCTAATGCCTGCCTAACATTCTCACTCATACCATGATGCTCAAGAGCCAGGAAGAGTGTATTGAGAATAATGCAAGTTGTTATAAACAACTCAAATAACGGGTCCTTCACGATTCCATACAAGCAGTTTTGAAACTGAAGCCATCCATCGTAATCTATACAGCAATTTACGCAGCACTCACAATTCCTGTCCAGCAGTTCATCTGCGATCAAATTCACACACAGTTATTGAACTACTAAAATCATAAAATAAAACATCAATATTTCGACAACATGTAAAAGAAATTAAAGAAACAGAAAAATTTACTATAGAACGAGCAAAAGCATAGCGAGGCAAATTCATCTCTCGATGCAAAGCTTTCGTTTTGCTAATTCAGTCTATCACTTCCGTATTAAATAACTCTTCATGCAATTATAAGCGAAGATTGGGACTACAAATATGCAGGAAAATTGCATTGTTGTGCAAGGGAAACCAGCATGATAATAAAATAATTTTTTTTCTTTTAAATTCACGTAAAATGGTGTAAAGAGTATAGTATACAATTCACATAAACCGATCAGTGGTGATGGAAATTTTGATGTATCCAAATCGGAACCGCATCAAAGTGTTACAGGTACGATAAAGTAATATGTAATGTAAAAGAACTTAAATGCGATTCTGGAGCAATGACAAGACGACAGCTAGTTAACCAATCGCAGTCACCCTGCAGTCTTCCTGTAGGACACAGGGGTGGACTGGGGGGTAGAAGCGTTTGCGTCAGTGTTTTACTAACCTGTGAAGTAAGTGCAATTTTGCTCGAAATTGCCCATATGAGTTTTGTGCGTGGCTGCCAATAAACTGAGCTCATTAATTTTCGTCGTCTCCGCTTGCGGGAGGTCGGGTGCGCGCTTGTATGGCCAGTCCGCCCCTGACGATATTAATGAGGTAGAAGCAAGATTGCAACCGTGTAGAATTAGAAATGCTCAATGAAGTGTCTCTTCATTGAGTGTGAAGCTACTTGTGAATGGGTCTAGCCATGGAAACAACTCAGAAGTCATTATATTTATTATAAACTTTATTTATTGCGACAAAATTGTTATTTCCATGAAAATATTGCAGTACTTAAAGTTGTTTTGGTTACGTAATATAGTTCCAGTATCTACATCCTTGGTAGCTGTTACAATAACTTGTTTTTTTTTAATTATCGACATGCGGGTATTGATAACCACAAATGTAAACTGCAGAATTACAAATGTAGTTTCTCTCACAATAATTTATAAGGTCAGATAAAAAATTAAGGAGAACACTGTCTCTCAAAATAATATTAACAGTTTATTAGATTACAAATGTAAATATTAATTAATCATCATAGCTAAAGCTACCAAGGATTGTCCAGTATAAACTGTTTGATTTTGCTTTCATTAATTAAACAAAAATCACAAAATCAGACGGTTCATGGATGGATGATTGTTCAAAAATAATATACGTAATGAACTCCAAAGAAAATATCATCTGTTGCAAATGCGAATTGAAACAGTGAATAATTAGATTCTTAGAAGAAAAAGTACACAAGTCAAACTATCTAATAATTTAGCAATGTTGAAATTAAAAATATTCGTACAAATTTTAAATTTAGAAAAATTGAAAATTGCAGAGAATGCAAGCATCGAAAGTTCAATAGATGTATTAGAAAACATGTTACTCCTAGGTGTGGTAATTCTGTGAAAAATTTGTCATGCATAATTATAGCCAATTAACTTACGTACGTATCTAAACTAAGGTATTTTGCGTATTTTACATGTCCTTAAGTTGAAGGTACTTCGAATCTCTATAGAATTCATTTGTTAATATTATGTTGTAGGCTTCCGTGTTTGCGAAGCGTTCATTTTGTTAGATATGGCAGCATCGTTTAGTTTCAGTGTAATTTGTCTTGTGCTTTCAGTGTGGAAGCCGTGCCAATAAATTCGATTAGGTTATGTATTGCCATCAAATGTCTGATTACCATTTGATCAATTTTAATATAGATGGTTTTATCTACTTTTTATTGATGTCAATACACAAGTCGAAAAAATTGAGAAAGTAAAAATTTATTGGTACACAAAAATATCAAAAAGTAATTTTACCTAAAACCACGATCTGGCTGAGATAATCCGGGTTCAATGGATATTTTTCTTGAATAGATTTTTCGGCTTTTTTTTGTTTGTCCACAGCTTTTGTAGGTTTAGGTGGAGTTTTGGTTTTTGGTTCTTGTATTCTTTGCCTCTCTTGCGCAACCTGTAAAGGTAGAAACCCTTTAGCAAGTATAACAAACAGCAAAGTATTTAGTACTGATCTCTGTCCTACGATTATGTTTTCTGTAGTTAATGCAGTACTCGTATTAACTCAATTTAATCTACGAAGAAATTTTCGTTATTATTTTTGTCAAACATTGCAAACCCAAATATAGATTGTAACGACTGCTTTTAAAGGTTTTGACTGATTTGTTCGATTCAAATATAGTAACTTGTGTTGGAAATCTTAAACTTGTACCTACCTGTATTTGCGGCGGCTGTGGAGGTGGATGTGGTGGGTGTACTATATGCAAATGTCTTCTAGGGTGTGGATGTGGATGAGAAGTTTGATCATCCGACGTATGTTCTCCCTCATCGTGGTCATCCACTACCCCTGAGTCATCTAATGAAGACTCTCGGTTATTACTATGGTCGCTCAGCTGCCGACCAGCGGTGCTGAGTGCTCCTCGACCTAGTATGAACGAAATTCAGATATTTGTAAAATTTAATACAGGTAACAATCTATCAAAGCGAATATCTTTTTTAGAAAATCTATTAAAACTCTTAAGAAGCCATTAGGATATTTAAAAACAATCTAATGATGTTATATAAATCACGTCTCTAGACGCTAGTTAAAAAATAATCTAAAATCAAATAATGAAACTTGTGTTTCACAGTTTCATACGAGATATTCTCTCTTTCAAAGCTCATGCTTTCAACACGCTTTCAACCGAGCATATAATTACGTCACACACGAAGTATAAAGCGATGCTTCACCTAATGCATTGTCTGGGTGCAGGGTGTGAGGAGCAGGAGGTGGCGCGGGCGTGGGCTGTAGGGGTGACGCGCTGGGGGTCTCAGACCGAGACCGCGACCGCGACTGCCGGTTTGTATCACTGTTGGATTAACAATAATATTATTAAGTACATACGGCTTAGCAAGCTTTGTAAAGATAATCTTATGGAAATGTTTAATATTAACTTCTGGGAGTTGGTTAGTTTTATAGTGTAAGGTAAATTAAGCTAACCGCTATTGAGGTTTTATCGACGTGGGTATACAGATTGTTTGTAACAGAGGATTATCAGCCACAACAACATCCTTTTCTAGTCCAGTGTTGTCACTCCTTAGGAAAGAGCTTTTGGCCTGCTACGCCACGCTGGTGAGATTGGGTCGTATAGGGTTTGTAACAAATTTTCCTTCTTTTTATTGCTGCTCACGACACCCATAAGATACATAGGGATTCTAACACTCTGTATTCTTAATCCATATATATTTATATATGTACATATATATATATATATATATATATATATACAAATATATATATATATTTGTATATATATATATATATATATATATATATATATACAATAACAAAGTATAACTAATGTCATAAAATGAAAGAAAATAAAATTATACCAAAATGTATATTTTGTAACTTAAATATTTTATTCTGCCAAATCTCATAAAATATTATAATAGTAAAAACGAGAATTAAAACCTTAACCATAAATCAATCTATACACTTATTCACAATTTTTTAAACGTGCTCATCATCAATAGCCCATTGGAGTCAACTGCTTTATATAACCTCTTCCTCTTAAAAATGGTATTACATAAAAATATTAAATTAGCAAACGATTCGCAGTTGAATAAATAAAATTTTAAATGTACCCATTTCTGGCGCTCCTTAACAAATCAATTTATTTACTTTCTAAATTGATTCTCAACTCTCTATTGAAACCCTTTAATAATGTCTACAATCTTTAATACTACCTCAGTGAATTGTCCCGAAACAAACATTATAATCTTACAAATCCATGTCAGCTTTCTGTTTAGCCAGAATTCGGGTCAAATAGATGACTTCTCAAACGTAATAGGCTAGATGACACCTTAGTCAAATTAGTTACTTTTTATCATCTGTCAAAACGACAATTTTGTATGAAAAATGTGCTAAATACAAAAATGTGACGTCGCTGTTTTAGACTACTCAAACGAACGATATATTTCACTGTATATTTGATTTAAATTCGTAATAATAATATAAAAAGCTATGGTACCTGTATTTTTCGCGATGTTTTGTGATATTTGTTGTAATGAAGTTGACATTGGTATTTATTTACGATACAGCCATCTACCCCATTATAAAACATTTTTTTCATTGCTTTTAAAATACAACGGTCGCACTAGAAACATTTCTATCTCACGAGGGAAACATACAAAAATCGACACAAAGAAGACCCAGATTCAAAACTACAAGCAGTGGATCACTTAGAATGTTGTCTCATGTGGGGTTTGGACCCACAATATTTGGTGCACTAAAACGCGGTGACCGCTTAAACCTCTACGCCATACGTGCAATCAAATCTGTATTCTTTTATTATCTTTCATATGTAGGTGCCTATATTTGATGTAGTGTCAGACTTTATTGTATTACTTTAGAGAGTGGAAGTCATAGATGCATTTAATTATACTTTAGTATTTTAAATCATCATTGTCAATGCTATTTAAACAATGGCGGAACTATTTCTCATAATAATCATTAAAGAAATATTGTACAGATTAAATTAAATAAGAGTTTAAAAAAAAAAAAAATTAAAAAAAAACTCGCTTTTATAGAAAATTCAAATGTAAACAAATATTTTCAATAAATTTAAGTTAGGGATGGCATAATTAGGCAAAATTTAACTTCATTGTAAAAAAGGGTACTTGATGTCAATTGTTATAAATATTTTATTGACAAATGTTAGTAAAAGTAGTTATTTTGTAAATATCTTAAAAAACAACCCATGTTTTTCCACAATTAAATTCGTTTTTTTTGCTAATCTACATATATGTAAGATAAGCATATATGCTTACCTTTTAGTTTGATTTTCTATAAAAGTGTTTTTTTTTAATTTTTTAAACTATTATTTATTTTCTACTTTTTAATTTGACTATCTTCAAATTCGTGTTTTATTTAAACTGATGTTTATCTTTGTTAGTTTGTAGGAATCAACGAACAGTCGACTTTCTGGTTTCATCATATATAAAACTGGCTACCAAGTTCTAGTATCTAGGCCACCATATCGTGGGTCGCCATACTGCATTGTCTTCATTCACAGTGAGTATGACGACCATGACACCACTCTTGGATTCTATTCATGTTTTTCTTTAGGCAGAGTAGAGTCACATTGGTAGCCTTCTATAAAAAAAGTATTTTACGAATTATTTCGTAATCTTACCATTTTTTTCCTTTAATACGTCACCGTTACATGAGAATTTCTCTGTCAATTTATAACAATCAAGTTTTTCTATTATATCTTATATCTTCCGTGACTGAGTGCTACATAAAGTTGTCCAACGGCAAACAGTTGAGATCCTAGATCAATGACTGCACGATCAACTGTGCAGCCTTTCATTTTGTGGACAGTTTATGCCCAACTGAGGATAAATTTCTTCTTCAGCGGTATTGTAGCTACATTTTTCCAGGAAATTACATGTTTACCATCTGTTCTAAAAGCATAAATCACGTTCAAGGGGATGGGGTGGGATCAGTACTACCCCGAATTTATTCTTTTATACAGTTTGTGTGCTGTGTGTTTGTGCATTCCTTGGGAAATGTAGTGTGTTGTGTGTGAAGTGTGTTTTACAAACGTATCAATGGAATTTGGTTATATTACAGCAATGGAAATCATTTTTAGACATATTTTGTAAACAGTTTTACACATATTAGTACTAGTACTCAGCAAATAACAAATAGATAAATTAGACAGTATAAGCTTTGAAAGATTTTCTTTCTAAACGAATTTCCTTTCTTTATAATTTAGATACTTCGAACTCAATGTCTGAATTCCATTGAAGTTCGACTGGAGTCAATAGCCAGATATCAGACAAAGATTCCTGTAACGGTCCAAGTAAACTGAGCTTTTTCATTATCGCTTCGGGGCTTTCAACATGCGACGATTCAAGAGGAGATCGTTGGAATTTTAGGAAATTACTTGGAATGATTGGATAGTTGTGAGTCGATTTTGATAACATTGTTAAGTGTTGACGTAAAAGTTATAGTAACACTAACAATGGTGTATAAACTCGGTTTGCAAGACCATATTTATCAAAACATCATAACTATAAAATGCTACTAGGACCCTTGAAACTGTAAGCAGACTTGGTAGTATTTAGATTGAATGGGTTTAAATTGCATATGTGGACTTTCACGATTTTTACACATACACGTAGTTTTTGTTGTACGTGTACATCTTGCGCATCACGAAAGAGTCACTAGACTCATATCAGTTTACCTGTGACCACAAGCGGCATAACCTGTTCAAAATGTCCTGAAAAGGTTTTTTAAAATAATTTTATCGTAAGTAAGTTCCATTCTACAACAAATGCTGAAGTATATACATGGCAATAGAGTTCGACAGGTGGTGGTGGTGCGTGACCAGTACAGGAGTACTCCAGAATCACATGTACATTGCCAGCCTTTGAAAGACTCTGCCCAAAATTGTTAGACTTAATTTACTCGACAAAATACAATCACCTTAAATGCTCGGCTCTCTTTGCATTGACAATGCTATTGCAATTGTTTTATTGGTGTTCATACCAGTTTACTACAAGTATACTGTGAACAGAATAACACAATAAAATATCAATAAAGTTTATGCGTAAACGTATTTTCTTTCTGCTTCCTGTTTCGATCGACAGGGTTAGTTTCAATGAACCATACACAAATGGCATTTTGTTTATGCCTGGGAATGCTATTAGATAACTCGCGGCAAACTCGTTCGACGAGTAAGTTTGCTGAGGGAATGCTATTTATTCAATTTTCTCTTTCATTCAGTTTTACAGCACACAGCGAGGGTACGGATTCTATTTTACTGAATATTTTAACAGACATTATGCTAGTTTCTTCTTTACCTTTTGACTATTAAGTACAAACATTGTTGTAAGTTTATCTATAAATATTTAAGATGTAAAAGTGGTCTATTATTTTTATAAATTTTACTCATGCAAACCTTTTCGAAATTTGTTTTTAGAATTTGTTTAAAAATTGTCGTTCTTATAATGTGTGTTCCGGATCCAACTACTTACTTTTAGAAAATCCCATTTAGAACTATTGCTTTGTTGTTATTTGTCTTAATTGACCATTCGATATAGTAATAGTTTTTCAGAAAATACTTGTGTATTCCTGCCGATTATGATATGAGCTTGCACATGCAAATTATTATATTACAAGTTAACCAGTTTGTAAGAATTTATTTCTACTATTTGTCTGTGACATGGCTAGACTTCTTAAATTAATAATTTCTCAAAATTGGTGGTATTATTAAGTATTCGAAATCTTTTTATTAACGTTATCATTTAAAAAAAACAAATATTTACATTTTGAGCTTTGTGACAGTGTCCCAACGGGACAAATTTGCGGTTTAACTTCATGATAATCCGCTTGAGGGGTCTTGTTAATCGCTCCTCGCTCTTTGTCAGTACTCCTTCGTTTTGGCACTTTGTTTTCTTTATATAATTATCTCTGCTATATTCATATAACCAAGCGCCTTAATTACTTCTAATTAAATGGTTCACTCGCGCTTACGTGGGTTTAAGTTTAAAATTTGGAGTTTAACATTCATTACATACTCTTTTTGAAAGATTTTGTTCAAAAAATAATTTAAATTATATAAAAGAGTTAAGTGATAGCAGTAAAAGCAACAAAAAAGGTCTATTGTTTTTTTTACTCGTGTGATAGACTTCATATCATTTACGTATCGAATTGTACATTTATACTGCATTTTCAAAACAAAGACATGTCTGATTAACCGTAATACTACCGCAGTATGAATTAAAAAATAGTTGTGAAATCGTCTTCTCGAATTCGAATCCCATTTAAAAGTAAACTTTGTATTAAAGCGAACACATCACGAGAAATACTTTATTTGTACGACGACCTTCCGATCTACGCTAACTTAACACGCTCAAATACGAGTACATAGTCACACACGACGTGTTGACAGTTCCAACAATCAACGATTCACCAATTTCGTACTTCATTTGTTCTCGAGCATATGAATATGGAACGGCCGTACGTACGTACTTGTTTTTTAGACTTGCAAACTTTCACTTTCATTCAAGGAGGATTTACTGAACTATAAAATGGAAGAAGTGTCTATTGTAAACAAGAGTCATCCGTCATGTGTCATTCCATCACATCAAATTTAAAAGATTTAAATAGAATATCTGAACTGGTAATCAATAGGATGAGAGATTTCTCGCTGAGCTATGTAGATATAGGAAGTGTAAACAAATAGTCAGTTCATTTGACGCTGTTGACATTTATTCGAAGGTACCTATTTGTGTAGTCAGTATTTTTCTTCAGTTCTTTACCTCCCCAAAGTATTCTTTGCTTATCCAAGTAATTCTACAACTTAACAATTTAGTATTGTCATTTGGCAAATTCTTTTATTTCTTTCTTTATCCTTGTACTTCAAGTAATATCCGAAATGTGTAATCCGAAAATAAGATACACCTTTAATAATTATCACCAAGGTTGACACTTCAATGGTGGTACCAACGAAGGTCCTCTCCAAGGAGCGCTAAACATCCCAGTCTTGGACAGCCCGCGTCCATTCACTGCCACCAGCACTTTCTTCAAGACGTGGCTTAATCATACATCATGATACCTTTGACGTTTAAAATCTGTTGCAAGGACTGTTCATTTACTCAATGGTAGTTGGATAATTTTGGCTCTGATAATAGAGCAAAGCGTGATATAAATAGATCTCCTCATTCCTAAATGTTAAGTTTATCGCGTTTGCTTCGTAAAACTTTACAACACATGCCGTGCCACTATGACATTATTCATAATTAATATACATAGGTCATTCAACTCAGATTGTATCAAATATTAATAAAAAAATGTACATATTTCAAAAATTAAAAGTTAGCGTTACTGACTGTTAAGTCTCTGACTTATACTTAAACCAGAGACTTAGTAGTAAGGATTCTACTCCCACCCTGAACAAATATTATATCGTGAGTCGTAAAATGGCCGTCCTTTTTTGTACTATATCTGAGTGTATATTATCTATAATACGTATGTATATTTGGAAAAATACATGTATGTATATTTAGATATACATGGAACTAAAATATAGTCGATTAAATACAGACGTGTACTCCTTCAGGGTTACTCACAGACATGACGAAAATATGTATTTCAGTTACACGGATAATACATAACGATAAATAATCGACATCAAAATGGTTGTCATTACATTTCAGTGTCATATCCGTGTAATACGTCACCATAATGGTCACATGATCGTTACTTCCCAACATGATGTCCGCAGGTTTTATCTTTCACAAATCGTTTGACATGACTTGTGAATGGAAGCTGATAAGTTGAAGGGTGCAATTGTGTGCTATCGCCGCTGGGTCGGGGCAGTAAAATTGAGATAGGATATTTTACTTTGTAAGACTGGTAACATAGACAGCATAATAGCAATTTTATAAATACCAAGTGCTTGGCCGAAATTTATTTAGAGTTTTAGGTGTAATGTGTAGATAATCAATGACAACACTACTTGTTTAAAAATCCAAGATGTGTTTCGTGATTCTCTTTCTACAATCGCTAACGTTTCAATGTTTACGTATTATTGGCTATTATTTTGTTTTGACCACGTGATGTAGCGTTGAAAGACGTTATTTCCAAACATTTGTTACATTTATAAAAATGTTCAGATTTGTAGAATGTCAACTATGCTAGGGGGATTGATCCGAATACGATAGATCGTTACCCGACTTGTTTTTCTTGAATCTGGTTTTTCTATATGTCAGAAGTAATTGAGTACATGGGTGTAGTAGTTTTAGCAGTAATTTCATCGCTTCATCCTGCACTGAGTGGTTTGAGTTCGATTCATACGTGGGACAATAAGTTATGTGAATCATAAAGTGTTGTTTTGGGTCTACTTGAAATTGAACATTGAGTATGTCAAAAGAAATTTCTGAACCTATCTAGCCACTGTAGTTTTGAAATGAAACTACAATTCTAGTATTAAGCTATCTTAATGTGTCAGATAAAATATATGTTTTATATTTTGTGATTGAAGCTCCAGTTATCTTTGGGGAAGTAATTAAATTTCGATCAGCGTTGTACGTTGGCGGTAATGTGCCATTAGGGATGTTTATAAGAACTTTTTAACGAAAAGTAAATTGTAGATGTTTTAAAACTGTTTTTCGGGATTTCTTCAAAAAATTAAAAATAGCAAACAGTAGTATCATCAACAGCTTTCAACAGTCTACTACATGACATAGGTCTCCTATTGGAACTGGATGTCATAATAGCGGCTGTTCCCGGTTGCCTCCTGTGTCAGGCACAGAGTGGCACACCGTGTGGTTTTAGGCGGTTCGATTTCGACACACCATCTCTCCATAAACCCCGGTGAGGTGACGGCCTGAGGGGGTTTCCACTCGTTAAAAAAAAGGTCTCCTTTGGAAAAGAGGTTCTGGCTCATCATATCACGTTGATGTCTGGGTTAGTATGGAGTTTGTTTTAATTTTTCCTTTTCTTTACAGCACTCTAGTCCTGCGTAGTTTGCTTCCTTACTTGCCTCATATGACACCCGCGAAAAGAATAGGGGTGGTAACACTTCGTACGCTCAATCCGTCACTAGAGGAACACAAAATCCATTTAGTATTTATTTTTTACTTTCATGTGTGACACTTGCGAAGCGTCTGTGTAGCTTTTTAGCTAAACCTACCTAGGATTTACCCCCACCTAACTAGGATTGAAACAATGGAAGCCATAGATTCTATTGTTGCCAGCAGTTCGTGAAATTTCATGTTTCCAATAGAGCTGTACAATTGCAGATTTCGTGTCGTGTCAGTCGAATCCGGTTACATAAATATCGCATGTTCTTTGGACGACATCACATGCGGGATATCTGATACTGTTTTGCCAGGTAAATATTTTGTCTTTTTAATGAGTTTGTTCGTGTAAAGGTTTTAATGTAATTTTTTTTTCTATATTAAGAGCCTGCCAAAGTGACTCTACTCTGCCTGATGGAAAGCATGAATAGAATCCAAGAGTTGTGGTCACCATACTCATTGCAAATGCAGACAATACAGTATGGTGACCCACACTCCGCCATAGTGTGGGTCACCTTGTGAGATGCTTTTTCACACCCCGCTTGGGGACGTAAAAGGCATGACAGCCATCGTGACAGTGTAAAGCTTATACAGTGACCACGATAACTGTCACCCCTACCCGCTCGCTCGTGCTGAAATCAGCTTGGCTCTACTACCTAGGCTCTACTAATTCTCAAGTTTTCTTATTTTTAAAGGTTTTTAATTGAAGTATTTTGTTCAAATTTCTTTTCAGCCAAGTTTAAATCAAGCGACTGCATTAAAGAACAGAAAGGAAGATAAGAGTGGCAAGAGAATTATTGTACATCAGTATATGTAAAAATTATGTAAAATGACATGTAGATAAACATTTCATTGTTTTGGTGTTTGATTAAATACTTTACTGGTACAAAGAAAACATAATATTTAAAATCTATGATATCATCATCTTCATAATTTTATAATGAAAAGTAATGGAAAATTGCGTTTTGGTTCCACTGAAACATCATTATATTCGATATGTAAGTTTTAGTAAAATAACCATGTCGTTTATACCTAAACTGTTTAATTTCGTTATCCTTTAATGTGTTGACGCACTGGGCATGCGAGATTACGGAACTGTTGCCCTAAATACATATTATATTATTACATTTTGTACATTTTGAACATATTAGGGTTGTAATGAATCTCAAATGTTTGTTCAAAAAGTAAATATTATACTGGGTCTGAAAAAATGGTAACATTAACACATTATTTACATTTTTATTCGCCGTTGAACAAAGCGAGAATAAGCACAATCATGCGCCCTCACTTATGACCCTCAGTTATGTTAAAACTGTAAAATCGGTTCTCAAATTAACTGGAAACTGAATTATCAGTATAATTTTGTTAAATATTTATGTGGGTTAGTTAATAAATAAGATATTTAATCAGGAATAATAGTTCAGTTCTTAAATTTTTCTTTTCAAAGATGGCCATCTTGCCTCATGTGTGGTATGCTGAAAAGTTCATTCTGACTGAACGTCACGCATGGGACACATTTGTTTGATGACATTTATCAACAGTCTAATCCAAAGAATGCTGCTACAAACCCCACCGACTAATATATAAATATTGTAGATCAAACCAATCGTTAAGAAGATCACTACCTTAAATACTTAAGACAGATGTTAGAAGATTTAGACATGAACCAATGTCGTATCAACAAAATTGCAAACACTGACCTCTCTGCTACAGCGGCAACTGCAGCCGCATGATGTATAGCACTTTTTCCCCGTTTACGTCTTCTTGTCCTTTTCCGTGAGTATGACGCGAGGAGCAAACCTTTTCTCGCGTCAATACGCTTGCGGGAATCCTTCGCAAGTGTTCTGACAGCCAACGACGTTGGATCGAAGCTGAATGTGGAATCGTCTCGGTGCTCATTAAGATCTTTTTTTCTTTCCTATAAGTAGATGTACGTTTTTTATTAGTCAATTTTTATGGGTGACTAAATGTAATATTAAATAACAAAATTCAATTTTTATAGCACATACATAACCAACCTTTGTTTTATTTAACTACCTACAAGAGGGTCGCGTGTAATATAAGTTTATTTAATACAAGATCTAGAGATTCTAATAATTATAAGATTAGTAAAGTATGAGGACTAATCGCCCTATGTCCTCCAACCTCACACTTACTTAAAACTACTAGAGTATTAGGTAAGTGTGTTCCATAAAGAATTTGGTCATAGATAACTTTAAATAGAAATAGAAAAGTGATCAAGTCCATATAAAAAGACAATGAATGATCTGTCAAATTTTATCATTTATTTTCTTATATTTAAAAAGCTTACTTCTTGCGTAATCTGCGACTCTTCCTCATAGCTGAGCGCGACGACGGCGAGCATTAAGTTAATGAGGTAGAACGAACCGAAGAATACCACCACTGTGAAGAACGATACTGACATCGGACCACACGAGGACAGCACCTGGTAACAAAATTTTGAATTTGAAAATTATATGATAGCTATTTTTTTCTGTAAAAGACAACGCCCGTGCTAGGAAGAAATCCTGTGTCGTAGGGGACCTTACAAACATACAAGAAACGGACACAAAGACCCCCAGACTCCTCAGAACAACAATTTGTGGATCACACAAAGTGATGTCCCGTATCGAATTTGAACCCACAACACTTAGCGTAATAGAGGGCGGCGTGGCGACCGGATAAATTACTTAGCCAACCGTGCAGTTATTTGTGCCTTGTAATAGTAACGCGTTAAGTATTAGAAACGAGGTTATCTAGTGTAGGGTCGACTCTTTCAGCTGTTCATCAGTTCATTAAACTTCTGCATATCCATTACATTTATCTTCCTAGCCTTTGTTATTCCCAATATTATTTGAAATCGGCTGCTAGCTTATTCGGTTTTACCTGAATATCTATTTTTCTATGGAGCGACTGGCAACGGACCTCCGTAAACCTAAGAGTGAATTAAATTCGAAAGTTGGACTATTTGCCAGTATATTTGAGGACACTAACTTCTTAATAACGATTGTCGTACACGTCTACGACAACCTGGACTAAATGTGCTTTTCGAGATACGGGCGTGAAACACCACTAATTGTCCTACTCTGGGCTGTCATTAAGAATTTGTTGTGAGAAAACCTGAAAGCATTTTTTACCAGACCCGGGAATCGAACCCGAAACCTTTTGATCGAAAGTCACATACGCTAACTAACTAAAATTAACTTTAAATTGTACGTGTAGTAATAGTGTTTAATTGTACGTCAGTCCATATATTATATTTATTTATACACCATTTTTGACAAGAATTTTCAAACGGATTGGAACTTTAAGCAACGCTTACAAGCCAATTGTATATTTATTTGTATTTGTAGTTTTAATATTATTATTATGTATTTAAATGGGCACTAAAATAAAAAAATGTTAGCAACATTTAGTTGTGTTACGTTTTGATTCATCCACAGTCCACAGTTTACAGTCCACTACTGGACATAGGCCTCTCCTTAGTAAGGAGGTTTGTTAAGTTTGTTTGTTTGTTTGACACTAATTAAAACTTATTTTATTTTCCATTGTGGTTACGGAATCCTAAAAATCTCATTACTACGGGGAGTGAAATCGTATTAATTTATTTGTTAATGAAATAGTTAATTGTTAGAGGGTTTTCCATTACAGTTGTTATTTGTTAGAGACTGTTCTGTTCGAGCCTACTTAACAATTTAATCGAATACATTTTCGTTAGAAGTTCTCTGAAGCAATCAAGTCTGTTTACTAGTTGCTTCGATTTGAGTGGTTTCAAGAAGGTATGCAGCATCCAACTGCACTCTAGCAGAGTATACTCAGTAAGCCTCTTCTCCGATCATAGAGTGTGGTTTCAGTATTCTATAATTCTATTTAAGAGCACAGTTGGTCATAAAAATAGAGGGAAAAACAAATATCTACTTTAAGGATTATTGGATTACTGACATTAATTTACCGTAAAATAAACCAAATATATTATCGCCGAGTATAATTGTTCCAAAACATTTCAAAGCAACTAAAGAAATTAACCTATATTAACTCAGTACAACCATAAAGACTAAAGCTCCGAGGTTCCCCTCAGATTCACATTAAAATCAAAGCGAATCGTGTCGGCTCTTCTTAATGAGCTTCGGTGAAATAACGTTGATGGTGCTACTGTAATCTTTATAATTTTAATTTTCGGGTTTGTTTTGTTATACATTCATAGCTGTAAACAAAGCTTCTAAAATAAAAATTTTATATTCCAGAAGAAAAGGAACTCCTGTAGGTTGATTAAGTAATTTTATTGAAACGATAAAACCTATTTTTTATTAGAAACCGCAACAGAATAGTGCAAAATCGTTTTTTAAAATGTAAATAGACGTTACAACGTATAGAATTATATTAACCATATATTATATTCCGGGATATTTCGAAGATGCTCGAGTTTTTTCGAACACAATGGGATCCTTTATCAAAGAGTGAAGAAAACCACCGCATCGATTTTAGACCCGAAACTTTTATTTGAATATTGTATTTGATGTGCATTATCAAATTGGTTTTTAGACTTTTACTTTTGTAAACTTGAACTTGATCCTAGCCGATTTCAGCTACGGTGGTGAGTCTCAACGGAGACCAGTTAACTGCGCAGGAGATATTATAGTGCACAAGTGTGTGTGCAAATATAAGTGCACCCTCTGTTCCCTCACTCTCATAATCCGATAGGATAGCTATCCAACACGACCGGGGCGTAAGCGCAGGACCGACGGTTTTACGTGCTATCCGAGGCACGGCGGTTAAAACCCCAACTTCAAACTTCGGGCTGTTATTAAGTATTTCTATAATCGGAAAACAATAACAAGTTTTTGGTCCGATCTAGGCATCGGACCTTGATCGACAGTCGCATACGCTAACCGCTAGACCAAAGAGCCAGTCCAAAAAGTAATATTAAAATGTGTGTTACATGTGTGTTGACTACAACAGATAACATAAATTGTGTATATATTGTAAGTACAAAACAGAAGAGGTACAATTTACTTTTGGCTTGGTACACATAAATATGTTTGCGGTCTCCAGTGAATACATGACCTCTACAGTTGCTCGTGGGTGCTATAACAAGGTAAATTATGTCAAGGGATCAGCATTTATCTACAAAGAAGAAAATAAAAACACAACGATAGATAGTTTGTGTTCACTTAGCACGATTTACGAGATTGGGTAGCATTTTTTTGATAGCAAAGTGAGTCATTTTTTATCCTCAAACGTATTATTGTTTAAAATGACGTGCTCATGTAAAGTCGACATTCTAACTGAATTTATAATATGAATTTGTAACGGTTCTGAAATCATGTAGCTTTATTGGTCTACCTAGCATTTACAGCTAAGAGCTCGGTACAGAATACCGCCAAAATCACAAATAAATAGGTCATACCTATAGTTTTAATACTTAATGTAAGTTTACCGTAATATTTTCTACAGCCACTGAATTTAAAAATAGAACAAAAGCATTCACAAAGAATGCTCCAAAATTGCTTATAATAGCGTATAAAGTAGTGGTACTGGTGGTGTTTGTAAGCTGTGTTTGTGTGAATTTAGGAGAATGTTAGGGATCAGTGCCTTTAATACATTTTTAATAAAAATACCTAGTGTGTTAAGTATGATGGTCGTCGTGTAAAATTTTCGGTAAATTTTATTATTGAGAGTTTTATCAGAACACACGTTTTCATGCAGTTTAACTTAAAATATTTTTATGTTAATTTTTTTTACGTACATCTTTCTTTCATTTTAAAATTAATATTTAAAATTATAGTACATACAACATTTATATCGGTTTCTTTTTTCAATAATCGTTCATAAGTTTAATTAAACTTAATTCAGTATTACTCGATAACATTAAAATCCAGTAAAAAGCTTTTCACAGTTTTATACAACTGTACAGAACATAATGAAAACTTTGTAACTTAAATTTTAGTGTTCTTAATCTTTTCGATTATAAAGGAGTGTTACACGTGTCGTTACAAGATAAGCATGTCTTACATCGTTTACTTAGGCACAGGCTACACATGTGAATTACCGCGTACCTGAAACGCGCGATATGAATACACATATACGAGACATGCATACCAGTAGCAGATGTAATCGTATGTGTAGCAAGCGGCCGTTCGCATTGTTTGTCTTCACAGTTTGAGGTCGGTAGGGAATTAGGAACCATTTAAGTTTTACGGTGCGTATGTTTACTTGCATTTTCTAAACGTAGTAGCTGAAGCGATTACTGAGTCCGGTCGTTCGTGTTCTGAATTTCAGATTGTTTTATGGATGAACGAGATTTTTCCGCAAATTGCTTCATAAACTTTTAGATTTGAAGCCATTGTAACTTTGTATGTCTTTCGTATTACTTTCAAATCGCTGTCACAGATTGCCGAAGTTTTAATCACTATCTTTAAGTTTATTTAACGGTACAATTTAAAAGCTGGCTCAACACTCGGTATTACTTATAAATGAACCAACGCCTATAAATGAAGCCGTAGTAAGAAACAATGCATACTTAAGAAGTTACACTACAATTAAAATCTTATTTACCTTTTATTTACTACGTCAATAGAGAATGAAGACTTCATGATTTCATATAGAATACTTTAAAAGGTATTTGGCAAATTCTATGTTACAGAAGCCAGGTCTTCGCTAATCATAAAAATTGTAAAAGTATAAATTGAACCTTCACTCAAAGGTTCAGATTAAATTAAATTTCCTTTTCATCATACACACTAGCATCTTGAAAGCGGTCCTGGGAATTAATTAAGGGTAGACCGGTAAGCGGTCCCCAACATTATGAACACACCCACAACTTATGTAAAGTTTATTTGGCTAGCAGACCCTTTGTAATAAAATTCTCAGACCTCAAAATCATTACGACATTGCCAAGGGTTCATTTCAGTTCATGCTACTGAGAGGTTATTATGAATAATGGAGGTTCATACTTTTGTTGAAAGGAAATGCTGTGTGAGTCTAATGATGAGGGATAGAAAATTATTATGAATTGTCATACTTATTAAAAGATTATTATTATTTGGCGATAAATATTGAAATGGATGGATCTAATCTGCGTCTATAAGGTTTCTTACAACTGGAAAATGTAACAAAATGATGTGAAGCTAACGATGATGGTCATTACTTGTTACATCTTACCTGACTGTCAGGTGTTCTGTAGAACGCCTGTGGTTTAAAAGTTTTGGACGTATGAAGGTTGTTCATACAATCATTTATTACTGAAATTGATAATAGAGAGAATAAACTGTATGATTCCTATGTAATCGAGTTGTTTTAGCTTACTCGTCCGAATACTCATGTGCATGAACAACCTAAACAATAGCCTTGCTTTCTAAGGAGAGGTTTGTGTCCAGCAGTGGACTATTAAAAGCTGTTGATGATGACTGAAATTTGTATTTTTTTATCGATTTATAGATATTGTATTTTATTTGGTCTGTTTATCTAATGGTTAATGATTATTTTGTATTTGTTTTAGAGAACAATAAGTGTTTTTGTTTGATTTTTATAAGTTAGGCCTTGCTGATTTAGGAATCGTCTGATTTCATTTAAGGTAGAGATATTATGTATTTGAGATGTGTCAAACGATTAAGTTGGTAGTATTGTGTTTATTTAACTTATATGAACAAAAAGAAACAAATTAATAAAAAACAGTAAACGTAATGTTCGCAACCAGCCACACTTAAGCCAATCCAGCAGGTTATTGGAAAACATATCGTGACTATGAATATGTTACGGTATGACTTGATGAAATATTTTATTAGCTAGGCCTAATCCATGAAAGTGTAACTGGTTGGGAGCAAAAGCCGTGAAGTAATACTGTGATGAAATACTTATGTAATAAATTTGTCCAATCATGTTAAATCTGTTTTAGTACCAGGTTTATTTTTTTGGTTTTTTTGTGCACTCTTGTCTTTTATTCTATCTATTTCATTTCACTATTCATTCAGACAAAGACAAAGACAAACAGAGACAAAGTTTTTATTTACTGCTCTTATAAATTAATGGACATTTTCCCTTTCAAAATAGTTACTATCTTTAATAATATTACGAGCAACATTCTAGGAGTAAGGTTGTTTGTTTTCCTTCCAGTCTTAGCTGCTTATTCCCATTTTTCAACCCAGAAAAAACTTTACAACTCACAAACGCTAATAAAAACTAGGCAGAAGAATAAAAAAAGTAATTTGTCTATGTTATATTCAAACATAATTAAATATATATTAAAAACTACAACAAAAAGCATAAATATATCTATAATTTTCAATACTATTAAAACTTAAATCAACTGCATTAATACTATAGGATGTTTTTGATTGACCTGTGCTTATAAGCCATTTCGATGTAAGGTTACAGGTGTCAGAAAAATTACGATAAGGATCAGAAGATCGATTATCTGTGAACACGATCGCTCTTATTCGATTATAACGTCCTTCGGAGATATACAAGGCGTGATTTAAAAATAAAAGCAATATTGAAACCTCCAAAGAAAATACGATTTCAATTCAGTCTGATAAAATTCATTGGTCCTGTCATTGTCACTATTATGATAATTGAATTTGTATATGCATTTTTGTATTCACTAACTCAGTATCATTGCCAATGATACGTGTGATTGTAGTCTATCTGTGGTCTTGGGCTTCTGTCTGTGTCCACAATTGATGTAAGTTCATCAAGGTTTTGGCTGAATAAATAAGTAAGATACGTTATGACTCTTTAACCACATTTTTGACACTTACATCACATCACACACTAATAAAAATAGATTTAAAAACAACTGACATACGAGGGTAAGTTTTTAAGTTCGCGGAATGACAGTGAAAAAGGCGGGTAAACGCGCTCTTTTGATGCCTACCGTATTCAGTGACTCATAATTAGTCTGCATAGTAAAATTTGTTGTGATTGGATCATTAGTTATTAAACTATCGTTGACCAAGTATTTTAATCGGGAACGAAGTGAAAAAAATGGAGAAAATTGAATTCCGTGCGGTGATAAAGTTCCTTACTAAGCAAGGAAAGTCTGTTCAAACCATACTCAATGAGATATCATCGGTTTACGGGGATTCTTGCCCAGGAAAAACAATGGTCTACAAGTGGCATAGTTTATTTAAACAAGGCAGGGAATCACTTGAAGACGACCCGAGGCCGGGGCGCTCCGTTGAGGTGACTACGCCAGAAGTTATTGCAAAAGTAGAAAAAATTGTATTGGAAGATGCTCGACTAAAAAAGAAACAACTCGCAGAAATGGTTGGAGTATCGGATACAACAATTATTAAAATTTTACACGATCATCTTGGCATGACTAAGGTTAGCGCACGGTGGGTGCCGAGAATGCTCACGCCATTGCAAAAACAACAGCGCGTGGAATGTTCACGTGCGTTTTTGGACCTCTGCAATGAAGACAAGGATGGCGTATTGAATCAAATTGTTACTGGGAATGAAACTTGGGTTCATCATTATGAACCCGAGTCCAAACAAGACTCCATGCAGTGGCACAAAAAGGGTACAGCACCACCCAAGAAATTTAAGGTTTCACAGTCGGCTGGGAAACTCATGGCAACGATTTTTTGGGACTCAGAAAGAATATTATTGATAGATTATAAAGATAAAGGCATTTCTATAACGGGGGAATACTACGCTTCAATCTTAGAACAGTTAAAAGAAGCCATCAAAGAAAAAAGACGGGGAAAATTAACGAAAGGTGTCCTGCTATTGCATGACAATGCTCCCGTTCACAAGAGCCGAGTCGCACTGGCTGCCCTGCATAAGGTGGGCTTCGATATTTTGAATCACCCACCCTACAGTCCAGATTTGGCTCCAAGTGATTATTATCTCTTTCCAAAAATGAAAAAAGAATTACGTGGTAAGAAATTTTCAACTCATGAGGAGGTTAAGGAGGCGGTTTCGGCGTATTTTTCAGACAAAGATAAAACTTTTTTTTACGAGGGAATAAAAAAACTAATTGAAAGATCTGAAAAATGTATTCGTGTTGCAGGGGAATATATAGAAAAAGAAAAATAATTTTGTGTTTTTATTATTACTCAATACCCTCCATTCCGCGAACTTAAAAACGCCCCCTCGTATATCAGCAATTTTAAAGTGGATAAATAAATGTGAAACTTGATTGTCGTTATTTAAAGACAAAGGAAACTTTATGCATTTATTGAAAAGATTAATGAAACCGGATTACACCAGATATCGTCGGATTTTTCCGTACCAACGATGAATATCAATTAATAATGCAAATAATCTTTTTCCTTTACCATTACGAATTCATTGGTTATACTTTATTGTGGGATATTGAAAACATTAGAGACCGTATGGGGATCCAGAAACGGAAATTACCCTAATTCGGATTGGTTTAGGGTAGCATCCGTACTTTTCTTACGCTATATTACAGTGTTACGGATAACTTAGCCACCAAAGTTCCAAATAAAACCTCAAACGTAGTAGTTTAAGTGGTCACTTAGATAATTGCCATTCCATGGAATTTATTGGCTTCTAACTACACACGGGACTAACTATTTGAGTAATTTGTAGACAATTCTCCTAAACTTTAGTTCACCCTATGTCTCTAACTAATTAGCATTAGTTAGTTACAACGACTTTGACAGTTCACTGCTGGACATAGGAATCTCCTTATAAAAGACATTCTGGCCTACCGTATTACGTTGATTAGATGGTTTGGCATAAGGTTTGTTTCAAACTTTCTTTTGCAGCACCTTTCGTGGTTTGTTCCTTTAGTTGGCTCTTAGACTACGTATTAATCCGTCACCATACGGAAAATAACGTCTTAATTTATAACTCACCATATTATAAACATTCTCCCAATAATCAAGCGTGATAAGCTGGAAGGTGGTCAACATGGACCAGAGGAAGTTGTCGAAGTTCGTGTACCCGTGGTTGGGATTCGGTCCCACACACAAGCACGTGTAGTCTGCGGGACAATGACGGGCTCCTGTCAAGTTCCCGCAGATTATCGGCACTTCATCTGCAGTCATCATCCAGTTTGATGGCTCTTGAATCCATCTATAAAGAAATTGTTTTATGATGTCAGTAAAAAGAGCGAAACATAGCTATAGCTAAAAACTCTTAAGGTTCAAACTGAATTTCATGGGGATAACTAACAAGTTAATCAAATAGCTTAGTGATTTTAGTGTTGAAATATATATATTTAGTCTGTGTATATGTATATGTGTATGAACACATTAGAAAAGGTAACGTTCACTTGGAACATTTATTTATATCTATTATTATTTATTTGAAAATAATTTAAAAGTAGAATTCATGAACTTTTTATCTATTTTGTTTTTAAGCTATTGCATAACTTTTATCGCGGGCTTCGAGCGCGGCGACCGAATCTAAAAATTCCGTAACGAAAATAAACCTAATACCCCCCACTCCGACCGGCACAGTGGTGCGGCGTTGAAAACCGTGCATCGTATAACGTCATTTCAGTTCGGCAGACTTCGACACGGTGTTTGTGGGCACGCGACTAGATATCTGCGTGTAGACTGTACAAAACTCGCACGAATCGAGACGAGCTGCTCCGAAATTTTATAATTGTATAAGTTGATAAAAAATACTATGCAATAACTTTAGCGCGGCAGTCCCCGAGTGCCACAGGTATTTTTTTTTGGAAAAACACAAGGTTAATGATAAAGGACCCTCATTCTTGTTTCTGCCTAAAAGCTGTTTCCATTAATTTCTCTAAAATTACAGCGCATGGAACTGCCGCCTTTTTCTGCGAGCAAGTTGTTCGTGAAGGAGATAGCGGAGCGGCACCAAGAGAGGTTTAGAATGGTCCCGGTCCGCTAGGCCTGGAATCGAGCTAGGTACTGCAAGTTTAAATTAAAATGTTGTGTTTTTAAATGTTAAAGCAGAACACACAACAGCAAATCACTGGAAAAAATATTTCAACTTTGCCAACTGAACGCAGACTTTTTTTGATGTGCGTATATTTGTTATAGGTATTTGAAAGAACTTAACATAAATCACAAATAAAAGGTACTACAGTAAATTTTTATTCAGGGAAGGTTTCAAAAGATTTTAATTTTGTAATCACATAAAGGACAGTTGCTCACTGTTAAGACTTTGTGGAATCTTTAAAGTAGAATTAAGTACTTACGCTGACCAAACTTCATCAGTAAAGTTTTCTCCTAGCGGCATGATTAGATTCTTCACGCACTTATTTCTCAACTCCCCCATGTAGACCTGTAGCGCGAAGAGCGCAAACACCATCAGGCAGAAGATGGTCAACGTCATTACTTCTGCCAGTTGCTTGAATGAATGGAGGAGTGCGTTGATGATAGTTTTTAGACCTGTTTTGTAAAAAAAGGTTTTAAAATAAAATAATTACAAAGAAAGCTAACCAGTCCAACAGTGTATGGATTTGTATTTACACACATTGTACAACATTGTATGAGCCAGCAGTTAGTCATGGAGAGGCTTCTTAACTAAGATATGCGAAAAGGAAGAGGAGGGAGTAGCCCATAGCAGACAAGTATCACAAATATCATTCGTATCATAAATCGTGAGCCTGAAATCTCTTTTGTAATTCTGAAAGGATTTAGGTTTTCTTAAATACTAATCACTCTTATTCAGACCGCCTATGGGTCTAATGTTTATAAAGAGAAACAGTTTTAAGCTCTGCAGCTAATTTAAATGCTCGTACTCTTGATTACAAATTTGAAACTTTAGCAATTATGCTACCGCCGCTTACAATTTGCTGAGTTTACCTTGAAAAATCAGAGTTGTCAATTTGTATACTGTCAATTATAACTCACTACATACACATAACTCCTATAATTCGGTTACCTCATGTCTCCTGTTTGTTTAGGAGAATATCTTGTTTAATTGGATACAATAATAATGTTGTTACATCATCATACGTACGTTAATTGATATTGATATAATAGAGTATCCCAAATGTATTTGGGTTAACAAATGAATATAATAAAATTTTAATTTATTCAAAATGCGAGGTACCATTCACGGTATATTAATGTTCAATAGAATAATGTTTTATACTATTAATTTTTGAGACTCAGCTATTACCCCTATTGGAAGGTCTAACGCACTGTTTTACTGAATTTCTTTATGAAGTACCTAAAAGTTAACAACAGAAGACTATATGTGAAAATTTCATAATTTTAATAAATTCCGCCAAAATTTTTTAATGATTATAGATCGACTATCAAATATTATAAAATATGAAGATAATATATTACAAGTAACGTATCTTAAATTTTGAAACTACTTTGGAAAGTCAAGTCACATTTTTTATATTATTGAAAACTATCAACTTTATATATTATCAACATAATTTACATTAAATTTATTATTACATATAAGCTCCTAAATACGTTGAGACGGGGGTTTGATTCCCACTCGGAGCAACTGATTGAGAGATGAGAACGATCCCTTGTACTACGTCTGGGCGTAGATTGTCTATGGTGCGTATGTATTTACAAATGTTTAAGGATGATTATTATCGGCAGTGTGGTTGCCATGGCACGGGCTCTGCCTAGCTTGGAATCGGACAGTCGTATGGGAAATGTGTATCGTCATTATTGTTAAGTAGCTTTTAAGTTATTCAATCAAACAGCAGTGACCCAAAAACCACTAATAAACCATAGATAGGTTTTGCGATTAGGTTAAGATACTTATTAACCTAATAAAAAAAGTTTTTGAAAAGTTTAAAAAAAAAATTAAAACTGCTCACTAGATTAATGTGTCTTTAACTCAATGTAAACATTCTGTTATTAAGTCTATGCCATGTCAATTATAATTAATTGCTGACGTATTTTCCTGCAATGTTTTCCATCTTTCAAATTAAGCCTGTTCATTACGTCGTACTGTTTTTTGATCTCAATATTTTTACGATCAGGGAAGAGCTACTCCAAAAGAACGAGAGATACACTTTAATGATCCATTAAATTTATGTTTAAATGTTTTCTGTGTTTGATGTAGCTTCTACAAACAACTATTTGTTTGCCGAAGATCTAAGTGGCTATCCACTGCACGCAACCATAACCAATCAATTAAGGCAAAATTACTTTGTTTTACTACCTATGTGTTTAAGTGTGATTCAAACATTTGACTGGTCAATTAGCCTATTACTGAACCTGACTTCTAGGCTGGAGGTTGTGCGTTCGATTCCCACCCAGGACAAATATTGTGTGATGAGCTCGACCATTACTTCGGTGTCTGGGTATAGTTCATCAATAATACGTTTGTATTTAGAAATTTATAAGTATGTTCACCAGCAATTTGGTTATTTTGTAATCAGATGGCCGTGTGTAAGATGTGGCCTGTTATTATTATTATTTACTTTTCAATGCCTAGACTTTAGATTGTGTGAAGACATGGTTTTAAATTAAGTCAATAAAAAATGAATAATCTCTGCAACTGAATCTGCTCGTAAAACATCTACGTTTCGTTGTTCTCGCTACTCATATAATAAGGTATGAATATTGTATTTTTATTGTCGTCTATAATAGTTGTTTCAGAAATCAGGACTTAAAACTTGTTTAATATTTTTGGCATTTCTTGCACTCGCTAATGTAAATTTTTGCAAATAGGAGAAAAGAAATATTTAACACTCAAGTGTTAGCACTTAAGCAACGGGATAGAAATCAGGAAAACTCGATTCTAATAATAAAAAATACTTTATCATAAAATTTGTTTTGTGAGATACACTGTGATTTTAGTTAGAAGTCCATCTCATTAATAATATTTGAACATGTATTAGTGAAGGAATCTAATCGAATTCAGCCTTTAAGAAGTTATAAGCTAAAGGCCATCTTACCCGGCATAATAGAAACCGTCTTCAGCGCCCGCAGCACTCGAAAGGTCCGCAGGCCAGCTAGGTTGCCGACCTCCATGCCAATTGTGGCGTAGCCTGACGTGATGACGACAAAGTCCAACCAGTTCCATGGATTACGTAAGTACGTGTATTTGTTTAATATAAATCCCTTAGCTATGCACTTAATTATCATCTCTGCTGTGTAGATCGCCAAGAAAATGTACCTGCAAGAGAAGAGAGAGATTGTTTAATGTTTTGTTCTACGAAATCTCTAATACGCATTATCAACAACCTTTTCCAGCCCATTGCTGGACATAGGTTTCTCCTTAGCAAGGAGGTTTTGGCCTACTAGACCACGCTGACCAGACGGGTTGGAATAAGGTTTGTTTCAAGTTTTCCTTCTCTTTGTAATGATATTTTCCTGAATAGTTTCTTCCCTCAGTTGCCTCTTACGACATCCGCGGGATAAATAGGGGTGGTAACATTACGTATTCTTAATCCGTCATCATACGGACATGTACATATAATACATAATTAAGGGTAATCACTTTTATCCATATATGTACTTTTATGCATATATGTAATTAAAACAATAATCGAATAAAAATTCGATTTACAACTTATTAAGACATATGGCTCATACCTTTCTTTTTTAAGAGATCAGATTAAAGTACCAAATTAAGGTACATACTACATATAGATACAAAACTTATTGTGATACGATAATTAGAAGTATATTAAAATTGACTTCCTTTGTTTACATTAATCTATGTAACTATATAACAATGTTAAGATGGGGTGAAGTAAAAAGTTCTGCACCGATTGAACTCAAACTTGTACGTTACATACAAATCGATTCAAAGATTGTTTTTAATCTATTTTATGTCTTATTATTGTCACTCATTTCTATTCAACTAGAATGTGCTACAACGCGGCGGGGCACATGTAGATATGTTCTACAATTTTACAGTCCGAAAAATAGCAGCTAGCACATAATATATTCTTTCATTTAATAATAATAACAATATCGGATTGATAGTCGAGAGTTTCGACCAACACTTTAAGGGGTTCACTTTAGAAAGCTAGATCAAAGGTCTAACGTAGAACCCTGCTCGAAAAGATACGTGAGTGGTGTGAGGCCGCTCGTCGGGCCACGATGGCTCGTTGGTCGTCCCGGTGGTGTGAGGCGCTAGGAGGGATCTGTATGTCGTAACAACAGCTGTGCCCGGATCCCTCCTATCTGAGGCGCAGAGTGGTACTCCGTGTGGTTTTAGTCGGTCCGATTCCGACACACCACCTCGCCGTATGCCCCGGTGGGGTAACGGCACGAGGGATTTCCACACGTTAAAAAAAAAATCTAATGAAGAAAGCAGTCCTCCTTGACACGGCCTGTATAGTGAGGACGTGCCAGTCTTTGGAGCACTAACTAGAAGTGACTCTTATATTTTTAAGCATTTAGAAATGTAATTAATATGTATATAAATGTAAGAAAAAGAATGATAATATCACCGACATCTGACACACAACGCCATCTAATCCCAAACTAAACAGAGTTTGTGCTATCGGTACCAGACATCTGATATGCCCCTAAATATATACTGCAGGGGATGTATAGTGGCGCTTTGACCAGGGAATTTCAAAATGAAAAACGTAGATGATTTTTGGTACTTTGGATGCAAATGTGTGCGTGTTCGTGTCGGCTTGTAATGGTAAACTGGCGGTCGGTAACTATCGACCGCATTATTAGTATCTTTCGCGGTGCGCTAAGAACACTCACGCGCCGACCACCATAGTATACATGGTATTAATAAAAAAATACAGACTAAATATGCATATGGTAATCATGGAAATCAGGACAAACAGATATACATAAAAATTATGTACATATAAATGCGTATTAGTTTATTATTACAGATATACACACTGCTGTTAAACGACGCATTTATAAACGACGGCGTATTTACGACACACCTATTATACGTAGGAAACATCCAATTTCTTACACAATTTAACACTCTTTGCTAACACTTTGTTACTCGCATATGTAGATACGTACATGTGAATAGGAGCGTCTTCCATTCATGTGACCTCCTGACACAAATCGTAACTATGATGGAATTGGGTCGGGATTATGGGGGAAAAATAGGTAACGTTGAATAGAACCCCTTTAAATTCAGTTTTACTAAGCTCAAGTGAAGCATGACGAGAAATCCCTTCCTCTTATTCAAAGCTGTATCAATTTTTTCGGTTAAATGTAACCAAGTTTATATTTATGAACGTAGAACGATTGGACTATCAAAGCTAATACAATTTTCTTTCTTTAATATCAAGGCGTAAAGCGTAACTTGGATTCCGTGTAATAACAACATGACAAATCATGAGATAATTTATTTTAATCTCACTTCACGGAAACGTGAAATAGTTATTAATAATATACAGTTTGTCTCAGCTGTAGTAAATTAGTTCAACATTTGTGAAAGTTTAAATATAGTATGTACGTTCTACAGCTGCTGTTGATATTAAAATGTATATAAAAACAGATGTTGACTACTAAAAATATTATTAAATAAAAAGTTTGAACAAGACAGGATGCTCTTGTTTACAAACTTGAGCCAGACAAAGTCGACTGGACAAGACGAAAATCCGGTACGAACTTAGGTAACAAGTGGGCGACAGATGCGTATTTTGTTTGGGTAGGAAACATAAGATTAGGTCTCACTGATCAACTAAGGCAGTTTTTACACAGCCATATATTTTAAGTAAAAAGGGTCTTTCTGGTTAGATTCAATAAATCTTAAGATTTCGATGGATAGTTTTGCATACCGGTGATAAAATTTAGTTGATGCCTATGTCCAACAGTGGAAATCTGTCGGCTGATAGAATGCCGGCTGGAGAAGAAATACTTACGGACGGATACATAATCTGATCTCATACCTGGTCTAACTTTTTTATTATTTGTTCTAAGCTGCAGGAAAGAGAGGAAGATTCAACAAAGTAACGATCGAGGTGCCTTCTCTTTTTGTTCCACATCGTGCTCATACATAAACCATATGTGATAAAATATTAAGTAAAATTACCTACATATACACATACATTTGTAGACATATACACACATATACACATAATAAAAATTTATTCAGACTTCAAAAGAAGTAAAAATACTATTTAGAATATTCACTATTATACAATAAACGTCTGAATAAGATGTGTTTTAAGTATTTAGTTACATCTATGGAGACTTGTTAATGGCGTATTGTTGTTACTCTTTTAATTTAAATACAGTGCTGTAAGTTTTTTAATAGATTTTACGTAAAGGACTTGAAATTCTAGATTTTCTCTGTTTAAACTACAAGTATTATTTCCGAAATGTCAAGAAGAACCGCATATACAATCTTCTAAAACTATTTAACCAAAACAACAGCGATGTGAGCACACAAATACCCTATCTGCAATTAGGATACTAAGTAAGAAGTAACATTTGTAAGCCAAGGATTGGGTGGACTCGAACTAAATTATGGTTTATTGAGGGTATCTCCGCAAACGGTATATTGCTTTGAAACCCATTACGAATTTAATCAAGAACAAAATAGGGGTCTTAGTGGCCAACCTCCCTTTTGACGGATGAATAAAGAAGTTCAAAACAAACAAAGCGCCTTTCAAGACAGGAAAGGGTTTATTTTTTACACCACGAGTTAAATGGGCAGTTTACTTCAATAAGTAATTAGTCTTCGTTTACCTGACCTGCATTACACTGTCACGATGACTCTTACTCTTTTTACGTCCCCAAGCGGTCGTGAAAAATCATCTCACTAGGTCACCTTAGTATTTGGGGAAACCTTTGTCGCCTACCCACGATAGGGTCTGACTAGGCGCGGCGTTGATTCTGGAGGGGACCTGAAATAATATAGTTCGGGTCCCCTCAGAGAAGGACGCTTGAGACTGATGGCCGGGTGGTTTTTAGTGGAAACACCACATACTCCTGGCTCCTGCGTCTCCAAGCAGCCGGAGATCCGAAGGGATTTTCACTTTCATAGGCTCATAAGAAAAAAGTGTATCGCTTTGTTGCAATAAAAATGTACTAATTGTCTTCAATTGTTTCTTTGTCAATTACGCTATCTTCAGTGCAATTGACAAAGTGTCCTAAATAATTAAATGTTAACACTTCTTTCTCTTTAGCAGTTGATAAAATATTTCATCCAATATTATAATTATGGTAGGTTTTTTAATATTTTATATTTAACATACTGGTTTCTACACAGACACAATACGCTTTGTAACAATAGTTGAGTAATAGAGGTAATCTTAAAAAATATTAACGCGTACACATATAATATCGGGTCGTCTGCTCTACGATTACAGACCTACGTAGCTTTCGAATTTCAATCACTTCATTTGCTTATGCAAATTTGTGAAGTTTTAGTTTCTAGTAAGCTTACTTTCATCAAATACTTATTTATTCTTCTTTGTTAATTTAAATCTTGCAAACCGTAGACACACAACAGAAAATATAAGACACTGCTTTTCATGATTTATTTCTCGAATAAATATCAAAGTTATAATTAATGTATTTAACTGAGTTTGTGTTGGTAATCACTACGAGTCGAGATCCGCCTACTTCATTGTCAATGTAAACAAACATAGCTGTTAATTAATTTGAGAAACTGTATATAAGATATTACGTTTCCTATATTCGTGATACACTTAGGATTTATCACTTATACAATTATCTTGTCAAAACATACATTCGATATATCGCATGGTAGTCGGTAACTGTAGGTTTGCTTGGAAAATTATTAAATTAGAGACACGTAATTGCTAGAGAAGATCTCGTAGGAGCCTAAATACGTGCTTAGTTACAAATACGTAGTACAACCACACTGATTTCAGCACGAACAGGCCGACTCGACCGGGGAAGCACTACCTCTCACAGAAGATCAACCTAAAACGACAGCATCCGTGCTGTCGTGTTTTGTTGGTGATTGCGATACTGGAGGCCCATTAATGTAGGTGTGACAGTTGTCGTGGTAAGTGCGTACAAAACAATGCCACGATGACTGTTATGCCTTTTACTTCCCCAAGTGAGTGTGAAAAAGCATCTCACTAGGCCGCCACAGTGTGGGGTCACCATACTGTATTGCTTGCATTCGCAATAAGTATCGTGACCACATCTCTTTCTTTCTTTTCGTGCCTTCCATCAGGCAGAGAAAAAAAAACTTCGTTAGGGCTTCTTCGTGATTTAAATTTCTTAATCACCACACTATGTAGACACCTTTCTGAATATATTTTCCCAATCAAGCCACTCTACCAATAGCTTATTCATGCTCAATGCAATTGTTTTTACAGGAAAATCATTCTAATTCACCGTCAAAGACCATTACAAAGTCATTAGCCGATAAGCATTATTTGTAGAAACCCAGCCATTTCAAAATGGCGACTGACAATAATAAAATGGATGATTAGAAGATGGAATGCCTTTTAGTTCTTGTATTTGTTCTCGTTTTATAAATTTTATTTTTATTTTATAAATTTCAATTGTTGCTAAATGATTAGTGTAATCTTTTCTTGAATTCTTATTAAACCCTAAATACAAACCGTTTCAAGTTCCAGTTTGTTAGTTTCATTACATTAGTTTTCACAACGAGCTTATAGGTAAACCCATAATGAATATTTAATTTAACCAAAAATTATCCAACGTTCTAGATAGGGTACCCTCATTTACATTTTATTTTATGCCACACAACGTGCTCTCGGGCACGTCTGTTTAAAATATTTTTGAATAAAAAGCAAAATATGCTAGTTTTATATTTTTAAGAGAAACGTTAAATACCGTACCGTTTAAATAGTAAACATATCCAGTTGCAATCGGTTATCATAATCATGCCATTATGTTTTCAGTTTTCAATTTACTTTTTTCATTCCCATTTGACGATTGCTAAATTATAATGCAGACAATTGTCAGAAAAATGTAAGTACTAAAGGAAATCTTACAGAATTTATGTGGGCTGTTACAATAAATATTTCTGCAAGTTCATATTGTAATTATGGTCTACGCGAATGTAGGTTTACGCACAATATCTTTATATATGAGTAAGTTCTTGGCTAGTTAACGATAGTATTGCATGTTTATTTTCGTTGAACATGTAGAAAATAAAGCGTAGTATTATGTAATTAGTTCGTTGAAAATAATATTATTAGCGGTAAAGGTAAGTATTTTGTAAAAAATATGCAGTGTAATTATGGCAAATTCGGACCAAATCTACATTTGGTCCGAATTTGCCATAATTAGATCAGAGCAAATACTTCAGCATCTTTGAGTACTGTAAGCTTAAATTTACTTTAGGTTTTGTTTTTAAATCTTTTACATAACCAAGGAAATTTACTTTTTATTTTTTACGTCTATTTTTAAGTCCAAAATAATTCAAAACACTAATTGAATAAGCAAAATCAATTCATTAAACGAGGGTCAAATTTGCATCATATTCTACTAAAGCCACGATTTCTCATTTTAAATTATCAACTGCGAGAGACGTTTGAGAGACTGGGTGATTAATGGTTCGGAATTAGATTATGGTTTTATAAATTACTAGCTATTGCCAGCAGTATCGCTCGCGTGATTATTTCTAATTTCGTGTTTATAACTTTGAAAAGCACGAAACTCTATACAACTTATTTTATTCCTTTCATTTTTATTTATTCCATCCGTTATTTTACATCTAAGGGGTGATATGTCTATAAATCTTTTCTTTGGGTACAATATAAAAAACATCAGTTGTCCAAATTTCGAGTTGGTAGCTCTACATTGATAAATCAACCAGGACAAGTAATCTTATTTGTAGAGATTTTAACGGTACTTCCCCAGCATTAAATACTTGTTTCAAAAACTAGTTTTTTTAAATGTTTTGTATTTTATACGCATATTACCTAGTTAAAATATTATTTAAACGTCTTTTGGGCTGTAAATATGTATTATTATATAATTAGAAGTCTTATGATATTTATTATATTAAGACTATCAGTTCAAGATTTATGTTTTAGGAGACTACAACCACGATACACAATTATCTTGTACAAATTTTTTGGAACACAAAGGTATATTTATACTTCATTAAATAAGTCCTTAAAGAAATCTCTTTTTTTATTTCTATTTGACGTATTAGTCTATGATTTTTGCATACAAGTTCAAATTATTTAGTACAGCTTATTTATACCATGTGTTAGTTAGAAACAGGTGCTATAAAACTGTTGCAAAAATTATATATAACTCGTTAAAAAAATTATAAATTGCTATAACAAAATTTTTGTATTGAACTATGTGTTATTTAATTGGTATGCTTTTGACATCAGATTAAAAGAACTAATTGTGTTTATTTGTGTTTTTCAATATATTCGTTGAAAGACACTGTTTTAAAGGAAAACGAAATATACGTATTTCCAAAACTACTGCTGCCACTGATTTGACGCAAATGTTTTATTAATGGCCTGGCCCTGGAATTTTATAGTAGATACGTAATTATGACTAATTATTTACATGAACTACAAGCTGTAAAATGTTCTACAAAAATATTCTGTTATAGATTATTTAAATTTTTGAATTTAATTTCTTTAACGATGAAATATCAAGAGAGTGATTGTAATATTGTATACTCTTTTTAAAGGACTATTGGTTTTCAGTCTTCCACATGAACCGGAACCTCAAATGAAACAGAAACATTTTTATATCTAGATTTCGAGATGTATATTATATCGGAACACACGATCAGACAGGGCACTTCATGATAAGTGACAACCGCCGTCCTTGGGCACCTGCAAGAAGCACAAATACGTTGCCACTCTTTCAGTCTCTCTCTCTCTACAAACAGGGGTAGGTGAAGAGTTTGAGCCCCAGTGACTTCCATCACTCGACGAAAAGTAACGGAACATCTATTTAACACCAGTTTTTTGTGAGACTATCGCTCAAGAACTGGACCATTTGGTAATCCAAATTGTGGATACACGTGTATATAATGCAGCTTATTACAATTGATCAATTGAGAAACAGATTATCTATTTTCTTTTACTAAAATAGATCAAGATATCACTTAATGTCAATTGTCAGCTAAACGACACCACATATAACAAGTCGATATCTTGATAAAACCACTTTTCAACCTTATCTACGCCAACGGATCCTCAATCATCGTTATCCAGAGCATTTTGTCTCAACCGTCACTCATCTGACGGTGTGTCAGCTGCCTGCGGTTCACACTATATTACCCTTGTAGACCCTTTATACCCTATATAAGTTTGTTATTTATAGCCATGGACACCCCGGGTATAATGTGATTTCACCGAGACGACGGTGAAAGCTACATAATTTTATTGCATTAAATATAGATTCGGAACAAGAGATTCAGTTTAGTATAGTGTCATATTTAACAACTTATTTTTGTATTGTATCTGATTTTACATTGTTCAATAAAATTTACTATTGCCTTTTTAAGTTTTAGGTATGCAACACTGACCTACTTTAGTTATTGCTCATATAAGCATTCTATTTATTTATTTCTATGGTAATATGTAGTGGTATGGTATGGGTACAAACGAACAGATGTCTCTCTTGATGATATGTGATTTCTGCTGCCTAAGGATACCTGAATTCAAAAGTTACGTTTGTTTAGCTGCCTTTTTAGCCTATGCCTTCAGAACCACGGAGAGGAGAAGGTTTTAGGCTCTGGTAATCTTATCCAGTAGACTCGTATGCAATCATTTTATGCGAGGCTATAGTGCCAGTCCGGTCGAACTTCGCTCATTTTGGGCCAAAGTACATATATAGGTCTTCCACTTTTTTAAAATTTACTTTCAATTGTCCTATCTAATTTCTAAGTACCCAATTAACGGCAAAAAACTTGCTTTTTATACCGTAACTGGTACCATATGCTATCCTGATTTTCTTGTCGAGTTATATCTCTGTACCAATAAATATATTCGTATCAGATAGAAGTATAGCATGAAATAGCAGCGCTGTTTGTTGCCATGTCAGAACATAATTCATGAAGATCTTCCCTCCGTCTTTTAAAAATTTCACAAGTCAGCGATATAAGCTAACTGACATCCACAGATAATGGAAGTCGCTTCCGTAACCAGAAAGCATCAATTTGTACTTGAGTATGTAAATAAAAAAATATATAATATAGAATGGTAATAGATACAGTTACATTCTAAGTCAGATGAGTTCATTCAAATTTATAAAGTTATGAAACACCACATTTATCAAAGACCCTCGAGTGATTCTTCATTCTTTTTATTTCTTATTCATTGTTCGTTGTACAGAAATCTTCCAAAAATTTCATTATTTTCTCAAAATAAACTGAAAAGGTTTAAATGATGTTCACATTCACATAAAACACTTTCTTGATTTAAATAATATAGTGTACCAGAACAATTACTAAAGATTAATCACATTATTGTACGTGAACAACATCACAATAAAAAAAACAATAAGAATTAACATTCATACTCCAATAATTTCAACTGTAAAATATCATAGTACTTTTTTTTTCTTTTTTAACGTGTGGAAACCCCTTCGTACCGTCACCCCAGCGGGGTTTACGACGGAGTGGTGTGTCGGAATCGGACCGACTACAACCACACGGTGTGCCACTCTGCACCTAACATAGGAGGGATCCGGAAACAGATGTTATTACGACATCCAGATCCCTCCTAGCGCCTGCCCGCTACCGCGGGCACCATCGGCACACGCGGACGTCGCCTCCTCGCGGCTGGCCGCTATGGCCAATGGAGGATGGAGGGGAAAACCCGTCCCGTCCACCCGCGGCCACATTCAAGGCGGCATGAGGCGCTGGTGAGCGCGCCTCCGTGGCTGGAGAGCCTCCGCGGTGGCAAAGCCAGCACGTGGAACCTCCAACCGGGACGATCAACGAACCATCGTGGATCGTCGAGCGGCCTCACACCACGCGCGTATCTCTTCGTGCGGGGACCGTATGCCCCTACCCGCCCGAAAGTCAGCCGTTCGCCGATAAACTTCGACGAGCACTTCCGCCTCCAAATTCCACGGCGGAGTCCCGGCCAAGGCGCACGCCGCCTCCGTCGATACGAAAATATCATAGTACTACACCAAAATCACTGTAAACTAAATTTCTTTTTTCTATATTAAGGACCTGCCAAAGTGATTCTACTCTGCCTGATGGAAAGGCATGAAGAGAATTCAAGAGTTCTGGTCACCACACTCATTGCAAATGCAAACAATGCGGTATGGCGATCCACACTGTGGTAGCCTAGTGTGATGGTTTGTCTCGTCCCGCTTGGGGAAGTGTTAGACATGACAGTCATTGTGGCAGTGTAAGGTCAATCAATGGGCCTCCGGTCTCGCAGTCATCAACGAAACACGACAGCATGGACGCTGTCGCGTTAGGTTGGTCTTCTGTGAGAGGGTAGTACTGCCCCGGTCGTCCCTTTGTGCTGAAAAGTACACGATCTTTAAGTAGCTAAGGAAGCCCTTAAAAGGTCTACTCAGTACAGATTCGTGTAATCGAATAGTCGAGACATGGTTCACTTTAATATCTCATAAAGTTGACACATTTAAAAGGAAAATGAGTTTCCTTTACCGACGCAGTGTGACTTCTCAAAGCAAACGATAGTGCTTTCATTAAATTAATATGAAGTCGGTTAGTTAGACGCTGTCGGGCATATTATGTTAAACAACAATAGTTTTGTGCTCGAAAGTTTGTGATATATCGCAACTATGCAACAATCTCCTGTAGCTGAACTGGAACGGTAAATCCATTTATTATAATGTTATGTTTTTATTTATCTATGTTCTAACAAATGTATCTAATTCGTATACTGAGTTGTTTCGAAGTGTTTTTGTTGATACAGGATACAGGCTCTCCCTGTATAGTGTATATAGTGTTTTGTTTACGTGTATAAGTCATATATCAATGGTTCGGCTGTCATTATAGACCATTGAGTTTGAGGTTATTAATGATGTCCGAAACAGATAAGTATAAATATGTATGTATAAAAAAAGTATTGATTTCTTCATATGTATAATAGTGTTTACAAAGTGGACACATCAGAAAATACTTTAGAAATATAGTTAACTATTCTAATCAAAGGTCTCAATAGGTGAAAAGTGCTTTGAGCTAATAAAAGAAAAAAAAATTGAATAAAGAGTTAGAAGTCATTTTAACAGAAAATCTATGATTTTTAATTATTTCGACTGTAAAATTATCGATAAAAGTTACTAAGTTTAATAATTAAATTAACATTTAGCTGAGCAGAATGTAAAGAAATATTCATAAATAGAACCTAAGCTAATAAAACTTGAGGCGAGCTGCACAGGGCACTCCTTTTTAAATTAATTTAAGTTTGAAACTAGCTTTGTCAAGAGTCTGGGGTTAAGCTCCTTTTATTTAACTTTTTTTATAATTATATAATAATTGTATAATTATTTAATATTATTTAACTGCCTCGGTGGTGCAGCGGTAGTGAATATGACGGCTGTGCTTGAGGTCTTGGGTTCGATTCCCGGGTCGGACCAAATGTTTGTATGATCTGCAAATATTTGTTTTGAAGTTTGGGTGTTTTCTATGTTTAACATGTATGTATTTACAAAAAAAAAGTATGTATATACATAAGTACTCTAACAGTCAGTCTAGTTATCACAGTACAAGCTCTGCTTAGTTTGAAACTACATGACGTTGTGTGTCAAATAGACGAAATATTTATTTATTTATTTTTAGTTAATAGTACTTTTGACTAGTTAAGAACTCTGACTACAATAGGTATAATAATCACTACTAATATTATAAATAATGAAATAGTTCGGTCTGTCTGTTGCACTTGCACAACTAAAAAGCTGGATCAATTTTAATAAAATTTGACGTGTAAATACTTTCATCTTTGAACTATGAACTAGTCATGTAATGAAAGGTACAGGGAGAGGCATTATAGTGTTTTGTTTACGTGAATAAGTTGTAAAAGCCTTATTCTAATAGATGAAATGAAAAATGATTGAGAAATACATACATTTTTGTTATTATATAGACTATTACAATATTTCTAACCTTAATTATTAGTCTAACTAACTAGCTACTAAATACAAATGTAGGTTCAATTTGGATTCATACTTTAATACGTACAAGGTTTACAACATATGTTAGCAATAAGTTTCTATGTAACTGCTGTTCTAATAACTTTGTACTTCGGTACAATGTAGAGACGAGTAGACTTTGTAGTCTACCCATAATTATCCTAATATATTGAATAGATATAATGAAGAGGCCTTTTACTGTTTACGTAACGCAAAATCGACTAGTTGCGATACATTCATTGCAGCATACATTTAGCATAAGAGGTCATTAGAGTTACGAGTATAAGCGCAGACTTGAATGTGGAATGATTACAATTTTTGCTTTTTTAGGTTAGCGTATGCTAATATCAAGGCATGGTTTCTCGGCCTTTTATTTATGTAATTGTCCATTTAAGTTAATGTCACCAAACGAAACACGTGTAACTTTGCTAATCGATATGATAGAGGTGAAATACGAGTACAAGGTTGTTTAAACGACGATGAGAAATCGATAAATAATGATACACTTGTGACATAAATAAAATAGTAGTTAAAGAAAATAGGTATCAGATCAGATTTATATAAAAATTTGAAAGTAAAAATTACATTTACTTGTCAGTATGCAATATAATTTTGTGAGTCTAAAATTTTTAAGTTTTTTGAGACCTCCTAGAGTTTTTTTGTCAAATACTTTTACTTTATCAAACCCAGAAAGCTAGATAAATCCAAATTTATCGAACTTTCTAAGATGAATACGGATGACAAACTCATAGCATACCTTTTGGAACAGTTATACACTGAATTTAAGAAAGACGCTTGTATCTAAATAACTGTCTCGTTAGTCTAGCGGTTAGTGTATGCGACTGTCGATCAATCTCGGGTGCAATGTCCGGATCGGGACAAAAGTTTTGTCGTTCTTTACCAGAAAATCTTAATTAGCAGTCTCGAATGTAGAAGTTTGGCAGTGTTTCACATCCATGCCTCGGAGAGCACATTAAACCATCGGTCACATTATCATGAACATTTATGGCAAACGTGATTGGGAAGTCAGTGCCCTCAAATATACTGACAACCAGTTCAATCTTTGAATTTAGATCGTCCCCAGGATTCCGGAGGTCCGATGCCAGTCACTCCATGTATAAACTGACATTCAGATAAAACTAGCGTATCTGGTAGCCGAAACCAAATAAACTTGGAAATAACAAAGGCTAGTAAAATGTTTATAACTAAATACTCATATTTACTAAACTTACTGACTTAGACAGACTTTAAAATAGAAAAGTTTGTTTGTAAGTTAAAAATGTTGTGGCATTGTCAGATTTGAAAATGTTATAGAAAAGCCGCAAAAGCAAATCCAAAACTTCCGTCACTACATGTTAAAAATGTTACTTAATTGTTTTACGAAAGAGAACACGCATTGAATACATAATTCTTAGCAAAAAAGTTTTAGTTAATATTTTGCTCCAAAAATAGTTTACAGAGATTTTAAAAGCTACTTTTCTATTAACACATTTAAATATGGGTGAAAAATGACTCATATGAGATACTCGACCAAGATTCTGATCCAATCCGGACTGCAAAACAAAGTAAAGAGGAATAATTCTCAATACGTCAGGAATATTTTCTCCGGTAATTGGAGTATGATCGATGCTTGAGTATCTCATTAGCATAAAATCGTAAAGTTGGATTATTAATATTTCATTAGAATAATTAGTGAAGATTTGTATACTTTTCGAAGTAATTATAGTGTGACATAAAAATATCGTTAAGGATTATTAAATTTATAAGGGAGATCTATTCCAAGGATGAATTCTTGTCATAATAATGCAATAAGCAATGGATAATTCATCCTTGGAATAGTATCTACTATTCCAATTTATCCTAGGACTAGTATCAACTATTCCAAGGATGAATTCTTAGAATATTTTCAAGGATGAATTGTAATAAGCTACATTTTTCATTATTTAATTACCACCCCTATGAGTGGATTTTTTTTCGAATTTGAATGAAACCAAACGGAAAGCATATTCCCTTTGAACTTAGAAAAAAATGCAGAATAGTCCGTACATAATGATGATATTAAACTTACATTAAAAAACGTACACCCAAATTAGGAACTTTTCGTTTTTTTTTATCGATTAAAAGGTGTGCTTTTTTTCTTGCTCTAGGAACACTTTTATTCAAGGTTGATAGTAATAACACACCACTGATATATAGTTGAAAAATATCGTCTTACGTAGAACATTTTTCTTTTTGTCCACGCTTCTTACATCTCCTTATTCCGCTATGTGCATAGATACACATAATAAAGCAATGATATTCTATACTACCAAGCTGATGTATTCGTAGACACAATCCAATGAATAAATAAAAAGGCTGACGAGATTATATGTTAGAACAAGCATGAAATACGAGCCAAAATACCTCCGCATGCAATGGATAAGTTCCGATTTATTTATGTGTATTTCAAGTAATTCATGTATTCAGATCAACACACTCTACGATTGTGAACGCCTTAATGGTTCTTCTCTCAATTACAAACGATATTAATCTCTTTGTTGTTGTACTAAGGTCTATTTTGACTTGTTATGTGAACGACGATCTTCACAATTCGTTATGAACCAGGATTTTGTTGTGGTTGTGACATGTACCCTGAAGATCTGTTGATGAAATTTTCGCTTTAGAGCCTTGTATTTAGAATTCATTGTTTGGTGATAATTTTGTATTATAAATTTCAATAAGTTTGTGATTACTACTGTCAGTATGGTTAGGGATTAACAATACGGAGTGTCACCACTCCTACTCATCCTATGGGTATCGTAAGATGCGACTAATGAAGCAAATTATGTAGTTCAACATCAGCGCAAGGAGAAGGGAAATTTGAAATCAATCCTATATTAACTCGCCTGGCCAGCGTGACAGAGTAGACCAAAATCTTCTTCCTAAGTAGAGGTTTATGTCGGGCAGTGGACTGTTAAAGATTGTTAATGATGATGATTAGGAAGAAACTTTGACTATAGGAATAAAATTGGTGAAAGTTTTTGCCTTAAATCATAGAAAAGAGAATGTTTCCACACAACCCATTTTACGTTTCTCCTTACTTTTTACCAATATGTCATTCCTTCGTTGGCGGAAAATAAAATCTGGAGATATTTTCTATTATAAGTTTGTTTTATTTTCATTTTGTAAGAATTTATTCTATAAGAGACATAAAATTCAATCAGCACATCAAGGTCCCGTGATTCGTTTTAAGCAAACAGTTTACATAGAAGGCGATATGTTGCTTGGCTGAAGATTGTCGCGTCTAGATTATATTCCTATTATGTGTGAAGATCAGTAAATAGCGAAAGTCTTAAGCATAACAAATCACATTTAAAAAGGTAAATGATTTATTCAGGTGTGTATTACGGGGATACTTGATGTCAGTTTTGAAGCACAATAGCATCGATTTGCCAGATGTGAAGCATGTCGCGATGGTATAAGGTATCTTTCTCAAATCTAGTTGAGTGTTTTCAAACTGACAACATTCATAAATTTGAATATCACTTATCTAGATAACAGTTTTTTTACTAAAAATTTAACAAAAGATTTCTCTATCCATCGTAACGTGAAGTAAAGTGATGCTTATCCTAATTAGTAATATTTTTGCTGCAGAATTTGACTATACAATATTTACGCAAGTAAACAATAGTAGTACTCAATAAATTCTATAGCTATTAAACGTATCGCTTCTAATTAATTCACTGTGTTTTGGTTGTGTAGCATCCCTACTATCACTTTTCTGAAGTCTGTAGGAGTAATTTCGTGAACAGAAACTGAATTTTGTTACGGGAAGCCGAGTTGCGTACACTTTTTGATTAGATTATTAAGTGCGCCCGGTGCTAGAGTTGGCCGTTAGGTGAGACGTTAGATGTATTTATTTTGTATTGAGTACGAAGTAATGTCATTGTGTTTCATGGTTTTCATGTAAAGAATATGAAAAAGCATATGTTTTAATATAAAAATTATAATGAAACATTTGATATATTTATTTTACATGTGGAATATTATGTTCGGTTTAACGTTTTTGCAAACACGATGTTGTAACAACGTACATAGCAATTATTTATCAATTGCGATTCAGTACACAAACTATATAAACAACTAAAACATAATAACAAGATCTGATTCAATCATCAATCAAGCTAAACAAAATCAAGCTAAACTTGACCAAGATAAAGGTGAAAGTTTGAATTTTTTTCGTGCTTAAAATGGTAAATGAACTGCCTAATTTCTTAGCGTGATGCTCAACAAAAAAATCAATTATGAAAATAGCCTAAAACAATACCTTCTAAATTGAAATTAAGCAACAAGGCGTTGCTTAAAGATTAAGACAAACTAACTTAACCAAAACATTTCCTTAAAGATTAAGAGCTCAGTTAATAGATAGTATATTTATACCTTTTTGTTCACAAAATACACAGGCTTTTTATTTATTTATTTATTTATCACCTATGCGATGTACAAAGTCTATACGTGTACAAGTCATAATATATTCACTGTTCAGTACGACAAGTCTTTTGAAACATTCGACAGAACTGTGAGAGGTCGCCACATGTCCATATCATAAGTTTAGTCTTGATTAAAACCTTCTTCTTTTATTATATGAAAAAACTTCTCAAATCATTAAGTCTAATACATTGTATCTCAACAATGATGTCAAACTTTTTAATGTAGGTATTATTCAAGTTACTGTACAAGCGTGTCATGTCATACAATGTATGAAAGCGGAGGGTTCAATGATTCATTCACGATGGTGATCGATTGTGGAACTCCTAGAGTGGTTTATAAATTATAAGGAAGACTATTTTTAAATTGATTGCACAATGTGACTTTGAACCTTATCGAAAATATTCTCGGCGATGTATTTTTGGTAAGATTGTGTTGTGCTGTTTGTACTTAAAAAGTTTTTTTTCTGAGGATGATTTCCTGCATATTAAATATATGTAGTAGTGAGCAACCAAGAAAACCCAAGCTTAACACCAATAACCAATTCAAGTTAAGAGTATGCGATTATTATCTTCCATCCCCTGTCCGATTACTATACGGAATTAATTTGTTCCCCCATTTTTTGCCTTCCTTTTTAAATTTTCTTTGTTTCGTTTTTATTGTTTTCATGTTGTTGTTTTTTATTGCCAACTATCTACGAAAAAAAAACTGAGTAGTCTGTGATCATGGTAAAAAATTTTACTTCAATGATTTTAATGGGTTGTTATAATATTTACATATTTAAAAAGTTTTTAATTTTCGTTTTTAAAGACAGTAACATTGTTTTCGTGGGTCATATCATTACTAGTATTATGCTTATAGTATATATGAAACATAAGAGAGTAGAATAAGTGCGCGCGTTTATTTATTTGGTTTCTATTTTTCCAAGGAATGGAGTACATGAAAATGATATAGGAAGGAGGTGAATTGTGCTAGTCACACCTTTGTTGCCAACTAAACGTGTCTAAAAAGACGTATTTAGTTGCGCATAGTAGCGTGACGGTCCCAACCCTTATGTATGGGAACTAATCTTGGACATGAAAGAAAGAGAAAGAAGACGGAGAGGCATCATGAAAACGCTGTAGAGATGCGTTGCCTAAGAAGTATGTTTGGTGTGAATATTAGTGAAAAAGTCAGGCATTTAGTGATAAGACAACGTACCATACAGACTGAAATAAGATGTAGTGATAAAGATTGAAAAGTTTGGTCATGTAGAGGATGAATGACAGAATACTCGAAATTAATAGAGTGAATGTGTACGGAAGTTTCGGAAGAGGTTTTCCACGGGGAACAATTACCAAACAAATTAGTAATGTTCTAAAGACGGGCCATCTGAAAAGTACGAGCAACCAGTGAGCATGCATGCATCGATTAATTAATGTAAACGAAACAAAAGAGATGTGTCAGGACCGTAGTAAGTGGAGATCAACTGTCTCTGGGAAATAGCCGTGACTTTATGCATATATGTATGCAACATTTCCCACAAAAGCAATCCTTAGACATTACGCTCCAAAATAATTGTATAATGCCTTAACTATGATGTCATAAATAAGGTTTTTAGTTTCACTGGGCTAAAAGTTAGACCACTGTTGTAATTTAATTATCGTAGGGCAATGTTTTGAGTTTCCTCACGAGACTATTGTATATAAAATATATTTATTAATAAGTCAAACAGATGCTAAAACCTTTATTAATTTGAAATTTGTTTCAACAAAGTTTTGTGTGGAATATCCTACAATTCAAGAACGGTCGTCAAAGTTACGAAAGTTGTAGGCGTGTACAGTACTTTCACACTTTTTGGGTTGTAACTCCACCTAACCAATGCATTGTACGTCAATAATTAATTATAATTGTGTGGTAGCGATCAGAAGTTGAGGCCCACATCTAAGAAGTTATAGTGTTACTAACAATTAGGCATGACATGACTTACGACTTTCTTGTATTAACGTACTGGCGCTGAGAGTTCAATATAAAGAAAACATGTAAGTAAGTGTACTGTGTCTAGTATTGTGCGTACATGTATCTAATTAACCAGCATCACATATCTGTATTACCGTTTTATAATGATTGTATAACATCACACATACATGGACAGGCACAAAACCGGACGTACGAATGAGAATATTACGATGCGACTGCTATTATGACCCCTATCTGTACAAGAGTGAGAATAAAATCCCCTTTTCCCTTCGGGCAAATTGCCAGAACTCTGAACAATTTTATGAAGACAACATTAAAGCCATGAAAAAATAAACCAGTGAGACACAAACTGGAGATAGCTCCTCAACTCCGAAACAAATGTAACGTGGTTCGTTTGATTTAAAACGTGTCTACGTACTTCTAAATGAAGTAACAAGAAAGAAAGGAGAAAGTTTAATCTGGGTTAGAGAAGTATAAGATTTATATTTTTAAAACAGTTACTGAAACTTCTTAGTCACAGTTGTATTAAAAACATAAAATATTTGGGAAACTGGTACTGTAATTCCTTTCATTCAAATCATCAAGTGTTACAGAAACTCTAAAAACACTTCATGTTATTTTTTACTTAAGCAAATGTTTTCGTAGCTATTTTTTATATTAAAGTGCTTACTCTCGTAATTAGAAGGTTTCACCTACGAGCTCGTACAATTACTCTTAAGGAGTTCTAATTTGTTAACCATGTAGTTTTAAAACGTATTTTAACAAATTAAGTGGCCATCTTTGGTAGAGTTACTTTACCACTGCTAATAAAGTTATTTTAAAGGTACTCCTGAATAACTAACTCTAAACCTGCATACACTGTTTGCAGTCTTGAAACGTATGTTAATATTTAATGTTAATTCTTGCTGGATGGTAATCTGGTTGCGTGATAGTATATTTAATATAAAACATGTGTTAGAGTATATTTTTGCTTAATTAAAATTAACGAAAGTAGTTTTCTAGGTAGATGCATGATGCACTTGTTCATACTAGCTTTTGCTTGTGGCTCAATCCATCTAGTATAGCGGTAAAAAGTAGCCTCTATTCTTCTTCAAGAATTAAAGAATCTCTATGACAAATTTAATTAAGATTAACTCAGTGGTTTAGCCATGATAGCGTAACAAATAGACAGAGTTACTTTTAGGTTTATAATATTAGTAGAGATTTAAGTTGACACTAATTCAAAATAAGTAATTAAAAATAAATATACTGAGTGCATTGTCGGCTTAACACACAGAGTATTGCAAAATTTACCTCCAATTACAACAATCTTGTTAGTCTCGTTTTGATTCGTTTGGCTTTCAGCCTTTGGTGTGTTTTTTCCTCAAAGTATTACTGTAATTTTTCATCATGGTTTTCGTTTCACTTTATAAAAAAAGGTATGTTTCAGGAATCTACTATACCACGCGTATCAGGTGGGCAGGTATAAGGTTTGTTTCAAGTATTTCTTCCCTTTACAATGATCTTGTCCTGCTTAATTTGTTTACTTAGTCACCTCTTACAACACCAATGGGATGAATAAGAGTGGTGACATCAGTTCTTATAAATTTCTGATAGTCATAACTCAATTAAATTCATTCATATTTTTAATCTAGATATATTTGACAGGCGAAAAGTTTAAAGCTTGCCTAATAGTAGTGTTTACCAGTGGCTATAAATAAATATAATCTATCTTAGTAATATCGCTGTGCGTTTACAAATACATTAAGCTTTGGTAATGTTGGGTTGAGTCGATCAGAAATTACTTGTGTTGTGACTTTGTCTAAGTCTAGGATTGATAACTCATATTTATTCAGGTAGCAAAACAACTAAAGCGTATATGTCTGTAATTATTCTCAAGGTACACGAGCGTCTACTCCTTATGAGAATATTTTAAATTATATAACATTGTGTTATACGTTTAGTCACCCGGATGGCTTAAAACAACAGTTCCGTGATCCGGCTTTCAGAGCAGAGTGGTACACTGTGGAGTTTTATTCGGTCCGATTCCGATATACCACTGCGCTGTGAACCTCGGGAGCGAGGGTAGGGCGAGGTTAAGCCCGTGGGAGTTTCCACAAGTTAAAAAAGCCATTCAGCCACAAATCTATATTAATATCATTAGAGTGATGTTTAACTTGATCATAATAATATGGGTAACTGTACTAATAGGCAGCGAGGAATCGTTGCTTTAACTTGTATTAGACAATAACTTCTTTGTACGCGATGTTTCAAAGGGTTTCCGCGTGACGTCAATTCAGTCTCATTTTGATCTTAACCATTGTCATACACACTCATATAAAAAGTACCAAATTTCTTTCGTATACCTGTAATTTAAGTGCTACATACATATATGTGGGAAATATATTATACGAATCTGTAAATACTCCTATAGATTTATCCAATTTTTGATATCCGTAGCAAAAGCAATAAAATTCAACCATAAGCCCCAAGGACCCGATGCAATCTTGTTTTCTTTATAATTTAACTTCGAAAGGGATCAGTAATAACGCCAAGTAAATAGAGAAGATTCACCAGCGGAATAATTAGTGGTCTAGCTTATTGAATTTTTACTTACTAAATACAATTAATTTGTAAATGAACGAGAAGATAAATCTGTTTAAATTATTAGTGAGATTTGCTTCTCATACGATACAAGAGTATATTTATTGTATTATATTAGATATGTGTATATTAGATAGTGTTTTTTTTAATTAAAACAGTTTTCTATACATTAAGCTCGTAGATATAGTCCTTAAGTTTATTCATGGCAAGGGTTAAGTTAAATAAACTGCTGTAATAGTTTATTTAGGTCAAACTTCAAACTTCGTTTTGTATGCATAGGAATGTTTGCAGAGACATCTCCTGTGCGGTCAACTCGAGATGGACTTGTTTATGTGATACAGTACATTATCTGAGAAGGTTGTTGAACTTTAAAAATTTAATAGGATGGAGTTTAGGTCTTCGTAGTTTTTTAGCACAGCCGTGATTCAAGTGGGAGAGCTCTGCGTATTTAGCACACGGGTTCGTCAGACCAGACCAGAGTGATACCACGGGTACAAACCCGTGGTGTGGTCTTCTACAAAGAAATATGAGTATTCCAAATCTTTGATGTAACGAAACGAAGCACTAAGAACTCTACAATACTCAAGTGAATATTTAATTTATTATTTAAATCCGTTATACCGACACTTACTCGTAGAGTCTTAACAGTTAACAGTGTAATGTACCGTGATTGTGGTTGACGTTATATCACTAAATCAAGGAGTAATAAATTCAATATTTCTTTGACTTACTTTAAGCTTCTATAAAGTTTAGTAAAGGAAACAAAACAATAGTAAATTTTAAAATAAATTATACCTTTAGACAATAAAATATTTATGGTGATCTTTTTATTTAAAGCACGCTCAAAAGCTCGACATTTTTCTTTACGATAATACAGTGTATTCAGTGTAAAAGTCCATTACAAGTAAACCCTACTCTCTATTTGACCTTCCCACATTCACGGTAATAAAATACCCTACAAGATGGTAGGCGCACGTTATCATTGTTCCACACGTAGCTTGGTAAGTTATTGTAAGCATAAGGTGGGTGCGGAAAATAAACTCTGATAGCCTTATTTCAGATTTACTTATAGTAGGTATAGATAGTAGATTAGGTAGTAGGTGTAGATAGTACAGATAGTAGGTATTATTTAAAATGTATAATTCATGACTAGTGATTCAATTATAATGAAAGTTATTTGTAAAAAGATTAAGAATATAGAACTTTTTAGAAATTTTTAAGATACATTATTTGTGATTATTAATAACGTAGGGGTTTCTTTTTTTTGTTGAAGAGTTCAGTTAATACAGGTATTTATAGTAAATAATAAATTTTCATATTATTCAATAAAACCGCATTGTATGGAAACAAATGTTACTTACAAACCAGAGAGTTCCCTTATTAATTTATGTAAATATTTTATAATTTCACAAAAAAAGATCTTTTTGGCGTAAGAGAATATATACGGTTAAGTATTTTATCACTATCTTGCAATCTATAGAAGCGATTTCGGGAAAAGGGGCGGAAGTGTGTTACGAAAACAGACGCGCTATTTGATTTGTGTAATGAACGCCCCGATGCTAGGTGTAGATGGTAGGTGAGATATCATATGTTGCACATCATAGTTTTTCTTTTTTCCATTTTCTCTTTTAAAAAGACCCGCCTGCATTGGGAATAAATCCTGTGTCGCGGGGGACTTTATAAACATACAAGAAACGGACACAAAGAACATCCAGACTCAGAACAACAGTTTGTGGATCACACAAAGTGTTGTCATGCGTGCGGAGTTTGAACCCACAACATTCAGCGTGGTAGAGAGTGGTGTGGCGACTGCTTAAATCATTAGGCCAACCGTGTAGTGCTCTTCTTTATATTATTTTTTTATTTTTGTTTTTCATATGTCTGACTATTTACATCAACAGTTATTACTAGCTGAATAAAAATAATTGGTATACTACCACTATTTATTTTTTAATCCAATTGATGTAGTATATTTTATCAAAAACTAGCAAAGAAAACCACTGAAAAATCACTTCAGGTTGCCTGCTCCTTGGGTCACAGGAGTCAGAAGTATGTGGTGTCTGTACCAAAAACCATCCCGACTGCTGACCTCTAGCACCTTACTCTGGGAGGACCCGACTTTTAGGTCTAGATTGATACCATGCCTTAACAGGTTCTACCCTAACAGTTCTTGAAATAGGCTCGTTTAATATAATCAACAAACTTTTTTGCTTTATAATATTGGTATATAAACAATTCAGTATAAGATCATGTTGATTGCTTAGAATTGTTGAGAATATTTTTACAAGTGTCCTTAAGACCAATGTGTCTAAAGAGAAAAATCGTACAGCACTCATTCGCTTCAAATGAGTTGTACGGGATTTCTGAGACCTTTTTATCTTGTGAACATAATCTCATTACGTACGAATGACAAATTCTTATAAGCTCTTGTCCCTTATTGTCGCAACAGAATTCAGACAGAGAGAAGAAATCTAGAGTAAGGACTGGCTTTAGATGTTAATTTCGATAAATAAACCGGCATTACTGGTCACATCGATAAAGATTACATTAAGATAATAACTTAACGCAATCTCATCTGATTGTCACAAATTTGAAGACTCTTTGCGTCTGTTGAATAACCTCTGCTATAGTGGACTTTGAATTAATTGAATTCTATTTAGAGCCTTTAATGAATTTCCAATGTAAACGGATTGCTGCCGATATCAAATTTCTAGTCTGACGTTTATCTGACGCGCCGCCTCTAATCGTGCTGCGGACATATTGTTACGTCATTTCTGCCTGTCATGTCAACAACTTTTTTGAGCGATTGTTTTTAGATTTTTCACCGCGTAACAGTTGTTTTTTAGATAAAAAAGTTAAAAATTCATTGTTTACGTAGATGATTACGTGCTGAGTATGTTATATATTATTTTTATTGTCTCGAGTACGCAGCAGAGCGATGAGAACACTATGAGTTAAATTATTTGAATAAATAATAAATAAAAAAAGTAACTGATTTTTTTCTGTTATTTGGCTTAAACTGTTAATTATTATTATTTTTAGGTCATGTTTTGTTATTTATCATTTTGTTGTTAATATTTATTCCCGGAGACTTATTAATATACCACCTTTCATATAATACCGATTTGACCTAAACTCCTTCATCGTTTAATTTTTATTTTTAATCAATTTCAATTAATCATCATTATCATCTCAGCTGAAAGAGGTCTACTGCTGGCTGAACACAGGCCTTTACTCAATTAGTATCGAATTATTATACTATTCTTATCTTAATAATTTACTTACCATAAATTCAAAATCGGTAAAATATGTTCTAATCTAATCTAATCTAATCTAAATCTAATTATTTTATTCCCTAGTCCTTTAATTCTTTAAATCTGCTGTAAACGTTTTTATATAATCTTCTATAAGTACTGAAATATGTATGTACATACCCTTAGGTACGACGAGTAGAAAACTAAAAAAAAAGAAAGTAAGTAAAAAATCTTTAACCCTAGAATACTAATCGAAGTCATTTTATCTCAAACCGCAGATATTTCATACTATATTTCTCTATAGAACAGGCAGAACTAAACCGCTGGTTAGACGTGTACGGAGCAACAGAGTTGTAAAAATTGTTCAATTTATTATATATTTATGTATGTATAGTCAACATGACTCATGATTAGTATTACGTTTATATTATATGATTAGTATTCTGGGGTTAAAAATAAGTTTTTACTTAAATGCTTAAAAGAAAATATAAAAAATTAACTTAAAAACTTTTACTATCAACTTAAAATGTCATTGCACAAGTTATATGATATAAAATCTTGTTACCAAATTTAAGAACTTGTTTTTTTTTTAACGCGGGCAATGCTTTTCGCATCATATTTACGTGTGGGACTGAACCCCACAGCGGCCTAGCTCGGCAATCGAGAAAAGTTCCAAGAACGCATCAACAAATTTAAGTACTCCTATTTACCTAGTTTAAATTTTTTTTTGAAATTAAATGAATAAGATTTAATTATTTCATTTGCTTGCTTATCTACAAACACTTTCGCGGCAAGCTTTCATATTACATAAATTGTATATTAAGATTATAAGTTAATTGTAAAAGTTTTTAAGGAAGAGTTTGTTTTATTCTTTACAGCGGGTATTAATAAAAGCTTATTATTAAGTTAAGTAGCTTATATTATTAGGTTTTTTTTATTTTTTATTTATTTTTGGTTTTTAGTTATCGTGGGATAGGTTTCTCAGGTTGTTCATCATGGCAATGATATTCAAAATAAATAGAACTAACTTATTTTCCGGCTGCATATGGATATTATCTAGGACTAAAATACTTATCAAAACGAATCAAAAGTCCAAAATCGAGGCGGTTACGTCATTTTATTATTGAGATCCTGTGACTATTTCTCAGTTTCATCCTGAAAAACTGGTTTCCATATGGGACGAAAGTACTCATCTAGAAAATTCGATGGGATTTATCGTTTTAATAGGGACTTTCCATGCCCACCTTTAGCTCAACTACCAGACTCTGGATACCATTTAGAGACAAAGTAAACGTCAAGGCGAATCATACGAAACGAAACTCGACGGGGTTATATCATTTTATAACGGTGTTCCTGCCATTCTTACCATCTAAAAATAAAGTAATTCGTCAAGACGAACCAAAGATGTTCAAACTCGATTGTGTTGCGTTGTCTCATTACAGAGTTTCTATGGCTACAGCTCCATCATTAGATTAGGTTCATGTCATAATAATACTGCACAGTCGCCCGCTATATATACCTATGTGTACAAAATTTCAGCTTAATCGCTTGAAGATGTTTGCTTCAAAATTGTCTCGAAGATTTCACCCGAAAAAACATAGTTATATATATATACAACCATTGAAAGTAAAATTAAAACTTGTAAGAAAAAATTGGTCAAAATTTATTTGATAGTAGCTGTGTAGTATATTAACTGGATCTCTCAATATAGTCAAGCTTTACGATAATATAAGTAATAAATATAATATATGTTGTACGTTAATCAGTGACTCTTAAAGATTTTATTGCAGATAATAGTTTCTTAAAAATGCTGTATCTCTATAGAAAAGCTAGAAATAAAATAAAAATGAAACAACCATCAAAAAGACGCTGATGGTAAGGCAGTCGTAATAGTCTGTTCTGACTTCTGACAGGCCAATATCTCTCACTTTGTTGGTTGCAAATAATAGCTAGAGTTGCAGTCACTGCATCATGCAATTAAAAGGCAACGGGTACGGTGTTCATAAAAACCGTAAAATTAATATTTTTATTAGTATTTAGATATCATTAAATATACTGCATCAATGAATTAGGCAATTGGCTGCCTTGTTGGTCTAGCAATTTATTAATTTTATAGATAAACAATTTTTAATAATTACTTTATTGATTTCGAGGGAACGAGGTTACCAAAGGAACAGTTCCCACGGCAACACACTCGTATCTCTTAAGTTACAGATTTCCATGAGACAAGGAGGTTATTTACTTTCATGAAACAAATATTAGAACCAAGAATAACAACGGGTGTGAGTTACTAATAAATAAATTATTATACATTTAAATGTTTTATTCGGGTACTATAAACTAAAATGTAGAGTTGGACATATTTTTGACATAAGATTTAAGAAAAAATAAAAACATTTTATGTTTTTTTAACTTATGCACATAATTACCCTATAATTTTTCTCCTCATTAATAATGTAAAAGGATCACGAGGCACGGAGGAGATCTTATAAAGTAATAAAACCATCCGTAAAAACTGGATTAACGATGGTTTTTGACATAAAGTACCGGCGTTATGTGGGAAGTAGTAGTGAATTCATATTATCGCCGGCTGGCTTGTTACTTTTACACTTTTTAGCGCAAAATTGCGGATCGCACATTACCGGAATAAGTTAGCGCAATGCGTAAAGTGCTTCCACCAAGTTCGATGAAATTCATGAACGCAACTGTTTGGAAGATGCTGACTTAATTCTTTTGAAGAGGATTTTGTGAAAGGTGAACTGTAAACGGTATTTTAGATGTTTTAGGTTTTATTCGTTTTTCCTATAGTCATTTTATAAGATTCATGAACCATATTAAGAGACTTTATCACAGTGGCATAGATTTTAGCTAGCTATATGCAATAAGACAAAGTTTTTTTTTTAAAAAGTCTAAAATAATATCTGTTGCTTTTGAATATAGTTTCTGCCATTATTATGAGAAAGTAGCACTTTGCAAGTAATTAAGTCTAGAGAGCAGACAATTTATTTTAATTTACGATGTCAAATAACACGAACTGCTCATCTAAGCAGGTCAATATGTATTAATGCAATAATTAAAATGTATTTCAAGCACAGGAATTATAAAAGTATAATGAAATAATAATGTAGGAATGAATTTTTTTTTATTATTTCATTATAATATTATAATTCCTGTACTTAAAATACATTTTAAATATATATTGAAATTAAGAATATAAAAATTTTGGTCTAAACCTCACAATAAAACCATTTATATATTTGGATATCCCGACGCCGTGAAACCCCACCAAATGAAATAACTTACATCTAACTAGCAGTTGTAAAGTCATACTGCGATATCATCATTATCATCATGATGATAATACTGAGATGTATTTGTTACACATATATGTCATATATAAAAGATTCCTGTTACCAGTACTAACGAAAAGGTAAAAAAATTCCAAAAATGGATCATTTAAAAATTAAATATTGCTATACTATGTATTTTCGTAAATGAAGCAATGCAAGAATGGTCAAAGTTCTTTTTCTCTTATAGAAGCCTACCAAAGTGACTCCACTCTGCCTGATGAAAAGCATAAATAGAATCCAAGAGTGCATGCCGCTATACTTGTTGTGAATGAAAACAATGCAACCCACACTATGGCGGCCTAGTTAGATGCTACTTCACGTCCCGCTTAAAGGTCCCAGGATGATAGTGAGAGGGAAACACGTGCGCCGGTACCGAGTGCCAGACTTTAATCAATTTAAGTATATTAGATAATAATACTACTAAAAACGTCCTTTAATTATTAAATCTTTGTTCGTAGGGTTTATTTTACAGGTATTTTAAGGGATTGCCAAATACATACTTATAACAAGAGTAATTCATGCTGTAACTTTACGGGAGTAACTTAAAAGACTCAGAAATTATTACATCGTCTACTTTTCAGAAAAAATGTAAACATAACATCAACTATTTATCTTAATATATTTAAATTTCGCAACTGAAAAAGAGATCCCCAAGTTAATTATTCACCAGGCAAAGTTTAAAACAAATTTAACGCGTATTCAACTTGATTACCACGAATACAAGAGTTAATTTATCAAAACTCTGACAGCGGCGGCAGCAGATAAACTGGATGATATTGTTTGAGCATTAAACAAAGGCCTTTATCTCCCTACGTACTAAAGGTTGCCTACATTTTTTTTTGAGAAACTTTGAATTAAACAAGGTAAAAATGAAATACTAGCACACGAAATTCCAATTGTGAAAAAGGTCAGTTTTAGTGAAGAAAAGTATGTAGTCTTGTAGAAGAGATAAATCTAATTGATATTCGGATTGCTCAGGTGAAAGTGTGACATATAGTTGAATGTTATATTAACGGAGTTGAGTAAATAAAACAATAAATTTACAAATAAAAACATCTATTATAATACAAAGTGATACAGATCTAGTTTAGAATTCAGGCCTAGTACAAGTATATACTTCGTAGGCGAGAAACTAAGTTCGTACTAAGTGATTGAAAACCCCGAAATTTAACGAAGGTAGTATTGGTTTCCAATCTATCCCAAATTTGTGACTGTGTAAGGTCTTGAATTGTGAAGTGTTTGATTCGATAGAGTATACACGAACAGATCCGAGTGGTTTCTACTTTTATTGGGCACTAGATTTTACTCGAAAGTAATTCTGCCATCTCTTTTGCATTTTATTTTTGGATGAAAGACACCCAATATCCTTAACTGTATTCCAGGCAATATGTTGCAAGATTTCTGGGTGAACAGTTAACGGTGAACGGTACCTAATAAATTACTAACAATCTAAAAGTATTTTTTGTAAATATAGTGACATACGTTATTATTTTTTGAAAGAATTTGCCATAGATGAGCTATGCTTTGGCATGTATGAGTCGGCTGAATGTTTAGTAATTTTTTAGATGCAAGAAAAACACTAAGTAAGAAGGAGAGCCTTTGAGCTTCTGCAGTTGCGAAGAAATGTCGTCTTTATGGCAGTCCTCTATCGCTTTTACCATGAAGAGTATTTTGACAAGTTCTTCCAACTGGTCTAACCTTCTCCCTTCTTCTACAAGAGAAAACGTGCTGCTCTAGTTAATCAACATTTCAGAGTAGTTGACAGACGCTTTCAGACTAAACAGTTCGACTGTTCCTTTCTGTAATAATCAGTCAATACCTGAAACTCACTACCAGTGTAAGTGTTCCCCTTCCACTATCATAGTGAGAGAGCTAGAGCTAGAGCCTTTAAGTAGGACGTCAAAATGCATCTCACTAAACTACCAAAGTGTGGGTCACGACGCTACATTGGTTGTATTCGCAATAAGTATGATGACCATCACTCTCGGATTCCACTTATGTTTTCCTTCAGGTAGAGAAGAGTCATTTTGGTAGCCTCTGTAAATACAAATGTACAAAAAAATAAGCTCATCATTTATTGGACCCTTCCTTTCCTAGATGGACATGGACGGTGGTATTTACCATTAGGTGACTCAATTCCTCGTTTACTCGTAATATCATAAAACAAGTAACGTTTAGTAAGAATTTTATAACGATCAGCAGAAATCTTTAGGCAATTTGCTATCATGAATAAATGAACTTATTTTTGTATGTATAAATTACCCGTAAATAGTTTTTAGTTTAATAGAATATATAATATAATGTTGCTGCCAACCCTGTACGCAGAAAATGTTTATTTGAAACGCGGCAGGTCAATCAATAAACCTGTTGATCTAAAGCAGCGATAACAACTAATATTAACTGCATTTTATGTTAACCATTACATTCTATTCGTAAGGTACAATGTTTTGCCAATTATGGTTTTGTCCTTCCTCAAATTTGAACACTTTTGTGCCCAGATATAAAGTTTTAGTGGAATTAACAACGTTTGTTAGACTAGTTTGAGACCTGACACACAGTCATTTAATTCCTAAGATAGGTAAACTTGTATCAGATTGCCAGAATATTGATTAATACTTACTCGTATATGTTTCTAAATACATGTATAATAAAGACAAAATACTCAGACAACACAAAAGTCATCGTGCCTACAACACACTTATTTGTCCTGGTTAGGAATGGAACTAGCAGTGAGGATCACTAGCTACAGGACCGACAAACCTGTCAATAATTTCTATTTGTTTAACTAATATAAATAAACAGTTAGCAAGTACAAGAAAATAAATATGATTGCCAGCCTATTTTCAGTTTAGCGTATCTCGTTAATAACGTAATTGGGTCATAGTTTTCGTGATCATAAGAAATTGGTAACAATACTTCCCCTTTACTTGGATACTATTAAATTATCTTCAATTTATGATGCTTTTAAGATAACAATAAGCAATTTTGTAAATAAGTGATTAATATTACTTTAAAAATAAAAAGGTTATAACTAAACTCATATAAATTTATTTTCTTTAATCATTTTTAAGATTGGATTTATATATAGTAAAAAATTTCTAACGTGCTGAATGTAATCTACTTCTATTACAGTAATCTATAAACTAAATAAAAGTTTGTACAAAATAATTTGTGACCATTCCTAAATGCACTTTCATCTTCTATTTTTAAATGGACTTGCATGATTAGTCAAAGTAAAAAAATGTAACGCCTAGGGATGTCTTTGATTATAAAAACTCCGGCGGTGTGTAGTACGAATTGGATTTTACCAACCGATATTTTGGTGTCGTGTTTCCGGTCGCACTCCGTTTGAGGGGCGGAAGTCATTTATTGTAACTTGAATTATTATGAAAAGAGTGTTTTATAGTGTTACTTGAATTATAAACTAAGTAACAAATTTAGAGTAGCTATAGTTAGATAATACCTACTTAATATTATAATCGTAAAAGTAAATCTGTGTGTCTGTTATATTTTTACGGCTAAACTACTGAACTGTAGAACGAAATTTGACATGAAGCTGCTATAATTCATGAGGAACGATACTTTTTGCCTAGGAAACCAGCATACAAGTGAGCAGAGCTACAGGATAAAGCTACTAAAATGTACGTCCATTAAAAACAAATATTTTACGTAACAATGGATTTATATCTACCTACCGACATAAATAAAAATAACCTTGTGCCTTGTAATGCTTTTCTCATGTTACGTTTACCCCGGCTAAACAAATAAAAATTGTAATCCTCTGCAATTTTGAACATTACAATATATTACGTTAATACGTAACGAAAACTCGTTATACATATCATACATACATATACATTTACATTATATCATGTTTATATATGCATTGTACACGGCATTTTTAAAAAAATACAAATTGGAATTAAAAAAAAACCAAATGTTAAAATAATAGACATAATAGTTTAAAGTTTGGGTATTTATACGAGATACGCAATATGGGGAGGCTAGAAGTCTGAAGCTGATAATTATGCTAATACTTTCTTCAAATGATCAATTACGTCATGTCAATGACGTCAGAAACTCTTTAATTTACTTAAGATTGTATTTAACTTGTCGACAGTCTTGGAAAGATAAAATATCAAGTCAATAGCCAATAAGCAGAAAATACGACTGCATATAATGGTTTATAACTAAATATATTATAGCTTGTGAGTCACTAAGAAACAGATTCAAAGAAATTAACATTCTCACACTACACTCACAATACATTTACGAGAATCTTTTATATGTTCATAAAAATCTGTGTAAATTTAAGAAAAATAGTGATCTCCATCAATTTAATTTAAGAAATAAAAATAAACTTGCCTTGCACACTACTAGGCTCCATAAAATATCGAATTCGTTTGTGGGTCAATGTATACAATTTTATAACAAATTACCAAACAACATAGTATTATTATCTATTAGTAAATTTAAGAAATTTGTTAAGCTTAGGTTGTCCAAAAAGGCTTATTACTCAGTTTCAGACTATGTCACAGATTTAGATGTTTGGAAATGAATTGCTCTTTTTTTAAGACCTATGATTGTGAATATAACTGCTATTTTAATATTAAAAGATTTTGAGTTAAAAGAGTGGTGGTGAGTTTCTTTCCTGGGTTCTTTTCTCACCACTCTACCATGAACAATCTGCGAACCCAGCTAGCTATAATTTTAATCGACAGATTGTTCATCTTTCATCTTTTATTGATTTTTTTTTTTATGACGTTCATAAGTGTCTTTTGTGACCTAAATGAATAAATGAATTTGACTTTGACTTTGACTTTGACTTGGCAGAAATAGCTGGCTATAAAGCATCCATTTGCAAGAATGTCTTTTTATGGGTGGGATATTGGAGCAATTTAATTGCTTCGAAGCTGCAGAAGAGCTTTGTCTGCTTTAGAACCGGCTTCGATAGATGCATAATTTAATCCGTTCATCGTGGTTATTAATTTCCCTTCAGAGAGGCGAACGAAAGCCGCCTCTCAGCCGGGAACAATGTCTACAAGAGATTTGTGTAATTACTGCAGCGTTTGTAACTATTTGTCGCTGCTAAATCTTTGCTGTTAGGAAAAAGAGTTTAGTTAAACAATTTGTTTTATGGTGAAGTGTTGCTGGCACACTAGTTTTATGCTTTGTGATCAGTTCTTATAATATATTATTAATTTTCACACGGGTGTTACGGATTTTTTTATATTCGCACACAATTTTCACAGAATTTATTTGAACAAACACAATTTATGTTACAGTTCAATTCTACAAAATGCTTGACTTTTTTATTAATCTATTAATTTTGAAATAAGATTAAAAGTCATGAATTGTCGTCAAATTATTAACGTAATTATTTAAAAATATAAAATTTTTAAATAATTTATAGTTTCATAAAATTATGGCAAAACTGCTACAGGAATAGCGGTTAAACTGTTGTGATATGAATAGTCAATACAATGATAGTTCAGTTATTTCAGTCAGTTCAGTAAGAATAGTCAATCAACTTTTTCTGGTCAACGATGTATGATGCAGAACAGAACAATTAAAACTTGATAAACTATAGTCGAAAACCAATCGATATAACAATTTATGTATCAAATAACATATTGAATATCTAACCTAAACGAGGCATGTCCAAAACATAAAATATTCAATGATCATTGAATATTTTATGTATGGTAATTTATTATGAAGATTTTTGTATTTGTTATAGATTTACATATAAATAGATACATATTAACTGAAGCTTTAGTTAAAGAAGGTGTATCAAGCAAAGTTTTTCAGTTATTTTTAAATAGTATTCTGAAACATATTAAGGAATTCTTGGAATCGTTCTATGGCGTGAGTAACCAGTGTCAGTGTAATTTGAGGTTTGTTTTTTTCTTTATTTTTTTTTTTCAACTGACTCAACGTCATATAATCCTTAAGTAACGAGAGTTTGTACTATGGGTACTAATGTAAATATATATACTTTTTTTTCGTAAATACATATATGTTACACATAGAAAATATTCAAAATTCGAAAAAAATATTTGTAAGTCATTCAAACACACGGTCTGACCCAGGAACCGAACCCAACTCCTCAAGCACAGAAGTCACGTACGCTACCACTGCGCCACCGAAGTTGGTACGGTTTCGTAACTGTACATATACCATACCCATTGGATGAATAAAGAGGATAACACACCGTATTCTTCATTTTTTCTTTTTTTTTTTAAAGACAACGCCCACTTTACGAATAAATCCTGTGTCGCGGGGGAGTTTACAAACACACAAGAAACGAACACAAAGAACACCTAGACTTAGAACAACAATTTGTGGATCACACAAAGTGTTGTCCTACGTGGGATTTAAACCCATAACAATTAACGTAGTAGAGAGCGGCGTGGTGACCGCCTAAACCACTAAGCCATGTGTGTAGAAGTTCTTGCTCCTTTGTTATTTACACGTTTCCCAATAACCCTACTAATATTATAAATACGAATGTAAGTTTGCTTGTTACGGTTTCACACAAAAACTGCTCAACTGATCATCATGAAATTTTGAACACATGTTATTGTTTAGAAGTAATATAGGATACTTTTTATTAAAAAAAAATTATTTAAAATGATCTGTTACGAAACTTAATGTGGCAGACCAAATTCCACACGAACGAAGTCGAGAGGCAAAAGTTAGTAATATATAATTATAATCATATAGGTACAGTTCATTTAAATACTTTCAAGCGAGTTCCTCGTAATAATACAGTAATCCTCGTCTACGAGGCTACTGATATAATCTACTCATTACTTCTACCCAAATTTCCACTTTTATCAGTCTCTATACGTAATCAAATGAAGCACCTCCCATTATGATAATGTCAGACTACGGAACTTCCTCATTTAGAAGGCAACTTACGTGGCGACACTTCCCAACGAAGTTACCTTTTGCATAGTTGATCACTTTTCAAGTTAAGATTAACTCACATGTAGCAAAAAAATAGCGAATAAATAGCGCCAAAATTGTGATAAATTGTAACAGATTTTTCTGTCTTTTACTATCTGTCTTGTCTGTAATTTTTCACGTTTAGAGATGGAATTTCTTTCCAAATGTAAATGTGGCCGTAACAAAACGTAAAGTAAATAAATTAGTAAATACATATTACACCAGGCTTAACTGTAACGATTTATAGATTCTGTGAAAACGTGATAATTGTTGCTAATTATCGCTAATAGATTGAAATACTTGATAAGAAGTATATTGTACATTATAAAAATTACATCTGCTGTTATTGGAGACTCTTGTAGTCGAAATTACACATAATAATGTAAGTTTACGTTTGAACATAACGTACAATCATGTCCGAAAATGAACGTTGAAAAATTATTCGAAGCAGCACACGGCTCAAATACTAAAGTTTTATATCACACTTCTGTTATAAAACTAATTTTAGTATTTCAAACGTTACTGATCATTAAATATACTGTAATATTACTAGATTGCACTAATAATATAGTACTGTGATACGATAATAGACATTTAAGGCGATCATATTATGTAATGTAGACGTGACTTCATTGTGGGACTTTAAGGTAGTTTAAACCTTAATATTACCGAAGAGTAAAGTTGTTTTCACGATGTGACTGAAACATTGACCAGTGAACGTATTTGTTAGGGGACACGGTAAATATGGCAAGTGTGAGTTGAGTTTTACTTTAAAAGGTTCACCAAATTCTGGTACTTAATTTTCACTTACACATTGAACTTCTAGTTTGGAATTTGATTATAGGTTTGTTTTGCTTTTGTAAAAGGTTAAAGTAAACAAATCAAATAGCATATTTTGATGAAATAAGTTACTTTAACTGAGCTGTTGGCTGTAGAACTGGCACATAATTTTAAGCTGTAAAAATTACTGTTTCAAAAATAGGATGTAATCATGACAACATCAATAAGATTTGACTTGTATAATTATAAATACATAGACAACTTAATATTTTCTGTTCTTAGCCCTATGTGTCAGATTAATAAATCATTTTCTAATGTTAGGCGCCCCTTTGCATTTGGCAAGTTAAGAAAGTACGTTTGGCCCTTCATCGCTTATTCAAAATTCTACTCTATTCTAGAAGTGGTAGCTTTAACTTTTTAAGCTCATTGTAAATTAAGTCATACAACTTTAAATATCAAAAGCCTTTTACAGTCCACTGCTGGACTTAGGCCTCTCCTTAGCAAGGAGGTTTTGGCCTACTATACCAGGCTGGCCAGACGGGTTGGAAGGGTTTGTTTCAAGTTTTCCTTCTCTTTGTTTTGATATTTTCCTGAATAGTTTTTTTGACTTGGTCGCCTTTTACGACACCCACGTGATGAATAGGAGTGGTAACACTACGTATTCTTACTCCATCACCATACGGACGTATAAATTTAAATACAACTTCGTACATTTGCCATATTATGTATATCTACAATTCTACATGAAAGAATACTCCGGGTCTTTTAAGCGGGTCGTGGAAAAGTATCTCACTAGGCCCATAGTGTGGGTTACCATATTGCATTATCTGCATTTGTAATGAACATGGTGACCACAAGTCTTGGATTCTATGTATGCTTTCCATTAGGCAGTGTAGAGTCATTTTGGCAGGCTCTTATATAAACATATGTCATTGGATGATTTAACGATAATAATATAGTAGTAGAGTAAAGCCACGCTGATTATAGCGCGAACGGGTTGGCTTGACTGGGGCAGCCTTCACAGAAAACCAAACTAAGGCAACAGTATGCTTGCTGTCATTTCGCCAGAGATCCGTTGATGCTGGGATAACAGCTATCTTAGTAAAGGTGTGAGCCTTTCACTGTCATGATGACTGTCATACATTTTACGTCTTGCATTTGCAATGAGTATGTGACTACAATTCTTGGATTCTACTCATGCCTTCCACCAGGCACGGCGGAGTCACCTTGGCAGGCTCTTAAATAAAAATAAGTGATTTTACATTTTTTTGATTATTTGATGTTTGAATCGAGTTGCATCATTTATAGACAATAGATTAAAAAGTTTGTTAGGTTCTTTCACTTTCTCACTTGGTAAACTTTAGTTATTCCAAATTTAGCAATCTTCTGCTTTTGAATATGATTTTCTTAATTTTTATGTTTTATTAAATAAATAAATATTTCGGACATTTAACACAACGCCATCTAGTGTCAAACTAAACAGAGCTTGTACTATGATAACTAGACTGCCTGATAGAATACTTATTTACTTTTTTGTTAAAACAAAATTATACATATGAAACACCCAAACTTCGAAACAAACATTTGCAGGTCATACAAACATTTGATCCCGAGAGTCGAACCCGAGAACTCAAGCGCAGTAGTCGCTTTCGCTACCGCTACACCGTCAGAGCAGTCAATTAATATAGATAGTTTCCAGACATGGAAAGTAAAAGAACGGAACTACATTCCACAAGAGAGGATTAATCAGGAAAAAATACAACATTATTGTCTTAATATATTATTGCCTTTGTGTGTCTTTTCGTTGTAACTCACACAAAGACATTTTATCCGATTAACTCAATAGGTTCTCGCAATTTTGTCTGTTATAAATCTCTTTCCAAAAGAATGTGTAACTTCTGTCGTAAAATTGAAATCAAACGCGATAAGGAAAATCATTTTTTGTTCTTTGTGTTGTGTACGCTATTGTGGAGATATACATAATTGTATAGACTACCTATATAACATTACGATATCACGTAAGAGCAACGGTGAAAAACACCAAAAAATCCTCTTTTGATTAAGATTTTATTCAAAATACAGCTCATAATCTTTGCATATAAAAATAAATCGTATTTCCCAAGATCACGGTATCACGTGCGATGGATAGACCAATTTCGTTAATTCTTAAAATATCTAATAACTTATTTATTGAAGAAGACTATAGGCCGTAAATCATCGCGCTAAGATCGATAAGAGCCGAGAAATAACAAACAAAAATATTTCTTTTGAGAGTAATGAATGGCGGCCACCGCTCTTAGATTCTATTTATGCTTTACATCAGGCAGAGTGGAGTCGCTTTGGAGTTATGGTTAGCTAGAATAAAAAGTAACCGGCAGAAAAATCATGCGACATCAATCACTCACAAACCACGATTATTTGCACTTATGTCAGGCCTCAGACTTAGTTATAAATGACCTCGTTAGATGACACGGGCTTCGTCAGAATGTGCAAGTAACTAAGAATATTACTGCTGTCTTCCAAGGAGTGGAATTTACCACCACATGTATGTACTTTGTACTGCCGTTGTAGTGACAATAGGACTTGGTGGATCTCTATCACCCTAATATTTATTAATTTATTTATTTATTTATTATCATATTCTACACTATCATAATAAATTACATCCAAGACAATAGTGCAAAACAAAAATTAACAATACATTAACAATACAACACAAAAAGAGTATAAAAAATTAAAAAACTAAATTTATGACATACACACTAATACTGCCCAACCAATACAACACAATAAACAGTACAAAGGAAAAAGAAACTAAAACGCAAAATCAAATTTTGTTGCTCGTTTAGTTCAAAGATAATTTAGCCACGAAAAAATGTAAATTAATAAGAATTTCATATGAAAATGGCGATTATATACACTAGTTGCTATATTTACTCCATTTTAATTTTCCGACTGTCGTAGCTCGGTGTGTCCGCGGGTCACTACAGTTGATTTTTTTTATTTTAAGAGCCTGCAAAAGTGACTCTACTTTGCCTGATGGAAAGTGTGAATAGAATTCAAGAGTTGTGGTCGCCACACTTATAGCGAATACAGACAATGCAATATGGCGACCCACACACATTATGGCGGTCTAGTGAGATGCTTCTGTTTTTATTAAGATTGTTTGTTTATTATGTTTTTTTTTACCTTGCTTTTTCTATAGTACCTTAGGGAAGATTGGTAGTTCAAAAGGATATATACGAGTATGTAATGTATATATGTATATTTCTTTGGCATATTGTTGCATTTTGACGTTTGAGGTGTGGTTAGATTCAACTAAATTGTGAAAGTGAATATGTTATATTTTACATAATATTAAGAACGCATTTTCACATAGTTGAGTTTTTTTTTTATTTAGTTTGTTAGTAATATGTATTTTTTTGATTTGTATTAACTTTTATAATTTATTTGTATTTTATTTTACATTGATCGTTAATTTGTATAAAATATTTTAATAAACATGAAAAGCTACTCCAGAACCATAGATTATCTCTCACTTTATTAACGAAATTCAATTTGATAAATCACGTATTTTAATCTCGGAATTAGTACCATTAGATGTACATATATAGCCTTAGCTTCCAGAAATTATAATGATAAAGTATTATTCTACGTCGCATCCGATATCAACATGTGTACTGAACACAAGAAACACCATATGTCTGGATGGATGATGGTGATGGCTCCGAGACTTTATTAAAATATTTGTAATTTGATAAGATTTAATATACTCTTGATAAAATAAATTGGAGAAGGCAATTATTTAGACATTGTTGAAATAAGTGGAATTCGATATAACAGGTGTATTTTGAAATTAGAATACTTCCTAACATGTATTTTGAAATTAGAATACGTTTATTTTTATTTGACAATCGTCTTGAAAAGCAATTTCAAGTGACATTGAACGTGTTATCGTCTCGTTTTCTTTAATCTCATTTTTTCTAATATCTGTTTTCACCATAGACATATCTCAAACTCTATTTTAGTCTCATGTAATTGAAATCAAGTTTATTACCGTTAACCTAGCTGTTTTCCAGATTCCGAGGTGATATACGTTAAGTCATTTATCGCAATTATAATAATTGAACCTACTTTCCTTTTTTCAGTTACAGAATTTAAAAAAGTAATATTCATATTTTTACCAAACTTGCCTCATATAGAGTTAAGTTTGGTAAACACATAGAAAATCATTAGATCGATTATTAATCAATATCATTTTCTGAAACTAGTTCAGAAATATATATATATTTTAAGGATGCCACATTTTCATGACTTAAATCAGTACAATATGATTATATGTTATTTTCAAAAACAATCTAGGTGGAATTTACTAATATAATAAATGACTTTATCTATAATATATACGCTGAAATGCAGCAAAAATCTAATTTGTGTCAAACTCCAAAAAGCTTACAAGAAATGATAGTCTTCAGTCGACGAACTTGAAATTTGGTATAAAACTTTTTTAAGGCTAATAAACTATAGTTTACAATCGATGAATTATCTATGGTCTTGAGCATTCCTCTTAAACCAATCTAAACCGTACAATAAATTTCACTGTTAAGTTAACCGCAATAAAATCATGTATCGAATCAGAGAGGGAAAATTTAGAAACACGATTTATCTATACAATAATTAATATGCCTCACTACTCTTTCACGTCGAAGATTTCATTGGGGTTACTAAAATATAGACAAAACCATTTATTAACAAATTTATGTGATGTATGATGAATATAGATGTTTTATTTACACAGGCAATGTAAAGCACTAACATAAACCAAAACAGATTAGTTAGACAGAAAAGTTACTCTCCCACAATTGATGTTCTGTATTTAGTTACTTTTTGGAGATTTATACAGTTGATAGATATATTAGTCGTAAAAGATTCAGTATCATCTCAATTTAAGCAGCTCCGAAGTCGTTAGCATTTTAAATCTATGTTAAATCAGCAACTTGAACCAAAATATAATAAACACTTACTCAGCTTCTTCGACAGTCTCCGACATGGCGAGGAAGACACAGTTGAACAGTATAGTTGCCATAACGAAGTAGTCGAAGTACTGATTTGTAGAGAAGTAGACACATGCTCGCCTCACAGGTGACCATGGTGAATACCAGAACAGCGATCTCGTCGCTGTAAATCGGTGTATGTAATTCTTGCGGAAACGTTTTGACACCACACAGAACGTCTGGAACAAAAAAAACCTTGAATTAATATGTGTGTAATCTATTCAAACCATCGCCGACTACTGCTGGACGACCATCCCGGTCTTGGGCAATTCGCATCCATCGCCTGCCAGCCACTTTCTTTAATTCGTCGGTCCATCGTGCCGCAGGCCGTCCTACACTACGTTTGCCCAATCATGGTATCCACTCTAGTACACTTCAGTTTCACTTTCATGTGCGTAATGTTATCAATTATTTACAGATTTATTTTCATTAATTTGCTGAATAATAAAAATAATTCTTTACGTTCTTTAAATAACTAGAGTTAACACTAGAAAACTAACAAATTGTTAAATGAAATTACTATAAAAGTGTCAAAAATACATTATGAATATAAGACGTTCTTGTCAATACATGTAAATAATAAGTAAGTTACAGTTGTGAAAAACGGAAAATCTATCGACTTCGTTGGTTGTAAATAGAGGTCATTTTCTCTCCTTTGGCAACTGCCTCCGAATCTTAGTTGCCAATGAAGCTGGAGTACTTATATATACAAATGGACAAATTTTAATACGGTATCTATCTTCCACTGTTATTTAGCAATCAAAAAGCTTTGCTTCAGGTTTTGGTACTGATCACAAGACGTTGAGTCTCTCTTTTCAAATAATAATGTTTAAATATTGCGCCGCGTATAAATTGTACAATGATTTCATGTGAATAACACCACAAGCATTCTTTTCAATGATCATTTTTACTGAGAAATTAACGGCACTTAATTAAATAACTAAATTCAATTTACCACTGAACTCAGTAAATATTTAATTGGTTCTAAATGAGTTTCATAGCCTTAAAAAAAAGCGTCAATTCACCGCCTTTCATCTCAAAAAATAAGAAAGTCTGAACCGTAAACTTATAAATTTTGCTATAAAATATTCCGAGAAATTCCCTCTAAGTCTTTTTCCAAATTGAGGTTATAGTTAACTTTAAGTCTACTATAATACGACTGAGCTTCGATTTTTTACCCGGAGTGACTACCATTAGATCTCCACAGCCCAAGTACTAAGTGATATCGAAATTCTATAGAAAGACTTGTTGGACAGTTTAGGGATTCTACTATCCGTAACGATTGCTTAATTATATTCTTATGGCAACCAAGCAAGGCTTAACCTACTCTCTAAGTCACGAAGAGGTCTTAATATATCAAGAATAGTCACCCATCATGAAGTTGTTGCTAGGTGCCCCACCTTTTCTAGGAGAACTTTCCTATTAATCACGTTTAATTTAATCTGGAGTCACATTTAAATTAGTAAAGGCCGGCAAATTCAATTTCATTTCCAAGAAAATTTACTTGTTGAGTAGTTCTGTTCCTTCATTATACGAATAGCTAAAGACATTGGACATTGAGAAAGAAGGTTTAATAGTTGTGATTACATTATGTGTGGTTATATAGCCTACCTATAACTAAATAGCTGAATAAGACAGAAACAGGTTAGCTTTGAAAAATTTTTTGAACAAATCATGCAAAATTTTCGGCACTATTTATTTATTTATTTATTTAAGTTTGGAAGACTAACAGCTACAAAAAAGACAATGGGCAGTTTTATACAAAGCCTCAAGCATCAAACAAAATCACGTTCTATTCTATAAAATAGTCATATCTTCATTCAAATTTACGGACTGTTTGGAAAATAATTCTTAATTTATTTAAGTCATTTAATCAAATAAGCCATAGGATAGATTTACACCTCAGCACATCGCATTTTTAAGCTATTTGAATAGATAAAAGTTCACGTTTGGACAAATAAAATGAAAAGAAAAATACTATTTTTGAGAAATAAAATCATCGAGTGAAGAAAACAGTGCATTAAATGACAGAAGTTGTTGCGTTTTTAAATCTAATAAAACCTTTTTTAATATTTTTAATAACCTAACAAAGCATCCGGTCATAAGTCCAACTTCTACGAAATTGCATTTATTTGAACGAAAACAACACTTGTTACTCAATAAACGAACACTTCGTAACTGTAAATACAACAATGTTGTGTGTATTTATCACTTGCGTACATGTTTAACAACACTTCACAAACAACAATTATGTGGCTTGTAAATAAGAGTCCTTAATTGGCCAGTCAGGTAGCACAAGCGAGACTGTACCAAGTCGTTAGTGAACAACGAACGAGTCAACGGAACCCGCTACAGTTTTAATTATCGTGCACAGATTAATACCGTGATCGGAATAATTGTTTCGCTCTGTTTAAATTCAAATTACCTTATCTATAATCAGGTACTGTCGGACAAAAATCACATAGTTTTCTGAATAGAATATTACAGTTATTTAAAAATTGATACACGAGGAACATTGTTAAATGGAAAAGGGTTAAAAGTGGTTCGTTTATATTTTTTAGTTTGGTTTGTTATATTAAAACAAATGCACTGTTAATTGCTGCTGCTAAAAATTTTGCTTTATTAACTAAGTCCGATTACTTACAATCTTGTTTATGAGACTATTAAATTTATGAGATGTGATTATATTACACAGATATTTACGAAATAAACCCTCGTAATATTACTTTCTTAAGGAATTCAATGACCTTACTATTATATCGGTAGGTGTAAATAGCCTGACCAATAAATTAATTTTAACAGAGTCTACTTCTATCCCCATTAACACAAAGGAACGTAAAAAAAATCTGCTAATTTCTTTCCTGTTTGTAAAGATTTATTTCTTGCTTGTTGCCGAAATCAGGATGTCCACAAACCACCTTACATTCAAAACAAAATTGCACGAAGTTCTTCATAGTGAATTGGCGATTTAATTACAACACTAGGACTCGACTGGTATTCTTAATTAATATTAAAATTATGTATGTGTATGTTATGATATATATACACAATATATATATATATACTGCACGATTGGCCTAGTGGTTTAAGCGGTCGCCACGCCGCTCTCCACTTCGCTGAGTGTTGTGGGTTCAAATCCTACATGGGACAACACTTTGTGTGATCCACAAAAAGCTGTTCTGAGTCTGGGTGTTCTTTGTGTCCGTTTCTTGTATGTTTGTAAAGTCCCCCGCGACACAGGATTTATTCCTAATGCGGGCGTTGTCTTTTTAAAAAGAAAAAAACAAAAGATATATATATACCATATATATACACAATATATATATATATATATATATATATATACGAGTATATTGTGTTTACAACATATGCAATAAGTTTAAAATAAAATAAATAAAGATTAACTGAGTCTTATCTCTCGAATTAATTTTTTGACTAACAAATTACTTCAAAAATTTCTAGACGTCCATAAATCTATCTTTCACTACGAGAAATATTTTTGTCCTGCTACAAATAGCTCAAATGAAGCTTGGCTTCGCACTTCGCTTGACACTCAACTGTAAAGTCAACTTATGGTACAAGCGGAAGTGGGGAAATAACAATGATATTTCAGAATAAACATGGTTGTGTTACAAATCCGGCTGGGATTATGCTTATAGCCTCGCACTGTCGTTGATAGGATGTCGCGACGACTAGTAGGGCGTGTCGGAACGACACAGCTCCGGAAATCAGCGGCAAATATATTCTGAACTATTTCTTGTTACAGAACGACATTGTTGAGTTTCGGGATCCGAAATGTGATTACACAAGTTGGGTGGCAATATAAAAAATGAATTTTTGTATTACAATTGAGTTGTTAAGTAAATTAAAGTCGAGTTAAGTAAATTAAAGTGTCGACAATCATCACACGCAGTCTGATCCCAAAATAGGCAGAACCTGAGCTATACTAAACAGAGCAATAATAAAAATACTTAAATATTTCTTAAAATATACTCACTACAGTAAAATTATATTCCAAATAATTACGAGTATGTTTAAAAAGTTTTGTCAAGTAAGACCTTTTGTCGCAAATTATCATGTGATAATAAGGGTTACCTGTGATCAGCAACATCAAATAAGCCATGAGACTTTACAAAGACTGTTTCAGGGGATTTCAAATAAGATTTTTCTATCAATTTGATCAGTACCATTTGCCTATCTATTGGTTGGACTAAGTGGTCACTAGAGAACCATTCTTTGTCTATGGTTTCTGGTATTCGATTGGTTGTGTTACTCGATTACCAATGGTTGAAAGAAATTATATGACTAAGGCCGTTCAAAACTTTTATGAAAACTAGAAAAACAATTTTTTTTAACGTAGAACCAAAACAAATAAGGTATAATCATTAAAATAAAATACTACTTATAGATGAATAATCTATGAACTCATGCTACTATTATTCATTCAGACTCAATATTCATTTCATGTTAAACTGTCCACTCCATATATTTACAGGCATTTGCAAGTTTTACAATCAAGTAACTGTACAAGTAATATCTTTACATATAATTTACTGTGCGGTTGGTCTAGTGATTCAAGCGGTCTCCACGCCACTCTCTACTTCGCTGAGTGTTGTAGGTTCAAATTCCACATGGGACAACTCTTTGCGTGATTTACAACTTGTTGTTCTGAGTTTGGGTGTTCTTTGTGTTTCTTGTATGTTTGTAAAGTCAACCGCGACACGTCAAAAAATAGATTGTGTTTATTTCTCTTATCACAAAATCGTGTTTCCCTCCCACTACGATCCCGGGTCTTTTAAGCGGGGCGTGAAAAAGCATCTCACTAGGCCGCCATAGTGTGGGTCGTCATACTGCACTGACTTCGTTCGCATGCTTTCTATCAGGCAGAATTGAGTCTCTTATTGAAAAAAAAAATCTAATGATTTTTACAATACTCTTTACACACACAATAACATCTTTGTTCGAACTATTCAAAGGTACGTTCAGTTTAACTGTCTACATACGAATATCACATATTTAGTCAAACCGTAGCCTGATATTGTTAGTTTATAATTAACGCTTTAGGTTTCAACCAATTCAGATTAGTACGCTATCACTATAAACCTACTATAAAGTTTCAACTCGACAATAATTTTAACAGTTCGTGAAGTTTAAACATTGTAATTTACAACAGTTGAAACTTTACTACACCTGGACTAATTGTTAACAAAGGGAAACAGTTATGTGGAGTTAATTAGACCTTGTGATCCCTTGGGGAGGGATGTTAGTAGAGTGACGTGAGCAATCACATATGTTTAGTTCGTATCACACTTGACCCAACGCCTATTGAGACTTGCTACTTCTTCAACTATATGTGAACATTTAGTAAAAGAAGCTATGAAAACAGATTTCAGAAATCAAATTGATCAGACAAAAGCTTTTTTATTACGATGATACGACTTTGATGATTAGAAATATGTGTGGGAATGAAGAGAATTGTATTAAAGAGATCAGAATACTAATTTTGTCTATAAGTTTGAGAACTGTTCCCGTGTATGTTCTCAGCACGAAAGCTTTTTCCAAGAACATTTCTTCTTCTGGTACATTCATTCGATGGCATGAAAGGAAATGAAAACAATGGACATTGTTAAAATGAACTTAGTATATTTTGTCGTAAGTACAATATACTTTTTGCTACAGAGCGTATAATCGGAGTCCCTCTCATCCAGGAAAAATGTATGATGAATGAGAAGTAAGTGACATTCGCACATACTCGTACCAATTTCACTTCATACGTGATCTGTGTGATTTATGTTTTGCCAGAGCTCTTTATATGCCATACATTTCGATTAGAATGAGACAATCTTTTGTGATAGTAATAGGTTTATGGATTAAATATTTTCAAATATTTTTTTTTGTAAAAAATAATCTCTGACATTAGACGATAAACATAAATTTGGCTAAAATTTCGCTTTGAGCAGTGTTACTACGTGCTATAAGTAATGCTTACAGAAATAGTAAGTATTACGATGTTATTCTTCAATTATATCACTTTCTATGAGTTTCAAAAGTTCGAAACTGACTGGGAAGTGGAGCTTAGAATGTCTCCAACAAGGTGAACCGATCACATTACAAAAATGGTAGTTCGATAATGGACCGATCTTTAGCTGAAATAACGATAATTACGTTCCATATAATCTCTTGGTAACTTGAACTAATGAATGAATGAATATTAGTATAACCTTTCAGATTTTAATTTAAAATAATACTACAAAACAACCTTAAGTTTTATTAGCGTGAGTCCTCTAGTTTAACTGTAAATCATATCCTTATTTATTGTGTTCCAAAGCCGTGCTATATAAGAATTTAGATTGAAAGTGACTGATAACATGTCGTAATAAGCTTTAAACAAAATTTAGTTTAAACATGAGGTGTAGTATGTCAAGTAAATGGTTCGGTACCAAGAAAAATGTTAAAGATTTCGTAATTTCATGCAACAATCAGTTCAATGGACAGATATATAAGCTTGATTTATTTGACTCAATAATTTATTTATTTAGAAAATATATTGCTCATTTTATTACCTTTCCATTTCTATATACTAAGAAGCAAAAAATGATTTATTTTCCTTGGGTCCCAGTTTTTGATCCCAGTTAAATACTTTGTTGTTGAATCCTAAAAAAATATTGTATATGATAGATGCCAAATTTAAAAAATGTAAGAGAATTACACTTTACTGTCTTTGAATCCCAAAAAATATTTGTGGTACTAAAAATAGGTACTAAAAGTTACTAACCATAATTTTAAAAAGCTAATTGTGGTATTATTAACTAATTTTCACGACTATAAAACATAATTTTTCCTCTTCATAATTCTCTTTCACATAATTATCGTTTATGAAACGTGATATGTTTATTATCAAGGATAAATTTAAGGGAACGAAAACCCAAGGGATGTTTACTAAATATTTAGCCGAGAGTGTGTTGTCACATGTAAAGGCCCTTTACCGTTGTTCAACAACGACGCAGTGTCATTTAGCTGGTCATAAAATAACAAAATAATGGTGAAAACCCTCGGAGAAATGGCGCTTATTAAAGTCGTTTGACTTTTATGTGAGGCTTGTTTATTATTTTTTAAGGTAAAGTGAAAATATGAGACACACGATTCTTATTTATAACACGATCTCAAGTTATAAAGTAGAGTGATAAGAGTAGATTTATTTATTATATTTTAAAACCCTATGCACAAGATGCACAATGCAATTTTAATGCACTAGCTACTCTCTGTCAGTCTACCGTTGGACGTATGGAAATAAATAATAAAGTGTACGTTTACATCTGCAAGAGCTCTCTGTGATATCTGAAATTATACATATATAGGTATAATCCGGACTGTAAAAGTTTAAAACTGTTTAATGTACTAACTTAACAGTATGAAACAATTATAGAGCAAATTTCTATAGTTTTATTTGCGAAAAGGGTTTCCAACATCCGGCCTAATAATATTAACTTCTCTGAATTTGCCATCGTTATTACAATTGAGATTAATGTACGATGAGATTTTACTAGTCATTGTTATAACTGATTGGAAGGTTTCCTCCTATTAACAATCCGGGAATGTAATTATTCTCAGGTCCTATAAACTATTCCAACAGTAAGGGTTCCTCAGATCGCTGAATTTAACGGTTAAGTGAAATTACATCATTATTGTGTCATAATAACTTTATGAAATATCGAGCTTTTGGCTGTGGCTCCGCCTGCGTACATGTCGATTATATTGCCGTATGCCTATACGTTATTTTGATGTATAAGCACGGATACGATGATAAGAAGACTGTAATGTTTGATCTAAATTTGTACTGTAATTTTGGCGTGAAAGAGTCTCATAAAGTCTACTAATAAAGATTTCGTAGAAAACCAGGGGACCAAAACCAGACGACAAGGGGAGATAGACCTTCACAGCGAAACCCACTTCAGACCAGTAGATCCAGGGAGGATCAACGCTCGACAAGAGGGACTACTTATAGGGGATTAGTAGTCCTGGTCAAAAAGAAAGTCCACCAATTACTACAGACACTGATATTGCAGTCTGCATAGTAGGCATAGAGATCTGCGTCAGAAACCAGTCAGACCGTGTGTTTCCGTTCTACAGGCAACCGGGACAGCGTCTCACACGGGCTGATATGCACATCCTGCTGGACTCACCACTGCCTACTATAATCGCCGACTTACAGACTTTAACGCAAAATACACGGAACTTCAACTCCATATGCCTGGAAGGCCACCATATTCCAGATGACGCTGACAAAAACGAGTACCAGGTGCTACATCAGAAGTTCCAACACATTACCCGTACTGCGTAGGCCACCAGACGTCATAGATTTAACCGTCGCCTGAAGTATCGACGTGGTTGTGCATCTTGACGTCTTGGACGACCACCCCCATCCTGGCAATGATCGAGAGGAAGAGGAAACTAAGCTGTTATTGGCATAGCGCCCAATATCTGACCATGACGCCACAGCTTACTGCTCTGGCTGTGAAAATCTATGCTCCGTTAACAACAAACGCTGCAGAGCCGTGGCAACGCACTGTCGAGCGAACCAGTTAGACCTGATCGGGCACACATTGCTTATGTTGACAGCTTTCCGAGAAAATTGCTCTGATTAGAGCCCTGTCGGCTGGTGACGGAACCTCACGTTACCGTACCGAGGACCGAGCGGTGATTTTCAATATATATTCAATACATTGCAGAGGAAGCGCCAGCTATATTATTAGTAACCGACAGCCCCAATCGAGGACCCCATTACCTTCTGCCCTGCTCAAATCCAGTAAGTTATTCACTGAACGTCTCTCTGTAAAGCGCTCGATCTCAATCGGGTGACCAATGAAGCATTGCGTTACCTATCTCCACGAGCAATCACTACATTGACGCGTCCCTTCAATAGTATTCTCCACACTGGACACTTTCCCACCACGTAGTGATTTGGCAGTGCCATTATGCTGCCCAAGCCGGGGAAGAACATTCTCTTACCGGAAAGCTACCGCCCTATCACGCTTCTCTCGATGACATCAAAGTTGTTCGAGAAACTGCCACTGCAACATATGACACCACATCTTCAGCCACGCGACGAACAACGTGAATTTCATGCCGAATACACCATCACACACCAGTTCTTGAGGATAGTTCATCAAGAACTTGTATCTGATGTCGTAAACGATGTCGTACACCCTGATGTCGTACAGTAGTACGACGTCGGAATGCACGCAACACTTGCGAGCGGATCGTGGCAATCTTCCTCGATATCGAGAAGGCATTCCATTGTTCCTGGCTAGGCATAGGCATCTCCTTGGCAAAAAGGTTTTATCTACTATAATTTCGTTTTGTATTTTTTTTTTTCATGACTCTAATAGTATAATAAAATTGCACTCATAATAAACGCATAAAAAGTATATTTCTAATATACATACGAAATATTTACAAAAGTTTTAAGTGAAACACTGGTGATATTGTTCGGGCCTCAACCGTAGAATGAAAAGCGAAATGAAGTTGAACCTTTTTGTTTTAGTAAAATATTCAAAGATTCCTCTCTTTCGGATGCCAAAATTTCTACAAAGCTGCTCTGTAATTTATTCACATCTTATATTGAGCTGACCGATGCAATTTATTCATTTAATTGTAGCAAATTTATATAGAATATTAAATTTTGTTTATAAGACTCGATGTGGTAAATATCTTAATAAAAAATTAACACTCGGCACACTTCATCAGTAAAATCATGTAATTTCAGTCACTGGTGCTATGGAGAAAACACAGAGAAAATGAAATTTTATTATATAATTTCTCAAGTTGTATTGTATCAATTACGTTTTCCAAGTTATTGCCTATCTGTAAACAAATATTTATTTGAAATCTGTCTCATTCATGAAATAAATGTTTTCTGAATGAAGCAAAAAAATGAAAACAGAAGTTTGTTATTTTAAGCGTAATTTAATATTGTCGTTACGTCAAGGGATGTTATAATACATTTATATTACACACGTATATCATATAGCCTATTACTGTAAACAGGAGTTACGTGTCACGGTAAGGATCACGTGAGAAACTGCCGCATCCGAGACAGCTCTCGGGTCCGTGACATCGCAAACCTACTACAGGAGAGTCGCCTGCGCTGGTGCGACCACAATTTGCGTTAACCGTCTGGTTACGTGGGTAATAAATGTCTGACCATGCCGCCTCCGTCGGGATTCTTAGATGGATATACCCAAGAAATACTGGCTTGACGTTGCAAAATATGACATGCGCGCTAATGGTCTTATTAACAGGGATACTAAAGACCAGGCAAAGTGGAGAAGAATGTGCAAGAAACCGGAGCTCGGGCTCCAAATTGTAAACTTTGGCAGCAACCGGGGTAACTTTGTGATGATATCTATTCGAGTTACAAGTATGTGACAATGATCTACTCAAGATGATTGTTCTAGGTTCGTATGCACATGTAAGCAATGCGATATCCATCTACTTCCCTTCTTACCTTAATTCCTATGAATGTATTCTCGATTTTCTCATCTAAATCCTATATGTAGTAGGGTATATGACAGTCCTCTATTAGGCCAGCCAGATGATGTGATGTGATGATGATGAAGCTTAAGTTTGACACGAATTTTGTGTTCCATTTTAATTTGGCCACAGCTGGAGTAACTTTGTCCCTATAAAGTTATGAGCCATCGTGTTAAACAAGAGGGGCACCGCATGACAAGGACTTTACACCGTTTTAGAGCTTTCTTACTTATTTAGAGCTTTGAATATCTTAAATAGATTTTTGTAGGAATATTTGAAGTTCAAAATCACTTACACATTCATTCTTTTGGAAATTTATGTATAATATAATTTTGAAATCAGTGTACCTAACATAACATCCTTTCTTGGAACGCGCTTCCCCTCGCAGTCAAGATGGCTAAGAGTCGCGACTTGTTTAAAATTAAAGTGAAGAAGCTTTTACTGGCTGAATTAGCGACATCTTAGTTCATCACCTGGTATTATTTTATTTTATAATGGTAATATGTATGCACAGATATGTTTGAGTTATATGTATGTGTTATATATTTATGTGTTTATGTAAGTGTATTTCCTTATTTATTGTCAAATTGGTCTATATATACTAAACACTCTGGCAATTCCTTCTTATCCTTAAGTGCACCTACCTCATGTTTTCTCTGCATCGCCCAATCGGTTGATTGTTAGAAAATGTCTTAGGCATTAAGTCCGCCGATGCATGTATTTGTGCATAAAGTTGTAAATAAATAAATAAATAAACATGTGTTACCGATGACCTAAAACATATGTTTCAGATTATGCGCAATATAACACGATTAGATTTTCACTAGCTAAGCAAGTGATATATTTGCAAGGAAAGTGTCACTGTAAAGCTTTTTTAAGATCAACAGATTACCCGACGTCAGTCTGATGTCAAACGTTGCAACTTTTTGCTCTTATCAACTCTTTTCATTCAACGGTTGTCCGGAAAAGATTACAAAACGTAGTTACGCCGCCAATTGTATAAATTATAAACCTTTATTCAGTACGAATATATATGTCTGTGTGTATTATGTTTAGGGGTATAAAGACGTGACTCCCATAATTGAGAGAACTAATTGCAAAGATTGATTTAGGAGGTAAAGTTAGGGTGATATGGTAATGACATAGAAAATTAATTACTTTTAATTTATAACAATTAACAAAGTGAATTTTTTTTCTTATTTTGTTATGTTGTTTGTAAGATAAGAAATTTCAATATAAAGCAAAATATCTGTCTTAATAAGAAATAAAAGAAATAATAATAGAAAAAACAATAATTGTTCGTAATAAACTTGTAGCCAATATTGATTACAAAAAAAGTGATAGGAAGAAAATGATTTCGTCAAGATATTTTTTATTATACAATAAATAAGAACGGCATTTTTTTCCTTCTGAGCTTAGTTTAACGACGACCTTTATAAATATATATGTATATATATGATTTTAAATATTCGGTTTAACGATCTTTATTTCCCATTAAGACAATTGTCACTTACATGAGAACAATATTAAACAATTAACATTACATTAATATCCCGGTGCGGGTAGAACAAAAATAAAGTTGCTACCGCGTAAGGAGCGAGTTCTCTGCATTCCTGTGATCAATATTCGTTCGCTTAATTTGGACCTGGTATGCATATTGAATTGTAAATAATTACTGTTAAGAGAAGACTCCATATCTAGACATAACCACACAGATCTCTAATTCGTCAAGCGTGTTTGAGTCGATTATGTGAGACAACGAAATTCTCCCCCCTCACACATCTTTCTGTGACCACGCATTGCTCTGAGTGTATTATTATAATGTTAACGTAAACCAAACAATGTCAGCGACGTATACAGTTAAGTATTGGAATTATAATTAAAATAGTTTTATTTGTATGAAGCATTACTATGGTTTAAACCGGTCCAACAGTGACTCTAGTGACTCTATTTATTATGTTAGATTGTTAAATTTAATCTCGACACCTGGATTGTTTAATTCAACCATCGATGCGATTGGCTGCACCGGTGGCGTAGTAATTTAAGCGGTCTCCAGGTCGTTCTCTATTGCGCTGTGTTGTGGGTACAAATCTCACATGGAACAACATTTTGTGGCATTCACAAGTTGTTCAGGGTATGAGTGTTCTTTGTGTCCATTTCTTGTCTGTTTGTAATTGTTCTACGATACAGAATACATGTAATGCAAATGTGATCTTTAAATAAAAAGAAAAAATGGGAAAGTATGATAGATAAGTAAGTATTTTAAATGATGATAGATATTTTCATAATTCGCTTTCTTTTTTTAAATTTTAAATAAACTTCACTTTTATCCATGAGACAGGCAAATGAGATGGTACATTTTAAATATTTCTTCTTACAAGAGTTTGTTAGGAAACTTGTTTGTTACCTAATTATAATTAAATAAATATAATATAATTAAATCTATCTTTGTACATATCAATAATTATTGATATGTACAAAGATAGATTTATTAAAATGAACAAAAGGTAGTTAAATATACCGATTTAGAACTCGAATGGACCTCGAAAATAAGGCTTAATAATATTGAAAGTAAAACTAATAAAACAAGCCTAAAGTAATCACAATATGTTCATCAACTTAACGTATAATGCGTGTTCTGAGTACAAACATACTCTGTAGCGTACCAAGCAGTGAGCTTAATTAATTCCACTTCTGCAAATTACCTCAAAGTTTTCTTGTAATTTCTACATAAAATATTTTGATTTCTAATGAAATTGTTGTGGTTCTAAGATTGATTCATAAATTAAACTTAGGTATGCTGTATAAGGTAATATTTTATCTCTAATAAGAGTTTTGATGTGATTGATTAAGTTTTATATTTTTAGCTAAATTATCATCCTGACATAATACACATTAATACTTATTTTATTTGCTATTATCAAGCGTTTACAGGTAAGAGAAGATTAAAAATTCAGAGCATAACCATGAATTTAATTTATGTTTAATAGAAGGAAGAAGAAAAAAGAGTTGGCGAAGGTTCTTAGCAAAGCAGCAAGGTCTGTTTAAAAGTAGTTTAAACAAAAGTTTTTGAATTGAAAGCATCATTTTTTTTAAGTACGTGTAATTTATTATACAAATCGATATTATTGTGCTATAATAATCTCTGTTGGTAAGTGGCTCGATTGACCTATAGATGTATTCAAAAACGATCATATTTTGATTAAGTGTCTAGTCTATATTTTATACATCATTTAACAGTTCAATGCTGAATGGTATAGGGTTTGTCTCAAGTTTTTCTGCTCCTTGCAGTGATGTTGTCTTGCGTCGTTTGTTCCCTTAGTTGCCTCTTACGACAACCATGGGATGAATAGGTAAGATAACCTTTTGTATTCTTAATCTGTCACCACGGGGAGAAAATTAACGACGTGCCAATAAATATTTTTATTTTTATTCTTAATACGATGATGCAGAAATAATACATTTAGCAGAGAATGTTTTAAAAATATGACAATAATGAATTAGAAAGATAAAAATTACTATAAATTCATGTGTATTCCTTATACACATAATTAAATGCTACTTATAACGTAGACATAGAAGGTATAATATGTTTATACTACGTGGCAATTCTCAGCGCTACTTAAAACAGAAAGCTGAAGATATGGTAGTCAAATGTAATTTATTAAAGATACCGTTTTTCAATTAACTCTGTAGGTCACAATATGGCACTTATGAACGTCAGAATTTAATTTTTGGTATCACCGTGCACTAAATAATCTAAATTATAGAAGAAAAAGTTTTTTTTTGCCTAGCTGTTTTTTATCCCATCTCAAGAGCCTGCCAAAGTGACTCTACTCTGCCTGATGGAAAGCATGAATAGAATCCAAGAGTTATGGTCACCATACTCATTGTAAATGTTGACAATGCAGTATGGTGACCCAGACTATGGCGGCCTTGTGAGATGCTTTTTCACACCCCTCTTGGGAACGTAAAAGGCATAACAGTCATTGTGACAGTGTAAGGTTTACACAGTTTTCACGATAACTGTCATCCCTGCATCAATGAGCCTCCGGTCTCACACTCACCAACGAAACACGACAACACGGATGCTGGCGCTTTAAGTTGGTCTTCTGTGGGAGGGTAGTACTGTCCCGGTCGAGCCGGCCGCTCGTGCTTAAATCAGCGTGGCTCTACTACCTAAAAAACGCCGTAGCCTTTTGCCTACGAAACTGATTTTTATTTATTAATTGTAAAAATACATATGTATATATACGAGTATATGTAAATACAATGTGCATAAAATACTAAGAAGTAATTGAACAATAACAAGACTATGTTACATTATATTTGTCAAGGAGAATTATTGGGATTTCTAAATACATACATATTATAGATAACTTTTGTCCAGCCGTGGACGTGTTTTGGCTAAGATGATAATGATGATGATGATGTTTATCAGCTGTCTGGTTACTAAAACACAAGTTCTGTCTCGTTTGGGATACCAACTGATAAGTCGGCCGTGTGTGAGGCGTGTGAAATTATTATTTAATATTTCATCACTAAATTTACTTATAATTAAAAATTATGCGTTCTGAATATTACGTGTAAATTACTGTTGATGAAACGCATACCTATTACAAATTACTTGCTACTCACCAAATTTCATTAACACAAAATTTAAAAGGGGCGTCAAGAGCAATCTTTTTATTATTTTGACCTTTAACCTTAATGAGAAAGGAAAAATCATGGCGAGGGGAGACTGTGTGCCCGTAATATAGAAATAGGTCAAGACGAGCCACCCACACGCACTTGGCAGAGTCTCAATTTGAAAGCAACCCCAGTGATTGCTTGTCCAAGGAACGGAACGATAGCTTTCTTCAGCATCCTTTTATGCTCCATATAAAAGCATTCACTGAACACAATCACTCGATAACAGAATAGAAAATCTGCATATTTCTTAAGAGTTCGTAGGTTTTTGCACCTTTTTCAAATGTCCTACTTTTGATAAGATACTGTTTGTCTGCTGCAGATATTTTTGACTATAAAAATTTATGTTTTACTTGTAAAAATGTTAGTATAGTTTAATAAGGTATACTGTGAAAGTTAAGGTATGCCATGGATTTCTAAATTCAATGTAATAAAGAGGTTTATTGTCACGAAACCCTATATTTTACTATTGATAGTATGGTTAATATTATATTTTTATGGTATTCTTGTATGTCTGTCTCAAATTCATACCAATTTATAACTCCTCTATTTAATGAAAGAATAACAATATAGAATATTATAGAACAAAACAGAACTCAACGTAATGTAATGTAACGTTACGGAATGGAACAGAACAGAATAGAATAGAATAGACTTATGTATTTATAATATTATATGAAGTTATTTATGAGAGGTAGGGCATAGCGTGATATTTTCCGCTCAAAACTTGGAGCAGCCCGACTGGGGAAGGACCTCCGCCTTACAGAAGACCACAACCAAATAGCACTGCATCTTCGGCAGTGCTGTGTTCCTGTGGTGAGTAAGGTATCCAGAGCTCTAGAGAATTCGCTGTTTTGACAACGGGGGACTAGTGGTGCTTATAATACTGCTACTGGCTCGTGTGGGCGCGGGATGTGGGCGCGGCGGTCAGGAAGACCCGCTGAAACGGTTGTCCGCTGGCCGCCCGCAGGATAGATGGGTTCCCGAACCCAGGGATCACTACAACCTCCACCCTGGGAGGCTGAACCGCCAGCCTGCGAAAAATCCCTGCAGTAGTAGTCGTGCCGGAGGAGGAGACCGGAGTGGAACCCGACCGCTGCTGCAGGGGGGGAGCGGGGGCCCTTTCGTACGCCGCGCCGACAAATCGCACTACCCGCATCGACCATGAGTAGATTAGCACCGCCCCATTGCCCCCTTAGTTGTCAACACAGTGAATCCTCACAAACCAATTAAACCCCCCCAAAAAAAAATGACGAAGAAAAATAGAAAAAATGTATCTACAGCGGCATCCTCTTCCACATATATGGACTTCTGCAACATCAGGGGACTTCACTCCAACCTGAACGCAGTCCACCATCATCTGGAGATTGCGCAGCCGACCCTCTTATTTCTTACGGAGACGCAGATATCCTGCCTACACCGGCCTATCGGCCGGATACATCATACCTACACTACCCCGGCTACAAACTCGAACACAAATTTCTGAGACGTGCCGGTGTATGCATGTACATCCGGGAGGATATCTGCTGTCGCCGTCTCCATTTTTATGAAGACAGGGACCTGTCAGTAATGTGGGTGCGCGTAGACTACGGAGGTGAGACTCGAATCTATGCGTGCCTGTACAGGTCTCATAGCGGTGACAGGGAGACTAAAGCACTCTTTGAGCACCTGCAGGTGACGACTGACAAAGTTCTTGAGCGGTACCCTCGTGCTGAGTTGGTGATTTTAGGGGATTTTAATGCCCACCACTGTGAGTGGCTAAATTCTCGATCCACCGACTTTGCAGGCAGGTCTACTCATGAATTTGCTCTGGCCCATGGCCCTCACAACTGGTACATTCTCCAACAAGAATACCTGATATTGAGAGCCATGCACACTCTTTGCTGGACCTTCTGCTGACGACGCGTCCGGACGACTACACTATTGCAGTGGACGCACCTCTCGGCTCGTCCGACCACTGCCTCGTCCGGACCGAAGTCCCATGCCCTCGGCATATTCCACCTCGCCCAGCCAATTTGCGCCACATGTGGCGATATAAATCAGCAGACTGGGATGGATTGCGTGAATTCTACGCATCGTACCCGTGGAGACAGCTTTGCTTCACGCCAGAAGATCCTGACTCCTGCGCAGCCGCTGTCACTGAGACGATCCTGGTGGGTATGGAGTATTTTATTCCCAACCCATCAGTAGCTGCGGGGGAAAAAAAGCGACCGTGGTTTAACCGGCTTTGCAAGGAAGCCAGGCTAGTCAAGCAGGCCGCCTATAGGGCTTGGACCACGGCCCGTACCAATAAGGATCCGAACATCTCTGATGCGAGACGCAAACTAAATGCTGCCTCGAGGTCCAGCAAAAAGACAATTGCCAGAGCCAAATTCGATTTCATCGGCAGGATTGGTGAGCGACTTACGAGCTATCCCTCTGGGAGTCGTGCGTTTTGGTCTCTTGCTAAGGCTGCCGAAGGAAATTTTTGCCAGTCGTCTTTACCACCATTGCGAAATGCCGATGGTAACTTGGCCCATAGTGCTAAAGAGAAAGCCGACCTACTTGGGCAACTCTTTGCCGCGAACTCGACTATGAACGAGGATGGAAGTGCGGTACCGCCTATTAACCCGCCGTGATAACACACTTTGCCGGAAATACACATTTCGCAAAGAGAAGTGCGGCGGGAACTAAACTGTCTAGACGTTCATAAGTCGAGTGGGCCAGACGGCATACCTGCAGTGGTGCTCAAAAAGTGTGCCCCTGAGTTGTGCCCTGTACTAACGCGACTTTTCGCGATTTCCTACCGCAAAAGGCAAGTGCCGTCTTCGTGGAAGACTGCCCATGTGCATCCAGTGCCAAAAAAGGGTGATAGATCGGACCCATCGAATTACAGGCCTATAGCTATAACCTCCCTTCTCTCTAAGGTGATGGAGCGTGTAATCAACACACGGCTCCTCAGTTACCTGGAAGAGCACGATTTGATCAGCGACCGCCAGTACGGTTTCCGCCGCGGTCGCTCGACTGGTGATCTTCTAGTGTATCTCACTCACCGGTGGGCTTCAGCCATTGAGAGTCAAGGTGAGGCTTTGGCAGTTGGCCTGGATATAGCAAAGGCGTTCGATCGGATCTGGCACAGGGGCCTTCTATCGAAGTTACCGTCCTACGGCCTGCCCGAGGGTTTGTGCAAATGGGTGGCTAGCTTTTTGTCTGGCAGACGCATAAAAGCCGTCGTCGACGGTAGCTGCTCCGAAAGCATGGACATAAACGCTGGTGTCCCGCAAGGCTCCGTGCTATCTCCAACACTATTCTTGCTGCATATCAATGATATGTTGACCATAGATAGCATTCATTGTTATGCGGATGACAGTACTGGAGATGCGTATTACACGGGCCGGGCTAACATCCCTCGTACCGCTGTAGTAGAAAGTCGCGAACAACTTATGTCTCAAATCGAGAGCACTTTACACAGAGTCTCCGATTGGGGTCGGGATAACCTGGTCCAATTTAACCCCTTTAAGACACAAGTTTGTGCGTTTACTGCTAAAAAAACCCCGTTCACTGTAGTTCCACAATTCCAGAATACACCCCTTACCATCTCACAGAGTATTGGGATTCTCGGTGTCGACATCTCCAGTGACGTCCAATTTCGGACTCATTTGGAGGGAAAGGTGAGGCTAGCATCAAAAAAGCTTGGTGTTCTGAATAGAGCGAAGCGATATTTCACACCGGCACAAAGGCTACTACTGTACAAAGCACAAGTTCGGCCTCACATGGAGTATTGCTGTCATCTCTGGGCGGGAGCACCGAAGTACCAGCTTGAGCCTTTCGATTCAGTCCAGAGACGTGCTGTGAGAATAGTCGACGATCCTGATCTCACGGACGGTATCGAGCCACTAAGTCTTAGGAGAGACTTTGCCTCCCTGTGTGTACTCTACCGTCTCTACAATGGGTTGTGTTCAGAAGAATTGTTTGATATGATGCCCACAGCCACATTCTACCATCGCACCGCTCGCCATCGTCAGGGAGCTCATCCACATACATTGGAACCTAAATGGTCGCGCACAGTGCGGTTTCAGAGAAATTTTCTCCCGCGAACAATCCCGTTATGGAATGAGCTCCCTGCCACGGTTTTCCCTGGGAACTACAGCATGGGGTTCTTCAAGAAGGGGGTTAATAGGTTTTTGAAGGGTCGGCAACGCGCACGTGGTGCCCCTGGTGTCGCAGGCGTCCATAGGCTGCGGTAGCCGCTTACCATCAGGCGGGCCGTATGCTTGTTTGCCACCGTCGTGGTATAAAAAAAAAAAAAAAAAAAAAAAGTTCAAAAAAAGAAGAAGTGCTTAGTTATGTCAGAATTACCACAAAAAATATATAAATTCAGCTACATAAAACGCTATTCGAAATATGTTAGCTTAATAAAATCGACAATACAAGCCTTAAATGTCCGTATTCAGTGAAACAAAAATACTCTGCGAGAACATTTTTATGCCCCACACATCCCTTTCGTTATTAAAATTATCACAAAAAACGTATACACAAGTCATGCGGCTATAAGGCACAACCCCAATAACATATTTTTCCACATTTCCATAAAAGCAGTGTGTAATTTTCTTTAGTAACGGTACGACGCGTAAATATTTTACATGTGTAATGAATGATGTTTAACTTGAGCTGTGGAGAGCTTATACTGTGAATCCGTTAATATTAAATATGAAACATTGAAATTATCCAGTTCAAAGATGTGATGTTGTCATGAGACTGTTTTTTATTGCTTTGCTCTGTACATTCGTTTGGTTTTTTTTTGACAGGTGATGGTTGGGATCTTAACTGTTTGTTAATCTGTTAAAACTCAAAGATTTTATATTAATAATTATATCAATCATTAATTAATTTTCATGTATAACACTATGAATATAAGTAATATACTATATGTAATTTTACTATTTTAGTTAGCTAATGCTAAGAGCTGATTTTAAACTTTTTAATTTGGATTAAACTTTATTTTATATATGATCGACAATATCATCTAACAAAACAAATAATGATCTTGAAATATTAATTAATCATTTACAACTGAACTTTTAAATAGTGAATTAACAGTATGACAATTCGTATTAGGAAATACTCGTATGTTATATTTTATGTGTTTATCGAGAGAACACAGATTTCATTAGAATTGCCACTTCACAAACAAATAGATTGCATACAGTTTATGTATTAATTTTAACATAAAATTCCGTTCAAATTTGACACTACACAGTTGGCCTAATGATTTAATCAGTCGCCACGCCGCTCTCTACTACGCAGAGTGTTGTGGATTCAAACCCCGCATGCGACAACACTTAATGTGATCCACAAATTGTTGTTCTGAGTCGGAGTGTCCTTTGTGTTCGTTTTTTGTACGTTTGCAAAGTCCTTCACTACACAGGATCTATTCCCAGCGCGGGCGTAGTCTTCTGGAAAATAAAGAAAACACGAAAAAAAAAAAAATGAGATAGGCGGTGTAAATGTATCCTAAGCCGTAATGAATTCTTGTAACACCAACATTTTACTATGTTGCATTCTTCGCGGCCCCTATTTCTGCCCGACGATCCCCGTGGCATCTGGATTAAGTTATTTGAAGTGAAAAGCCCAGACTTGCTACGGGTCACCGACATTTTAATTCACCAGAGTAAGCTTCTTTTTGTTTACTATATTTTGCTTTCTTTTTCAATTATTTCTTATTCAAACACATTGCATTGAATATTAAATAATATTTTTCTTTCAGTAGAATCTAAAGAATCCGAAAAATCTCTGAATCGTGACTCAAGTGCTAATAAAGTCACTTACGTGCAAATTAAATACAATGGACCCCCGGTAACTCGACAAACGTTTTGCAGGGCAGTGTCGGACTATCGAATTTGTTGGATTAAAGAGTACTGACTAAGATCCCCTATAACCCGGCTTTTTTTACAAAAAATTACCTTGCACCCAGACAAATCATAAAATTCTATATGTTGTCTTCTGGGCTTGTGACGACTTTACTAGGTATGTATACGTAATGCACAATGAATAAACGCTGAGCTGCACCACTATCACACGTAGTCAAATTCAAACTAAGCAGTCGGAATTGAAACAATACCTACGCGTCGAGCACAAGTTGTAACCTGTTCAATCATGCACGATCTACATTAGCGAAAATTGTTTGATTGATGTTGGATTACGGAGGGTCCGGATTAGACAGGGGCCGAATTACCGAGGGTCCATTGTAGTATAAAAGACATGGATTTTTTTTAAACACGATTTAAACATAAAGGTAAAAATATGTAAAAATTAAATTAAATTTCATTGTCTTCTAATGTAGTGTCGAAACAGCAACAGATTTGTTTAAGTAAGGTTTTGTTCTGTTACGGAGTCCAAATATTTAGGACTACCGCAGAAATCTATACAAACTCCGGTAAATTTAGCAGCATATTCAACAGCTTCGATATGGGTGACCTACATACATTCTGGTAGTCCGCTTTCCTCTAATGATCATAAATGGTGCACGGTAGGGCAGATTACATATAAGTCAATTGAACAAGGGTCTTAAGACGCACTTCATCATCATCGTCAATAGCCTTTTACAGATTATAACTTGTAAGATAATTTGTTTTTTCAGCTATAGAAGCAAAATTAATTTAACAATTTTATACATTTACTTACTGTAGCGACCCACCCGCTTCGCACGGAAGCAATCGGGGTTGGTCGTTCTGCCCGTACATTTTCATCAATTATCAACAGAATTTTACAGTCCACTGCTGGACACAGGCCTCTCCTTAGCAAGGAGGTTTTGGCCTACTATACCACGCTGGCCAGACGTGTTGGGATAGGGTTCGTTTCAAGTTTTCCTTCTCTTTGTAATGATGTTGCCTTGCATACTTTGTTCCCTTAGTCGCCTTTTACGACACCCACGGAATGAATGGGGGTGGTAACTATGTATTTTTAATTCGTCGCCATACGGACTACTTAAAACGCACTTGTTAGAACAGATTTAAGCCATCCAAACAATAAAATATACTTTAACATAAGTGTAACGGTTCTCTAATTCTTTATTCTTCACTTAAATCATTTTCTTTCAATGTAACTAGTATACTCCCGTTTAAAAGTTCCCTATTCCAACACAATAGGCCCGTAAGAATCTGTATGACTGAAAGGATAATCTGTCATATCATCTATCAACGTGAAATTGCGAGCAGCTAGCAGTGGCCTCGGGAAAAACTACATTGTTGGGGATTTGGACCGACCTTTTTCTGTTATAGAAGATTTTGTGGGCGAAAAAAGTCTTTTGAAGACGATCTCTTAAGACGAACAAATCGAAGAACAAAAAGATTGAGATTTTATTTCTATTACTGATTAAGACATATAGAGAGACATAATTGAAGGCTTTTTTATGAGACATAGTGCTACTGATAAAGTATGAAGAACCGTAATAGAAATATTTGTCTTCACATCACATTGTGCAACATATTTTTATGGTATTGAGTAAATTAACACAGAGGTGACTTGATGGAAAATGGGTATCGTGGTCACGTAAGGCTCAAGTTTCCCAGGGTTTCACTCTTCTCAGATGTAGTGCTACCCTCCCACAGAAGATCAACCTAAAAGGACAGCATACGTGTTGTCTTTTTTCGTTGGTGAGTGCGAGACTAGAAGCCCATTGTTGCAGGGGTGACAGTTGTCGTGGTAAGTGTATACAATACAATGTGACGATGACTGTCATGCCTTTTACGTCCCCAAGCGAGGCGTGAAAACGCATTTCACTAGGCTGCCATATTGTGGGTCCCCATACTGCATTGTCTGCATCGCAATGAGTATGGTGACTACAACTCTTAGGATTCTATTCATGCTCTTTCTCTGACAGAGCAGAGTTACTTTGTCAATTTAAAAAAAAATGATTGACACTAGATTATTTATTATGATTGTTTATACAGATTGTACTTTTAATGTAAATATAAAAATAAATAAATAAAAATATAACAACCACTGTTGGATATAGACTTCTTCTTCCTTGTTACTTATCTTATATGAGGCGATTGAAAGAAAACAGCAGAGAGCTAAAAGTCTATCGCCCCGAAGAAAGGACGCTAGGCAGATACCTATGTAATTCCCGCCAAAATGTAACAATGCGAAATATTATTGACTGCCTGACTGCCTCGATGTCATAGCGGTAGCGAAAGCGACTGCTGTGCTTGAGGTCTTGGGTTCGAATATAATATGCATGTATTTACAAAAAAAGTAGTCAAGTTATCATAGTACAAGCTCTGCTTAGTTTGATACTAGATGACGTTGTATGTTAAATGTCCGAAATATTAATAATTAATATAAATGTCCAATTAAAAACTGTAAACAGACTTTTTTCAATAACTCCAATAATTAAATCGATCCTAAGGTTGATTACTTTTAACGATAAGTCCACCCATTGTACTTGACATTGATAATATTTTGTATTTAGTTTAAAATTTAATATGATGGTAATGTACTCCTAGCCGATTTCGACAATGGCGGTTAGTCCCAACGGAGAGCAGCCAATTACACTACTGTAGATATTATAGCCCACAAGTGTGTGTACAAACACAGGTACACTCTCTGTTCCCTTACTATCACAATCAAATGAGACGGCTATCCGACACGACCGGGGAGAGATCAGGCGGACGACCACCAGCTTTACATGCTTTCTGAGGCACAGAGGTTAGGTCCCCAACTTTCAAACTCCGGGCTCTTATTAAGCCTTTCTATAGGCGGAAAAATACAACAATATTTTTCTGACCCTACCCGAGAATCGAACCTGAGACCTCTTCATTAGCAGTCGCATACGCTAACCACTAGACCAATGAAGCAGTTTAATTTAATGTATATGTAAAATAATTAATAACATTATAATCTGTTCTCACATATTGTTGAATTTAATTAAACCGAAGTATGTTTTCTAATTTACAATTCATGAAATCCGTTTAAAATAAATAAATATTTCGGAGATTTACCACACAAGGCCTTCCATCCCAAACTAAGCAGAGCTTGTACTATGGATGCTAGATAACTGATATAAATGCATAAATACTTTTTTTACGGATTCGATGCCCGCGTCGGACCAAATGTTTGCATGATCTGCAAATATTTGTTTCGACGTTTGGGTGTTTTCTATGTATAATATGAATGTATTTACAAAAAAAAAAGTATTTATGTATTTTATCAGTCAGTCCAGTTGACATAGCACAAACTCTGCTTAGTTTGAAACTCGATGACGTTGTGTGTCAAATGTCCGAAATATTTCTTATTATTATTATTCTCTTTATTTCATTTAAACACATATTCAATACATTTTTAAATATATAAAAAATAAAAAATACATATTTAAAAATATAAAAAATAGTAGACCACCGACATCGGGTACAGGGACCAAGATACCGGTGATTAGGGCTCCAGAGACAGGAACCTCCTCACAATACGGGCCGTGTCAAGGAGGACTGCCTTCTGCATCAGACCCTTGATCCAACCTTCTAACGTGAGCCTCTTAAGGTGTTGGTCGAGGCTCTTCGCTATCAATCCATGAGCAGATATGATTATCGGAACAATAATCACCGAATCCACATTCCACATGTCGGCAATCTCGTGAGACAGATCCAAATACTTCAATTGTTTTTCTTTTTCAACTTTCACGAGATTCTCGTCATGAGGAACGGTGATATCGACAATCATTGCGCGGCGCTCTAATCGATCTACTACCACAATATCAGGCTTATTGGCAACAATAGTCCTATCTGTGATAATAGATCGATCCCAATATAACGTAGCACGACCGTTCTCGAGAACTGGGTCGGGCACATACCTGTAGTAAGGTACTTCGAAATTGATAAGTTGGTATTTAAGGGCAAGTTGTTGGTGTACGATCCTGGCTACTTGGTTGTGCCTGTGCAAATACTCACCGTTAGCAAGACGAGAACAACCGGAAACAATATGCCTAATAGATTCTCCAGGACGGTGGCACGCCCGACAGATGTCAGCCGTACTATCTTTCAGGATATATTTCCGGTAGTTATTCGTCATGATAACTTCGTCCATAATTGCACAAACAAAACCTTCAGTTTCTCCGAAGAGGTCACCAAACCGTAGCCAAGACGTCGACGCTTTAAAGTCTATATCAGACCCATGTAGGGCCCGATAAAATCGACCATGAAGTTCTTTACCCTTCCATACTTCCTTGCGATCAGTAGTACTAAGTACTACAGGTTTGCGCCAATTCTCTTTAGCCAGAGCGAGCGGGGTAAAACCAGTATCTACTGCAACTACATTGCGATGCACTCCCACATTAGTCTGTAGAAAATATTCTCTGAGATTGTATATCTCGCGATTATGTAGAGTCTTGATATTTAATAGACCACGTCCTCCAAACTTTCGCGGAATATACAATCTCATAACCGATGAACGTGGGTGGTGCATGCGGAATGCAGTCAGCAATGTACGGACTCTCCTGTCAAGGGCATCTAATTCGGTCTGAGTCCATCTAAGTACACCAAAGGAATACATCAGAACCGGCATGACCCAACTGTTACAGGCTCGCACCTTGTTACCGCCTGATAAAAGACTTTTAAGTACTTTTTTTAGGCGGCCAAAGAAGCGTTCCTGTAACATTTGTTTCACACCAGGTTCTGGTATTCCCAAAGACTGTGAAAAACCTAGATACTTGTAAGTTTCGGTGGCAGACAGAGATCTGAGTTTTGTTGAATTTGAAAGTTCTATTCCTTCAGATTCTACAATCACGCCCTTCTTTACATACATGACTGCACACTTGTCTACACCAAATTCCATTTTGATAGAATTACTAAAGTTTTCAGTGACCCTTAATAACGCCGTCAATTGTAATTTTGTGGCGGCCAGTAATTTCAAATCATCCATATAAAGAAGGTGAGATATAACTTGATCATCTTTCTGTAACCGATAGCCTAACCCTGAACCCTCTAACAGAGTGCTGAGAGGGTTCAAAGCTAGACAAAACCACAAGGGACTCAGACTGTCACCTTGAAATATACCTCGCTCGATCTTTATAAGTATGTCGTTTAACGCAGTCTGCCGACATCCTGGATAGCGAAGTGTTGTTCTCCATTGACTCATACACGACTTTAAGAAAGTGCACAGAGTTGCATCAATTTTGTACAACTCTAGCATTTTCAAAAGCCATGTATGTGGAACTGAGTCATAAGCCTTCTTATAATCTATCCAACATGTCGCCAGACTCTTACGATTACGACGTACCTGTTGGCTAATGGTCCTGTCTATGATAAGGAGCTCTTTAGTGCCACGGGCCCCACTTCTACATCCATTTTGAGAAATAGAGAGTACCGAATTATTAATTATATGTGTAGTAATTTTGAGTCTCAAAATAGATGTTAGAAGTTTATATGTAGTTGGTAAACAAGTAATAGGTCTAAAATTTTTGGGATCCATGGCACCACCAGATTTGTAGAGTAAATGGGTTACACCAGTGGTTAAAAATTGTGGTAATGAACCAGAATCCAAAGCTGCTTGGAATTGTGATGCCAAACACGCATGTGAGCTTCGGAACCACTTAAGCCAAAAGTTGTGCAGTCCGTCTGGACCAGGTGATTTCCAATTCGGTAATGAACGGACTGCACAACTTACATCATCTTTATTAATAACAATGGGTTCCATAGCTGTTATAGACTCACACGAACGTTTGACATCCTCCAACCAATCACCCTCTGTATGAGTGACAGGCACTGATCAGATGTTACGCCAAAATGAATTAGTGGTATTTTCATCTGGAAAATGCCCATCACTCACACATGGATTCGGTTCCTCCCACTTCCGGTAAACGCATTTCTCATTCCTTTGGAACATTCGATTCTGATTATACCGGTCAACTCGTTTTCTATAACGTCTTATCCTGTTTGCCCATGCATAAACTTTCTGCTTTAGAAAGTCTATGCGCTCTGTGACACAGGACATGTATTGTTGAGGACTAATGGTAGTCCCCAAGAATGCCTGTTTCACAAAGCGCATGACTCTCGGCCGTGTATTACCACTTTGAAAACAAGTTAATTTAGCGATGAGTGTCCTAGTCTCAGCAATACGACGTTCGATTCTACACTGCCAAGCTGGTACAGCATTTTTGTTGCGAGTAGCACTTACGCGTTCAATAAATTTAACACCAGCTACTCTACAAACTGCAACAGCTGCACAGTACAGAATGGAATGTGTATCACTAAGATCTTCGCTATTATCAAAGTAGTCTGATAGTAACGAATCCAGGGCACCCACAAGCGCTAAATTACGTTTATGAATGGGCAAACGGCATAACCGTGGTCTACTATTATTATTTACGAATCGGTATTTTTGAATCGCATCCTCCAAAGCACTCCTTATCTTATCGTTACATTGGGTACTTACGGAAATAACTTCACTCTCCACTAGTTCATCAACATCTTCATTTGATAATGCCAACGAGGTGTGCTGTTGGCTACCATAGTGCGTGACGAAGAAGGGATAGTAAGGTTTCTCCGCATGTCAGAGCGTATCCTCTCAAGTACTGCATCATCCAGCAGGTGACAGCGCTGTATAGCTCGTACTTGATCCGACAATCTTTGTGCTGATACGTTAACGGCTGGTTCAAGCTCCTGAAACAGAGAGACTAGTCTAACACGGTACGCAGTAAGGTTTGTTCCCAACTCTGTAGCCCGAAAATATGCCCGCATGACATTCTCATTTATAGATTTTGTCCACTTCATGCGGCGCACATCACCACCGGTAGCGGGGACCCTGTTTGAGGTCAGTGGTCCTCGTGATCCCAAGCTGGTCGGCGGCCGGGTACTCTCCTGTCGACGTACAGGTGTTGGCGACGTCGGCGGAGAGAAAAACTCGTCGCTAGGACTAGAGCTCGACGCCTCTGCAGCAGCCGGAACTTCCATTATTGCTGCCGGGGATGGCAAGGCGGAGCGGAGCGACGAGTCCGAAGATGTTAATTGTGCTTTTTTTCTAGCTCTCGTAAGCATATTCGCAATTTCTTGAAAATAATTGTATTGACATGACGTTTAAACGTCATGTCTTCGGTAACATATTTTTATTGAAAATGCATTTTGATTGTAGTTTTATTCAAATAATTTCTTGTATACATGTTCATTTTTGTTTCGCTTGATACTTTATACTTTTTGATGATGAATTTGGTAAGTTTGTAGTAATATATTATGTATTTTTAAAATGTGTATGAAAAATGCCAACTGCTTCTGGTGTTGCTAGTTTATTATATACTTATTATTATTATAATTACTCTTCCTGGGTGAGAGTAGAATCCATGATCTCTGGTTAAGCAGTCAGAGTCACTTATCACTAGCCGTACAAGCCAGTCATTGTTATTATGAGTCCAGTTTGATTTCAAGAAATTTATTATATTTTAAATTATACAATTATTTCTCTTTCATGATTTATTTACGTAACAAAAGTAGCTTTGAAAGTAGATTAAATTATATAGTACCAGTACTAGTTACCCGTGGCTCTTGCTGTACTCGTATATCGATTTACGCGGGAAAAGTAACCTATATCATTCTTCAAGAACCAAAGAGTCTCCATATAAAATTTAATTAATATCGATTCGGCGGTTTAGCGGCAACAGAGAAACAAAGATTACTTTAAACATTATAATATCGTTAGGGATTATATTAAATCAAAATAAATTATATTGATTTTCCGAAGTTCCAACTGACGCAGAATCTCTCATGTCACCGATTAAGAGCTCGAATGTTAACTGAATATCTTCGCATCTGTCACATGTCAGCTATGCCACGAAGCTCGACATTCCCATTTAAGTCTGTTGATTCATTCATGAACCGGATCCTGATAGCGGGACGTACGACCTAAAAGCTCCGACACGAGACTTAGTTGAACAATTATGTACGAGCTACACTTGCCAACACATATCGTCTATACAAACTATATAGTTTGTATTGTAGAGTATTGTAAGCAATATCAATAATTGGTACTAGTGTTGCACTTTGAATGAACCTCTCATCTCCCAAATTGTCCTAATTTAAGAGTTGGTTATCCTATAACGTGTATTATTTAGTGTATGTACACATATAAAATCTGGTGATTAGAGGTATATTTAAAATCGCTGACAGTAGTAACAGATTTTAGTAAAAACTTTGTGGTTTATAAGTTATTCAAATAATATTTGAAGACCTTGAATCTATTGGACTGGCATCGTACAATTGTTACTTTGTTGATACTGTCTATCGTTTGAACAGGACCTTACGGTATTTAACCTGTTGAAATCACGTACTACCTAGACCTTTAGCCCTCAATTAAATAGATAATAATCACAAGATTGAGTACATTAATAACGATCAATTCCTTAATCCATCCATCCACCCTCAATTCGATTAAAACTTTACATCGAGTTAACAAAAGTTTATTAAATGTTACAGTCTTAATATTACATAAATTATATTATTTATGACTCAGGGTAGATATATTTCTGATATGAATTACTAAATGAAAAGTTTTCTTGCGTTGTAAGTACCTTTTGATTTTATGATCAATTTGGCTTCCTTTTTTAGAGTTCACATTTGTGTCATATTGTGCAATTTGGAGACACTTTCTAATTTCATGAGAGATAATGTTTTAGATGAAGGAACTCTCTCTCTCTCTAAATTCGAGTACTATCAAAATTTCTACCGTTTTTAACGCACTTGCCTACTTACCTTATACTTTCGCAACCTATTATTCTTTATTTTCATTTAATTGATACTTTATTGTGGTTCTTAACTGACTAAAATTAACGATATTTGGTAAGCAATTCAGCCACTGTTTTCGTATTTGGGTATGCAAGAACACATGTTTAAATTTACCGAAAACTGACTGAACATTTCTAAACACATTTTTTTCTCGAATATGAACAAAAGTAGCAACGAAATATGTTACAAAATTCAACACAAACTGCGTATGAAATAAAATGTAGGAGGAAATATAATTCTAAAGCGCGGTCAAAGCGGGTATGCAGGTGGCTGGGAGGCTCATTACCGCTTGCTTTAGGGGTGAAGGGGCGGTTGTGGGAAGGTGGAGGGTGTATGACGTCACGCGCCCTGTCGCAATGCTGTGTTGTTGTGTGTTGCCGAGCTGTCGGTGGCAAACTACATGCAAATACGCGTCTCGGCAAATAAATACATTGAATAATAATATAGGTATGTCTTATTTAAAAGAAAAACATCTTGTACGTTTGTTTTACAAAGTGGTATCTTTGATAATACTCGTAAAAAAGTTTGTGAATAATTAGAACTTTATGTACTACATAGTTTTACTGTCTGCAAAACGTCTGTAGACCACCTGTAGAGAAGTATTCTTAAAGTTATATGCGCTTTATTGTTTCTTGTATATTCATTAAAAAAATAATAATAAAAATGATGTGTATGAAAGAAAGTACAAACTATCCTAAACCAAATAAGTTTTAAGTTTAATCGAATTCGATAGATCGGTTTTGAATAATTTACACTTTTAGAAAACACAATACAAATTTCGTTTTTAAATTAATTCCATTATAAGTAATATTTAAAAAAATATCATAATACAATTTCTTTTTAAATTAAATCTAAAAATTTAAAATTGGTTTACAAATTATTAAAGTATTATATTTATCAGACTTTTGCATTATCTACTAGCAATGGAAAAGTCTGATAAAGACAATAATAATTATTATTTTTATTATAAACCATCCTTGCCATTTACATTTACTTGACAGCGATGCCGTATAGGTTAGAGAGCCTAGAGTGAGTTTATTTCACAACAACTCAATTAACTCATAAAATAAAAAAAACTCTAAAATCTTCACCAATTGAAACGCCAAAAGCGCTCGCCGTCGAGAACGAGTGGATGTAAAATAAACTCACCATTGTAATTCTACACTACTATTGCACAGAAAAATATAATAAAGAACAAATAGGCTGTAAGTAATACGGTAAATAATTAAATTGTTCCTTTTTAATCAAATGAAACTCTCACTACACGAGAACATTATTCTTTCGTCTTCCACCTGAAGAACATTCTAGTAATTTTTATGGTAGCGGTAAAATATAAGGGTTACCATCATTTACCATACCGTCACACGCTAATACAGAATGGTTTATTGACAAAAAAGTTTTAATAGCCGCAGACAGTTGTCGGGAGATTATCCGAACAAGAGTGTTATTTTTCAGCATAATAGCCTCGCGGAAGTTTTGAGTTACGTTGGTTTAACTAACATTAATTTGCTGTAGATTTAAAGTGATTGCTGAGTTGGTAAATTTTATTGCGGTAAAGTTAACTCCAGTATAATGGATTATATAAAATATAAAAGATATTTACTGTTTATCTTAGTTTCAACGTTTCATCTTACACTCATTTAGATGAGCCACACTAATATTCGCTCATTTATGTAATGTTCATCGGTATAAACTGATCCGTGTAGAGACGAATTAAAAATATGGAGTACCACTACACCTACTCAGCCTCTGAGTGTCGTAAGAGGCGAGTAAGGAGAAGGAAAACTTGAAACAAACCTTATGCTAAAACCTCTTTGCTAAGGAGAGACCTATGTCCATTAGTGGAATATTAAAGGGTGTTGATATTGATAATGATAAACTACAAGGGGGCAACCAAGTAAATATGATCATGAAATATTGTATAATTATGGTAAGTAATCACCACCGTTCTGTTCCTCCAACTCAACAAATCAAGAGAAAGCAGTGGGTTGCCGCCCTTTTAGTTACACCAGAATTGAGTCATCAATAATTTCGTGTTGAAACCGTGGTGTCACTCAGGTCTACCGTGAGTAGCTGTAGCAGTGTAGACTCTGGGTAAATTTTTTGAAGAAAGCACCGTAGTTTTGAGTTGACTTATCCGTACAAATGGCACACAAACCCCAGCCATCGTGATAAATAATTGGTATTAATATGGCATAAACTTAAAGACCTTAAAATCTTATAGCCGTTTGCCAATTCTGTGATAGGAAGAGCTATTGGCCTATTACGACAGGGGTGTAAATCAAATGTAACTAAAACATTAACTACATACAACTACCTACATAAATATTTAATTGATGAAAGTATTATTCGCTATCGTCATGTTCTAAGTAAAATAATAACTGTTTACTCTTTTACATGTAATGTCAAGTGTCGTATCAAAATAATACAGCAACATCAAGGGTAAAATTTATTTTATTTTGACGTTGTTTAATTTTCATTATTATCGCAACTGCAATTGTTTTAAGAGAATTGCATTTTCTGTGAATTCGAGAAACTTCACGGTTGGGTTTATTATGAAAATGTCGTGTTCTGCCTGTCATGCTTGTTTTGAAATTAGAATGTACGTAATGGTTTTGTCTCGTCTGTTTCATGTTTTATATTCCGGTTTGAATTATTAATGATCTCTGAAAAATGTGAATGAATGAATTGTAGCAAGTATGCCATCGGTCAATGGTTAGTAATATTTTTAATGTGTGTTTATTCATTTGTTTATTGTGTTTTTACGCTTTAAGTACACAACTGACAATTATTACAAACACTTCGTATTCTTTTTAATATTTATATTTATAAAGTATTTCACAGTAGAAATTATTTATAAAATATGAAACTAGATTTTATTAATAAATTTAAATTTAAAAAAAAAATATACGAGTATTTAGAGTATAGTATTGTATGCATACAAAGTAACACGCTATGTTTGCGCACAAATAGATCAAATCAATCTGAGTAATATCAGCATCTCACAAAAACAGGCATTGTAAAAACGATATGAAACTTGACAATCGATAATCTGTTTCATTGTATATAAAACTTTAAGTTCATTTATGTACGCTTCAAAAAGTAAAAAAAGAAAAAAAAGTGAAATTTTGACATGATGTAAAACTTCTACAGAGACGGTCTTTCTTTATTTTTCGCGATAGTTTTATGCCTCATCTTTTATCAATGCAACCACAAAATGCCACAGTAAAGCTTAGAAGGGTTCAGCTAGTTAATTATAAGAGAGTTGATCCTAACATTTTAGACCCCAAACTGTCGCTTACAGTAGTGTTTGAAACTAATTTCCTGCCGCAGATGCTCAAATCGCGGTTTTCGCTACAGAATATGTATAAAGTTTGTCAAACGGAGGTTTATAGCGCGTAATTACCGTTATAAAAGGAAAAACAAAACATGGTCTGATGACGTCAATTGTTACCATGATGACATAAAAATAACAGTAAATGGTAAATTAACTTATTTTTCTATGAGGTTATAGGTAGTGATTTTTTTGTTAATAATATGAACAATTTTGGCCAATGAGTGTGATGGTGTAGTAGTCTAATGAACAAATACTTAAGTATATAATCTCGTAGCGCGGTGCTACATGCTACGACATTGATACAGTAGCCTTCTACGAGTCCGAGGCAATAGACGAAATCTTGGATGCTTTGTTGATTTTGTTATGGCAGGAATACTAAGAATTAAACTATGCCATGAACATGCTCATGTTCATTATCAAATAAATGATTAATTATATTAATTTTTTCAAGTAAATGATTTACAGATATTTTTGTACACCGGACTTACAGCTAGAACACGCCGCCGCCATTTCGCAATCCAGCGTAGCAACAAATGAATCTAAAGAAAAGTTATAAATATTATAAACATTATTAGGACATCTTTTAAATATGTTTAGTTCTATCTGTTACATATTTTTAATAAACATACAATTATCTCAATCGTTTCTGTGTTATATGTTTGCTTTATAAATTGAATAGTGTTCATTTACTAAATGAATGGATGTTTACAAATATGTCTTTTGCTATGCTTTCGATAAGGAGTATGTGCAAAGATTTAATTATTTAATAATAATAAAATAATAATAAATATTTTGGACATTTGACACACAACGTCATCTAGTTTCAAACTAAGCAGAGCTTGTGCTATAATAACTTGACTGACCGATAGAATATTTTTATACTTTTTTTTGTAAATACGTACATATTATACATAAAAAACACCCAAACTTAGAAACAAATATTTGCAGATCATACAAACATTTGGTCCGACCCGAGAAACGAACCCGAGACCTCAAACATAGCAGTCGCATTCACTACCGCTACGCTACCGAGGTAGTCAAATAATATTATAATAATATAATGTTCAGATGACAAGCCAAATCAAGGCAAATCAAGTAAAAAATAAACTGCTTTATGGTTCGGAAGCTGTTTTTTTTAATGAATGAACTGGACATGTAGAAGGACTGTGCTACAGTACTTCTCTAATTTGCATGATTAAAAAAGTATTTATTTTGGTTTAATAAACTTTCTTCTGTTCTTACTTTAAGTTGAAATATTTTAAAGGCAACATAATGGGACTATTCCATATTGACAATATTTTACATTATTGTAAAGTAAATTTAAAATCATTTGAATCCAATATCTTATGCTACTTAATCCATTTTTGTAAAGGAAAATTAGATTTTTTTTTATATACGGGTTGTTACTGGGTATTTCGAACACATGTTAAATCCTAAAGGACCGGCATTCCAACTTCAACGCGAATATGTGACTGACATAATGCAGCACTATTGCAGGTTATACATTCACATGACTTCGATGAAATTAGAAATCGTGTTCAAAGTAGACATCCTTAAATGTATGTATGTAGTATGTATGTATGTATGTAGTATTCATGTGATAAGAAAATCCATGTCGTTCCAAATTTCCATGTTATGAGGCAGTATAGCTTTGTGGTGATGGATTAAGAATACGAAGAGTCACCACCCCTATTCATTCTATGGATGTCGTATGAGGTATCTAAAGGGAAAAACTACGCAAAATATTATCACATTAACGAGACGAAAAACTTGAGAGAAATCTTATACCAATTCGTCTGGCCAGTTCAAATATAGAGGATAAAAATCGTGTCCAAGTCTATTCCGACATTCGTATCCACGTGTTTGTGACCATTACATTTCTTAATTAAATATTATTATTACAGCAACATTAAACAATATATATATATACATATATTGTTTTGTGTTTTTATAATAAATATTTCTCTACAGTTTTAGTTTTAAGTTATAACTTGCCAAAGTTCTTTGGTTTGAATTTTTGTCCACTTAAGTTCGTTGCGTGGGAAAGAAACTAGGTATAAACTTTAAACATAAACTTAGTGCTACAGAGCAAGGCGTTCTCTCTCATTTCTTTTTGTTTTATTTCTTATGAATGAGAGAGCTTCTTTCTTTATTTCCTCAGAAATTCTAAGATTGCTGATTAATTATTCATGAGAAATAACTAGTATTTTTCAATTTATGACTAACTGGACGAAAGGCGTAGCGGTTTAGGTAGTCGCCACGTCGCTTTCTGCTCTTCACCATACTGTTTGTGATCCACAAATTGTTGTTTTGAATCTGTATGTTCTTTATGTTTGTTACATATATGTTTCTTTAGTCCTTCACGACATAAGATGTAAGTATTTTCAATTTAGAAGTTGTCTTTAAAATAAAATCATATCTTTATCTTTAGTAAAGATATTATGATATAAAAGGATTATATATATATATATATATATAAACCAAAGTTCCAAAGTATTCATTGGATTTTAATACGGTTTTTACCATAATTTAGGTTACGTTTCCAGAAAGATGTAGATACATATTTATAATACTACACATAAAAAGTCTGTGTTTTGTGAAGCGCAGAATGTTTTAACGCTTGTGTTGCATATATTGACTAAACTTTACTGGGTATATTAGAATGATGTGTTATTGTATTCTGTACCATAATAATATCTACAAAGAAGTCCACATCTACCATTAACCATTTTTATGTTTAAAGATTTAATTTATTTGAGAGTTACGTTATTTTGGCTAAAATACATAAGATGTGTTTTTAATTTACTGTAGACCACAATTATCTTTTACATTACTACCTTAAAAGGTATCAGATAATTAAAATATACGTGTCCGTCCGTGTAGTGACGGATTAAGAATACATAGTGCTACCACCCCTATTCATACTGTGGGTGTCGTAAAAGGCGACTAAGGGACCAAGTATATAAGACAACATCATTACAAAAAGATAAAAAACTTGAAACAAATCCTATTCCAACCCGTCTGGCCAGCATGGAATAGTAGGCCAAAACCTCCTTGCTAAGGAGAGGCCTATGTCCAGCAGCAGACTGTTGACGTTGATAATTGATGATGTACGAGCAGAACTGCCAACACCATTGCATCCGTGCGAAGCGGGTGGGTCGCTACAGTGAGTACATGTATAAAATTGTTAGATTGATTTTGCTTCTATAGCTGAAAAAACAAATAATCTTACAAGTTATTATCATAGCTATTCTTTCCAAAGTATCTGCTTAAAATGCCTTAAACAAGTGTTACACAGCATTCCAGATCCTGTACAGCATGGCTGGTTTAGACATCACTCTAGTCCCAAAATACTTCATCCAGTACCTCTTTAAATAAATTTATGTTTTACGGACTTTCTCTTAAACTGTTTAATACCAATTCCCGTTTAAGTAATGAGAAGGTAAATTATTAAGTTATAAAATTTGATTTTGAGAATCTTCATAACTCTCGAGGAATCAGTTTATGTTCAGTTAAAGACACCGCTGAATGGTTAATAAAAAGTTTTTAAGTGTTACCAGTAAAAATATTATTAAATGAAATAATATGTACATAATTTAACTTCAAGCACCTGTATTTCAAAAGGCTTTTAACGGTTCCAAACATCGATCAAAGGCAGTGTCTGTATAAATTACGCGACTTTTCGGTCAATATTTCGTATTTATAACGAATCTTTTGTTCGGTTCAGTACTGATAGTGATTAAATGCTTTTTAAACCTCTCATATCCTTTTGCTTTGAGAAGAAAAATATGGCGGTGAAATTATTTCTATAGACAGCGTAAAAAAGTGCTAAACTAAGGATTTTTTTTAATTTTGTTGTCTATGTAAAATTATATTAATTACACACTCTACTTTAAAAAGACCACATCTGAAAGATATTTTTAACAACTAAAAAATAATGTACATACAAGAATAAAATGTGAATACGTGCAGCTTTTTTTAGACTAAACATTAAGTACTAATCAACATCGGAAATAAAGTCCGAAACGTCTTGTAATAAAACTCATAAATATGTGTACAAAAAACCATTAAAGCAATCACATTTAAAATATAATATAAACACAAAATACATTTTAACATGTTTGCCAAAATTTGTACACTCGGATTATTTAGTAAGGCCCATTCACGTTACGTAAAAACAAATAGAGTTGTATTTTTTTAACATGGCGTGTAGATTCAAATCGAAAAATATAAAAACGACAATTTCATTTGCATCACAGTATGCAGACTGTTCGCCAGAGGGTAATATAAATATGAAGACTAAACTTAGGGTGTGGTTCCTCAGTATGAATTCTGTTAAATACTATTTGTGATTTTTAATCTGGTATTAATTATAATACATGGGTATATACATTATAATAAATAATGACGTATAAGAGTAATAAAAATAAATATTAAGAGCGGTGAATCATCATCATTAGCCTATCCAGTCCTGTTCACTGCTGGGCATAGGTCTCTCCAATTGTAGTTCGCTGCAGGACATAGGCCTGTCCAAAGGCACGCCACTTAGTTGGATGCTCGGGCCTAGTTCCTGCAGCCATCTTACACAAATTATTACTAAAACGGATCACGTGCTGGTAAAAGACTATCGTTATGATAGGCATTTGTGAATCCAAAACCACAGTTGTGCTGCCATTCTTAAAACCAAGAGCAATAAAAGAGTTTTAGTAGATTCTTTTACTAAAGCCTATTCACATATTATTTCTCATTGCCATCTAAATTACTATTTACATTATGCATTATCAACTCTTAAATCAATATCACTGACATCAATGCATCAACATCACGATAAATATTAAATGTAAGTATTTTTATTTCTTGATTTTTCCAAAAGAATATTTCAAATTGAAGTTAAAGAACAAAAAACAATAATTTAACCAAATTGAATAAAAACATACATACATACATACGTATACAAAATCACACATGTTTCCCAGGAGGTAGAGGCGTATTAAACGCCCTCTTTTCGTCAGTATTTTGATCCCACGGTGGCGAGCCTATTGCTGCTAATCGGGATGTTTTGTTTACCAGAGCCTTGTTCGTTGATCAGTAGATGCACCTCTTGTAGGTAAAGTTGACTTGGGACCTTAAGTTCTTGGGGTGACCTTGTGCACCAATGTAAGTAAAAAACAAGTTACTAAAAATATTTTAAGAAAATAAATAATATATAAATAAAACCCTAAATAATATAGAACAAGGCTATCACCATAAAGCATCAGAAATGTTTGCTATTTGCCCGCTCTACACAGCAGCAGGACAATATTTAACTCATGTATGCATATAATGCAGATGTATACACATATATACTATACTGAGATGAAGTAGCCAGGAATGCCCAAGAGAGCAATTCATGAGCACACATACCAATGTAGATCTTGTATTGTCTACCTGCAGCGAAATGACCTCAACTGTTCAATTGGCTGAATACATCATTGTACAAATTGGACAGTATACCTACGCTTCTAAATTGTTTATCCTACAATAGGATAAACGTCAATATAAGTTAACTGCCTATGACTTTTCAAAAACAAAATGGTTGTATTTTTTGTTTAAATCATGATCAATTTGCAAAACTCTCCAATGGAATTGTGCTTCATCCATTCCTTTACTTGTATTTTATCAATTGCTTGACAATGTTCGTAAGAGTTTAGAAATTAAACTGTAAAATGCACTATAATAATACATATACATATATACATTTTATCTATATAACCATGCATAGACAATGTGTATTATTTCTTTCCATACAAGTTTAGTTGCGTTCTATTGTCGATACGTTCTATAGCGATATGAAAAAATGTGCCTATAATGTATTCCAAAATTGAAAAAAAAAACTCTGGTATAAAAAAATACATAGCTATTTTTAATTTGTTTTTATAGTTAAAATATTTTTTATAAGATCATTAAATTTACACAATTAGCACTAGACTTATCACTTGAGTAATTGATGCTATTAAGGACTTTTTAACTTTGTGCAATAATATTTAAATATTGGGTAAAAATTTTAAATTTTTATATAAAATTTATTATAATAATTTTATGAAACGAAAATTAATTTATTGGAAATTGAGTTTTGTTAATAAACTTTGAATGAGCTCATGTAATTGGGATACTTGTGATAATGCACCAACAACAGTTGCTGCATTTTTAACAAAGGTACAGCGACACGTAAATCCGAAATTTTAGGATTATTCGAAATAAATCATTTTACATCATTGTTTATTTGTAAATTGACAAAGCGAGACTTTGAAAAAATATCCAATCATATTTTTTAGAATACACAGTTTATTTCGATGTATCCACAAAATATGAGTATAGACATATATCCGAAGCAAGATTTATTGTGAAGTAGATAATGGTCAAGGGGAGTTATCGCTCTGTATCAAATTTACTGTTATGTGTTCCGTTTGGCTACCGAAATTGTTATGAAAGCTACGTTTTTTAAAATAATTGGAATAAAATATTTATAATAACCTTTTCTGATCTAGCTCAGATGAACCCGATGTGATGTACCTACTCCTAGCCGATTTCTTTCACGGTGGCCAGTCTCAACGGAGGCAAGCCAACAACGCAAGAGATATCATAGAGCACAAGTGTGTAGGCAAACACCAGAGTACTCTTTGTTCTCTCACTCTCACAATCCGATGGGACTGCTATCCAACATGACCAGAGAGGGATCAGGCGTAGGATCGACAGCTTTAAAACCTCAATTTCCACACTCCGGGCTATTATTAAGCATTTCTGTAATCGGAAAAATTCAATAACACTAATCGAAATACCTCTTGATTGACAGTCCAGTACACTAGCCGCTAGATCACCCCGATAAATTGAATCACAACTGAAACAAAAGCGCAAAGAAAAAGAATCGCATTAATGGGATATTTTCCTTTGTGTTTGATGATAAGTGGTTAATCATTACAGATGAACTTGCCGAAACCGGTCAGATAACGGCAAATTAGTCGGTGAAGTTAAGTCACGCCACCTATTTAAGTTTAAGTCATCCGTACAACTTATTACACTTGACTTTAGGAGGCAGGATTTATACGTTATAAGTAAAGACATTCTTTGTTATCAAATCTATTATATCCCCCAATTTTCTTGTTTTTTCGTCGTTTAATTGTTAAAACGGACTAAGGGATAAAATACAAAATAGCCTTACTTGATTAATATTACTGTTTTCTGTTTCACTGGGATAATTATGAGTTATTCTCTGAATATTAGAACAAATGTTTCTCTTTGTTTTTCTTACGCAGAATTATTGTTATTGGTACAGATACAAATTACATAAAATTCTTAAATAACGGTAAATGGGTTTCTAAATTACTAGAATCCTTTTATTATGTCCACTCTTTAGATAGAGAGAGGAGAGAGGCAGAGAATTCGACGAAACTTATAAATTTAGTTGTCCATTTAACATTCCACTCGAGTAACGTAATACAGTGGAACCACGCTGATAGGCTAGTAGGCCGGCTCGACCGGGATAGTACTACGCTCCCACAGAAGATCAACCTAAAGTGACAGCTTCCATGCTGTCGTGTTTGGTGAGTGCGAGATCGGGGGCCCATTGATGCAGGGGTGACAGTTATCGTGGTAAGTGTGTACAATGCAACACTACGATGACTGTCACGCCTTTTACATCTCCAAACGAAGTGTAAAAAGCATCTTACTAGGCCGCCATAATGTGAGTTACCATGCTGCATTGTCTGCATTCGCAATGAGTATGGTGACCACAACTCTTGGATTCTATTCATACTTTCCATCAGGCAGAGTAGAGTCACTTTGGCAGACTCGTAAAATAAAAAAGAAAAAACATTTTTTAAGGTTTATGAAACTGTAGAACATTTTCTATAGTTTTGTATTATGAATAAATAATAAAAGTATAAACCAAGATAACGTTTTGTACACAGTCAATATACCTATTTAGTTCCGTGTGGCTAATAACAAACGTCCACATATTTTGTGCATAATTTATGATTTAAACGCTGTACAAAGTGTGCCGCATTATTACGGACCCAAAAACAACTGGGACGAACAAAATGAGCTCTCTTGAAAAGGTAAATTGAAAAAAGGGTTTTTACTTTGCACATTTCTTTGACGTAAAATGTTTACAAAATCGAGTTATTTATTTACAGTGATAATATTGTTTTCGTACATATTGCGCAATGCAGTGCAGATTTAAATTAAACGTTGTTCATATAACGACTTTTAGATAATGCATGAGTATACTTATTTGTATATAGATAGTTATTTTTAATATGACACTTTAACATTATCATTTGTATTGATCTCAAATCAATCAACTCATGATTTCCACTAGTACTAATAGGTATCAGTATTAGATCCTCAGAAGTTACATACCATAACTACCAAACTGAAGATTAGCGGTAGCATTCTCTGTTGAACGTCCTCGTAGCTTTCAGATGCGTGATAGGTTGTTGACACAGACGCTATGACAAATAATCCCTTAATGTCATTTGCTTTTAGTGATTCCTCTGATTGTGTTTTATCACAAGGGACAGGTCATTTAAACTTGAACACGATCTTCATTGATCCCGTTGATAGAAAAACCACTAAAAAGCTAAAATATACGGGCTTTAATTGAGTAGATGACTGTATCGTAAATAAATACCAATGTCCACTTCATTGCAACTAATATCGTGCCACATCTCGGCAAATACAATTAACATAGCTTATTATTATTACTACGAATTTCAATCAAATATACAGGGAAATATATTGTTCAATTGAGTAGTCTAAAACAGTGAAGTAACAGTTTTGTATTTAATACATTTTTCATACAAAATTGTCGTTTTGACAGGCGATAAAAAGTAACTAATTTGACTAAGGTGTCATCTAGCCTATTGCACTTGTTACGCAAATTATTACGTAACAGTTTTTGTCCAAACCTTATATTCTATTATTTTAAATAATGTAGTGTTATAATGTGTGCTTGGTACCTAAATACGTTTAAAGTCGGTGCCACGGAATTACAAAGATATTACAAAAAGGTAAGCGATTACCAAATTTAGAAAACATGTCAACAACACTATAATGTTATGACTGCCTCGGTGGCGTAGCGGTAGCGAATGCGACGCTGTGCGGTCTCGGGTTCGATTCCCGGGTCGCACCAAGTGTTTGTATGATCTGTAACTACGTATTTATTTCGAAGTCTAAGTTTTTTCTATGTATAATGTGTCAGTATTATCAAAAAAAAAGTATATAAGTATTCTATCAGTCAGTCTAGTTATCATAGCACAAGCTCTGTTTAATTCGAAACTAGATGACGTTGTGTGTAAAATGTCCCAAAAAATGTATCAAAAATATTTTTAGATGACTTTCAACAAAGTCTTTGAGATGAGTTAAGTTAGAACAATGATGATTGCCGCACGAAAGCAAGCGAGCAAAGCGAGCATGAGCCAGATTCCTCTCTGTTGTTGGTAAATCACTTTACCAGTAGTAAACTAGGTATTTCATACATAATTGAAATATCAAAATCATTGGTCAATCGTTCATTATATCGACCCATTTTAGTTTAATCAATATTTAGTAACTTAAGTCGATTATGCGTTATGCATATGAGTCTGTAGTTGTCTCGAAAGTAGTTAAAATATCTATTGGGTTTGGCACCGACGTTACACTTATTACAGGTATAACACTACATTATTTAAATTAATAGATAATTAGGACAAGAACACACATACTAAATGTCGCATAGTTTATAGTTTTAGTTTAGTACAAAGCCAGTTTATTTATGCTTTTTAGAAGTTCTTGGCAAGAAATTTTCGTCTCATGTTTATTGTAGTCGTTTTTATTTTATTAAAAAGACGCGTTCTAATTGAAGTTCTTTTTTATTTTTTACTTTTTTATCGTGTAACTTAAACTTTAAACATTTATTCCAAACCAAAACGAATATAAAAAAATATTGAAATATATAATTGATAGATACATACCAGACAAGCTAGTCAAAAAAAGTATACAAATATTGAAATGTTTCGAACGTTATACCTATACGATTTCTTTTCACTGATCTTTCTCCGTAGCTTTCATTGTTAATAGTGAAAGGAATCTAAGTCTGCATTAATCTGTACACCTAACGTTACTGTTACGACCTCATTCTTCTTGATTCAAAAGTCTTCCAATGAAAAATGTACTATAAATCGAGACCGGAGGCCTATTGATGCAGGTATGACAGTTATCGTGGCAAGTGTGTAAAACACAATGCCACGGTGACTTTCATGTCTTTTACGTCCCAAAACGAGGCGTGAAAAAGCATTTTAATAGGCCACCATAGTGTGGGATACCATACTGCGTTGTCTGCATTCGCAATGAGTATGGTGACCACAACTCTTAGATTCTATTCATGCTTTCTCAGGCAGAGTAGAGTTACTTTGGCAGGCTCGTAAATAAACAAAAAATGTGTATTTGTTGATTTTTATTTCTTATTTTATCTTTTAGATATTTCCTAGACATTCCTCCAGTTGATACTCTCTCCAAACATGTTAACCAACAAACTGCTCCTTTTTCAGTAATTGATGTTTAAGAGTCCATAGGGAATTTTGTGGAACAGTTGCTTAAAACTCTAGTTTATTCGTAAAATATATTACTGTAAGTAAAACTTTTACAGTGTCAAATATATATTGTTTTTTGTTGTTCGCTGCACAGATGTAAACAAGTTGTTAAGTCGGTCTCGATTTAACAAGTTGTATCTGACAAATAAGTTTATTTTACCTGCCCCACTTCTGGAATAGGTGTATGTCAAAGTGTCATTGTATTCTGAAGGTTAGATTAATATTTATAAGTTAGTTCCAGGTATAGTAGGCCGCTAGGGTATTCCCCGTGTTCCGTGTACATATTCTGAGAAATCTGTTTCACATAATCAACATTATACGACATAAAAATACTCAATTCGTTTTATCTAGGGTTTTATTAATATTGTTTATTCTGTTATCTATGAAATTTCTAATTGACCTTCTTTTTTCGTGGTAAAATTATACAATATTATGAGAGTTGTAAGTTTTTCTATAATTGTACAACTAATAAAATAAACTTTTTGGACTATTAAATTACAGTTCAATGAAAGAAAAGCTGACACATTTTATTTTCTATTAAATAATGTGAGGTAAGTTCTCACATATAGTTACTATATCACTTATATGTTATTTGTAATACTACTCAAAGCAATAGGAGTATAATTAGACTGACTTCGTATTACTAGTAGTTAAAGTTACTAACGGGTATGATTATGACATGAACTAACTTAAACATCGGTGGTGTTATAATTAATATGTCGAACTTGCAATTACCTGTTATCGAGTACAGTATTTACACAATCTTAGCTAAAGGAGTTATCACCAGTACGAGTACCACATAGTTTAAAAAAAAGTCATAAACATACGTCAGTAAAGACGTATGTTTTAAAAGTTTTGGACAAGGAGCCTTTACTTAGCATGGTTACCAATACCTTACTACTCCTTTACTCAACGTCTTAAGCAATGAGTTGTATTGTCCTAATTATTATTAGTACTATTTAGTACGTTTGAAAGCGTGATGTTAAATATATGTTGACAGAGTGGGCATAAGTGGTCTGTAAATAAATAACCCACTACGTTTAGTGGCCTATTTATTTACAGGTTAGAAATACGGATATACTTATATATGGATACACAAAGAAAAATGCACAAGACAGTTTGAAGACTACATGTAAAAAGTGTACAATCTAATACCAAAAAGGTATCTAATAACTAATTTTGTAACGTGAAATTCGTTAGTTCTACGACATTCAGCTTACAAAGACTTCTGAAAATCAGGTGGTTTTTAAGGTTATAGGCGGCTGACAGTGCACTTATCCTTAGACAATTTCATGTAACACAATAATTAATTATTTTACATGGGTTTTACGTCTCATTTTTAGCTTTTGACGATTTGATGTATCGTATATCATGTCGATCTCTAGTCTCTATCCTGTTACAGATAATATACAATAACAGATATCTGTAGAGTACAATATTGGACCAATAATATAGATGTCTTTTGACATTTAATAGAGCAACAGATCTTTTTACAAAGTAAAATTACTAGGGTAGCATAAAACGGAAGTGAATTTCATTAAAAAAAATGTGGTAAGACTCTAGTTTAATACAATGATTTAAACTGCATTTAATACAACTAATGAAATAGTGAGAGAAACTTATTTTGCAGAGTATGAATACTGTTTTTTTTACATTTTATGTCATCTAAGACGTTAGAAACTTTTAAAATAAATACTGCTTGGAATTTATTACAAAGAATTCTAATTACAAATGTATTAAAAAGATTAATCGTAGATATATTGAAAACATGTAGAGACGATAAAATCTACTTAATGGGCGTTCCACAAACTATCAAATGTTAAAACCCAATATACACTTTTTATAGCCATTTTACGACCTATTTCGTTGTTACTTCAAACTTTCCAATATACTTCAAACCCCTCAGTGCTTTTTAAAATATTTAAAAGCTGCGCAACACTTGGAAACTAATATCACTGTTAAATTAAAGTTTGCACTTTAATTTAAAGTAGCTTATTTTTAGATGTTCAGTTTAATGTACATTTTATAAAGATATATTTCAATTAATTTAAAGTAAGAAAGAGAAAAATATACATTACTATCAATATTACATTTCTTGTTCTATATGCATAGAAGTAGTATATTGCTATTTTTAACTATAACTGGACTATTTTTTTTTTTGTAAATTCGTCTATTGACTAAAAAGTTATTAAGTTTTATCATATTTCATGAATTAAAGACTACTAAAGACACCTCAAAACAAGATTGCAAAAAGATTTTGAATGCCGTGTACGCTTACAAGTATTAATAGGAGCACATTTCTACAAAACGCCACTGAAAAGATTATTATAGAAAAGTGAGGTTGGTAATTTCTCTTTAGATGTTTTCAGCTTTTCAAAGATGTTGAATTCGCCTTAGAGGTAATTTTGTACTCTTAGATTTATTTGCTGCAACAGGTAAAGATTCGTCATGTTATGAAAAATTCTGTAAAGATTCCAACGCAATACATTTTCCTTGAATTCTGAGTATTTAGAATTGAAAATAACTAGGAATAAGCACTATTGACTTTATAAATTTATAAGAAACGGACATAAAGCACTCAGGACCATAATTTGTTAATCAAGAAAGTGTTGTCGCATGTGGGGTTTGATTCCCATAGTACTCAGCACCGAAAACGCCATATCGACCGCTAAGACCACTACGCTATCAGTACACTCGAAATTATTTATTTATTTTTTCTTAAGAAGATAACGCCCGCACTAGGAATTAATTCTGTGTCGCGGATAACTTTACAAACACAAGAAACGAACACAAAGAATGCCCAAACAACAATTTATGGATCACATAAAGTATTTGTCGCATGTAGGGTTTAAACCCACAACACTCAGCGAAGTAGAGACCAGCATGGCAACCGTTTAAACGTCTGGGCCATTTGTGATATCAAATTATATCTTAAATAAATTATCTAATGTCATGTAAATTAAACTTGATTTCTAGAAATTTAATTGGAAAAACTTCTCCTCTTATTTTGTTTTTCTTGGAACAAAATTATTTAACAAACACATCAGTGTGTTAGAAGGAAACATCGACATACCAACGGAGTCTTGTCATTTAAAATATCTCTTTTCATTTTTCAGAATAATAGACATTTATTGCCAGAATGAATAATTTAATTGTACAACCAATGATCTGGTGAAAGAGACAGAACATACCAATGATAAAAAACCAGATAACATGAAAGAAATACTATTTGCTAATGATAGTTAACGTCTGGGGCTTTCGGTGTGAACACTGGTAAATATATCCATCTGTTTACACCTTTTGTTTTAGAAATACTGATTTATTTACCACATAAATTCAATTTGGTATAGATTTTTCTACTAACTCTAGTTTTCATTGATAGTTGTAGCACTTCTTGAACATTCTATTGAGCATAAGGAGACCGTATTTTTCGCCATTTAGATAATAAAGTAACAAAAGGTATTAATATACTCTTTTATTTATAGTGTGTGTGTGTGTATTTACTAAGTTTAGATATGTATAAATATTTAATAAGCATAAGCATCTAACTAGTTTATTCGACTACGACATATTTCTTTAATTTTTTATAAAATTATCTGACCTACTGCGAGACTATTTTTCTTTTTTCGTGTAACTTTTTCTCGGACTGATTTGTGAATCTAAACCATCTAGGGTGCAACCCAAATGCATACAAAAAAGTCATTCAAATTGGCCCAGCTGTTTAAGATGTGTTCAGTGGCATACACACGTACAGTAGAATTATATATATAAAGATAAATACTGAAAAAATATAATGACTTTTACTTTAACATACAAATGCATATTTACATTTGTATGTTAAAGTCAAAGTCAAAAAATAACATAGCAAGGGTTGATATGAGTAAGATATAGATAATATACGATAATAAGGGTTGATGTGTTTGTGTCGTGGGTCAATCGCGGTCACGATATCTGAACCCGAATGATATCTCGCTTACAATATTTTTAACATTTTACAAAAAAAGTATACTGTATCATTTGTGTATCATTTGTGTACGGATTCATCACATGTTAATGATAAATAGAATAGTGTATGATTACAGAATAAATACAATATGTACGATACTTATTACGTTACTCATAACCATTTATTATTACGTTACTCATAACCATTTTTCTCAAGTAACTATGTCCCAGTCCCAATATCTCAGTCTCGACTTTGGAATATTTCTAACATTTCTAATTGATGATTTGAACTATAATTAAATACTATATTAAATCTAACATAATCAAGAAAACATCATTTTTGTTACCTTAGCAATATTTTCATATAACTCATACTTAATTAAAATTTACCCTTTATTTTATATATTATTATTTAATTAATATTTAAACAATGCTCTCTCTAAAATGGTACTTTGGTTTTGCGCTAATAACTTGTTATTAAACAGGAGTAAAACCAAATGTGTTAAATTTTATACTAGGAATGTTAAACAAGTAAAAACTAGTGTTTTGATGAACGGGGAGGAACTGGAATTGACAGACAAGGCTGTCTTCCTAGGTATAACTTTAGATTCACGGTTACAATGGGGCCCACATATAGAAACGTTATCTGGTAGACTTAGTTCTGCAGCTTATGCTGTGAGAAAGATTCGTCAATTGACGGATGTTGATACTGCGCGATTAGTCTATTTCAGTTACTTTCACAGCATTATGTCCTATGGTTTATTGCTTTGGGGCAGTGCCTCTGATATTGATTCAATCTTTGTGCTCCAGAAACGAGCTATTAGGGCTATCTATAAGATGGGCCCGCGTGAGTCACTAAGAAACAGATTCAAAGAAATTAACATTCTCACACTACACTCACAATACATTTACGAGAATCTTTTGTATGTGCATAAAAATCTGTGTAAATTTAAGAAAAATAGTGATCTCCATCAATTTAATTTAAGAAATAAAAATAAACTTGCCTTGCACACTACTAGGCTCCATAAAATATCGAATTCGTTTGTGGGTCAATGTATACAATTTTATAACAAATTACCAAACAACATAGTATTATTATCTATTAGTAAATTTAAGAAATTTGTTAAGCTGAGGTTGTCCAAAAAGGCTTATTACTCAGTTTCAGACTATGTCACAGATTTAGATGTTTGGAAATGAATTGCTCTTTTTTTAAGACCTATGATTGTGAATGTAACTGCTAGTTTAATATTTAAAAGATTTTGAGTTAAAAGAGTGGTGGTGAGTTTCTTTCCTGGGTTCTTTTCTCACCACTCTACCATGAACAATCTGCGAACCCAGCTAGCTGTAATTTTAATCGACAGATTGTTCATCTTTCATCTTTTATTGTTTTTTTTATGACGTTCATAAGTGTCTTTTGTGACCTAAATGAATAAATGAATACAAAAAAAAAAAAACCTGCCATGTCTGTCACTGCAAAGCATGCTATTATTTGATACATTTTTAGCTTAGTCTACAATAATTATTATTATATTCTACCACATTCACACGGCGCCAATCACACATTGCCAAACTTAGCAAAGCTTATACTTTCGATACTAGACATAAATACATACACATACACACTACATACAGACAAATTTTTCAATTAAACTCATTGCACAAAACGCTGCGCCATCACTCATTCTCAGTCAGCAATTTTATCTGATTCATTACAGAACACATATATATTCCACATCGAGTGAAGTTCCACGAAGCGTCACTAAAACAATAAAAAACAAAACCTTGTCTAAATCCTCTTCAACAAATGGCAGCCGCTTGTCTATGTCCCTTGTTACTTTATTGGGTAATAAACCGGACTATTAGACAGTATCAGCCGTTGTCTATATTCCGACGACTGCTCGATTATTTTGCAACATTAACTACTTACATAAGTAAGCCTTAAATCTATGTCACACTGGACTTAGAATGATTCGGTTTGGATTAAGTTAATTGTCCTAATTTGTTTTTCTTTTGACTGCCTTGGTAGGGCAGTGATGGCGTATGTAACTGCTGTGCTTGAATTTGGGTATTTTCTATGTCTATGTCTATGTGTATGTACAAAAACGTATATACATATATGTATATTTATATCACTTGTCTAGTGCACATAGTAAAAGTTTTGCTTAGTTTGGGACTAGATGGCGTGTTGATGTGATTTATTATTATCATTTATTTGTTATTTTGCCATTATGAAGTGATATCTGATATCCTGGTTAATTGTCAAATGATTTATTCATTTTTTTTCATTCATTTGGACATTTCTTCAAAGACACATAAAGAAATTAAAAAGTAACCTAAAATCTCTTGAAGTTACATAAGATAGAATATAAGAGCAGTCAATGTTTCATAGTGACATCTACTGTTCAGAGAATATAGCTAAAATCGAATGGTAGCAGAATCGAGGATGCTTTTATTTAACCTCTTGACTGCCGCTCGAAACTATAAATGCTAGTGGGTCACGATAAATTGCGTTAGACGGTATGACCACAATAAGTAAAGTGACTGGTAGGTCATTTTCAGAGATTGTTGATCATTTAATTCCAATGTTTTTGATTAAAAACTCTTTTTTGCAAGTACTTTAACAAATGATAACTTTACAACAGCTGTGTGTGGTTTTGTGTTGAAAAAGTTATATAAAATATTTTAGAATATTATATTATTGATGTACTCCTATGTTTAATGTATGTTTGCAAAGTCACCCGCGACACAGAATTTATCCCTAGTGCGGACGTTGTTTTTTTAAGAAAAATAAATAAAAAAATTTAATTGTACGGATAGCGTAGTGATCTTAGCGATCGCCACGGTGTTTTCGGTGCTGAGTGTTATGGCAGCCAACCCCACATGCGACAACACTCTGTTAATTTACAAATTGTGGTCCCGAGTACTTTATGTCCGTTTCTTGTAAATTTGTAAAATCAATAGTGCTTATTTCTAGTTATTTTCAATTCTAAATACTCAGGATTGAAGGAAAATGTATTGCGTTGTAATCTATACAGGATTTTATTCTAACATGACGAATCTTTACCTGTTGCAGCAAATAAATCTAAGAGTACAAAATTACCTCTAAGGCAAACTCAACACCTTTGAAAAGCTGAAAACATCTGAAGATAAATTACTAACCTCACTTTCCTATAATAATCTTTTCAGTGGCGTTTTGTAGAAATGTGCTCCTATTAATACTTGTAAGCACACACAGCATTCAAAATCTTTTTACAATCATGTTTTGAGGTGTCTTTAGTTGTCTTTAATTCATGAAATATGATAAAACATAACTTTTTAGTCACTAGCCGAATTTACAAAAAAAATGAGTCTAGTTATTGATAAAATGGTTGTTAAAAATAGCAATATATTTACTACTTCTGTGCGTATAGAACAAGAAATGTAACATTGTTAGTAGTGTATATGGTTATATTTTGTTCTTTTTTACTTTAAATTTATTGAAATATATCTTTATAAAATGTACATTAAACTGAACATCTAAAAATAAGCTACTTTAAATTAAAGCGCAAACTTTAATTTAATAACGATATTAGTTTCTAAGTGTTGCGCAGCTTTTAAACATTTTAAAAAGCACTGAGGGGTTTCAAGTATATTGGAAAGTTTGAAGTAACAACGAAATAGATCGTAAAATCATTTAATTCTCATGTTTTCGATTAAAACTCTTTTTACAAATATTTTAAAAAACGATAACTTTACAACAGCTATGTGTAGTTTTGTGTAGAATAGGTTAGATAAAATATTTTAGAATGTTTTATTATTGATGTACTCCTAACCGATTCCAGTCATGGCGGTCAACCAGCTAACTATGTAAGAGATACTATAGTACCCAAATGTGTGTACAAATAAAGGTGCACTCTCTGTTCCCTTACTCTCACAATCCGATGGGGCGGTTATCCGACACAACCAGGGATAGATCAGGAGTAGAACCAATGGTTTTACATGCTCTCTGAGGTACGGGGTAATGACCCCAACTTGTCCAAAAACACTTTTTGATCCGACCTGGGAATCGAATCCAAGATCTTTTGATTAGCAGCTGCGTACGCTAATCTCTACATCAATGAGGCAGTTTTTATTATTATTACGTATTTATAATTATTTAATAAATTTTGGATGCGGTTACAGTAACATTAAAGGCACAGGCCCATAGATGACTTAGACTTAATCTATTATCAATCTATTATCTATTGTTTTCTGTTCACGGATATTTCATATACTTCAAAAATAATATTCTTCGATGGTAGGAAAGATAAATTGTAAATAACTAAAGAATATTCTTAAAACTTGATTGAGATTTATAACCTCCCTAGGGTGTTAAGAATAATATTTATGTACAACACACATCTGGGACGCAAAATCGTACAAAAAAGTTTCTATGTGCGAGTCGACCTCACCCATGAGTAGTTTCGTAGCAGCGATTAATGGCGTATTAAAAAAAAACTACTTATTAGATTAGAGACGGACGGACAGACATGCAGCCAGACATGATGAATCTATCAGAGTTTCGTTTTTTATCATTTGGCTACATATTTTTAACATATGTATACCAGATTAATAGTTGTGTGAATTATAATAGTTAACCATAAAATGATTCAAGAAAACCTTCCTGAAAGAAATATCTAAATTCAAAACAACACTTTACTACCAAGAAAAATGGTGGTCATTTTTAGAATAGTACTAAAAAAAGAACATTATTTTACCGATAAAACTGTGTAAATAAATTGAAAATCCTGAATTCAACGTTGCCTTGCTGGAGGCTACGGGCGTGTTAAACAAATCTGTGGTCTCTTGAAGTACGGTTCGTAACACTGTTTTATTAAATACCTTTTCTAGATAAAATGAATGAATTTTATATCTTTTTATAGTATTACTTGCATTTATTCAGTATAAAAGGTCCAAAAAAAATCTAGAGACTTTTTTCAACTTTTAACTTAATTAAATTCATATTTTATTACTATAAAAATAGGTTTATAGTGGGTTATAAATGTTATAAAAAATACTTATTTTGTAACTTACGGAATTATAAATAGTTATAATAATTTTTAGTTTATTTGGTTATTATACGAGTATATAACTTGATTTATGTATGTAGTTGTCGCGACTGAACAAACGGAATCCGAATTTAGAACCTACATCTTTTGTATTTCGCCGCCATAAGTATAAAGACACATACATAAAATTTTATGTGCTTAACTTGTTGGAACTCAGATAAGTGTATATAAAATATTAAATAAAAGTACAACACTTAGTACACTATCATATATATATTATCAACAACCTTTTACAGTCCACTGCTGGACCTAGGTCTCTCCTTAGCAAGGAGGTTTTGGCCTACTATACCACGCTGGCCAGACGGTTTGGAATAGGGTTTGTTTCAAGTTTTCCTTCTCTTTGTAATGATGTTGTCTTGTATACTTGGTCCCTTAGTCGGCTTTTACGACATCCACGGGATGAATAGGGGGCATCCACGGGGTGAATACATAAATCAAGGTGGTAACATTATGGATTCTTAATCCGTCACAGCACGGACAAAAAAGGAGGTCGCAAACTTTTTTTTTTATAACACAATTTGTATTTATTGACAAACGCAATAAATACTGTTATAACTAAATAAACTTATGAAGAGGTACTTTTTATCATCATCATCTAGATAAATTAGTAGACTAGACAAGTTATAACATTATGAGAAAACAATATGTGTCAGTATTTTAATTCGGTAGTTAAAAGACAAAACCATGGTTAATGTCAATACTATTCACAGTGTCTAATGTTTCGAAGGTTTTTGTCTAATTTATTTTATAGGTGACCGCTTACTGGAAGCTATGCATCCTTATCCGAAAAATCCCCTCTCATTTTCTTTTTTCTTGTTATTTTATGAACTTACCAAAGTGACTCTGCTCTGCCTGGTGGAAAACATGAATAGAAACCAAGAGTTATGGTCACCATATTCACTGCGAGTACAGAAAATGTGCCTGCACACTATGGCGGCCTAGTGAGATGCTTTTTTACGTCCCGCTTGGGGCCGTAAAAAGTATGACAATCATCGTGGCAGGGTATGGGTTACTTACCACGATTATTATCACCCCTGCAAAAATGTGCCCCCGGTCTTCCGCTCACCAACGAAACACGAGAGTACTCAAGAGAAGAGTGAAAACGAATAGAGTTGGGACTCTGGTTGTAGTGGCTCCAAGAGGCGGGGGTAACATGCTAAACCTACTGTGACTGACAGCTCAGAAACTAATATGCTATGTTCAACACAATAATAATATAAATTCAGATCACTAAAATTTTAAAACGATATGACACAATTTTATTGAGTTTTTGACTTTGAAAAAGCACGAGGTACTCATACGAGTATGAGTGCATATTTTATTTTGTACTCATAAATTCAAACGTGTACAATTAAGTACACATGAGATTTCTGACATGAAACAATGAGTAGGACTGGTTTTAGTGACGAGATTCTAATTATATTTGTTCACAAAACTCAAATGTGAATTTGTAAAGAGTAATTATTTCACTTTTTTAGTAGTTATTAAACAATTCGTTCGTAAAAAACAAGAATTCGTTAACATTTGAATCTAATATCCCACACATGTCACGGGAATTCTTGGGACCAATGCTACTGGAATTTGCTGGTTCAATAAGAGGGAGCCACTTGTCACACTTCCTATGAGTCCCTACCGGTTGTCAAAGACGTGTTGCTGGAAAAGCTGATTTCCAGACGAGGCTACATTCCATGGCCACCCAGAAGCCCAGATCTATCTTCAGCAGACTTCTTTTTATGAGGTTATTTAAAGAATTGTGTCTATATCAATAAGCCAAATATACTACGTCAACTAAAAGAAAAACCAGCGAAGAGATGTCAGTGATTTCGCGGTCTCTTTGCCGACGAGTATTCGAAAATTTCGGTGCTTACTTAGAAGAGCGCAAACGCCGAAAAGGTGGTTATTTAGACAATATAATTTAAAAAAAATGCAGGTAATTAGCTTTTTTGTAAATAAATAATTTTCATAATACTTATATCAAATGTTTTTTTATTCGATTTTTCCAATGTTAACTAATTCGTGGCCCACCCTAGTATAAAGAAAACAAAATTTTCAAAACAGAACATTACAATGTAATCCTACCAAACATACCTTAACTCGATTTCATGTCAAATTTTCACCTTAAAACCTTACTGATATACATATTCTGATAAAAGTGTTAAATGTAGGTTAACTCAATAATAAGGGGATTCACTTCTTCTCAAATTGTTGTTCATGTTGGTCACACACCAGAAAACAACTTTATAAACAATAACTAATACCTTTTTTGTGGCTTAGGGGGCAAACAAGCGACTTGTTAAGCACAACCGAACTGAACCGCAACTGAACCCATTTGTGACTAAGCATGATTTTCCAAAGAACAACATAGAAACGTTAATGGTCATTTCAGTTCGAAACTACAGTTCCCATTCAATGGAAATTAATTATATCCTTTGAAGAAATGCACTACATTTTTTTGATAGTGGAATTTTAACGTTAAGTCTGTTTTTCTTATTATTGACAGTTACGTAACATCTATTTAAAATTTAGAATTATAATCAATCGTGTAAGAGTTTAGTGCAAGAAAGCAACGTAAAAATTACTTTACACTGATTTTCTGTAAAGTATCACACCAGTGGAGCTTCTAACAAGAGATTGAAGATAGTAATAAACAAATAAGATTTCATTAAAGTCACAAACACCATAGCATATTAGTATTTTTCGTTTTATGATCTTACTGACGTTAAAATAATAAAATGAAACAATGTTTTATGATTTGCGTCACTCCTATACTTAAAAGTAAAAGAGATCAATATTGTGTAATGCTTACGTCACCATATGACCAGCACACTCAACGTTTTACATGTGACCGTAGCAGGACGAAATGCCTTTAAGTCACGATAAGGGTCCACAGTTTTCGGAGTGGTGAAGTAACTTACATTTCAGCAGGTTATAACATATACGAGTATATCTGATTCTCACAGACGAGGAGATAGAAGCTTATAATGTCATACTATATGAAAATTCATAACTAGCTTGCAGGTAAATGGCTAAACTTTAAAAATATTTAGATTCTTATTAATCTAACTGTACAATATCGACTTTTATAGGTGTGCACTTAAGCAGAGAAAAATAAAGAAGAAATCTATATAAATCATATATAAATATAAATATCAACAAACTTTTTCATCTTAGCCTTTATTATTTCCTATGTATTTGTGGTAGGCTACTAGTTCAACCGATTTTATGTAAATATCAGCTTTCACGGAGCGACTGGCATCGGTCTTCCACAACCCTGAAGGCGACCAGAATTCCAAAGTCTAATTAGTTGTCAATATTTTCACACAGACTTCTAAATGACAATTTCGATAGATATTTATGACAACCGGGACTTAGCGTGCTCTTCGAAGCATGGGTGTTAAAGACCAGCAATAACATATTTGTACGCTAAATTAATAGTAGAGTTAATTTCATTGAATGCAACCGTTGGGATATACTGTAACAATGTCATCTGACTCAACGACCCTAGGAGACAGGAACTATAGAATCAACGATAAATAAAATGACACTGGTAATATTATTTAGGAAGATTATGGATTTGTAAATATAATTATTTATAGACTGGAACGTCTAAGCATAATAAAGTAGAAAATTATGGCATGAAATTGTCATAAACTTTTATAGTATTGGCAACATCGGTTGATAGCAAAATGAATAACAGTGTTTTTAAATTTCACAAACTTGATATTCAAGTAAATTTGTTTAACAATTTGTATTACAAGCACAGCAAGGTGTGACTTCGTATGGCCACCGAGTCGGATATGGATGCCGTCCATTTGCTGGAAGGGTGGTAAATCTACCGCAAAGTTTTAACTGAAATTAATATTATAATATAAGCTATTTGGCGGGCTACCAGGTTATACCAATGTGAAACTAATAAACTAACACGCCAGCTATTAAAGAAACATATGTAATAGTAAAGGTACTTTCTAAGTGGTATTACGCTAGCTGGATAGCAATTCGAAGAAGTTTCCACGTGACCACGATTTTTAAAAACTTCACATAAATAATATGTCTCTGGAGCGTTTGAAACGTATATAAACCAACTTAAAATTTTTACATATACAGATTAATTTTTTAAACAAAACCAACACTACACCTATAACTAAGTTCCCAAGTTGTACATAATAGTTGCAGTTGTACGTATAACAACCAGTAAGTAATATTCAAATACAAAAGCGGACCGTCGCCTTTCCGGAAGATTGTGGGCTCCCGTCGCCAGCTTTAATTCATTCCGTGGTAAAGAGAACTGTAGAATATTAAACAGATACTTCATTCATCTTAGTTCTGCGACCCAGATACCTCGTCTCTTTAACAACGTTGTAAATATGGCCTATAACTTTGAAAACTGTGTGAATTTTTTATGAGCAATGACTACACTTTAAAAGCTGTCATTACTTTCGTCTAGAGAGCTAAGACTTTAAGTGACGTATAGCTTAATAGCTACTAACTTACTATAAGCTAAAATATAATTTGGAAACTAAATTTGAGTTTGAACTGTAATTTTTTAGTCAGTATAACATACAGATAATTTTTTTAGTCTGACAGTATACTGTTAAAGATTGTTGATGATTGACGATGATGATTGTATCAAGTTAAGCCATTAATACTGATATATTTGTGGTAAGACTTTTTTTATTTGTCTTATGAGTTTAACAATCTTTAAATATAAATAAAATTCTTTGAAAAAGAAAATTTAATTCATAAAAACGCAGTGCGTAAAGTTATGGCTTCTTTAACGACATTAAAGCGTCGTTATCAGCCGAAAGACGTTCACTGCTGGACTAAAGCCTCCCCAAGGCACAGAAAGCATATTTTAATGAAATGAATTGATATTATTGTTGTTGTGTTATTTCTAAATGTTATCTTATATGTGTCCACAGTTGTGCCTTTCATTCGATTCCCCATGAAAGTCTGTATACCCGTCATGCTTGTCATGTAGACCAGCTATGGAAAAATTACTTGGGGTATTTCCCGAAAAAACGCATTGTTCCCGAGGAATAGACATAGAACCTTGTACAACGAAACTTTAGCGACGCTTTCGCCTTTTACTACTAGTATATTGAGTTTGAAAAATCATGAAAAAAAAAAGTAAAGTAAGAAGTAACTAAAACAGAAGTAAAAGATTTTTATTAGACGATCACATAATGCACACAAGCTGCTAATAAACGATAGAGAAAAAAAAATCTATTAGATGTTCTAGAACATTATTTCAAAAAAATAAAAAATATCAGTGCATTTTCTCACTTCGCAACTTAGTGGCTTCTCGTGGATCATGCTTCGTTAAGCTCGCATCTAATACATGTTGCATAAAGAGGAACCATTAAATGTACAATAGATATAATAATAATAATAAATATAATGATGAATAATAAAAATAAAACAAAATATGATAATATTAAATATATTTATCATTATTACAAGTATATTTAACTGCCTCGGTGGCGCAGCGATAGTCAATGCGACTGCTGTGCTCGAGGTCTCTGGTTCGTTTCCCAGGTCGGACCAAATGTTAGTATGATCTGCAAATATTTATTTCGAAGTTTGGGTGCTTTCTATGTACAATATGTATGTATTTACAAAAAGAAGTATTTAAATATTCTATCAGCCAGTCTAGTTATCATAGCACAAGCGCTGCTTATTTTGAAACAAGATGACGATTTAATCTTTTTTTCTCATTAATGCTGTTTCTAATTTTCATTATTACTATCATAATCTATGACGGTGAAAGTAGCTAGTTACATTAACTAGTAAATGACATTTAGTCCACCTTTGTACAACATGTGCATTAAGTATAAATAAATAAAAAAATAAATAAAGAAATGAATAATATTCTATTATACAATAACTATATTTGTAATTTTATACTGAGTCATATGGCACACACCGTATATGCTTAAACTGATCCTGTCTATTATTTCTAGAGTGAAATAGTATTCTCTAAATGACCCACGGAGGTCTCAAGGAGGCGTGCGCGGAAAGTTATCACGATAAAATTGATCTAAAAGTGGTTCATGCAATGTTTATAATATTAGTATGAACAAGAAAATAACTCTGTCTGCCTGTTGCTATTTTTGGCATGGAGATATGTTGATTTTTGAAGAAGGTCATTGACTACTTTTTACTGCGATAACTGAAATTAATGTGGACGGAGCGACAGACAAAAACTAATAAGTTATAGTAATATAACTATAATGCCTTATTTCACAACTATTTGAATTATTGGTAAATCGATAGTCACTGATTTAATAATAATTGTGTACATGTAAGCATATCCCATGCTTAATCTGATGATCAAATCCATTTCCAATTGAACTACCTTCTCGGTTCCTAATTCCTTCTTTTTGTCATCAAATATTTTTTGGTCACACGGTACGGTAAACAAACCTTTGACCCAATTTCACTGAATCAAAGTTAACCTGGATGAAGCTTCACAAACAATTCCAATATAGTGTTTAGTGAGTGTTCACTCGCAAACTTTGGGACAAACTTTAAATGTTTCTCTTTTTTTCACTAAGGAAGTTAAAACTTTTAAATAAAGTATTTAAATTAGGTTCGGCATTGTAAGATCACAATGAATAATCTAAATTTAGCAAAGTTGTTGGGAAGATAACGAACAAAACGGAACGAAACGCCATAGATTATTATCTATAGCCTTTCGTTCCGTTTTGTTCGTCATCTTCGTTCTCAGCAGTACAATATTTATTTGATTAATCCATAAGATAAATCTATCATAATTATCATATGAATGTCATACTTTAGTATTTTTTCCGTATATTGACTAGCTGGCCTATTAACTTTGACTGTGTATCACAAATGAAAAAAAAACTACAACATTTTACATTTATGTTCATTTCTCTTTAGTCGTAGCGAGATGGTGTACAGCCTATGGCCTTTTTCAGTAAATGGTCTATCAAATATGATAATATTTTTTTCAATTCCAGCGTTTTCCTGAGATTCAACGCGTTAAACCAAACAAACTCTTCAGCTTGGCTTGATATTTCACAATACATTTATCGTTTAAGTTCCATTTCGAGATAGTCTACTCATACTTTGATAAATAAATTATTAAAAGCATTTCTTTAAATATTTATAGAGCCAGTTAAAGAAAAAGTTAAATTAAGTTGGCTATTTCCAACTTGCCAAGCTGCAGAATAATAAATTTCACTGTTTGCTTTAATGGTGCACTGCGCTAATTTATAGTTTATATAAATAGAATTTCACTTCTCATGACTATTTTTGTATAATTTTTAATGTTATATAGTAATTGAAAGCTTCTCATTAGGACTATTTCTATAGATTCCTTGAGAGGTACTCGTACTCCAGGTACTCGACCTGGAACGAGACAGCGAAAAAAATTTTTTTTCCGGCCACGATAAACTCGATCTGTAAAGTTTATAAAAAACTAACGAGAATAATTATTATCATACCATTTACAGATCTACGACAGTAAAGAAAATTCTGACAACTACTGCTTGAGAGATGACCATCGTCTGTTTGTCTTGTGTACTTTATACTTCTGACCATGCTTCGTCACAAATTGGTCAGCTCGATTGAAGTTATATTGTCATCTGACAGAACCGATTTTAAGCAATTCTTTTGATATGTTTCACTGTGAGTGAGGGTACTGAAGCCCCAAAATCCTTCCCCTAATTTAGGAAGGAGGAGGGGAAACTATGATCCCAGATCTTTTAAACATGGCATGCTAAAGCATCTCACTAGGCTGCCATAGTGTGGGTCACCATACTGCATTGTCTACATTCACAGTTAGCCAGGGTAGTTTAGTCGCACTTCGGCAGGTACTTAATAAAAGAAAAAAAATAAAACGTGATGTGACTCACCATCAATTGATTGGTATACACATTTGTCTCCTATACCATGTAAAAACACAGACAACACAAATGAAGTTACAGAATGAACTAATTTAAAATAAAAGTAATTACACTGAACGTTTACCGTTTCGGAAACGAAAGTCCACGATACCATCAAACTGTGTAGCTCATCCGTAAAGTTTTATCAGTCCAACTGAATTCAACAAACTTTCTATTTCAACTTGTTGAAATAATAATACTATAATATCAAGGTAAATTAAATAATTTTATTTGTCCTACAAGAGCTGCAGATACGATTTCACAAACTGTTGATTCGTAAAATTCGTCAAATTTGTCATGCAAATACAGTTCACAGTTTAATAAATTAGATTTGAATTCGATAGTTTTCAATGTTTGATCTATTTTATTGCTCTGACCAGTATAACTCAAATTGTCAATACTTACACTTTTGTAATAAAGCAGAATTTGGCCAAAGTTCATTAGGCCAAACCCTTCTTTCAAGTCGAAATGTATCTTAAACCCTTATTGAGTTATGTACTCAATTTCATTTTTATCATCGTTAGTTTTGTAGGACCTTTGTCTCGTCTGAAATTATCAAGAGGTTCTTGAGGTATTCCTTAACACCTTATCTCATCCATTTTCCTTAGCTCAATTTCCCAAAAAGGAGAAGCATCATGCTTTAAAACAAATCAACCAAAATCCTTTGTGATATTTCAGATTGAGCCAACCTTGAATAGAATTGGAAACAGGAAAATGTTAAGAAAAATATAAACCTTGCTAATATTATAAATGCGCAGAGAATTTTTGTTGCCCTTTTAAGCTTTACCTTCTTAACTGCTTGATACGAAATTATGAAATGGAAAATATCATTTAGATTATCCACGTAAAAACTTATTCTTTATAATCCACTACACGTGTAAACTTGATTGATTGATTTATGTATAACATATAATGTTCATATTTATATCTATGCAATCTATCACTATCTAACATATAAAATATTTTTTTAAGTCTGTTGTTAGGTAGGTTAATCTGTGTCGCGAAGGATTTTACAAACATATATGAAATGAATACAAAGAAAAGTCAGTCAGTTCACACAAAGTGTTGTTCCATGTGATAATCCAACTCACAACACTTAGCTACTGCCTACTAGGAAGCGACTACGGCCTTATTTTTCTTTTTTTTAACTTGTGGAAACCCCCACAGGCCGTCATCCTACCGCGGTTTACGGCGGGATGGTGTGTCGGACTCTGACCGACTAAAACCACACGGTGTGCCACTCTGCACCTGTGAAAGGAAGGATCCGAAAACAGCTGCTCTTACGACATCCAGACGTCGACGTCCAATACATCACCCGCATACTGCACTTTTTCAATGATTCTTTTTCTGTATATAACTAATCTTACTTTTTAACACCACACACACATCTGTGTAGTCACATATGTAATGCTCATGTTATAGGAGTTGCTTTTTACAAATTTTTATAAACTGGATTGTCTATAAGGAATAATAACAACGATTTTCAGGTATGGCATGACTTGGATTACTTTGAATATAAAATGATAAACAACGGCAACAAGATATTGTTGCCAAATATTGACTCATGTAATAAAGATAATATTGAAACCTATCTCGGTTTCAATAATACCTGTTTGTAACCTCTTTATAGAAAAAGCTCACGTTTGCTTCGAGCTGAAATGAGTTTCGCTTAGTTCTAAAGATCGAGGTTTAGATAATTAAACATTAAAATTGTATCTTATTTACTAAAATTCTGTGAACTTATAAATCGATCTACAGAATTAGAAACAAAATTACAATGATTGGTAAAGAAACCATGTTAACACCAAGAGTCGATTTACATCGATCAATACGAATATTACTAACCTTACTTCCAACATATCGTATAATGATATACTGTTATGTTGTGCTAAGTGTGCTATTAGAGTGACTTTAATCGACTAACTACAAGGTACTATTACAAGCAAAAAAACCAGCCTTATTTAGCATTTATATCGTAATTCTCTACTGCGCTGAGTGTTGTGGGCTCAAACTCAAGATGGGACAACACTTTGTGTGGTCCATAAATTGTTGTTCTGTCTGGGTGTTTTTTGTGACCATTTCTTCGATGTTTGTAAAGTCTCTGTGACACAGGATATATGTATATTTATAATGCGGGTGTCATCTTAGAAAAAAAAAGAAAAATGTACACACAACATATACGAGTAATTTATATTGTCATGGATTAGGCTTATATAAAGTTTTTTATAATCCAATGAGTTATGCGTCAGCAAAAGTATCGTAGTTTTTTTCTTTGTATCATAGATTTAATCTTCTCATGTTAAAACCTAACAAATCGCATCAATTTTTAATAAAACATGGACCATATAATTAACAGTGTATAGTTTAAAATCTCAAAGATTTTATCGATAGTTAATCTTAGACATAATACACGTAATCCTTTAAGTTTTAATTGCTTTACCTACGTATATAGTACAACGTATTGTATACACTGGTTAAGACCAGCACCCTGCAGTCAAGTTGAAAGAAGTGTGCGTTAAGTTTTCTTTTGATAATTTAAGTTACTCCAACGCCTCGCTCTCAGACTGTAGGAGAAATACAATTTACGAATAGCATTCTTATTCTAAACTTTAATTAAGATATAAAATGGAATACATTTGAACCTTTCATTGGAATAGTATTTTGTTAACTATAATAAGTACATTGGTAAATATATAAGCAGTTTGGGGACGTTCACGAGTTGAGTAATTATTTTAGATGTATCAGAAACATTCTAAAGGATTGAAAACAAATAACAGTAAACTAAAAATTCTGATGTGAATGCATTTACTTTTCAATCACTGGTATGTTGTATTTGAATGGTTTATGTTTATATGTATATGGTATATGGTAAGCACGTTTGGGTTTTTACTGTTTTTTATATGTTTTCGTTTATTATTCAGCCTAAGAAGTAGGGACAATAAAAAATGTTAAAAATAATTCCACAACAAATTGATTTTTTTTACAAATTAGTCTGCTCGTTTACTCTGATGATTCCTGTATTCAGTGAATACTTTCGTTCGCAAACTAAGCTACTCGAGCGTTACAAGTATGTTGCTACCTTTTCAGTTTTTTTGGATAGAATCAGAGGGAGTGTCTTGGTTTGTGTTTCAGTACCGTCACCGATTTGGTCAAAAGCAAAGAAAGAAATCACATCACATCATAGTTATCAATAGTTTTCGTCAGCCTTAAATAGTCCGTTGCTGCACTGCCCTTTTATGAAAGAAGGAGGTTTTGGCCTGCTATACCACGCTGGCCAAGTAGGTTGATATAGTTGGGATCCTCTATCTCGGGGTGCCAGACTACCTTAGGCGACTAGTGGCAGACTATCTAGAGGAGCGAGTGGTCTGTTCTCGAACCACTCCTGTGGAATAGGGAATACGACTGGATTTTTCACAATTGTCTGTCCCCCAAGCTGGATGTCAGCTCAGGGCGGCAGGGTGAACTTTTAAGTGGCGGCGCGTCTGGTCTCTTGGAGTGTCTTCGATGGTTGTGCGCATTGGAGCGCTCGGCTTCTGGGTGGCCCTATATAAGACAGAGGCAATCTCGTTAAAAGGGCCCCGTCGTGATTCCTTCCCCGGCACCTCCATTATTGTCAATATACTCCTTGTAGCTTAGGCCCAGGTTAAGTGTCTTACGGTTTTCGAAATTATTAAGTATATTTTAGTACTTTTAAAATCAATATCCAGCCAACTTACTTAAGAACTTATTTAGTCACTATAAAGACAGTAATTTCATAATTGAGGACCAATTTGACAGATTGATCTCTCGATTAGATGAGAAATTAATATTAATATTGAGATTAACTACAGTTGACTCTCAACCTCCGATATGATCGATTATTAACAGTCAATTAATCTCTATCTAAGTTTAGATCTAGATCCAAGCGCATTAATTTTGGGATATCGCCGTTTTTAGAGTACCGTAGCCAAAATGAGACAAAGGAAACTCTTTTAATTTCGTTATGTCCGTGCGTCTGTTGAGCCATCTGTCCACACTATTTGTATGCCTATTAGTATAAGTCTGGAATTTAACATATTTACACTTGGTGATGCGGCCAGCATAGGCCCACCTGCTGTGGCGAATCATGAGGGCGGCCTTAGACTAGCAGTTAGCGTCTTATGGTTGAGCTGATGGTGATGCTGATAAATATTAATCACGGCAACAAAGTGGTAGAAAACGTCTTGAAAAATGTTTTTCATAGTGGAGGGAACGGGTGTCATGCCAGGCGGGCCCTGGTCCAACGGTTGATGTTGTGACGTCGTGAATCTTTATTTCGCGATACAGGATTAGTAGTTGCTCCGTAGTTCATTATACTCCGTAGTTCGATGTGTCTTCGCTAGATAGCGCTGTAGTATGTTTTTCTGTTTGCAATGTATGTGGAAGTCACTACGTCATACTATGGAAACTTTCTCGATATTATCGACAAAAAATTATAACACAATTTTCAAAACGACAGTTTGAAATTAAATTCTTCTATTTTACAAGGTTCGGAAGCAATTTGTAGGTACTTTGTGTTTAAGCTTTTAAATACATTTTCGCTTGTCAGATAAATCAGCAAAGTAAATAAATCTACAACACGGAGCGTGGACTACTAAATAGATGTGCGAAACACAGTCTTTATAGCCTTCCACCTGACTTTATATTTTATTGGTTCTACGGTTAAGTTATGGCTCTTATAAACTATTTGATTGTTCATAATATAAGCTTGGTAACAGTAGCTTTAGTTTTAAATTCATAGACCTATACCAGAACTACAAGATTTTTCTTTTTATTTTACAAATTAGCCTTGGGCAGATTATGCACAATTTTTTTTCAATCCAACATCATCAGTCATCAATCACAAATCAATTTACCCGAAGGAATGCCATTCTCATAGAAAATACACGTTTAACAATTTTTTCATTTTTATTGGACGAACGAAGTTACTAGTGCCCCAGCCAAGTTTACACTCTATAGACATACACGTTATTAGAAAGTTAATCCAGTGTATGGAAATGACATCATCTTAACGTTAAGTCACGTGGTCAAAACAAAAGAATAAAAGAGAAAAAGGCCTTAGCAACTGTAGAAAAAGATTCGACGTTCTCGGGGTCTAGCCAAGGTTACCAGCCTTGGCTAGGCCCTGAGAACACAAACAGTTCTCCCTTTCACCTACGTGTTTTTGCGGCAGGGATCTCAAAGGGTGACAATAGAGTTGGTGACTCTTGTACATGAGCGGTAATAGTCACATGACTGCCTAATAATAAATTCAACTTTGTATATATAAGTATAAGAACAAAATAAATATGTACATCAAACATATGGCGACTGAAATGGCTAGCAATTCCCGTAATTAGCAACCATTTGCTACACAGGAACATTAAGCACTCAACAGTGAGATACTCAACGTGAGTACACGAAACTTAATGGCCGAATCATCAATTGAAAACTAAAACTAATCGACTGGAGTATCATAAAATTTGACTTGATATACTGTTCTTTTACAAATTGTTAAATACTAACAGATTCAATTATAAACAAGTTTACCTAACATTTATTTCATTTGTATAACGTTGTTAGGATTAGCTAATTAATATAAACAGGTAAATGTATTTACTCTATCAGATACAATTTTAATTCTATGGAAAATAAAGGTGGAGATGTTTTTGTTAAACCCAGACTTCTTGAGGCCGTGAAGAACGAATGAGTTCATAACGTATAACGACATTGTTACTTGTAAAAAAAGGAGTAACAACCAGAAAATAAATACATGAAAGTGACGATTACATGCCATTTTAAATGTTTATAAGTTTAAAAAACGAATATAATGACATATTAATAATTTAAATGTCTTTAAGTTACAAAGTTAAACAAACAGACGAATATACGCACTTGCACTTACTGGTCAAATAACCCTGAGATGTCGCATAGTCAAATATAGTGTATCAGGCTTATATTTCATTCATATATAGGAGAAGTAAGTTCCTAAAATTTTAAGTAGTGAAATATACATATAAGTCCATTCCATCAAGAAAAAGTCAAGCCATCAATACATATCCATGTCTCGCAATACACAAACAAAATAAACGAAATATCGAACACCCTATTTGGGCCACCCAAATACAACAGCACTTTGAGGCACAATAATAACAAAACTCTATTCCATCCTGAATCCAGCTAAATCCGTCACCCAGTATAACATGTAACAGACATATATCCCTCGAGATAAAATTAAACAAATAAATGAAGCCAGATACTGTATATCGCGACAGAATTCGTGTTTGCATCGTCAACAAGTTGGACATTATATGGGTATATATTTTGTTGGCAACATCTAATACGAGTTAAATCGAGTAATGGCTAGATAAAAATAATAATGTGATAATGTCCTCTTTTACTTATGGGTTTAAGTTGCATTTTAATTTATAATTTCATATTAGGATCTGCTATCGTTATCTGTATGATTCCACATATTCTTATAGAGCTTTTAATATGTTTTGTAAGAAAATACTTTACTGCTAAGCTCAATATTCAAATCAAATGCTTATTTCCTTTTCTAAAAGAAAATATAATCCTTATTTGCCTATTATTTTTACTTAATGGTCTTACAAAAGCAATTTGACTTCTTTGTCAGTCACATTGCCATTTACACGCACAAAAGCACTGTACCTGCATAATCATAAACAATTCGCTCATTTTTTTTAAAAGAGAAAAGATGTTTTTATTATTTTGTAGTGTGGTTATTTAGACATAAAAATCTATAAACAATCTAGGTATCCTAGTATAAAAATAATATCTTTCATTCTAGCCAGAACTCTCGAGTCTACTTTTTATTAACAATTTGTATGTATGTATGTATGTATGTAACAATGAGTATCATTCTTCTTTAAACGATAAAAATGAAAACGATGATACAAGATTTTAGAAATATAACTAAAGAAAACTCTTTCCTCTGCTGCGAAGCACCATTAACATTTGTTGGAAATGAAAATGCCAGCATACTCAGGGTATAAATCTTCTAAGAATATCAAAGAACGTAGTTATTACATTCTTGTTATACCTTAGTATAAATTTACAATAAATTTTAAATTTTACACAGATTTAATAGGAGTCCTAGTCTTAGAAAAGCTTAACTAATTTCTCGTAGCATAGTAATAGATAGTTTCAGAATAACAGTTCTAAATTATAAAATTACTAAAATAAAAACTTAAACATTTTTCAGAAACAAAACTCTATTGTAAATCAGTACTGAGAGCATGTATCCACAAATTAGATTACCGTAATACTGAGGACCTAATACTGGGATATCTAGGATGACTTAAATTCTTACACACAATATCATAAAATAGCATTATAAATATAAGTTCAGAATCAAATAGCTGTGGCGCATATACAGACTCACACACACATACATATACACATGCATACATGCACACAAACACACACGCATACATACACGCACACATACAAAAACACACACAGTATTAACCTATAATAATTTTAAGATGTATATTTATGGTGTTTTCTTGTTTACCTTGCATTAATATTATGATACATAGCTAAAGGCTTTCATTTAATAGTCCAGGGGCACTGTCTGTCTGATATACGGGTATTTAAATTTAGTTCAGAGGACAGAGTTTCTCTAAAAGTACACATTTTTAAGCCTTATAAAATTTTAAATGTGGCTTATTTGTTTTTACCCTGAATAAAATTGTTATTATTATATTTACCAATGAATACCTGTGAGGGACTTGCGGCTAAGTACTAACCGAGGATTGTTTGAATTTGCTAATCAAACAATTCTAGTCAGAATAATTTTAGGATGGATGAGTATTCTTAACAAATCGAGACTCCTGTGTGAACTTGAAAGCATGATAAACCGTCAATCCTAGATTTTACACGAACATCGTCACGGATAGTTCAAGCTCAGAACTTCAACGTCACCTAAGTTTGGAAAAAGGCTCTGATTGTAACAATGATGAAATATAAGTAAGTATATCGTTTATTTGTACATGACTGTACAGTTTTATTGTATACGATAGAGATGTATAAAGGATAAGAATGCTGCTCTGAATTAAATGTAAACTACAAAAACATAAGTGTTGCCTACTGCCTCGAAGCTTAGTTTTACTGCCGCAATTTTACTGCCGACATTCTCTATCGTAAAACAGTTTATATTTATGTTGATACACTTAAAAGTAGCAATTTTTGTATGCCTGTCTACTCCTATAAATTCCATTGAAATGTATTTTGTATTCCTAATTCGCTACAAGGCAATAAAAATCAAATTGTACAAATCATATTTTATATAGATGTTATAGTCAAAGTTTGATGCATAGTCTCTTCGTGGAAGAACTGGTTTATCTTAGGTGTGTCCAAAGTTTTCAGGCTATCCCCGAAATATATATCTATTTCTCCCTTTGACTGGCGTATTTTTAGTCAAATGTAACCTACCTAAATTAATCTTTTCTAGGATTAATGAAAATTTCTTAGTCAAAGGTCAAAAAACATTATTTATTTTAGCTTTGACTTAGCCATTCAGTCAGACCTCAGGTTGCCCAGTCCAACCTAGGCGCGCCGGGGCTTCGGAGTTTGACTATAAAGTAGACAGCAAGCAACTGACATTTAAAGGAATATTGTGTACGCTTTAGTATTTTACGGTTACATTTAATTGAATGGAGTAGATGATAGGAATGGCTCTTATAGGGTAGATAAGATAGCCATATTGTGAAAATCACGAGGCCCTTTTTTAGATATCTCCATTCAATGACTACTGATATTTACCGTTGATATACATTGACACCTACGATAAAACAGTTGTGAGTGTGTTGCCGCTCTCGGTAATGTCTTTGGGGTCATGACCATGGTATAACTGGGGTCCGGCTCATTTGTGGCAATGCATCACTCTTAGGGTATGAATATGCTGCTAAGGACGAATAGATGTTAAGAATGTATTCTCATCAATATTTGTAATTCATACGCATATCAAATATGTGAATTCTCCATTTTTAAAGTAAAATATATAATAAATAATAATGATAATAAATAAATATTTTGGACATTTAACACATAACGTCATCTAGTTTCAAACTAAGTATAGCTAGACTGACTGATACTTTTTTAGATAGGAATACTTATATACTTTTTATTGTAATTGTATAAATATTATACATAGTAAACACTGAAACTCCGAAACAAATATTTGCAGATCATACAAACTTTTGGTCCGACCCGGGAATCGAACCTGAAACCTCGAGCACAGCAGCCGCTTTCGTTACTACTACGCTATCCAGACAGTCGAAAGTATATGTCCTCATAGATCCCGTCACAGAAATGTTCAAGTAAGCACATTAAGGATACGACAGTGAAATTAAAATTTACTGTAATATTCTTCTACTAACTGTTGTACAAAACTGAAACAATGTGACTTATAATTTCATAACATGCAAAATTATTCACAATTTTTAAGCATTCTGTTATGTCCCGAAAATTCATCGATTCATCGTTTTTGCAATTCTAATAAATTGATACATACAATACGAATTCATTCCAGGAAAAAAAATATTTACCCTATTACATAATGCAAAGAAAATTCTATTTGCAAACGGCTTCAAAAACCAATTAAGGAATTACAACGTAAAATAAATTAAACAAAAAACAATGTTAAAACATTACTTGAAAATTGAATGGCATTGTTTTATCCAAGCTGCGACAATTTGTATAAATTGCTGTACAAAATTCTCAGTAAAGACTTCGATACTAGAGAAAACTCAATATCAAGAAAGTACAAGTATATTTTTAATTGGATAAACGTTATTTTCAGACTGAAGATTAAGCGTCCTGAGATAACTGTTAAATATCTAATACACAAAGCAATCAATAAAAACAAGAATAAATGAATTAAATTTATCGTAATTGTTTTTGGAGTGGAAAGGTTTGACTTAATAGCATGCTGAGTGTTAATCCTCGTCTTGGTTGCGAAACGCAATGCCAAAATCTGTTTTCAGTATGCTCAATATAAATATATCAGGTAAGAATGTATTGTGTTCCAACTTAGACAATAAATATATTTTCTTTCTTTCATTTACGAAATATTTTTTGTGCTACGAACTCCTGCCCGATACATAATTTAATATAATCAAACATTAATAATACACGTATAGACAGAACAAATCTTTGCTACTTTTCCTTGAGGAACATGGATGATGAATATGTCTTTCGCTTCCTGCTTGATGAAAAAATGCACAATATATTTTTGAAGTTAGCTTGTTTAAATTTTTTAAGTATTTTTTTTAAAAAAATGTATGAGGCTACTTACGGCAAATTTATTTAGTCGTATAATATTGTATTATGTATGTGCAAAAATGGGAGAGGAGAGTGTGTCAAACTATAGTTATAATAAACAAATGATAAACTGAATCAGTGACCGATATGTGTAAGTGGATGCGTTAAAATAAATGTTTATAATGTGAAAGTGTTGCAGCTTCCTTAGGATTTACAGTTCAATGCAAAGGATGGTTTCGAATATCCGCGTTCTGGAGTTCGCACATTTAGCACAGATGCAGTTCACAATAAGGATGTCATCCTTATCATGAACTCATTTGTGTAAACAAGTTTTTAAAACTAATCATAATATTCTTTCCTATAATTCATGCTTCTCTAAATAAATTCTCAAACAAACTTCTGATACATTTTATCCATCCCTTAGGATTGAAGAACATGCACGGGAACTAAATGAAACTTTTATTATTAAAAGTTTTGATATGTTAGTGTTTTAGAACTTCTCACCTAGTAACCGTTTTGTTAAATTTATACCAGCAATTCAAGGAGCGATTGAATCATAAAATAACCTATTACATTTACATTACATTATGCAGTAATTGATTCTAATTTGACTGCAATCTTGTCATTACTGATTCTGACTACTAACACATAGTTGTGATGAGCCCAAAAAATTGTTTTATGTGTGGGTGTAGTTTATTTAAAGTACGTATGTATTCAGGAAGATCAATTCTAATTAGATTCAGAAAGTTTAGTTCTAGAAAATTTAGGATCACTCGTGTGTTAAATATGCGAAGTCATTGTTTTTACCATTCCTTCCTCTAAATTTGGTAAAATATTTATATACACATATTTTATATAAATTTTATTGTTAGATTTTGGCTGATTTTAATTGTTGGTACTCTGAAAATTACAATTTTAAATTCTAAAACACAATCAGAATCACTATGATCAATCGTTATAAAAGGATATCTGGATAGTATCCGCTATTTTCTTGGATTTACGTGAATATTACTCGGCAACGTTGCATGTCGAAGCCGTTACATTCACATCAGTCTACCAGACAATGTTTATCGAAAACAAACATCGACCACTGACAATGTGTTTAGAATCTGCGCAAACTTTACTCTCCAAATGTAATTTGTAATAAACACAGTTTATCACATGCCTGTTATCCCACGGATAATTACGCAAACTGAAAATAGGTATAAAAAGACAATAAAATCTTTGAAAACAAAACAGCAACGCCTGCGTAATCGCAGAAGCAGAGCATTAAGTTTTATTGGATAACACAATATTTGTTTTAACTTTCTGAATTTGCTGCGCAACTGGCTGGAGGAAGAAAGATTAGTCGAGACGGGAGCATCTATTTGAAGAGGTGACAAAGGTTTCTCTGAGGAATAAGTTTTAAGGAGGGAGCGTTTATATTTTTAAAGAGAAAATATTTACAGTACTTGAGTGAAATTCTCGATACAAGATTTTACCAGAGTACATATTCGGGTGAAGTTATAGACTGTACAATGATCATTGATACCCGACGTGCCGATTCTAGATGAATAAATTAAATGTGGTCAATTGGGACTTTGCCACCGGAAGCTCGATAATTCTCAGTTTACGACCGTTGGGCGACTTACTTGAGTTTTTATTTGTTACTCGAGGACAAGACAGTTGGAATATTAAGAGCTATATTACATGGAAAGTTGCCGATTGTACTTCTGTAACTGCATATATATCTATATTATAAAGATGTTTACATAAATAACTACAGTTATTACTTCTATCGAATTTTATGATTGCCTGTAAAATATTGCCTCTGAGCAATAAGGCCGCTATTAAGTTTTTGTAATTAACAATTGCACAATAAACCTATTTAATATTACTATTCTCTTTTTTTTGTTTTGTATATATTACTTCTATTTTTAAATATATTAAAAGAAAAACAAATATATATGTGAAAAATGTATAAATAGTAGACCACCGACTTCGGGTACAGGGACAAGATGATGGTTTGATACGGGCCGTGTCCTTATTATTCTCTTTATTACATTTGTGTATACTATGTTAAATATTCTATTCGAATCAATCTATCGCCATGCACTGCTGAACATAGGTCTCCCCCAAGGAGCACCCAGTCTTGGGTAATTCACATCCATCCGCTGCCACCTTTTTCAAGTCGTTGGTCCATCGCGCCACAGGGTGCTCTACACTACATTTGCCCAATCGTGGTCTCCACTGTAGCATACTTCGGCTCTAGCGACCATCAGTTCGTGTGGAGACATGACCGGCCCACTTCCACTTCAGCGTACTAATTCCGTGCGATGTCAGTTTCTCCCGTTCTCTGTTGAATAACCTCGTTACAAATTTTATCAGCCAGAGATACACCCAGCATCGCACGCTTCATCGTACGCTGAGCTGCGTGTGTCATTACGGGTAGGACGCACTGGTCAAATACTTTGGTCTTTAATGATTGTGGAATTGGTAACTCGAAGATGTGACCAACTTTCCGTGTGCTGTCCAGCCCAGACGAATCCTCCTATCGGCCTTCCGATCAAAGTTGTGACGGCCAAGTTTAATAGTTTGCCTAAGGTAAATGTATTTTTGCACAAACCTGATGGCAGCCCCATTTACGGTTATGGGATTCGGGGATATGATGATGTTTACCCCCAAATATTTTATTATAGAAATAATAGAGGACAAAGGCTTTTCTAAAGTATTTTACTAATGAATAGGTATAAACGTGATTAATAGATATTATTTAATATTAGTAATAATTATAGCCTATCGCAAAGTCCGAAAGTATGTATAATGTACGTCAGTATCGTTAAATTTTATCGGACATTTTCATCTGAGACTTCTGTATATATGGGTTTCATAAATACCAAACCATGTTGCTTAGTCTACCACTAATTTAGACTACATTTTAATGAATACACATTAACGGAGTATCAATAACATTACCATACGTAAACATACACTATACGTAAACAGATATCAAACCAAAAGTCAAATCAATAGACTCAACAAAACTATTATCGATAATGACGTAATGGCTCAGTTCTTATCTTCAGGTTAACATGTCCACTGCTTTTCGAAAGACTAAATACTGTATACTTGAGCAAGAAAGCAACAAGTGGACAACGTGATTGTCTGATAAGCTCGTTCGTGTTGCGATAAATCTTCACCTGCAATTACCAGCACAATGTTTGAATTTAATATTCACCCTTTTAAATAAACTTAAGAGTTAAGGTTTTTTCAAAATTGAAAAAATAAGCTTTATACTTTTCAGGTAGTCTGTTCCTATTTTTTATTCGATGAATCTAGTCTGAAGATATTGAATTATTCATAAAATAAACTCTTTTTTATTGATAGAATCAAATGGATATATACTCGTATATATAGAGATGCCACCAATAAATTATAGATATATATATCCTACATAAATACATAATATATACCTTCTGCTCATCCAATTATAGTCTATCGTACAACTAATATAAGGATAATACAATAATTTGTACGATATTATAATTGCATAAGTTGATAAAAAATGCTATGCAATAGCTTTACCGTGGCAGACCACGAGTGCCATACGTATTTTTTTTTACAAAATTTTTTTCGAGACTATCACAATAATATTTAAAACATTGCTGTGTTAATTGATCTGATCTGGTTTTTAATATGTCCAAAATTATTCTATCCATAAGATTCTTATATTTTTTAAATCGACATATCTCAATTATGACATAGTCAGCTTTGTAAAAATTAAGTCTAGGTGACTGACACGATTTCAGTTTACTGTCGGCGTTAATTGTGAATTCTATCTCAAAGGGCAAATGATAATTGTCTATTGGAGTAATCGTATTACTAGATTCACTGACGGATATTTTTGACTCAGCTGAAAGAACTAAATCAAGAGTTTTAAACTGATGGTTTTTTATGATATTCTACTATTTCAAGTCGTTCAACACTTTCGAATCTATGCAATCTAAGTGTGTTATTTCTTATTAACTGCCATCATTATCGTATATCATCATTACATTCACCATCTGTCTTTTTAGAATGATAACCTGTCAGGTCACGATCTTAATAATGCACACCATATTGATCATCGAACAATTCGTTACTTTGAGGCCAAGTTTCAAATTTTAACGACAGTTTTGGCAATAAATTGCGAAGCACCGTAATATATCAATAATATACCAATAATATAACAAAACAATATAATAATATAATGGTGCTTAATATAATGTACCAATAGAGTATTATCAATGTCCATACATGTAAAAATTATTTACTTTTTTTATGGATATCCATCGAGTACAAAGGATCTGGTGGTTGATAACTAGTACTTATCACATTTCCAGCAAATTCTAAATTAGACTCTATATGTGTGAAACACGTGTCTCAAACGTTTATTGCTTAAAACGTATGTTGTTATTGACTATTTTAGTGTTTCTTTACTCTAGAGAAGTTTTATTCGCTACTAATGTTAAACTTGGAGGGATACAAACTTGTAAATATACACGGGTGTTAAATTTTTATTTTCTTCTTATTAAAACTAAGCTTTATGAATAATTTCATAAAACAACCTGAACTAATAGTGATAACTGTTTAAAATGACAAAAAGTATATGGAGAACCTTTTTTTCTCGCGTGCCATGCTAACGAAATACGCCAATTCTCTTATTTCCTGTTAATAAGCACTGATAAATTAAGTTCACTTTTCAAAATGCATTTTTGAATATAACGTATGAGAAGTAGACAGAGGTTAACCAATTCAAATTTTAAAATATATTTTATGTTATTATTACATAGTACGAGTATGTAGTATCTAATTACTGTTACTGACCCTATATATCGGTAATGAAAACTATCAAATGATTGTATGGGCCATTTTATAAGATGTTTAGCTAAAAATTTGAAGTGATTTATTATTTATAATACAGAAATATCTACAGATATCTCTTCTTAATATTAACTTGGGACAGAAAACAAAATATGAAAAGAAAATAATATTAAAAAGCCAGTAGCAAAGAGATTACAAGCGGTCATTAACGAGTCTAATGTTTGGTCATTATTTTTTATGATCCAACATTTCGTACACCACTTGTTACATACTCATCAACCAGTCAACGATCGCCAGTATAACACGATCCTGAACAATGTCACACAGGGCTTTAACAAACTCCGATGGCTACCCAAGCTTGATAGATTGGAACAGGTCAAGAGACGCTGGTCGTTTTCTCATTGACTTGTTAGTACCACCGTGGGTTGTTATTGCCATCTTAAAAGTCGTAAGAGCAGGTAAATGGTGGTTAAATTACGTAATAACAGTGGAATAATATCGTGTTACTATAGTATGATGTTCTCGAAGAGTTATAAGCGTATATGTCGAAAATATTTAATTATTTTGATGTTTGAATGAAATGAAAATGTATTATAAGTCAAATATTTGGAATAGTTTTACGTACCCAATACGAAATTTTATGCTGCGGACATTCGTTGGTACTCTTAGAAATTGTACCTACGTTGCAACCTTTATCGTCCACTATTTGTAGATATTACTATTTATATACATTTTATTCGTCTTTCTACTGAGATGATAAGCATGATGTTATATTTTTGAACATCTTTAGCTGAATGCGTCCCTGATAATTTGAAGGAACAGTATATGTTTACTTGTATGTACATAATAATTTAAATTTAAATGAAAGTCTTAAATGTTGATGGTTACAAAGCTTATCCCGGTTTAAAATTCACAGCCTTTGTAGGTATGCATAAGTAATTTGGCAAAGCTTAGTGGAATTGCACTACTTTTCGTACTGAAAGAGAGATACTTCAAATTTTTATATATAGAGCAGCCGTGCAAAAAACTTTTGCTGTTCTGAATTATTGGCTGTCAATATTTTTTTTTATTTCAAGTGAATCTGTAGACCTAAAAACAGAGATCACCAAATTATATTCAAAACAAAAGGTAGTGTCTTACCTCATCGTAAATAAAGTTGTCAATTTCCTCTAGTGGTCGCCCGTACAGTTTGGGAGGAAAGGGTTCATACTTCCGCGGTAGCCTTGCGCCGTCTTCGACGCTAAGGCGTCGACGCGGCATAAACCCAAATTCACGCACAAGCTGTGCGCCCCGCGAGCCCGCACGACGCGCCGATTCACGGGTGAAGGGTGTGACGGCGGCGCGCGGCTCATCGCGAGATGGACCACTAGCCCCAATCGGCTCAGTCGCGAAGGTGACGCCTTCCAGCGGGATCCGCAGTTCTTCCCGCCGCGGTTTCTCGCTTTCGACATCAAGCGCATCACGTGACTGCGACGCTACCAAAGGCGCCGCTGCTTCTGGATTTGTAGCCTCAAGAGTACGGACGATTTCGCCGAGCAACCGCGAACCGTCTATCTCCTCACCGGGCGAGTTGAGCGGCGCCGGCGGCGGAAACGAGAGCCGCCTCTCGTCCTCCTCCATGGCGCTGCGGGCGGCAGGCTACGCGCGCGCCCGCCACATCGCCACGCCGCCCCTCACGCACACACACACACTATTTGCGCACAAAACACGCCATCCTCTAATGTTACTGCCACCTGAAAGAGAAATTATTATTTTAGTATTCATATCTCGTCACGGGTTTTTTACTATGCTATTAGAACGTATTATGTTGAAAATCGATTCTTGGATAAACCGTTTATGTTGATCAAGACGACTTTCATGTAAACAAGGTCTGAAGCTAATAAATCGAACAATTTATTTCATTAAAAATTGAAGAGCTATTTTTGTATTCAAGGTTCAATAAGTAGGTTTCTAATTGTAATACGTATACATATACGGTAGCATCTGTAGAAAAATAATTGTTCTATTATCTTTAAATTTCCAAAAGTACGGTATTATAGTTCTTTACTTTTAGAGTACCTCTTATATATAGAAAACCACATAAGCATAAAATGTAATGAAGTTTTAAAGTTCATTGCAACACTGCTGGGCTAGTCAAATAAAGCGCGTAATGGGCGTAGCAGAGAACTACACAAAATGAATTGAAGATATGAAAGTGTTTTTAAACGTTACTTAATCTTCTCGTCGTGGCTTCAACTCAATGAATATTGTAGGAACTCCCTTGCATTTTGATAATAAACCCTATGAGCCCACGTTAATGCGGGGTATTAATTCTATTACTTTTATTGTTAGAAATTAAATACTCATGCATAACTTCTTGCACCACTTACATTCATCAGGCGTTTAATAAACATTTAAATGTTTTACTATTTTGCCTAATTTTTTAAGTTCTTTTTAGCATTAAATTTAATGCGACATGGTTTTTGACGAAAAATGTAACACACGTATAATTTTCTAAGATTTAAAAATATGTACTTCTATAGAAACTCTGTCTTCTGAACAAGGTTTATATACTTATTTCAGAAGGCAATACCTCTCATATAAGTAAATGTAAACTACATATATAATATAACATCAATGAAAGATAAGCAAGAAAACGCAACAAATATACATTTTAAAAGTAGGTCAGTATATATGGTATATAGTATAGTGTGTGTGTCTTAGTAAAATAATAGCGGCTTAAATGACCGTGTGATATCGTACCTAATAAGAAATTAAATATTGTTGCTTTATAAATATAATCCGTCCACCATTGTTTGAAAAGCAGGAACCGAGCCGGGACTGTGGAGTGGCCACAAGTAAATTTTCGCCGCGTCTAACCGAGGCCTTAAGCTACCGAATTCGAACCCTCTGAGTTAGTATAAGCCCAAACATATTCAAATATTTACACTCCATTCGGACGAAGGGCGGCGGTTGTGTGTCGTATGGAGTGGAGTTTCGGTGTTGGTAAGCGTTCAGTTTAATTTGAGAACTGTATGTGTTTAAAATGGACGTTATATTTGTAATTGAAACTTTCTAAATTTAACACTAACGTACACGTCATTGACTTAAAACGCATTTTATTGAGTTACGTTAGCAAAACGTTTTCAATGGCCATAATCCTAGTGTGATTCTGAAAAAAGACACTTAACTTAAGCTATTTACTTACAGTGAACACTAGATTTCGTGAACTAAAGAATTTTTTATGTCATTAAATGGCAAATAAGCAAACAATCACCTCACGTATACGGTAATTCGCGTTTCCAGCATCACGTGCGAGAAAATAATCCTGTAATAGCCTTTTAATGCAGATTTTATTCAACTTAATGGTATAATATACAATTCGTTATTGTAATAACAATTCTAAGAGCAGAAATGATCAGTTAGACATCACCTTCAACATTTAATTTAGTACAAAAAAGTGTAAACTGAAAAATTATTATTCTCAGACACGCGCTTACAAGATACGTTTTTCTGTCGAAAATTCTGTATAGGATAACTTCAATTCAAAATAGTTTATTGTTTTTATTTATTAAGTAAAAAAAAAAGAGAGAGAAAACATCTATCTAGTAGATAAAGCGTCAAATAACTATTTATATTCAGTGGCCTACGTAAATGATTTGCCATGAAACGCTGCGTTGTACGAAAACAAAACATATACACACATGTACCAATATAATGTTCAGCATATGTTACATATACTGGCAGTAAATACTCCCACGTAAAAACTTGGTTATCGAGAGAGCTAACTATTGTGTCCCATTGTCTGTTCGCAGAACTGAAGTAGGAAGTATTTTTACAGAGGAAAGTTTTTCCTTTTTGTGGCAACCGTTATTAAAACTATGTTTTTGGACAAAAAGATTTTTACACTTACATTCACAAAAAGAAATCAGTATGTAAAGAAAAATGTTAAAAAAAACTAGAAAGTAAACCTTACTTTTGCAATTAAATGATAAAAGTCTATTTATGAATTAACAATTAACATTATGCACACATAAATAATTTTTAAATCAATTTGTTACCCGAACTTTACTCGTCTATACCCACTTTTTTTTTTTTTTTTAACCTGTGGAAACCCCCTCGGGCCGTCACCCCACCGGGGTTTACGGCGGGGTGGTGTGTCGGAATCGGACCGACTAAAACCACACGGTGTGCCACTCTGCGCCTGAGATGGGAGGGATCCGGGAACCGCTGCTATTACGACATCCAGATCCCTCCTAGCGCCTGCCCGCTAATGCGGGCTCCATCAATGGGTAAACTCTCTATTTTAGGCGACGTACGGCACACGCGGACGTCGCCTCCTCGCGGCTGGCCACTATAGCGGATGGAGGGGAAAACCCGTCCCGTCCACCCGCGGTCACACTCAAGGCGGCATGAGGCGCTGGTATGCGCGCCTTCGCCGCCCAGCTCGCCGGCGGCGAATTGGGTCCGAGTGGACATCGTCCTCCCGGGCCCTCTCCACCGCCTCCTTCCGCGAAATTACGTCTTCGCAGAAGGTTGCGACCGCGGTAAAACAACTGTCGCTACCGGCCATGAAGCGTATGACGGCCGGTAGCGAGAGATCACCTCCAATAACTGCAGTGAGGACCCCACGCTGCGCCGCCCAAGCGGAACAAACTGCTAGCGTGTGCTGAGCCGAGTCCTCACTGCAGTCGCAGTGGTGACAGGCGGGACTCAATTCCCTCCTGACGACCGAGTGCAGATACTTCCCGAAGCAACCGTGCTCGGAAAGGACCTGCGTCAGTCGGAAGGAAAGGGTCCCGTGCTGCCGCCCTGCCCACTCGGCGATGATCGGCTGGAGTGCCTCCACGGTGGCAAAGCCAGCACGTGGAGCCTCCAGCCGGGACGACCAACGAGCCATCGTGGCTCGACGAGCGGCCTCTCGCCACTCGCGTATCTCTTCAGGCGGGGGCCGTATGCCGGTACTCGCCCGGAAGTCAGCCGTCCGCCGATAAACTTCGGCGAGCACTTCCGCCTCCAAATCCCACGGCGGAGTTCCGGCCAAGGTGCACGCCGCCTCCGTCGATACGGTGCGGTAACCGCGTATGGCTCTAACCGCCAATATCCTCTGAGGGCGCCAGAGGCGAGCCCTATTCTGGGCGATCAGAGCCGCCGCCCACACCGGTGCACCATACAGCGCCATTGACCGGACAACCCCCGTGTATAGCCGTCTCGTCGCGACGCTGGCTCCACCCAAATTGGGCAAAAGTCGCCCAAGGGCAGAAGCAGCGTCGACCAGCTTTGGAGTAAGCTGTCGGAAGTGCTCGTCGAAGAGCCACCTGCCGTCTAGGATCAGGCCCAGATACTTCATCTGGGCCTTAATCGGTAATTGTTTCTTTTGTTTATCATTTTGTCTATACACATACTATAGACATTGAGTACTACCATAGACGTAGATTACTGTTTTATATGTTTATTGTGGTCTTACTGCATGTCGAACAGAAAAGTTTTATTTTCCCCATTTAATATAAAATATACCCCGTGAAATACCGCTCGCTTATACAAATTTAAATAATGTAAGTTGTGTTTTATTATGGTCAAATTTCGACCAGTAGGCGACCACTAGTATAAATTATTTGAATCAAATCTACTTAATAATGATGATGAATAAAAGTAATGCCGATAATACAATCACACAAATAAAATTACATATTATAATAAATGAATTTATACGAATATGCGTAAAGTTATAAGTTATTTTCATTGCATATTATATTATAGTCCACGTTATAAGTTCACATAATATTTCCAGTTATATGGGCATACAACTCAACTTCAAAACCAAAAGTGACCTGTAAACTGCTCATTACCTATATCTACACATTTACAGGCTCAAATAAAATAAAAGCATGATTAATTAATGGCGTAAGAGTTAAAAAAGGCGAGAAAATTCGGGCAATGTATTTTTTGCGATTTGTTAGACTGGTTCGGGATATAAGGGTTTTTGTTTGAGTGAAAAATAATGTAACATTTTGTTGAAAGGACTTTTTAATGGTAGTTTTGTAAATTTGAGTGAGTTTACACGGGCTTTTCTGCGATTTATTTATTATGTAATTGATTAAATATATACTGACATATATATTATTAAAAAAATTTAGTTTGAAATCTAAGTATAGGGTGAGCCAAGAATTCATTAATATTTGAATCTAATATGCCGAAGCACGGGGAGGAGGAGGGTAAAATTAATACACTACGTCAACTAGAAGAACAAATCAGCGAAGAAATGTCGGCAATTTCATGGTCTCTTTGCCGATGAGTATTCAAAAATTTTGGTGCTCGCTTAGAAGAGTGTAAACATCGAAACGGTGGTCATTTAGACGATGTAATTTTTAAAAAATAAATTCCAACTAATTAGCTTTCTTGTAAATAAACAATTTTTATAATAAATAAAATGGTCTTTTTTATACGATTTTTTCAAACGTCTACTAATTTGTAGCACACTCTATACTATTATTGTGTGTTCTACTCTTATCTGGATTGTTTAACCCACCTACACTAAACTACAATCATTTACCCGTAAATTGAATGCATTGCACATTTTTAAACGGTAATTCGCAATCACACTCAATAAAAACTTACAACACATAATTCATTTAAAATAGCTCTCATAGTCATTAAAATCGTAAACGTCTAACACAACACACCTGACTAATGTCCCTTTTAATATTCCATACAGGGGTTGTAAAAATACAATTATGCGCATATACCCACACGAATTTAGAATAAGGTCAACGAAGGACGATCTCTTGTCAAATATCATAACGTTTAATGTGATATAAAGAGTGATCATTTACGGAGACGCAACGCTTACTGTCAACAAAGTCTTGATCAATTTGGTGATAAGGCTTCGCACAGACGCTTTTTCGTTGAAGACACATGCCTGATGTGTTTTGCTTTTTTTATATATTTAGAGGTCTGAAAGCGGGTCGATACGGTATTTCGTTATCGTTGAAGGTACTGGCCGTTTCTAAGTGGTTAATAATACTGTAGTTATAGTAAATATATATACAGTATCAATTAAATTATTATTTATTGTAAGCTTTATGCACTTTGGACATAGGAGGACATAATGTCCAGAGCAATATCTATCAGTCTACCTTAGAGTAAAGTAGAAATCTTGTCAGGCAGAGAAATTGCATATTTAAGTAATAGAGGAAAATGTAAATAGTTCACTATAGATAAAAACTTACACATACATATACATACACCTATATACAATATCCACGTCATAAATATATACATATATTTACGGAAAATACTTGTAGCCTCTTTTTAAATGTGAAGGTTCGTGGACTTCCCGATTTTAAGCATGAGCATATTTCGCAGAAGTACTGCTTAAACAAAAAACGAAGAGTTCATGAAGTCGGACTTGTGAGTGGGATATAAGAGAAGCAGATCATTTTTTGAACGAAGTTTTCTGCCGTAGTTAGAGGACAGATAACGTTAAATTATAACTGACATTTTGAAATAATCAGTGGAAAATATAATTGTAAATAAAACTATATATTTATTACACAATTTAACTTTGAAAAATGGTTTTCCCACGCCTTGTTTTGGCAGAAATAGATAAAAGTCGACCGGTGTGATGTCACAGGTTTACAAAATTTCAGTGTCAAGCAACACTTTCGCAGTCTAAGCAGTAACTGTGTAATCTATGAATACTTAATTTGAATTTTCACAAATTTGGGGAAAATGAAAGTACAGGTATTTAATCACTAAATTTAACAATATAGTTTTTCATACGTTTCAGTCGAGGCTCTAATATTTTTCAGTGTAAAACTTCTAAACATTTATATTTGTCATTAAATCAACTAATCAAAAAACATAACGTGTATTGAATTTATTAAACACTTTATATTTCATCCACATCAGATTTCAGTTTTTGGAATGAAAAATATAATATTTACAATAACAAAACTACAAAGAAACTAATAGCTTCTAGCTAGGTAAAATTATAATACGGTATTCAAACAGCGTTACCGCGTATTTACGTACCGCGCGGCTGTAGGTAATTATTTTAAGAATAAGCCCGAGTCACAATATCGTATAGATAAAATAATCGTGCCCAAATCATCCTCACCTCTACATATACATAGTGACGTGGTAAACGTTTAAAAAGAAATAACAAAATTACTTAAACTAGATCAAAGAATAGAGCCTTTGGGAATCGAAACCAACATTATCTACTGTCATATTAATAATGGTGACTATAATTAACATGAGGCATCAAAACAGCCATATTTCCGAAGCCAGTGACTAAATGGAAGCCTGGTTGTCTTCAAAACGCCACGAAATTCTGTTTGTCTTCTGGTAAAAGATGGCCATTCATCATCCACCCCGGGCTGGTTGTAAGCCTTTATCTATTTATGTATGTTCAGAAGCTCTATTTAGTAATGGCGAGGTTTTGATTAATGAACCTCGGAGATCATTGATTTGAATACAAACGGGAAAAGCGCCTGTGATTTCTTAGTGGATTTATGAATCAAATTTGATCCTTTTAGGGGCTGTATAGAAATGCTGAGAGTTATGTATGTGTTGAACAGATTCTGAATATTTATTTCGTTAATGCTTTGAATTTTAGTAAGTTTTTGTAGTGTTACTAAAGTTCACACTGCTTTTATGTGTTAATCGGGGAGTGCTAATCAGGGAAAGTGAGACCTACTGTCTCATTACAAAAGGAAGAAATCATTTCTGACAAGCACATAGATTTTGATTCGTCTGATCTGTAGTCTATTTAGTATACATTTAATTAATTTTCTCGGTAATTACTCAATAACAAATTGACACTTGCATTATTTGTTTGCACTTGCATACTGCCTTTACACGTAACTTTTCAATGATTTGGCAATGATCTTTCGTGTTTTGGTGTGGTTATTCTATCACGCTTTTTGTCAAAAACAAGTCAACAAAATGACATATGACACGAGGAATTTACGTAAGTTGACAGGTTTTCGACAGCTTATTGCTATAGAGTAGCCTACTTGAAGGCAGTTATTTGTTCCTGTAACTAATTACATATATGGGTGAAAATATTGAAGACTCATACCACCAATTCAGTTCTTGCCATATTCTTTCAGTATCCGTTTCTTGTATGTTTATAAAATCGCCACGATACAGGATTGCTTCCTAACACAGGTGGTCTTTAAAATAATAGAAAAAAATTGAGTGATATCTTTGTTCCAAATTCAAATTATCATTACGACGAAATATCGAATACATTCTCTGTAGTATATTATTAATCTCTTGTTTAGTTAGTATTATCTACTTGTATTATACATTTACATACAGAGAAATATCACGAATCTTCAACATAATTTCTCAAAAATATATGTGGCAACTGCAGTGATTACTCTTTATTACGGGTATTATTTTCTACGATGTATGTATATGTGCGTTGTGAATGCGGTTTCATTACTCTACGCCGCATGGCGCGTGAATTCGAATGTTCCAAATTAAAACTCTATATTATGCTCTCCACATTGAACGTTTTGTTGGAAACTTTCGCGGAATAATGCCGTTTGTTTTTACTCACAGAAAACAAAGATCTGTTTGTGTTCAGTTATATTGGAATTTTGAATATTACTGTATAAAAGAGTTAGTCATTGGAAAGTCGTTTCGAGTATTTCAAACAGAGAATGCTCGCTTTTTACAAATTGCAGCGTGCGAGATTGTTTTTTAAAATTGAACAAATATTTTGTGTACACAATCTTAAATTGAACGCGTATTTAAAGATTTTATTCCCAGGAACGTTGTGATTAGTTGTTTGTTGTTTTTACTAAGATTATCCATGTTTGTTAAAGATTTCCTAGCCTTGACGGCTATGGATTATTTGAATGTTATATTTTGTTAGTTGTTATAACTCACATTGCCATTTTGTACACCGTTGCATCATGATATATATAAAAGGGAGCCCTATAGCCTTACGTCAGAGTTTTCATATAATTAGATGACGATATATTTTTTTTGCAAATATTTAGGACATCAGACGCACAACGTCATCTAGGTTTAAACTCAGCTGAGCTTGTGCTATGAAAACTAGATTAACTCATAGAATACTTATACACTTTTTTTATAAATAAGTACATAAAAAACGCCCAAAAACCAAATCACATAAACATTTGGTCCAACCTGGGATTCGAACCCAAGACCTCAATACAGCTGTCACATTCGCTACCACTGATCCACCAAGACAGTCAGTGATTGTTTAAAATTATTATAATTTTGTCTTTTTTTCTACTTATAAAATTTTAGTATTCTCAATTACACATTCCTGTCTGGAAGCGATTGCTTAAAAAAGGCGCACAAAAATTTTTCTCCTTAAGTATTCATATACAGATTTACGAATACTTTTAAAACTTTTTAAATTAATATGTAAAACACGAGCCTTCTGGTAGAAGCCCATGTCTGCCTTGTATAAACCTAAATATGTACTCAAAGACGAAAATATTAGAAAATAAAAATGTGCCGCATATTAATAATGAAATACCAGAATTTAAAAATAACTAAAAGTACTGAAATATACAAAGTAATTATATACACATTTAAAATGAATAACTGTTCGTTAGTCTCACTAAAACACGAGAATGATTGGATCGCTTTGGCTGATTTTGATCTTGAAATACTCATAGACGTCCAGAGAAAGTTAATATGGTATGAAAAAATTGAGAAAAAAATATTATGAGAAACAATAAAACCATGTTTAACGCATTCAAAGTAGTGGGTACAGCTAGCGTCTCTATATTAATTTCACATTCAGTTAAGAACCTCATCCATTAGTTGGTAAGCTTAAGATTTTGTGACCATAAGTCATAAGATAAATTAATTTAATATAAATAAATTACTCTTCATTAATAGTATTACATTTCATTTAATCACGAAATCCATTAAAGCCAATACGAACGTTTTAACGAAATAATGATGCCTTCTAAAAACCGCGAATAAAACATTACTTTCTTTACTTTTACTTTAATTGTGTAATAAAATCCTATTTCCATTTAAATTACTTTACAACTAAACCAATAAAGTGGTTTTACTTGAAAACGTTGTATGATCGTAATAAAGAAACTTTGGACGGTATTTGAACGGTTGTGTTGACTCTCGAGCCAACAGAGACTCTTAAGACTTCTCCAGTGTAGTGTCAAGGAGGGGTACGTGCTTCGCCGAGATCGTGCATGGCATTACGTTCCGCTGACCTCAGTTTTATATTATGTATCTAGTTTTTATATGACGTTGACGTAGTTTGAAGAAAGTAGAACAAAATAATTATCTATTCACAGGAAAGGTAATCCAATGTGATCATACATACAGTACAAAATATTCCGCCTCTGGTTAGGCATACATGGTACATTGATTGACTCGTTGTTCTAGCGGGTAGCGCATGCAACTACCGATCAAGAGGCCTCAGGTCCGTTTCCCTGGTCAGATTAACAACTGTTATTGAGTCTTTCTGATTACAGATGCTTAATGCCAGCCCGGAGTTTAGAAGGGTTTTAACCCCCGTTTCTCAGAGAGAACATAAAGACGTCGATCCTACACTTCATCTCTTTCCAATCATGTCAGATAACAATCCGATCGGATTGTGAGAGTGAAGGAACAGAAAGTGCACCTGTGTTTACGCACACACTTGTGCACTACAATATCTCTTGCGTAGTAAACTGGCCGCCTTGGAAAAAATCAACTAGGAGTAGATCACTAAGGGTTTGAGTAATACCGTGAGAGATCTTACCTTCCTTACATATAAGCTGACTCGAGTTTAAGGAATATTTACGTTGCTTTTCACTGATTGATTGCAGTAAAGAGAGACAGTGAATATAATGCATATTCAGGTGACCATGAGTGGTGGTAACCAATGACCAACGGGTCACCCGTCAGCTCATTTGCCGATAAAAAGAAAATGCTATTTAGCGATTGAAAAATAGTAACATTAAGAGTTTTTTATGCCAGGCATTCCATTGCGAGTTTATATATTCTAATGTAATTAAACGAAAGAAGTTTGTTTTCTTTTGGTGAACGTTGTTAATGTCTGGTTAACTAATAGTTTTAAATATATATGCATGGTGATTTTTTTCGTCGAAATGACACGTGATTATTTGACTTTGGCATAGATTTAGCGGTAGTGTTTACATTTTTATAAGTTTTTGTAAATCTTTCCCGTTTCTCTTTGTCAATTCACAGAAACCGTGGCACGAAAGCCGTGGGAATGACTGCAACGACTGTCTTCTATGAAATTGGTTTAAAAACTTGAAAGAATAATTACGGTAGGCAACATTATATGTAAATAATTAAGGTTTTATGATTTTAATTTCTTTGTGGTAAGCGTTCATGATACTTAAGAATTTGATTAGTATTCTCTTAGAATTTAAAGAAGATATCAATACTGATATACCTAGTCTTGCCATAAATATTGTAATAAAGAAAAAAGAAAATTGTTAACTGCAAATAACATTTATTACTTTTACAGTGTGTCAGTTTAATACATAAATATAAAACAATTAAAAATATAAAAAGCTTATTCGAAGTGGTCTCCATTGGCTGCAATACAGTCCTTTAAACGATGAGGCCAGTTATCAATAGAAGCACGCACTCTTTCCATGGGAAAATTCTTCACTGCCAATCGTATAGATTGTTTTAGGGACTCCAAATTATCATGGCGTTTAGAGCAAGCTGTACTCTCTAAAACTGACCACAAATCATAATCCAGCGGATTAAGATCGGGACTAGACGACGGCCAGTCTTCAGCTCTGATGAAGTCCGAAACGTTCGATTCCAACCAAGACTGCGTGGACCGAGCTTTATGACCCGGCGCCGAGTCTTGCTGGAAGGACCATACTTGGTTATTGAACATGGTGATGTTAAGGGGCTTAACTACCTTCTCAAGAATGGTATCTTGATACACTTGTGCCGATGTTTTGATACCTTTTTCACAAAAATATGGCTCAGTCACTCCTTCATAGCTAACACCCCACCAAACCATCACTGAAGTCGGATAATGTCCACGTTGCACTCTGTCGACTAATTGGGAAGCTTCCTTAGAGCTTTGAGCATAAATACGGTCATTTTGTTTGTTAAAATGTTGCTCAATTGTAAAAATTTTCTCATCCGTAAACAAAATTTTTCTGTGACCTCCCTTTGCGTACCGCTTCAGTAGTTGTTTCGATTTTACCACCCTATTCTTCTTTAAATTATCAGTTAAGAAATGGCCAGTGCGTCTCTTATAGGCTGCAAGTCCTAAGTCATCTTTTAAAATACGCGACATGGTTCTAGGTGCTATCTTCATTTCCCGAGATAAAATCTTTTGCTTTCGGACAGGATTTCTTCGAATTCTTTCCCTTACTGCTTTGACCACCTTTTTCGTACGAACACTACGTGGACGGCCAGATCTTTTTCTGTCACAAACAGAGGAGGTCTCATTGTACCTATTAATAGCCCGGTACACAAACATTTTACTAATACCAAGTGTATGGAGAGTTTTAAAAATTGCATTTGGCTCCATACCTACTTTGTGTAATGCTATCACAGCGATTCGGTTCTCTTTATCACCCCACACCATTTTAATATCGCAAAATATTTTACAATGTATTGGCGCCAAAATGAGAAAACACAATGAACAATCGTATAAAAATGACAGATTCGAAATTCAAATGTAATATTTTTTTATAATTAAGTGTAACAGTATTTATGGCCAGACTAAGTATATACCAAAGTATTAAATTCTAAAAATAAAATGGCGCAAAGCCTATAAATATCCCCTGGCTTCTTAGATTTAATGCTGCACTATACAATTTAAGTACTTGTGGTTCCATTAAAGGCGATAACGTACATGTACTACGTATGAACGTTTCATGAGATCATTACCGCCCCACATCACAATTTTACGACGTTGTTTTAAAACGGTCATCTCGGTCCAGTGTAAATGGTTCCTTCTTTATAAAATACGTTATCATTATGTTGATAAATTTGAATTTTGTCATAATAAGTTTAAAAAATATATTACAACAAAAATTATGTATAAATAAATAAATAAATAAATATTTCGGACATTTGACACACAACATCATCCAGTTTCAAACTAAGCAGTTTGTGCTATGATAACTAAACTGACCGATAGAATACTTATATTTTTTTTTGTAAATACATATATATTATACATAGAAAATACTCAAACTTCGAAACAAATATTTGTAGATCATACAAACATTTGATCCAACCCGGAAATCAAAACCGAGACCTCAAGCACAGCAGTTGCATTTACTACCGCTGCGCCACCGAGGCAGTTAAAAATGCTGTTTATAGTTATCGCAGTAATAATGTCACGTACACGAGAAGGTACGTATGGGAGAAGCCGGCCTATTATAATAAATAAGATAGGTACACCACACTGGCAAGTAGATCGAGTCTGACAAAGGGTTCTTATCAGGGTAACATAATTTTTATAATTTATTTTTGTAACGACAACATAAATACTTCCTACGTGACATTATCTTACAATCAATATTGTTTTCAGTTAAAATACTATCAGCTGACTGTGAGATTTTTAAAGGAAACTTAACTATAGGAATTCTTTTGTATATGGAACTGAAGCCCTCCATAGACAATTATAAAAAAATAACTTCTATACTACGTTTAACTACAACTGAGCTTATTCTAGCAAGAGACGGTACTATATTTTGAAGTATAAATATTTATCTAACCTGGTGTAAGTGATTAGAGAACATTTAAACAACACAAACAAACATTTAAAAACTTTTATATTGAGTCACACTGACTAAAAAGACAGTGGTGTAGAAAATAAATCTGTTTACGTAGATTTACCTATGCAATAAGTGCGTAGTATATATAAGAATAGACCTGTGCAGAACTTCTTAGAAGTTATAATTTAGGTCAATCTGCATAGACACACGACCGGTAAATCGTAGCACTTTACTCATTTCATAAGGATTGGGTACACCCACTCTTGAAGAGACTACCAAGAATATCTATAGATAGATTTGATATTTATATATAAGTGTACACTGTACTAGATTCGTATAACGACCGCGCTGCGAAACAACACCGATCCTATTCCATTGAATAAGCTCCAAAGGTGACAATATCTAAAACTGTCACCCTCCATCACCACTAAAGAGGATCCGCTCGACAACGGAATATCTGTTGAAATAATCATATGCGTATCTTTGATTTATGAAGGTTATTTTGGGGTTTTTCCGCTTTATATATTTGTGAACCTCTGACAGGTTAGATTATTTAAGTGATGTGTGTGTTTTACATAACAGTGGAGAAAATTATCTGGATATTTGATATTGTGACTAAGGTCTTGGATGTGAATCATATCTACTGACTTAGCCGTAATACCTTTAATAAACTTATATATGAACATGTGTGAAAAATTCTTTGTATTCCCTTCTAAATAAGTAAGTATAGAGCACGGAGTCTTACAACATAGTGAAGATGATTAAAATATTAAAACAATTTATTAAAAATCCGTATGGTGACGTACCAACAAGACGTAAACGGTGACTGAGGGATCAAATTACACAGGAGAACATCACTGCAAAGAGAAGGAAAACTCGAAACTAACCCGTCTGGCCAGTGTGTATAGTGGGTGAAAACCTCCTTGCTAAGGAGAGACCTATGTCCAACAGTAGACTTTAAAAGGTTGTAGATGTTTTTAAAAATATGTAGCAGGGACTGTTAAAGGCTGTTAATGATGATAGTTGATGATTCAAGAACTTGGTTACACAAAGGTCATTGAACTAAAACGATAACTTGTTTTCAAAACCTTCTACATTCGACTATAGCCCATCTTCAGAACAATAATTAGTAAAATACTTTTTAAAAGGTGGCAAAATTTCACAATAAAAAATACTAAAAATTAAGCTAAGAATTTTATCATCAACATTAAAAAATAACAACAAAATGCTTTAAATTAATATTCTGCATGCAAACTTTATTTAATTGCCTTCATATTAGAATTTACCACAAAAACTTAAAGTAGTCGACATTTTGTGAATTTTAATATCTATGGACGCAATTGCCGTCGGCCGTTGCTTTTTTTCAACTAAAAACTTTTAGTAGAGTTAATTTTTTATCTAACCGATGACCTGAAGAATTAAAATCGTTTTGAATACCCAACAATAATGGTGTTACAATCAAGCCTCGCACCCTGACCAATCAGGATCCAAGCTTTGGATAAAATTAATTTTGCGCTGTGCAATTACTCGTAATTTGCGATTCTGAAGCAAACATTTTTGTCTATACCTACTTACTATTAATAATCGATATAATATATGTATGTATGTATTAAGATAATAGTAAAGAAACATTTCTTTTTTTAATTTCTACATTCTTTTAAGCAGTGCGTATAACATTACAATTGTAATCAATTAATAATGATCTCTACATTATAAAGTGGATTGCAACAAAAATATTTTCATATATTTTTTTGTTAACATCATTTTATTGGTGAAAATTACAAAAATTCTTACATTATACAAATCACAAAAGATGAAAATAAAATGTGTTGACAGGTACACTATTCCAAACTGACTTTAATGCAATGTAGGTACTTACTTGATTTTTTTTCTTATTGACTTACAATAATGTAAAAGCATGTATATCAATAAAAATATCCATCGTTGATCAGCATTAAAATATTTATTTATTTTTTTTTTTATAACACGACGGTGGCAAACAAGCATACGGCCCGCCTGATGGTAAGCGGTTACCACAGCCTATGGACGCCTGCGGCACCAGGGGCCTCACGTGCGCGTTGCCGACCCTTTAAAAACCTATTTACCCCCTTCTTGAAGAGCCCCATACTGTAGTTTCCAGGGAAAACCTCGGCAAGGAGCTCATTCCATAATGGGATTGTCTGCGAGAGAAAATTTCTCTGAAACCGCACGGTGCGCGACCAATTAGGTTCCAATGTATGTGGATGAGCTCCCTGACAATGGCGAGCGGTGCGATGGTAGAAAGTGGCTGTGGGCATCATATCAAACAATTCTTCAGAACACAGCCCATTGTAGAGAAGATAGAGCACACACAAGGAGGCAAAGTCTCTCCTAAGACTTAGTGGCTCGATACCGTCTGTGAGATCAGGATCGTCGACTATTCTCACAGCACGTCTCTGAACTGAATCGAAAGGCTCAAGCTGGTACTTCGGTGCTCCCGCCCAGAGATGACAGCAATACTCCATGTGAGGTCGAACTTGTGCTTTGTAGAGTAGTAGCCTTTGTGCCGGTGTGAAGTATCGCTTCGCTCTATTCAGAACACCAAGCTTTTTTGATGCCAGCTTGACCTTCTCTTCCAAATGAGCTCGAAATTGGACGTCACTGGAGATGTCGACACCGAGGATTCCAATACTCTGTGAGATGGCAAGGGGTGTATTCTGGAATTGTGGAACCACAGTGAACGGGGTTTTCTTAGTGGTAAACGCACAGACTTGTATCTTAGAGGGGTTAAATTGGACCAGGTTATCCCGACCCCAATCGGAGACTCTGTGTAAGGTGCTCTCGATTTGAGACACAAGTTGTTCGCGACTTTCTATTACAACGGTACGAGGGATGTTAGCTCGGCCCGTGTAATACGCATCTCCAGTACTGTCGTCCGCATAACAATGGATACCATCCGTGGACAGCATATCATTGATATGCAGCAAGAACAGCGTTGGAGATAGCACGGAGCCTTGCGGGACACCAGCGTTTATGTCCATGCTTTCGGAACAGCTACCGTCGACGACGGCTTTTATGCGTCTGCCGGACAAAGAGCTAGCCACCCACTTGCACAAACCCTCGGGCAGGCCGTAGGATGGCAACTTCGATAGAAGACCCCTGTGCCAGACCCGATCGAACGTCTTGCTATATCCAGGCTAACTGCCAAAGCCTCACCTTGACTCTCAATGGCTGAAGCCCACCGGTGAGTGAGATACACTAGAAGATCACCAGTCGAGCGACCGCGGCGGAAACCATACTGGCTATCGCTGATCAAATCGTGCTCCTCTAGGTAATTGAGGAGCCGTGTGTTGATTACACGCTCCATCACCTTAGAGAGAAGGGAAGTTATAGCTATAGGCCTGTAATTCGATGGGTCCGATCTATCACCCTTTTTTGGCACCGGATGCACATGGGCAGTCTTCCACGAAGACGGCACTTGCCTTTTGCGGTAGGAAAGCGCGAAAAGTCGCGTTAGTACAGGGCACGACTCAGGAGCACACTGCTTGAGCACCTCGAGCTTATTAATGCTATGTGTTAAAACAAACTGCATAATCAATAAATGCTACAGATTATGTATTTTTTTGATTTGCAACTCAGCCAACAATATCATTTAAACAACTAGTACGTTGCCAATACAGCAAAAAAATGAAAAGCTAAATTTATATCTAAGTTCTAAAGTTCGAAGACTGATACAATATTTTTTTGTATCAAAAAACTGTTTGACAAGTATGTACACAAGTGATCTTTTCCTATCAACTTTGGTTGCACAAATCGACATTAAAAAGTGTAAAAAAAACAACACATTATATATTTTTACAACATACTAATAGAGAGTGTATAATGAAATTAGTCCAAATTTATATGTATAAATAGTTGTAGCAATAATAATTACACAGCAATACATATAACGAAGATCAATAAAATATATTTAGTGTACTATATTGAAGTCAGGAAGGGTTTGATTTTGAAGATATTTTGCGAGTAATGCTAAGTATTTCTTGGATTTACGCTGAGATAAGTAATAGTATAAATAGTTCCAAAATTTAATCAATAACTGTCTTCAATTAGTCCATGTTAGTTTTGAACTGGTATCGTGATTCAATAAATCTTTAGAACAGTGTCGCTAATCCTGAAGTTTACTCCATAGCTATTGTTTACGCAAACTGTCCTATTTCTACAGAATAGAGGTTTTGACTTTGTTGGATTGATACTTCAAACACAAATATTATTCATATACCTAGGTATATATGCATAGGCTGGCCTCTGCTACTTGTATTTTGGATAAAGCCTAATTATTCAAATTATTTATTGATATTAATCAGTGGACTAAGAAACGGCTTATAGTTTACTTGATGATTTGAGAGTTTCTATTGTCTATAAGAACAGTATGTTAGTAAGCTGATTGCAGACTGATTGATAGCAAAATTAAATAGTGTAACTGACAGAATGTCACTGTGGGTGCGAGTTACGATATTTACGGGGCGGCGGCAATAATGCTCCCACCCGTCTCAGACTCCAGTTACAACGACGAGTACGCTCTTGCTACAGTGGTGGGATGGAAAATCCCCTAGAAACCGAAGATTCTATAGGACATATGAATTGTTACCACTAAAAACTACCAGACGGCTGGCTTCAGGCACCCAATTCTGGTGAGAATGTGGACCATGTCATTTCAGGTACCACCCAAATCGACACGTCCATCATCAGTTGTGTTAGTATATCTTTTTGTATGCCTTAAAATTATTACTAATTTGATTTATTTGAGTTTAATTGCCTAATAAATACCAAAAGTAGATCCAGTAAAACAAGGGCGGTCAATACATTCGGCCAGCGACCTTATTATATGCGACCATGTTTGGTTAGACCACATGCGGTTAGCTCCGTTTACCAAACTAATATAACGAGCATATTTAGCCAATTCGTTATATTATTCTTCTAGGATTATCATTTTCAAATAATATTATAAAAATATTAGTAATAATTTTTTTACACCAAAAACCTAACACATCTTACATATATGATCTCGGACTAAACAGAGCTTTTACGATGGTAACTTCATTACTAATAAACATCATCCACATCATCATCATCTCAGCCAAAAGACGTCCACTGTTGGACAAGGGGCTGCCCCAAGATTCTACACAACAGTTGGTCCCACGCCGCCCGCATCTAAAGGCTTCCCGCACCCTACACTAGTTCATGGAATACTTTGTAAGGGGTCTACCAGTGCTACGTTTTCTAGTACGCGGTCACCAACACCATAGATAAACTATAGCCAGATAGAATAATTGATCATGATCACCAAGCAGTTATTAATCCTGGTTGTAAACAGAGTTCACGACCTCCGACCTAACAGTGAAGATCACAAACCAGTATCCCAAAAGGACTGTCATATAATGAATCTTTAAAATTGATAAGCTGTTATCTTAGGCGTACTTCCAAAAGTTGAAACACTTAACCCAATTGTTGATTAATTGAGCTAAATTTTTACCTATTCGTAGCTGAATCAACCTTAGCGTAATCTACGCTCTATTCAGATAATACTTCAAAAAATAACTACCATCAATAAACTCAATGTTTTATATTCTTTCATGTCCGTAAATATTCCTGTCTAAATCACAAATGGAATACTTATTTACGACAAATACGTTGAACTTCCGAAGGTATTTAGGGTAAGTCGGATCTTTTTTTGTTTCGTTCTTTTAATGTGGTAAGGTTCCCAAGGGTGTCTTGCTGAAGAGACAAAAAAATATTTATTTTAATGTAGAATTTGAATGGGCCAATGAAAACTTTTCTATTATTTCATAAGATGTGATGTGATTTTAGAGTTCTGCAAAATGAATCATAACATATTTTGTAATTTAATTCGAATTTCACTAACAAACGTTTAGTATTAAAGTATATACAGAGGATTTCCTTTAATAAAGTTACTTTAGCTTAAAAGTGCCGACGGTAACTTCTTGTCTTCAATACTTTATTTGCCAAAAATATTATAATACTACGTTGACTCTAAAAATAAATTGATAATTTATTAGACAGTTTTTTTTTTGTTAGGAGCAAGCATTAGAAAATGCATCAGCTGCTCATTTTCTGGAGTAAATTGAAAGTTGAAGGAAAAATGGGTTAATGATAATAGACGTCTATTATTCATTGGAAGGGAATACCTATGTTTTATTGAACTGAGAATGTTCTAAAAGCATATTTTAATTTAGGTCTTAACATACATATTTTATTAAAAGCCTTTCAAAGTGATTTTATTCTGTCTGATGAAAAGCACAAACATAAGCTACAAATCGTGGTCACCATACTCTTGTATTTACATTTGTAATTGCAAATACAGACAATGTAGTATGGTAATCCATACTAAGGCGGACTAGTGAGATGCTTTTTCACACCTTTGGGGACGTAAAAGGCATAACAGTCATCGTCACAGTGTAAATGCTCACCCACTTATCATGATAACTGTCGTCCCTACATCAATGGATTACCGGTATCTCACTCACCAACTAAAGATGCTGTCGGTTTGGGCTGGTCTTCTGTGAGAGAGTAGTACTGTCCCAGTCGTGTGGAAATCGACGTGGGTCTACTAGTTAATTAGTGTCTAATACATATATGTAAAGCAGAATAAAACTAAAAACGAATAAACTGAATTTATTAAAACCCATTATTATGTATTATTAAAAATAAACCAAAAAAAAATAAAACCTAACGTAATTTTGCCAATACTCGAGTTCTCTTTTATAAACTTGTCACATTACTGGACGGAGATAAGGTTGGCTTCAAAACTTCTAACGGCTTTCTACTGGATATCTAGATGGGATAAAGCGCTTTGAAAATGCCATAAATAACAGTATAACAGCTCCTCGCTGCAAGCTAGAATGTAGCGGTCACTAAAATGGTGGATATATTTATCACAGAAACATACAAAGCTACGTGGCAACGGTTTCCTTGATAAATCGTAAATTTTTGTAACAAAACCTTCTACAAAAATTTTGGCAATCAGACTTTACAGCTAGAAGGCGCTGGCCGCTTCAATTAAGCCCTGGAATTGTTAAAAGAAAAACTATGTGGATACAGTATAGAGTTTAGGTTGACCTTTTAAAGAAAATACCATAGTTTTGAGTCGATCTATCCATCCTGACGGTATACGGGCCCCAGGCATCGGTTTTAGTTAAGATCAACGACCAAAATTTGGGTAGGCTGTGTAAACATTTAAACCACTAGAAAGAAACTTAATTTAAACAAATGTAACAAGGCTAGACTATATTCATATTTACACACAAAATAACGGTACAATTAAATTTTCATGTATTATAAGAAAAAAAAAAAAAATAAACAAATGGAAACGACGAAATACAACAAAAATGGAATGTCCGTGATTTCCAACACAACAAAAGTAATATTGAGAGTGAGCAGCATCAAGCACAAGCATATTTCTCGTGTAAATAAGCCTTTACTCATATTTTTTTTTTAATTAAGGGCTTAAATTTGTTAATACTTCTTGAAAATCGTTTGGAACTTTATTATAAATCGCACATCCTGATATCAAAAAGACTTGCCTACTTTTTATAGCACTTGTTGTAGTTTATAATGTTAATATCATAATTGTCGCTAAGCTTAGTTAATAAATGATTTTTTTAATACTCAAAATTTCTATAGCTCATATAGTTATAGAAATTTTGACACTATTATGACAGCAATTTCTTTAATTTTATCCCCTGAGGGAGACTAATCTCTGTCCATTTAACTGTCTTTAGCAACGCAAAGGTATTTTGAATATCAAAAGAATTTCCCCCCATCAAAATGCTATAAGAAGACATTATACTATGAAAATAATTAAAATAGGGTATTTTGCATAACTGAATTTATATCGATTAATTGATGAATTTTATAATACGCGTATGCTGCAGAACTGTCTATTCTACAATCTTGTGTGGGTCATGGTATTTTAAAGTCTAGAGTTATACTCAAAATCTTGGTGGTATCCACAAAATCCAACTTCTTTCGTTTGTTTTAAAATTTTAGACATATTGATCATTAAGTCTACGTAGATAGGAGTAGATATCTATAACATATTAAGAGAAATCTATCTTTCATTTTTATTGAAAAGCAACACACAGTGTTGACTAAATTAATTATGTACTTGTTTCAATGTTTCTGTAATACATATGTGTTAATGTTTTATTTTAATTTATCTCAAGTTAATAAATAAAAAACAATAAGTTATTGAACGTACAAATTAAGGATGTAAGCCATGATCTCATTCAGATTAAAAAATGCTATTTTAAAAATGTTGTATATCTTATACTTACGAGTGGTTGCTCAAGATTTGTTATAGTAAGTTCAATCTACGAGCTTCAACGGCTTATGATGTCAGTGAACTTTGCTTTAATGTTACTGAGAGGTAGTTCGTGATGAGAATTCCAAGGAAGTACCAAACCATGCAAAAACTGTAACGGCCACACTCTTCTCTTGTTAACGGATTCAAAAATTGACAAAGTTTTACTTTCGTTTTGTCGAAATATTTAATGGACATGGCTTTTATTATACATTTATGCATCTAAAAATTCTCTTCAGTAAAGTCTAATAATTGTACTATGCTACTTACTGTTTTTGCAACTTTGTTACCTGTATTTGTACATATGTGTCTCATAGTATAAAGGTAATAAAGAGATCTATCACTTTAAATACGCTTGTAAGTCTTTCCAACTACTTCGAGTATTTGAAGCAGGCTGACATTTGTCTTAGTCTTACTCAGAGGAGGAGTCATAAAGCCTAGTGAACGAATATATCCTTAACCTCTCTGAATGTCCCAAGTCACATAAATCCGGCACTTACTTAGATTGTCATTACAACAAATACGTTCAGAAATACGCCCGCAGAAATCCTTTGGATACTTCAGAGCTATTTGACGAACTTGGCTTTCCATTTTGTAGATAACTTTGCTTATTACATCATTTAATGTCTGCCTCTATGTTTTATGGCTAGTAACTCCCTAAACTAAGTATCATTTAGCTGTTTGAAATACTTGTGGAGAGTTCTGATTCAAAATACAAGTATCGAGTAAGAAGTTTATGAAGCTGGTGGCTTAAAAATAAGCGCTTAAACTAATTCTTGTTATAATAATATTTTTGAAAATCGATTACCTATTAGAAAAAAAAAATTTTTAGTGCTGTTATTATCGAAATTTCATCACACATCCCCTCAAGGTCAACTTAGAGAGAATGTATCATGGCATTAAGTCCACCTTTGCGTAATAATAAGTTTTAAATGTTAAGTTTAAGTCAAAAAGTAGTCAAACGAATGTGTGAACATGCTTAAGTAAGATTAGATAAGACACAAAATTACCTATGTAATTTCAGATTTAAAACTCCAGTTTTTGACTACTGACAATAACAGATCTATCAATAGCTTACTCACTGTTTATAAGTTTCTAATTTTAAAATTTTAACAGAAGCCTTTTAAATTTATGACAATTCTAAAAATACTATTTGAATTTGGTACACATTCTCGAACTTCAGCTTGGTACCGTTATTATTACATATTTAAATATTACCCTTTATGTTTCATGAAATATTTTAAAGAAGGAAGAATTAACATTACTTAAAACTCACAGATCGTTAACAAGAAAGATTGAAGATTATTAAAAAAATACGCAACAGTATCAGATTTTTGAGAATTTATAAAAAACAATTTAAGTTCTCACCCCGAAGTCTCGGGCTGATAATTTATTAAAATAGCAATTAAACCGCTAGCACTTTCCATAAAGGTTAAAACGTTAAGACCAAAGTCGAAAATTTATTTCAGAAGTCTTAATCAGTGAAGGTTTACACCCCGCTTTCAATTTTTGGTAATTGTTAGCAATTATCTTTGGGGCGACCCCTTAAACCTGTAGGATTACTTCAGACTCTTGAGTCGGATTCCGTATCGATACAGCCTGTTTTTCAAGTACTCTCGTGATCAAAGTGTTTGAGGGAAGATAGTATCTGTTGGAGAAATATACTTTGTTATCGGCCTGTGGGGGATTTAAAATGAAGTGTATCGTGTGGAAGGCTTCCAATTTTTATGATAAAATACTACTCGTATTTTATGATGAAATTATGGATCTTTATTCATATTATATTTTTTGTTAAACCTATGGCGGGTGGGTTATTCAGTATATACAGGTCTTCAACGGTGGTATGACTATTTCGGTATCAGGCTGGTCGCCAAAGGAACGCCTTCTAAACACAATACGACGCTGCCTGACGTTCTGGCTGGCAGAGAAGTCTGTAGGGTGTTCCTTGGAAATCCTTCTGGACGTAAATTAAATGTCACTCGAGACAGACATGAGAGACTATTGGAATGTAAATTAGTACACGAATACACATAAAAAGTACATTTTATAAATAAATATAACTAAAAATAATGATAACAATCATCTTCCTTCTGTAAGTATTTAGTTGATTTATGTGTGTGCGTGACCCAAACCATTTCTCAAAAGTGATTTTATTGCCACTTATTGACGTATAAACTTCGACTGTAAATACAAAGTGTTAAAGTGTATTTTGTAACTACAACAATGTTAAACGTTATCATGTTTATTCAAAATAACCCTGAAATTAAGAATGGTTGAATTAATCAAAATACCATTATTAGTTCGTGATATGGATATACTTTTTTAGAATTACAATAATTTGAAATAATATTTCTTGTAGTTTACAGTAAAATTTTACTAAATTTCAAATAACATCGCTATTTGTAGTTTTATGTTCACTATACAGACGTTTACTGACATAAAGAAAATGTATAAAATGTTATATTATTCACAATCGTACTTTTTTCGTTTAAAATATTCAATAATTCATGGGACACTATGTTGTTCAATAATTACAGTTATTTATTTTGATACTTTTAAGTTTCACACATTGAAACTTTTAGGTGCACTGGCAGGTAATTAAGATTAGGCACGTTTGGATAAAGTATCAGAATGTTTAACATCATTATGACCTTTGGCAAATGCCAAACAACGTCAATATAACGGCTAAGTGATATTATTGTTTTCTTATATACAATAAATAGATTATTTTTAAGTTCACATATCGGTAGAAAACAGAAGAATATTATTTCACATATGTAAAGGTGAAGGTGTCTAAACACCGCCGTTAAAATAGTTCAATACATTAAATTAACAACATACCGATATGGCGGTCACTTTTGGGGCTTTGTTAGAATAATTTAAATATTAAACAAACGTACTACAGCTCCGATGGATATAAAATCCGACGATAACCTATAAACGAAGGTGAAAGGTCAACGTTTATATGTATGAATATAAAAATGGTCACCAATATTTTTCTTTTCTATTAACGTCGTAGCTGTACGAGACCACAAAACGATAAGTGGGAAGCGGTTATCACGGCTTATGAATGATGGCTTTAGTTATACACCCACGGTATAATGTCTCTATTGGTATTGTAATCATCTTAATGTCTTCTATACATAAAAAAATGCTAGCCCAAACTGATTAATTCATCTACTCAAAACCTAAACCGCTGGAGCTTCGAACTAGAAATTTTGGTTGCTACTGCTTTTTGTGTTAGACGCTTTCTAATGCAAAGCATTTTTGAAAATATCGTCCCTAAGGAAAATCCTTTAAATAAGGGATGAATATAGAAGTTCGGCATTTTAAAACAAAAATACGAAGTAGAAATAATCACGCAAAGAAATCGTGGGTAATAGCTAGCAATCTATAAAATCACTGAAAATTTTAATTTGATACTGTTTCATATAACAATATTGGTGGCGCAGCGGTAGTGAATGGGACTGCTGTACTTGAGATCTCGGGTTCGATTCCCGGTTCGGACCAAATGTTTGTATGATCTGAAAATATTTGTTTCGAATAAGAAAAAAGTATACAAGTATTCTATCAGTCAGTCTAGTTATCATAGTACAAGCTTTGCTTAGTTTGAAACTAGATGACGTTGTATGTCAAGTGTCTGAAATATTTATTTATTTATTTATTATTTTCTTAAAATACTACAGTCGTCGCAAAAATTTTAAATAATATGTATTTTTTAGATTTTTAAGAATGACACAAATACAGACAACCGAAGAAGAAATATTTGGTGCAGGAGAGGACAAACTTTTCACCGACATCCATGAACGCTGGTTTAGGATAATGGATCAGTCTATCTGATAGGTGTTCTACATACAACGGTCTATTTAGGAAGATGAGACCTGAGGCCCTTTGTATGCAATGCTGTAGGGCTAGAGATTATAAAATGACCAAGGTCTGTCATCCTAAATTCCCATTATATACTTGCGTAACTTGCATAAGACTCATTTGTGGCTGAATACCATGTGATTTAGCAACAGAGATTGTTAACGTGTTTTATTTTTAAAAATATTTAAACATATATTAAGTTATAGTGAAAGTGTATAGAACATTATTATTAATAATGTCACTTCATATAAAACTTTGTGTATTGTTTAGTTTTGATGTTTTTTTCATTTGATTAAATTGCACCATCATCATCATCATCTGCCGGCAGACGTCCACTGCTAAACATAGGCCTCCCCTTAGAACGCCACACGGTACGACTGGACGCCAACTGCATCCATTGGCTCCTGGCGATTCGGACTACGTCGTCGGTCACCATATTAATTGTTAAAAATTATTAATAGACTTTACAAATAACTGGATCAACAAACGGAACAAAAAACCAATTACCACAATAAAATCCTAAAATAGCTTCAACCCTCACAAACAAAAAACAACCTGTTTTTGACTACTTACTAAATTTCTCGTTTTTTAATCAACTTTAAACGAAAAAAAAACACAAGAATAATTACAGCTCAAAATAATTAAGTTGTATAATAAGTTAACGTCAAGAATAAAAGTTTAGGGGCAAGTTCATTGTAAACATTCTGCTTGAGTAGCTGACATAAATTAATGAGTGTCCAACTCTGTGAGGCTGTATATCTTTTAAAAAAGTTTTAAGGTTAAAAGTTATGATAACGCTTATTAATAATAGAAACATAAAAAATAGCACACTGTAAATAACATCTCGTTTTAGCTACAATATTCTTATATTGTAATTCTTTCAATTGGTCTTCCAATTGGCCACCAAAAGTAAAAAAATTGTCTCAAAATTATGTAACATGTACTTACAAATCTTACAAGTTAATCTCATTGGTAATAAATAAAAAACAAGGCAAAACAAAAAACAAGCTCTTACGTACAGATTTTTACCATAATTGGGACTTAGGTTAAGGAATCCTGAAGTGAAATTGTTTATAAATCTCAAAAAAAATTGTCTCTAAGTTTATTATTTTCACTATGTTTTCAGAGGTGTGTCAACGGCCTTGTGTCTCTTGCATAGATTACCCTCTAAACCTATGGTCTCTTGAGATGCAAGTGTCCATAGGTAGCAGTAATTCCTTATCATCAAATAACATGTATACTTAACTTACCATATCTCATTAAAAAAAATTGATAGTGCTAATGTCATTTTGAATTTCTTTAACCAAATATTCATTTATGCTGGTTTGTTCCGTAACGTACTATCATTTTCTAAGAGAGATAATGGGGTCATTTATTTTCGCCTTCCCGCGATGCTCATAATAACCTATTTTTGTATAGTTTTGCTGTTTTTTTTTTTTTTTCTATATTAAGATCCCTCCAAAATGACTCTACTCTGCCTGATGGAAAGTATGAATAGAATCCAAGAGTTGTGGTCACCGTATGGTATTGCAAATACAGACAATGCAGTATGGTGACCAACACTATGGTGGCCTTATGAGATGATTTTTCACACCCCGCTTGGGAAGGTAAAAGGTATGACAGTCATTGTGACAGTGTAAGACTTACACAGTTACCACGATAACTGTCACCCCTGCATCAATGAGACTCCGGTCTCACACTCAGGAGTCTTAATTAGGTAACAACCATGCTTAGTCTATCATGAGCTCGATCGATTTGCCCGCAGTGGTAACCTTGTAGTCGTGATAAATAAACTTAAACAAATTTTACACCCCTCGCACTTAAAACTATATTAAAACTGTAACGAATGTTGTAAACGTGTATTACAAAGGGCAATAATCTTTTAAATATTCTGATCTAGATTATATAGTCTACAATTACATAAGTCAACGTGATAGTCCCTTTCATGATTACATGGAATGGATTTACTTTAGTCATGTTTATTTTTCGAAATTGCAAGTTTCTAAATCACAGATAATCAAAACAATGGTATTAGGTGATATCTGTTCTAATTACTTTTAAATGTATATTCCATTTTATATCTTAAGTTAAGTTTTGAGACTCAAGCTGAGTTTACAGAATAAAGGCGTTTAGTTCATTATTTTCTGTTTAGAGTTAACAGCAAAAAGTGAAAAGGGATTAATGAAAAGGTACAGTTAGGTATTTATGTATACCTAGTCTTGCCATAAATATTGTAATAAAGAAAAAAGAAAATTGTTAACTGCAAATAACATTTATTACTTTTACAGTGTGTCAGTTTAATACATAAATATAAAACAATTAAAAATATAAAAAGCTTATTCGAAGTGGTCTCCATTGGCTGCAATACAGTCCTTTAAACGATGAGGCCAGTTATCAATAGAAGCACGCACTCTTTCCATGGGAAAATTCTTCACTGCCAATCGTATAGATTGTTTTAGGGACTCCAAATTATCATGGCGTTTAGAGCAAGCTGTACTCTCTAAAACTGACCACAAATCATAATCCAGCGGATTAAGATCGGGACTAGACGACGGCCAGTCTTCAGCTCTGATGAAGTCCGAAACGTTCGATTCCAACCAAGACTGCGTGGACCGAGCTTTATGACCCGGCGCCGAGTCTTGCTGGAAGGACCATACTTGGTTATTGAACATGGTGATGTTAAGGGGCTTAACTACCTTCTCAAGAATGGTATCTTGATACACTTGTGCCGATGTTTTGATACCTTTTTCACAAAAATATGGCTCAGTCACTCCTTCATAGCTAACACCCCACCAAACCATCACTGAAGTCGGATAATGTCCACGTTGCACTCTGTCGACTAATTGGGAAGCTTCCTTAGAGCTTTGAGCATAAATACGGTCATTTTGTTTGTTAAAATGTTGCTCAATTGTAAAAATTTTCTCATCCGTAAACAAAATTTTTCTGTGACCTCCCTTTGCGTACCGCTTCAGTAGTTGTTTCGATTTTACCACCCTATTCTTCTTTAAATTATCAGTTAAGAAATGGCCAGTGCGTCTCTTATAGGCTGCAAGTCCTAAGTCATCTTTTAAAATACGCGACATGGTTCTAGGTGCTATCTTCATTTCCCGAGATAAAATCTTTTGCTTTCGGACAGGATTTCTTCGAATTCTTTCCCTTACTGCTTTGACCACCTTTTTCGTACGAACACTACGTGGACGGCCAGATCTTTTTCTGTCACAAACAGAGGAGGTCTCATTGTACCTATTAATAGCCCGGTACACAAACATTTTACTAATACCAAGTGTATGGAGAGTTTTAAAAATTGCATTTGGCTCCATACCTACTTTGTGTAATGCTATCACAGCGATTCGGTTCTCTTTATCACCCCACACCATTTTAATATCGCAAAATATTTTACAATGTATTGGCGCCAAAATGAGAAAACACAATGAACAATCGTATAAAAATGACAGATTCGAAATTCAAATGTAATATTTTTTTATAATTAAGTGTAACAGTATTTATGGCCAGACTAAGTATATTGTTGGTATATAAGGTCATAGTTCAAAAACATAAAGAAACTTATTAATTAACAAGTACATCGATTAGAACGTCCTGAATTCACCTTTTTTGACTTGCTTTTTGACTTGAAATAGTTTTACTTACGAAAATAAAAAAAAACGAACTATATAATAAGTTCATTTTCAGAAAATACAATTTCAAATATTTGTATACATTATTCTCTGGTAATTGGAAATTAATTAAAATTTAAACGGAAACAATTCATCAAAATTATTTTTATTTGTACTTCAGACTCAACTTTACAATGTTCCTATTCTAAAAGATGGTAAATTAATCTTCAAAAGTTTGACCAAGGACTGTAGAACAGTAAACAGCACCATTCATGTTGACTGAAGGTCAAATAATGGATCGATGATACGTAGGCGGACGCACGACACGCACACAATACCGACTATTTCTTCACACATAAACAAGTCTAACACCTAAATGTGTCCTTTGTCTTAGTCAAGACCCCTTCTTGATTGTCATCTACTTGACAAGTAATTAAATCCACAATGTAACATGCTTATAGGCATCTACAAGTGACATTGAATAGCATCTATTACACGCTATTGCATTTTGGTAGGGTAATATAAAAGTTCTTCCGACTAGAGACAGCATCTATCTCACTTGCTCAACTGCAATGTGATTCTCAGTTTTTTCAATATATTGTATGAACCAAAAATTATTGAACTATTTATTTAACAAATAATATGGTTGTTTCGTAAAATGTGTAAAGTTTTAATTTTATTTTTAATTTTAGTAAAGATCAGATATTTCTGGTTTTTCGTGTCTATAGGTGAACACCTCTGCACTTTTTCCAAGTAATTATGATTATTTTATGTAATTCTTAACTAACTCTTTGAAATAACTCAGTAAGCAAATAAATTTATCTTAATATGTAAAAGATTTATTCATAAACTGTAGTAAATAGTTAATTCTTGAACAGTCCGTTAAGAATCTACGGTTCATTCTTTCCTAGTATCTTCGGATAAAAACTTCGAAAACGTGAATTCTATTAAAGTAATCATCATCATCAAACCCCTACCAGTCCACTGCTGGACATAAACCTCTCCTTTACAAGGAAGTTTTGGCCTACTATATCATGTTGATCAGATCTGCTGGTGTAAGGTTTGTTTCAAGTTTTCCTACTCTTTACAATAATGTTGTCTTGCATATTTTGTTGCCTTAGTCGCCTCTTACAACACCCATGGCAAGAATAAGGATGGTGACAATCTGTATTCTTAATCCATCACCACACATATAAGTTTTTATATTATTATCTTAACTTGTGCCGTATTAAATATCTTTTTTAGAGCTCTAATAATTCATTATCAAACCAATAGAATAAAAACTAGGGTATTATTATGAAAACCCTTAATGATAGACAATGCCCTGTGGCATTCGTAAAATCACTACGTAAGTCCATCTCATACAAAGGAAATATAGAAAGTTTAAACGATCAAAAAATTAATACGTATAGCTAGAATATGATCACAATCGAGCTTCGCTGGAAATAACAACATCCTAATCAAAGACTATACGAGTGTACTTACGTAAACTTAAAATATTGGAATCCTGTCTTTAAAACAACGCTAACAAGATATCTACTTTGATGGCCGTTCTGAGAACAATACCGAAACTTAGCCGAAGAAAAGTTGATAGATATTTTTCTATTTAAGTACCTATTGTATTTGTTACACAATAAAAATATGTATTTATTATTTATTAATTACGTGTTGGGAACAAAGAAACAATTTGCGATAGTAATCCATTTGACTACCTAAGTCGAGGGCCGCGGGTTTTTATCTCGCTCAGCGTACATATTTTGGTACCTAGACTTATATCTATAGTTACGTTTTATTAGCACGTCTCTTTCTCCTCAAATATTAATCAAAATGAGTAAATCGTCGTTGTTACTAAAATATACATTAACTCATTTACAACTCATCTCTAATTTTGGTTTCTACATACTCGTATAGAAGTACGTACTGTGAAACATTTATAACATTGATTTATGCTTCGAAGGTGTTGCTTTTTTGCTATTATATTATCAACCCCGCGAAAGGTAGAGAAAACAACGACACGATAAGAAATATTACGATTTTTACGAGCAAATATCAAAGGTCGTCTTAAAGGAACCTCAAATTTGTTAATGTTCAAAGTAATAATTAACTACAGGCCAAGTTTTGACAGCTCCGATTTTACCCTCACTTTGTAATATAAATGAATTAAATTTTGCTGAAAAGCGAACGGTTGTGGGACGGCATCTGGATTATCTTGCCGGCGAAGTGTAAGACTGATTGCCTGGCCCTCAGAGAACTACGTAGATTACATATTCGATAAGGGCTTAACACGTGGGTGGGTCCCTCGGGATCCAGGTAACATATTGACCTTAATTAGTCGACACTGAAAATTAATTTGTTACGGCAATAAATTTAAACCACCTTTCATAGTGATGAAGATAATATTAACTTGTAACTTTAATTTGAAATAAGTTTATACAAATAATATATAAATTGAAAATATGGTGGGGCTTAAAATTTTTTTGTAACGCTTTGTTTAAACGTGTCTGAAATTTCACGCTTCTGAGAAAATAAAAGAATAACGCTTCATGAGTATGTAAAAGTATGTGTGTGTAAAAAATGATTGTGCGTTGAATTTACCACTAAACTATATCACAATAATATATGGACAAACCATAACTCATACCTAACCAAGGGAACTCACGTTGGAAACAAACTAAATATTAACAATAATACATTTTATTTCCAGACATATAGTCCATAGAAATTATACATAGGTTTACAAAGTTATTCATTTAAACGAACATCATAAAATAATAGATTTTAAATTTAGAATATAGAATATGTTATGCCCAGGGGGTCGTCATCCAATGCTACATTATGTGGCTGTCAAATCTGTTAGCTACAGTAGCCACCAGACTGTTGGAGAAACACATAATTAAAAAAGGATGAGAAACACTTTTTTTAATGATTATCATAGAATTGGGTATAGTAACATAGGCACATTACACGCAGAACGATGGCTGATGACAGATAAAGTTCTAGAGTGGCGACCGTGTACTAGGAAACGCAGCGTTGATAGGCCCCCCACAAGGTAGTCCGACAACCTGGTGAAGGTCGCGGGAAGCTGCTGAATGCAGGCAGTACGGGACCGGCTGTTGTAGAGAACCTTGGGGAAGACCTATGTCCAGAATTAGACGTCTTTTGTCTGAGATGATGATGATAATAGGTATAGTAAACTGAATCTTGGATGTAGGTATATTATAGCTTAAATTGGAATATGTATTATTATTGAAATACATTCGATAAAACTAGTTAAACTAGTCCTTAAATACTTATGAGTATATGGGTCACGGTAACAATCCTGAATTCTTTATAAGTTGTTACAGTTAAAATAATTACACTTTCAAAGTTAGGAAATATTTCATATGTATCAAAATAGTTTCCTTATCTTTTATTTTAAAAAGATTTGATATAGAAAAAAAAATTAGCTTCAGAACCGTTCACAGTAGTTCTGCTGAACAATTCAAGAATAAAAGCATTAATACTGTTTTTTTTTTTAATTTGTAAGCTCGTTTGAAACAAATCACATCACACACTACAACCTTTAACATCACAGCGTTGGATGTAGGCCTCTCTTTAACAAGGAGGTTTTGGTCTACTATACCACGCTGGCCAGATAGGTTGGTGTAGTTTATGTTTCATGTTTTTCTTCTTTTCATAGTGGTGTTGTCCAGTATAGTTTGCTCCATAGTGGGCTCTTGTGGCACTCACGGGATGTATAAGGGCGGTGACACTCCGTATTTTTAATCCGTCACCACGTGGAGAGCGAGTGCTTATGGTTAATCTTTGTCGTAATAACAGCTGTTCCCGGATCCCTTCTATATCAGGCGCCGAGTGGCACACCATGTGGTTTTAGACGGTCCGATTCCGACACACCACCTCGCCGTAAATCTCGGTGGATGACGGCTTGGCGGTGTGTCGGAGTCGGCTAGGCTTATGATTATAAGTACAGCATACGCTATATTTGTTTTAACATTTTTTTAACTTTGAATGTAAAGTTTAAAAAAATCTTAAACATTCATGACAAATTAAATTCTTCTTTATTTGAAAGCCTTACCGGTTTAAATTCGTTTGACACACAAATTTTATTGATTCTTGTTAGTGAGCCGATGTCACGCCAGTTTTATTCAATATCCAGCTATCCCAACGGTAAAATCAACTGAACCGTGTTTTATTTAAATTTAATTGCGTCCAAAATGTCCCCTAGTTAAAAAGTTCCTTAATACCTTACAATAATGGGGCTTGATGTATGTAAACGTACCGCACCATTGAATTCTTGTAACATTAATAGCATACTGCTAGAGTTTTTCGGTTTTTTAACATTTCTATTCTCGCTTCGGCGTTTTGATTTGTCAAACCAAAAATAAATTACGTGTATGTATATATGTGTATATATATGTCCAGTATATAAATATATTTTATTTATTGAAAAACATGGGCATATTTATTTATTTAAAATCATTTATAAAATCGTCTCTGACTTGAGTGCTTCATATTTACATTTAGGATTCTTAAACATGTAGTTTACAAGGTAAAAATGTGCGATTTAATTGAATTCTGCATATCCGTTTAATTGAACGCATTTTAACATTAATTTCACATTTCAGGAATAGTTTATGAGCAGAGGATTCGATTAAAAAAAATGTGATACTGCAACGGAATACAATATTTCAAAAGAATTTAATACTAGATTACAAAGAACTTCGCAATATTTTTACAAATCAATGAATGTAGCATCTGCAATCGAAGGCCAAGTCTCTATTTCGATTGCCAGCACCAATTCGCTCTAACTATTTTATTGTAACAACACCTTATGATTGTTTTTTGATAGTTGTACTGTTTTAATATACAGAGAATCGAATACCTATCCAGAATTGAATGTATATAAATGTGATTTTTTTTCCTATTGTAAATTAAAAAATTATGAAAGAGTGAAAATGTCATGTAACTGACGAAATATGTAAGTATTGTGAGGCTGATGAAGTGGTGTGTGAAGAGGGTGTGTATATGCGTAATGTATATGTAGATGAGTGATATAATGCGTGTGACTTTAATTATCGTATTATAGCTAATAGTATTTCTGTTTCTTCGTAGTCAAGTTTCTGCAAGTACTGACTTACTTTTGTTTGGAATTTTTTTTTGTTTAATAATGAAAAAAAGTTTAGTTATATTACATCATATCTATTCCAAAATGTCTATAATTATGTCATTAAAACCTCATTGAATAACATTAGTATGTAAAATGTCCATAAAGTAATGTATTTAAAATAAAAAAAAATATTAATCCTTTTTTAACTAATTAATGAATACAAAAGCGTATTAGCGAAATTAATTAATACAAAAGCGTATTAGTGCAATATGCACTTTTATCGCTTCGGGCGATCTCTACTTTACTAATATTGAACCTTATAAAACCTTAGAAAGCAAGAATATTAAAATCCTACCGAAAGATATTGCAAGAGATACTACAATGTTATGTAGTTCATAAATTTTTGTATGTAGAAAAAGTATGTGTTAAATATCTTTTTAGGTTTGGCTATTAAATAATGTTCTGTGCTCTGTATTACCTACAAATAGAGCACAAATAATATCATAAGTAAAATGTAAAAATGAGAATTCATTAATGTTTTCAGAAAATACAAAACATTGTTCTAGTCAACGTTTCTTGTTTGAGTAATGTATGTGTTATTACTTAATTAGCTTTTTCTAATATATGCTGTAACTATCATTGTACTTCCATAGTAGTATTACAAGAATTAACCGCTAAAATCGTGATCGAAGCCTAATAATTTTGAGTTTAAAGGTTATTTTAATTCATTATAGTGCTAAAAAAATACATACATCGTATGTTCGGTAATAAATCATTCTTGTTACATGATCACACTGATTATCAGTGGTACGGACCAAAAAAAAAATACATAATGAAAAAAAAACATAATGTCTTGAACCAAAATGGTTTTATTCTATAAATTAAAAAGATAATTGATTTAATAATTAAATAACAATACATGATCTAACTCGCCAAAAGTATTTGATTTCAGAATGTTTTATGAAATTCTGCATAGATAAAATGAAAATGTTTGTCAGCAGTAAAAGTTTGGTAAGAACCCAAGCATATGGCAGACACCTGTGGACTGTCGATCGATACCACTACTCTAGTGTAGTATATAAAGAGAATTTTGCATTTTTTTCAACTAACCTCACACCGAACATGCTTATTTCAAGTTATTTCTCGCGGGATTAAACGGGTAGTAAATTGAGACCACATTTTCAGTAACTTTGACAAAGTTCCTTCGTAAAATTATACTTCATTTCTTTACGTACTTTAGTCGTTTTGTGGTTAGCAGCAAAACTAACGTATTACGCCATTTATATTTCTGCTCGGAAACTATGATATAAGTTTAACTTTACTTTAACTGCCTCAGTGGCGCAGCGGTAGTGAATGCGACTGCTGTGCTTGAGGTCTCGTGCTCGAGTCCCGGGTCGGACCAAATGTTTGTATGATCTGCAAATATTTGTTTCGAAGTTTGAGTATTTCCTATGTATAATATGTATGTATTTACAAAACAAAAGTATATAAGTATTTTATTAGTCAGTCTAGTTATCATAGCACAAACTCTGCTTAGTTTGAAACTTTATGACGTTGTGTGTCAAATGTCCGAAATATTTATTTGTAATTTATTATTTTTAAAACGAAGCAAGGTAAATCAAACAGGATTAAAACCATTGAGTTTAGTAGTTTTTGTAGAAACTTATAAATTAAATGTTAAAATGTATATACTCACAATAGATCCTTAAATGGATAAGGAAGAAACATTCTGCGTTAATTTTAAAAACTTATCCTTGTATGAAGCTACTGATCAAAGAAAAAACGGATTTTTAATTTACTTTTATCCGTAGTACTAAAATACTAGAAATAAGGTGTATATTTACTAACAGTAAAAGGATTACATCTGTTTTTCATGCTAACGTCATCATTATAAGAAATCTGTAATAGTCTACTGCTAGACATAAGCATCTCCTTAGAAAGTAGATTTTGACCTACTATACCCCACTGGCCAGACGAATTGGTATAAGGCTTATGCCTAGTAGTCCTTCACTTTGCAGTGCCGCTATTGTACAACAACGACGTCATAAATGAGTTTTGTATTCTTAATCTGTCACCTCATAAAATGTCTATATCTAACTATATTTCACTATTACAGAGTCGACAACGCACCTAATGGTTCGCATGCTTAGTTAACGTACATGTAAAATTACCCAAAGCCACCACACGCTTGCCGTTTAGGTACCTACTGAAATCTAAACCAGAAACAGTGTTAAGAATTTTTTTAACTTTAATATGTACATAAAAAGGTTTAATTATATTAATGACGTCACTGTTCTCATTATAGTGGACGGATATCGTGGGAAATATCGACCGTGTGGCTACATTGCGCGCCCATGCGGAAAAATGATAAACGACCAGAGACCAACACTACATACGTACAGAGAACGATCCCGTATAGTTAGTGACCCTTCTTTAGGTTATAAAATGTTTGTATATCACTAAAGGTGAGTTGTGAAGCTATATTTATGAGAGATTAGGGGTTAAACTGTAGGTCATTGCTACCTGTGATATTAGATATAGTAAAATTCGTTCGGAAAATGTGTCTCAGTATTAATTCATTTCAACGAAAGATTACATATTATATACATGCTATTCCTGTTCTTAGTATAATTATTAAATCTGTAGTTTATACACATATGTATAAAGTCATTAAAAGTGTAATTTATATAACTGACGTTTTAGTGGAAATACATAAGCCTAACTCTGAATCGATCCATTTATCTTTTTAACCCTTTTTTATGTGAAAACTCTCATGGGTGTCATTTCACTAGGGCCAAAACTAACAGTATTAAACTCCGTGTTTTCCATCATCAAGTCCTTTATCAGGCCTCGGGTGTAGTCTAAAAAGGAAATTCCTGCAAACTATCAGATATGACCGCCTATTAAACTATATGTCGACACTAGATTTTTGTCATAGCTTTTTTGACAAAAAAAGAAAACAACAATAAAACAGATTTAGTAATATTACACCGATACTTATCATCGCAGTCAGACGGCATCAATTTAGACCCAAATTTGTTTTACCTACTATATATTGTGCTATAATATCTCTTTCGGCAAAAATTGAAACTGTATGCAAACTAGAGTAAATACTATTTATTCTACTTCCCTCTTTGTTTATCTTTAGCTGTGTTGTTACTTGCTGTTTTGTACGTAAAAGTTAGATCGTTACTTCCACTGAATAGTTAGCAAAAAGTGTCTTGCAATTGTATGTGATATTTTAAGCTATGTAGTTACAGCGACATAAACAATAATTGGAACAAACCAAGGAACGTATTTGCATTTCTTTACGTTGCAAAATTTTATATAAATAAATACCCTTGTATATATTATGAGACTGTCATGCCGTAAGTAGTTTCTTTATGAAAAAGTAAAGAGAAGTTATTTTACATATTTTTAAAAAAACTTTCTAAAACAACGTACGTGGAATTCGAGACACCATATTTTTTTTAGCAATATAAGTCTCATGTTCAAAGCTTTTAAGAGAATGGCTATATTAAGCTTAATATTGTACATATTGCGTGATTATCACGCAATATGTACAATCTTATGATGATACGAATATCCAAATAAAAAATCAACAGCAATAAAATCCACTCTGTGAATTATAATCTCAATTTGAACACCAAGTGATCTCTAGGTTCATGTAATATTACTGAAACGTTCAATGTCTTGAAATTCGTTTTAACGATATCGTCGGGTAAAAAGAAAATACTGAACGTTACGTATTGCATGGAGAAATTTACGTGCACTTTCTGATCGAAAAATTCCTTACAAGCGATATTCTTCTCTATTGTAAAATATTCTTTTATGTAGCTAATTGCATATAAGATCTTCATATATTCTCTTATTATTGATATTTATCCAAAACATTGTATAATAGAAAGATATTAAGCTTAAGATGGTGTTATTGAAGGTTTGAAGAAAGTCTCAAAACTGTAGCAAACCTTTTTAATAAGTTTTTATTTGGTTAAACTAGAAAGGTTGAGAAAAATATTGTTAATGACTCGACTTACTGTGAATACCGTGAAAGAACCATGCTTCGGCACAAAAACGCCAATTCACCCGGAGTGATGCCACAACCTCACAGGGAATGATAAATAACACTTATTTTTGAAAGTAAATTTTTTACATTTATTTTTATAAGTCGGACTTTATAGAGTGACGACGCCAGCATTTAATAAGACTCACTCTGGGAAGAAATGCGGAAACAATCCACTGAAGTGTCTTTCTTTTTTGAAGTCCTGATTAAATAAAAACTAAACGAGTATGGTATAGGATATGTAGGTTTTAGAGTACTTGTACTCTAAAATTGCTGTAAAATTCAACTTTAATTCAATACAAAGTTAATAACGCAATTTCTAAACTGTTTTAAAAGTTCAACTGTAAACGCTACAGAGCCTGTTAAAGCTAAGCCATTAAGCAAGCTATATCCGAAGGTGTCTTCCAATCTAGGGATTTGCCGCTTCAAAAGTCGGCTTAACTTGTGCTATGTTGATATTTGAACCCAGCGTCGAAGAGCGATAGAATAGAGGTAGGGTTTCAATAAATTCTTGAGTGTAATAATATTATATTCATGTAGTAAGGTTATAACCAGCCTCCCAAAGTTCATAAGATTAAATTGCATAAAATTATTACTAAACTACTGCTATAATTAAGAGATATATACACAGTACCTGTACATAAAAAAACTATATAAGTGTGCTTTGTATTCTGAAGCCGTTACTGGTACTTAGAAAAATCGTTGTTTGTGGCCATTATAATTATCAGCTGACAATATTGTGTCAGCAGATAATTATAATTCATTTTATTTACTTCAACTTCGAAATAGTGGCGGGTTAAAGAACTTGATAACAAAATTGTTTCGTATGTCTACTATCTGCACGAATGAATAAATATTATATTCTTTTTGTATGACACTAAATATTTATTAAACACACACTTTTTATATAGTTACAAGGCCAGCAACACATTCTTTACTCTTAAGTTGTAAGTGTCCTTTGATAGTGATACTAATTTACCCTCAGGTGATTCGCCTGCTTGTGTACTACTCACGACATAAAAAAAAACCAAATGTTACACACACTAGCAGTGAAAACACAGAAATATAATTCATTAAAAAAATCCTTTTCATCTCAGAATATTTAATAATGTATGCTGAAAAATAAGTACGTATGTTGTCTGTCGTATATTTTTTTGTTTACTACCGACACTGCAAACCACTCAAAGTCCGCAACACGCTTATTTCTACACAATAAAACATGAGCGTACACCAAAGATAAATTTAGAAAACCTTTACAAATAAAAACTAAGAGAAAGAATAGCTCCAATCCCACTGTACTTTATACAATCTTAGGCTTTCACTTTATTTATTAAACAGTTTACCTTCAGTGTATGTTAACATTTTTCATTTTAATTTCACACATATTTCACAAATATGTATTTCTGTCACAGTGTTTGAGGTATTTTTGTTTTACAGATTTATCTCTAACCGTTTTCGCAATCCCATTTTGTGAATTGTCATTTTAAGAGACATTTTATTTCAATAAATTGCGTGTTATTGCCTATAATTATTCAGTACCCTTCTTAATAACTACTCTATCTAATGTAAGAAAAAACAATGGAAATATCCAATTAATCATCATCATCATCATCAGCTGGAAAACGTCCACTGCTGAACATATTTTTCGCCCCCAAGAACGCCACGCCGCACAACTAATATGATCAATATCCGATTAATATTAGCTTTATCACCTCATTGGTATCAGTATTCTAAGCACCAGGTCGAATACATGCACAATTTCACAAATTTCATTCAACTGAAGTATTTTAAATCTTATCTATACTAACTGATATTTTGTTGAGGCATAATAACAATGTTAATTATCATAATGCTATGCAAAAACATAATTCATTTATTGTACAATAAGTGTATTGTAAAGATTAATAATCATCACAAAACTGGATAAAGGTTTTTATTTACTTTAGTATTACGATTATTTGTGGTAAACTTTTAGCACAAAATATAACTTCTGTACTTAAATATTCTTGTTTACACTTAATATGTTCTAGCCGCACACAAGAATGTTAACTGAAATATTCTGTTCATGAACCATCTTAAATATGTAAAATAAAGTAACACAGAGTGTTTTGAGACTATAATATCAGGCTATACATTTACAAAAAAATTGTTTAAAGTGACAACGTGTTATGGGTGGGTAAACAACTTCGTTACGTAACGTGTTACTGCGCTTTCTTTCTTTCTCTCACTCTAACCCTCAGTGCTAGCCGTATTTCGGACAGACCCTACTCTGTTCAAATAACTTTTCCTTACATTATCATATTAATATAAATGAAATTTAAATAATAACCTACGTTTTTCTTAAGTTAAACAATTTCAATATTAAATAGTTCAACTTAGATTAGTTTAAGTTATCACTCCTGTCAGACGTCCCGAGATGTACACGTTTTTATTATTTTTTTGTAAAGTTTTTGAAACAAGTGCTTGTAAGAATAGTGAAAATGTTTAAAAATTGGTATTAAAATCGACGTAATAAAGTAACTGTCGGTCTCACGTCTATTGCAGTAAGTGCGTGTCTGAGTTAGGCCACGGTTATATTTAATTATCTACCTACATAGTTTATCTAGCAATTTTAGTTAAGACGAATAATATGAAACTCAACAAAAAATCAAAAAGTTTCACTATCTACTTTCTTCCTTTATTATCAGCCTATTGTAGTTAATCCCAGTCTATTGTGATAAAACAAATGAATCATTTCAGATCAAACATAAGAAACTCCTGATGTTTACTTAGTAACCACTTGATCCATTATAGAATCACCGTGAACTTAAATTTTAGTTCACTCAGACTAAATCTACGTATAATTAATTTAATTTCGATGCAAATTAAAATAGGTTAAAATTTACTTCCGAAATTTCCTTCCTCAGCTAATTTTATAATAAAAAAATTAAAGTCAACTTTAATATAAAAAAAGAAAAGAGGCAGTAACAGTACATTTTGTGAATATAAAATGTAAATTAATTGAATTTAAATATTTTTCTTATTGTTAAAGTAAAACTTAGTAGTATTTTTTCTATTTTATTTAAATTGACCGTACCAGTTTCGCTTTGCGGCATCATCAAACGTTAAGAAGTTTTGCTTTAATGATGTATTACAACAAATAACGTCAAGTGCCGAATACCGAGACTAAAAATTAAATATTCTTTCTCATTAGTGAAAGATTAATGTGCAGTTTAACTAAGTAGAATTCCTTACCAATCAAACGGTGAGTTTACACTATTCATGATATATAGACAGCTTGTATGTCATTCACCGCAGCATTACCTATCTAGGCCATGGCCTATATTGACTATCAAACCTGACGACGCCTTATAGTGCTTGCTACATATCTTACTTTTACACTACCTTCAATCGTTAAATAGTACTTAGTTGTAAATTTAAAATGTTGCTCTCTGGCAAAAAAAAATGATAACCGAAAAAAATTTTTTTTAAGGGCAAGAAGGATTATTTTTTGATTTGTGGGTAGTACCTACTGCCAATTTCGGTCTAGTCATTGGTCTAGCGGTTATATTTAATATCAGCCCAGAGTTTAGAAATTAATGTCGTAACCTCCGTGTCTCGGAGAGCACGTAAAACCGACGGTCCTGCGCCTAATATTTGCCCAGTCGTGTGGGATAGCCGTCGCATCGGAGTATGAAAGTTATGCACTATGATATCTCCTGCATTGTTGGTTGGTCTCGGCTAAAAGTACGCACAATCTTTGATTATTGAAACACAATGTCATCTAAGAACCTAAGAAAAAATAAGTTATTCATCTTTAACAATGGTGTATTTTGTGTTAACTCTGCATATATAATTAAAGAAAAATAACTCAAAGACATTTTTTCAGAAATAAAATCTGTAATCGTTCATCATGGAAAGTAAAATTATATATTTTACGAATTAAGGAAACATAAGCAAATAAAGGCCGTATTTGATTTTTTTAAAACACATTTGTATGCAACGAAAAATTAGGGGACGTCATTGTTGAAATATTTTTTTTAAGTCCCTAGATGGTGCAGCGGTATCGAAAGCGACTGCTGCGCTTGAGGTCTGGGGTTTGATTCGGGTCAGACCAAATGTTTGTATGATCTGCCAATATTTGTTTTGAAGTTTGGGTATTTTTTATGTATAATATGTATGTATTTACAAAAAATAAGTACATAAGTATTCTATCAGTATGTCTAGTTATCATAACACAAGCTCTGCTGAATTTAAAACTAGATGACGTTGTGTATCAATTGTCCGAAATATTTATTTATTCTTGAAAGGATGATAAAAAATTGTATATATATTAAATTTTGGTATTATATATATATATATAATACCAAAATTTAATTAACGTATCCGTTATAATACTACTTCAAAATAAATATTTCTTGTTCGATTTACATTAAGATGATAGTTTAAATGAATTTGAGAGGATTGATCGTAATACTAATCAAATTGTACTCTATTCTATAGAAGTTGTCCCAGATAAGCTTCCTAGAAACTGCTTTAAATCCCAAAGCAATTACCACACAAAACTAAGGGCTTCTGAGGGTCTCTAACGTATGCAAATAGGAGACATTTCAGATAAAGAATTTCTTGGTTTTATACAGGCTGATGTTAAATTAATGAGAATTATTTTTGGCACTACATTTATTATTAATTAAACTTAAGTGACTTGATTGATTCAAGAGATATTAAATAATTAATTATGTACTTTTGCAATATACCTTTTTGCAAAGTAAAATTTGAACAGAAGAAATCAAGTTTATATATATATATATAAATACAAATATATACAATGTATATATTATAAAAATACACTATTACACACTGTGTCCCTAAAATAATGTTTAGATTTTCTCTTTTTATGTATTGTCTTTTATAGTTTTAATAATTACAGAAAATGGTGACAAATTATTTGAATTCTAGACATCCAAGTCAAACAGTGTGTTTTAATATACGTATAAAAATTGGTTGAATAAATTAAAATTATACGTGAACACTTATATTTCCTTTGTACTTTTGAATGAAATTTAATATCTCCATTAAGCTTACTCGCAAATATTTCCGCTTAAAATGGTGACTAATTTGTTATATTAAGTAGATATTTAAGCGAATACAACCCTATTTTTTTCAACTAAAACACGTAAACACTTTTACAGACAACAACAAATTCGTGAATATTAATATTACGGACAGTTATATTTCTTTTATTTAATATTTTGGACATCAGACACACAATGCCATCTAGAACCAAACTAAGCAGAACTTGCACTATGAGTACTAAACAACTGATATAAATGCATATATACCTTTTCTTGTAAATACATATTATGCATAGAACACTCTAATTCCGAAACAAATATTTGCAAATCATACAAACACTTGGTCTGTCGCGGTAATTGAACCATACACAACTGCTATGCCAATGATGCAGTCAAATATTAAATTAGTAAACCATAAAAACTAAAAACAATGCAAGTTGCAGCAGTAAGTTCAAAGCAAAATAGATTAAAATTCATTTTTAACAACAAATATTTATAATAAAAAAAATAAAATATTTATAGTTCTAAGGGTAATTTTTTTACTTATTTACTAAGTTTATTCAACTTTTTATTCTTAGCAGCAAAAGCTTGGCTCTTTTACATTCTCTTAATCCGGTTCTATAACAAAAATCCGCTCCAATCCGACTTCTACTCGTAAACTATATCCCTGAAAAATTGCAACTTTGTAGGTGAAGTAGTTTTCCAGCTCATGTGATTGATTCATCATTACACGAGTGATTGAGTTTCTTTTCAGATGATAATCGATTTTATAAAAAGAGGAATTAAAAAATTATGAAGAACACAGATAGCTGATAAAGCTAAATAATATGAATATTTTATTTCAAAATTTTGCTTCGTTTCTGTATCGTAAAGCATTTAAAAATAGCAGACACAAACTCAGCAAAAACACAAACCAAGTCTACCAATTTTAATGCATATCGAATTTTAAAAACATGAATAGATCAAAAATGAAGTAAGAAAAACTAATAGATTTCTTGGATGAACGAAGCTTGTATAATATAGGTTTTAAAGACAGACATTTTGGCAAGTGGAACTTAAATCAGACAGTACAGTACAGTACAGTGCAGTTTAAATTATATAGTACTCACTACAAATTATTAGCAATACTCCACTTTAACCATTAAAAACATACAATCAAAATAATTATGAATATAATATGGCATCACTGAAGCAAATAGAATAATTACATATTTTTAAACCGTACAATATGTCTCTTTTTCAATAATCTAATATTTGAACGTTAAAATAGTCAAGCATATAATAATAACATAAATCTTAATATAAAATAAGCTGCGTATTAGTAATAGTAATAAGTTTTAGCCGGGCTGAGTATTTCCAAGTCGCATTACAATGCTTTAGTTCAATAAGCTGTAAATTTTACACTGATCATTATATACTGTAGGCTATAATACAACATTGACTTCCACGAGCTTCTCTGAGTTTATTTTCCGTAAATATGAGAAGAAAAAAGAGGTATATTAATATTACTAATATTGTAAAAGCGTAAAGTTGTGATTTGTGATAAACAATGTTTGTCCTTTGCTGATGCCAAATCTGCGCAACATATAAGGATGAAATTTGGCACACAGATATTTTTTTTTCTAGTATGGGTGAAACTCTTTAAAATAGACCACGTTCAGTCATTCATTCATATTCATTTCTGGTATTAATTATATTGAAACTAATATTTTTCTTATTCAGACAGATACGAGAAATTAAACAGGACATTTACAATATTTGTTAACAGATTTGACAATATTTATTTATTTTCAAAATTCTGACTGTTGTATGCGCCAAGATGCCACGGATGAATTATTGTTTGCCTCGAGGTTCTAAACTAACAAGCTCATCTAACTTATTAAATAAAAATGACTATGAAAATTTAGAACAAGACACCATAATTAAGATTTCTTAACTATAACAATTTAGAACTAATCGCCTCATACGGAACTGTATAGTATGCAATAGCGCAGAAGTTGAAATATAATACAAATACCCAATATACTGAAACCAATAACTGTTATAATCAATAAAAATACGACTGTGACCTCAAACTGACCTCAACAATATAATATACGCTTACCATGAACAAATAAAATTAACTTTTAACGCACCAGAATTAAGTCAAAACTCGTATAAAATGCACTAAATTTATTTGCTACAATTTTAGCTGTAATAGAATAAGCTCACGACCAAAGAGATTTGCATAATTAGCGACTCCTTTGTGTCTGCCGCTAAGCCTGTGAAAAATTTCTTCCTACTCATTAATTCCGACTTTTCCCTTCGTCTTACAAACGACGTCACAGTTTTATAATCAAATAAAATTTGATTTCCATAAGCCTTCCAACATTTTACAGCTGTAATCTACAATCCCTTAAGCTGATCGAATTTGCAACACAGGAAAATAAATCTTTTATTTTTATCCTTCTCTCTATGAATAATCGTCAGGTATTTTATTATAGTCTATTTCCAACAGATTTTCGAATAAAAAACATAACCTTGGTAAAAATCATCATTTATCTTGGTACCCTTTTCGACAAAAGTGGCGGATGTACCTTACTTATATTTATTGAGACATTTCAGTGTAGGTCCCTCGTACTAAGGTAAGGAAATGCTTATCAAGAGCTCCTGAAGGGACAATTGAATTTGAGACCCAGTGGAAAACGCTGTAGAGGCATTGAGACACAAGAGCCGAGACAAGACGGAAGAATATTCAGTTTTGTTCGTACTTAAGTCAGCAAGAGCATTCAAGTAATGCCTCGAGACGCAAAAATTTTCAACAGGGTTGTCAGTTGGAATAAGTTGAAATTTTAATATTTGATGACAGACCAGTTGATTTTAATGACAACCTCGGCGGTTACTGCATAGTTTACTGCATTTTACATAGTTTTAACGTGCATAGTTAACTATTAATTCTGATTTTAGCATGTCTCTAGAAAAACAACTATACGAAAAGTAGATAAATACCTATAAATTGAATATACATTTTAGAATCTTACTAATATCATAAGGTGAAGTTTTTATGGATGTTTGTTACTCTTTCACGCAAATACGATTGCACGGATTTGAGTGAAATATGGTACTATAAACTATTTTGTATCGAGGAAATAGGTAGTGTTACCGTGGGAGAGTCAGAGGGAAAAGCATATACTAATTAGAACTAAAACGATAACGAAAAAACTTTTTACTTGTATAAATGCTTATTTTAAATTACTCCCCATAACTTTTCACTAAACTTTACTTTCTTTTCTATTTTTATGATCTATTATGTTAAAAATATTTAATAGTTTGTTCAAAGTAAAAAGTTTAGACAGCCCTCTTCAAGGATAAAGCTCCTCAGACACGATGAACAAAATTGTTTAAATACGTAATGAAATAAAATGTACCTTGTGCAAGTACAAAGTATGTTTAACAAAAACATTTTAAGCTTGATATTCGCAAAGTGAAAGTAAATACCACCGTTCAAACGACTCAAAGTGTCATGCGGATAGTCCGATTTCGGATTAAAGATATACTAATTCTTTATTCAACAGAAACATTCGTTATTCAAAGCTGGGAAGTCACAGTTGATTAAATTAAAAATAGTGACAGAAACGAAATACTTGGCGTATTCAAGGACTCTTTTTGAGAATATCTTACTACCTTTTAACGTTGAAGCATGCTAATTATGAAAGTTTTATCGATTCACAGCATTTTATTATTAGACAATTGTTTACTTTGATTGTGTTTTGAACTAGAAACATTAAAAGTTGCACTTTATTTTCGATTTTTCATATAAATTTTAGGAGTGATCATTTATCGTTTAATAGTCCATTGCTGAGCATAGGTCTCACCTTAACAAGGAGGTTTCGCCTACTAAGTATTCGAGTATAACGCTGGCCGAGTAGAAGACTATCGATGTATAAAATAGTACAGCAATTTTTTCAAATTTTATTTTTCCTTGCAGCACTGTTGACCTGCACAGTTTGCTTCTTTAGTCAACTTTTACCACACTTGCTCGATATTTTTGATATAAGCCAACTACTTTACATTTTAAAAATGAAAAAAGTGATGTTAAATAATCTTCATACAACACAGCATCCATAAAAAAATTATAACAAGGTGTGAATTTCATCTACATATTATGTATATGACTACACCATCTACGAATTCGTTATTTGCACACAAATAGCTTTTTTTCCGTCGACGACCTACTCATTTAACGTAATCATTATGCAAATACAGTTTCCCACAATCATTGGCTGCCATTTTCTGTACAATAAACGTATATTAAAAGCACCTGTATCCGTAAACTTTGACATTTCAAACTTGCAACTCATGAACCTATATAAATTACTTACTGAATAGTCATTGTTTGGATTACTTCAGTCGATAATTTGATTGGTATGGGATCACCATACAAGAAGTAATTAGTTGCGAAAGTAAACATAAAACTGATTTGCTGTCTAGTGTTGCCAGAACATAGAAGTTACCATAGAGAAAATACACAAAATTTTAAAAATTAACCTTCTATCAGCAGATATAGTACATAGTACAGGCACTGTATAATTTAGGATCAATCTAAGTGACATTTGTAAAGATTTTGTTATTTTTTAATCGTTTATAAAATTGCTGCTCCGTGGGTGGGTTTAAATCTCGAACACTATGATTTCGTTTTTATTTCTCTCTGGAATGCAACTGGTGTAATAACATTATATCATTAACATGATACACTTATGTACCTACAAATACCAAATTTATGATTCTAATCCAATAAAACCGAATCCTACAAACAGTCCAATGTTACCAATTGTAATAATTCGTAAAACACTAAACAACATAAGGTCCGGCCCGATTTTAATTGTTAATTGTAGACGTAAGCCGCTTTAAATAAAGGTCCTGTATATCCAACCCTTCACCAATAAGGTTTGACGGGGTAATCCTATTACTGATAATTTGATACCTATCAAATCTGTCTTTAAGGGCAATGGGATTATGTTAGAAACTGTCATATCTGTGTTATAATGTTTTACTGTCGTAATGTATCGTTTATGACATGTAGAACATAAATGTCTGTTTGAATATGAGACCTAAAACAATTTACCACAGTTTAGAAAAAGTAGCTCAGAACCATTTCATATCTTTCATTAATTTTTTTTTCAAGTTTGCAACATCTATGAGCCGGCCGGAGCCATCGATTGATTCAGAATCTGACTTTAGAATGCTGGTTTTAAGAAAATATTTGTCGCTTTTCACAAAGTAAGTGAGATTACTATAGGCTCAACACTTTTAATCCTGAGGTTACACACGAACAGCGGTAACGCACTTATGACTTTTGAGAATGTGTGTATGTATATGCCGAAGAATACAACCTATTCAATGGTGAGAAATAGGAGTTTTCGTGGATCGACAAAACTACCATTTCATTCAAATATAAATGAGGGATGTAAACGAATAGCAAAAACTAAATACGGTTTTGTTTTCCTTTTTGATCTGAACTGTATAAATTCAGCTTAAAATAGTAACATAACACTAAATTATGCAACGGACACTTATCCAATAATTGCCCAATACTCTCGATTTTGAGCACGTTCCGAGTCTAAATATCAATCCAGTCGAGTTCGGAATATGCAACGATGTTGGCAATAAGCTTTCATGACCGGTCATGTCTTATGACGTGATAGGGTTGCGCTAACATATCAAGTAATGTTGATACAGCCTTCGACATTTAATATTATTTATTAAACTCATACATAATATAACCATCAATACTTAATACGTCAACACTAAGCAGTTCTCTTCGCATATTATACTTAGTGAAATTTATCATTTCATACTTATTTTGTAAACATTACAGTTTGCGTTTTAATTATTATTTTTTCATAACTCCTTATTAAACGGCAATCGGTGAACTAATGGTGAAATATACTCTGCCATAATAGGTAGTACACTGATTTCAGCACAAACGAGCCGGCTCGACCGGGGCAGTACTACCCTCCCACAGAAGACCAACCGACAGCATCTATGATGTCTTGTTTCGTTGGTGAGTGCGAAACCGGAGGCCTATTGGTGCAGGGGTGACAGTTATCGTGCTAACTGTGTGAGCCTTACACTGCCACGATGACTGTCATGCCTTTTACGTTCCAAAGCGGGGCGTGAATAAGCATCTCACTAGACCGCCATAGTATGGGACATAATATCGCATTGTCTGTATTTGCAATGAGTATGGTGATCATAACTCTTGGATTCTATTCATGCTTTCCATCAGACAGAGTAGAGTCACTTTAGCAGGCTCTTAATATGGAAAAAAATCTTATGATTACTTCTTATACCTGATGTAGGTCACCAAATATGTTTGCTGTAATTGAGAAAGTTTTTATAAAACAAAATAAAACATTAAGCAGTAGTATCAAGGTCTAATACATTGTATAAAAACAATTATTTATTCTATATCATATAATAACGGCGTTGTTTTCGACCTTAGCATTTCATGAACAAAAACCGCTTTGATTGCGTCACATCCTGACCTACGGCATTTCATGGGGAATATTTCTGTACTTTTATTGTGTTTGTATTAGAAAATAATAAAAAAGTTTGTTTGGTCTTTTAGGGGATTGTGGCGTAGCGGTTAAACCGCACACTCATTGTTTGTCGAGGTCAAACAATTCATTTTTCTACCTAGCGTCATTTTTACTATTTCATCAACCTCGTAGTTTTTGTATTGAAACAGCACACGCCTAAAGGAATCAAACACAAAAGTTTTATACCATGTCATTCTCTGTACCTATTATAAAAGGTAATGGTGGGATAGAACAAACATTTCAAGTAAATTAACCGAACAGAAAAATCGAGAAATATCTTATACATAAACAAAACAAAACAAATCATTTTATTTATTCTTAGTACTTTAGAAATAAAACTTTGCTTGCTTGAACGAGCTCAATTCAGAAAGTACTAGTACGAGTTGAAAAATTCTTTCAATGCTAAATAACTTAGATATCATGAAAGTATAGGTTAAATGAGAAAATTTGAAAAAATGAACGGACTAAAATTATTGCTTTTAAGAGCTTCTAAGACGTGTATTGTGTAAACAGTTGAAGTTTACCAAAAATGATGAAGGTATAAAAGAATTCTCTTCTTTTAAAAGCTTTAAAAGAAATATGTTACACCATATGTCTATCTTTGAAGGTTGGTTCACTATAATACCTAACCTTGTTGTAAGAGAAACAAATTTATTCGCCTGTATAACAACACGCTTCAGAGGTTGCATAGGACAGCTACTCATATGATAATATAAATCGGCTGTATACGACAATGACAGATAACACACCATAGATCAATAACCATACTTCTTCATTTTGATCACGTTCGTATGTTCCCCACCATCTAGCATTATTAAACTCAAAGATAGCATTATTTAAAATCAAGTATTATACGAGAAATGACGTTTTGTTTTGGGTTTTTACAAACGTTGAAACAATAGGCACAAAAATGACGTCAGTCATGACGTCTATTTGTGGAGTACACAAATTATTGTCTTGTGTGGGAATGAAATTAACTAACACACCTATAGTCGGTATGGATTATCGATAAGGCGGTAACTTTGTACATTGCGCCATGTATGCAGTTCCTTCCAGCCGCGAGGAGGCGACGTCCACGTGTGCCGTACGTCGCCTAACTGGAGAGGTTTTCCGCAGAAGGTGCCCGCTTTAGCGGGCAGGCGCTAGGAGGGATCTGGATGTCGTAATAACAGCTGTGCCTGGATCCCTCCTATGTCAGGCGCAGAGTGGCACACCGTGTGGTTTTAGTCGGTCCGATTCCGACACACCACCTCGCTGTAAACCCCGGTGGGGTGACGGCCCGAGGGGGTTTCCACACGTTAAAAAAAAAAAAAAAAAAATGTATGCAGTTCCTTCGTTCTATTAAAAACCTCAATCTTCTAGTGCTAATAACTCACTAAATATCAATATCCTCTTAGTTTTATTACTAATACAACATTATCCGAAAATTATGCCCTAAAACGAAAAGTTTTAAATGAATTCTCTTGTACCGTAAAAGATAAATTTTCCATGGAAGTTGGTTGTATTTTGGTGTCCACACATGGACCAAAAACGCTGAGCGCATTCCAGTGTGTTGGACCAATGGCATGTTGATGGGTTTCCGCTGATGCACACAAATAGTTTCCGGATATCGGTTTTAGTTTCCTGTACTAGTAAACAGTCGCAGATTTGTCGATATATATATATATATAGGTGGCATGTATAAATAAAATATAAAAAATCTTATGAAACTAAGAAAAATTATTAATGACTCCTTGCATCTTTCCAAGAAAATGAATATTAACAGTAATCTGTTTTAAATTGTCCTTAGATTCATTTTGTTAATACTCAATTAACTTTAAATTTATCGCATCACGATATCATTTGATAATATATATTAGTAAAATAATTTGAAACAAAATAGTCAACTCAAAAATCGATTTATTGAATTCCTGATTAAAAAATTTCTAATAAAAAAATCTCTATAATGTACGTATTTAGTCCGACAAATCAGCCGACCAGTGGAGACTGAAGTCGATTCTGACCGACCTCACCCGAAGAAATGATATTGAAAAGTTCTACATACCTATAAAATGTAGAATAAGTCCTAGGTAGATACCTTTCTTCAGAAAATAATAATTAAATATATTTTAATGTACATCGCTACAAAACCAAAAAAATCAATTAGTGTAGGCTTATCCTGACAAATACCGTCACAAAAACAAACCATACACAAAATTAATATTAACCCGAAGTGCTGTCGTACTTGTAAACAAAGGACTCTTTGTTGGACAACGTATCACTCACTTCCAGTGCATCCAGGAAACCATTAATCAGAATTCTGTGTCACAAACTGTCTTTGTCACTAACAAAGTGATAAATAAAGGGCAAGTTACACAGCGGTCAATTTTTTGTTATACTCATGTAGCGATGAAAATGTTTTGTTTGACGTAGACGTGAAATGATTTCATACAGTGGGACGTCATAAGCGTATAAGATGTTATTTTATTAATCAAAATATACTGGGGTATGTACATGGCATATTCTAGTGTTAATCGCATAAGAAGCATTTCTTTTATGCCTTATTTTATTTGGGACTGGTCAGCCAATTTCGATTTAGTCAATATGTAAAGAGTTTTGGCTGATTTCTTTTACAACTAGCAATTTATCTGATACTGCTCTTTCTTATATATGTAATCGTTTTCAGGCAGAACTAAGAAAGGTCACAAATTGAGGCAATAAAAACCGATCATCAATTGACCACTGTTTTTGTGTAGTTGTTAGATATAATTAAAAGCATTAAAAATAATGTGATAATGATCTTAGATAATACTTAAAAATTTGTTGTAGAATGGCGTCGTATGAATAAGCCAGTTCGTATAGAGAAATGCATTTATTCGTACTAAATAGTTCTGTGAGCTTAAATTATTCTCATTTAGACGAAGGAACTAGCGCTTTAAGCTAGCTTCAGTGTGTACGTTACGTCTGAATGTAGCTAAGCTTAAATAATTCAGTAAACCTGACTTATTTTTCCAAAAGTTTTTATTTTTCGCTTTGTGATTTTTCGTATGGACGTATAATATATAAGGAGATGTTTTAGTGAAATAAAAGTTAAGTTGGCTCGTTGTTTCGCCTATTAAAGTATAATCTTATTATCAAAAAGGTAGCAGGTCGTCAGCTTGGCAATCTACAAATGGCTACCGATATCTATCAAGCACCAGCTGGTAATTTTTATTTTTTTAATTTAAAGAGCCTACCATAGTGACTCTACTCTACCTGATGGAAAGCATGGCTGAAATTCAAAAGTTAATGTACCATACTCATTGTGAATACAGACAATGCAATATAGCAGCCTAGTGAAATGCTTTTTCATGCCTCGGGACTTTTGAGTCTCCTCACAGGGTGTATCTTTTAAGGCATGACAATCATCGTAGCAGTGTAAATCTCACACGCTTACCACGATAACTGTCAACTCTATATCCATAAGCCTCTGATCTCGTACTCACCACCGAAACACAACAGTACAGATAATCCTAACTAAAGATATTGATTTGCACCTGACCACATAATTACACTTTACCAGTCTATGAGAGTCTACTACTGGATATAGGCCCCTTCTTAAAAAGGAGATTTCGATTTTATATAATTTAACACTCAATAAGTGGTGGATAAGGTTTGTTTCAAGTTTTCCTTCTCTTTGTGTTTGACCTATAGAATTTGACATGCGACGTCCGTAAGCTAGCGACCCGCCCCTTGTCACACAATGTCAAAATTTGTTGACCCGTTAACCTCTTCCTATTCATAATTCGTGACATAATTTATGGATATTCCCTTACCTACTTCTCTTCAAATATGCGCCGGCCTGAGCAGGTATATTTTCAAGAAACTTTCCAAAGTTCAGCTACACATTATTTAAAACCCTAAAACTTACAACTACCTTATTGTATTTTTTTTACGAAATACTAAAAGCGAACTTTGTGCTACTGTTTCGAAATATTAAAATTTTATACTTATTATTATTTTTTATTTATTTATTTATTTATACATCATGCACTTTATACACACAGGGGGACTTAACGCCTAAGGCATTCTCTACCAGTCAACCTTTGGGTGATGCAGAGAAAATAGGAAGTAGGTGCGTTTCAGGTGTTGAATATAAACTTTCAAATACTAAAATTAATACAAATACATAAATACATACATATACATACTTAAGTTGATGTAAGTCTATATACATACATACACAAATACACAATTATTATCTTTCGTACGACGTTAAATTTAAAAAATAAAAGAGTAAAATATAAATTATTCAGCGTTTTTAACAATATATTACTTCAAGCAATGTTTTAAATAGCAAAAATTTTATTCAGCCCGTGAAGTTAAAAAAAAGTCCATTTTGATATTATAAAATAACGTTGAGACAATTGTACAATCATATTATATTACTGCTCGTTCACTCAGAAAGGTGAATGAAATATTGAAAATGTTTATGGTGGGATTAACATCGAATCTATCAGAGAAAACTTATTTATCTGAAAGTTATGAACACTAAATTATCTTATATGCGAATTCATGTTCATATCTCAACAGAATTAATAATATACTTAGTTATAAAAAATTGATTTTCGTTCAAGAATCTTATTTTTTTTTCAGTTTATTGTTTTTTCTTTTTTTAATATAAGCCCACCAAAGTGACTCTACTCTGCCTGAATATGTTGTCCGTTAAGAGAAATATCTACTATTGTTAATTTCTCTAGTTAAATAACATAACGTATTAGATATTTAAAATTTACGTATAATTTTCAACAAACCTTTGGAAAACTCTTTCTTTGTCAAATCAAAAAAAAATTGTATGTGTCATGTGGCTACATATTTTGACATACGGGTTGATTTGTATAACAGAAACCCTCGAATAAGAAAATGAAGATGCGTGTTGCTAACTTTTATTGTAGTATCCTCAACGTATAACAATATAATGATTATAGCCAATTTTGGCCGCAGTCGACTCTTTTTCTTCACCGTGCGGCGAGGAACGGATCACGACGGAACCCATTTAATAATAGCCCTTGAAACTATACGGGTTGCCCTAGATAAGCCCTTCGTCTTATCCAGGGCTACCAGTAAACTCAGCGTTTCATTGCGCCCGACCACCAAAGAGACTCCCGTAGTGGCCAGACGCGGTGCCTCTTGAAAGTTCACCACCGAACTGTGACCAGTGTGTCATCGGCGTAACTAATTACGCCTAACCCGTGGAAGGCGACGACCTCGAAGGGCCCAGTCGTGTCTCATGTTCCACAGGAGAGGTCCGAGGACAGACCCCCGCGGAACAACGCATGACATGAGCAGGCGCCTCAAAACACCATCACGGTCCTCATACATGAGGGTACACTTCTCTAAATAGCCTGCTACGTTGGCGATGTCCTACGACCAGCACTCAGGGAAACACCCGAACGCCAAGCTAGCGTCCAACACCTCCTTGAGGCGAACCGACATATGATCGAGGGCTCGGGCTGGTATCCCATCTGGAACCGGGGGCGGTGTTCTTGGAACAGATTAGTAGAACAACCGCCCCTACTCCCGATTCCCTGACAGGCTGACCGTGGTGGCCTGCCTCAATGGAGACCAACCAACTACGCAGGAGCTATCATAAATACATAAGTGTATGCATAAACACAGGTGCACTCTCTGTTCCCTTACTCTTACAATCTGAGGAGATGGTTATCCGACACAATTGGGGAGAGATTAGGCGCAGGACCGACAGTTTTACGTACTCTCCGACGTACGAATGTTAAGACTCGATCTTCCAACTTAAGGCTGTTATCAAGCATTTCTATCATCAGAAAAATTCAATAATACTTTTCTGGCTCGACCCGTCAATCAAACTTGAGACCTCTTGATCGGCAGTAGATACACTAGACTAACGAGGCAGTCAACTATATATTAGGATATCAGATATAGTATCGACAGATGCGGCCATCCCTTTAAGAATTTCAGACCAAAATATGTAGAATTATTGGAGTAGAAATTTCACTCGGACTAAGTTACTCTGCTGGCATTTTGGCTACGAGCCTAAGTATGTTAACAATTTAATAGTCCAGCGGCAATAAGTTAAAAGTGAAACGTACTCTCCCAAAAGATTTAAAACTATTTTCCACCCAATTATGTAATAGAACATTAGTGTTGTGTGGAGTTATTAAGAATGTATGAACGTTAGTCCCTGAAGTAATCACGTGAAGACGTACAATGTAGGCAGTGCTCAAACTATTGAAACATTAATACTGCAAATACACGTAGAAAAGAAAATTAACGCTACTCTAATCGTTAATTAATTATAAATATCAATTACTTTTTAATACTAAGTAACTTGTTGTCACGTTATGCAGTACAATTTGATCTTTAAATAAACAGTATTAGTATTATCACATTTTTAACTCGCATCTACGTATTTCAAGATTCCTTTTTGTCTTGCACTACCAACCTATAAAACTATATAAAATCTGCATTCTCTAAGACCGATTCCACTATTAACCCTTAATATTATCCTTAAAAGCTGACTGCGTGCTTTTGACTTTTCAGTTCTCGCTCGCCTCAGGTAATTCGTCTGATTGTTGGACTTCGTTAAGAGTATTTTTACCTAACTATACAACATATTAAAAAACTAAAGCCATCCAACAATAAACAAATTTGTAAAAACCCATGTTTCGACACCAATTTGAGTGCGAATTCTGAAAGTATAGGGCAGAATTAAAGTTAGCGAAGCCAAAGATGTCACGCACGCACGACATAACATGACGTCGTTGTCGGTAGTAATTACTTCGATAATATTATTCCTCACTTAATGCGTGTCTATCACATAATTTTACTGTATAATTCTATTTTATGTACATGTGTTTCGCTTTATACACAGATATAAGTTTTTTTTATTTGTTTCACCAACAATTGTCTTTCACTTCATTGATTAACTGCACGGATGGTGTACTGGGTACATCAAAGTATTGTGGGTCCGATCCCCACATGGGACAACACTTTATGTGACCTACAAATAGTTGATCTAAGTCTGGGTATAAAAAGAAAAACAAATAATGCACTACTCAATCTCTAATAGGTGGCTTAAATGTATTACGTTAGGTATGTCTATCGATGCATGAATACAGTATCCATTTAGCCACGTAGGTCGTACCATGCAGCCTGACGTGTACTAAGTGGCACCAATTTGAAGATAACTATATTGGTCGATTTTGGATCTTACTAGACTACAAGTTCCTATTGAAATGTATGGTAACATTTAAACAATGTATAGTAGATCGATATGAAATAAACAATTTTAGAAAAAATTGTAGGTGTTTAATGGAATGTTACAATTAAAAATTACAAACGCCAAACTGCTCTTAAAGATTAATAAAATAAGGAAAACAGAAACTAATTTTGAATTTGAGAATTGTAAACAAACGTCAAATCACGTATTTCTAGCATATATGAACCTAATGCTGATAGGGGAGACCGAGGAGAGTTGTGACAATTTTTACTTTAATTATTATATCTCGGTCAAGAAACATTCTAAATTTATCAGTTGTATGAGTTAATGTAGCTCAATTCATACTCTTTTAGAAATAATAATCAAAATTAATGAAAGTATTAAGATTTCTCAGAAAATTAAAAAAAATAGAGACTACTTCCCGTGTCACAACTCTCCTAATACCGAGGTAAGTTGTGACAGACATCGAGGTAAGTTGTGACACCCATGTATTTAAACTATTTGGTAGTAAAAAATAATACTATTATCTTATAGATAAATAAATAACTTATTTCTTTCGAACAAAATACTATAATTATTATTTGGCATACTTAGACATATTAAAATAACATAATAATTAGTCATAAAAATAAAATTTAATTTGATAAACAATTATGGCAGACGTATTGAAGCTCGCCCCCAGTGCAAGCTTCGTGAGCCCAGCCTTTGCAATCGAGGCACTGAACCCACTTTTCTTTGGATTTGCTATTGGAATAGCTTTCAAGGCAACACAAACAAAAACAATTATTTTCTGCATCTTCTTCGGTTTCATCCTCTTCATCATCAACTTCACTCTTTTTATTGGTCTTTAATTTTTAGGCTTCTTTTTTTTTTCACTTAAGTAAAACGCGTTTTTTTACATTTTTGAGCTATTTACTCGCTTCTATGGCAGCAATTTCATCCTTGGTAGGGGTGTCAGTTAGGACAGCAGATTTGATCTTGCGTCTATTCGGTTGATTCTTTTTTCTTGGTGGAGCTTTCTTTCTGCTGGGTTTTCCGTGATTTGTGGAACACTTGAACACTTGACTTTCTGGATTGGGCAAAATACGATCAGTGACTTGACTAGGCAGAAAATCACTTTCTCCAAAGATATTTGTATTAACAGGCCATATTCCTGTTGCAGAAAAACCAGCACTGATATTTTTTGCAGTGATCGCCACATCAAATGCGGATTTAGTTATAGATGGAATATCATAAATGCTCATGACTTTCCCAGCATTTGAGCGCATCCAATTATCACAAGCTGTATTAATAGCTTTCTTTAGCGGCCCAAAGATAGCACGATCCATTGGTTGTAGCTTGTGGGTGCAATGTGGAGGGAATGTAAGTAAAATTATGCCGTTGTCTCTGCAGAACTCAATATTTTTTAAAGCCATGTGGGAAGAATGATTATCCAAAAGCAACAGGGCTTTATGCTCTTTTGATGGCCTAACATGATTTTTGAAATGTTCAAGGAAGAAGTGAAAATCATCCACTTGCATCCATCCAGATCCGTTAGCTGTTCCCACTGAACCAACTGGGCCATCACGAATGAAATGTTCTTGAAATCTTTTTCGTGGAAATATAAACATAGGCGATATGTAATTACCTACAGCGTTTCCAGCCAAAGCCAATGTGACTAAGGTTCCCCTTTCCGCCGATGTCATTGCACTGACCTGTTTTTCTCCACGTCGCGCTATTATTCTATCAGGCTTCTGAACAGTAGTTATTCCCGTCTCATCGACATTCCATATATCTTTTGCGTCAAGTTTATATTTTGTTAAAACACCCATGTAATTATCAAAAAACGCAGCCACATTTGTTTTATTAAAGCTCGTGGCGCGAGCTATGCTTGTGGCTTGCGGCAATCTTAAAGATAAATCGGTATGTCGTTGCATAAATAATTTAAGCCACACTGCTCCTGCTTGCTTATTTTCTTCCCATGACTGCGGAAATTTTTTGTTATATTTTTTTGCTAATGAATACGCCAAACTTCTTGTCTCTTTTGTTGTAAGCCCGTAATTAGTTGCTGCACATGTTAACAAATACTCACTTAATATATTTTCCTCTTCTTTTGTAAAAATCGTCGGGCTAACATAACCAACAGATGGAGCTTCGCTTGTTAAATTAGCTTGATATGATTTTTTCTTCTTAATAAATCTTTGCAAAGACATATAGTTGAGATTGTAAGAAGATGCGGCATCTCTAAGACTTTTACCTCTCAATGTGACTTCTTCAAAGGCCAATTCATAAATTTCAGCACTACTCATACCCCTATCAGTCTTTCGTTTGTATTTATTTGGCATTCTGAAACGAAAAAATAATAATTTACTATGCAATATTACACCACAGAACAAATAACATAACCTTGCTACAAATACTAACAATAGTAGGAGAGTTGTGACACGCTGTCACAACTCGCCTAGGTGTAAAAAATCGTGAATAGGTTAAAATAATAATTTTTAATTCCAAAACAAGATATCAATAAAAAAAAAATAATACTACACTAGAAACTTGAAAGACCAAAGCATGTGAGAAAAAATATCATAACAATGCAAACGTAATACGTAACAAGATATATGCAATCAAAATTTTGATAAAAAACTTACTTTTTGCAATTTTTTGTGTACGAATGTTGTACACTCACAGCCGCTCTCCGTGAACTGTCTTCGCGTACTGCGTCACATAGCGAATTTCGAAAACAACAAACGTACGCGGTTACGAGCTCGCTGGCAGTCGAGGTTCCGAGAAATCGACTCTGTCACGACTCTCCTCTGTCACAACTCTCCTCGGTCTCCCCTACTAGGTGTAACACGATCAGTACTTAGTCAGAAAAAAAATAATTATTACAAAAAATCTTGTTAAATTAATTGTAATGTTATTTTTTAAGACATTGTCCCGATGAAAATAGGCACATGATTTTGGCATCTTGTAGCTAATACTGGTTTAATACTGATAATAAGAGATGGATTTTAATTTATGTTTACATTAGTATATTTTCTTTTTTTTTACTACCGACTCACAACACCATTTACTCCCAAACTGAGTAGAGCTTGTGCTACGGGTACTAAGTAACTGATATAAATACATGTATACTTTTTTTGTAAATACATACATATTATACGTAGAAAGCACTCAAACTCCGAAATAAATATTTACAGATCATCGAGACCTCAAGCTCAGCAGTCACATACGCTACCACTACGCCACCAAAGCAGTCAAATAAAATAGAAAACCAATAATAAGTAAGTTAATTAAATAGGTATCATTTTATACCCAGATGCAAATATAGAATTGAAATGGCAACTTTTGTTGAAATCTAATATATAAAATTCTCGTGTCACAGTTTTCGTTGCCATACTCCTCCGAAACGGCTTGACCAATTTTGATGAAATTTTTTGTGCTTATCCGGTATCTATGAGAATCGGCCAACATCTATTCATCTCCCTAAATGTTAGGGGTAGTAAAACCCTAAATTTTTTTTATTATTTTTATACAAAATTTTTAATTTCTATTTTTTTATGATACAACATACAAAAATACATATAATCCTCAATTTTCACCCTTCTACGATCAACCTTTATTTTTTAATAGCCATTTTAGTAATTTAATCTGCTCAAATTACTTAGAAATAATTTACATGGCAAAGCAACCTTTGCCAGGTCAGCTAGTACACTATAAAGGTTTTTAAACCTACATCATGATGCCAAAATCTTGCTCAGAACTCATATGGAATAAGTATTACAATATAACAATTTACTTCACAAAGAAGACTAACAAACATGAAATTTCAATAGCAATTTACTTAAAGTTAGACTACTCGTATTGTGATGAATTTGATTATTGAAACACCAAATATATTCAAATTTCTTAGGAAATTTTGTCACAAAGTTTAATATTTCCTTACCAAGCACACTTAAAATATCGAAATACAAAATCTACAAGTAAACAAGGCTTAGGTAAAAGTAAAGTATGAGTTTCGACAAAGCAAGAACTTAATTACAAATGGTAAGAGGCTTCGCCGTCGGCGGCCGTGTCATTTCCGGCGTCGACACCCGGCGAGCACACAGACAAATATTATTACAGAAAAACCACTTAGGTATTCTTGTTTGGCTGTATTTTTGATTCGATCAGCGCATATTTAGGTCGCCTAATTTTTGTAGTACATAAAGATAAGGTTTGGTTTATTGTTTTTATTTCGAGGTATTTGACAAATTATGTGTGGGTAAAGTATTAAATAGAAATTTACTGCTTGCAAATATAAATTCAATCTTTAATAGGAAATCTCTCGGTAAACAGACAGTAAGAAGTGATCAGAGTCGAAATAGGTTTTTACGGACCAGTAATGATCGATTGATTAGAAATTTAGTCCCTAGAGAATATATTTTGACTACTAAGCCAAACGTCGCGAGTTCTTTTCTCATTCTGAACAAATAATGACTGTACGTTGTATCCCAATTTGAAAATACAATTACACGGGAAATTTATAAAACAAAGAAAACACATACTATATTATTATGTTGGTGCTTAAAGTATAAAATCTAGTCAAGAAGCAATAAAGATAAAGTGTCCACAACATGACAAGCAACTGCCGCGATACAAGACAAGCATTTTATCTACAATACTTCTAAACCAGACGAATTCCTTCTTCTTCAACTGATAAATTACTAATACAAGGAAAAATTTCCTTAACTTTACGACCGACGCTTAACGACCTTCCTGACATAGACAAGATCTTAACTGATCTAAATAAATTGAAGTTCATTTATTCGATAAGGCAATTACAACCGCTCCATCATGTTGTTTAGTAGCTTCGGAAGAGCCCCGTCAAAGGAACACGATGATGTTTTAATTTACACAGTTAAAAATGTCCAGTCATGCATGTAATATATTCAAGTAAGTTCAGTCTGATGTGTTAATGAACTCTAATGGTACGGTGCCAAAAACTTTGAAATATAAGGCGTAAGTGCTTCAGTTTAAAAGGATTTGAGAAAGTAATATATGTTGGATATAAAACTTAGAGTGGTTAAAAAAAGAAAAAAGCGTAGGTAAGAAAGGTATTATGCATATACATTAATATTGACTATGACATAAGTCTCAACTTACATCGCGTACTGCGCGCATCGTGTCTGCTGTCTGCTACGGTTCGCTTATATTATTTATATTACGCTTATGCAACGATTTATACTTCAACATAGTAATTCAACAATATCTTCTTTCCTTGAGGAAGCATACGTTATTGTTCTTAACAAACTCAGCAATGAACGGGAATATATGACACCTAAGAACGTCATTTAAGTTTGCAGTGAAATCAAGTGAAAGCTCAAGATCGACCAAGATGATGATTCCTCATCCCGGATACTTAAGTCATTCACATCACATCAACCGCTGAACAAAAGCCTCTTCTTAGAAAAGAAAGAGGTTATAGCATACTACACCATTCTGGCCAGATTGGTCGGTCTAGAGTTTTTGTCAAGTTTCCTTCTCATGCAGTATTTATAGTTTATTTTAAAATAGAAAAATACATACATACATAAAAATTATGCCATATTAAACGTCAATTTTTCACCAATGTTTTGGTCCCACCTAAAAGGTGGTAAACCTATTGCCGCTAATCGGGATGTTTTATTTGCCAGAATCTCGTAGGTCGATCAGCAGATGCTCTCAACACTCAGACCAACACTAGAGAAATTCTGTATCCAATTTAGAAGTCTGTGTATTGAAGCATATTTTGATATTGTTGTAACGTATGTTAAAGTTATAATCACAATCCATCGCAGCACCACCTCAATAGAGAGTGCGATTCCGATGCATCTAGTCTCTATATCTTTTTTGTCTTTGGACACACACCACTGTACAACAAAATTGTCAGTACCCTTACTGCAATTTAAAAAATATACCTGTAAGGCTGTAACTCATTAGACACTGTTATATACAGTAGCGCTCAAAAAGATTTTGACAAGATTGCTTTTGCAGTCATCTTTTTACTGACTACTTCAAAATAATTTTAGTCTTTTTTATATTATTATTTATGATGTATTTCGTCCTCTGTGAGTTACAAGTTGGAACTTGTTTGTTTTCTTTCTTTGTTAAAAACAAAACACGTCTATACATGCGCTCAAAAGTATTTTGACAACCATTCAGTTCCTTGCTGGCAGCGGTTCTACTCACACTGCCTATATTTTTGTCTATAAGGTATAATTACTCCGCATTTATCAACATGCCTAAGACTAAAGAATATTCAAATGATATTAAAAATGCCGTGATAACTGCCCTATAAAGTGAAATGACGCAAGCGGAAGTTGCTCGAAATTTTAAAGTGTCACGACGACAGTTAGTTTGTGGAACAAAGCTTATAATAAACGTAAAACTATTGAAAATAAGCCTCAAAGTGACCGTCCGAAAAAAACATCCGCTAAGGAAGACCATTTGATAAAAAGGTTATCGACAAGTGATGTCCGAAAAACGGCTGTGCAAATAAAAAACGAGTTCAACTGTAAAACACAGACTAAAGGACTTCAGATTACATGGACGACGTCCAACTAAGAAATCTCTAATTTCTGCAAGGAATAGGAAGCTGCGCCTTGCGTTTGCGAAACGGTTCAGATTATGGACGAGTTCAGAATGGTCCAAGGTATTGTGGAGTGACGAAAGCAAATTTAATTTAATGTCATCTGATGGTGTACGGTACGTGTGACGTCCTGTAAACAAAAGATTTGATGTTCGATACCAAATACCCACAGTAAAGCATGGCGGTGGCAATATTATGGTCTGGGAATGCTTTTCTCGCCGCGGAATCGGACCTTTAGTTAGGATAGAAGGTACTATGGATCGCTTTATGTACGCAGATATATTAAAACAACAAATGCTACCCTATGCTAAAGCAAATATGGCACCTGGTTGGTATTTTCAACAAGACAATGACCCAATGCACAAATCGAAACATGTCAACGACTTCACGAAACTCCCTAAAATCAAAATTCTCGACTGGCCAAGTCAAAGTGCCGATTTAAACCCGATAGAGCATCTTTGGGAAGAACTGAATCGCCGCGTAAGATGTCGAAACTATTCAAATAAAGATGCTTTATATGAAGCACTAAGTAAAGAATGGAGCCGAATACCCATTGATCGTTTGCAGAAACTAGTTGACTCGATGCCGGCGCGTTGCGCAGCTGTCTTGAAGGCTAATGGATATGCAACAAAATATTAATTGTTAATATCAAAAATAATATTTTTTTTATTTTATAAAATAAAAAACTTTCCTTGTCAAAATACTTTTGAACCGTGTCGTAAATAATTTTTCTTTATGATCTCTTTTTGTGTAGAAATACATTACATTTAAGTATCTTAATTTGTGAAACGTATCATTACTTCAAATATAATCTTTGATTGGAAACAATTTTGTTATCATTTTTTGTGATATGGCATAGAATTGAGTTGTCAAGATACTTTTGAGCGCTACTGTAGCTGTGTCTAATCATAGGGATGAAATAAAATAGAGTAAAAACATAGAATATATACTTAAACAGCTAAATTTGAACTAGTAGAAACAGTGAGTGGTTATAAAGTGTGCCGCTAAGGTTGGTCTCTTGAGTGCTGTACTCCTAAAGTAAATTAATTCCACGAGTCTCGTGTCAACTTTTAATAGTTATTTATTGATGTGCAAGTTAAAATTACTAAAATATACAAGGAAACGGGAGTTACAGTTAACGATGTGATGTGTACCACCTTTACTTTACAGGGTACTGGTGATTATGGAACAATGCTAGTTAAACATTGGTTTTTACTGGTAATATCTGTTTGTTATAAATTATTAGCAGACGGTAAAGACATTAAAATAGTTTTGTAATAAATTACTTTTATACATTTATCATAGATAGTTGAATGTATTCTTTATTGCAAATTAAAAATCAAGAAATACATTAAGAAACAAAAATACACAACCTTAGTAAAATGTACAAAATATCTTTATATTTAATTGTCTAAAATGAAATCAAATAAGATATTTTTCAAATATGAATTACTTTACGTGTTCTTCGTAGTTCCACTGGTCTTTTATTGTCACTGCAGTATTCACAAGTTACATTGCGCTATATTGTATAACCCAACAACCTTCTTCAACAAATAATCTATCTTATAGGCAAAAAAAAAGTAGTCAAGTGCGAGTCGAACTCGCCCATGAAGGATTCCGTAGCAGCGATTTATGACGTATTAAAAAAACTATTTACTAGATCTCGTTCAAACTAATTTTCAGTATAAATTTACATTGTAATGTACGTGATACACTTTTTTTAGTTTTATCATTCTCTTATTTTAGAAGTTACAGGGGGGAGCACATTTTACCACTTTGAAAGTGTCTCTCGCGCAAACTGTTCAGCTTTGAAAAAAATGATATTAGGAACCTCAATATCATTTTTGAAAATCCATCTATAAATGGGTGTTCTTTATGTCCGTTTCTTGTATGTTTGTAAAGTCCCCCGCGACACAGGATTTATTCCTAGTGCGGGCGTTGTGTTTTTAAAAAAAAAGAAAAAAAAAAAAAGAAAAAAAGAAAAGAAAAGAAAAAGAAATGTCCCACATGTTTGGGTGTAATGAAAAAAAATCAATTTCAGTTCTAAGCATGGGAGACCCCAAAAATATTTTATTTTCTATTTTTGTGGAAATGTTAATGTGGTTCACACACAGAATACACCTACTTACCAAGTTTCAATAGTGTATATATATGTTCTTATAGTTTCGGCAAAAGTGACTGTGACATACAGACGAATAGACAAACAGACAGACATGACGAATTTATAAGGGTTTTTTGCCATTTTGCTACGGAACCCTAAAAAACAATAGGAAAGACTTTAGCGAGTATAATATTTTAGTTAAGTACGTAATGATACATTATCACTGTACAAATATATAAGCTATTCAGATTTCATTTTAATCGTACTAATGTGGCAAATAATTGTTTTGAACAAGTTTATTGCTATTAGAACTACGGCAACTGGGTCAGTACTAATTTGAAGATAAAGCTTTCTTTGACTTACTAATTACATTACTTTTATATGTTAACGAATTTAATGTGATTCATACCGTAATAATATATCATCATACTTATGATCTAAACGAGAGAGTATATATGTGGGTACGGTGGTGGTAACAAAACACAATAGCACGGATACTGTCGCTTTAAGTTGGCCTTTTTAAAGAGAATAGAACTGTCGAGCCAAACCGTTCTTGCTAGTAGTAGTAGTGTGGCTCTACTACCTATTCAAGGTAAGTGAAGTATTGGTGAATGTTATTCACTCAAGCCAGAATAGAATGGAAACAACAAAGAGGTGTATTCTACAATGGAGTATTACACAGGCTACTTTGGATTTATTGACCAAATCGATATTAATGCTATATCGATATTAAATAGCTACATTTTTCTAAAACGTTGTGGAGTGGTTAGTAATATTTACCGATCAGACTGTAATGGACTATTAGAATCTGATGTAACTAGGTCATGATGTCAATAGTTTCAAAGTCTTGAGAAGTCTCGCACTACTTACTCGGTTTATTGTGTAAATAAAAATAAGTGAACGAGAAAATGGTAACAAATGGATATATATTATCATTAAGTCCTAATCGAATTATAAATTACTTAATTTTTATCTATCATAAAACTTGACCACTTTCACTTCAGCGTGCTGATTCTACGTACAATTTCAGTTACTCTAGTTCTCTGTCGAATTGTTTCGTTACAAATTCAATCGATTAGAGAAACACAAGGCATCGCAGATTCTTTTACATTGATAACCGATCAGTCTAATAGTGAGAGTCCAGGTCTCGACTCTTTATATGATTATTACGAACCAATTAAGACCCTTGGCTTGGCGAACACCTTCACTTTTTTCAATTAAATATAATAAACTCATTGTAATTGCTACATTTTGAATAAAACTGGTTTTTAAAAGCATTATTGATGTTAAATCGTGATGTTAAATGATATGATATTATCATCATCGTCATCATATCAACAGCCAACAGTCCACTGCTGATATAATGTAGTAAGCTAAATTATTTTGCCATTAATTTTTCTCTAGTAGTTTGAGTAGAACTACTTCAATAAACAAAAGCAATTGTAGGCATCTCTTCACGTCGAATTGAGAACCACTTCCTTTTTGAAGGCGGTTCAAAACGTTGGCAACGGTCAACTCAAACGGTAGTACGGATTGAGAGCTTCAAGAGCTCGGTTAAACAAACTTAAGTAGGCTACCTGTGGGCAACAGGTCGATACGGACGGTTGGATCACATGATTGAATAAATATTGTGTATTTTATTTATCTGCATCATTGACGACCGATATTGGCATATTGATATTAAATAATTGTCGCTTGTACCCACCACTGACACGAATTGTACGTATAAAAATAGTCGTATTGCCTACTCTGCAATTAATTTTACTAGTGTTTTGTAACTTGTATCAATTTTAACTGTAATGAGCTGTTCACGTATGATACTATAAAGAAAAGGTCTTTGTTGTAAATAGTATTTCTCAAAGACTAGGATTCTTTATAGTATGTACCGGAGAGCAATCCATCAGACGAAATCAGGGGAGTAGGTTTGGGCTCCGACAACTTCACTTACTCCTTGATAAAAAACATGACAATTGCTTTAGACAGATTTTTCGTATGACTATGGTAGCATTTCTGTCTAGCCAGCCCAAGTGTGTAAGATGACTATTTCAGCTTACTCGATCACCATCTATAGGGCTATAAGAAGTCCTTGTGATTAAATTAGTCAAAAAAATATAAAAACATTAGTATTCTCTTATTATGTTTGATGGGATTAATCAACCAAATCTGTTTTAATATTATGTAAAGTTGTAATGTCTGCTTTTTATTTCCATATCCATAATTTTTGTTTGTATAAAATAAATTAGGAAGCTTCACTAGAGCAATAAAGTTTCAGGGACTACTAAAACAACCCACTTAATAGAATCCGACGCAATATCACTATGTACAAATAAGATTTTTACTCTACAGATAAATTGAGCAAAGTCATCATCATCCGCAAGAGGCCTTAGGCATATTAATAGTATTTCCTAAATCTAAGAAGGCCAGGCAACATCAATTACACTTTATAATATAGATATCTAGGTTATACATTTATTGTAAGATATAATGCCTTGCAATATTTGAAATTTGCTACTCTAACAAGTATGATAATCTTATGTTATTGAGATGCTATTCGATAATATAGAAATTCTTGAGCTACGTATAGAACATCTGTTAAGCTCAGGTATGAATAGGAATACAATACCTTTAACAAAAGTTTGTTGTCTGTGAAACAGGAATACAACTTGAGATTCACTTGTTCTGGAACATTGACTGCACAAAGATCTCTAACAATAAGTTTTTCGAGTTTATTGTCAATTTCATACTCCTTTGTGCTGTTTTAAAACTGAAATAATGACAATACAAACGAAATAACTGACATCGGCTGTATTGCATTAATTCTTACTCTAACGACAAACGTCATACAACAAATTATCTTAATATTGTGTGTTTTCTATGTATAATGAACATATGTATTTACAAAAAAAAGTATATAAGTATTCTATCAGTCAATCTAGTTATGGGCACAAGCCCTGCTTCGTTTGAAACTAGACGGTGTTATATGTCAAATGTCCGATTTCTTTTAATTATTGTAGAAAATACGTATTTTTGTACTATCAGCTGCTTCCTCTCGCTAGTGTTTAGTGATCTTTACTGATAATCAGGCGGAGAGGTCATGGGTCTGGTTCATACACATGAACAAGATCATTTACTGTGTGTCTGGACGTAGTTTCTCTCTAATATTTACATTTTAGATAAAAACACTGATATTTATGGACAGTTCGATTATTATAGTCCAGATTCTCGGTATACCTAATTTAGTATATAATTGCCTGTCCGGCTTTATAGTAATATAACAAAAACAATGATCTACAACATAATTATAAGGTAACACAGTAACTCATTCTTGTTAGAAAATAATCGCACATAAGATTCCACTGTCCCAAGATACAATATATCTGTTCTCCTTTCTATTTTATCTCGTAACAAGCTTAGGGGAATTAGGGAGAAACAAATGGACATGTATTTGTAAAACAATACGTCATGGATACCCCTTCCTCCTCTGACCCTTTCCTACGCTCTTGTATTGTTTAGTGTAACAGCCGATATTGTAACTTTCCTTGCAGAATTATTGTCAAGTTTCAAATGATAGAAATTTATACTCAAAGTGATAACTTTAAAACAAACAGACCGACAGAGTGACAGAAAAATACTTATGATGCTCACTTAAAAGAATTTATGGCAAAACCATACGTAGATACCAAAAACTATGTCATAACGAGAGATCTTAGATAAAGTAAAAGTAGTAGTGAATTGTGACATACAAATATATATTACATATGTGTACATATATTATAAATATGGCGATTAAAGTAACAAAATAGATAAGAATATGACTTAGATATATAAAAGTCAAAACTATATAACGGATTTACAAACAAAAATTCGCATATTAATAAAACTACAGAAGTACACAATTAGACTAAATAATTGTGTATTTTATTGACTTAATCACAAAATCACGATAATACTCTATGGAAGTCTGTAAAGAGATTACTTAAGTTAGAATCATACTCATTATAATATTAGTTAAAGCCAAAGTCCAGCAGTGGACCGTTAAAGGCTGTTAATGTGATAAAAATCAGCAATTACAAATATATCAACTCTCCCCTAAGATCATCAAGCTCGAGCTCAGCAAAACTTAGATTGGATGAAGCCTCCACCTCTGGGACGCCGTTTATACATATTTTAACACCATGAAATACTCTCTCACGAAAATCCGCATCAAGAAAAGATTTCGAACCGTATGTAATATGTATAAATCGTAAAACATCCAGCCAAATGTGCTCAAAACCTGAATGAGTAAAGCCTGTGTGTTTAGGTATCGAAAAATAGGACTATCGAACCGATCTTAGTAATTATATTACTATGATATCTACTGTCAACAACGCGGCAATACGTTGTTATGATGAATGATGATAATTTTTTTTTTGATAAATCATTCAATATCACCGAATTTTGTCCGAAAAATCAATGAGATCATTACATACTCATAATGTTTCTTATAAAAATAAAACGCATCTCTCGAGCAAGAAAATTACTTCACTGAACTGCTAAAAACAGCTCTAATTCACAAAAGTAAACGCTACGTCAGTAAACGCTTTAGCTAGGGCAATATCGTACAACATGGTATGCTATAAATTCCGTATGCAACAATATTCATGTTCTGACGTAAGAATTATGCTTTTAAGGCTTTGAATAACTTAAAGGAACATAATATAGACTTACAGGATTATATTTTTTAAAATATAAATGCAGTTCATAGACTAATAGGCCAGATTTCTCTCATAGTGGTTCTTCTAATCACTGTACATAGGAATCTCTTTTGAGTTAATGTGATCTATATCAGTTTTACTCTAATTCGTTAAGCAAAAGGTATTGCTATATTATACGCGGTTTCCACTCTAAGCCATATTTTGAAAAAAGGTAAAGAAGATCATGATAATTATAAACAGTTCCAAAACAATAAGAATACAACATACAATACGAGTAAAATTCTATTTTAAGATAGAGATTGGTTTTGGATACTCTCATAAATAAAGAAACAAAAATGAAACATTAGTGGTATAAAGAAAGAAGTAATCACATTAATATTTATGAGGAACCTTGGCATTGTAAAGATCGTGTTTGCAGTTGGTACAATTTGATCAAAACTTCGAGTACGCAGAAAGGTAGCATAGTTACTTTTATAAATATTCAAACAAGTCTCCGAACTTTAAAAATAAGAATGCAATATCTTAGTTTATTTGTGATATCATGACCGGTCACGCTAGGAAGAAGTTTGTAAGAAATTTCACCGAGAATTACAATTTCTATATTATTCATTCCTAATATTACTACGCATCCTGTAGGTACTGCAAACATTGTAACATTGGAAATGTAATTTATAAAAAAAAAACTGTTCTCGTTACAAAAATCTATCTAATTATGATCAACTCATAATTCTCAATTTTTTCTTGAGATTCATAACAAGTAAGCAATATTCTTACAGTACGACCTTCTGAGTTATGAATTACCAGAATAGCGGCAAAGATGAAAATGACAAAGGGGGACCCTTGTCATTACCAGATATTTTAGAGATAGGAACGACAATATCCATAGCTACAACCTTTTTGGCAGGGTAAGTGCATTCGACTACCATATCAAATTAGATTTGTGTATATAAATATGTCTAAGTACGCGTTGCAAAAACTAAATAAACATATATGAAGGGTTATTCGTGTTCTAGATCTCGTAATACAAGTCCGGCTTAGGTAGGTTCAAGATGGTTCGTGTAATATGTCTCGGGGTATTGTTATATATAATATGGTATTAAGATGTCTATCATATGAAGGTTAAATGTTGATAATCTAAATAGAAGAAAAATCAACAAACACAAATTTTAGGCTTATAAATACGAGTAATTAAGGAAGATTATGTTTTTATTTATCAGCTTGTATTACCTAGTTTTCGAATTTTAATAGTGTTGCGTTTTATTATTACTCAGTTTCTGATGGAACTAAATTGTAAATTAAATAAAAAATATTTATTTTACAATTAGAAGTATGTTAGAATTAGAAAAAAATTGTATATACAAGTAAAATTAATAAAATAGTGCTATTAAAAAATAATTAAAACGTAATTACCATTTAAGGATGTCAACATACAATCATATAGTATATACTGCGTATTACTGATATGCTGCCAGTCATACAAAACGGGACATTCAATAAGTGAAAGCGACACGGGTCGACCTGAGCTCTACTGAGTTCCCAACTAACTCACAATGTCACGTTTATCACGAATTACTATCCCTCTGAGACCTCCTCTTTCTTATATAACTGATATAAGTTCATCTGGTACGTGATACGTAGAGGACGGTGAATTTTTCGTAGCCATGTTTTACGATAACATTTTATTATTTTCTTGCTTACCCGGTACAATTTTGATAGCTTATTCAGCGTGCATAATGACATACGTCATAAGGATACAAGCATCTTTTATGCTATGGCATTTAGGCGAGAGATGTATATATATTACAACTATTAACGCCACTAACGATTGCCTAGAGTATTATTTTTTGTTTTGGTTATGAATTTGAGATAATCACATGTAAATATGTCAAAAAGTAATTTATAGCTAAAAGCTGAGCCCTCTTTCAACATGTAATTGTATTTCAAGTACGCAGTGTACGCAGTGTAGACAATTTTCTCAAATATTTAAGTATCTTTATTAATAGTGTTAAAGTAATACAAATGTTTTACACTGTAGATCCGTAGATACACATTGCATGCAAACATTCTTCTGCTACTTGATAAAGTTCGTGATAAGTCGAAGAAATCTAAAATCGATATATTTTAAATTCAACTGGGTTGGCAGAAAAGATTTCGTTTAGGAGAAGCGCAATCAAGCAAAATGTAAATATGTGCCGCCAACCTTGTTACTTCATTGAACCATTTCAAATCAGCTGCTACCTGCGGAAAAGGCCACGTAAAAATTGTATTGCTCTATTTTTTAATATTTATCTCCTTTATAATACAAAAAAAAACGTTTACTAGTTGCGATAACAGAGAAACAGGTTCCTTTTACAGTTGAAGTAGTGAAAAATGACATTTTCTGAAATACCCAATACTTAAGTCACTCATTACACCTATTGTCATAGTTTCTATGCAAGTTTAAGATATTGTCCTTATCTAATTATAAATAAGCAAAGAATGGCAGCGTCTAAATCCTCTTTTTTGGAACGAAGTTCCTTACGGCAGGCTTGGAGGGGATAGAGATTTCGCTGCGGGACCGAACTGAAAAAAATGTGATAGTAAAACCGTAAGTGGAAAAACTACGTGGAATAAATCTGTGAAATAAATCTGTGGAAAAAAGTGCGTGGAATAAAACCGTTAAATGAGACGTGCGCAGGCGCGAAAGCGCGTCATGTGTGCTATTTTATTATTTTAAGGAATTTATTATTTTATTTCCTCAAATACTGAATTTCCTAAATACTTTCTTGTACTTAAATAAAAACTAATCAGCAAAATTTAAGAGAAAAATCAAGAAAACCTACATAAAATTGAGCACAATTTTTTTTGCAAATTGTGTCGATTCCACATTATCCGAAGGAACTTCGTTCCTACCTGGTGTCCCACGACACCATTCATTTTTTGTTTAAAAATTGACTATGCTTATGACTTTTGTTTTATCAATAACTAATAACTCAACTAAACTTAAAACAGTCACTTTCAATATCGAATAAAGAAAACACCTCATTCACTTCATTCGCTAGACACGTTCCATTCTAACGTGTCATCGGCAGTGTGACGACTGACACAAACCCAGCATGTCCGCTCACTGATTGATAAAGGGCTTTTCAGAAAAACACAAGCGAATATCACCATAGTAAACACAACAGTCGGTTCGAACTTTGAAAACTTGTTTACGAAGGTACTTAAAAGGCTGAACGTAAAGTAAGTGTCAAAAGATAAAAGTTAAAAAACCGTAGGAAATAGGTACTCAAAGTTTATTTATTGGACGACACTTAATAGTTGATGTGCTATAAAATATCATAAAATCGAAGGAGTGGGCTATAAGGACCTAATGTGATGTTAACACCAGGTAGGTATTGATAGCTATGTAAAAAAGAATTTTATTTTAAACTCTGATTTGATTAAATTGATTTGTAAGTAGATAAATTTAAAAATGGATTCTTTAAGATTGTTATTTGTTAATTCCCAAAGACAATTGACTTTATTTCATTCTAAAAATATTTTCTGATACGTCACAGTCGCAATGTACCTACGTCATCTTCTTTCCAAGCGTACTGTGTAATTACATACCATTTTATTTTTAACAATTTAATAAAAATCATTAAAATTGTTTTAAATTTAAATGTATTAGATATGTTTTGTGTTATTGTGCGTATCATTAGTAACTTGATGTTTTCACCACTTTAAAAAGGGATACGTGGATGGATGGATAAACAGATAGGTCGACAATAGACAGCGTCATGATATAGCGTCATATAGGACTTCAAATTTTACAGAAAGTTAACAATTACTGAAAGAGTATTTTGTTGTTAAGATTTCTTTTTAGGTTCTCTTAGTTTTAGCTACTATTTTTCAATCATAAATATGTGGTGAGAGATTACTGATTACTATTCCATTTTAAGTTTTTTTTAATTATGCTTTTGTTTTTCAAATCTACTTGTGTGTTATGTTAAGTTTTACTGCAATTCTTTGATCTAGCCGTTAAAACACTTACTTGTCTAATCCCAACTAGACGGAATTAAGATCTATTTGTGGTAATCAGACTGCTGATACAATAAACATGCTTATATATAACTAAATTAATATTATTTTTTTTTGTGATAAATAGAAAGATTATATATTAGTTTTATAGCAAAACTATTTTTTTTTTTTTGCAATAATTCAAAAGTTATTTCAAAATAAAAATTAATTTTTGAATCCAGTACCGAAGACACGCCGACAACTCCCGAACAAACCCGAGCGCGTGTGACGTCATAATGTTAGTTTTCACTCAATGCAGTTGATATAGAGCAAGAGCCCGTGAGTGCCAGACCTTCGTCATTTTATAAAAGCTGAAAGTTCTTCTATGTGTGTCCCTATAGTACAGGTAAAAATGATCCCCAAACATGAAGCTGAGGCAGCGGTGGCTTTGGCAGATAACAGGCAACAAAGGTGTGTAAAATTCCATCTCAAATTCGTCATGATATAAAACTTGATTTTTTTATATTTGATTCATAATAATATCAAAACTCGCGTTGCTCATTGCCAGACAGTTAGTATGGTTCCAACCCTCTGCCGGACACCCCTAAACTATTATAATTTATAATTATACTTACGTTATATTATAAAACCTAAGTTTTATATATAATTTTTTGGGAGCCTATTAAACTATGTTTACATAGTAGCCGGACAGTTTCGAAGGTTCTATCATCTTGCCAGACGCATTCAAAGGCTGCGGTCCGAATTGTGCTCACAGCACTTACGACGTTTAAACTGCTAACGTGTGGACCGATTTAGTGAGCGCGCGATAACGATGAAAATGATGAAAATATTTATATTTAATTAAAATAAATTAATTTCTCTGTAAATTTCTTATCTTAAAAAAAATGTGTCCTTTGGTATAATAAACACTGAAATTTGATTTACTTTGTTTCATTGGCTTTATAATTTTAATAGCATTGACAATAATAAACTTCTTAAAAATGAAAAATAATGTCAATTAAATTATTAGATTTTCTGCATGATTGACATTGTATGAGAAAAATTTTACTCAGTATTATTTTAAATATTTGTTATTGAAATTGTAAAAATTAATTAATGAAATTTCTGGATTAAGAAAAAAATAAACTGCACAATTTAAAATTAATAACAATGGATGCACAGTGAAATCCCGCAATAGACGAAGCGCTCTGTTTCATTTGCACTAGTTACTGTATACGCTCCTTGCTCTCCCGATTATTGCTCACTTTGAATGCGTCTGGCAAGATGATAGAACCTTCGAAACTGTCCGGCTACTATGTAAACATAGTTTAATAGGCTCCCAAAAAATTATATATAAAACTTAGGTTTTATAATATAACGTAAGTATAATTATAAATTATAATAGTTTAGGGGTGTCCGGCAGAGGTTTGGAACCATACTAACTGTCTGGCAATGAGCAACGCGAGTTTTGATAAAATTATGAATCAAATATAAAAAAAATTAAGTTTTATATCATGACGAATTTGAGATGGAATTTTACACACCTTTGTTGCCTGTTATCTGCCAAAGCCACCGCTGCCTTAGCTTCATGTTTAGGGATCATTCTTACCTGTACTAGGGACACACATAGAAGAACTTTCAGCTTTTATAAAATGACGAAGGTCTGGCACTCACGGGCTCTTGGACTAATAGGAAAATAATGAATGCAGTGTTTTGATCTATTTAATTTTGTTGTCATTATTAAATATTTAAATTTATATTAAAAATGTAATTAATATAATATAAATAATATAAAGTATTACTATTATTATAAGTACTACTATTATTATTTATTACTCACATATTTATAATATTAATTTATATTAATCATAAATATATCAACATCAAGAATATTATCAGGCTTTGCCTTAATAAATCCTTTATCACACATAGCTAATCGGAACCAACTAACAACTCGTATTTTAGCAATAAATTTTCAATATTATTGTCTAGTCACGTGTAATAGCCGTAAACGCTGTACTGTTATTAAATAGCTATAACATTATGACGTCACAACTATGGTGACCAATCATGGCGCGTTTATAGTCACGTGATTTTTATTTAAATTTCATCAATTTTTAATTGTTTATAATTAATTGAAAAAAAATTTTTTTTTAGTTTTTTGCATTAAATATCAATATTATTAATAATAAAGTTTTAAAATACATAAAAAAAATCAATAATATTTTTTTTTTCAAAAACCCAATTATTTGTTTGGTGTAGGAATCGTACCTAAGACCCTTGACACAGTAGGCAGGATCAGTACACACTACCCTAGTAAAACTGTTGGATTTAAGAGGAATTCTTTAAGTAAACACCAAACACAAAAATTGCCCTACTGGAATCAGTTACAGAATGCCAATTTAAACACAAATAAACACACATTTGCAACGAGAGGAAACAAACGGAATAGTCTAATTCTGGGCTAAAACAAAATTTTAAATATCATCAAATCCTCAATTGACATCCCCACCCCTGGGTTCAAACATAGATGTTATAGTTTCTTACAGGCAATTTAGCCAGTCTAAATACTGCATTACAAGGAATTGTAACCATTTGTCCGACCCCACATTACAGCTTTGCCAGCCATGTTTGCAAGTTGCTATAATCTAACACGCCACGAGGAATTCAGATCGCAATTTCCTATTTAGATTTCTTATTGAGAACCTTTTTGTTGAAGTTTAATTAAGGATTGACCTCACTTGTTCGTTGGATCGTTAATATTCTACTTCAATCTGGGCTATTAATTTATTTATAATGAAATCTTTGAATTGAAATATTTTTATTTGAAAGGGCAGCTAACGAAATACGTACAAATACATAAAGTTACGAATAAACATCATTGGGCATGAATTATGTTTTATTTTAATCCTTTTCAGTAACGGCTTACGAATCAGGAATAAATCTAAAACATAATTTGCTTATTCATACAGAAATAAGTTTAAACATTAATGGTACATTAATTACCGTAAATTAACCCAAAGCAGTTAAAATGTTACTTTGTAGTACTGCATTTTAATTATAACAACTTATCGAAGGTCTTCTAATCCGGAAAAAGTACGGAAAGGAGTAGAGTCTTCATTCTTCACGGTGTAGTTGCCTTTATCAGGTGACCTAATCTGTGAAAGTCCTCGAACCTTTTCTTATTAAGATATCCTGGATCCCCTAAACTTTACAACTGATTATCATAATATCATTGTTACTCAAGGTATAAAGTAAGACATGGATAAACTCACTCTTTGTAAAGGAAGATATGAATAGCCTCACAAAACCTACATTTATGAACACAAAATCGCAAACGAAAGCAAGAATCAATTATAATAGTAATAATCAGTGTCAAAGTTATGTTATGTAAATACAACCACACTTTATATTACACCGAAACCTCAAACTTATGTTTAGATTTGAGTTAATGCTGTTATTTCAGTCAGCAACTCACTCAAAGTGTTAGGAAGGAAAATATTTGAGCTGTAATTTAAGAATAAGCCAATAAAATGTTGGCTTTGTTAACTTTCCAACTTCGTCGGATAAATCTGATCTTTTGTTTTTCTTTCGGAACTTCTAATTAAACATTATAAATGAAATTTTAAGGTAGTTACTTACAGTTTTAATTTATATGTAATTTAATGTTATGTTTATAAAAATGGGATTCGACTCATTTATCAAATTTACTACATTATAGATTTGTCGATAATGACGAATGACGTCACAATTTGTAATTTTGCCTTTCTAAGAAGAGACAGATGTCCAACAGTGGACTACTAAACCTTGTTCACGATGATACCGTTATCATGACTAATAAAGAGAAACTTGATTTACTGAATTTGATTTTAATTTATTGTTATTTATTACTTTAATTTATTAATTATTTTGTATTTTGTTATTAGAAGTAATTTTCTATGAAACTTTACTGGCCAAAAACGAAACTATCAATTAGTACATATTATTTTAATTATTTATATTTTATATTTAATAAAAATAAAGATAAAATTTAAAATTATTTCGTGCGGAGCTCTTATTTTCCGAAACTCTGAATCCTACAGCCGCAATCAAACAATTGCAAATAACATTGTGGTTTTGGCAATGCTTTGTACGAAAACTACTGAAGGTATGTTTAACAAATAAGCTTTTGCGGGTAAATTGAATTCATGCTAATTGGTTTAGCTTTACATATTCATTGATATGAATGCACTAAAACTGTACAACTGTTTTAGTAACACTTTCAATAAACCCGGTACAAAATAAATAATATGTTGCATATGGGTTACCTTGGAAAGGCTGTTCTATCTTCTGACCAAATAAGATTACCACATCTAATAAGTCATGGTACAGCAGTTGAAGTTATGAAGTTGTGACCGGCATTAACTTGCAATTGCCCGATGAGTACTTTTATTGTGCGATGTAGGATTAGTAACTCCGCTGGTGTATCTTCGTTGGAAAACTTTGAACAGCTTATAGAGGTTGTTAAAGTATTTTAAGTAATATTCAAAGGGGAAACCCGATTAAACAAGCCTTGGGTATATCTGTCACACGCTAATCTACCACCGAGTTTCTCAATGTAAATCTTATCAACTCTAAACATCATTGTAATGTGATTTTAACCCTTGCCAATAAAATTTCAACTAACTTTCATTTCAATTTACCTTTTATTAAGAATTATATGCATATTTTTTTTATTTATTTTTTTCATTTTAATTATTTTTATAAAATAATATTACTAAATTTCTTTAACGTGTACCGTTTTTCTTCAGTAATATCTACATATTCTGCCATATAAATGAAAAATAGTACTTATCGTCCTCTTTTAGTAGGAGCAAATGTAAGTGACTTTTAAAACCTGCTTACTTATGTAACTAGGTAAATGAAACGCTTTCATTAGTAATAAAAAATATTGGTCCTTTGAGACTTCAGTTAAATAGGTTTTAAGACTAACTATGTTTAATAATACAATCTAGATAGTTAGTAACATTTAATAGTTATTTTGAAAAACATATTAGATATAACCACTTTAATTTCTCCATTTTATTGATATATGGAATAGGTGTTCTTCCAACTCATTTAATGAAGAATGATGATGTAGAAGAAGACGAAAATTTCACTCCCCGAGAGAAAATTATTCACTTCACAAACTAATCCCCGAATTTAAAAATTCAGAAAGATAGTAACAAATAACAATCATTTTATAATATTGAATTCATGTTGTACATTACGAAAGCATACTTAACAGGGTTATTTTTTAAAATCAAAAATGTTTTAGAAGACTGATACGATTATTAAATAACAGATATAAATTGATATATTAAATCGTAAGTTATTCAGTTTAGCGACGCCCGCAGTACTAAGATGAAACAAACTTAGTTCAGACGTCTTGACCTTTTACCTTTAACCGGAGTGCGACCCGCGCATTTCTTGTTGTAATTTAAGAGTATTATTGCTCTTACTGATACATCATGATTATTGTAATAGCCATTGACCTGCATTATTAAAATAATAGTTAGTATCACTCACTCGTACATCTCGTGTCTAAAACTTAATATAACTCCTAATACCTCAGCTTTAGCCCTCCACGCAAAGGCCGGCTGTCCAAAATCTATTATTAGGAAGTATAATAGTCCAAATACCGGTAATAAATAATGTATCATTAACTCGACTCACCGACAAATATCGACCTCACGGAGCAACGAAAGTTCAATCGATTTCACATTAAAACTTGAAAGTTTCACCCGAAAAATGCTCACCTGTGATTGGGTTTACACAATAGTCGCAACATGTTCATGAGTCTTAGAGAGTTAGGCGGGCGTAGGGTAGCACGCGAACGCGTCGCCGGCGGTGGCGGTGGCGGTGGCGCGCGGCGGCGCGGGCATGCGGGCGCCGCGCGTCGTGCGCATGGCGCGGGGGAGCGGCTCGGCACACGCGGACACGAGCGGCCGGCGCGGGGCGCGTCGCAGACTGGCCTGGCCGCCCCGCTACGCCCGCGCCGCCGCGTTTGGCTGCCCTAAATTCACGTTACCGCCGGCACAATAATTGTCGTGCCGCTGCCTGCAGCCGCGGCGGCCGCACACCCTATCGATTCGCTCCACGGCGTGTACGTTTCGTGAAAGTAAAAAGTTAACTCAATCGAATACGATGCGGTCAACGCTTTACCGTTGAAAACGCGATCCAGACGTTTTCTAGGTCACAAAGTCGATTTAAAAGTTACTATTGATCCTTTGCCTTTACTGACATTCTACTACATGTTGTAGCTCGAGCTATTTCTGGCACCTACCCTACAAGAACAAAAATTACTTTGTTATAATGACAAATTATTTATAATTTCGTTTTTCCGACCGTGTTGCAAGTCGTATATGTATTTATTTGTTAGTTTGATGGTGTTAATGAAATGTTTAAGAAAAAATATTGAAATAACACAATACAATAAATATTAACATTAAGAAGAAATCTGTAAATACCTTCATCTTGTCTTGTCATACGGTAGTGAGCTTTGTTCTTTGCCAACGCACAACTCGATTTCGTAGGCGGATGCTACAATACCTTCTACGAGTCTACGTCATAGCTACGAACTTGCTACGAAGTATATTTATATCGATCTTTCTCGTGACGTTATCAGTCATTCATTTTGACAAAAGTCTTGTAATTAAAAGTATTTTGAGCATTATTCCGTCAAAACGTCTTTGCCTCCGCCATGTTTCATAGGGTTTTTATAACTTAAAGAAATTAATAATTTATTTGCCCGTAATTGGAACGAAGTTCCTTACGGCAGGCTTGGAGGGGATAGGGATTTCGCTGCGGGACCGAACCGAAAAAAATGTGATAGTAAAACCGTAAGTGGAAAAAGTGCGTGGAATAAATCTGTGGAAAAAAGTGCGTGGAATAAAACCGTTAAATGAAACGTGCGCAGGCGCGAAAGCGCGTCATGTGTGCTATTTTATTATTTTAAGGAATTTATTATTTTATTTCCTAAAATACTGAATTTCCTAAATACTTTCTTGTACTTAAATAAAAACTAATCAGCAAAATTTAAGAGAAAAATCAAGAAAACCTACATAAAATTGAGCACGATTTTTTTTGCAAATTGTGTCGATTCCACATTATCCGAAGGAACTTCGTTCCTACCTGGTGTCCCACGACACCATTCATTTATGATTTTTTAATCTGTATTTCGTATAAAGACTTTTAAATTATACTTTAACATTAACATAAAAATGTGTGATTTAAAACTTTTACTGTGTTAATCCTAAGTATAACAACATTATAAACATAAATGTGAGTTTGTGACGGCCATCATCATGACATACCTCTTAATAGGGATTTAAAAATGGTTACAGATTACCTAACGAAAGGAAATAATTGATAGAAAAGTAACTCTCTAGAACGTTATTTAATATATAGTGTAAGAAATAAAAAATAGAAAGATAATTTTTAGTAATGCCATAACAAAATAGAAAATGCCAGCTATAGTGGAGCGCCTGGGGGTTTTCACCTCGGATTAGAGTTATAGTGAATGAATTAATATGATTGATGTGGGATATTGTTTTTTAGACTATAAATTGCAATGTTTACCCAAAATTTTTTTGTGCACTCCATTTTTTCATTGTTTAAACAAATTATTATAAAAAATCAATGTTTTACCATATATTTTCACTTTAAACAGTATTTTTTTTATTTATATGTTAAATCTTACCTGAGTAGACATATAGGAACATTTTTCAAAGATACTTGTGTATAAAAATAGCAGTAGGGATCTCGAACAGGTGAAAAACGTGGAGGTGAGAGCAGAGCGACAGCTGCTATTATATGTACAATAGAATTTCTCGGCTAGTTTAGTTGAAAGTAACACGTGTTCTGTGAATATTGTGCTTCTATAACAGTGAAAATTTGGTATTTTAGTAAAAAATTCTTGTATATTCTTGTACTGGAAAGTGTATTGAAGACGACGTTTTTATATTAAACTATTACAAATTATTTTGTATTGCTTAATTTGATAAGTAATTTGATTGAAAACTGCAGTTCATTATTGAATTAATTAAATAATAAATAAATCGAAAATTAAAGATCAGATTTAATAAAAAAAAATATATGATAATAATGAATCAAATGCAATTAATTAATTATTAATTGTTTTTTATTAGATTTTGAAGAATGGATAAACCAAGGGCTACCAGCATGGCAGATGAAAATAGCTGCATAATATGTATACACCTGGGTTCTAGGTCCAATTTTAGGTGAAATGATAAAAATTAGTAGAGGAGTAACCTCTTTACAAGCTGCTTCAACCGAACGACCAAATGGATTGTTATCTGAATTTATTTATGCTCATTCAAGTTGTCGACAAAAATATATTAATAAAAAGTATATTGGAATGTATAAAAACAAGGTCCGTGAAAATCTCTCATTTTCTAAAACCATCCCGAGGCAAAGTTCAACATAAGATATTTTTATCGAAATGTTTAGAAAAATCATTACCAAATTGTAAAGAACATATTCTTTTTTTACGTGCCTTTACGGGTTATACTACACTACTTCTGCGTTTTTCAATGAAGGAAAACTTAAGTTTGCCAAAAATTTTGAGAAACAGATTGATTTACATGACTTAGTAAAAGTATTTAATAATATCAATGAAGACCCCAATAATATATTGCAAGCAAGTGTAGCATGTATTTTGAGTTTATATGGCGCTCCGTCTAAAACTCATGATTTTTTCATCACTGTCTCCAACAACTGATGCACCGTTTGAGCACCTTGAAAGAGTGTACCTACAAATTCAGATATGGCTAGGAAATGACGTAGTTATTGAAAATTGGGGATGAAAGTATTCCAATAACATGTACATCCCAATAACAATGAATCATTTACCTGCTCCGGATAATTTATTGCAAATGTTATTTTGTAATTGCAAAAAGGGATGTGGAGCTGCGTGTGTATGCAAAAAAAGTGGTTTATACTGCAGTGTAGTATGTTTACAGTGCAGCGGAAATAGTTGTTCCAATACTTCACTTATTATACAGATAGACGAAGTAGAAGAAAATATTTGATGTAGACAACAATGTAATATATTTAAGTAAACAGATTTTGTACTAATATTTTTTTCTTTTCATCAGTCGTAATTAATTACCTTATTTTTTTTAATGTACACAATCGAGTACATTTCATTTATAAGTAAACTGGCCGAGAAATTCTATTGTACATATAATAGCAGCTGTCGCTCTGCTCTCCCCTCCACGTTTTTCACCTGTTCGAGATCCCTACTGCTATTTTTATACACAGGTATCTTTGAAAAATGTTTCTATATGTCTACTCAGGTAAGATTTAACATATAAATAAAAAAAAATTACTGTTTAAAGTGAAAATATATGGTCAAACATTAATTTTTTATAATAATTTCTTTAAATAATGAAAAAATGGAGTGCACAAAAAAATTTTGGGTAAACATTGTAATTTATAGTCTAAAAAACAATATCCCACATCGATCATATTAATTCATTCACTATAACTCTAATCCGAGGTTTTACGGTTTTGAATGCTCCAGGCACTCCACTACTATTAAAAAATTACTTTTATATAATTTTTTTGGGGGTTGATTATTAAAGAAGTAATTAGTCTAAAAAATCAGCTAATTATTAAAAGAAAACAGCACCACATGAAAATGGATACTTCGAATTTATGATTTCCCCCAAATCTTTAGACCAATGTATAAATTTTGTTTTATATACATATGTAATATGTATGTCTTTCCAAATAAAAGTATACATGTATTAATTTCAGTTATCTATAAAAAGGCCCATAGCAAAAACTCTGCTTAGTTTGGAAGGGTATATTAGTGTTATTCTCTTTATTACATTTATATATATATTTAATCTGTAAGTAGAAAAATAAAAAGATCTATATATTTATTTTAATCATTGAAATAGTATAGAATACTAACTTATTCGAAAGCAACCATAGACTTTGTGCCGACTATTTAATAAAACCCACACGTGTAACATAGTGTACTACAAATAATTTGTAAATCTTTTGACTTCTATAAACGGTATGTAAAATGAGTCTGATAGAAACTGTGTGCTTTAAAAATACTTTGAGTAACTAAACTTCCATTTGAAAGAAGACTTTTGAGACTAGACATCTAAGAACTAGTTAAAGTAGGAGACAGTTTTGGATGAAGGCAGATAAAAATCGTTCACTATTTACGAGACTGTAGGTCTGAACATGTTAGAAGTGTACTCAGCAGTGGACGTCGTATAGCTTTACTGATAAAGACATGTTCAACTATTAATGATTACAAGAATGATGCAGTGGTTTAAATGGTTATCTCACTGCTTCCTAGTGCGCTGAGTAGATGGGTGAACTTTTGGGTTCGATTCCCGGAGAAAACTTCTTGTAATTCATAATAATAATTATTGTTCCGAGTCTTGGTGTTCTTTGTGTCGTTTCATGTATGCTTGTAAAGTCTCTCCTGACGTCTCTCAAATGCAATTAATTGAGCAAGTGAATAATATCTAATTCACTTGCTCGATTAATTGCATTTGTGATGACGATAATTTCATATTTTTTTAAAATAGAATAGAATAAATGTCACGTGTCACATGTACAAAATATCAAATTAATGACAGTGTATAAAGTTTTCCCAAACTTTTTTTAGGAAGTAATTAATCGAAGTCATAATAAATAAATTTCTGCTGTGACATAGAACTGCCTACCATCTGACATAATACAAAAAGCCTACACAAGAGAATCATAATAACATTTAGCCGCGTTGCTCGGCCACTGCGGTCTAATCGACCACAAATAGCGTGTCAAACTCGCGTGCGAACAGTGCGTGACACGGCCCTACTTTGTTTGTGATTCTTAAAAAAAGTATTAAAAGTGCCACCGGGCTGACCTGCAGACGTAGGATGTATGGCCACATCGATTGGGTGAAGGAAGGGTTATGTATTTGTTCACTTTTATGAAGATAATGTTTCTGTGTTTTACTTTTCTTTTATGTTACTGAACGCAACAGTAAACAATTATTATTTAAACCATCGAGAACTTAAACAGAGTCTTTTATTTGTCTTTTCTCAGAGTCCATTCTTTTGAACTACTTTAAATCTCTATATTAAATAGAATATGATTATGACTACGCGAACTACGCAGGCCATAACATGGTGCACAAGTACGTGTGCAAACACAGGCGCACTCTTTGTTCCCTCCCTCTAACAATCTAATGGGACGGCTATCGGACACGATCGGAGAGAGATCAGACGCAAGACTTACGCTTTATACGCCCTCCGAAGCATAGGGAATTCAGCACTTCTGTAATAAGAAAAATACAATAATTCTTTTCTGGCCAAGAATTGAACTCGAAACCTCATGATCAGCAGCTGTGTAAGCTAATTGCCAGACTTACGAGGCAGTCTAACAACTAACAAGAACATACTCATAATATGAAATCACCTACCTCTATTGCATATTATTTATTAAAATGGAATACTTAGAGCTTATTACAACTCCTGTTTTTAAAATAGACTTAACAGAAATCTAAATTTTGAGTTGTTTTAAAATTTGAAAATATGCCAATAGTTTTAAGCATCCATAACTGTAAGTTATATAACCATAACTGTTAAGTATCTGATTTTTTCGTATAATCCTTTTGTCTATATAACGCTTTAGCATATGACGCTGTGATGTACCAGAGCGAAATAAGAGTTGATAGTGTAGGCATTTTCGTGGCCAATTTGAAACACACTTATACCATAAATTCAATTCAGAAAAATCTAGCGCTAAGATAAACCGCCTACAATTTCTATTCTTTGTTACTCCTTTGCCTAGAACGGAGCCGAAGAAAATAATATAAAACCATTCAAGAAAATTTAAAACTTTTCCCTTTATAGTGTGAGTGAGCCACGATATTTAAAATCTGTAATATGAATTTCTTTACTTTACTATTTGTTTACCCTGATTACTTATAATAAAAACTTTTAAATACTAATTGAGTACCTTTGAGAAGAAATACTAACATGTCCCTTCGAAACAAAGAGAGGACCTTCAGAGTAGCAAAAATAATCATTCCTGGTGAGTCACAACCCAACTGTTGATAACCCCGTAGTTCAGTATGTGTTCTTGCTGGTGATGATGGTACTACAGTATGCTTTTGTTTCTTTGTATGTTGGATCGCCACACTCCAAATATCTACTTGACTCTACCAAACACACATACTTGACCCTAACTCGAATTACTGAAGTTCAATATTAAATTAAATATATGAAATCACGAAGCTATATATGAACTTATAATGGTTAGTTTTTAAATGTGTGTTATGCTCACTGCGTTCTGTTGCGTAATGTTTGCATTATTCTATTTATAATAAACAGATAACTTCCCAAAATCGTAAACAACAAAATTGTAAATTGTAAACACTTTATTGATATCTATAAGACATGTATTTTCACAAAAAAATTACATTTAAAAAAGTAGACAGAATAAAAAACTATAAATTCTCTACCTTTTTCTTAATGTGCCCTATGCACATGTCAGAACTTCATTTTTCTAACTCAATAGCAAATATTCAATGGTTTAGGTAGGTAGACCCACGAAGTTTTAAAACTGGTAACATATAAAATGGGCAAAAAGTTGCCATTTTTATTCGTTGTGATGACCTAAAACATAGACATAAGTATTCAATGTTAATTTCTTATTTGAAATGTCTTCATGTAGTCTTGGCAAAAGGCTATTTAATAAACAAAAAGGCTTAATCTATTCACCTCCTCCACTTGTTAATATTAGTCAAAAATTTATTCTTTATATTTCTATATTTTTTGCATTATTTTCTTCCTCCTTTTGTCTGCGTGAAAATCCTCTCAGCCACCACCGGCGGAGGTTAAGTCGGACTCGAATCGATCAACAACCACATTCCGTCTCGGGTACTAGTTGCCAGGGAATCAGGTGCACCCTAGAAAGAAAATCCCTGGAACCCTAACGTACCTCAGAGCGACCGACAGTTTGTAGTCGTAGAACTACTCCTGTGTGGGGTCCCCGATATTCCTAATTCTACCCTTAAAAAACGCGCGTGTAAAGACTCTCGCCTCCAAATCCCATAGCGAAGTTCTGGCCAGGAGACTCGCTGGTTTGAAGGAGGTCTTATAGTATCCTTATGATCTAGATAGCCAGCATTCGCTGTAGTAGTGTATCATTGTTGACCTTCAGGGCCTCCGCTCATATTAGGGCCCCACAAAAGACCATGGATCGCATAACCCCGTGTAGTCTGCTGCAGATGTCATCGGGTCCCTTCGTGTTTCAATAACCAGTTCAATATACGCACTGCGAAAACTAACTTAGGAGGTAGACTTGGATGTCATGTTGTTGTCAATTTCCTGCTGTCTAATTAAATCAAGAATATAACATGATTCTATGAATTCCAATACATTCAATTTATTTTCAAACACTATCATGCTACCGATTATGATACAGAAATGAAAAAGCGAAGTGTTAGCATACAACTACACGCGTTTTTCTTTGAATACACTACACTTCACAGCTTATGTGTGGAATGAATGAAGACTATGGGATTACACAAGCCGATAGCGGTCACCCACATCCGACAACAAAGCTATTTTTCTCTAGAGCTGCTTACTGCAACGGTGGTTGATACTTCCTCCATCTGTATAGCTGATATTTGTTAGAAAGATATTAAGATTAAAAATACTAACTGCTACCTTATCCAAAACAAAGAACAGCAACTTAGGCTAATTATAATTCATTTAAGAATACATCAAAAATCATATCTTGAATTATTATTAAATACCCAATGTTCATCATTAAAACCTTAAGGTGGCAGTTACATTGAAATAATTGTCAAATATTATTTATAAAACAAGTGAAAAATACACTTTCAAAAGTCAATTACTAACAAACAAATAAACATACAGGTGAAGCTACTAAAAGCGTCTACAAAATAGTCTGTAATGAGTAGGCCTCATTTACAGTCAGTTGAAGCTATAGTTGATTTAAAGAAAATATTATTTTTTTGCTACATTTCTAACTACAAGAACGCACCAAAAATTGGTGTGATCTTTTATGTGAAGTGAAAATTATAACCTTCAAGTGTTGACACAGCAATTTATTTACATAAATATTAATAAAATGTACACTAAATATTAATAATATGTACACTAAATATTAATAAAATGTACACTGAAGCACGGAAGTAGTTGTTCAGAAACTTAAACTCCCGTATTTAATTTTGTTAGACAATATTATATTGTAAAGTTTCTTAGTACTAAATATGTGTCGACGCTATGTAGGTCTTTCTAACAAAATTTTCTAATAAAATTTAAGTAGGGTGAAACAACCAATTATACGCGACAGCAAGTTCAATAAATTATAGTTTTGTAAGTGGGGCAACTTATACACTTTGTTTATGAGATTTTAACTTCCATACTTTTGAATGATAAGAATGTCATTTGTGAATTCTGAATTAATCTTCACACTTATTGTAAGTTAATCTTACTTTAAGTTCAGGAAAATATTAGTAAAGTTTTGGCAATATTTTTGTTTCTTTTTTTAACCCACACTGCCCTCTAGTTTCAAACTAAGCAGAGCTTGTACTATGATAACTAGACTGACTGATAGAATACTTCTATACTTTTTTTGTAAATACATACACATTACACATAGATATACAGATACATAGGTAGATATATAGCTAGTCTAGCTAGCTTATTTGTGACTAGCTATCTATATATCGACGATTGCAACTCTAGAAACACTACTTTCTTATGACCTCTAGTGAAGAAAGTTACGATAAAATGACTTAACACTAGTTTTCTGTTAATTTGTGGTATCGCTCGAATGTAACCGACTCATATGTGTCAAAGCATGTCTCTCAATTTTTATAAAAAGGAGAGATTGTCATTACAAAATCTTATTTAATTGACATAAAATTAAAACTTCCTTTTTTTCATAAGTATTTTCGGAAAAAATATGTCACCGGTCCCGGTCCCGGCGAAAACGTTGTGACAAACACAAATCAAAACTAGTATTAACTTTTTGTTGTTCGATATCTTAATCATGCTTTAAATGGCTTTCCATCAGTTTGTTTTGTTTTCATTCTCTTTTATAAACAACATGAACTTTTCCATTAAAAGTTTTTGGTAGTTTTTATAGGTTAATGGAATTGAAATAAAAGTCAAATACTTTTTTGTTTTAGTCATTAAAGCAAATAGTAGAATGATTTTACTAAGTTATAAAAATGTGTGAGCAATGCAAGCATTTTGTAGTGCTAACAGATTTGAGAAACAGTTGAAATCTTCTAAAGTTACTCTTCACTTGTACTCGCATGTTCACAAGTAATTTGCAATTTCTGGAGCATCTGTGAACTCGTATAACCTAATAGGAGAGATATAATTAAAGCAGATTGCGATTAAATCCAATCAAAATCTTTATTGTTAAGTAAGTGTAAATGTGATTTTGTAATATAGTTTGTTTTAACCTAGTAACCTTTTATATGCATTGCTAATTTCAAAAAACATATATATTATTTATATACATAAATTATTACATTATAAAAAGATAATAATATAATATAAATTAATGTAATAGAACAATTTTTAACGACGTGGACAAATGAAAAGTCAGTTGATGAATTTCCACATCGACATATTACATTATTATTTATATTTACGAGTATGCTATTTTATATGTCACAAGATGTATATTTTATTGAAACGTACAACAATGTCATGTTATGAGAACATTTTAACTCACACTAAATAGCACTTGAAACTATAATTCCTGGAACATTTTTTGAGCATATTTCAGCATACTTATAATATACTCGAATTATATCAGTTGTATAAAGAAATGCATGTGTAAACACACCCAACTCAGAATATAGAAACCGTAACTTGTAATTAATGAAACTAAACGTAACTGAAGAATAAACATAAATCTCTGAACGGTTATTTGAATATATTAAGAATTTTAAATAACATCAATTTTAACCTTATCTTAAACATTATTATTCTCGGTAGCAGAAATATTCGCTAGTCAAATCGTTACACTAAACTATTATAACAATGGCCGATAATTTTGTAGTGAAACGAGGTTTATTTTAACGAGCTAAGTAACTGAACTTGGGCAAACTGGGGAAGTTGAGAACGTGCCAAGTAGTAGGTTCAAGTCAGTTTATCAAATACTTGAATAATTTATTATAATGCATGCCACTTGCTAACTTCGACTTTTATGTCCCGCCCCAAGTGTGTTGGTCATTGTCGTTACTCGAGCGAAGTTGTTGCTCGTCAATAAATCTGTAAACCTAGTGCCTTAAAGAAGCTAATAGTTAAATTCATCCTATTTGTTTCTGTTTTACCGGAGAAAAATACAAAATATGTACTTAATTAAGCATAAGTTTAAAGGAATTTCTTTCTAGGCTACACGTTTTTATCTAGTTCGTCGACAGTAAACGGTAAGATGGTGTATCTTGGCGTTTGGTCTCAGTGAAATCCCGGTCCCGCAAAATCATGAGATAAAATAATAAACTAGACTCATATAATGATCGAGTCATGTCAATCAGAAACTGGAAACCATGAATACGAAAACGAGTTCGTACACTTTTAACCGCGAATCGTATCCGAACCGAGCCGTTAATTGCGAACGAAAATATATGTTCTATAGAAATGATTAGGTAATTTTTTCGTATTCTAGAAATCTTCATTATCGTGAAGTACGATGTAATACATGTCCCATAAATTATTTCCGGCCATTTCACACAATTGATGCCAAGAAAGTACAACTATTTATATTTTTATATTTAAATGTACAAAAACTAAATTTGTTTATGTTTCTCTGCGTGTTCTTGTGTTAAATATAAACTATTAACTGCAAGTTTGTCCACGTTGTGGCTGACATCAGGCATCTAAGGTTATAGTTAAGATACTACTTGATGGATCTGTCGATTTAGTGGGTGGTTGCCCTGAGTGCTAACCCGGAGGTCGTGGTTTTGATTCCGACTTAGTACAAATATTTGTGAGATGAGCACGATTATTCGTCTAGGTGTAATTTATTTATCATACATATGTATCTAGAAATGTTTAAATATGTTTATTAGCTGTATGGTTACCATTTTTTTTTTTTTTTTTTTTTTTTTTTTTTTTTTTTTTTTTTTTTTAACGTGTGGAAACCCCCTCGGGCCGTCACCCCACCGGGGTTTACGGCGGGGCGGTGTGTCGGAATCGGACCGACTAAAACCACACGGTGTGCCACTCTGCGCCTGACATAGGAGGGACCGGGAACAGCTGTTATTACGACATCCAGATCCCTCCCAGCGCCTGCCCGCTAATGCAGGCACCATCTATGGGTAAACTCTCTATTTTAGGCGACGTACGGCACACGCGGACGTCGCCTCCTCGCGGCTGGCCATTGTAGCGGATGGAGGGGAAAACCCGTCCCGTCCACCCGCGGCCACACTCAAGGCGGCATGAGGCGCTGGTATGCGCGCCTCCGCCGCCCGGCTCGCCGGCGGCGAATTGGGTCCGAGTGGATATTGTCCTCCCGGGCCTTCTCCGCCGCCTCCTTCCGCGAAATTACGTCTTCGCAGAAGGTTGCGACCGCGGTAAAACAACTGTCGCTACCGACCATGGAGCGTATTACGGCCGGTAGCGAGAGATCTCCTCCAATAACTGCAGTGAGGACCCCACGCTGCGCCGCCCAGGCGGAACAAACCGCCAGCGTGTGCTGAGCCGAGTCCTCACTGCAGTCGCAGTGGTGACAGGCGGGACTCAATTCCCTCCTGGCGACCGAGTGCAGATACTTCCCGAAGCAACCGTGCCCGGAAAGAATCTGCGTCAGTCGGAAGGAAAGGGTCCCGTGCTGCCGCCCTGCCCACTCGGCGATGACCGGCTGGAGAGCCTCCACGGCGGCAAAGCCAGCACGTGGAGCCTCCAGCCGGGACGACCAACGAGCCATCGTGGCTCGACGAGCGGCCTCTCGCCACTCGCGTATCTCTTCGGGCGGGGGCCGAATGCCGCTACCCACCCGAAAGTCTGCCGTTCGCCGATAAACTTCAGCGAGCACCTCCGCCTCCAAATCCCACGGGGGAGTTCCGGCCAACGCGCACGCCGCCTCCGTCGATACGGTGCGGTAACCGCGTATGGCTCTAACCGCCAATATCCTCTGAGGGCGCCAGAGGCGAGCCCTATTCTGGGCGGTCAGAGCCGCCGCCCACACCGGTGCACCATACAGTGCCATTGACCGAACAACCCCCGTGTATAGCCGTCTCGTCGCGACGCTGGCTCCACCCAAATTGGGCAAAAGTCGCCCAAGGGCAGAAGCAGCGCCGACCAGCTTTGGAGTAAGCTGTCGGAAGTGCTCGTCGAAGAGCCACCTGCCGTCGAGGATCAGGCCCAGATACTTCATCTGGGCCTTAATCGTTACGAGGACCGAATTGACTACGATAGAGGCACCGGGGGGTGGACCACGACGGGGCCCATGAAACAAAAGGGCTTCCGTCTTATCTAGGGCCACCCGTAAACCCAGCGCCTCAATGCGCCCGACCACCAAAGAGACTCCCACGGTGGCCAGGCGCGCCGCCTCCTGAAAGTTCGCCCCCCGGGCCGTGACCAATGTGTCATCGGCGTAACAAATTACGCCCAGCCCGGGGGGAAGACGACCTCGAAGGGCCCAGTCGTATCCCATATTCCACAGGAGTGGTCCGAGGACGGACCCCTGTGGAACACCGCACGACATGGGCCGCCGCCTCAGAATACCATCTCGGTCCTCGTACACGACGGTACGCTCCTCAAGATAGTCTGCCACAAGTCGCCTCAGGTACTCTGGCACCCCGTGGTAGTGGAGTGCTTCCCTGATGCAACTAAATGGCAGACTATTAAATGCGTTGGCGATGTCCAACGACACCGCCAACAGCACGCCGCCACAGCTCACTGCCTCTTCGGTAACGGCCCTCAGGCGCAGCACAGCATCGACCGTCGAACGCCCCGCCCGAAAACCAAATTGGGCGTCCGACAGATCGGGGCCCACCTCGCAGAGGTGCCGGACGATGCGGGCAGAGAGTATCCTCTCAAACAGTTTACCCGCCTCGTCCAGCAGCACAATGGGCCTATAGGCCGCCACCGAATCGGCAGGCCGTCCCGGCTTCCTTAATAGGACCAGCTTCCCGCTTTTCCAGCACTCAGGGAAGCGTCCGGACGACAAGCTAGCGTCCAAGATCTCCCTGAGGCAGTCCGACATGTGTTCGAGGGCACGGGCCAGCACACGGGCAGGTATCCCGTCTGGCCCAGGGGCGGTGTTCTTAGAGCGAATCCGTAGAACGACCGCCCCTATCTCCGATTCCCTGACGGGCGGAACATTATCCTCGTTCCGTCCCCCGTCGTCTTCGACCATGAAGGCCATCGACGGGGGTGTGTGCTCCGCCCGCTGCGGGAAAAGACCCTCGACCACTTCCCGCAGGAAGCTGGGCTGGAGTGTCTCTGTAAGGGGGAGGCCCGACGTGCGGAGCTTTTGTCGCACCGCACGATAAGGGCGACCCCAGGGGTCACGATCGAGACCCTCCAGCATCTCCTTTCTCTTCACTTCTTTGGCGCGGCTAATGGCCAGCTTCAGAGTTTTCCGCGCCTCTCGGTACTCCTCATGAAGCTGGTCCTCCTCGCCTTCTTCGCGGTGTCGCCGCCGACTACGGGTGTAGGACCTCCGGGCACGAGTACAGGCCGCGCGGAGGTCCGCCAACTCCTGGGACCACCAGTAAACCTCCTTCCGTGGAGGCCGACAACCCCGGATGCGGGGCATGGCCGCATCACAGATCTGCGTAATCGCATCGCGGAAACGACCAGCCCCCATGTCGACCTCCTCGGCCGGAGCCTGCGGAGACAGCCAAGAGTGAATAATGGCTGCCTCCTCTAGTAGGTCCCTATTCAGTTTGGCTACAGCCCACCGCGGCAAGCGAGAAGAACGCCGCGCCGCGTGACCCCTACTGGGGTCCTGGGTCCGGGAGAGCTCGAATCGAATGTAGAGGTGATCCGAGAGCGTCTCAACCTCTTCCAGGACACACCAGTTCCTTACTCGTGCGGCGAGGGCAGGGGTAGCGAACGAAAGGTCCACTATCGACCCTCCCTGCTGTCGCACGCACGTGTTGGTGGAGCCCCTGTTCAGTAAACAGAGGCCCACCGAGGCCGCCCACTCCTCTACGGCCTCGCCCCTGGCGTCCGTCCTGGGGGAACCCCACGCAATGGACTTTGCGTTGAAGTCCCCCAGCACTAAGACGTGCCCAGACGTTAGACGCCGCATCGAGGTTTCCAAGTTGTTAAGGAAAACCTCGAAGTCGTTCAAACTCCGGTTGGGGGAGAAGTATACACCATATACAGTGATCCCCCCCCACTCGGCAGCAACATATCCAGTGCCCTTGTCTCTTAGCGACAAGGGCGGGGAATGAGCCGCCGTAGAGCCGACGACTGCCACGGAACCGTCCCGGTCACCCAACCAGTTTGGACGGGGAGGAACATAATAGGGCTCCGCGGCTACGGCAATACCGATCGACCACTGTGCCATAGTTTGCAGGAAAAGGTCCTGCGCCGCAGCACAGTGGTTCAGGTTCGTCTGGACCAGGAGGCTGGAGACTTGGTCCATTACTGGACTGTCTCTACAGCCTCCTCCATGGGCGACGATGTCGACGTGCGAACGGCATCGGAGGCAGCCTGGGCCGACTGGCTAGCCCCCAACGTTCGCCGAGAATCGCGAGGAGGTTTGCAGCCCCCCTGCCCAATCTGATGATTAGCGGGCTTGTTACCCGCCGCACAAGCTGGGCAGTGAGGGGCGGCAGAGCACTCTGCCGCCTTGTGCCCCGGTCGACCGCAGCGGAAGCATAGTCCACTGCAGTCAAAACAACTCACGCACTTGGCGCGTGTGTGTCCGGATGCTAGGCACTTGAAGCACCTCATCGGTCTTGCCGCCAGAACAGTGACTCTGGCATTCACAAAACCGACGAAGATCCTGCCTGCGTCGCCCAAAACTTTAGCCGACGCTACCGGACAGCTGATCCACACTGCGCCAAGCCCTCCAGGACCGGGGCGGATGGTGCCGACCCTGATGTTGTCCGCGTTGCAGCCCGTCTTCTCGCTAATTGCAACGCGGACATCCTCGGTCGTTACGGAGTCATCCAGGCCCGAAATGCACAACTCTGCGCACTTGACAGGCCTGGCGATCTTCACACCATCCGTGGCTGCAAAAATTCCTCTCAGTTTCTCGGCGAACCTGTCCGCCGTCTTTGCACCTTCAGCCCCGGGGAACTCAAGGACTCGAGCTCCCGTCTGGGCAAGGCGCAATCTGACCCCTTCAGTCCCGAAATCAGTGGCGAGACTATCCCGGGCCTTCTTAAATAAGGCCGCATAGGACAGCCCGCCACTAGCCGCCTCCGGTGTTACGGTGACCACCACAGCCGCGCTTTTAGGCACCTGCAGCTTGCGTGGCTTTTTCGCGGTAGCCACCGCAACCGACGGCGACTGCGGGGTAGAGGCTGCTTTTTGAGCTGCTTTTTTACCCTGCTTTCGGGACTTAACCCCGCCGACTACCTGCCAACCATCTTTGGATGGGGCAGATGTGGAGGGGGCAGATGTAGTGGTGCCAGGTACACCCGTTGGAGTGGGGAGCGGAGGATATTCCGCTCCAGCCTTTACCACTTTTTTGGGCCCAGACTTCGGTGCAGCCGTCTTGGTTATTACCTTGGCTGCCTATCGTGCCCTCGGAGTGGCCACAGGAGTAGTCGACACCGACGCCGCCGCCGCATAGGACACACGACCGCCCACAACGGGCAGAGATGTTGGTGCTGATGTGACCTTTGGCCTATGGGCCCCAAGCGGCGGCCGGACAATAGGGGCAGGAGGCAGTCTTGCCTCTAGGCCAGCGAGACGGCCGTCCATCATGCGCCACACAGCGTCTGTGATTTGGCGCATTTGGGCGTCAGCGATGGTACCAACATTGGGAGACGGAGTAGGCTGAGACGGGGACGAGGCCGGATCCTCTGCCGGACGATGCGCCCGGAATTGGGCGAACTGAGCGCTAAGCTCAGCCACTTGCCCCGTCAGGTGGTCGTTGGCTGCCTGGAGACGAGCCACGTCTCCGATGAGGGTCTCCACGACCCCCGCAATTGCGGAAGAGGAGTCCTTAAGGGCTCTCACAAAGGAGCCCTTAAGGTTACTCGACTTGGTGGCCACTTTGTGAATAATGGCCACCGCCGTGTTTGCTATCTCCTGCATGGAGGATGGTGTCTGGGGAACTGAGTCCCCCACCATCGGCTCCCTGACTTTCAGCAGGAGACCAGCAATCTCCTCCTCCGCTAGTGCTTCACCGTCCGCCCTAACTCGCCTATAGGCTTCCGCCTTACAAAAGACGGAGCCTGACGGGATCGAGACCGGGGTTCGTGATCTCCCTCTACGGCTGCTGGTGATTTTGGGAGGCAACATCTCCTGGGACGTGTCACTCTCCTCGTCCCTGGAGCGTCCGCGTTTCCTGCTGTCACACAGCTCCGTCTCCATTATGTCCAGTGCATCTGTCCTTGTACTGGAGTTACTGCCCGCGGTGGATTTGGAACGCAACCGTTCCGATGTTCTTCGGCTCCCAGCAGCCATTATGACTTCTGGGAGCCCCACCAAGATAGGCGCTCCAACCAATACTTCCTCCTCGTTGGAAGAGAAGCCGTCCGCTCTCGTACTTTTTCCCTTTCTGTTTTTCTTCTCCTTCTTTTCTATATTATTATTATTATTTGTGTTTAAGTTTTCCATTTTTAAACCCACGAGATGGGGAGAACTAAATGTCGACCCGGGCAGAGATCCCCAATACCCGGGCAAGCGTAAATTTGTGCCCAACCGAGGGGTCCGCAGGTGCCCCGGCTGGGAGTGCGCTTGCGACTGAACTACCCATCAGCCATGCATCCCCTGGTCACGCACCGGGATTCGGGGTAATTTTTTAGAGAGGTTTTCTTCCTCGCAGTCCGGGCGGCTAAGCCAAGACCCTCGCCCCCGATTGGAGTCGCGAGACTCCAACTCGGGACTACGATATGTCGACGGCGGCAGGGAGACTATGTCTCCTGATGCCTGCACGGTGGCAGTGTAAGTGCACACCGAGCCCATCCTACCTTCTCCACCGCTGAGCGGAGGAACTCCGACCCTAGAAAGGGTCCCACCATCGTGATTTTTTACCGAGGTTTTCCTCCTCATTGCTCCGAAGAGCGAAGAACCAACAGAGGATTCGACAGACACGCCCGCTCTGTTGGACCAAGTCTCAGCTGAATTGCCGGAGAAAATGGCTTTCTCTTCGTGCTAGAATATTAGCCGTTGGCAGTGATGAACACCATCGCCAACGTTACCAGGGTGCACCACGTGGAGGTTTTCTAGCCAAGCACCCCAGCTGTATGGTTACCATAGCACAGGCTCTGCCTAATTTGGTACCGTAGACAGTGGTACTGTAGACGTGGTAGACAGCCGTGTGTGAGATGTGTGATATTAATTATTTCTTTATTTATAATTTCAACCAATCAATCATAACCCCTACCCATTACTGTACATTATAAAGCGGTAGGCTTAAGTGGCAAAGGTAGGTGTTATAGGTTTAATTTTTTCAAAATAAAAATCATTTTAAAGTATCTTCTATTACCAAAAGAAACCTGATAACTTATTGTCACCTTATTTTTTTATATATTTATTAATTTCAACGTTTAGTAGATTAGAACACGCTACAATGTAATTAACTAAATTAGGCCTTACATAGTAAGTACAAATAATAAAGTGTTATCTTACCGTCTGTGGAGTCTGCAAATACCACGTTGAATAATACATTTTCTATCCTCTGTTACTACCACGCCACATTGGTGGAATAAAAATCTGTCATGCAGGATAATCAAACTCTCAATATATAATTTTAAATTCTAATAGGACACAAATCTAACGCGACAGCATATACCCTGTCGTATTACGTTGGTGATTGCGAGACCGGAGGCCCTTTGATGCAGGGGTGATAGTTATCCATCTATCCAGCCATCAGCCATCGTGGTAACCGTGTAAGTCTTACACTACCACAATGACTGTCATGCATTTCACGTCCCCAAGCGAGGCGTGAAAAAGCATCTCACTGGGCCACCATACTGCATTGTCTGCATTTGCAATGAGTATGATGATCACAACTCTTGGATTCTATTCATGCTGTCTATCGGGTAGAGTAGAATCACTTTGGCAGGTTCTTAATATAGAACAAAAAAATATTAATATTATATATACATATATGTAATCGTATGTTGACCACATATGTATTGTGGTAAGCATGTGAATGTATTGTTTTCTGAGTTCTTTGTTCAAATTTTTGGATTCAATGAATTTTGTGTTTGAATCTTTTGGCACTAATCTGTGAACTTGTTAATAATTTCTAAGCTGTTTCTTAGAACGATTAGTACTAACCATGCTTAACTTCCACCCGGATAATGCATTGCAATGTCACGTCAATGTATTACTTAATTAGACTTTATCTCACTAACATTCGTAGTACCTATTGTTAATCTATGCATGTATTAAATAATAAATTTATCAGTTACGTCGCTAAGTGTATATCAGCAGACAAGACGGTTCTATAGATTAAGAAACAGATGGCACCATTTCGCTGACAAATTTAGTTTATATTTGTTTGGAACTAGTTCTTCGATAATACATAGAACAAATAGATAGTTTTTTATTGAAGGTCAAATACGAAAAGTTATTGAGTAACTTCACACATCTGTTACGTAAAAATACTAGAATATCTCACGGATGAAAGAATCTGGATAAACTGGATTAACTATAAGGATAAAATAGACAGATATGACATTGACGTAAAAAAATCTGGTATTTTACAAAGTAATACAATAGGTGAAATCAAAAACAATTTACAAAATCATTTTAGATAATATAATTAAATTATTTCTGAATCTGAATCTTCTATAGTCTCATCACCCTCACTATTGAAATAGTTTAGCACTTTATTGAACCAGGACTGTAAAGTTGTAAGCATACCAGGGCTTTCTGAACCTTTAACCGATGACGACACAATTTCGTCATTGTATAATTCGCTATCCTGAGCTGCAGGTGAGGGAACTTCTTCAAGTATTTCAACTTTTCCAGTTGCGACAGACGACGCAATATTATCATAGTCATGACTAATAGTAGCGACTATTGGTTTTGATGTAATCCGACCAACAATTGTTTTTAGATTATGAGGAGCAGGATGAGAAAAAATAGCTTCCGGAGCAATAAATTTATCAGTGACAGCTTTATGCAGAGTCACGGTTTCAGAATTTTTATTTTTAAGAACTATAGGTGCAAGTATAGGATCAGGTACAGATACCAAATCAGGGTTATTAGCTTGATTAATTACAGCTATAATATCAGTAACGCCTACTATGGTATAAGGCTGATAAAGGTCAGTAGCCATAAGAGCACTAATACTGTCTTGGTTAAGCTTAACATCCGAGACTTCTTTGATCTTCAAAGGCTCCCAGTCATAACTTCCATGTCCTATTGCTATAGGTTTGTTGTTCACATCAGGAATGGGTGAAGTGGACACAGTTACTATATAAATCGTTATCAGTAGCACCTGCATTTCAAATTCACAAGCTTTGGTTAGACATGAATGAGTGAATTTTATTACAAGCTTAGATATGCCTAAATAATTTGAAATAATTTGGCAATGAAACTGACATGGTGTCAAAATTCATAAACAAAGATGTCAAAATCGATGTCAACAAATTCTTTACCATCATAAACTGTAAAGAAAAATTAGCGTACTCGCATTCGTTCTCTTTGGAATTCAGGTGTCTTCTGGTACAGAAGCTTTGGTGTTGATACTTTACTAAACACAAAGGATCCGAGTTATGCAATCATCTTATAGATACTTAGAAGATTATAGCAATTGCTATCTCATATTATATTGTGTGAGACAATAAAGTACATTCTTACTGTCTTAGTCTAAATCTTCCATTATGTAAACCCGCAGAAGCAACGCAGCAGCTACAAATTTGTTTATTTAATTAAAATGGTATAACTAAATATTCTATGCATAATAATTTCTATTATTTAATTGAAACATCTCATTTAAAAGATATGAGACCGCCTTTATATTTATTTCTAATTCATGCAACTAGATTTTTTATCTTATTTCACTATTTCAAGTTCTATCATTTCTATCTAGGCAACAAATAATATAATATAATATAATAAAGTATAATATATAAATTACTTTTCTTCCGAAACAAATAAATTTCTTTAAATTGGTGGGTCTTGTAAATAATATTGAGAACTTTATTGGGGAAATCTGCTTCTAAATCAGTTTCGCAATATTATAAATAATGATCGCTATCAAATATGTTATGTACGTACAAAGTCCCGAGGGTAACGCTTGCAAATTGATTTATTGAGAAATATATTGGAGTAAATTCACGTTGATCAGATTCTACCATAGGCTTAGGGAAAACTAGGTACACATCATGTTAAGTAAAGAAGCTGTTAAAAAGAAATACAAGCGGATTTGTATTGTTGAATCTTACAAAAAATCACAGTCATAAAAATTTTAATCTCTTGTTTAAATACAATTAACTGAGCATACAGGTTAGGATAGATGCTCATAAACCAATCTTAAATACTAATCAATTCTGATTAGTTATCAACATCATAATACACGAAGTACGGGAACCCTGCAACGGTCCCTACCAAACCTTACTCGGTAGGAAACAGGTTCAGAAATATCTTATTTTGCCATGATATATACATAGTTATGAATACATTCTGATTTAGTATTATATACACATTCTGGTTTAAAAAAAATGTTAAACAGTAGTTTTTGATTCATCATCAGAATTTACCAGTTCGCTACTGAACATAGCCCTCTCTTTTAGAAAAGAGGTTTTTGCTTCAAATCAAATGAACTTATCGCCGTCCACATCTGTATAAAGGACTCTCCTAAGGAACGCCAACTATCCCGATCTGGGGTGATCCGCATCCATCTGCTGCTAGCCACCCTGTTCCAGTCGTCAGTCCATCGTGCCGTAGGGTATGCTACACTACGTTTGCCCAATCACGATCTCGACTCTAGGACACTTCAGCTACATCGACCATCCGTTCGTCTGGAAACATGACCGGCCCACTTCACTTCAGCGTACTGACTCTCCGCGTGATGTCAGTTACTCCAGTTCTCGGTCGAATTACCTCGTTATGAATTTTATGGGACACAGAAGCACTCGGTTTTTTATTGAGTCAACTAAATTTTTCAAATAATTGAGAATGGTGTTTTACTCTGGGTAAAACGTATCTACATTTTCATACCCGTTAAAAAAGGTATATTTAATTTAACGATGATCGATTAAGTAGTTAAATCAGGAAGGTATTTTTATTTGGTTAAGATTTGATCGAATTTAAATGTTATCCAAGCGCCTAGGCTTTTTCAAATAGCAATAGCTCACTATTCAGATTTATAATTTAAAATGACGAGTATAAGATATAGAAATAGAGCATGTTTGATACTTTATCACGCTGGAATAGGTTTTTGGTCCTAAATAAGATTTCGAAAACTTTTTAAAACAATTGACGTCAACATCTACCACGTGATAATTTCGTCGTTTTTGTAGTGACGGCATTAGTCATTTGTCATTCTGTTGTATGTTCTAAATTTCAAAAATTACGAAGTTATGACTAAAATAAGAAATGAATTAATAAAACTCGACGTTATCTAAATACATATTCTATTCTACTTTGTTGATTTTAACTGTTTAAAAATAAATAGTTTAAATTTTGGTAAATATTTTTAATAATGAAAAGCGATAACATACAGTACATGTAGTTTGCCTCTTGTCAGTTTATCAGAAAAATATATACAAAATATTATTCAGCACAATTATACTATTGGATACCAAAGAATGCTCATCAAACTATTTTTCAAAAACTTAAACAGAAATATCAAGGTTAGCAAAGTGAGCAATGAATCTTTATATTTTATGACTCTCTTTACTGACAGATGCCACTAAATTTTCAAATTTGGGCTTTAATATAGGAATTACAAATCAAGTTTGGATATGTAATTTGGTTCTTCTAATAAAAATAGAAGCTTTAACACTTTTTGTTAGTTATAATTTTATTGTATTACTGACGTCATATGTTAAAAAATTAAATAACTACATAGATAACGAAACAGCTCTATCGTGGGTTGCCAGGTATATGAACTAAGTAAAACTGTATTTACCCAACTATGACTGAGAAATACAACATTTTGTTTACTATTTGATCTACAAAATGCATAATAAATATGCGTAAATATATTAAATACTGAAAATATTGTTTCAAAAGATTTAATTAATTCACTTTTAATCATTTATTCTTCATTTTAGACAACGGTAACATTATCTTTTAACTTTTAGTAATGCCATATGTCAAATATAATGCTGTTTAATAGAACACTAAATTTTGTACGACTTGACAATAGAATAGTATTTTGGAAATCCGTTTACTAAAATATGTAACTTTTAGAGAAGTTTTAGTTTAGTGATGTCAAGAACAGATCTAGCAGTGTTGTGAATTTATTTTTTTATCACCTCACTAAGCACTGTAAAATAAGTATTTTTATAGTAATTAAGACATTCACCGAGGCTAACTTAAAAATTCTCCGATAATGATAATTTTCTTTCATTCTAAAACATTTATATAAATATATATATATATATATAAACGACGTGAGCTATATTATTTTATTAATCGCAACGCAAAAGGGGGTGTTATAAGTTTGACGTGTATGTGCCAATCTATCTGTGGCATCATAGCTCCAAACGGATGAATCTATTTGAATAATTCTTTTTTGTTAGAAAGGTGACTTACTTGAGAGTGTTCTTAGTTATGTTTTACGAAAATCTGTGCAGCCATTTAAAGGTCATCAGCTCTTTTCCGACATGATGTAGAGATACCATTCATTTAATGAATTCTTAGTACAGTTCTACTGCACTGATTCAGTTGTAATTTGATACATATAGCAAATTATTTAACATAATAATAATATGGTGACCTTGACTTGATGCTGCAGGCAAGATAGACTGCAGATTACCTAAATCCTCGACAACTAACAGCAAATATATCGTGTTCAGACTCATTGAAAAGGGCTCGATGAATGGATAATCGAACTGTTAGTGACAAGAACCGAGGTATATAAAGACCTGATGCTGCAGCAAAGATAATCTAAAAAACCTTTTTGTTATCAAAATATACATATATTGACCGCGACACAGACAAAATCTAAAGTTTCTCCACAGAAAATTTTGTTTTTTTTTCAGGATATATTTAAAAAAACAAGCAGTAAGCAATTATAAATTTAATTTCAATTAATAATTATAAAAAAAAACAAAAATAATAAATAACCATAAAAAAATAGATTCTGAGCAATAACATTTAAGGATTAGGAGTTACTAGGACTAATACGGGGGTCAATTTGGGGTCCCACGAGCCATCATTTTTGGAGATCGGTGTCAAATCCCCACTTTTAGCTGTTTTCGAAATTAGTTTGAAAATATCACGAAATACTTTCGTAACACCATCATCTTCGGCTGCCTTATCTACATCGTCAAGGGTTGCGCCAGTGGGCACAACTTGTTTTCCTGTTGTATATGGGGTCTCCTTGCCGAACTGCAGATCCATAAAATCATTTAAGATACCTTCTAAGACCTTGTTCGTGCTTGGACCTAGGGTCTTATCTAGAGTAGCATCAGAGAGCTCACGAATCGTCACGGTCGGGAGAGACATTTTTCTGTAACAACATACTTCTGGTTATTATAATAGAATAGATATGTGGACATGCAGCTTATATTTACATACAAGTACAAAATACATTACAGGATGTTGTGTTTGTGCATCAAAACCATACAATGGTATCCACCATGGTGGATACCATTGTATGGTTTTGGTGTTTCAATCTCAAAAAATGGGTGATAGTACCTATTTATAGTTTTCTATACCTATAATTGACTATTATAGTCAGCACCTAAATAAAACGTGTATTATTATTACAGTTTATGTTATAATATTTACCTACTTTCCTTATCAATTTTACTTATAATAAATCACTATTTCACTTCTATAGCTAGCACGAATGTAGCTATTCTATTCTACTATAAGACTAACAGAAATCAATCTAGTTCCTGTAAGAGCTAACATTATGAATGTCAAAAAAAATATTAGCATTGTTGTTTTGATTTTTATAAATTCTTTTTCCATCAGCTTATCTATGAACAACATTATCAGGGTTTTATGAGAAAAACAATATTATCAGTTATCATACGATAACTCTATTCAAAGTTGACATCTGTCACATAGTCTTGACCAGCACAGGTGTTAGACTATATCTGATGACTGTACCTACCACAACATGCACTAAAGCCTGTATAAAATGGGTAAAGGAAAACGTAAGGTGTAAGGCATAATATTATTATTCCATTTATCCTAATATAAATAATATTTTAGCCTATCGGTCTAGTGATTAATGACCCTAACTCGAAAACCGAAAACAGAGGATCATGGATTCAATTCTCACCCAGGGCAAATAATTTTGGAATGAGCATGATTATCTTAAATATGTACATATATGACTACAAATACATAAATAAATATGTTTGTCAGTGATCTGGTTACCATAGTACAGGCTCTGCCTAGTTTCAAATCAGACACAGTTGCCTGATTTCAAAATCAAACCGAGCGTGTACAAAACTCTAATAATGTTTTAAAAACATTCAATACAAATCATTTGTACATAAAAGTTCATGTCAAAGATTACTAAGTTATCTATCGTCGTTCGTGATCTATCTAGAGAGTTACATAAATGTCCGCTGATATTAAAGATAAGATAATGACAAGGATAGATTTATTTATTATCCAGCCAGCTTACACCTGCTATCTATTAATCAATTGTACCTATAGTTTATTTGACACTTGTTTGTGTATAAATGTTTAATCTTATGTGGTCAAGGGGACTGGTGAGTGACTACCATTGTCCATGGCCATGCAACTTTTAATGCCTTCTGCCTCTAGAATTGAGGCGTAGAGGAAGGACTACAGACTACAGACTACACACGCTTGAGCATCGTCGTCGAGTTGCCAGCTTATCGATTTTTTATAGGATACACTTTGGAGATTACTGGAAGGCTCTTTTCGAACTGATTGAGCCATCTCCATTCCTTTATCGGACTACCAGGCCCAAGCAAAATTTCATTCACACGTTGTTGACATACCCAAAAATCGAACTAAACAGTTTGACAGCTCGTTTTTGGTAAGAGTCGCCACCAAGATTTGGAACGACCTGCCTGGGTCTATTTTTCTGATAAGTTGAACTCGGGAGCCTTTAAGAGTAGACTGAACAGGTTTCTTTTGGATGAGCGTGTACCATCTTCATCTACACTTTAAATCAGGTGAGATGGAAGACAAATGCCTATTCCATTAAAACCATAAAAAAAAAAACAAAGAAAAAGTATTAGACTATATCATTCACTTGGTGAACGAAAGAACTACTGAGTTTGACTCCAGTTGAGCCAGCCTGTGTATGCTGAAGCATAACTCTATCTCGATTACAATATTAAATGTGATGATTTAAATTACGAAATGTTGCAAAAAAACAATAAACAAAATCTCAACCAACAAGATATTTCGTAAATTATATTTTGTTAGCAGCGTTCAACGATTTATCAAGATTGAATCTTATCTCTGAACTTATTACATTATCCTGTCTCGCCATTACTATATTTGCAAAATGAAATTATTAGTTAAGATTTTATCAAGTTTAAATTTATGACTTCCCTGTTATTGCTTTTAAACAACATAATAAACCAATTTCTACATTTGATTCACTCTAAAATAGGAATAATTGCATACATTCTTAAAAAACTTAAAATTTACAAAAACTTGTTTCTTCTGCCTGACATGTTGGCCCCAGGCAACATTCATTACTATACAGACTATAGCCCAGTTCATAGGCGATACTTTGAGTACCTTACAGCCAAGCTAACAGACGTTGAGGAAAAACGATAAGAGCTTGTCACTGAGTTCGACCTGGTGGGGCCATTGTGATCCTGATTTCAAACCGGCTTTACGTGACGACTTTGGTATGAATATGGACTCTTCCAAGCACTGTTTTGTTTCCTTGAAAGAAAATAAAGTAGCTATGGCTATGCGATATATTATTTGCATCATTAATGTGATTCTAGACCGCATCTCTCAAAAGGGTTAAGAAAATCTAGTATAGTTCAAAGTCAAGAAAACATAGATGTGCGTGCTCTCCACCAAAAAGTATCTGATCCTTCCCCTCCCCACTTTTCACAGCCCTCAGCTACAACTTCAGGGTAGGTAAGGTAAATATCTATACCCAAGACACCTCTTGGGTATAGATATTTGTCGGGATCTCAAACCGCGTGAGTCACTAAGGCAGCCTCGCGGAAGGTAAGTGTACTGAGCAAGGCAAGACGGCTCTTCACGTTTGAGCATCTTTGTTTTCTTTACAAGAATTAGGTTCACCTTACGTCGAATACTATTCTCACCCTTGCGATGAATCCACGCAGTATTTGCTTGACGTTCTTGATCAACAGTTCTCATTATCAATAGTTCCAAAGCCACTGAATCCTTTGAGTCTCTGCAGTTACGAAGAAATATCGCTTCTGTGGCAGTCCTCTGTCGTTTTTTATGAAAGAGAGTGTTCTGATGCACTCTTCCAACTGGTCCCACCTTCTCCCTTCCTCTATAGGGCAGCACGTGCTAATCGAGGCATCCACCGTCTTAGAATAGTAGACATTCGCTCTCGAACTTAACACTTTGGATTCTCCTTCCTGTGCAAATCAGTCGGAACCTGTAACTCACTACCAACACATGTCTTTCGTTCCCACTGTGATCCTGAGTCCTTTGAACGGAGCTTGAAAAAGCATTTCACTAAGCCACGAGTATGTTTTACCATACTGCACTGTCCACATTCACAATGAGTATGCTGGTCACCACTCTTGGAGTCTATTTGTGCTTTCCATTGGGCAGAGTAGAGTCAAAAAAAAAACAAGTGCCACTCTAGTAAAATCGTGAAATATCCTCATCGATCCGAAGTGTCCAATAAATTCCTTTTGACCTTTTGACTTTAAAATCCAAAAATAAATATTTTTGCGAACTTTGAATATTTTATTTTAATTTCATAATTTTATTACATTGATATCTATAACATTAACGTAAATGTACAGCTGTTTGGGAGTGCTATGCTAGGGTGAACGTCTATTTTCACAGTACTAAAAATAATAGAAGTCTGGTTTAAAAAATGATTTAACTGTATTTAATTTTTTAATTACTAACCCAAAGTTGTTTTTTTTTATTTCAGGACCAGAACTGTTTCTTTTTAATAAAAGTTATCATACATTTTTCCTCTACGTGAGTCAGTCACTTTCAGTGATACAACTACGCATTGTACAGTGTACTTTTTGGTAAATGACTAATGATGTTGGTCATAGCAATAGTCACAATGACAGAAACTTTTTACTATCTGACTAACGCACCATAGTCTTACGTTATGTTCCTCACTAAATCTTTTAGATGGTAAGTAGTTACTTGTGTCTCTTATAATTGTTTCCTAAACTTTTATCTTATACTAGCTGTTTAAGCTTCACCTTCGTTTACTGTCACGACGTCTCTCCTGTGGGTGCGCATGCACATTACTCTCTAATCCTGCAATCACTACCAGAGTTAATCTTAAACATGAAACTCTCATACTGTTATAATTGTGAGAGAGTCATGCAATAGCATAATAAGGTCAGATTTGACTAGAATTTACCCACAGAAAACCAGTAATAAACACTTCTTTTATTTCTTTTCACCAAGTGAGAGAGGTTATAAGAGCCCAAACTTCCCTTCCTCCTATTTCTAGATGAAAAAACTCAAAAGGCAGCAATACACATATTACTCTTGAGTTGGAGGTGATCATGGGTGGCGCTAGTCACTTACTATCAGATGACAGATAAAAGAAAAATATTCTTTATCTTCATCATATTAGAATAGATAATTGAATTTGTTAGATAAATTGTAAAGTTTGTTAAGTTAACCAATGTAACAATAGTGTACTAAAAGAAGGCCACTTCATGTCACTTTCAGCCACACTCGTAAAGAACACTCAATAACGAATCCCAAAGAAATTTAGCTGACAATTCGTAAGTTTGGGTCAAGTGTATCCAGTCAAAACCACAAGTATGAAACTTTGCAAGTTTGAAGAGAAGCTAAAAGCTGTCTAGAAAACCTTAAAACTTAACTTTTCTTATTCTTGTAGTGACAAAATTGATTTTGCACTAAAATTTTAACTTGAAATGAAAAACAATGAGCAAAAGGAATCTCAACGTCATTTTCTTTAAATAATATGTATGATTCAAATATTGTAACTAAATACATCTTTGTAACTACCAACTAACAATACACAATTCAGTGTATGTGCATACATATTGTTCGTTAATATTATTTTATTATATCATAACATAGTACAAAATTGGCTTACAGTTTTGAAGATAGTAATGACTTAAGACGATATAATATCAAACTGAATTAATATTATCATTAATCGTTTTGTTTATGTGGATTACTACAAGTAAAATTTAATTTTAACCCATGAAACTAAATTTTAAAGTATTTATACAGATAACAGATAAATAGTAGGTACGAGTGAAATAGGGTACATGACGAAGTAGCATTAGTGAGTTTGATGCTCTCAAATTAAACGACTAAATAGTATTCAAATAAAACAACTATACTAATCTTATCTTAAACAAGGTATACCCTGCCGCACTTCACTGTAGCACATTGTCACTGCATTGATAAGAAATGAAAAACAAAACGGCGCAAAAATATATGAAAATAATCTTTAAAATGTTATGTATGTACATATGTCAAAATTTTAGCGTACACAAATCAATTTACAATGTTCTATGTAATAATAATAAGGTATATTTCATCTGTGTTAGATTTATTTCGGATGCAAAATGCAAATTTAAGATCAATTCATTTAAATCTACTAACTACGAAGCACTTACTAGGACATGCTCAGTTTTTAACTCTGAATAAAACCTAATTGCACAAATTATAATGCTCGTTATCAATTGCACCCTGTATTCCTTTCGTTTTATCTTAAACTATGAGATTTAAAGGATTGTACTTACATGAAAAGATGACGTCAAACCTTTTCCCTATACTTGTGTATACTAACGTTACTGTTTTGGTACCCGATATATAAACCATACAATCAGTGTTTGTCTGATAAGGGTCGGGGAGGTGTGACATGGTGGGACCGATGTCAAGATATAACACAACGATATAAAAATAGTTCCGTAGTAAATCATTTTTATTTTTATTTATTAATTTATCTTTAACATAACCTTTACTTTCGTTACAGGTAAACCTAATGTGATAGAGAGGTTACCTTTTAATACTTATATTATTAAATTTATTACTTAAAAATGGACGAAAAAATAACCGTAACAAAATAAAAAATCAAGAAAAATCGATAAAGATAACAATTCATCTTAACAACCTTCCTTACATTTAGTAGTCTATGGTTAAAAAATATACGTAGTAAAAGTACTAGCTAGCCTATCGTCACAACAAGTACGTGTTCATTATTATCAACAGCCTACAAGTATAACAGTCCACAGCGAGACGTAGGCCTCTCCATAGAAAGGGAGTTTTGGGCTTCTAAACGACGCGCTCCAGACGCGTTGAAATCGGGTTTGTTTCAATTTTTTTTTCTCTTTACAGTCAAATTGTCTTGTGTAATTTGCTTCCTTAGTCACCTCTTACGACACCCATAAAATAAATCGGGGTGGTGACACTCTATAGTCTTAATCTGACACCATATGGAGTGAAAGAGAAAGACGTGTAGTCTCATTGTTTCGCAAAGTCCTCGTTGCATCTTGCAGTAACCTGACTTCAGCTTGGTCGTTAAGTTACGAGTGTCTTGCTATTATCAGCCAAATTAAATATTTTACGACTTTTAAAATAAATTATAAACTAATTTATGACTTAGGAAAAATTCATACTAAATCATCATCCATTGCCATTCACTGCTGGATATAGCCTCTCCTAAGACATATTCATACTGAATATCTTTTGGATAATATTATTTAAAAAATTATTGTAAACATAAATATATCACGTTTTGTAATCCAAAGAATTTTGAAACAGAATAACAAATATACATAATATCCCAGCCGAATCGTTATCGATAATAAATTCAATATTCAAGAGCCATTTCATCTCAATATAAATCTCGCGAACATTAAAATTATAACGTTTCAGGTCTGTATCTGGCAGAACCATTAATATCAGAATAAATTTGAACCCGATACACATCGATTGCAAGCCACAACCAACCCGTATTGTTCGGTCGAGAGTTGATTAGGCAATGTATCAATTTAAATCACAGAATGGAACATGCCATGTTCTGGTCGATCGTTTCTTAAAATGTTTGTATGATTATATGGTCTATATAGATAGATAGATAGATCAATAAATAATTAGGGTTTAACAAAAGAAATACTTGATTATAATTAAATATATATACTTGATATTAATTTGATTACACGAATGACGGAGTGATTTAAGTAGTCACTTCGCCGTTTTTTGCTGCGCTGAGTGTTGTGAGTTTAAACCCCACGTTTGACAACACTTTGTGTGATCAACAAATAGTTGTTTGAGTCTAGGTGTTCTTTGTGCCTGTTTTAGATATATTTGTAAAAGCTCCCGGGACACAGGAATATCTTTAGTGCGGGCAATGTCTTTTTAAAAATAAAGGTTTGTTTTCTGCACTTTAGGCCGCGATTACATATTGTATATATATCAAATCCATGAAATACGCACATACCATAAACTAATGTCACGTACATTTATTTCCACACAAATTTATTTACTATTTATAAATTAATAGCTATTACAAGTTCTTGTATTACACATAATTAATTACAAAGATCTTATACATATAGAGACCCAACGTACGTAATACAAATGTAATCCCAGCCAGTTTGGTTTAGTAATGAGAGTTATATTACCTACATCAAAACATGTAACAGCTGTGCCTACTCACTTAAATGGAGTTTAATCCTCCAATGATGATGTGTAGGCTGGTATTATATATTTTATTTTTATTATTCAATCTTGTGATTCTTATTATACCTATAGTAAACGTATAAAAGTCGCATTTCAGTTTATATAGACCGTCTCGAATGGTGTGATACCACGTGTTTAAAGAAAATTGCAGTTAAGCAGTTTATTCGAGGCATTTTCCTGAGTTAGTGAAATTACCGCTGGAATAATCCCTCCTCTAATCCAGGGGGAAGGCACTCAAAGTATGGCAACGTATTTGTGTCTTGTGAATTGCATGTGGTGACGGATTAAGAACACAAGTGTTACCACCCCTATTCATTCCGTGGGTGTCGTTAAAGACTATTAAGGAAGCAAATAACGCAGGACAATATCCCTGCAAGGAGAAGGAAAACTTAATATAATAATAAGAATATGTATATAAATGTAATAAAGTGAATAATAATAAATTTACATCAAACAACCCACCTACTCGTTCACCTACCGAAGTGACTTTTCTCTGCCTGATGGAAAGCAGGAATGGAATCCAAAAATTGTGGTCACCACACTCCTTGTAAATGTAGGTAATGCTTCTTTACACCCCGCTTGGAGACGTAAAAGATGTGACAGTCATTGTGGCAATATAACGCTCACACGCTTATCATGATAATTGTCACTCCTGCATCGTTTTGTCTTTGATTTCGCACTCGGCAACGAAACACGATAGCACGGATGCTGTCACTGTAAGTTGGTCTTCTGTAAGAGAGTATTACTGCTGCGGTCAAAGCGGTCCGTTACTGCTAAAATCAGTTTAGCTCTACTACCTGTATGATAGTTAAACTGAAAATTTTATCTTACAATCCTATTTATACAGTCGAAATGAGACGATATGGGTATAGAAATTAAACGGGGATAAGAAAAGAAGAAGATAAAAGGTAGATGAATTTTGTGAGAGGACATGACTAGGAAGGGAATGAATAATGATCTATCATAAACGTCCAGGAAAATGAAAAAATAAAACATACTGCAATGAACCTAAATAGAAATTGGGATAAGAAAGAGCAGAGCAGAGCAAAATGATGATGTTCCCTTAAAATATCGTAAAAGATTTTACACATTTCATACAGAACGCTAAATACGTTATCAGGTATGAGATAAACATTCTATAAACCACGACCAAATTTCGCATGAACATGCCTCACGTTGATAATGACCACTATAAAGGTTGATTCTTAGAGGTTTTGTGAGTACCCATTTCCTGCGGTTTTACTTTGGTTATAGTCACTGTTTTCATTTATATTTTTTTATTTTAACAGCCTGCAAAAGTGACTCTATTCTGCCCGATGGAAAACACGAATAGAACTCAAGCATTGTGGTCACTATACTCATTGCGAATGCAGACAATGCAGTATGGTGACCCACGCTATGGCGGTTTAGTAAAATGCTTTTTCATGCCTCGCTTGGGGACACACTTCCCACGGTAACTGTCACTCCTGTCTCACATTATTCCGATTATAAGTATTGTAAAGTTTTTCTATTTAACTTATCACCCTCGCAAATTAATATTACAATTGGAAATAATAATATCAGTTAGTAACAGACTTCAACTTATTTTTTTTAAAAATTGTAGTTTAATTTTTAAAAGTATTAAAAAAATTAAAAGGATTTTATTAATTAGCCTATGATGGTTGGTGGCTACTGCCCGTGGCTAACTTTGAAAGTGACGAAATACCATATAACCGTTAATTTCTTATTTACAGCTTAACATTGAAAGAAATCAGCTGTCTAAATGTCAATTTCGTAGCTGAAATGGTTTATATTCTACATTGATGAATCTGTCAGTCAGGGCAAAAAATTATAAACGTACATAGATTTTAGTATCGAATTATATCGTCCTTTTTACTTCATGATTTATATCGAATAAAATAGCCATTGTTGTGCAAATGACCGTTAGACTCCGTGTGTAAACTAGTCAGACTGACTATTATAGATATAATTTTATAACTTTAAATCATATACATATGTGTATCTAGCATAATTACATAATATTTGAATTTTGATTGTTTATCAATATCAGTAATCTATCTTTAAATAGAAATATATGCCTGATTGACGGCAATAAGTTTACCCCTGTGACGTAAGTGTGACTAAAGTTAGAGTCAAAATTAAAATTTCTCTACAATTATTTTCTTTTTTATTTTAGTAAAGTGATATCCAAAGTGCTATTTTTGTGTGTGCGTATTTAGACAGTCTATTTTTAGCGCAACAATTCTAATTTTAATCAATCTTTGACAATAACGACATTTGGTAGGACCAAACTCATCTTTACTGGTTTTTAGTTAAATTTACTTTTCTAACAACCGAATTAGCTCCACTGTTCACCCCTTTAAGGGTAATGAATGAAAATTTAAGTTTATACGTATGTGTATTGTCTATAGTAGTAAAAAGGCACTTCCTGTCAGATTCAAGAATAAATTAATAAAATACAACACACACTGTATAAGCTTCAAATGACAAATAAGTTTATTGGTAAAAATATTGATGCACAGAAAAAATTCCGGCAGAAACCAAACACATTGATAAGAAATCTTTCACTTGGGAGTCTTTTAAAGACGCTTTTATAATAAATCATAGGGGCACTTCTCCATAACATCGACTTTCGGACCCATTTCAATATCCAGTATTTTTCATTTCAAAATATTTCAAATTCTCGTGTTTAATTCAGAATTAATAACGGACTTAAAATACAAAACGGTCTTAGAACTCCACTTATTAAAATATTGAATACCAATGCCTGAAATTAAACATGGTAGAAACCCTGTTTATAATAACTTATCATTATTTATATTTTTCTATTTAAAAAGTGTTATCTATTAATTAGAAGAAGACTTAACCTTTTGATAGGCGAGAAAGGCTTTATATATAAAGGCTTTATATAAAGCTGAGTTTAAACTAAGGTATTTACTACTACTTTAATGGTGCTAAAGTATTTAGGTGGCTTTCCAGAAACAATAAATTTTCGGTTTATGGTAAGGTAGGCTCTCATTTATTTTGTAAGACGAAAAAGAAAAAAGATTAATCAGTGAGTGTTTTGTTTTGTATTGTTGATAAATCCAGATAAATCAGAGATTATGACATTGTTCGATTGTAGTTATTTTTAAAACTGTGATCAATCTTTAGTCATGACACACTCCATTAATTTCATCCTTTATTGCACCATATAATGACTTATGAAACATGTGTTTTCAAATTGTTCATACTTTTCATTTCATCATCGACAATAGGTGAGAAAAAAAAGTTTATACAGATTAATAAATACCACAAGTCATAGATTCGTGTGCAGGTGCAGACACAACCATAGAAAAATTATCGCAGGACGTCTGGCAGATGTAGAACATCAAAATTTTTATTGAAATAATAATTAGAATAGAATAACTTATGAAGAGAAATGATAAATATACAACATCTAGCTGCATGGTGACGGATTGTGAATACGCAGTGTCACCTTTACTTAGAAGACATATGAAGCATATAACACAGCACAAAAACACGACAAAGAGAGGGAATATCTAAAATTAACCTTGTACAAATGTCTCTGGCTAACATTATATAGTAGGTCAAAACCTCCTTCCTAAGGAGAGGCCTCTGTCCAGTATTAAACTATTACTAAAAGCTGTTAATGAATCAAAATATACATGGGTACCTGACAACGAGGTGCATCTGTCTCTACACATACTATACCAATATAAAATCTAAAATTATATTAGGTAGTGACCGACAGAAAATTTCAATCTCGGTCAGATTCGGTTTCGGCCAAAAAATGGTCAAAACTTTCGGGTGCGCCGTAACTCGACCGCTCGTCAATTATCGGACGTCCTATTGCAAACTTTGCGGCTACCTCGTACTACAAAACCCGCGCCGCAGGGTCAATTCATGCCCTCCATCGTTAATCGCATTATGATTATGTCTTAGATGCAAATAATTATCATATAATATCACATATTTATTTAGTTTATAAATTCACTAATTGTCTTGAAGTTGGATAAGAAGACGTTTTTTCTCTGATAGATATCTTCAAGAACACTTGATTGGAACGGATGGAGAAACAATATCAAAGGCCAATATATCTCACAGTTGGAATTTGCTGACGACATAGCGATCCTGTCGGAATCTCTGCATGAGCTGGAAGAGATGTGGGCCTTGGAATTAACATTGCTAGAACAAACATCATGTATACGTCTACTTTAGCCAAACTATACAACTCGGCTAGCACAACTTGTGCTGGGCAGCATATGGGAAGTTTCTTCATTTCTGTGAGTCGTCGATCAATCGCTAAAAACATAGGCTTATATACATAAACATAGGCATAACAATCGCTAAAAACTAAGGCATATACCAAGTGCATCCTACTCGTACTTACATATGGATTAGACATGACACTCATTGCTGGACAGCTCCAAAGGACAATCAGCGTGCAATGGAGAGTGTGATGTTGGGTGTTTCTCTTTCCCCAAAGCGCCCGGACGCCAAGCTGGCGTTTAGGACTTCCCCGAGGCGATCCGACATGTGGTCGAGGGTTCGCGCCAACACTCGGGCAGGTATCCCATCTGGCCCAGGGGCGGTGTTCTTAGAGCGAATCCGTAGAACGACCGCCCCTATCTCCGATTCCCTGACGGGCGGAACATTATCCTCGTTCCGTCCCCCGTCGTCTTCGACCATGAAGGCCATCGACGGGGGTGTGTGCTCCGCCCGCTGCGGGAAAAGACCCTCGACCACTTCCCGCAGGAAGCTGGGCTGGAGGGTCTCTGTAAGGGGGGGGCCCGACGCGCGGAGCTTTTGTCGCGCCGCACGATAAGGGCGACCCCAGGGGTCACGATCGAGACCCTCCAGCATCTCCTTCCTCTTCATTTCTTTGGCGCGGCTAATGGCCAGCTTCAGAGTTTTCCGCGCCTCTCGGTACTCCTCATGAAGCTGGTCCTCCCCGCCGTCTACGCGGTGTCGCCGCCGACTACGGGTGTAGGACCTCCGGGCACGAGTACAGGCCGCGCGGAGGTCCGCCAACTCCTGGGACCACCAGTAAACCTCCTTCCGTGGAGGCCGACAACCTCGGATACGGGGCATGGCCGCATCGCAGATCTGCGTAATCGCATCGCGGAAACGACCAGCCCCCATATCGACCTCTTCGGTCGGAGCCTGCGGAGACAGCCAGGAGTGAATAATGGCTGCCTCCTCTAGTAGGTCCCTATTCAGTTTGGCTACAGCCCACCGCGGAAAGCGAGAAGAACGCCGCGCCGCGTGACCCCTACTGGGGTCCTGGGTCCGGGAGAGCTCAAATCGGATGTAGAGGTGATCCGTGAGCGTCTCAACCTCTTCCAGGACGCGCCAGTTCCTTACTCGTGCGGCGAGGGCAGGGGTAGCGAACGAAAGGTCCACTATCGACCCTCCCTGCTGTCGCACGCACGTGTTGGTGGAGCCTCTGTTTAATAAACAGAGGCCCACCGAGGCCGCCCACTCCTCTACGGCATCGCCCCTTGCGTCCGTTCTGGGGGAACCCCACGCAATGGATTTTGCATTGAAGTCCCCCAGCACTAGGACGTGCCCAGACGTTAACCGCCGCATCGAGGTTTCCAAGTTGTTAAGGAAAACCTCGAAGTCGCTCAAACTCCGGTTGGGGGAGAAGTAGACACCATATATGGTGATCCCCCCCCACTCGGCAGCAACATATCCAGTGCCCTTGTCTCTAAGCGACAAGGGCGGGGAATGAGCCGCCGTGGAGCCGACGACTGCCACGGAACCGTCCCGGTCACCCAACCAGTTTGAACGGGGAGGAACGTAATAGGGCTCCGCGGCTACGGCAACACCGATCGACCACTGTGCCATGGTTTGCAGGAAGAGGTCCTGCGCCGCAGCACAGTGGTTCAGGTTCGTCTGGACTAGGAGACTGGAGACTTGGTCCATTACTGGACTGTCTCTACAGCCTCCTCCATGGGCGACGACGTCGACGCACGAACGACGTCAGAGGCAGCCTGGGTCGATTGACTAGCCCCTGACGTCTGCCGAGAATTGCGGGAAGGCTTGCAGCCTCCCTGCCCGATCTGGTGATTGGCGGGTTTATTACCCGCTGCACACGCCGGGCAGTGAGGGGCGGCAGAGCACTCTGCCGCCTTGTGCCCCGGTCGACCGCAGCGGAAACATAGTCCGCTGCAGTCAAAGCAACTAACACACTTGGCGCGTGTGTGTCCCGACGCCAGACATTTATAACACCTCATCGGTCTCGGCGCCAGGACCGTGATCCTAGCGTTCACGAAACCGATGAGCAACTTTCCGGCGTCGCCCAGGACTTTGCCCGACACTACTGGACATTTGACCCACACCGCGCCAAGCCCACCTGGACCGGGGCGGATGGTGCCGACCCGGATGCTGTCCGCGCTGCATCCCGTCTTCTCCTCAATTGCAGCGCGGACATCCTCGGACGTCACAGAGTCGTCCAGGCCCGAAATGCGCAGTTCTACGCACTTCGTAGGCCTGGCGATCTTTACACCATCCGTGGCCTCGAATATATCCCGCAGTTTCTCGGCAAACGTGTCCGCCGTCTTTGCGCCTTCAGCCCCAGGGAACTCGAGGACTCGAGCTCCCGTCTGGGCGAGGCGCATTCTGACTCCTACTGTCCCGAAGTTATTTGTGGCGAGACTGTCCCGGGCCCTCTTGAAAACAGCCGCATAGGACAGTCCCCCATTTGCCGCCTCCGGTGATACTGTAATTACCACAGCCGCAGTTTTAGGCGGCTGTAGTTTCAGTGGCTTCGTTTTGTTGATCCGTGCTACCGGAGGCGGCTGTGTAGTCGAGGCTGCGTTCTTGGCAGCCCTCCTACTACGCTTTCGGGCTTTTTTATTGCCTCCGACTAACTGCCACTCACTATTCGAGGGAGCATTCGCAGAGGGGCTTGTTGCTAGAACACCAGGGTTTGGAGTGGGGAGGCAAGGATATACCTCCATTATCCTTGGCGCAGCTTTCTTCGCTGCAGGCCCAGCCTTCGGTGCAGCTGCTTTCGCTGCTGTACGGACTGCTCGTCCAGACTTGGGAGTGATCGCAGGTGCAGATACCGACACCGCCGCCGCATACGATCTGCGACCAGCCGTAATGGGAGGCGGAGCCGGCGCTGATGCAGTCCGCGATCTGTCCGCTGCGAGCGGCGGCCGAACAACGGGGGCCGGAGGCAATCTCGCCTCAAGGCCCGCAAGACGCCCATCCAGCATACGTCCCACCGCCTCCAGAATTTGGCGAAGGTGGGCATCACTGGAATCGACAGAGGGCGAAAGCCGCCGCGGAGCCGGGCCAGGCGCAGATCCATCCGCCTGCGCCCGAAACTGGGCAAACTGGGCACTCAGTTCAGCTACCTGTCCTGTTAGGCATTCATTGGCAGCCTGGAGGCGAGCTACATCTCCAATCAGGGTCTCAACTACTCCAGCTATAGTGGAGGAGGAGTCCTTCAGGGCTTTTACGAATTGGCCCTTAAGGTTCGTAGATTTCGTAGCCACCTTGTTTATGATGGCCACAGCTACGTTCGCCCTCTCCTGCATAGACACCGGCGTTTGTGAGGCAGAATCCCCCAAAGCCGGCCCCTGGATCTTTAGCAGGAGATCGGCGATCTCCTCCTCCACTAAATTTTCTCCCTCAACTCGAACCCGTCTATAGGCATCCGCCTTTGAAAAGATGGAGCCTGACGGCCTCGAGACCGGTGTGCGCGACCTCCCTCTGCGGCTACTAGCCACTTTGGGAGGCACCCACTCCTGAGACGCGTCGCTGTCTTCGTCCATGGAGCGTCCGCGTTTGCGACAATCGCGGAGCTCCATGTACATCTGCTCCAGTGTGTTCGTCGTCGTACTGGAGTTATCATCCGACGGTACGACGGACCTGGAACGCAAGCGTTCTGATCTTCTTAGGCTCCCAGAAGTTAGATTTACTTCTGGGAGCCGTTCTGTGATAGGCATCTCAGTCGAAATTTCTTCACTCTCTTCTATGTTCCTACCCTTCTTGTTTTCTTCCTTTGTATAATTTTTTGTAATTTTTGAGTATTCCATAACAAAACCCACGAGTGGGGGAGAACTAGAGGTCGACCCGGGCAGAGATCCCCCAATACCCGGGCAAGCGTAAATTTGTGCCCAACCGAGGGGTCCGCAGGTGCCTCGGCTGGGAGTGCGCTTGCGACTGAACAACCCATCAGCCATGCATCCCCTGGCCACGCACCAGAACACGGGATTCGGGGTAATTTTTTATAGAGGTTTTCTACCTCGCAGTCCGGGCGGCTAAGCCAAGACCCTCGCCCCCGATTGGAGTCGCGAGACTCCAACTCGGGACTACGATATGGCGACGGCGGCAGGGAGACTACGTCTCCTGATGCCTACTCGGTGGCAGTGTGAGTGCACACCGAGCCCGTCCTAACTTTTCCACCGCTGAGCGGAGGAACTCTGACCCTAGAAAGGGTCCCACCATCGTGATTTTTTTTTTTCTGAGGTTTTCCTCCTCATTGCTCCGAAGAGCGAAGAACCAACAGAGGATCCGACTAACCCGCCCGCTCTGTTGTACCAAGTCTCGGCCGAATTGCCGAAGAAAATGGCTTCCTCTTCGTGCTAGAACATTAGCCGTTGGCAGTGATGAACACCATCGCCAACGTTACCAGGGTGCACCACGTGGAGGTTTTCTAGCCAAGCACCCCGGAGTAGACTGCCTAAACCAGGATGGTCAACGCCCTTTGGGAATGTTTTCATTCAATGGTGGGTGGCAGTAGACTGAAGATATTCCTTAGATTTTGTCCGAGGCTCCGTAAAAGTCCACCCAGAATTTCATTAAAATCAATTCAGTGGTTTAACCGTAAAAGTCAGACGGAGTAACTTTCGCATTTGCAATATTTTAAACGTTAGCTCTAAGGGACGATGTCGGTGATAATAATTATTTTATATGGTTCCCCCACATCTCAAAATATCTCTATTTCAAATTTCATCTAAATCGGTTCAGCGGTTATTGATTACTCATACAAAATTCCACCTCCTTTTAACAACCTCGAAGAGTAATTTCCGGGATAAGAAGTATCCTATGTCCTTTGAATAAATACAATGTCAGATTCAAATCATGTGAGCATTTGACATTTAGCACTTTACGATGTAGGTAGACGTGAAATCACAAAACGAAGGGAGACAGGGGGCTAAGCGGCCTCTGCACGCTCTGTATTCACAAGAAAAGGGTAGAGGAGGACCAATATCTTTCAAATTTGTTTAGCACCTTTTCAATAAATTCAGTAGTTTTTGTACAAGGTGGTGTCGCACGAGCCTTAAATGCATATATACATACCTAAATACACTCGAAGAATAATACACGACCGCTGCTCTAATCAAGTAGAAAGTATGTAAAATTTTTTATGTACATATTTTGTTAGTGCACTTGCTTTCCTGCAGAGGGGTGCACTAGCACCCCCACCGGCGTGCATGAAAATATAATATTTAAGGAAATAATGATTTTTCTTTTAATAGGTATTATATATATATTAATTTAAGACAATAATAAGTGGAGACACTTAATCCGCTTCATTAGCGACTTCCATGCTACGCATAGCGTAACGACGGTAGCTGTAACATCATGAAATGTTTCACATCAACAAGTTTTTTATATTAAAGAGAAATCTAGCAATCTATGGATATAATTGACGTCACTTCTATAACTGAAGCTTCATAAAATTTAGTAATCTGTTATACAGTTAAGGTTGTATAGAGTGAAGCCTGTCAAAAAAGAAACGAGTACTCCTTGCAAAAGTCACCTGCAATGTGTTATATCTAACAACTCACCTATCATCTGAGGGCCAACTCCAGCGGTGCACGCATCGGTACCACAATGTTACACAATCATGTGCTTCCTTTACTTTCTGTTATACACTTCCGTCTCTTTTCACGAAATCACTCGCACAGGTTGCAGGGCAGCGAGATTAATATATGTACGTACACAATAATCCGTAAATAATAATACTAAAGTTATATTTGTTAAAGTTAACTTTGGTTTTATTATGAAAACGTAAAAAGAACAGGTTTTCTAATTTTATAAACGTATATCACCTACATTTCTTTGCCAGACTGTTAGTGCCATCTAGCGAAATAAAAAAGTATTTATTCATATCTCAATTAGTAGCAACACAATTTATGAAACGCCGGGATTCAGCGCCACATAAACCTGTTGGTATCTAATTAATATTTCATTCTATCGTGATACAATAGAGTCACTACTATTGAAATTATACCTCCAGGCGACCTCTAATAACATCGAAACACTTTTTAATATCGTCATCACATGTTTCGCATATTCATCTTTTCTTTAGCAATCAGAGCCATCACGTGAACCGCAGCAGAACTATTTCAAATCTAAGTAACTTGCAACCCAATGTGTATTGTTAAATTACTGTACTGATTCGAATGATGGCGCAATAAGGTACTTTAGTCATTAGAAAAATGTTTATCAAGGTTATGATTTTATTTGTTTTTTTTTTGCAAATGGAAAAGTTTAGGAAGTCGAACACGCACATTTAAGTACTCGACTATCCAAATGTAGTTTTCTCTGTTATAAAATCGTATGCGTTCAATGCTGCTGGTAGGATTATAAGGGAATAAGAAAAGAAACAAATTACAAGGATAAGTTGTAAGTATTTTAGTTGTTTTTTAGATGTTTTATGAAAAGAACAACAATTTCTTTAATGTGAATCGAACTACTAAACTATTGCAGAATATCGACTGTCTGTAAATGCTCTTTCCTAATATCAAAACATAATTTTGTGTGTGTTCTAACCTCTTTGGTCTTTTGAATTTTTGGTCATATCCAGTTGTATGATAATTAAAGTAATAGAAACTATGCATGTTTATTTTCAATAATATAGATAGACACGAGCAAAGCCACGGAGTTAAAAATAAACAGCGATAACGACCGGATAGTCATTTAAAATCGCCAAATAGTTACTCACATTTTGTCTTACTAAATACGTCACTCATAGTCAAAGTCCAGTGCGTAGTTATCAATAATTGAATTTTTTATAGCTCGCTAATTTTAATGGAACTTAGCTGAGCTGAGCAATATTTATTACGTACTTAAAAATAATAAAACTTAGTTCATATTTTACCTAATTCTAATCCTTTTATGGAATACATAAAATTGCTATATTAATGATGATCAAGTTCATTATTTAGACTTATGTGTATACAGTCAAGTAGTGTACAGAGTTAACGACACTCGTTCAAAAAACATCATCAATGAATTCCTATTTTTTTTTAAATCATCCTTCAAAATTATCTTTGAAAAGCGTCCTTTCGTGTGGTGACCACCATCTCTATTTATCCCGTGAGTGTTGTAAGAGATGACTAAGTGATCATCTGTCGCAAGACAATATCTCTGCAAAGAGAAGAAAAACTTGACACAAACCATATACGAACTGGTCTTGCGAGGGTGGTATAATAGATCAAAAACTCCTTCATAAGGCAAGGCGTGTATTCAGCAGTGGACGGTAATAGGCTGTTGATGGCGAATTGATTATCTTTAAAAATCCCCTTAATATAGACATAGACATGAAGTAAGAACTGGCGACAAGATACCACGTCACACCGCGCCGCCGTGAGTCAAGCGACAAGCGATCCGTCACAAACCAGATCAAAAGTCTAATTATCTCTATCGGCATTGGATTGGTAAATTAGACGTGATTAGCCCAAAATTGATCAAAGTGGTGTACAAAGGGAGAGGCCTATGTCCAGCAGTAAACTGCGACAGGCTGACGATAATGATGATGACTGCATTCAAATTACGATAAATACGTGATGATAATACAGTGTCCATCTTTACAACCACTATTACGAATTTGTCTATAATTTTTGTTCTTTATGATTTTTTAATTGTATAAAAATTTTCTTGAAACCCAGCTCTATCGCATTGTAGATGTGTACTTTGTTCAGAAAATCGTACTGTGTGTCGTCGTATATAACATTAAAATATACAGTACATAAAAAAGTGGTTGACTTCGCCATTATAAATCGCTACGAGCAGCAGGTAATTTTTGTCGATGTCAGGATTATGCAATTTTAAAAATTACTTAATTGAATACTATCACCATTCAGTAGGAGAAAGAAAGAAACACATATGTTGAAAGCACTAAATTATTTATTGAGAAGTACATACAGTTTCGTTTACAATGTACGCATGTAGCAGACATGTGTACAACTAAACATCTTCTACGCCAATCTTTCAAACCTGAAACAAGTAAAATCGTAGTTAACCTTGATATATTCACAAAATTCGTTAATACTAATAAAGGGGCTTATATCATCATTAAAATATAAACATTTTTAAAAAGTACATTTAAGAACCTATCAAAGTAGAAGTGAACAAAATAAAAAAAACACATTACATTTTTTGAAGTCCAATTTAAGCAGCTAAAATGACCACTAATCTAACGCCTGATCACTAATAATAATACATACAATTTGTTGGTCCCTGCTGCTTAAAAAAAATTGTTCAAAGTATTTTAAATATGCATGCATACGAGTATATATATCACATATGTACGAGTAATATAATGTGAATTTAAAATAGAATTTCAAACTCTATATCAAAACTGTCACTTAAAAATATTTTTAGGAGTAGGCTCTTATTATTTAATTTACCATACCTGTTGGTTAACGTTAACAATAATCTGGACAAGAGGGCCTGCTGAAACAGCAGGACTTGGTGCGCTAGCTTCACTACTTTCAACTGGCATAGCGATGACCATAGACTCCTGGAAAAAAAAAATAAGTATTACAATATGTGTACCTGTCTAGAAGTGACGTAATATGTTGTGTACGTAATTTGATTAGAAAATTACTCGTGCCTTCTGTGTTGTATAAAGACGTACATTTTGAGAACTAAATATTGCAGTTTAAAATAACGCCTATTTCACAAATAACATTACTTTGGACCGCGTATTGCCGAATTATTATTAAATGGGTTAATTTAACGATGAGTGTTGATTGAGAATTGGGAGTTAGCCATACGACTTACACTTGAATCTACAATACCATTACTACACGCTATATATTAACGGCAGTCTTCAGAAATAGATACACTTATTTAACTATTTTTTTTTGACATAAAATGGCTGCAAGATATTGGTTTCAGCTTTACGTTGTCTATAGCTATTTATGATTAATTTTGACAGACATTTTTGTTCTTACCATCTGCTCACCACCGTACAAAATATCCATAAACTTGTCCAAGGCGTTAAGAAGATACGATTGGTACTCTGCGCTGGTAGAGGGGTCGTCGATGGCATCGGACAGCTCTTTTAGTGAGTAGTGGTAAATTTCCATTGCAGGTATCACTACGGAAGCCATAGCCTAAAGGAAAATAATTTTATTAAGGAGCGTTTAACCGAAAATACGTTGCGTTTTCTTGTAATTCTATATTTTTTTTACTGTCAAAGAAAGAAGAGGTCATCTATAAAATAGTTTCAAAAAATATTTTATTTAGATAAAGTAATGAACAGTACATTTCGAAAAATCTTGACCAAAACGAAACATTTCGAAAAGTTATATATTATATTTCATCAAATAAAAAACTTTTAAAAAGCAACACCGGCTTCGGATCCACAAATCTAGATAAATTGTGAAAAGCTGTATTCATTTAGAAATATTTTAAAGATAAAATTGTACATATTGTTTTTAAAATTAAAATCAAATAAAGTTAATAACAGACCTCGGGTTTGCCAGCATATAAATCATGCATGATTTTGTCCAGAGCAGCTTCATAGTAAGGCTGAAGAGCCAAATCTCTGTAAGGACTCTGCAGAATTTCTGACAGTTGGTTTAAGGTCATGCTGACGCGGCTTGAAGCAGGGATTTTTACGGTTACATACTCCTGTAAAATAATAAATTGTTTTTTGGCATATTTAAGATTTATCATGTTACATTAGCAAATTTTCAATGCAAACTTATAAGAGTTTGTTTAAGGTATAAAGAGCAAATGAGCAGGCTTATAACCTGATGGTTAGTGACTGTTACTGGACAGCTGCAATACAATCATCATCATTCATCATCAAGATTATAGTCTACTGCTAGACATAGATCTCTCCTTAGCAAGAAAGTTTTGGTCTACATAACGCACTAGTTAAACGGTTTGACATAAGGTTTGGTTCAAATTTTCCTTCTCTTTACATTGCTTTTTTCTTGTATAGTTTGGTGCCTCAATCGTCTCATGTTTCCATAGAAGATTTTACAAACAACATTATATTAACTAACAACACCACATGTCTATTTTCAACAACTTACGATTTGATTTCCATTATAAAGATTCTCCACCATGTTATCCAAGACTTTGGTCAAATAAATCTTTAGTGTGGGGTCCGTGTAGGGGTCGTCAATGTGTTTTGACAGATCCTGCAAAGTCCAGGTTTTGCCAGCACAGGCCACTGCTATCAAAGCCGCAAATACAGCAAGGAATTTCATCTTTATAGATTTTATTGCAGCGGCTGCAAGAAACAATTACTAGATTATTACATATTTTTTATTACTAAATTATTATTTTATGATTCTACAAACCTTTTGATGCAGTCGTAACCCAAAACAACTTTTTAATAATTACTAAATTATAATTACTCTTTTTATTCGATTAAAATGCAAAATTTTGTTAAAATAAAATGATAGTAAAATTATTAAACTGTTAAATCTATAAAAATGCAATTTACCAAACAATTGTTATAATTAAAATTAGGTAAAAGTGAGTGTCTTTCAAATGTACAAAGGCATTTATTGATAAATTCTATACTTTAAAATAGTAAAACCGGAGGCAAAATTAATAATGTTGCAAATTAAGTAAGAATGTAATATTTGGTGAAAAAAAATATTATTTGATTAAAAATTCTAAAATGTATAATTCACTTACATGTACTTCGAAAGTTTGTTGACAGTACGGTACTTCGGTATATATACTACGTTTAATCAAAAGTGCAATAAATGAAATTATCGTTTTTGTATTAAAGATACTGTTTATTTATTATACATCTAGTGGATTGGGGAATCCCGATTAGCTTCCGATATTCACACCAACTCACAAAGCAACTATATAAAGAGTATCGACCACCATGAAGGTAATCTTCTAATATTATAAACGTTTAACTTTATACATATTCCCTTTTTTTGCCCAACAACTCTTTTTTTCTGTCCACTAAATACTGTAATTCTAACATTTTTTCTCGTCTCGTCTAGTGACGGATTATGAATATAGAATGTCACCACCAGTACTCTTTCCTTGGGTGTTTGAAAATGTGTGTGTGTGGTTGAAAATTTAAAAGAAAAACTTTTACAAACTCATCTGGCCAGCGTGACATAGGCCAAAACCTCTTTATTAAGGAGAGGCCTATGTTGGACATAGGCCTCTCCTGTGGACTAGTGGACTGTTAAAGGTTGTTGATAAGGATGATTGATGAACATCCCACGAAAAAAAATTATGTATATAATACTGATAATAAAAGAAAGACACGCATAAAAATTTCCATTAATGTTACCACTGATCCTAGTTTTAATAAAACTAGTCTAGGTTACGACACTGTTAGTCACGGTAATTCTAGGGCAATCCACCAAGTTAGAACCATTTTACCGAAAACTTCATTATAACCTATATTCACTTAAAGAGTCAATCGGTAGAAAAAGTTCCAAGAAAAATATATCAGACAGGAATATACAATTAATTCTAAGCACAGTTAAAATCACTACTGAATAATTGTATCTGTTACAGTCAATTATTAAACCCGAGTTAAAGTTAAAGTTAAAGTTATAATTTACTGTAAAAATCAATAGCAACACAGCTCAATAGACGTATAAAAAACGTCATTGTATATTATCTACGTAATACCACTGTGATGTATTCATGACATCCATATCAAATGTTATGACTGAACCGAACATGTACATAGATAAAACTAATCCTACTAAAGCCCAGCTAAGCCAAGCCCAAATTGGGTGTCTTTTTATAGCTCTCGTAGTCAATGATAACTCCGGTCTATGATCTTGTAATAGCCTACCAGGATTGTGACATTTTCTTTTTTCCTTTGGATACCTTGTTATGATTTTGATTTGACAAATTCCTTTTGTATATGAGAGCTAGACTTATAAGGAATAGTATAAATGATTCACTATTACATTGGACTTAAATAATGGTTTTTGTGAAGTATGCCGTAGTGCTAATATGTAGATTAATAGGAATCCATTGCCTGTTTCTATTAGACACACTTATCTATCACAATGCTATACGTTTGTATAGTATTTAAAGTACATATGAACTAGTAATGCGCATGAATGCATGACAAATATATGTATATCTGAAAAGTTAAGAACAGATTTTTTACTTGAACTCGTATATACAGGTGGGCCAAGAATTCGTTAATATTTAAATCTAACATCCTGCGCAAACAAACGACGAGGGGTCTGACCACTAACTCGTTTCTCGAAAATTTTGTCGCAATAGGTCGCTTCACGGTGCCGCAGCGCGCTTATTGTGTGAAACAATTTTATTTAAACAACAGTTCGCTTATTACTGGGAGACGCTTATTTCGCGATGAATACGATTTACACGACTTAAATCAGTGTACGAGTGCTCCATTAATAAAGAAATTGGTGAAGAAGTTCGAAGAAACGGGATCTATCTTAAATGTGAAGCAAACTGCAGGCCCACGAACTTCTCGGATCGACGAGAACGTGCAGCAAGTTTCCGCTTTTGTTGTTCCGCTGAATTTGGATTGTTGCGCGTATCATTACACTGAATTTTGAAATTACATTTAATATTACATCCATATAAATTAAAGATAATGCAAGAGCTAAAATCTAATTATTTAAATTTGCACAAATCGTATGCCGAAACAATGTTGTCAAAATTACTAAACCGTTCTAGATTTAGTAATTTTGACAACATCTTATTTTCTGGCGAAACTCATGTTCACTTCAACGAACATGTAAACAAACAGAGTTGCAGGTTTTGAAGTCAAAGCTAAACATGAAATTTACTTCATTTGCCACAGGTAACTGTGTCGTTCAGTTACTTTTAATTATGTTGAATATGTGAAAATGTTACAGGAGTTCTAGGGACCGATACTACTGAAATTTGCTGGCTACAATCGTAACACAAGGTTTCAACAATATGGAGCCACTTGTCACACATCCAACGAGTGCCTGCCGGTGGTCAAAGACATGTTTCCGGAAAAGCTGATTTCCAGACGAAGTGACATTCCATGGCCACCCAGAAGTTTGTATCTATCCCCAGCAGACTATTTTTATTATTTGAAGAATATTGTCTATATCAATAAATCAAATACATTATGTCAACTTAAAGAAAAACCAGCAAAGAGATGTCGGCAATCTCGTGGTCTCTTTGCCGACGAGTATTCGAAAATTTCGGTGCTCGCTTAAAAGAGTGCAAACGTCGAAACGTTGATCAGTTAGACGATATAATTTTTAAAAAATAAATTCAACAACTTAACTTTCTTGTAAATTAACAATTTTTATAACACGAGTATATCAAATTATTTTTCATACGTTTTTATCAAATGTTAACTAATTCGTGACCCACCCAGTACATATACCTTCCACCACTTTACATATTTTTTTTTTTTTTAAGAAACTACTAAAGTCGTTCTACTCTGCCTGATAGAAAGCATAAATAGAATCCAAGTGCTGTGATCGCCATACTAATGGTGACCCGTATTTTGGCGGCCAATTTAAAAAAATTCCAAGCCTTCCTTAAATTTCATCTCGTTGACATGTAGAATTTCTTCTCTTTAAACGAGGTTTGTATTAGCAAGTAAACCTTTTTTTATTGTACACTGAAACTATTTAGTCCATTGATGAATCTAACAATAGAAATGATGAAGGCAATTAAATTAAAAAAATATATTTTTAAACATTTTTATGTGCGGTAGGCATATGTTATTATATAAATTAAAAAGTGATTTATAAGCAATTTTATAAAGAACGTTACATTAATCGTACAACGGAAAGTAAATTTATCATCAAGACAATTGTTCGAAGATATGATTGTCGTTTATTGCCTGTTATTTGCACGTACGTTTCCGAGATAATAGATAAATACGTGGAAAAACACTATGCAGTCCATAGTATACACAAAATTCATGTTAAAATCTCTATGCTCATTCGGTTTTAGATAATCATACCTAACATCTCTATTTACTTTCCTTATTTGTGTCACTATTAGATATGTAACTCCGCACTTCATGACGACCAAGTGACACACTTCGATTGAAACGTCGAGTAAACAAAAAGGTCTTCTTACACGAGAAACACCTCGCCTTAATCATTTAAAGTCCACTGCTGGACATAGGCCTCTCCTTAGAAAGAACGTTTTTGCCTACTATACCATTTATAGGTATACAAACCCGTCTGGTATATTAACCATTAACTTCCCACTGTCATATTTTTAGGACACCAGATTATCCATTTTTTTCTAAAACTGGGTTTGATTTTTTATGCTTTTTTTTAATAGCAAACATTTTTAACTATTTTTACGTTAAAAATATATTTTGGTAAAAAAAATACAATGACATTATTTAGATATATCATTTCAAAGTTTATAGATTTCATAGCCGTTAAAACTGCATTATTGTTTGTTTTATATAGCTAATTATAGCTATGTGAATAAAAGTAATTATATATTTCCAATCACCTAAAATTGATGTGAAACCTTTACTAAACCTGAAATAGCCAATAAAGTCGTAATAATATATTTTTCTTTTAACATATGATCTCAATGTCATACGTATAGGACAGGCTAATTTAGACCCTAGAATAAATATTTTTTGTTGTCTAAATTTTTCGATGGTTGGGAAGTAATGGGTTAATATAAGCCCTATAGGATTTTGTTTTAAATTTTCCTACTCTTCACAGTGCTGCTGTCCAGCATAATTTGCTGCCTTAATCGCCTCTTACGACTCCCATAGGATGAATACAGGCGGTAACACTTTGTATTCTTAATCTGTCACCACTTGGACCATCTACTTCACACGGTAACGTCAGTTTAAGGTAAATTATCTAATTTCCACACCTAGAACCATGTGCCTTTTGTAACAAAACGAGACGTAAAGCAAAGTCGTTGCCTTTTTAAATATTACTTATTTATATACTTATACGTCACGCATTGTATACGTATTTATACGTGATGTATTATTTTGTGTCCCTTTTTTAACTAAATATGGTTCACGAATATTATATTTGAGATACTTAATGCATATGTGGTATGTGGAATCTGAAATCTTCACAATTTTTGCGTCAACAGTTGGGCAAATAGTAGGAGAAACTAGGATAAAGATTTAAATTAAAATTTCCCGTAACGTTACTGTTTGTAGTCACATAAAAATATGTGAATAGACTTTCAAACACGTAGACGTAAGGAAATCTCTTGGAAATTCTGTATTATCCAAACAATGTAATCTGAAAAATGATCGAAAATATGATTTTTGCTGAAGTTAATTATATTTATCAGTATCTTTAATTAAACACAAGGTAAGTACGAATGCAATCGTCAACATGTTATTGACTCTAAAAAGATAATTTGCCACGTTCTCACACACGGGTTTATTGCTATAACATAAACAAATTAAATTTATCAACCTAAAATTTATGTTGGCTAAGATATTAGCAAAACAATTGTCATGCGGTCGAGTGCACGTACTACGTTCGTACGTACACTCGACCGTTGTAATGTTACTAAGTCATTACAATTAATAACTATCATAAAAATATCTTCACACGTCTCACACACGGCAGTCTGAACCCAAAGTAAGGAGTGCCTACAATAGTTCAGGTTGTGGTAACTGTTAAACGGTTGATAAACAAACTTATACATTTCTAAATTATTAACGTATTTTGACTGTCTCAGTAGAGCAGCTTGTGTTTACGACTGCTGCGCTTGAAGTCTCGGGTTCGCTCCCGGGTCGGACAAAGTATTAGTTTGAACTGTAAATATTTGTTTCGAGGTTTGGGTGTTTCCTATTTAAATTGAATATATTTACAAAAAAGAACATAAATGTATTATCAATAGTCTAGTAACCATCACACAAGCTCTGCTTAGTTTGGGACTTGATGACTTTGTGCGCCACACGCCCGAAATATTATCTCCAAATAAATTTTATAAAAAATACGATTATTATAAAGTAAATCACACATATAGAAGAAATTCACACCCAGACTATCGAAGCTAGCAGTAAAAATTACTAAAACAAATTAATACCGCTAGGCTAACAAGCCAGTCAAACTTAACAAATAAATAAATAAAAATGTGCTTCTACTGACATTGAAAAACCATTTCAATATAATATTCGCTGGCGAACACATAACTGCATCAACGTTCAAGGCGAACGTATTCAAACTTTTTACACAAATTTAAATTGAAACCTTGGCTTTGGTTCTTTAACTTCGGGATCTGGATGTCGTAATAACAGCTGTTCCCGGATCCCTCCTATGTCAGGCGCAGAGTGGTACACCGTGTAGTTTTAGTCGATCCAATTCCGACACACCAGCCCGTCGTAATCCACGGTGGAGTGACGGCCCGAGGGGGTGTCCACACGTTAAAAAAAATGGTTCTTTAACATCATAACAGCGTAGTATCAAATTCTTAAGTATGTGTTTGTAAACTGAAAAAACCACACAAATTTTTGAACAAAAATGATAACAGTACCAAAAATTTTGGGTGGTTTATTGAAAAATTATTTTTTACAATAAAACAGTTAAAGCATTTTTTTTTCTTTTAATAACAAGTATTGCCTCTGTGTGCCCTTATTACAGATTCTAATCGGTTCCACATACATTTGATTAGATTATTAAACGGTCTTGCTGCAAATTGTTCCATTGTTATGAAATTGCTGTTCTTAATGCTGCCACAGTTATGGACACGGGATTTGTCCCTTTTTTTTTTAAACTGTCCCAAACATGTTCAGTAGGATTGAGATCCAGGCTGCATGCTCGCCAATTTTTTTTTCTCGGTCGTCGTTGTTCCAGTTTTACCGGTAATAGGTCTCCTTTTGTAAAAAGCTGCCTCTATAAATCTTCACTGTACTCCAGCAAGCATAGACTGGTTTAAATTTAAATTTATAGCGATCGTTCGTTGATCGAAGCCTTCTTCGCACCAATGCCACAATTTAAGCGACTTGTACAAAGTATCCATATTTATGGTAACGAAACTTTTGTTGAATTATAAAGACTAATATTCAATACTATTACAATAACAAAAACAATAGTTTAACAATAATTTTAATCACCAGTGAAAAAAAAAACAAAAACAATTAATTTCAAACTTTACTCTAATAACACACGAGTTTGAGAACTAAGCATTTTTTTTCGCGGCTATGATTTTACTGTAAGGTTTTTTTTAATTTATTTTTTATGATTAATGGGCAGTCTGATTTAGTTTAATTTAAAAAGTTTGCATACTCATCATAAATTTTAATTCAAAAGTAATTCTGTATTTTGATGCAGCTTATGAGTCCATCTGTGCATATAAAGTGATATTTGACGTAAACACTTTTATTTCGACCAATAAGAATTAGTTTTAAATAATTTATTTGTATTTATTTGCTTTTTTAATAATTTGAAGGCCGTTTGCAAGTCTTCAAATAGTTTTGCATGAGGCAGTCCTGCATCGTTTAATAATTGCAATTTCCTAATTATTGTAATGTTATCCCAAATTAATTCATAATTTGAGTGTTATATTAAAGTTATTAACTATGAAATTATTTAGTGCTTTGTGTAAAATAAGCGAGTCAAACCGTAAAGTAATTATAGTTTCTAAAGGCCAAAACATACATTCAACACTTTGTATCATACGTTCAACATATTTCATGCATACTCCGTATAGTTGACAAATGAATACACGCACGAGGGGATATAAAAGATATCAGCCCGAACTGTTAGAAGTTTTAAAAATTCTGACACTCAACAAAATTATGAAGTAAGCAAAAAAATACTGGTGACCTGTATTATTAATGGAACTCGATACTACTATATAACAATACTTTTCTATTTAAATAAGTAGAATTATGCCTTTTTCTGCTCTCCCAATAAAATATTTTACCTTTAACTCTTAAATGGTTACAGCAATTAGTTATTTATGCCGCCTTTTATGTCATATTCAAGTAAAAATCTCATTACTGCATGTCATTTCCGTAAAATATGTTATATCAAACCATTTCATTTCAATTTTTTAATACTATAGTGACCAATTAAATATTTTCATACACATTATACACAGATGGTTCGTCTGTCGCCGGCCAGTGCAACAACAGTACAGTACAAGACGCTAATTGGGGGAACAATTAGCGCCAACTTTCCCAGTCTTGGGCAGTCCATGTTCATCCACTGACAACCATTTTCTTTAAGTCATTGGCCCATCGTACCGTGCGGCACCCTATACTGCGTACCAGTTTCACTCTGTAAATAGAACGGTGTAGTGGTTCAAATGATCACCCAGCTGCTTTCTACTGCGCTGAGTGTTGTGACTTCAAACCCTACATGGAACGGGACAGTACTTTATGTGATCCATAAATTTTTGATCTGAGTGTAGGTGTACTTTGTGTCCGTTTCATTTATGTTAGTAAGATTTCCCCTTGACACAGATATCGTTAGCGTTGGACTAGTGTAGTTATATAACGACTGCAGTGAGGACTCGGCTCAGCACACGCTAGCGGTTTGTTCCGCCTGGGCGGCGTAGCGTGGGGTCCTCACTGCAGTTATTGGAGGAGATCTCTCGCTACCGGCCGGGCCGAGCCGGGCGGCGGAGGCGCGTATACCAGCGCCTCATGCCGCCTTGAGTGTGACCGCAGGTGGACGGGATGGGTTTTCCCCTTCATCCGCTACAATGGCCAGCCGCGAGGAGGCGACGTCCACGTGTGCCGTACGTCGCCTAAAATAGAGAGTTTATCCGCAGATGGTGCCCGAGGTAGCGGGCAGGCGCTAGGAGGGATCTGGATGTCGTAATAGCAGCGGTTCCCGGATCCCTCCTATCTCAGGCGCAGAGTGGCACACCGTGTGGTTTTATTCGGTCCGATTCCGACACACCACCCCGCCGTAAACCCCGGTGGGGTGACGGCCCGAAGGGGTTTCCACACGTTAAAAAAAAAAAAAAAAAGTGTAGTTATATAAAAGAGAGGGCAGATATTATTAAAACTTCTTTTGTTTTACAAATAGTTTTTTATGAACTATATTGTCTAAGAACAATAGGAACATCTAGACTAGACCAGAAACAGTAATTAGCACTTTAGCCGCCTACAATAGAATTTGTCGTTCTGAAAAGTCGAACAGTTTTGTCAATTGAACCCGGATCTAACAATACCTGACATAAACAATTTACTTGTTTATATTATATAATGTTTTATCTCGATTACCATTATATTTATTTTGCTTATTACTGATATGTTTTATCGTTTTAAATTATAATAACAAATAAAACAATTACTTCAAGATCTATATCTAGCAGCTACTCGTTATACGTACAGAAAATTAAATATCGATATCTATATTTTATATCATTACGTCTTTTTGAACCTTTGTACGGTCTCAGTCATAAATCCAATCTCACTTTCACGAAGTTATAGCATTATAAAATTAACTTAACAAGACTTACGACCTTCTTCTTTTAACGTATATTACATGCACATACACATGCTACTTGCGTGTGTGTAATAACTAATTAAACGTCAAAGAATACAAATTGTTTAAGATTTTAATGAAAAGTTGAGGGTAGATTTGAAACAATATGAACATACTGACTGCGGTTTATATTATCTAAAACACTGGGCATATGAAACCATACAATTAAGACGAATCTAGCAATTCTTTAAAAGCTAATTTCTTTAATAATCCATGAAACCACTTGGGATACAGAACGTGCCAAAGAGATAAACATTCAAATATATACTCGAAAACCACGAGCCTCCTTCTGATGCAGTTGCATGAAAACCTTGAAAAATAGGTGATAAGAACTTCAGCATGCTCCAGTCTCCGCTAGCGCTACAGAATTACTTGGATAGATAGTGCACCAACCCCCATGTTCTCTCATTCGCCATTTTTCGAGTTTTATTATTTCTTCGTTCTTCGTAATCAATGAAAAATTATTACAAAAAAAACTATACCAAGCATTTTTATTAGTACCTAATACCTTTTCGAAATACCATATAACCTTATTCGATATAACACTATTTATTCTTCGGGAAGATGGGTGACATGTTCAAAATTACAAGGGGATGACATTCAGGCTAAATAGTGTAGTATGACGTGTTATTGCCATTAAAATAATCGTAGGTAAACTCGCATTGTTTAGAATGTATCACAGATGTCATTATGTACATCGTATACAGGCGTATGATTCCAATAACTATTTTATGGACTTTTCAAAATAAAGTTGTGACTAACGCTTGAAAAGTTAACAACTTTTATTCTTTAAAGTTTCATTATAATATGCGATATTAACAAATATTGATATGAATTATTTAACGAAAGCAAAACGTGAAATGAAAAGTTGCTATTTTATAAAACTTTTTATGTCTTACATACGCGGGGTAACGGATTAATACGGAGTGTCACCAACCCTTCTCATCCCATGGGCGTCATAAAAGGTGACTAAGACTAAACTACGCAAGAGAACATTACAAAGAGAAGAAAAACTTGATACCAACTGTATACCAACCAGTTTTGCAAGCGTCGTATAACCTCATAACCTCTTTTCTAAGAAGAGATCTATGTCCAGCAGTGGACCGTTAAAGTCTGTTGATGTGATGATGATGTGGCGATGACAACTTTTCAAAAAACGGTAGATTTTGACATTTGGACGATAATAAACTAATTTTCATTTTCTTGAGATCATTTGAAGTAGTCTTATTTACTTAATTTCACGGTCTTCGTACAGGCCATCCTTTGGGGTGTAGTTTATACTTTGTAGTAGAGGTTCGAAGACGGTTCGTGAATTGTCTTCGAGTAGTTTTTTTTTTGTATAAAAATTTTTGTTGGTGAGGGATGAGACCCATAGGAGTTAAAATGACGATGCTTTCCTGTAACAATAATTTTCATTTTGTGACATTTATTTGAATAGGAAAATCCATGATTTTTCTAGTCCAGACAACATTGTATCGGACTCAAACACTGTCTATTCACTACGGATAATAATCCGTATTTTTTTTTTTTGTGCTAGGATAACCTTTTGTGAGCCATCAACACCACCAAGGTTTTATGCTCTCTTACTTACTCTTCCAGCCAGTTGAATAAGGATCGTAAACCTTTTTAAAAATTCGCATTCGCAAGGATCGCAACCCTATTTAAAAAATTCTTAATTCAAAAATAAAGATAATTATTATTAATAATAGTTAATTTTCAACGAGCTTTTTGACAATTTAAAATTGAATAATTTATGAAATCGAAAACACAAACGTTTCGAAATCCCGTTCGAGCATACTCCATTAAAACAGGGAAAACATCCTCCAAATAGGGTTTTAGTGCTGGATGTGTCTTCGGATTCTTTAAACCATTTTTCAAGTCGTCAATATTCCACTTAGAAATATCTAAACCTGGTTCAGATACCTCAATATGACGCTGTAAGTAAATAATTCAAACTTTAATTATCATAATTTAATAATGGTGATGAATAAATAAAACAGGATGGGTACAAACTGCTTCATTTGAAGAAAATAGTCGATAATCTGTGTCTTTCAATAAATGATGTAACATCTAATTTCATCTAAAGGTTGTAGAGCCACACTGATTTCAATATAAACGGGCCGGTTCGACCGGGGAAGTACCTTCTAATAGAAAACCAACCTAAAGCGACAGCATCTGTGTTGTCGAGTTTTACTAGTGAGTGTGAGATCTGAGGCCCATTGATGCACGGATTGTCGCCTCTGTTATCATGGTAAGAGTGTGAGCCTTACACCGCTACGATGACTGTTATGACTTTTACGTCCCCAAACGTTTCCTATTCGTTTACTTTCGCTTAAAAAAATTGCTTGCTATTTAGGTCATTGACACTTTACCTACAACCTCCAAGAATGGTTTATCTAGTCTTAGTCCTGTACCTGTGCCTCTCCTTCTTCCCTTCTACTAAGCAGTATACTGTAGGCAGTAGAAATAGCGTTTTCCTTCGCAAAATCCCGAGCTTCTTCGCTTGTCTTTATATTATCAAAATTATCAAAATATTGCAGTGGTTTAGGGTTTTGCGCTTCTAACTCTTCTAAAGTCCATTTAGACTGACCAGAAGGCGAAGGGATGACTATTTGTGCGGCGTTCTAAAATAAATGAGGTTTTAGATAAGAACTGTATTACATCAAAAATACTTAGAAACTGTATATGTTTTCTTATATCTATTATAGTATAGAGTATTATTTTCTATTTTATGGTAAGTATTATTATTATTTATTATTTGATACTGAACTTTTAAGTAATTGATGAATTGCAATCAAAATTACAAGTATGCGATAGCTCAAGTGAATAAAAAATAACACAAATCATAAAGTACATTAAAACACCTTCTTATCAATATTACTGGCGTTTAGTATTTAATACAAAGGGTCAGAAAGAAGAAACTAACAGTAATATTTAACTTAAACATGAAAATCAAAATGAAACAGATATAATTATTTCTAATACATTCGGATTATCTTCTCCATAAGCCGCCGCCATTTCATATTTAGCGTCTTCAAGGTACTCTAACTCTTCTAGAGTTATTCTCCTTGAGTTATTTCCAGTTGCAAACATTAATTCTGGGAACGTCCAGGTCTTTACCACAGGGTCACTAGTTGCCTTTGCTAAGAATATCAGTAAGATTCTCAATGCCTTCATCGGTCTGTGGGTAGGAGAAAAATGTCCAACGTTAAATATATAATCTAAATATAATAGTGACAATAATTTTATCTACTTTTAGTTATCCTTCATACAACAACATAAAAAAAACTAAAAAAAAAAATTTTCTAATTGAGCAATGCTAATAGGACCATTTTTTTTAATTTTTGATTAAAAAAATCTGCTTTAAAAACAATCGGATGTTAAAAACAGCATAAATAATTGATTACATTTACATACGTACTTACATTTTTTCTACCTAAACAGATCAGTTGGTTTTATTTTATAATTCGACTATAAAAATCAACCAAATATCAATTATAAAATAAACATTTATTCTAATTTTTTACAATCTTCTATACAATTTTTGCTTTTTAATTTTTGATCACCTTTTAAAGTCAGTGCCTCAGGTACAAGGCCGCAAGGCCGAAGTAGTTAGATTAATATCACCTCTCGTCACTAGATAGCGCTATCTACATTCTTTAGCACCTCCTGTTTCGAAATTAGCTAAAAACAACAAAAATAAATTTGCAAAGCAGTGCATTAAACAAGTTACAGAGGTTATTATTGCTACATAAAGTCATTTGTCATGAACACTGCGCTAACACTGTATTATTGTAAATGTTGATGACGATATAGTTCTATTCAGTCACGGCAGCCAGTCTCGACGGAGACCAACCAGGAGATATTATACTGCAAAAGTCCGTTCGCAAATACAGGTGCACTCTCTGTTCCCTCACTTTCACAATCCAATGGGATGTTTTCTGACACGACCGGTGAGAGATCAGGGGCATAATCGATGGCTTTACGTCCTCTTCGAAGCACGGAGCTTAAGGCCCCAACTTCCAAACTCCACTACTATTATTAAATATTTCTGTAACCAGAACAACTTAATAACACTTTAACCCGACACGGAAATCGAACCCGTAATTTACAAATACTTTGGAATCAACCTGAGACCTGATTACAAATTTTTACTTTATACCATATACAAACAACGATTACAACTCGAAACAAGAAAAAACTCGTACCATTTTGCAATGAATTGAAAGACTTTGTAAATTGATGAATAGGATGACGAACGATAGAAATCTTCTTGCAATCTCACATAAATTTTAAACAAGGATAGGAAGATTTTTTTTAAACTAGGGTCCGTATTTATATAGTTCGGCTGTTAATTAAAATAAACAATGAATTTAAATGTTCTGATGATGACATTAAGTAGTTTTTAAATTTACTCTGTAACCTCTGAGAACGGCTGCTAGACTGCCACCTACTAGACTGTGGACTGGCATGTACCCTTAAGGTAAACATCTATATTGTCTAATATAATCTAAGATAAATAAGACAATCTCATTACCTCGTTGAGAAAATGCTCAAAATAAAGAAAATAAATCTTTTTTTAGAATATTTGCGACGAATTTGCGACGACGAAAGGGCTACAAGGCTTACTGTGCTACCGAGCATTTGCTAATAATTTCGTTAAGATGTTAACTTTTAATAACGTTGAAAACACTTATCACGTACAAAAACAAACATTAAAACAAATTGTGATGTAAGATAATGTAAGTGTAAGTGACAAGAGATTTCAATCTAAATTAGATTGAAATGTGTTGTTGGATAAGACAAATATTTATTTAATTTTTCCTACACATTACTTAAAAGCAATTGCTTTTTTTAAATACACTCACAATAAATAGATATTAGTATCGTTATGTCAAATAATTATCTTATCTTTTTAATACATGCGATAGATTTAGGTATTCGCACAGAATTAAATCACAGTAAAGTTCATTATCAAAATCATGTCGAGTACTTTGTTGAAAAAAAAAACAATCGAAGCGGATCAAATAACTATTTAAATTGATAAAGTAATTATTTAAATAGATAAATCAAATACACTACGACAATGATTACTCAGTTCAGATATTATAAAGGCACGGCTCGATTAACACAAATACTAACTTTTCTAATATCCGTTGTCATTATTTCTGGCATCCATGAATACTTTTAAAATATGTCTGACAGGTTCAAAGGACACAAATTTTATATGCTCCTCAAGGAACTTTGTTCCTAGATCGACACGACTTCCAAACCTTTAAAAAGAGAGCATACTACGTCTTGAAACCGAATGTATGTACATACATACATATACCAATTTGCAGCCATCAAATAACCCCTTTGCTTACTGTGTCGTACATCATACCAGAAAAAAAAATTACTACAATATACTAAGACAATATAAATAGTTTATTAAGAATAAGGTTTAATGCCATAGAAACAAAGCGTGCAAAACATCGTAAAGTATGATTAAAGGTATAAGTAACATTAACAATTGCAACTTCGGAATAACATGACTAGCACGCTGACGTCAGCCTCAAAAGAACGCTGCGCTACTATTTTGTTACTCGATCTGGATGTCGTAATAACAGCTGTTCCCGGATCCCTCCTATGTCAGGCGTAGAGTGGCACACCGCGTGGTTTTAGTCGGTCCGATTCCGACACATCACCCCGCCGTAAACTTCGGTGGGGTGACGGCCCAAGGTGGCTTCCGAAGGTTAAAAAAAAAACAAAATTATTTTGTTGCTTAGTAAATCGATCCTTTAGTGTATGCGTCAAACTGTTATGTAAATGATAATAGATAGGATGCACATGACTAAAATCTTCGTTTTGATGCATTGCAGTAACGGTGACTAATTGGCTTGACGTAAAATATTTTTCTTGAGACTAATTAAGATAAGATTAATTTAGATTATCAATGGTTTTAATTGATGCTTACGGAAGTAGTCTCACGTATTGATGGACCCTCTTCACTTCTAATTACTAATTAAAGCCTCATGTATTATTTGGACTACCTAAAGTCCTTCTTCTTTCATGAGACACAAAAAGAAGCAAACGAAACAGCATTAATAAAATAAAAAGGAAAATTATACAGATTTATTGAATTCTGTATTAGTAAGTTGGTGTACTTCTCACAAATAATGTTATGAGGCCTATCCTGAAGTGGTATTTGAAACATCTTGAAAGAAATAAATTTCAAAAAATTTTTAAATTACAAGTAACAAAAACAGACAGAAGCTTAAAAATATGGAACAAACTGCAATTAGCATTGTATTTATTTTACGATACCTTCAACTTTGTTCGTAAAATTTGATGATGTAAAAACTTGAAAACTCAACTAAGAACTCACTTCCAGATTTCAGTTTTTTCAGAGATTTCCAGTTAGTTTATTCCGTCCGTATATATTTAACCTACATTCTCAGTTTTCTTTTTTTAATAGTTCACTTTATTTTACATATATCGTAAAAGTCTATAACTACAATGTAACCGTAAAATTTTATTTTCATTCTAATACAACACCTCGTTTAAAAATAAAATATTTCTTTATAATCGTTACATAATTTACTTACATATATGGCGCGAAAATCAATTTGTTTTATATACAAACCACTTTAGCAACTGGCAATAAAACGAATTTAAACACAACATGATAATAGAAAAATGAATCATTTGCCTTTATAAAAAATATATTGAAAGTGGAATATTGAGAATTCAGTCAAGTTTATTGAGCTAATCTGCATTTCGGTCGATATATGTAATAAACATTAACGTAGTCGAAAAATGTAACCAAAATCTGCACAAGCATCACCTTTTGCCTTAGACAAAATCAAAATTGTCATTCGGAAAAAAAATCGCAGGTCTTTAGTGATCATCTGGTAGATACTTAAGACCTGCGTATGCTAGTTCATTAAAAAAGGGTTTCATTCTAAAGAAAATAGTATCAGTGGTCAAAATTCTATACTGCAACAAGACCTTGCTTAGTTGTAGCAGCTAAGCAACTGGTCTTTTTAATACCTCCTCTACACTACTCACGAAGTTGGAGGATGTTAGACGAATACACAACAGTGTAAAAAGGCAGTTCGGCTTACCTCGTCAAACTTTATCTCACCTCGATCGACTTTCCTGGGTAATTCACCGAGGAACTTCACAAGTAGTATAGAGGAGGCATAAAAATTGTTGTAAGTGTTGGTATCGCTATCAATCACTGGTACCCTAACTTTCTCTCCCTGTATATTTTCTTTATATACAAAGACTGCTTCTATTGCTAAAATGATGATGATGACGCTCATGTATTTTTAAACATGATAATATTTTTTTACTTCAGATTACTGAATGCGCTGGCGATTTCCAACGATATTGCCAACAGTATGCCGTAACAGGGACAGTCTTTATACCCACAACGCACAGGTGCAACACAGCACCGATCTCCCAATGCTCCGCTCGAAAGCTGGATTGGACGTCCTACAGATTAACTTCAAACATACCCTATGCTAATCTGTTTGGCTAGTGTAGTATAATAGGTTAAAACCTGCTTTCTTAGGAGAGAACTATGCCCAACAATGAACTGCTAAAAGCTGTTCATGTAAACTTTTTACTGGTTATTTGAAATTGAAACAGTATCTGATTTTTTTTTATTTTTTTACAACATTTATTTACAATAAAACTAACATGTAGTGCATTCACAAAAATCACAATAGTGTGTAACAAACTTTTATTTTTTTTCTGTATTAAGGGCCTACCAAAGTGACTCTACTCTGCCTGATGGAAAGCATGAATAGAATCCAAGAGTTATGGTCACCATACTCATTAGAATTGCAGACAATGCAGTATGGTGACTCACACTATGGCGGCCTTGTGAGATGCTTTTTCACACCCCGCTTGGGGACGTAAAAGGCATGACAGTCATCGTGACAGTGTAAGACTCACACAGTTACCACGATAACTGTCACCCTTGCATCAATGGGGGGAAACAAACAAACAACAAGCAAACAAACCTTATAGGCAAATACATCATGCTAATTACATATTAATTACCTTATCTATCTTCTTTGTAAACACAAAACAAGGAAAAAGTCAAAGAAATACCTAAACGGCAGATAAAGCAGTGGGAACTATAAAATGCAACGTAATGCGATGTATGTCTGACAACAGATTCACAGAAAGTTCATAACAACTGTGTGTGTGGGTGTAGATACTCATGCCTGAACCGTGACTGTATGTTTGTATCTATGTGTATTTTTGCGTATGTATAATTTATGTGTGTATTTTTATATTTTCTGAGAGGTTATTAATGACGTTGCTGCAGCTATTGACAATTAACACAATCTTGCGTACGGTGAATTTATCCCTAATACTGTTCTCAGCGGTGGACAAAGTGGAGTAATAGTATTTCTTTGTATCCTGACAGGAGAACGAAAATTGAAAAGGGCGAAAACACGTGAAGAGTCAATTTTATGTTTTAAAATTTTAATTGCATGCGTTGTGTTCTGCAATGTTTGTGATTTTCTAGCGTTAACATATTAAAGTGTTTCTGTCTTTTATCATAAGACCGAATCTGTCTACACAAGTCGCTAAAATACACCAAGTACCAAAAAAGCGTTTCTGCTCACTGTCCAAACGCAACGAGTGTACTGGATAATGTGGCCACCGGACTACGCTACCACATTTTAAGTGGTTTTGAATAAGGATGTTATACAAAATTATTTTCGTCTTAGTATTTCTGAAAGGTCTACAGTTTCTTATGACAAAACCCGATAATGTTGAAGAAACTGATTATGTTATTAATATGTGAGGTGAATGTTAATTTTGAATCATACAATATTCTAAGATCACGAATAGTATCGACTTCGTCAAGTTTATATGAATTAAATAGTAATCAGATTTTAATAGCTAATAGCCAAACTTACCAGAAAAAAAGAACGGTGTTCTTTAGAATCTAAAGCATAGATTCCCAAAATGGTCCAGCTAGATCCCCCAAGGGTCCACATGTGACTCGTAGAGGATCTGCTTGGCGTGACAAAAAACGATTTTGCGGACATTTATGTGGGGGTCCATAAAAATTCATCTGCTTTCGATAGTGAAGAACTAAAAGGTTTACTTGACTTCAGCGACTGTTACGTATAAGAACTTGCATATAGTTGTTCTTGTTTTAAAGATAAACGTTACTCATTTATTGAATTCCCAAAAGAAAAGTAAAGTGAGTGTTTGCTTGCTGTAAAAAAAAATCTAACTATCTGATACTTTGTGAGGAACTGGTGAAACTGGCCCTAAATATTTTTAAATTCTTGATTGATATGTGTATTTAACATCAATTTTTCTTAAACAATATAAAATTGTATTCGTACGATAATCTATACATTATTTTAGTTGTGTCTTAAAATAGGAATTGTAAAGAACTTAAATTGAAAAAAATACAATTTTTATAGAACGAGATAAATACTGAAATAGGATCACCTAATACACATTCCTTGACTTCGACTTCAGAAATTTCAAAAAATTTTAAAATCTTAGCTGAGAAAGATAATCACATCGACAAGGTTTGACTATTTAATAGTTTTAATATCTTATTTAGATTGAAATTTTACAGGTAGTAAAGTCTTTTTAATGATGGACGTTGCGGATACTAGGTTCTTTTAACAGAAGAATAATATTATAATAGTTTGTTACTAACAATTTATATGGAAGATCAGATCAGCTGTTAAAATGACAACATGTTACCGTAGAATGTGTCGCTACGCTATTTTGAACGGTGATTACAAGGTACTTTTTTTTTTTTTTTTTTTTTTTTTTTTTTTTTTTTTTTTTTTTTACGTGTGGAAACCCCCTCGGGCCGTCACCCCACCGGGGTTTACGGGGGGGTGGTGTGTCGGAATCGGACCGACTAAAACCACACGGTGTGCCACTCTGCGCCTGACATAGGAGGGACCGGGAACAGCTGTTATTACGACATCCAGATCCCTCCTAGCGCCTGCCCGCTACCTCGGGCACCATCTGCGGATAAACTCTCTATTTCAGGCGACGCACGGCACACACGGACGTCGCCTCCTCGCGGCTGGCCATTGTAGCGGATGGAGGGGAAAACCCGTCCCGTCCACCCGCAGCCACACTCAAGGCGGCATGAGGCGCTGGTATGCGCGCCTCCGCCGCCCGGCTCGCCGGCGGCGAATTGGGTCCGAGTGGATATCGTCCTCCCGGGCCTTCTCCGCCGCCTCCTTCCGCGAAATTACGTCTTCGCAGAAGGTTGCGACCGCGGTAAAACAACTGTCGCTACCGGCCATGGAGCGTATGACGGCCGGTAGCGAGAGATCTCCTCCAATAACTGCAGTGAGGACCCCACGCTGCGCCGCCCAGGCGGAACAAACCGCTAGCGTGTGTTGAGCCGAGTCCTCACTGCAGTCGCAGTGGTGACAGGCGGGACTCAATTCCCTCCTGGCGACCGAGTGCAGATACTTCCCGAAGCAACCGTGCCCGGAAAGAACCTGCGTCAGTCGGAAGGAAAGGGTCCCGTGCTGCCGCCCTGCCCACTCGGCGATGACCGGCTGGAGAGCCTCCACGGCGGCAAAGCCAGCACGTGGAGCCTCCAGCCGGGACGACCAACGAGCCATCGTGGCGCGACGAGCGGCCTCTCGCCACTCGCGTATCTCTTCGGGCGGGGGCCGTATGCCGCTACCCGCCCGGAAGTCAGCCATCCGCCGATAAACTTCGGCGAGCACTTCCGCCTCCAAATCCCACGGGGGAGTTCCGGCCAAGGCACAAGCCGCCTCCGTCGATACGGTGCGGTAACCGCGTATGGCTCTAACCGCCAATATCCTCTGAGGGCGCCAGAGGCGAGCCCTATTCTGGGCGGTCAGAGCCGCCGCCCACACCGGTGCACCATATAGCGCCATTGACCGAACAACCCCCGTGTATAGCCGTCTCGTCGCGACGCTAGCTCCACCCAAATTGGGCAAAATTCGCCCAAGAGCAGAGGCAGCGCCGACCAGCTTTGGAGTAAGCTGTCGGAAGTGCTCGTCGAAGAGCCACCTGCCGTCGAGGATCAGGCCCAGATACTTCATCTGGGCCTTAATCGGTACGAGGACCGAATTGACTACGATGGAGGCGCCGGGGGGTGGACCACGACGGGGCCCATGAAACAAAAGAGCTTCCGTTTTGTCTAGGGCCACCCGTAAACCCAGCGCCTCAATGCGTCCGACCACCAAAGAGACTCCCACGGTGGCCAGGCGCGCCGCCTCTTGAAAGCTAACTCCCCGGGCCGTGACCAATGTGTCATCGGCGTAACAAATTACGCCCAGCCCGGGGGGAAGACGACCTCGAAGAGCCCAGTCGTATCCCATATTCCACAGGAGTGGTCCGAGGACGGACCCCTGTGGAACACCGCACGACATGGGCCGCCGCCTCAGAATACCATCTCGGTCCTCGTACACGACGGTACGCTCCTCAAGATAGTCTGCCACAAGCCGCCTCAGGTACTCTGGCACCCCGTGGTAGTGGAGTGCTTCCCTGATGCAGCTAAATGGCAGACTATTAAATGCGTTGGCGATGTCCAACGACACCGCCAACAGCACGCTGCCACAGCTCACCGCCTCTTCGGTAACGGCCCTCAGGCGCAGCACGGCATCGACCGTCGAACGCCCCGCTCGAAAACCAAATTGGGCGTCCGACAGATCGGGGCCCACCTCGCAGAGGTGCCGGACGATGCGGGCAGAGATTATCCTCTCAAACAGTTTGCCCGCCTCGTCCAGCAACACGATGGGCCTATAGGCCGCTACCGAATCGGCAGGCCGTCCCGGCTTCCTCAATAGGACCAGCTTCCCGCTTTTCCAGCACTCAGGGAAGCGTCCGGACGACAAGCTAGCGTCCAAGACTTCCCTGAGGCGGTCCGACATGTGTTCGAGGGCACGGGCCAACACACGGGCAGGTATCCCGTCTGGCCCAGGGGCGGTGTTCTTAGAGCGGATCCGTAGAACAACCGCCCCTACCTCCGATTCCCTGACGGGCGGAACATTGTCCTCGTTCTCCCCGTCGTCTTCGACCATGAAGGCCATCGACGGGGGTGTATGATCCACCCGCTGCGGGAAAAGGCCCTCGACCACTTCCCGCAGGAAGCTGGGCTGGAGTGTCTCTGTAAGGGGGGGGCCCAACGTGCGGAGCTTTTGTCGCGCCGCACGATAAGGGCGACCCCAGGGGTCACGATCGAGACCCTCCAGCATTTCCTTTCTCTTCATTTCTTTGGCGCGGCTGATGGCCAGCTTCAGAGTTTTCCGCGCCTCTCGGTACTCCTCATGAAGCTGGTCCTCCTCGCCTTCTTCGCGGTGTCGCCGCCGACTACGGGTGTAGGACCTCCGGGCACGAGTACAGGCCGCACGGAGGTCCGCCAACTCTTGGGACCACCAGTAAACCTCCTTCCGTGGAGGCCGGCAACCTCGGATGCGGGGCATGGCCGCATCACATATCTGCGCAATGGCATCGCAGAAGCGACCAGCCCCCATGTCGACCTCCTCGGTCGGGGCCTGCGGAGACAGCCAAGAGTGAATAATGGCCGCCTCCTCTAGTAGGTCCCTATTTAATTTGGCTACAGCCCACCGCGGAAAGCGAGAAGAACGCCGCGCCGCGTGACCCCTACTGGCGTCCCGGGACCGGGAGAGCTCAAATCGGATATAGAGATGATCCGAGAGCGTCTCAACCTCTTCCAGGACACGCCAGTTCCTTACTCGTGCGGCGAGGGCAGGGGTAGCGAACGAAAGGTCCACTATCGACCCTCCCTGCTGTCGCACACACGTGTTGGTGGAGCCCCTGTTTAGTAAACAGAGGCCCACCGAGGCCGCCCACTCCTCTACGGCCTCGCCCCTAGCGTCCGTCCTGGGGGAACCCCACGCAACGGACTTTGCGTTGAAGTCCCCCAGCACAAGGACGTGCCCAGACATTAGTCGCCGCATCGAGATCTCCAGGCTGTTGAGGAAGACCTCGAAGTCGCTCAAACTCCGGTTAGGGGAGAAATACACACCGTATACGGTAATCTCCCCCCACTCAGCAGCAACATATCCAGTGCCCTTGTCTCTTAGCGACAAGGGCGGGGAATGAGCCGCTGTGGAGCCGACGACTGCCACGGAACCGTCCCGGTCACCCAACCAGTTTGGACGGGGAGGAACGTAGTAGGGTTCCGCGGCTACGGCAACACCGATCGACCACTGTGCCATGGTTTGCAGGAAAAGGTCCTGCGCCGCGGCACAGTGGTTCAGGTTAGTCTGGACAAGGAGGTTGGAGACTTGGGCCATTACTCGACCGTCTCTACAGCCTCCTCCATGGGCGACGGCATAGACGCACGAACGACGTCAGAAGCAGCCTGGGCCGACTGGCTAGCCCCTGACGCCTGCCGAGAACTGCGGGGAGGTTTGCAACCCCCCTGCCCAATCTGGTGATTGGTGGGTTTGTTACCCGCCGCACACACGGGGCAGTGAGGGGCAGCAGAACAATCTGCCGCCTTGTGACCCGATCGACCGCAGCGGAAACAAAGTCCGCTGCAGTCAAAACAGCTGTCGCATTTGATGCGGGTGTGTCCCACGCCCAGGCATTTGAAACACCTCATCGGTCTCGCCGCCAGAACTGTGACTTTGGCGTTTACGAAACCGATGAGTATCTTGCCAGCGTCGCCCAAAACTTTGGCTGACGCTACGGGACAACTTAACCACACTGCGCCAAGGCCCCCTGGGCCGGGGCGGATGGTGCCAACCCTGATGTTATCCGTGTTGCATCCAGTCCTCTCCCGAACTGCAACACGGACATCGTCGGCCGTTATTGAGTCGTCCAGGCCTGAAATGCGCAGTTCTGCGCACTTTGTAGGCCTGGCGATCTTGACACCATCCGTAGGTGCAAACATGTTTCGCAGTTTCTCGGCAATCGAATCTGCTGTTTTTGCGCCTTCAGCCCCGGGGAACTCCAGGACTCGAGCTCCCGTTTGGGCGAGGCGCAACCTGACCCCTACCGTCCCGAAATCAGTGGCGAGACTATCCCGAGCCTTCTTGAATAAAGTCGCATAGGACAGTCCGCCACTTGCCGCCTCCGGCGATACGGTAACCACTATAGCCGCGGTTTTTGGCGGCTTTAGCTTCCGTGGCTTCTTGGTAGCTATTGCCACCGATGGCGACTGCGGGGTAGGAGCTGCTTTCTGGGCAGCCTTTTTACCCCGCTTTCGGGACTTCTTCTTAGCCCCTCCGACCAATTGCCAACCGTCATTGGAGAGGGCAGATGTGGAGGGATCAGGTGTAGGTGTTGGAGTGGGGAGCGGAGGAAATTTTGCTCCACTCTTTACCGCCGTCTTATTCCCTGTAACCGGTGCAACCATCTTGGTTGTTGACTTGGCCGCCTGTTGTGTCCTCGTGGCAACAGCAGGTGCAGACACTGACACCGCTGTCGCATACGATTTGCGACCACTCGCGACAGACAGCGGAGTCGAAACTGATGAGGCCTTTCGCCTGTCTGCAGCAAGTGATGGCCGCATAATAGGGGCAGGAGGCAGTCTCGCTTCCAGGCCTGCGAGACGTCCATCCAGCATATGCCACACTGCGTCCAAAATTTGACGCAAGTGTGCGTCACTGACGTCACTGGGACCGGTAGTGGAGGCAGGTTGCTTCGAAGCCATGTCCTGCAGTATTGGGATGTCCACCTGTGCCCGAAATTGGGCAAACTGGGCACTCAACTCCGCCACCTGCCCCGTCAGACATTCGTTAGCTGCCTGAAGGCGAGCTACATCCCCGACGAGGGTCTCAACAACCCCAGCAATGGCAGATGAGGAGTCCTTAAGAGCCCTCACGAAAGAGCTCTTAAGGTTCCGTGACTTGGTAGCCACCTTTTGGATGATGGCCACCCCGGCATTTACTGTCTCCTGCAAAGAAACAGTTGTTTGGGAGACAGAACCCCCTTCCACCGGCTCTCGAATCTTCTGCAGGAGATCTGCAATCTCCTCCTCTGCTGCACTTTCGCCCTCCGCTCGAACCCGCCTATAGGTTTCTGCCTTAGAAAAGACAGAACCAGACGGAGCCAAGGTCGATGTTCGCGACCTACCTCTACGGCTACTGCCCACTTTGGGAGGTAGCATTTCTTGGGATGTGTCACTCGCCTCATCCCTGGAGCGTGATTACAAGGTACTTGAGCTAATCTTGAGTACATCCATGATTTGCACGTATTGTTCTATTTATAATTTATTTTCACCTAGGCATCTTTCTATACTTATTATTTCTATAATATAATTTAGATATTTCACATCCACCAGATGTCACGCGACATTTAAAATAAATGCAAAATTAAAAATAAAATTACAATAACATTAATCCAAAACAAACACGTCGTCGGGTTTGTAAAATTTGAAGGTTTATATCGATTTCACTAGAATCCCTTCGTCAAATACTGAAATAGTAGTAGTTTGACCAATCTGGGAGTATACCCTTTCGAATTCAAAAAAACACGGTCTCCACATGACAGAGATATCGAGTAAAAATAGTTAAATAAAAATATTTAAAAAAATACAGCCGAATTGAAAACTGCCTGCTTTTTCTGAAGTCGATTAAAAATGTACACTATTTGTAGAACAACAAAGCTATTGAAATGAAAGCATCGAAGGGAGTACCAACAATTATGCTGAACCAAATACAAGTTTTAAGGAGTTACGTCACGGTACTACACAGCATAATACGTAAGTACGAGAAGTAATTCGTTGATAACGGAGGCAATCAGGTTTGTATATTTAATATACTTAAGTATTAGCCCTTTATTTTATGAAATAGTTAATTAAAACCTATAAATTTGAACCTTCGTTTCATTTTTTTATTATTATTTAAGATCTACATTAGAGGAGGATGGAGCGGCTCGTGACTGAGTGGTAACCGCGTAGGTTATCATTTTGCAAAGTCAAGCAGTTTTAACCAAGTTACAGGTTATGATAGATGACCATTCTATATTATTATATATATATATAATATTGACACTCCTCCTTACCTTGGGTAGCACGTTGGGCGATCTATAAACGTGTTTGAAAACCGTTATGGGTAGTTGGACCCCCAAAAGTCTGACGACAAACTTTTGCCAGAATTTCGATATCACTTCATACTTAGACTGAGGAAGTCTGATGACTGTCGCTACACGTAAATAATCAAAATTCAGCCGTGCCGTCAGCAGGTTTTAAGCTGAATCCAATTAAATTCAGGAAAAAAGGCTCGGAAGAAAGAATTGATCTACATTAACAAATATTCAAGAACTCTAAATTGAAATCTATACATTAAGTCAGTAATGGTTATAGTTTATTTTCTAGCTATCTTAAAGAAACGACGCTGTCAAACCGAAGCTTAAGGCTTTCAATAACCAAACCTGAATGTAGAAAGAGTATTTAGACTATGAAGAGATTAAGATCTAAATATTTTGATTTCATTTTTCTCTGTCATATGATTTATAAACTTGTTTTTAACAACAATCGGAAATTATAACATAAAATATTGCAGTTATTTATCTAAAGTTTTCTTTGTTTGTATGTTTGTTTTTAGTAATTTATATATATTTAGTTGTATCGTATTAAATTTATTATTGTATTTTGTTCTACACTCCTCCAAAAGTGTTATGTAGATGTATAACACATATCATAGTCTGTTGGAGTGCAACCCACACGCTTATTGATAAACACAAACCTAGTACAATATGTTATTTCAATATTTAGTTTATCTTTTGTATAATCAGGTTTTTTTATTGATTAAAAATTAAATATATGTTATTATTAATACATAGATCAATGATTTTATTAGGATATCGTTAATTGTAGTTATCTTGTTTTTTTATGATGACGTACTCCTAGCCGATTTAGTCCACGGCGGCCAGCCTCAACTGAGACCAACCGATTACGCAGGAGATACGACAGGGCACAAGTGTGGGCGCAAACACAGATGAATTGCCATAATCCCATGGGACGGCTATCCGAATATATTACGTGCTCACCGAGACATGGGGAATAGACTTCTGAAACCCGGTTGTTATTAGTCATTTCTATAATCAACAAAACTCATTAAAATTTTTTCGGCCTGATCGGAACCTAGCCTAAGTCGAAGTCAATCGGCAGTCGCATACGTTAATTGCTAGGTCATAATACATTAGATTTCGATAAAAGATATTCTCTACTACCGAATCACGAAAAGGAATTGTGTTTGATAATAAATACAAACACAAATATATATTTAGAAAATATACACACAGAACAAAACATACTATATCAATAAAATGACTTGATTATAAGGGAATCTCTGCTAGCTCTCTTGTAAAATTCTCTGACCTTGCCTTTAAATGTATCATTTTTAATCTCACACATGCTGCCTGAAAAGCAAATTCCAACAGACGGCAATAGACCCATTACTGTTAATGGTATGACCACGCAACGTCTGTCATTATTTACTTGCAAAGGTAGTGATATTTTTAGTACGGGTACACACCCATACTAAAAAAATATCTCCATATTTGCACTAATGTATTGATTACGAAAAAGACTGTTACTATTTTGACGACGAATTGAACTTTGGTAAAATACGGACTTTTTCATACTAAAATACTAATGATGTTTCACTTTATCCTATAAAAATATATACATCAATGACATTACGATGGTCCACATATGATTGATCCATCAAATACTAACTTTCATTCCTTATGTTACCCCCTTCAAACAGAATGTCTTTAATCGGACCTACCTATTGTTATTAATTTGCAAAAAGTATCTTTTAAAAAAGACGAATTTTAAAAATTTTCCTGTATTATGATTAATATGATTAATCATAATACAGGAATTTTTAAAATTCCTTAATGTAAGTTTCGTAGTAATTTATTTTAACACATATAATTCTGTTTTTATCATATTTGTTACGGTAGGTCTTGTGGTCTAATACATGGTGTTTCTGATTGCTAAGTCAAAGTACGTGAGATTCACTTTAACAAATACTTCTTGAAATAAATAAAAATCAAATTTATACTTCTTCAGTGTCATTTATTTTGTTAGTCATATATAATTTTAAACAATAGATAGCCAGTCAAGCAAATCTTTTAGCTGTTGACTTAAAACCAACAGTATTTTTAAGATTAACGTTACTGGTTAAAATCCAAAATTTTTGTTGCTGTGGTATTTAGAAGAATGGTTCGTGAGGCAGGAGTCCGACGCGGGTTACCATTCCTGATGTGTCCTGAAACAAAAGAATACATTTAATAAGTCGTTAATATCGCAATTTGAAATATTAGTCCCGAAACATTTATATGTAACACGAACATCGGCAAGCGTTGCGGGTAGTTTGAAATCTAAAAAGTCTGGCAACAATTTATCTACAGAATTTCGATATGGAGTAGTACTTAGTTTGTGGAGGTCTGATTGCAGTCGCTTCACGTAGAAAATTGAAGTTCAACCATGTATACTGAAGGCTGATTGCAATTTAGTTCGAGAAAAAGATTCTGTAGAATGATTAAAATATTACAGAATGAACTAGCAGCAGTGTCTTAACTCCATCGTAAACTAGATAAAACTCATCTATCCAATAATAGATATTATACTGATGATAACCCGATATTAAGGCCACGTGTTATCTAAATCGCTGATCGCTAAATCAGTTGCGCAATCAACAATATTAAACTCGAAATCTTTCTCATTATTCTACAATGATAGATAGGTTACTGAAACTTTCTCCCATATTGAGTATATTTTTAAATATTGTAATTGTAGTTAATATGAAATAAATAAGGTAAGGTGAAATATTTCTACAATGAACCTCAATAATAGCATTTAAAATGGACCTCAGTTAGAATTGGATCCTAATAATACATCATACACATGAACAGTGTTTAACAGTCTACTGCAAAACATGGGCGAGAGGACCCAACCGAGGTTTTGGCCTACCACTCTAGCCAAATGAGTTGGTACAGAGTTTCAAGTTTTCCTTCTCCTTACAGTGGTTTTGTCTTGCATATTTATTATGTCCTAATAATAGTTAAGGCAAAAAATAGAAAAGAAGTAAAAACTGCAAAAATAATTATCATAGTTAAAATTATACAAATGTCGCATCTTTTAGTATCATACATTACAAACCGCGTCGGCAATTTATTATAATATTATAAAAGATAAGTTTTCAAACCTTTTTGATTTCGGCGAGAGCTTGTTCAACATGCTGTAAAAGTTCAGGAGTTGTTTTTGGGTTGTCCCGAGCTAGTTTCAGATCTTCCAAAGTCCATAATGAGATGTCCATTGCAGGGAAAACCACTTGGATATCTTCCTATACAGAAAAATAATAATTTGGCATTAGTATAATCTTATGCAGGTAATCCTTACATGCAACGAATCAGATATTTTGGTTTCATTTGAAAACCAAGTTCTTAAAATTGTCTACATCAACTCTTAGAATAAACAATGTAATATTAAAAATAATTGAAATTCCTAGAAAAACATTTACATAGATTCATATGAAATAAAGTAAAGGTTGAAAGGTACAGTAAACGAAATTTGACGTGACGTCAAGTTTCCCTCTCCAAATTAGTTAATGTTTTAAGCAACAATATCTTTAAACTATCTACGCATTAAATAGCAATGTAAAAGTAAAGAAAACAGTAATTAGTTTTAAAAGCTTTTGAAATACATTAATACCATATTTCAGTTAAACCTAAAGTATAATTCACAAATTGGACACTAAACAAAATACTTACCAATACTATGCCGCTTTCCGCTTTCTGATGGTAGATTCCATAAGCTTGGAAGATTGCGTTGCTACGATCGTTATTGACGTTGGATTCTTGAACAACCTTAACTTCATTCGATAGTTCTTCAATAGTCCATCTGTCATTACCAGAAGGCGATAAGAATACCTTCTGAGAGAGGTTCTGGAAAAGAAACGCACTAAATATAGTATACATAAAGTCTAGTAAATCAATAATTTATCTATAACATATTAATATTTAGAAATACATAAATGTGGTTATCAGCAATCTAGCTACTATAGTACACCATAGTACCAGAGGCCTAGTTTGGGATCCGACGGCCGTATGTGAGATGTGTGATGACGTGATTATTAATTTAGCTTCGCTTGATAGTGAATGACTTTCGTGTTGCATAAGAAAGAATAACTTTTTTATTTTAAAAGCACATGATAATGCAGCATACCGAGTATTGTCAGGTCCTTATTGTACGAAAGCTTTTTTGTTAACAAAATTTTAATAAAACATCACGTTATAGAATCTAAAGCGAAGAGGTCACACAGTTTCTGAACGATTGGTTCGCCAAAAGACATTATTTATGCGTATATTGAGGATTTTATTTGTTTTGTGTATAATAAAATAAATAAAGTCATTTTTATCTACAACCTTAATAAAATAAACCTTAAAAAACTGTGCACAGTGGTTGGGTAATCTTCCTTATGATGGCACGGGAATCACTGCTATTTTGCAATAGTTGATTTTGTGAGCCATTCTATAATACTTTTACACTACCTTTACAACTATCTTTCATTAACACGCTAAACACACCCAGAGGACCGTTAGCAAATAATAAAAATGTATCATACATCACGTCCGTTGAATAAGTTGTCCATTAGCTGGTCAAGGGCTCTCTCGAAGTATGGTTGTAAGTCAGGATAGGCTTTGGAGTTGACGGCATTTGAGAGCTCTGAAAGAGTCATAGTCTGCACAATCGGGTAGCTGGCAGCCACAGCCAGGACCAAAGATAAAACAGCCAGTACCTTCATTGTTTCTGTAAATAGAAAATAATTTAAGACTGAGGAAAAGAAGACTCCTTCTTTTTTTGTGAAATATCAAACAAACGAGCAGTAATTTTAATATATGTAAAAAAAAATTTGCCAACTTTACTTGCACTCATTGCTGCCATTTCATATTCAATCACATTATTAAATGAATAATAGATTTTCCTTGTTTGCCTCTTTTGCGCGGACTCGCAATTATTTAGGTATGAGCACTACGTTTTCCGTATAGTAACAGATTAGGATTTTAAGAATATGGTGTGTCATCAGCTCATAGGTGTCGTAAGAACCGACTAAGTACGCACATAAGTAAAGTGAAGCAGAATTTGAAACAAACCCTATAAGCAACCAGTCTGGCCAGCGTAACATAGTAGGCCAAAATCTACTTTCTAAGGTGAGGTCTTTCCCAATTTTTCCGAAGCACCTGCTATTTTTTTTTCCTATCTACATATTACACCATAAAAGCCCCTAGTAGAGCAATAACGTTAAATTTGTTCTGCGAATTATATTTTGTAAGTTAATATTTTTGAATTTAGGTATATCCAATAAATTTTTAAATTAAGAAACTGTTCTAACCTCACTAATGAAAATTATTGTTTAATTTACTAATATCAAATAATAACAAAAATGATAAATAATAATAATCAAATAATTAAAATGTACACTATAAATAAAATAATATGCTATACCATAAATAATTATATTTGTTTTCTTACCTGTTTAGTTGTTGCACCGAACACAACCTGCCCAATACTGCTGGGTAATAAGTTGTGGAGAAGATTAAATACTAAAAAGGTTGAATATTGATTCACTAAATACTAATAAATATATAATTCATCAACTACAATACGATAAGGAAGTGAAATCAACCAATCTGAATTAGTGTCCTATCACGCATTAGAACGTACGAATTGAATTAATACCATTGCACACTAAATATACCTATTTTCATAAAGTTTAGGTACACCACTCAAACATACTCTAATAAGGTTGGTATTGTTTTTCGTAGTTCGAATTTCGTAATTAATTATCTATATAATTAAAAGCCCGCTTATTTTTTTTCGTAAAGTGAAATAAAGTTTTGTATTCAGTGTTTTTAATAATATCTTCACACATTTCACACACGGCCGTCTGATTCTAAACTACACTGAGCGTATATTATGGAAGCCACACTGCTGATAAATGCACATATGTATTTCTAAGTATATTCATATGATAGAAAAATTTCACGCAGACAGAACAAATGACCGCGCTCATCACGGAATTATTGGTCCTAGGATAGAATCGAACTCACGAACTCTAATTTGAAAGTCAAAGTCACTAATGGATACATGATCAGGCCACTGTTCCATTATTTTTTTTTGTGGATCACACAAAAGTCTTGTCCCTCGTAGGGTTTGAACCCACAACACGCAGCGCAGTAGAAAACGACATGGCGACCGCTTAAACCACTACGTCATCCGTGCAGTCAGTTACATTGAGATGTAAAGGAAATGGAGGGATCAATAAGCTAGGTTCCATATTTCCCTTGTAGGCGATCATGTTTCGCTGACTTTGACTTTCTTTCTTTCTGTTATTCTTCTTTTTATCAAATAAAATGATCTGTAAAAGTAGCTATAGTTTTAAGATTTATTACGTCAGATAATATAGAGTTCGTTTTGCCTTGTCATAATAAAGAAGTAATCTCCGGATTACATTTATGTATCTTATTCAAAGTCAACTATGATAAAAAAAGTTAAAACTACAATTTCATTTCTAGATAAAAAGAAGTCCTAAGAGCCATAATCGTTTAACTCATATCAGGGTTCGAAAGAGGGTTAGAATACATACACCTACTCAGAAATAGTTTTATTTTCAAAAAATCTAGTGAGTTTAGAGCATAATAAAAAAACTTTATCAAATGTGTTTTCAAACCTACTCTAATCTTATCTTAAGTTGCCGATTACGTTACAACGTTATGTGTCACTTTTTTTCGTCTTATCTCACAAAATCCAATTTCTCGTTAGATGCAGAAGAAACATCTGAGTAAGTGACACTGCTTACATACTAGCAGTAGAAAAAAATGTCCAATCTTGTTATGACTTACGAGTATTATCATATTTTTAACAAGTGCCTCGATTTGTCAGATAACAGTGTACAAAATAACTACAATAAATTCTCAATTTATTCCAAACTGATAAGGGAAAGGAAACCGCCTCAACAACAAAAGGTTAAACGGAACACTCCATTTTAAAGCTGCTTGCAACGATATATCGGTTTTTGTACCAATTTCACAGATTATGTAGCAAAACAAGGTACAACACTTTTGGTCAGCGATCCTAAATCTAGAATTTGCCGGATTATACTTCTACCTAGGTAAGTAGGTGTATGTTATTTTGACGTAAAAAAGAGAATTTAGTTTAGCTTTCGTTGATATCTAGGTTTTAAATTACTGACTACCATATTTACACGTTCATTTTTCGTAAAATTTATAAGTTGTTTTAAAATTTTTTTACGTGAGTGATGAGTTTAACTTCAAAAATGTTCTTTTTTCAAATACGAGTATAATTAAAAAGATACAGGCAAATATGTATAAAAGCTGTTGTTCTTTTCATGTACTATATTTTTGTACACTTAATAATGTGTTTGCCTCTATTGGGAGGTCTTCGTTCAGCAATGGACGAACAGCATTACTATGAGAAATTTTTTACTAGTTGCTACTAGAAAGTTCCTAAAAGTTGATGCCTCCTAAACATTGCTAGAAGTAAGCGTCTTGCTACATATCGCGCGTAATTCAAAATCATGAAATTAGCTTGATGTGGGTTTTAATACATCTAGAATTAATATGGATTGGTTGGATTATACTTAATATATAATAGATTAGATTATAATAAGAAGCTAGTATTGCTTTCGTATATCCATTTATCTTACATGTATTAAATTTGCCGTCAGTTACAGGTACAAACAACCAAAATTTTATCTGTTAGAGATCGCTGTGAGCGGTAAAACCGTCGATTCTTACGTTTATACAATTTGTAGTTTATTTTTATTTTGTTCCTATTGATGTGTCAATGAAGATAAAATAAATAAATAAAATCATCCGATATCTTGTTGTGACTGATTTCAGTTCATTGTCCGTGTGGTAACGGATTAAAAATACATAGTGTTACCACCCTTTTCATCCCGTGGGTGTTGTAAAAGGCGACTAAGGGACCAAGTATACAAGAAAAAATCATTACAAAGCGAAGAAAACTTGAAACAAACCCTATTCCAACCCGTCTGGCCAGCGTGGAATAGTAGGCCAAAACCTCCTTGCTAAGGAGAGGCCTATGTCCAGCAGTGGACTGTAAATTGATTTCATTACAGTCTGAATTCAAAATTTGTTAAAATAAAAAATACTTTTCATTTTGTGGTCAAAGCTTGTTACCATTTACTGGTTAGTTTTTAATGCTTCGTGGGTTCAAGTGCACCGTTTGACATTTTCAAAGAAAATACAGAACTTTCTTTTAACTTCCTTGTAATGTAAGTAGACTTGTTATGACGCGACCTCCTAATTTGGGTGGTCACATACGTACACATATGATGACATAATGTTGACGTGACTGTGATCCAGATTTTTTTTGTTTTCTGTATTAAGAACATGCCAAAGTGACTCCACCCTACTTGAAAGCACGAATAGAATCCAAGAGTAATAGTCACCATACTCATTACAAATTCAAACAATGCCATGAGGTGACCAACACTACGGCGACCTAATGAGATGCTTGTACACGTCCCATATGGGGATGTAAAAGGCATGACAGTCATCGTGGCAGTGTAAGGCTCACACAGTTTCCACGATAGCAGGGGTGACAGCTATTGTGGAGACTGTGTGAGCCTTACGTAGCCACGATAGCTGTCACACCTGTATCAATGGGCTTCCGGTCTCGCACTCACCAACGAAATACGACAAGACGAAAGCTGCCAGTTTAGGTGGGTTTTCTGTAAGAGGGTAGTACTGCCCTGGTCGAGCCGGCCCGTTCATGCTGAAATCAGTGAGGCTCTACTTCTTAAATATTTCTCTAGAAAAATTATATATAAGAATTTGACTACTTGAATTTGTCAACTAATACAAAGTTTGATGTAGATATTCCAACTAAGTACACATCCCTCGTGATACAAGTAGAACTACCTTATCCGATAAATTGTAAACTTTAACTATAAAAATCTAGAATCAAACACGTTTTTAACAAAGAAATTTTGAATCAAGTGATTGACTAATCCCATAACCTAAAGTTTTCTTAGATACGTTTTCTTTTTGTTCAATAATTTTATCCGACATTTGGCCATCTAAATATATATTACTCAAAGGTGACTGACTGACATAGTGATCTATCAACGCACAGCCCAAATCACTGGACGGATCGGGCTGAAATTTGGCATGCAGGTAGATGTTACGACGTAGGCATCCGATAAGAAAGGATTTTGACTAATTCTAGCTCCAAGGGGATAAAATAGGGGATAAAAGTTTTTATAAAACTTTGTCAATTTTAAACCGATTGGGCTGAGACGTTGCATGCATAAAGCTACTATAACGTACGCATCCCCTAAGAAAGGATTTTAATAAATTTCACCCCTAAGGGGATAAAATAGGTTTTATGATGGGATGAAAGTTTGTATAAATCTTCTTAGATTTTTGACTGATTGAACTGAAATTAAAGATTGGAGCTACTTTAACGAAGACGACCGCTTAAATAGGATTTTGATAAATTTAATCCCCATGGGGATAAAATAAGGGATGATGGAGGATGTCAATGTATTAGTTTGAAGCTATCAGTACCTAATGGAACGAATAAATTAAGACGAACAAAATAATCTTTAGTGTTAAATAAATGATGACAACACTTCTTAACGCGAGCAAAGCCGCGAGCAAAAGCTAGTTCTAAAAATATTTTCAAGAGTAATTTTTAATCATTTATCGTCAAATCTATCATTTTTACTAGCAATAACATTGCTTATGTTTTTGGAAAAACGAGATAAGAACAAGGATCTATTACAATACTTAAATATAGCTTTATCTCCGTGACAAATGGCTACGAAGCCGACGAAGCAACTTTGAACCTGCAATTTTATTTTCGTCGCCTATATTTTCATTTTATACGTACCAATTTTATCATAAATTAAGTGCAATACAGTGTAAAGTTCTAAAATACATTAGTGACGTCTGTCATACGAATCAAGTTATATTTTAAGGACTATAGAAATAGGTTTACTGATTTACTTCAAAAAGTAAGGTAAAAGTACAGAAATACAAATGGTTATCGAAACTTTCTTGTTATGATTAAAGATATAGATTGTATCCTTGCTTAAACATGTGTACATTATGATATTACAGGTTTATGGTTTCAGCGTGTTTTTTCAATTGTCGATATGCAAATTGTTTATGCTTAAAGACAGCCAATAACATGTTGGAAATAATTTGGAGACATTAGAAAAAAAAATAGAATAGAATAAACTTTATTGTACACTAAAATTTTTACACATTATATACGAGAGCATATTAGTTGGATGACTATAGGTTTCGTAGTAATTTATTTTAATACACATCATTCTGTTTTTATCATAATATTTGTTTCGGTAGGTCTTTTGGTCTAGTACGTAGTGTTTCTGACTGCTAAGTCAAAGGACGTGAGATTCATTTTAATAAATAATTCTTGAAATAAATTAAAACCAAATGTATACTTCTCCAGTAAAGTTTATTTTTTTATTCATATGTAATTTTAAACAGTAGACAGCCAGTCAAGCAAATCTTTTAAACTGTTGACTTAAAACCAACAGCATTTTTAAGATTAACGTTACTGGTTAAAATCCAAGATTTTTGTTTCTGTGGTATTTAGAAGAATGGTTCGTGAGGCAGAAGGCCGACGCGGGTTACCATTCCTGATGTGTCCTGAAACAAAAAAATACATTTAATAAGTCGTTAATATTGCAGTTTGAAATATTAGTCAGGCAATATTTGAACAAATTATCGCATGTAACACGAACTTCTGTGGCAAGCGTTACGGGTAGTTGGCAATCTAAAAAGTCTGGCAACAATCTATCTACAGAACTTCGATACGGAGCAGTATTTAGTTTGTGGAGGTCTGATTGCAGTCGCTCCACGTAGATTCAACCATATGTGCTGAAAGCTGATTAGAACTTGCAGTTGATTTTCCTTCTCTATTCAGTGATGTTGTCTTGCATATTTATTATGTCTTAATAATAGGTAGTTAAGGCAAAAAATAGAAGAGAAGTAAAAACTACAGAAGTGATTATCAGAGTTGAAATTTTACAAATGTCGCATCTTTTAGTATCTAACGCTGAAAATGACAACCAGTCTAAGTTTTTTTCTATTCTTACAAACTGCGTCGTTATTTTTTATAATAATACAAAAGATAAGTTTTCAAACCTTTTGGATTTCGGTGAGAGCTTTTTCAACATGCTGTAAAAGTTCAGCGGTAGTTTTTGCGTTGTCCCGAGCTACTTTCAGATCTTCCAAAGTCCATACTGAGATGTCCATTGCAGGGAAAACCACTTGGATGTCTTCCTATACAGAAAATTAATATTTTGACATTAGGGCAATCTTATGTAGGTACTCCTTACGGATCGGATATTTTAGTTTCATTTGGAAACCAAGGTCTTGAAATTGTCTAAATTACTCTTACCATAAACAACGTGAGATTCAAAATAATTGAAATTCCTAAAAAAACACTTACATAGATCCTTTTAAAATTTACAAGTATTATAGATCTAAAGGTCAATCTAAAATTGGCGTGACGTGAACGTTACCTTCTCTAAATTAGCATTTACATTTTAAGCATCAAAATCTTTGAACTATCTACGTATTACATAGCAATGTAAAAGTGAAGAAAACAGTAATTAGTTTTAAGTGGTTTTGAAATAGATTTATACCATAATTTAGTTAAAACTAAAGTATTATTCACAAATTGGACGTTGAACATAGTACTTACCAATACTATGCCGCTTTCCACTTTCTGACGATACATTCCATAAGCTTGGAAGATTGCGTTTCTACGATCGTCATTGACGTTGGAGTCTAGAATAACCTTAATTTCATTCGATAGTTCTTCAATAGTCCATCTGTCGTTACCAGAAGGCGATAAGAATACCTTCTCAGAGTAGTGCTGGAAAAGAAACGCAATAAATATAGTTTACACAAAGTCTACAATAAATCAATAATTTATTTATAATATATGTGTATTTAGAAATATATAAGTATGGCACATAAGAAATATATCAGCAATCTGGCTACCATAGCATGCTGCCCATTTTTAGGTTACATTGAGGATTTTATTCCTTTTGTGTATAATAAAACAAATAAAGTCTTTTTTATCAACACCCTAAATAAAATTAACCTTAAAAAATTGTGCCAAAGTAGTTGAGGAATCTTCCTTATGATAACACGGGAATCATTGCTATTTTGCAATAGTTGACTTGTGCGCCACTCTATAATACTTTCTCACTATATCTACAACTATCTTTCACTCACTTTCCAACACTTACTACCTAACTAACTACATACATAAAATGATAAAAATGTCACATACATCACGTCCGTTGAATAAGTTGTCCATTAGCTGATCAAGGGCTCTCTCGAAATATCGCTGTAATTCAGGATAGGCTTTGGAGTTGACGGCACTTGAGAGCTCTGAAAGAGTCAAAGTCTGCACAATCGGGTAGCTGGCAGCCACAGCCAGGACCAAAGATAAAACAGCCAGTACCTTCATTGTTTCTGTAAATAGAAAATAATTTAATACTGACGAAAAGAAGACTGTTTTTTTGTCAAGCAAACGAGCAGGCTGAAAATCATTTCACCATCTCCTGATTTAAAACTATTTTTCTTTGATTACTACACATACTCAAAAAATTGTTATGTGATTATCTTATTCTAACTAGATTTTACATAATTCTAAAGGAAAAATAAAGACGATCCGACTTATATGTCTTATATTTCTTTTGTTTGTATATGGCGTGCCCCCTTAGCCAAGATGAATGTGTTTCGTGTCGATTCTCTTTCTGCAATCGCTAACGCTATTATTCTCTTGTATTATTGGCTAATATTTCGTTTTGACCACGTAACTTAGCGTTCAGAGACGTCATTCGTCGTTTTTTAATTTTCTAATAACATTCAGGTTTGTATCATGTCAACTTGGTTAGAGGGGCAGACATAACTGCCATGAGACAGTTTGAAATCCATATTTGTACTTAAATTTGATAGAGTTACTTCGAAAGTAAAAATAAACTATGACTGACAACGAATTATTTTTGCCACATATCTGTAGCACAAATTTATATAACCCTGACACTCATATGTAGTCCAAAAGACATTACGAGATGACAGAGACCTAGTTAATATTATAACTTTGGCTGAAATCGTTGAAAAGACTCCTCAACGATTTGCTCACTTTACTCGAACTTCATTGCTATCATTTCATATTCAGTCACATTGTTAAATAAATAAAAGATTTTCCTTGTCTGTCTCTTTTGCACGGATTCGCAATTATTTAGGTATGAGCACTACGTTTTCCATGTAGTAACAGATTAGGATTTTAAGAATACGGTATGACATCAGCTCATGGGTGTTGTAAGAACCGATTAAGCCAGCAAACTACGAACTACGTATGACAAAGCTACTGTAAATTTAAGCAGAATTTGAAACAAACACTATAAGCAACCAGTCTGACCAACGTTACATAGAAGGCCAAACTCTACTTTCTAAGGTGAGATTTTACCCAGGTTTTCTGAAATAACTGGTAATTTTTTTTCCTATTCACATATTATACCATAAAAACCTCTAGTAAAGCAAAAACATTAAATTTGTAGCGCGGTTACTCTTTGCAAATTAATATTCCTGATATTATATCCAAATAACTTTGTTCTGTTCTAACCTCATAAATTAAAATTAATTTTTGATTTACAAATATTAGAAAAATAAGAAACGATAAATAATAATAATCAAATAATTAAAATGTTCACTATAAATAAAATGATATGCTATATCATAAATAATTATATTTGTTTTCTTACCTGTTTAGTTGTTGCACCGAACACAACCTGCCCAATACTGCTGGGTAATAAGTTGTGGAGAAGATTAAATACTAAAAAGGTTGAATATTGATTCACTAAATACCAATAAATATATAATTGATCAACTGCAACACGATAAGGAAGTGAAATCAATCAATCTGAATTAGTGTACTATCACACATTAGTACGTACGAATTGAATTAATGTCATTGCACACTAAATATACCTTTTTTCAAAAAGTTTAGGTACACCACTAAATATAAATAGCCATCAAACATATTCGAATAAGGTTTCTATTATTTTCTCGTAGCTTGAATTTCGTAATTAATTATCTATTTAATAAAAATCTCGTTTATTTTTTTTCGTAAGCTGAAATAAAGTAGAGAGTATTCAGTGTTTTTAATGTCTTCACACATTCCACACACGGCCGTCTGATTCTAAGCTACACAGAGCGTGTACTATGGAACCCCGACTGCTGATAAATATACTTATGTATTTCAAATATATTCATATAATAGAAAATTTCAAGCAGACAGAAGAATGACCGGTATTCATCACAGAATTATTTATCTTGGGATAGAATCGAACTCACAAACTCTAGTTTGGAAGTCAAAGTCACTAACGGGTACATGATTAGGCCATCGTTCTATTTTTACAATTTTTCTTTTTTAAAAAAAAAAGATATATCTTCAGTATTGGGAATAAATCTTCGAACAACAATTTGTGGATCACACAAAAGTCTTGTTCCAGGTAGGGTTTGAACCCACAACACTCAGCGCAGTAGAAAACGGCGTAGCGCCTATTTAAACCACTACGTTATCCGTGCAGTCAATTACATTGAAATGCAAGGGAAACGGATGAATTAAATAAATATTATAATAAAATTACATGTGATCGATTTAACATTAACCCAATAAGCTAGGTTGGATATTCCCTTGTAGGTGATCACTGTGTCACTGACTTTGACTTTCTTTCTTTTTTTTAAATATAAATCACCCGCGTTAGGTATCAAACCAGTGTCACTGGAGGCTTTACAAACATACATGAAACGGACACAAAGAACACTCAAACTCAGAACAACAATTTGTGGATCACACAAAAGTCTTGTCCCTCGTAGGGTTTGAACCCACAACACGCCGCGCAGTAGAAAACGACATGGCGACCGCTTAAAGCACTACGTCATCCGTGCAGTCAGTTACATTGAAAAGTAAAGGAAAGGATCAATAAGCTAGGTTCCATATTCCCTTGTAGGCGATCATGTTTCACTGGTTTTGACTTTCTTTCTGTTATTCTGCCTTTTATCAGGTAAAATGGTCTGAAAATTAGGTATAATACTAAGATTTATCACGTAAGATACTTTTTCATCATAAAGAAGAAATCTCAGGATTTCCTTTATGTATGTATCTTATCCAAAGTCAACTATGACAAGAAAGTTAAAACTACAATTTTATTTGCAGATAAAGAGAGGCCCCAAGAGTCATAATCGTTTTACTCATAGCAGGGTTCTAAACCGTTAGAATACATACACCTACTCAGAAATAGTTTTATTTTCAAAAAGTCTAGTGGGTTTAGGGTATAATAAAAAAACGTTGTCAAATGTGTTTTCAAACCTTCTCTAATCTTATCTTAAATTTCCGATTACGTTACAGCGTTATGAGTCATTTTTTTTCGTCTTATCTCACAAAATTCAATTTCCCGCTAGATGCAGAAGAATTATCTAAGAAGTGACACTGCTTACACACAAACGATAGAAAATAATGTCCAATGTTTTCACGACTTTATCATAGTGTTAACAAGTACCTCAATTTGTCAGATAACAGTGTACAAAATAACAACGCTTAGTTTTCCATTTATTCCAAACTGGTAAAAGAAAGGAAACCGCCGTACCAATAAATGGTTAAACAGGACACTCCATTTTAAAACTGCTTACAACGATATGTCGGTTTTTGTGCCAATTTCACAGATTATGTAACAAAGCAAGCAACTCGTACAACACTTTTGTTCAGCAATCCTAAATCTAGCATTTGCTGGATTATACTTGTACTAAGGGAAGTAGGTGTATGTGATTTTGACATAAAAAGTCGAATTTGGTTCGTTTTGCTTTGTTGACATTTGGGTTTCCAAATTACTGACTTCCGTGTTTACACGTTCATTTTTCGTACATTTTATAAGTTATTTTAAGATTATTTTAACGGAAATCATGAGTTTAACTTCAAAGATGTTCTTTTTTCAAATATAATAAAAAGAATGCAAGCAAATATGTGTAAAAGCTGTTCTTTTTATATATTTTATTTTTGTAGAGAATATTTATACTTCATAATCTGTTTGCTGTTCAGCAATGGATGACAATAGGCAGAAGCATGTAACTCATGTAAGCAATCTGTTTACTGTTTTGTACTTTTTTGATTAACAATTATAATAGTTTAGAAATAATAGTAGTTACTACTATTGCTAGATACTATGAGAAACTTTCTACTAGGTCCTACTAGAAAGTTCCTAAGAGTTGATACCTCCTAGACATTGCTATAAGTACACGTCTTATTACGTATCACATGTAGTTCAAAATAATGAAATTACCTTAATATGGATTTTAATACATCTAGAATTAATATGAATTGGTTGGATTATACTTAATATAGATTAGATTATAATAATAAGCTAGTATTGCTTTCGTATATATTAAAACCGTCAGTTACAGGTAGAAACGACTAAAAGGTTGTCTATAAGAGATACGTTTATATAATTTGTAGTTAATTTTTATTTTGTTCCTATTGATATGTGACAACGAAGGTAACATAAATAAATAAAATCATCCGATATCTTGTTATGACAGATTTCATTACAGTCTAAATTCAAAATTTGTTAGAATAACAAATACTTTTCATTTTGTGATCAAAGTTTGCTACCAGTTACTGGTTAGTTTTTATGATTCGTGGGTTCAATGTCACCGTTTGACATTTTCGAAGGAAATACAGAACTTTCTATTATCTTTATTGTAATGTATGTAGACTTGTTATGACACGACCTCCTAATTTGGGTGGTCACGTACCTACATGCAAATGATGACATGATGTTGACGTGACTGTGTTCCAGATTTTTTTTATTGTTTTCTAGATTAAGAACCTGCCAAAGTGACTCCACCCTACCTCATGGAAAGCATGAATAGAATCCAAAAGTAATGGTCACCATACTCATTGCTAATACAAACAATGCAGTATGGTGATCAACACTATGACGACCTAATGAGATGCTTTTACACGTCCCACTTGGGGACGTAAAAGGCATGACAGTCATCGTGGCAGTGTAAGGCTCACACAGTTACCACGATAACTGTCACCCCTGTATCAATGCGCCTCCGGTCGCGCACTCACCAACGCAACACACAACACGGATGCTGCCGCTTTAGGTTGGTCTTCTGTGAGAGGACAGTACTGTCCCGGTCGACTACTTAAATATTTCTCTAGAAAAATTATATAAGAATTTGACTACTTGCATTTGTCAAAGTACACTAAATTTGATGTAGAGATATTCCAACTAATTATATATCGTTCGTGATACAAGTAGAACTACATTATCCGATAAATTGTAGAATTTAACCACAAAACTCTAGAATTGAACAATTAACTAATATTAAGTAATTTTTTTCGACATTTGACCATTCTAAAATTATTTTCAGGGGTAATTTTTCATCATTTATCGTCTAATTTATCATTTTTACTAGCAATAAGATTACTTATATTTTTGGAAAGACGAGATAAGAACAAAGTTCTATTACAATACTTAAATATAGTTTTACTTCTGTGACAAATGGAGAAAGTAACTTTGAACCAACAATTTTATTTTGTATCACCTATATTTTCATTCTATACTTGCCAGTTTTATCACAAATAAAGTGCAATACACTATAAATAGTAAAGTACACAACTAAAATGCATCTCGTAAGTTCTAAAGACAAGCTAAGCTACTTAAAAAACTACAATAGGCCTATTCATGTACTTCAAAATAGTAGCGCAAAAGTACAAAAATACAAGTGGTAATCGAAACTTTCTTAAATTAATCAAATCAAATCAAAATCTTTATTGCTAACTAAGTGTAAGTACATATACTCTGATTAAGATATAGATTATATACTTGTCTAAATTGTTATTGTTTATGGTTTCAACGTGTTTTGTCAATTGTCGTCATGCAAATTGTTTATGCCTAAAGACAGGCAATAACATATTTGAAACAATTTGGATAATATTTCTTATAGTATGTAGAATATTGAAGGAAATGTTAGCAGCAACTTATAAATAAGGTTGTGTACATGTTAACTCTTAAACTACATCAAAAAGTAAGGAAAAAAAGATAATTTTGAAAAATAACCACTATTTCGTTGTATTAGAATTTGTCAGTATGCGATTATCGCTCAGACAAATAAGGCGAGTGAGTAAGGAGGTGCGAAAAATTGTATAAGAAAAAGAAAAATATATGCTTTATAAAAAATTACAGTGACGCCAATAAGATTCTTACCTAGGATATCTACCTACTCTATGGAACTCAATGTGCCTCTGGGTATAGGTATAACCCTTGTTTATCTTTTTGTTTCAATAGTTCCTTGTTACTTTACATTAAGTGTTTAAACATGTCAGGCTAATTAAACGTAAAATTGACACTTTTGTTGTAGGTATTTTGTATGTTATTGTGAGAGATATGAAGGATACCTACATTTTTTATAACATTACGTGTAGATTAGAATATAATTTTGAAAGTTTACAAACAATTATCTTTTTACGGGCCAAAGTCTTTACTCGATTACAAGAGTTATGATCAGGAGTGGGTCTAACCTAATAATTAATTTTACCTTTAAATAAATATCATGAGAAACTGCCAATTTAGGCATCTTTCATTATCGCATTTTGGTGCGATCAAGCCGCTATCGTAACCCCTACCTCATTAATTAATTCTCCACTGACTAGCGGCAGTGAAAGCACTCTCTGGCTCAGCCGCCGTCGATGTTGCTTGAGGTTGGCTTTCTCCCTCCCTTTTTTTGAATCATTACAGCGTTACAGAAAGAGCCCACTACGTCCCAACCTGCCGCTACTACAGCTAGTAACTACATTTTAGTAGTATGCAGGTGGAGGGGAGCAATGTCCCGTCCGATTCCGATTGACAATGTTATAATGTTTTTTCTCTTACCTTTTTGTGAAGTATTTGTAAAAGTCAGAATGACACTAAAAAGTTACTTATGTAACTTTATCAGAAAATAACGATCGGATACGTGCAGATAGCTAATTGTTTAATAATAAATATATCTGTCCAATTAATCACAAAAAAATGTTAGTACTATAAATGATAGCAATCTACGTCTATCTAATCATCATTTTCCGATACCGTTCTAAATCAGTACTTTGCGCACCAGTAATAGGATATACTCACGGATGATGATTCAGTATAGCATATTGAGTGATGTTGAACAATTTGAGGATACGTCAAAGCTTACTTACGCAATAATAAAAACTACACGGCAATCTAATTCAAACTAGGCAAGTCTTGTACTATGATAACCAGATTACTGATAAACATATTTATATATTTCTATATATACAAATTTTAGATAAATTACTCACAAACACGACAAATGATAGTACTCATCCGATAATTATTTGCGCTGGGTGGTAATCTAAAATACGACGTCTAGTCACAGTATTAGTTATACTCAGTTATACCAGAATAACACACCTATAAAATTGGAATTTTTGATTATCTAATTTGATTTGATTGATTATCAAAAGCTAAGATTGGGAACAGGCTAGGGATTGCCTATAAGAAAACAAGATATACTTTCGATGAAAGTAGTTTTTGTGGTCACCATTTGTAGGTACTAACTTTTAACCCCTCCTCTACATTCCTCGCGAAATTGGACTATGTTATACGAATACATAATAGTGTAGAGGCACTTCGGCTTACCTCTTCAAATTTTATCTCGCTTCAGGCGACTTTCTTAAGTACTCCGCCGAGAATCTTCGTCCAACTTCGCGAGTAGTGTACAGGAGGCATAAACGTTATCTAAATACCTATTATTAGATGTGGAATTGACGCAATCAATTGAGTAAGCAGAATCAGCCTATCAAAACGTCAGGTAATTCAAAGGTCATAATTTTTTCCTTATTCTTTTTATTATATTATACCTTTGTTATTTATCTAATAAAGGAATCTAAGCTTGTTAGGCTGGACAGAAATCTGAGTTTTGTGACGTCACATTTCGATACCTAGTACCTATATCAATTATTTAAATGTAAAATTTAAATTAATAGTTAATCATATTTTTTTTTCGTTTGATATTTTTGAAATGTCCTTTTACTAATTTAATGACACACTAGAAAAATGTGACCAGCTGTGACAATGACAGGGCTAGGAGGCAAAAACTATAAAATTTGTGTGAATAGTTTATGGTGATTCCATATTTATATTTCTTTTTTTACAAAACTACTCCCGTATATACCAGGAGTATTCCTATACGTGGGTGGCTATAAACATGCATGAAACAAACTAAAAGAACGCCAAGACTAACAATTTGTGGCTCACACAATGTTGTCCCATGTGGAGTTTGAACACTCAGCGCAGTGGAAAGCGGTGAGGTAACCATTTATACCACTGCGTCATTCGTGAAGTCATTAAAAAAGTGTTTCATACGCCTACGTAGTCTCTGGAGTCAATAAAAATTCAATCAATCAATGGTGTCAATAAAAATCACATCTGTCAAGACCCAATGACGACCTCATCATTTCAAATTTATGTATCTGCACTTCATCACTAATAAAAATCTTTCTTGTGGCCAATAGTTGACTGTATTTTTAATAAATATCAATTTATTAAACCAATTATCACAAAACATGTCGGCAAAAACATATTTAAATAAAATAATAAAAATAAATATTTCTGACATTTGACACACAACGTCGTCTAGTTTCATACTAACAATAAGCAAAGCTAGTGCTATGATAACTAGACTGACTGATAGAATACTTATATACTTTTTTGTAAATAGATACATATTATACATAGAAAACACCCAAACTTCGAAACAAATATTTGCAGATCATACAAACATTTGGTACGAACCGGGAAACGAACCCGGGTAAAAAATAAAATTACATCTGTTTATTACTTTTAGGAATTTAAATAAAACAAATATTGCAATATTGTTCAAATAATCAGTTTAAAACAGTGATGTCTCAAATTTTAGTACATTCTTCGTACAAAATTATCGTTTTGACAGATGATAAAAAGAAACTTATTTGACTTAGGTATCATCTACTCTATTGAAATCAATAGACTAATACACTGTACGCAATTTAAAATAGGTCTAGTCCTTGCGAGATCACCTCAAAGTTTTTAATATCAGATTACCAAGCATTTCGTTCGTCATATCTTCTTATCAGTTAATTTCACTTGATTAGATTTTGTAAACAGTGATATTTTAGATTAAAAAATGCTTTAGGTCATTGTTTGGCCTCTAACAAGGCGTATGCAACTCTTCATGACTTTTATGTGCCCACTTCTATATAGAATAAAACAAAATCATACTTCAGTGCCATCTAACGAAGACACAACGAACTACAAAGTGTCAATTAATCATGTGTAACGCAAAATAAGTCCTCGCACTGATTAGTATATAATGCACAACTTTTCCAACACCAATGCGATCTGCTCCGACTCACATCTACCCTCTAGTGGTTGCGGCTGCAAACTACACTCCCACGCACACATAGATCTAAACACACACTAAAGGCACTAAATAACAGTATCAGACTCGCTCAATGTAGAGCATACATATCTGGTAAAGCTACCATTATTCGTCCGTGATTTCGACCACCCCATCGAGGTCCTAAATATAAGTCTTGAGCGCCCTAGTTTGCCAGTATCGCCCCTAAGCCCAAAGGGGTTGCCCTTGGGCTATGTTACCAATATTACCAATATATGTTACGTGGTTATGTCTCGCGACACCAATCGGGGGCGAGGGTCTTGGCTTAGCCGCCCGGACTGCGAGGAAGAAAACCTCTTTAAAAAATTACCCCGAATCCCGTGTTCTGGTGCGTGACCAGACGTGCATGGCTGATGGGCAGTTCAGTCGTAAGCGCACTCCCAGCCGAGGCACCTGCGGACCCCTCGGTTGGGCATAAATTTACGCTTGCCCGGGTATTGGGGATCTCTGCCCGGGTCGACCTCTGTTCTCCCCATCTCGTGGGTTCAAATATGGAATCAATTATAAATAAAAATAAAAATACAGACGAAAAGAAGGAGAAGAAAAACAGAGGGGAAAAGAGTGCAAGAACGGATGACTTCTCTTCCAACGAAGAGGAGACATTGGTTAGCACGCCTATCTCGGTGGGGCTCCCAGAAGTCATTATGGCTGCTGGGAGCCGTAGAACATCGGAACGATTACGTTCCAAATCCGCCGCGGGTGCTAACTCTAGTGCGAAGGAGGACACACTGAAGCTTATGGAAACGAAACATTGTGACAGCCGGAAACGCGGACGCTCCAAGGATGACGGCAGCGATACGTCTCAGGAGATGTTGCCTCCCAAGGTTGCAAGCAGTCGTAGGGGGAGATCACGAACTCCGGCCTCGGTTCCGTCAGGCTCCGTTTTCTGCAAGGCAGGAGCCTACAGAAGAGTCAGGGCGGACGGCGAAGCGTTAGCGGAAGAGGAGGTCGCAGATCTCCTGCTTAAAATTAAGGAGCCGATGGAAGGGAGTTCTGTTCTCCAAACACCATCGTCCATGCAGGAGAGAGCAAATGCGGCGGTGGCCATCATCCACAAAGTGGCCACCAAGTCTAGCAATCTTAAGGGCTGTTTTGTGAAGACCCTTAAGGACTCCTCTGCCGCTATTGCGGGGGTCGTGGAGAGCCTTATCGGAGACATGGCTCGTCTCCAGGCAGCCAACGAGCGTCTGACGGGGCAGGTGACTGAGCTCAGTGCTCAGTTTGCTCAATTTCGGGCAGATCGCCCCGAACGAGAAGGCTCACCTCCGTCACAACTTACCCCCTCTTCCAACCTCGGGGGTATTCCTGATGCCCACCTGCGCCAAATCACGGGCGCAGTGTGGCGCATGATGGACGGGCGTCTCGCTGGCCTAGAGGCGAGGCTGCCTCCGGCCCCTGTTGTCCGACCGCCGCTCGCAGCAAATAGTCTCAAGACCGTATCAGTGCCATCAACGCCCCCCGTTGCGGACGGTCGTGTGTCCTATGCAGCGGTGGCGTCTGTGTCTGCCGCTCCTGCGGTTGCTCCGACGGCACGACAGGCGGCTAAAGCAACAGCCAAGACAGGTGCACCGAGGTCAGGGCCCAAAACGGCGGCCAAGTCTAGAGCGGAATTCCCTCCGCTCTCCACTCCAGCCGCTGTACCTGGCACCTCCACATCTGCTCCCTCTACATCTGCCCCGTCCACGGATGGTTGGCAGGTAGTCGGGGGGGCTAAGAAATCCCGAAAGCGGGGTAAAAAGGCTGCCCAAAAAGCAGCTTCTACCCCGCAGTCGCCATCGGTGGCGGTGACTACCGCGAAGAAGCCGCGCAGATTGCAGGTGCCTAAAAGCGCGGCTGTGGTGGTCACCGTAACCCCAGAGGCGGCTAGTGGCGGACTATCCTATGCGGCCTTATTTAAAAAGGCCCGTGATAGTCTCGCCACCGATTTCGGGACCCAGACGGGAGCTCGAGTCCTCGAGTTCCCTGGGGCTGAAGGTGCAAAGACGGCGGACAGATTCGCCGAGAAACTGAGGGGAATCTTCACGGCCACGGATGGTGTGAAGATCGCCAGGCCTACCAAATACGCAGAGTTGCGCATTTCGGGCCTGGATGACTCTGTAACGACAGAGGATGTCCGCGTTGCAATCAGCGAGAAGACGGGCTGCAACGCGGACAACATTAGGGTCGGCACCATCCGCCCCGGTCCGGGAGGGCTTGGCGCAGTGTGGATCAGCTGTCCGGTAGCGTCGGCCAAAGCTTTGGGCGATGCAGGCAGAATCCTCGTCGGTTTTGTGAACGCCAGAGTCACTGTTCTGGCGGCAAGACCGATGAGATGCTTTAAATGCCTAGCATCCGGACACACGCGCGCCAAGTGCGTGAGTTGTTTTGACTATAGCGGACTATGCTTCCGCTGCGGTCGACCGGAGCACAAGGCGGCAGAGTGCTCTGCCGCCCCTCACTGTCCGGTTTGTGCGGCGGGTAACAAGCCCGCCAATCATCAGAGTGGGCAGGGGGGCTGCAAACCTCCCCGTGATTCTCGGCAAGCGTTGGGGGCTAGCCAGTCGACCCAGGCTGCCTCCGATGCCGTTCGCACGTGGACATCGTCGCCCATGGAGGAGGCTGTAGAGACGGTCCAGTAATGGCCCAAGTCTCCAGCCTCCTAGTCCAGACGAACCTGAACCACTGTGCTGCGGCGCAGGACCTCTTCCTGCAAACCATGGCACAGTGGTCGATCGGTGTTGCCGTAGCCGCGGAGCCCTATTACGTTCCTCCCCGTCCAAACTGGTTGGGTGACCGGGACGGTTCCGTGGCAGTCGTCGGCTCCACGGCGGCTCATTCCCCGCCCTTGTCGCTAAGAGACAAGGGCACTGGATATGTTGCTGCGGAGTGGGGGGGGATCACTGTATATGGTGTATACTTCTCCCCCAATCGGAGTTTGAACGACTTCGAGGTTTTACTTAACAACTTGGAAACCTCGATGCGGCGTCTAACGTCTGGGCACGTCTTAGTGCTGGGGGACTTCAACGCAAAGTCCATTGCGTGGGGTTCCCCCAGGACGGACGCTAGGGGCGAGGCCGTAGAGGAGTGGGCGGCCTTGGTGGGCCTCTGTTTACTAAACAGGGGCTCCACCAACACGTGCGTGCGACAGCTGGGAGGGTCGATAGCGGACCTTTCGTTCGCTACCCCTGCCCTCGCCGCACGAGTAAGGAACTGGTGTGTCCTGGAAGAGGTTGAGACGCTCTCGGATCACCTCTACATTCGATTTGAGCTCTCCCGGACCCAGGACCCCAGTAGGGGTCACGCGGCGCGGCGTTCTTCTCGCTTGCCGCGGTGGGCTGTAGCCAAACTGAATAGGGACCTACTAGAGAAGGCAGCCATTATTTACTCCTGGCTGTCTCCGCAGGCTCCGACCGAGGAGGTCGACATGGGGGCTGGTCGTTTCTGCGATGTGATTACGCAGATCTGCGATGCGGCCATGCCCCGCATCCGAGGTTGTCAGCCTCCACGGAAGGAGGTTTACTGGTGGTCCCAGGAGTTGGCGGACCTCCGCGCGGCCTGTACTCGTGCCCGGAGGTCCTACACCTGTAGTCGGCTTCGACACCGCGTAGACGGCGAGGAGGACCAGCTTCATGAGGAGTACCGAGAGGCGCGGAAAACTCTGAAGCTGGCCATCAGCCGCGCCAAAGAAGTGAAGAGGAAGGAGATGCTGGAGGGTCTCGATCGTGACCCCTGGGGTCGCCCTTATCGTGCGGTGCGACAAAAGCTCTGCACGTCGGGCCCCCCCCTTACAGAGACACTCCAGCCCAGCTTCCTGCGGAAAGTGGTCGAGGGTCTTTTCCCGCAGCGGGCGAAGCACACACCCTCGTCGATGGCATTCATGGTCGAAGACAACGGGGGACGGAACGAGGATAATGTTCCGCCCGTCAGTGAATCGGAGATAGGGGCGGTCGTTCTACGGATTCGCTCTAAGAACACCGCCCCTGGGCCAGATGGGATACCTGCCCGAGTGCTGGCGCGAACCCTCGACCACATGTCGGGTCGCCTCGGGGAAGTCCTAAACGCCAGCTTGGCGTCCGGGCGCTTTCCTGAGGGTTGGAAGAGCGGGAAGCTGGTCCTACTACGGAAGCCGGAATGGCCGGCCGATTCGGTCGCGGCCTATAGGCCCATCGTGTTGCTGGACGAGGCGGGTAAATTGTTTGAGAGGATACTCTCTGCCCGCATCGTCCGGCACCTCTGCGAGGTGGGCCCCGATCTGTCGGACGCCCAATACGGGTTTCGAGCCGGGCGTTCGACAGTCGATGCTGTGTTGCGCCTGAGGGCCGTGACTGAAGAGGCGGTGAGCTGTGGCGGCGTGCTGTTGGCGGTGTCGTTGGACATCGCCAACGCATTTAATAGTTTGCCATTTAGCTGCATCAGGGAAGCACTCCACTACCACGGGGTGCCAGAGTACCTGAGGCGGCTTGTGGCAGACTATCTTGAGGAGCGTACCGTCATGTACGAGGACCGAGATGGCATTCTGAGGCGGCGGCCCATGTCGTGCGGTGTTCCACAGGGGTCTGTCCTCGGACCACTCCTGTGGAATATGGGATACGACTGGGCTCTTCGAGGTCGTCTTTCCCCCGGGCTGGGCGTAATTTGTTACGCCGATGACACATTGATCACGGCCCGGGGGGCGAACTTTCAAGAGGCGGCGCGCCTGGCCACCGTGGGAGTCTCTTTGGTGGTCGGGCGTATTGAGGCGCTGGGTTTACGAGTGGCTCTAGATAAGACGGAGGCCCTTTTGTTCCATGCGCCCCGTCGTGGTCCACCACCCGGCGCCTCTATCGTAGTCAATTCGGTCCTTGTACCGGTTCAGGCCCAGATATTTCATCTGGGCCTGAACCGGTACGAGTACGAGGTATGATCCTCGACGGCAGGTGGCTCTTCGACGAGCACTTCCGACAGCTTTCTCCAAAGCTGGTCGGCGCTGCTTCTGCCCTTGGGCGACTTTTGCCGAATTTGGGTGGAGCCAGCGTCGCGACGAGACGGCTATACACGGGGGTTGTCCAGTCAATGGCGCTGTATGGTGCACCGGTGTGGGCGGCGGCTCTGACCGCCCAGAATAGGGCTCGCCTCTGGCGCCCTCAGAGGATATTGGCGGTTAGAGCTATACGCGGTTACCGCACCGTATCGACGGAGGCGGCATGCGCCTTGGCCGGAACTGCCCCGTGGGATTTGGAGGCGGAAGTGCTCGCCGAAGTTTATCGGCGGACGGCTGACTTCCGGGCGAGGAGGTACGCGAGTGGCGTGAGGCCGCTCGTCGAGCCACAATGGCTCGTTGGTTGTCCCGGTTGGAGACTCCACGTGCTGGCTTTGCACTCGTGGAGGCTCTCCAGCCGGTCATCGCCGAATGGGCAGGGCGCCAGCACGGGACCCTTTCCTTCCGACTGACGCAGGTCCTTTCCGGGCACGGTTGCTTCGGGAAGTATCTGCACTCGGTCGCCAGGAGGGAATTGAGTCCCGCCTGTCACCACTGCGACTGCAGTGAGGACTCGGCTCAGCACACGCTAGCGGTTTGTTCCGCCTGGGCGGCGCAGCGTGGGGTCCTCACTGCAGTTATTGGAGGAGATCTCTCGCTACCGGCCGTCATACGCTCCATGGCCGGTAGCGACAGTTGTTTTACCGCGGTCGCAACCTTCTGCGAAGACGTAATTTCGCGGAAGGAGGCGGCGGAGAAGGCCCGGGAGGACGATATCCACTCGGACTCAATTCGCCGCCGGCGAGCCGGGCGGCGGAGGCGCGCATACCAGCGCCTTATGCCGCCTTGAGTGTGGCCGCGGGTGGACAGGACGGGTTTTCCTCTCCACCCGCTATAACGGCCAGCCGCGAGGAGGCGACGTCCGCGTGTGCCGTACGTCGCCTAAAATAGAGAGTTTATCCGCAGATGGTGCCCGAGGTAGCGGGCAGGCGCTAGGAGGAATCTGGATGTCGTAATAGCAGCGGTTCCCGGATCCCTCCTATCTCAGGCGCAGAGTGGCACACCGTGTGGTTTTAGTCGGTCCGATTCCGACACACCACCCCGCCGTAAACCCCGGTGGGGTGACGGCTCGAGGGGGTTTCCACACGTTAAAACCAAAAAAAAAATGGGCTATGTTACCAAATAAATGATCAGTTGTGAACCCTCAGCGCCAAACCGCCACAACCCGAAAGACCGAATAATGTTGTAGAGGTCATCTGTGACCAACAACCACATATAATAGTAGAAAAAAACACCAATCCGTTGGATAGCGAAGCTCCATACATATGAATTATATTATCCGACACACAAAGCCATCTAGTTATAAACTAAGCAGAACTTGTACTATTATAAATAGAAAACACGCAAACACCGCGACAAATATTTTCAGAGCCTGATAATCGAACTTGAAACCTTAGAAGAGCAGTCGCATACGCTACCACTGTACCACTGAGGCAGTCATATGCTCTCGCCTGGTTGGAGGACCCTTTTCGTGTTGGAGGAACATGACCTTTATTACTCCACAACTAAAGCCAGTACATGTCGACGTCGACATTTATAACTTTAGAATACATTATAAACAGTCTTATACTGCCTTTGAGATCAATGAAGAATCAATCTTATAATAAATTCAGACATATCTAAAAGATTTCATAATTCAATTTTAAGAATGACTTAACTTTATTTATTTATTTATTCAAACTTAATGCACATGTTGTACAAAGGCGGACTTAATGCCATGGAACATTCTCTTCCAATCAACCTGTAGGTGATGTAAAAATATAATGCGGTAAGTGGAAAGGTAAAATAAAAAAGTTGAATGGTACATAAAATAACAAATAATTCACGTATATGAGGACATTAGACATTACTAATAAAATATTATTTTTATATAATCAATACATACACAGTACATATATATAAAATTAATATAATATTCTATATAAATACTCACTCGGGTATCGGGTATCATTGTGAGTTTAGAATGAGTTCAAAGAAATACTATAATTAAAACACACTGTGGCCCCAAATAAATTTAATGATATATATTTTAGCTCTTAAACAACTTATACGTATTATTTATTCTTAATTTAATATAATTCTCTTCAAATTTTACAAGTCGCGGTCGTCCTGAAACAAAATATTATTTATTTAAGACATTACGAATAATATTTGAAATAAACTCTAGGTATTCTTCAAACACTAAATCAAAATATGTGTGCTAAAAGCCCCTATAGCACTTTTTTTAGAGCCTGCTAAAGTGAATTTACTCTGAATTTTTTTGTTTTTATAGCAACCTATCAAAATAACTCTATTCTGGAGATACTATTCTGCCTGATGGAAAGCATGAATAAAATCCAAGAGCGGTTGTCGCCGTGCTCACTGCGAATGAAGACAGTGCAGTATGGTGACCCACGCTATGGCGGCCTAGTAATGACGGAAGAGTGACGGAAAGAGTGAGTGGAATCCAAGAGTGGTGGTCACTATATGCATTGCTAGTACATACAATGCAGTATGGTGACCCATCCTCTCTCATAGGGTCTCGAAAGGTCGAACAAGAAAATAATTCAGATAGAAATCTTTGGTCAAGGCAGAACCGTGATAGCACCTGATGTTTACCTACCATGTCTGTTTAATAGAATTGTTCCTAACACCTACATAATCATACTAAGCACATAGTAAGTGCAACCATATTTCTCGTGACCAATTTTGTACCTATGCATTTCTGGATGGACTTGAACTATTTTCTTGCCTCATTCTTTTCAGGCCCCCTTTTTTAAGTGGTTGCGTTTTACTTTTGAACTTTTTTCTATCCAGCGCTGTTTTCCTGCGTAGTCAACTCTTACGACACAAAAGAGTGGTGACACTCCATATTCTTAATCCATCACTACATGGACAATTTAGATTTAAGGTTATACAAAATATACCTACCTGTTATATATTATAGTACACGTGGTCCAGTCTGACTGCTTAACTAACTCTCAGCGGCAGAGATGGCCAGCATCTGTCTGTATGAGCCTGCGATAGACAAACAGGCCAACAGTAACAGTTCCCGCCGAGATACTCCCGTCGATACCTCTTGCCACTGTGTGTGCGGTACCTGAAGGATTTAAAAACATGTTTTTAAGACGTACATAAAATCATACCTGTTTGCACGAACGGGTAGGCAGAGGCATATTAAAGGTCCACTTTCCGACAGTGTTTTAGTCTCACGTAATAGGTGGCGTGCCTATTATAGCTAATCAGGATGTATTGTTTGTCAGAGCGTCGTTCGTCGGTCAGCAAGTGCAACACTTGCAGGTGAACTTGGTCTGGAGCCCTAAGTTCATGGTAGAAACCTTATGCACTCTTTATTTTATTTAATTGGTAAACCTTTATGCACTTTTGTACATGGACATTCTCTTTCGATAAATCTTTTGGCGGTGTAGTGGCCTTTTAAGGTCCATGAAAATAGCCTGGAATAGTAGGCTATAATGAAAATAGTCTAGCTTTATAAATAGCTATTTAATTTCAGGTCTTTTAATAATCGCAAATATCCATAGAAAATAATAATAATATTTCCGACTTCTGACACACATCGCCATTTAGTCAAAACTGTGCAGAGCTGAGTTACATAAATACATGTTAAATATAGAAAATACTCAAACTCCTAAACATTTTTTTTTATAGATCAAAAAACCATGGAGTCGAACCTGAAATGTTTGATCCTGAAAAACGGGTGACGGTTTAAATTTTTAGTGAGTCTACAACGTTGACACTCCGTTACACCATTTTTTTTAAACTAGTCACGAAAGAGAACAAGGTAGTCGATAGTTCGGAAAAACTTCAAGGACGTCTTGTCATTAACCATAGATGATGACATTCTACCACTGCATCGGAAATGGCTATGGTTATCACCATTTCCAATTCTTCTGAACCTATTTTATTTGATAGCTCCATGAAGGGTCTCTTCGTCTATAAAATTATTATCGAAAGTAATTTTATATATTTTATGATTAGCTTGTCTATATAACGACTTAAATGTCGTAGCTTCCTGTTAAAAAATGTCATCAATTGTTGTTTCTTTAATCTTGAGGAGCATTATATTGTGAGAAAAAAACGTATCTGTGTACTTATGTTCGCACATTAGAAGCTTTGCCGTAACAAGATAAAAATGTTTCTAAAGATTTTAAGGTTCACGTTATTCTATGTTAGTAGAGAAAATGACAGTAATAACAGACAAAAAAAAGGTATTTAACACATTGAAAAAACGTTTTGTTATAACGCATTATCTAGTTAAATAAATTTTACGCCAATAGAAGTATAACTTTAAAACAAAAATGTTGGCTAGCTAATTTCATGGTGTCGGTTTTTCGTGACGGTGTGCGACATCCTAAAAATTTACTCTCATCATTGTTCTCTAACACGCCAAAAGTAGTAGCCAGTAGTATTTATAGTCATAATTTAACATAGTAGTACCTGAAGACTATCACCCATAATGGACCCGATTGTAACACTAAACCCGGTCTGTGCGTGCGCGTAGTCGGCCGGCGTGGACGACCGCGCCACCTCCACCGCAGCTGAAGGGACAGGCGTGCCTTGCGACTGCAGTTGGAGTTCGATTCCCAGAGAGGGATGTGAAAGGATGATTAAGGACATGTCGTACCATCTATAAATTTAAAAAAAAAACCTTTTAAATATAGTAAAACAATTACTAGTGTCAGTCTTTGCATAGTGTATAATAGTCTCTTTTGGTATTGCGCTTTGATCTTTTAAAATAGACAGCAGATTTTAATGTGTTTTCACCGATAGAGAAAGTGAATATTATTGTATTTGTAAGATAATGTCGTAAAAAAAGTGTTTTTTTTTGCACTTATTTTGTAAATATAATATAAAAAGTCAGTGAATGAAACCTTATGAGACAGATCAAAATAATGTAGTACAGAAATGTAATCTAAAAAGATCTACAAAAGTCAGTAATGATATATGTCTGTCTCCTAAACCGGAGGCCCATTGATGCAGGGGTGACAGTTATCGTGGTAACTGTGTAAGCCTTACACTGTCATGATGACTGTCATGCCTTTTACGTCCCCAAGAGGGGTGTGAAAAAGTATCTAACCGCCGCCGCCATAGTTTGTTTGGTGACCACCATACTGCATTGTCTGCATTTGCAATGAGTATGGTGACCACAACTCTTGGATTCTATTCATGCTTTCCATCAGGCAGAGTAAAGTCACTTGGGCAGGCTCTTAATAAAAAAAAAGCATAAACATCTTTGAATAGTTCACTGTTTGACAGAGTCCTCTCCTTAGAAAGGAGGTTTTGACTTACTATACAATGTTGGTCAGAAGGGTCCGTATAGCGTTTATTTCAAGTTTTCTTACGTAATTTGCTCCCACAGTCGCCTCCCAACACCCACAGAATGAATAGGTTCCGTCATCACACAGACAACGTATAAAACAGAGTATTTCCTTAAAATAAGTGTTAAATAAAGCTAAATGTTACCTGTCGGTAACAGACTCGTGCAAGAACCCCTCGACCGCTATGACCGGTACGTTGTTGTTGAGGTCTCCGTGCACGGAGCGAACGTGCGCGATGCGCTGTTTAGCCGCAGCGTACGCAGCTGCATAGCCGACCGGTTGAGTCGCTGTCACATCACTTTGGGCGGCGTAACCACTGCAAATTGAATACCATCACTTTATATCACGATCATAATATATATAGTCTTGTTATAATATTAATTTTTAAGCGTGGCGACGGAATAATAATACGGAATGTCACTACGCCTTTTCATACGTGCTTGTCATAAGGTAAAGAGAAGGAAAGCTGAGCAAGGTACAACCACAACTGTGCCTTACAAAATGATGTAGAAATTCTGCATAATTAAAAATTTGTCTTTTTTCATTGTCATTGGGTGTTCCTTTACTCCTTTTTAAGATTTTTGTACACAAATGTTTGTGCCAACAACTCCTATGAAACACTAGTGACTAAGTTTACAAAGTTTTAGTTTTTTTTGATAATGATATAGAGCTACTTACACAACATTGGCTTTCCCGAAGACAGTCTGAAATGCTTGTCTAATAGGTGATATTTTAACTTCTTTGTCGGACGCAACTACAAGCAACATGTCGCCGCCACTTTCTGAAGAAAAAAACATTTAAGAACTGTAAAGTTTGCACTAAATGGGGACCCGGTTTCGATGCCAGGAATCCGGTTACTGATTTTAGACTAATAATAATAATTATAAACTTACATATCTTACATACACGGCCATCTGTTCCCAAACAAGGCAGAGCCTGTGCTATAGTAACCAAACTGCTCATAAACGTACTTCTACGAGGGCGGTTCAATAAGTACCAGTGTTAGAAAGGAAGACACCATTTTTCTTCAAAAAAAGTTTTTTTCTTCAAAATAATCTCCTTCTAGGAAAACACAGTTCCCCCAACGTTTCTGCCATTTTTTTAACCCCTCCAAAAAACAAGATTTGTCAAACTCTCCAAAACACGTCTTACTCGAATGGCTGCCAAATCCAAATTAACCTATCAATCAGTCTGAAATTTGTTTTACTGTCGTTTGATAGATGGCAGCACACAATAATGACACCAACTTCTCTCAAGAACGCCCTCTGTCGTCAAACACGGGTACTTATTGAACCGCCCTCGTATATCTCTAAATACATACATATTATATATAAATTTACCGGATCGGAATTAAACCGACGACCTCGAGCTCAGTAGAGTAAGAGTAAGAGTGAAGCTCAGTAGACCAACAGTCCATCAATATACCTTTATCATGTTGCATCATTACTGTCAAACGTGCTTACACAGTTACAACAATATTAGATTTATGCTGCAGCAAAAGTGGAAAATAAAATACCGTATGCTACTTACTAAGGTACTCTTTCATCTGCGGATCCAGTGTAGTGATCACTGAATCTACAGAACTCTTGGCCTTTTCAGCCACACGGTGAAGAATGCCGCCGGTAGCCACCGCACCTTTCATCCATGTAAACAGCCCACTTCCCGGTAAGATGTCACCTGAGTAAAATTATTCTACACGTTAAGAAGCACATCTAGTATGAACATTGGTTTGTTATTCCACATACAACAAATATCATCATTACATCAAGTCTTTAGTGGCCACCTTCTGGACATAACCCTCTCCTTAGAATGAAGGTTTTGGCCTACTATACCAGGCTGGCTAGAGGGGTTGATTTGGTCTTGGTGTCGTAATAACAGCTATTCCCGGATCCCTCATATCTCAGGTTCAGAGTGGCACACCGTGTGGATTTTGTTTGGTCAAATTTCGACACCACCGGTGGGATGACGGCCCGAGGAAGTTGCCACACAAAAAAAGAAGAGTTAGTACCCAATTTTCTTTTTCTTTGCTGTGTTGTTTTCTTGTGCAGTTTGCTTGTGTTCTTATGATACCTAGGGTATAAACAAAAGTGGTAACTCGGTATGCGTAGTCATCACACGACATGAATTATTCCTCAAATTGATGTTGATGATATACTCCTAGCCGATTTCGACCACGGCGGCCAGTTTGAACAAACTAGTCAACTACGTAAATGATATTATAATGTAGAAATGTGTGTGTAAATACAGGTGCACTCTCTGTTCCCTCGCTCTTAAAATCCGACGGGACGGCTATCCAATACGACTAGGGATACATGGTTCCGAATCACGGGGGTTAAGACCCAAATTTCTAAACTCCGGGCTGTTTTTCAGCATTTCTATAATCAGAAAAATTCAACAAGACTTTTTTGCCCGACCCCGGGAATCGAACCCGAGACCTTTTAACAAATAATTTACGCAGGCTCAAATTACATTGGAATAAAGCGGCTAAAATTAGGAATTGGTAATAAGTTAAACAAACGAAATTTCAAAACTTGCTTTTTAGAAAAAAGTAAATGATATTTTATTTTATAAGCCTTTAACAGTATATTGCTACTACAAGTTATTTATGTAAGTAGACATTGTTATTGGAAGATAGCAATACTAAATATCCTATATAATAGGGCCCACTCATGAGGTAAATCTATTGTCGACAATGTTTTTCGCCTAAACATGACACAGTCTATCCAATTCCTCTTATATTGTAGGCATCTTAAAATTCTTTATAATATTTTAAAAGAATAGATATTAATCATCAATATATCACGTTTGACGCTTCAAAGACAATTGTCAAACTTGTCATTGTATTTTTAATTAGGCATTGGTAGAAAAGTTTAATTCGTATTCAGCCTAAAGATATGTCTAATTTAAAACTATGTTTTTTGCAATTGCAGTAATTAAAATAATAAATATTTCGTACGTCTGACACACAACGGCATCTAGCTTCACACTCAGCAGAGCTTGTACAATGGCAGCTAGCTTGAGTGATAGTATACTTTTATACTTTTTTTGGGCATAGAAAAAAACCCAAACTTCGAAACAAATATTTGCAGATTATACAACCATTTTGGGAATCGAACCCAAAACCTCTAGCACAGCAGTTCCATTCGCTACCATTGCGCCACCGAGGTAGCCATACAAAATCAGTAACGCTAGTCATTAACAACAAAGTATACCAATTTTCTCCATCTCTGCGGAAGAATCGGGTAGCGAATCTGGAGACTGTGTAGCTTGCGAATCTTCTGGTGACCTTATAGATACCGTTGGTTCTCCTTTACTAAGTGGGATTGCTGGGCTGCAACAAATATACAATTATGAAATTCTATTTTGAATATCAATGCAAATTTTAATCTGTAATTAGGTTTATTAGAAATCAATTATTTGTGCACTATACTGTAATTTATAAAAACCTATAAAGCTACGTTATTATTATTATACATTAAATTATTATTGTGAGCATCTGTAAAGAAAAAATATTTATTTACACAAATTGGATCTGTATTAAATAAAATTACGAATAAAACATAAGCAGAAAATGTTCTATGAATGAAAAAAAGATGAAATATATTTTTTAACATCTTAACATAAATGTTAAATTAAATATTTGGGGCCACTTAAAGAACTTAGTTAAGCACCTGAACTTCTCAGAGTTATCTGTCTGTGCTGCTGTGGGTTCATTTCTCGACTGCATAATGATTGGTTGCACTGGGACCGCTACTGGAATTGGTACCGGATGTGGTGCCACTGATGAAGCCTGAAAATAGTACCTAAACAGTTAATTTGAGATATTAGAGGTGTGGTTCAGATAGTTTAAATTGACCTATGTTCAGTAGTGGACGATTAGGCTGTTAATGTGATGTAAAGTTTCTTGTAAAGTATCTGTAGAAAAGACAAAGTATATTTATATTATGAGATCATATTTTGTATCAGATTTTATCAATTTGAAAACCCCCCTGACCCTCATAATTACAAGGAGATCAGAAGTATGATACCACATAGGCAGAATATTTATTGCAAAGAAATCTTAACAAGAAATTCTCCAATCACCTGATAGCACTTGCAACATATTCACCGAAATTTTTATAGAAAATACCAAAAGCTTTCTATTCAATAGTTATCTTGGTCAAATATCATTTTACTTTGGAAATAAATTTTAAAGTTATAGGAAAAAATAAAAACAGTAACAATTTAATTATACTTAAACCATCTATGGCTGACTGAATTTAGAGTTTGTCAGCGATATCACCATTGACAAGCCTTTTTCTAATGGTAGCTCTCGATAATGACCTTGAGATTAGATAGATACTTGACACTTACACACAGAATTATTTCTATATGTGATGGTGCCAGACACAACAAAAATTGACAAATGTGAGGGTAGATCAAAAAACAAAAGCAATTGATGTGTCAATAAGCCCTTGACTTTAAACAGTGTACAGCCTGTTACTAGTCGAAACTTCTGGAAGTTCGAAGGTATGTACTCAATAAATCTTGTTATATTTGAAATATATATTTAAAAGTGTTTTGGATCTTCAAATGTCTTGAATCTAGTAGTCATTAAAGCTGTGAATAAATCCACATGAACAGGGAATAAGAACTTGTTGTATCATGGCCATCAAGAACCTTTATCCATATGAACTTCGAGATACACAAATTAACATTCCCGTTGTTATCCCTATTCTTCATATTGTAAGAAGTGACAGAGGGCACAAACTACGTGGACAACATTGCGACGAAAAGAAGTAAAACTTGAAACAAACCAAACAAACCTTATATAAATGTGTCTGGCCAGCATGATATATTAGGCCCAAACCTCCTTTCGAAGGAGAAACTTATATAGAGTACTAGCTGACCCGGTAAACGTTGTTTTGCCATTTTTACTAAAATGGCTATTAAAAAATAAGGGTTGATCGTAGAAGGGTGAAAATTGAGGATTGTATGTATTTTTGTATGTTGTATCATAAAAAAATAGTAATTAAAAATTTTGTCTAAAAAATAAAAAAAAAAATTTAGGGATGTACTACCCCTAACATTTAGGGGGATGAAAAATAGATGTTGGCCGATTCTCATAGATACCGGATAAGCACAAAAAATTTCATCAAAATCGATCAAGCCGTTTCGGAGGAGTATGGCAACGAAAACTGTGACACGAGAATTTTATATATATAGAGTATAGGACTATTAAAAGCTGTTGATGATGATGGTCATGAGTTAGTATATATCATGTAAGAAGTAGAATAAATATTGTTTAGGATTTATATGGTGTCTTTGTAAGTAAAGTCAGTGTATGTTTCATATTTTAAGAACCAAAAGACGTATAACATTTCTGCCCATAAATGTGACTCCCTGAATCTCTCTTTTCTATTGTATGGGTTACACTAAAATAACTTCTATTGAATTTGATACAGTACTGCTTACTTATTTCATACCAACAACTTATTCAACATTTCTTGGTCCACTTACTGGCTAGCCCCCTAGTTTTGCTTGTGTAAATATCAATTTCATCAATAATTTTTTCTCAATAATGAGAGAATTTGAGATTCCAAAGTATAGTCTATCTCTACACCACACTTTATAGAGACTAACTTAGCCGCTCTGGAGAGAGTGAAGAAATTCATTCATTCATCCTCACAAACTTTTACATTATTTTAAAATATTCCTAGGATTAAGTGTTTTATCTTATTCATTCATATATATTCTAACAATTAGAAACACCATTTAGAAGATTATAAACACTATTAGCATATAAAAGCAATACCAGAATTTGAAGATCCAGTTTTCCATCCCATTCTTAGTTTTATCCGAGTTAGCAGCCAGTTCTCTTAAGCGACGTTTTTTATTGCAACCGAGACTGCAAGAGCCACTACATTCAAGGAAGCTACTCTCATTCCATGATTGACAAGACAAGCTTACAAATTTACAATAATAGATCTGTGGTTCCACTGATTTTTAATGATAAAAAATCGAAAAATTAACCTACGGGAATGTTTTTTTTAATCTACTCTATTTTACGGCGGATTTATGGAAAAAAATTGAAAAATAATGAAAAATTAATTTTTCAATTGATTATTCCAGTCCAAAAATTGAAATTTTTTATGCTCTGGGTTTTCAAGTATGCTACTATTTTCTTCTGTAAAGAGCATCAAAAACTGAACAGATTAAAAAAAAAATTTTGATATTATAATTTTACAAATTTATATAGATTTCTGAAAATTGAATTTTCAGCTATATTAAATTTTAAAATATTTTTGGCTTTCAACTTTTTTTGATGGATTTATGCAAAAAAGTATATACGTAATAGATTTTTTTAAATTTTTTTTGTCGATCAGGTTACAGTAGTGTTCGCAGCGTTAGCAAAAATTTTCGTTTTTTTATGCTCTTCATGAAAAAAAATAGTATAATATTCGAAAAGTTGATGTGGAAAAATTTTAATGAAAAACTAAAAAAAAGCACTAAAAATATTTTTTCCAAATTGACATGAAAGATTCGTAAATCCGCCGTAAAATAGAGTAGATTAAAAAAAAACATTCCCGTAAGTTAATTTTTCAGTTTTTTATTGCCAAAAAAATGGTGGAGCGACATCTAAACAATTACCAATGCTACTTTCTAACTTACCAAGGCAATTTATTTATTTTTTTTGCATAATCCAAATATTAAAATTACACTACAATCCTAATTATGAGTAATAAGTGTTAGTAAAAGATGAAACGGTGGGCAATGATCCCTAATTAATATTTTTGTACCAATTTCTTTCTCCATATGGTATTTTATGATCCCAACCAGGAAGTTGCTTCACCCGCCTCTACTAAGCCATCTGTAACTCTAATTTGGGATACTGTAAGAAGTAATTCAGTTTAGAACGCAATTAATACCTACTTCGGTAACAGCTGGAGCAATAACTACCGGGCTGGCTGTAACAAAGTTTGGCAATTGTGACGGTGGTGCTACGCTCGAAAGCAGATTACCGGGGCTCGCCGCCGGCATAGGCGGCTGTGGAATCTTGGTCTTCTTCTCAGGATTGTTCATCTTCCTTTACCTTTATAAAACATACCATAACTAAGTACACAAGTACCCTCATACATCTTAAATAAATGTGCTCTCAACTGAATACGCCAGCGCAAATATCTTGATATAATAAGCAAATAAAAAACATGTTTTCACCTTCAAACAAATTCACAACAAAACAATTTCGTGGACATTTACTATTTGACAGCTGTTCCTTTATCATGAATGACATCCCTGACGTTAATTTGTTGTACAAGAACGTTACAAGTTATACAAATGTGTCATTTTTATTGCCCTGGTGCTGTTTAAGAGTACAATAAATATCAACACATAAGAAATTTTATAAATTCAGGCTTCAATGAGACTTCTTTTTTCAAAATATTTAATGAGAATTTTAATTCTTACAATACTGTCTTCGCAAATGAAACTGAATACGTCACTAAATTCTGACAGACTTAAAAGTTTCTCAATCACAAATATAATCAGTTCTATAGCATAATAAAGTGGTTAGTTTCTTCACTCATATAGGAATTTCCGTCAGACGAAATTTAATCATGTTAAAAATTGACAGTTATCTTTAACATAATTGTACACAAGGGGTTGTTCATTCCTGTCAAGTAAACCTCGTATCGGAATCCGGAAAGTTATCTCGCTGTTTTCGGCAAAATCATTGAACGCTTGTGTATTATCCGGTTTGTTGTGTCGGTCGTGTTTTATCTTAGTATTTTTTAACAATGTCGGAAGGTCCAGATACACCGCCCTTTAGCACTGTGGATATTAATAACGATAACAGGGATGACGAAGATCTGTTCGCGTCTGCGGTCCAGGTATCTTATTGGAATCCTGTTTGAATAACTTGTTGTGTCGGCATCCGCCCCCTGGCAACCCAACTAGTGTCTTATCTACGCCCCTATGCCAGTTAATTATCGAAAAGAACATATATATTTTTAAATGAACTTATTTTTTTTAATTAGGGTTGTATAGACTTAACACTACAGTTTACCCAAAGCTACACGTAATCGTGGAACATAATTACTACGAAACAAGTTTATTTTTCCTTAAAATATCTTTGATAGTGATTTGAAGATAATTGAATTAAGTGCCAAACTAGTGGTAATATTTTTATCTTTGTGTTAGTCACTTGATAAGTATTGTCTGAGAAGTTTATTTTAAAAGAGTCATTATATGTTGGTAAATCACAGTTCAAATTTTTATCTTTATGAAAAATTGACCTGTGCTTTAATATGATGGCATTATATAGGATTACATGGGCTTGATAAAGTAAGGAATATTTTTATTTCAAGTAAAAGTACACATGCTTAATATCAAACAATTATAAGTACCAGTGTTGGTCACTAAATGCCATATATAATCATCATCAACAGCATTTAACAATGTACTGCAGCACATAGACCTCTCTTTGGATATTTAAAGTTAATCGTAAAGAGCATAATTGCTTTTCAAATATATATGGTACTGTCATAAGATATTAGATATTTTACCATGCAATGAGAGTATCCTATCCAAAACAAATTCACCAATATTTTTGTTTTAGGTTATTACACTTTATGATTATCACACTTTAGTAGTAAGTAGTAAATAAAAATGTTAAATGGCCTGATTTTGTCAGGACTTTAAATGTTGAACAACATCTGTGTTTTACATACTGTGTGCTACTGGGAATATACCTATTTGTAAAAAACAAACAATAAAATATAATGTTCATTTATTATTTTAGAAAAATATGATTTTAGACAGTTTCCTTCCTTATTAGAACAAAGTACAGAAGTTTTTAATTTCACAATATCCTTAAATATAGCATAGCATTAAATATAGTATAGCCTGCTATACCAAGTATATACAATATATAGTTTTACTTCAAGTTTGCTTGTTGCAGGAAGTCAGTTTAGATTCTGAAGTGAATGGAGCACGTGAAGGTCTTGAGAAGGTCACCATTAGTGATGCTCCATCGCTCACCGCTTCACTAAGCAGCCCAATTATGGAAGAGGTAATTATTCTTGTTAATCATGGAAATTTACAAGTCTGAGTGGTTTTTAGTTGTTTTAGGTGACTCAATATCACTTAACTATGCCTCCATGCAATTATGCCTAATGATTTGATCCTGATCCATCCACTTTTGATTTGGTTTGACTGACTGACTGACTGACCGACCGATTTATTGACTGACTGACTGACACATTCTGTGATATTTTGTTCCTATAGAAATAGGAACAATCATTTTGACCAAAAAAAGTTGTTACCTGTTGATACCCTACACTTATACAAGTGTGACATTTAACATAAAAAAAATGTGTACATGAATAAATTAATCAATGTTGCAAAAATGTGGTGCAGATGTTATCGTCAAACAGATTACAAGACAATCATTTTACATATTTTTTCACATAGTATAAACAATTGTGATACATGGGTAGTTCTTGTTTTCCAAAAACATGTCATGAAAAATAGGCATAGAGGTTTAGAATTCTCTAAAGAGAGTAAACCTCTGCAGTTGAAATAGTCATATAACCTCTTTTCTTTAAAAGAAGTCTACTAGGACAGTGTCTGCACTAAATTTAAATATATTACCCATATATTTCTTGTAATAAAATAAGTTACTGTTAGTTTTACAAAACATGTTTTTTATATACTAAATATACATTAGGATACTGACAATAAATGAAGCTTTAGTCATTAATTTGTTAAGAGGCTGAAGAATATTTGTCTGATTATTGCATGATATCTCAGGCACTGCTGGTTTGAATTGGAAAAAATCTTTTAGTATTCAGTGGCTTATTGGAATCAAGTATAAATTATCCCTTTTATGAGACACAAACGAATTTTTATTTCGATATATATTTGTCCCAAGTTTATACATCTTTATACTATAGTGTTATTTGTTACACCAACACCAATTAGGATTATCCATAATTAATCACTTTTCCCAAGTTTTTATCAGCCCTGATAATAACTTATCATCAAACACAATTTGACACGTCAAATCATCATCAATCGTTCCGAAACTTCAACACTTTGATTTTAACAAACACTGAAGGGATACCACCCTGCATAGACAGATATTTTACAATACTAGCTGATTCCTGCGATTTGATTTGCGTAAAAACTCTCTCATATAAACTATGAAAATTTTACATTTTAAAAAAATATTTAAAACACTCATGCAAAAATTTTAAAGAAAGACTTCAAAACACACTCGAGTCCTCAGAGTCTAACTATAGACAAAAAAACGACTAGCCTCAGTATAACTGACGAATATGGAGATGACACATCACAGTATATGACGTATCTCGAACTGATAAAAAGACACTCAAATCTGCTTATTTAGCCATAGGGCTGATTTTAGATACAACAAAAAAACTTAGACAACCCGCTTAATTTAGGAATTAAGTGGGTAGTCTTAATTTTTTATTTAAATAAAACCTCACAGTCCATACCCCAAGGACTCATTGATATCTATGCCAAAATTCGTCAAACCTTCTCCTGAACTTTAGGCAACAATGATGTTTGTTCAGAGTTTCTGAACCCCTAATATTCTTGTAAATATGTAATATATGTAACGCCAGCAACCAAAATCCTTCAACCTTTTTAAAATTATATTATCAGATCACGGAATTGAGTACAATTCCGTGATGTGATAAGATCCGTTTTCGTAAGAAGTTTCGTATGTTGTATTTTTCAAAGTCGGTCATTAGTGTTTGTGCCTGTTTCATTAATTATTTGTGCCAAGTGTTGTGTATTCAGATCATATGAATATAGGAACATTAATTAGCATTAGCAAATGACAATTGCCCTTGTTTGTTGAAATCATTCAATGCATCTAAAAATAGCAATTAGGTTGAATATACGTTAGATGTTAGATAGAATATGTGTTAGTATATTCATAAGGTTCATTAAATTCTAACATACCTACATATCGAAAAATTCATGGCTTGATTCGATATCTATAATGCATAAGCGGAGAATTTGTTTTTAATATGATTAATTTAGAAGTAATTTCTAAAATAGTTGGCATACAAATCTGTTTTTTTAATGGTATACGGAGGCATCACTGAGGCCACCCTGCCTACACCAGAAGGATGGGGTTGTTTGTCTCACTTGGTGAAAAGCAATAAAGAAATCACTTAACACCGGTTTTCTGTGAAGCCATAGTACCATTTCGATCGAGCCATGGAAAAAGTAATTGAAGAACGTTATAGGAAACAATGACTAAAAGCAGATAAAACTTCGGTAACAGTTTGTACTCTTATAGTACTAAATAGTGTAGGCTTCACGCTAATCAAACGACTGTTTCATTGAAATCGTACAAATGCAATGAAAATCAACTATATCACACCGAGACACGAATAACCTTCATATGTGTGTATAATCTGTAAAACCAATTAGTTGAACGCATACATTGATTATAGTCAAAGTTTAAGGACCTGATTTGTTACTCTGTTTTCGATATTTCAACCTTAAATACCGGCTTATAAATTCCAACTATCAATAAGTTATCTTTTTTAAGTTTAATTAACAGTAGCTAATAGTTAATTCCAAACAATTGTTCACTTTGTATTATACCTACAATTGAATTCGCAACGGATAAACATGTTTAACATGAAATTACGTACCTACAGAGTATCAGATGCTTTTTAATTACGTCACTGTTATATATAATTTCGTTTTACTCATTTTTGTTTAGGTTTACGTATTCTTTGAAAGGAACTTTTTTAGTTTAATGTTACCCGTTTGGATATCCATCTGTTGGTCTTGAAAATGCTATCCCCACCACCACAAGCCAAACTAGAGTTCAAGTTCGTACATACGCAGCAAATCTAAAAGGTAGCTCTGTTACTATTCTGAATAAGAATTAGACTAAAAAATGTACCTACGAGGGTAAGTTTTTAAGTTCGCGGAATGACAGTGAAAAAGGCGGGTAAACGCGCTCTTTTGATGCCTACCGTATTCAGTGACTCATAATTAGTCTGTATAGTAAAATTTGTTGTGATTGGATCATTAGTTATTAAACTATCGTTGACCAAGTATTTTAATCGGGAACGAAGTGAAAAAAATGGAGAAAATTGAATTCCGTGCGGTGATAAAGTTCCTTACTAAGCAAGGAAAGTCTGTTCAAACCATACTCAATGAGATGTCATCGGTTTACGGGGATTCTTGCCCAGGAAAAACAATGGTCTACAAGTGGCATAGTTTATTTAAACAAGGCAGGGAATCACTTGAAGACGACCCGAGGCCGGGGCGCTCCGTTGAGGTGACTACGCCAGAAGTTGTTGCAAAAGTAGAAAAAATTGTATTGGAAGATGCTCGACTAAAAAAAAACAACTCGCAGAAATGGTTGGAGTATCGGATACAACAATTTTTAAAATTTTACACGATCATCTTGGCATGACTAAGGTTAGCGCACGGTGGGTGCCGAGAATGCTCACGCCATTGCAAAAACAACAGCGCGTGGAATGTTCACGTGCGTTTTTGGACCTCTGCAATGAAGACAAGGATGGCGTATTGAATCAAATTGTTACTGGGGATGAAACTTAGGTTCATCATTATGAACCCGAGTCCAAACAAGACTCCATGCAGTGGCACAAAAAGGGCACAGCACCACCCAAGAAATTTAAGGTTTCACAGTCGGCTGGGAAACTCATGGCAACGATTTTTTGGGACTCAGAAGGAATATTATTGATAGATTATAAAGATAAAGGCATTTCTATAACGGGGGAATACTATACTTCAATCTTAGAACAGTTAAAAGAAGCCATCAAAGAAAAAAGACGGGGAAAATTAACGAAAGGTGTCCTGCTATTGCATGACAATGCTCCCGTTCACAAGAGCCGAGTCGCACTGGCTGCCCTGCATAAGGTGGGCTTCGATATTTTGAATCACCCACCCTACAGTCCAGATTTGGCTCCGAATGATTATTATCTCTTTCCAAAAATGAAAAAAGAATTACGTGGTAAGAAATTTTCAACTGATGAGGAGGTTAAGGAGGCGGTTTCGGCGTATTTTTCTGACAAAGATAAAACTTTTTTTTACGAGGGAATAAAAAAACTAATTGAAAGATCTGAAAAATGTATTCGTGTTGCAGGGGAATATATAGAAAAAGAAAAATAATTTTGTGTTTTTATTATTACTCAATACCCTCCATTCTGCGAACTTAAAAACGCCCCCTCGTACTTGGAAGATTCCAGTAAAGCTGTGACATCTACACGAGCAACATGTAGTTAGCCGGCTCTATAGACGTAAATATCTTGGGGGTTAAGTCGCTTGTGACAGAAGATTTTAAATTAAAAAAAAATCCTTTTTCACAGATTGCAACAGAACGCGCGAACAATATAATTATAACCGTCACAGAGCCACAGAAAATTGGCGAAGGCATGAGTTCCTATGTCGCCTATCGCGTCCTCACCAAGACCAACATGCCCATATTCAGCAAACATGATTTCGCTGTGCTGAGGCGGTTCAGCGACTTTCTTGGACTACATGAGAAGCTAACAGAGAAATATCTTCGGTCAGGGAGGATCATACCACCTGCACCTGAGAAAAGTATAGTTGGTAAGATATCATTGTTACTGTTTTAATAGCTATTAGAAAACTAAGTTCCACTTATTAGATGAATCACAAATTTCATAATGCCATGAAAATTTCCTAGTTTAGATAAATTAACTCACAGTGTAGGGTACATCCAAAGTACAGCCTTAGTTGATTGAACTTTGACTTTAGGTTGATTTGCTTGCATTACATTAAGTTTAAAGAATCCCTGATATATTTACGATCAGTCAATCTTGCTATAGTGATGTTGTGCTTTTGATTAGAAACCTTACAGCCATGAACGTAACCACAATTATTTTGATGGGGGTGCATCTACATCCATACATACTGTTTACTAGAATTATTCTGTATTTTTACCTACCAAATCGACTTTTTTATGACATAAGTTAATAATAAGTATTTTTGCAACTGCTGCTCCTGCAACTCCCTTGCACCGAACTCCCGGCGCCCATGCTTACAGCACAGGAAACTTAAACTTATATAATATGGAGTTTTAGTTAACCGAATATAAATAGAATAAAAGAGTCGAAGGTTTACCAAAATATATAATATTTTAAAGGTCCTAGTCAGTTCATGGTAAGCGGCATATTTTAATTATTAATTAACTGTTTTCTTATAAGCAGAAGGCGAATAATAATGTTAACGTTAACCTAACGGACACTCGTAAAAAGAAAGAAATGCGAGATGCTCCTTACTGTAGATCTCCTAAGAACATTAAAATCTTAAAATCTTTAAATATATTACCTTCTATCTCGCAACAGGTACTACAAAACTGAAAATGACATCTACACCATCAACTGAAAGCGCCAATGGCAGCAGTGCGGCCGGCAGCGTACAGTCACAGTTCGTGGAGAGGCGTCGCGCGGCCCTGGAGCGTTTCCTCAACCGTGTGGGACAACATCCAGTATTGTGCATCGACCCTGACTTTAGGGAGTTTCTTGAGTCAGGTTAGTAATAATAATAATTGATTTTTTTTTGGGCGGTAATGCCTTCGTACGCCTCCTACACCCGTGATTATATCAAACTCGAACCGACTAAGAACAACACGCCGTCTTGAGTACCAGTAATCTGGAAACCAGGTGTACCTTAGAAAGGAAATCCCTGGTACTTTCATCGCTAGGGCGGAGGATACAGAAACAACGAATTTTTTATACTTTTTAAATAACTCTCTGAAATACAAAAATAATATTATTAATATAATTCGTTAATATTATAAGTGAACGCATTTTTACGTAGTTGGTGTGTACAGTTGTTCTAAAATATTACAAAATAATAACAATAATTTTACATTGCTGAGATACGGGACACTTGCCTTACGAGTCCAACATGTGTGTCAATGCTATGTGTGTCTAGGGCTAATAGGGAACACTATTCAAAGAAACTTAGAATAAGTTCTAAAAGCTTCTAAAGAATCCAGTTACTTGTCTGATCTCTAAATTATAAAAATATATGGTTTATATTATCGATTCACTTCGTTCATAGAGTAAAAAAAACGCTACAAAACACATTTACAATCTCTTTACTTTTTTCTACATAATATACATATTTGAAATATGAATTTAATGATTGACGTAACGTTTTCGCTTCCTATAGACACAGAGCTGCCAAAAGCAACTAGTACCTCGGCCCTTAGTGGTGCAGGAGTGCTGCGTCTATTCAACAAGGTCGGCGAGACAGTCAACAAAATTACGTACCGGATGGACGAATCAGACCCTGTGAGTATATTGATCTAAACATGACCCATTGACCTATAGTCACGTTTAGCACCATTTCAGAGAAAGGACCATCTAGTTTTCAAGATCATTGCCGACATGGCCTTAACTAAATATTTTATATTATTTAATGATCAATTTGGTGAGTATTCGTTAGGATGTCCCTTAAATTTCAAGTTCGATATTTTTTTACGCATACCTTCTTAAAAGTTTCGTAATAACCCTATATTGTCTAGAAAAAAATATTAGTTCGATATATAAACGATAACCCGTGCCGACTTGCTATTTAAACTTGTCGATACAAGTTGCTTAAGTACTGCCCAGTAACCTGTTACGACATGTTTTATTTGCCATTTCGTACGTGATTTTTGAGACTATTAGTGCTTCATTGTTTAGTGCGTAAACATGTCGGTGGAATTACGGAGTGATAAACAAAATATTTTTCTTATCGGATTGACTAGCTACCAAATAAATGGTGCAAAATTACCATCTAATCGACAAGTTCTCTCAGTCCTATTTTACAATATTCGTGAGGTTAAATTGACTGTTAGTGAAAGTGCAAATCTTGTGATTAGGGAGTGCATCATATATTGGGAAAAAGCAAGAATTCCAACAAGGGCATTTCCTAACTGCGTGAAGAAACTTATTGATTCATATCATGTTTGGAGAGAGTTGCAAAAAAATTGTAAGAAAACTCAGATTACGTTTAAGAGTCGTGAGAACAATTTTATAATTAATCTTGATAATTTGTTTGATATTGCACATGCTGATGCTTTTGAGAGAATGAAAATAGAGGAAGGTAAATTATTTTTAATGAAACAGAGAGAGCCAGGTCGACCGGGATGCTTAGGTGGTGTAGATAAAAAATTGGCGGAAAAAGAACAAAGATCTAGACAACGACGATTGGAAGAAGAGGAAAGGATTGTAAGACAAAGAGAATCACTAGCTGTTGCATCTACTTCCACCACAAATAACTTAGACAGTGTAGAAGATTCAGACGAAGAACAGATCTTGAATTCTGAACTCAGCTTGCCGGACGTTCCCTGCCATGAACAAAGTTCAAAAAGAGGTAGAAAGAATCTTATAACACCTAAACTAGTTGCAGCTTTAGATCGATGCCAGTTAAGCATTAGAGATACCGTTTACATTCTTAATGCGGTGGTAGAAGCGCTTGGTCTGAGCAGCGATGATTTCTGTATTAACAAATCCTCGATTCAACGAATTCGTACTGAAACTAGAAAATCAAGGGCAGAAGCAATAAAATCTAACTTCCAAAACAATGTACCCGACATAGTCACAGTCCATTGGGATGGAAAACTATTACCGGGGTTGGATGTACGGAGTTCGAAAGAAGAACGCTTGCCAGTTATAGCTTCATTTGACGATAGAGAGCAGCTTCTTGCAGTGCCGAAACTAGAAAGTTCTTCTGGAAAACATCAAGCGAAGGCTGTATCAGCAGCTCTCTTTGACTGGAACCTTTATGATAAAGTGCAAATAATGTGCTGCGACACAACAGCTTCCAATATGGGCCGTTTCAATGGAGCTTGTGCTATTTTGGAGCAAACTTTAGGAAGAGAATTGTTGCTTTTCGCCTGTCGTCATCATGTTTATGAATTGGTCCTAAAAGCTGTCTTTGAAACCAAGATTAAGCAAATTACTAGTAGCCCAGATATTCCGATGTTCAAAAAGTTCCAAGAAAATTGGAAAAACATTGATTGTACTAAAATTGAACCATCTCTTAATTTCGTAGAAGCACGGGTTGCCGAGACAGACATTCAAGCGTTGTTACTATTTTATAAGGCAGAATTAGATAAAGGTTTTGTAAGAGATGATGACCGCGAATTGGTCGAACTGTGCGTAATATTTTTAGGAGGAGACACAGAGGAAAAATTAAAACTAAGGCCCCCCGGAGCATCAGGCACGCTGGATGGCGAGAGCGATCTATTCTTTAAAAATATGTTTACTTCAGTCACAATGCAGAGTAACTGCGAAGGACAAAAAGGCTCTACAAGATGTTTGCTTATTTCTCGTAATATTGTATGTTAAACCTTGGCTCGAATGTACAGTAGCGACCAAAGCACCTAATCAAGATTTGCGCTTCTTGAAGATGTTAAAAGAGTATGAAAAAGTTGACGCAACAATTTCTAAAGCTTCTATAAGCAAGTTCAGCCATCACTTGTGGTATTTATGTGAAGAGACAGTCATTCTATCACTATTTGATGATGAAGTTGACAACCAAACTAAGAAGAAGATGATTGCCAACTTCAACAGGGACAAAATCTCGGATTTTAGCAAACGCTATGACCCGTCGAAGGAAGAACTGACTCAAAAGTTGTTTGGTAAGTTAAATTGACTTTTTGTTGGATTTCAATTTCAATGCCCAATACTTATTTATTTATTTTCAAAATTGTTGTTGATTTTTATTTGTTATTTAACTTATTTTTCTTTTTTTTTAGACAAAGCACTGGATGATTTCGTATCGGAAAAGAGCAAACAATTTTTATCACGACTGCAGATCGACGACAGTTTTCTAAAGGAAGATGTATCTTCTTGGAATAACAATGCTGCTTTTCTGGAGGCTAAAAGAAGAATAAGTTATTTGAGAGTTGTAAATGATACTGCTGAAAGGGCTGTTAAATTAATGCAAGATTTTAACGGACTTATCACGGCTGAAGAAGAACAAAAACAGTTCTTGCTGCGCTGTGTCCAGGAACATCTAAAATTGTATCCAGACTATAAAAAAACTACTCTAAAAAGAAGTTACCCTGAATGATTCTTATTTCTTTATGTTTTTAATTAAAGATTAATGTTCATCTAATTTATTATTTAATTTTATTCACTTAATTCATTGCATTTATAGTGAAATTATAGCAGACTGAAATTTTAGGACAAAACACGTTTTTTACTAAACTTTGAAGCTCGGTCGGCACTAGTTGCAATTATGCTAGATTGATAAAATTTTATATTTAAGTATCTTATAGCATTAGTAAAAATTATAGAGGGTATGCATTTCGAAATTCGAAAAAAAAATTTTTTTTGTCATATAAGGGACACCCTAGTATTCGTATTCAAAGAGTCTAGATTTTTTGAGCGTGTACTTCAGTAAAAGTTAGAAATGGAAGTGGCTACCTTTTCTTTTACCTAAAAAATCTCTTACAGTGTGTCTGGCATATTTTAAATTTACAATGGCGAAAATAAATTAATTACTTAGAAGCGCGTCCTTAAAAATTGTGATTACTTACAGTTTAAGAAAAATAAAAGAATTCACTTCATTAAATAACAGTTTTTAACTGCTGTTTAATGAAGTGAGTTCTCAGTTTCATAATAAATCAGTTTACAATTCTACCAAGTGATATTTATAATACAATTGTTAATTTACAAGAAAAAAAATCCTCAACATGTCCAAAATTATCGAATACAACCTTTAAGCTACACGCTCAAAAAAATTCAATACCATCCGAATACTCGAGGCGAATACACGTCCATTTACAGTTTGTTTAGTTCTTTATAGCTTTGCGATAAACTTAAGAGACAAGCACAAGGGTAGATTGCAAATGTCGGTTAATACCTACTGCTATTTTATTGCTTCGACAAATAGGCGAATTAATAATAAACACAAATTTTAGCATTTATTAAAATTGTATATATCTATTTTTCAATCTATTTCAAGTAGATATGTGCAAAACTACTCGACAATTAAAAAAACCAGAATAGTCAAAAATTGTACGACACAACTAAAGCTACATAATAAAAATGAACATACAAGAAAAATAAACAAAATTAAATTTTGTAAGTTAAAAAGGTTTAGTAGATCTGCTATATATGCTATATGTATATTTATTGTACTAAATATTTGACAAAATAAATTGTTATTGCCTATGACTTTAGGGACCGCAAAAGACACCATTTTATATTTTTTTAAATAAAATATCTACTATATAACCCACATTTTCCATTTCACATAGGATATTTACTTGCATGTATCTTCCATAAAAACTTAATAATTAACATAGTACCCCCAAAGCGTACACTTGCACCATTCCTTTTCTCCCCGTAGAGTCGGTACAGACGAACTTAATGATCCGACAAGTTAAAACTAAATACATTGCGTGTTTTTGTGTCATTCATAATCATCCTACAAAAATTAAGCGTTGATGAATAGCTATCTTATACGAAAAACCTAAAGTAGATTTTTTAATTACCAGGGTAAGTATAGCAACTGTGCGTGATGCATCTGTATTTATGTTAAATGTTATAGTAGGTGTTTAATCGCGAGTTCTCACGCTCGTGGATTACAGTCTTAACAGTTATTCTAAACGCCTTGATTCGCATCTATGTAGGTTTCCAAAATAAAAATTCTCCATTCTTTGTTTTTCTTTATAAAAGAAAGATCCTTTGTTTTTAGTTAGTACCGTTGCAAAATCACAAGACAATGATCAGATGAGGTGGTGTAAAAGAATAATAAGCAAACATCTTTATTTATTTTTTTATATTTAATATAATTTGATGTCGTCTGTCAGGTGATTTCGAATTAAAAAATAGAAGCGTGGTACACTTCTATTGTAACCTGCACTGACGACGGACAATGGTAGGAAAAATGTCCGCAGTATTCTCTTATCAGTACAGTTAATAGGATGCACTTTACCCGGACAAAACGCAAAGTGCAACCTCATGAGAGTAATAATAAAAGCACACTACGGACATTTTATTCGCTATTGAATCTTGTCTGCACAGGACTTAAGTTAGATTTAAAAGAATGTGTACTGTGACAGTGGTTCGAGGAGCGTTCGTCTCGCATCGAGGCGCTGGAGGCGTGCCTGCGGAGGTTGCTGGGCGCGTGCGAGACGCTGGCGGGCGAGCGGCGCGAGCTGGCGGTGCGGGCGCACGACGCCGCGCGGGTCATGGCGGCGCTCTCCGGCGCCGACCCGCACGCGCCGCTCTCGCGCGCCCTCTCGCACACCGCCGACCTGCACGAGAAGGTACTCGCTTACAAATACAAACGCACACATCCATCAATAGAGATAATATACGTAACCTGATATAGAACATACTCACAAATACAACTATCAATAAAGACGATATAAACTCTCAAAAATAAACTTTAAAATATATTGCTAATAAGGATCAAATGTAAACAAATAAAAATCGCACTCTTTAATTCTAGACAGGATATCTGAATTTAATAACAAAAAATATCCATTGGTAAATTTAATCTCCTCTAGCATGCCATCCCACTGTCTAGCGCAGGCCGGTTAGGCTGTTTTTGCATTATGATTCCGACGTTATGATCGATAAACAAACTACTGTAACTGCAACTAAACAATTGCTAATTTACTTTTAATAGTTACGCGGTGTCATTCGACGAGCGAAATTATAAAAAAGAAATGCTGACTTACAGACACAACCTGTAACACAGCCGTTTAACTGTAGGTCCCTAGTACGTGTCTACTAAAAGCAGGTGACGTGGAAAACACGCACAACAACAATTTTTTATCACAATAGATACAGCCATTTACGACGAAAATGTATAAGAATAATTAAATCAGTATCATCAACAGTCATTTACAGCCCACTGCTTGACACAAACCTTTCCTTAGAAAGGAGGTTTTGACCTAAACCACGCTGGTCAGACAGGTTGATATAGGGTTTGTTTGAAGTTTTCTTTCTCTTTGCACTGATGTAGTCTTGCATATTTTATTCCCTTAGTCACCTCTTACAACACCCATGGGAAGAGTAAGGGTGGTGACACTCTGTGTTCTTAATGCGTCACCATACAGAGAAAATTAAATCAATAATGAAAAAGAAATATGCTAAAAATATTATTACTTCTTTCCAGATAGAGCATTTACGCTTGGAACAGTCAAACACCGACTTCTATGTCCTGGCCGAGCATGTAAAAGACTACTTGGGACTTATTGGCGCTATCAAAGACGTCTTCCATGAGCGTGTCAAGGTAAGATATTTACCACAACGATATTATAAGCAAGCGTTTATAATACATAAGAAGTCACGATTCCATGTTATATTGTCTGCACAATTGGCCTAGTGGTTTAAGCCGTCGCCACGCCGCTCTGCTGTGCTGAGTGTTGTGGGTTCAAACCCACATGGGACAACACTTTGTATGATCCGCAACTTGTTGTTCTGGCTCTGGATGTTCTGTGTGTCTGTTTCATGTATGTTTGTAAAGTCCCCCGCGACACAGGATTTGTTCCTAGTGCGGGCGTTGTTTTTTTAAGAGAAATAAAAATTAAATACTGCAGAAAAAATTAAAAAAAGTTTATTTAAAAAGAATTTCTTATTTTTCATCTTCAGGGGATGAATATTTCAAAACTAATGATTAAATTTTTTACTATTTGTTAAACTCTTGTCCAAACGTCCAGTAAGAAAATACTTACTAATTTGACAAGTTTACGGCCCGTAGAGGAACATAGGGCTCGTGAGCTCAAAGGAGGGTATAGTAACTCGGTGATATATATAATAATGTGTCATATATAGATATACTATAATAATGTGTCAATTACGAAAAGAAACTGCATTTCAAAAGAGTCAAGTCTCACTTAAACCAATTTTTAACACGCCTATAAATTCATCGTTTCAAGACTGATATTATGGATAGTTAAACAGAGATTCTGAACAATGAGGACCTTTACTGCTTTGTGTTCTGCGAAACACAAAACACTAAATCCTCAGGCGAATCTCAAAATAAGTAGATAGAGGGTAAATGTTGTACGATAGTGGCTTAAAATATGTATTCTTTTATAGGTATTCCAAAACTGGCAACACGCCCAGATGCAGTTAACGAAGCGAAGAGAGAACAAAGCTAAGGCAGAGCTGGCGAACAGGCCAGAGAAAATAGAACAAGCTGCCAGTGAAATTATTGAAGTAAGTAGAATAAGGGCGCATTCGATAATTTATTGTTATTTACAATTGCATTATCAATATTTTTAGCACTACATACCAAAACCTGCATTTTATTTTTATCATCGTCAGCCTATTGCAGTCCACCGCTGGACATAGGTGTCTCCCATTCCCATCACACGAGTGAACCTGCGGGTAGAAATTAGTCAATAAATACACCCTGCATTTATTTACTAACTTTTGCTCTCGATTACAGAAAAAGCTAAAATAAAATAAAGAAATAAATATTTCGGACATTTGACACACAACGCCATCTAGTTTCAAACTAAGCAGAGCTTATATTAACTCTAGATTGACTGTTGAAAACACCCGAAATACGAAATAAATATTTACCGATCATACAAACATTTGGTCCGACCCGGGATCGAACCCGAGACCTCAAACGTAGCAATCCCATTCGCTACCGCTACGCCATCGTGGCATGTCATGTAAAGTATGTGTGTAAATGTTTAGTCGGTATGTCGCACTTTTTTAAATATTCATATTTTTTATGACAGTGGGAGTCGAAAGTGGAGCGTGGACAACAAGAGTTCGATACGATATCGCGCGTGATCAAAAAAGAGTTGGAGCGATGGGACGAACTTCGTCTCGCCGAACTGCGAGCCGCGCTACTGCGTTATCTAGACGAACATATGAAACACCAGGCACAGGTAACTCCTTTAACACGTTATGACGATACACGAACAAATATACTGTACGAAAACAGTACTCTATGTGCAAAACAAAATGATCAATATTCTACGACTTATAATTAATACTTGAGTATTTTGATGAACTTACGACGCATAAGGTGCTGGTAATTCCAGGAGCAATTACCAGCAATTCCAAAAGCAATTACCAGCTCTTCCAAGAGCAATTACCAGCAATTACTACATACATATTACAATTACAATATTATAGGAGTATGCAAAATCAATCCCTGCAAACCAATTCTTGTAATATTTTTTTGTTTTCTATTTGAAGAGCCTGCCAAAGTGACTACTCTGCCTGATGGAAAGCATGAATAGAATCCAATAGTTGTCACCATACTCATTGCAGACAATGCAGTATGGTGACCCACACTATGGCGGCCTAGTGAGATGCTTTTTCATGCCACGCTTAGGGACGTAAAAGGCATGACAGTCATCGTGACAGTGTAAGCCTCACATAGTTATCACGATAACTGTCACCCCTGCATTAATGAGCCTCCGGTCTCGCACTCACCAACGAAACACGGCAGCACGGATGCTGGCGCTTTAGGTTGATCTTCTGTGGGAGGGTAGTACTGGCCCGGTCGAGCCTGCCCGTTCGTGCTGAAATCAGCGTGGCTCTACTACCTTAAAATTAAAATATTTCAATCTCAATCTAATTTGATCTATTCTGGATCTTACAAATGTAATAAAAGGTATTCTCGAAGTAGATCCAATGTTGAATGTATCGTGTGATGATATCGAATTGATATCAAATCTTGAAAATAGTGAACATCCATCTGGTAGTCCTTAATAAGTGGTATTTTAATACTTTTTGGTGTAACTGAACTTAGATTATTTATTATTGAGATAATATTGTTAATGAATTCTATTTTTTGTTAACAGTATACTTACCTTTAGTCAATTCATAACTTCAAACAGATTTCGATCTGTGATATTTTAAAATTACGAGAATTAGTCTTCAGTTTTGCTCAACATCAAGTGACAAGTGTCAAAGACAAAGTGCTAGATATCAGATGTTACACAGCTAATTCTAAAGGTCTCTTACTTTTTTTTTAAATATTTACTCCTAACGTTAAGTACTACACTTTTTTTCGTCGCTACAAATTAAAGACATTTCATGATTTATGACAAAATTATGAATGTCAACAGATAGCGGTAGTAAAATCAAAAATGTATTCTTTACTTTTTCTTTTATTGAAAAGACAATTCCCGTGCTAAAATAAATCCTGTGTCGCGGGGGACTTTGCAAACATACATGAAACGGACACAAAGAACACCTAGACCCATGTAAGATGATGTTATACCCACAACACATAGCTCGGTAGAAAGCGGCGAGGTACCGCTAAAACCACTTCACCAAGTGTGCAGTCGTTATATAATACATATGTACATATATAATCGTTTTGTAATTTTTCACAGTCGATGCGCTACTGGGACGCGTTTCTGCCCGAAGCTCGGGCGATCAAATGAGTGGGGCTGTGACGGCTCCGCGCCAACACCCCCTAAAGGACCACACGCTTCTACGTAACGTTGGTAAATGGATTGTATATACACAACACTCGCATATATAATATTACAGCTCGGACAGGCTCCCGTGACAAGAATGCAGTTTCATTTATCTTGTTTTTGAATGACATCTGTCAAAAAATATTATTTAGAACAGGCTGTAATAACATTAAGTTTGCATGTATCAGTTAAAAAAAAAAATTGTGTCTATTGTCATTATTTATATGTTATCCCTGATTACGGCAATGTTTTTATGGACTTTGGAAGCTTGCTGACTGCTTAACCGAATTTAATAGTGCAGCACTACGCATACAGCATATATAGGTTAGTCTGCAAATTTTGGCAGTAAGGGAGGGATTTGAATTATTTTTCCTATCCTCTCAACAAACTCTTCACGCGCATAAAGAAAACAATAAGTTCCTGTTGATCCGATCTTTTCCTTCACAGGATCACGTGCTGATCTGATAATTGCTTATAAATGTCGTCAAATTCAGTTCAGTCGTTTTCGAGTCCATAGAGAAATACATACATATATATAAAAAATGTTGTATGTTGCACTAGTTATTCTAAGTAAGAGTTTGTTAAATTAAACTCAAATTATTATTTACTTTTGTTATCTTATTATTGCACGGTCAATATTTATTTTTTAATTAAATATACTTGTTATATTTAACCAACAAAATATACACATTTATTTTTATATTTTCTCGTAGATTGGTGTCGTCTAATGAACCTATCATATTTTTTGTCAGTTGTGATGATTTCTGTTACTTGAAATGGTGAAAAAATACTAAGAGAGTATGTTTCCGAACGGTAATATTTAAGCAACCTTACTGTCTGTATATATTAGTAGACACCCAAGTTTAAAAATGTATATTATCACACACATACATAAATTACATTCAACCAATATACCTACATGTTCTTCAAATATTGTAAATTTTAATAACAACACAAAATATATTAAAACTTTCTATAGATTCAAACAATTGTTTTGTTGTATTTTAAATTATATGTTTAGTCATTAAATGTGAATAAACTTGTTCTGTGTTCACTGTTTTTATTAATATATTTGAATGTATTAGGCCGTATATTCACCTGTCAAACTTGTCAAATTACGCGGTTCACCTTAAACGGCTAGGATAGACTGCGTTGAGAAAATTATCTAGCCCACAAGTTAGTTGTCAAGTAACAAGTGAGTACGCGTTTATATCTCGATGGTCTCTACGTACCAAAACAAAGTAGCGATTTATTTTAACGAAATTTCACAACTTTATGCAACATGAACACGCATCACAGAAAACACACACACATACAAGGTAAACAACAGGTATTCAACATCCATAACACTATTGCGTATTACATACTTTGAGAGTTACATATAAGTAAAAACATGAAGTAAAACATCTGTCCGTGGGAATGTTTTCGCGAAAAGGGACAGAAATGAAACAATAATTATGTTTTAGTAAAGAAATGTCAGACTTGATACACGTTTACTATAGTTTTTGTTTTAATTTAATGTCATACCTACCAATTTGAAACTTTAACATGCTCCTATTTAAATCACGACTTTTGCAATGTCACTTTGTACGTAGAGACTTTCGATCTGTATAAAGTAAAAATGTACATTATCTAGTATATTAGGTAAATATCAACAGGTAGAGAGCTAAGTGATTTGTATTCAACAAGAGGAGTTTTAATGCCAAATAAAAAATTACATTCCAAATTTATTTTCATAATTTTGAGTTTATTAAACGTCTCTCACGATATTGTGTTCCACTCTAACATATGTAAGCGATATTAGCGAACAAAATTCTGAGGCGTTTAACTAACTCAAACTATGACACTTCATGGTTCGAAGGCACATGTATGTACCACCGTCTTTTGAGCCACGAAGTATGGACTCAATAAAGAATATAATTGTCTAACAAATCCTATTTTTTGCATCGTTTCAGCGTTAAAAAAATTCATTTACTAACGTTATTGTCTACATATTTTATTAATATAAAGCATAAAAGGTATGCTTTCGAAAGAATTCAAATGAGAGTATTTAAAAAAAATTAAGACTTATTTTTGTTTTCATAAAGTTCACTTTAGATTGCTCATTATATTCCTCATTTGCAATTACATATTTTTATAGCTCCATTGATATCGTTATAGCAGTAATTGATCTCGGATTAAAAAAAATATATACATGAAATTGAAGCCTGGCTTTGAAACCTACTTAATACCACAACAAAAATAATATAATATAAATCATCAATCATCGTTATCACCACATCCAAAATTAAAATATCATTTATCGTTAGTGAAAAAAGGACACATTCCTTTTTTAAATGTCTTTCAAATATGGAATTATCGATTTCAACATTGTTAAAAAAATGCCAATCACATGATACTTTTGCATCGACTATTTAGCATTTTCTGCGATTGTGGGTTTTCGTGACGGTTTTTTTTTTGTTTTATATTTCATAATATTGGTGCCTTACACAACGGGTCGTAGATACGTGATCCACGTGACACTTATTATCGTTGTTGAGTGACGTTTTCGTTTATTATGCATCTTGTTACATGAGCATAATAATATTAACAATCCCTCAAAATGCGTAATTAGAATTTGTATTGTAGTAGATCATGTATTTATTAAGACTATTTTCCTTTGAATGTCTTGAAGAATCGTTACTATTTCCTTGTGTTAATTTTGTTTTTTTTTGTGATTATAGATCACGATGACTGTCATGCCTTTTACGTCCCCAAGCGTGATGTTAAAAAGCATCTCACTAGGCCGCCATAGTGTGGGGTCACCATACTGCATTGTCTGCATTTGCAATGGGTATGGCGACCACAACTCTTGGATTCTATTCATTCTTTCCATCAGGCAGAGTAGAGTCACTTTGGCAGACTCTTAATATAGAAAAAAAAAACCTATTAGCCTGCCGAAATGAGTACTCTGGCTTATAGAAAGTATGAGTAGAATTCAAAAGTAATGATCACCATTCTATAGACAATGCAGTATGGTGACCCATACTATGACAACCTAGTCTGGTGACTATATCTTTTTTAATTTTTTACTTATATCGCAGCCACATCTACTCGCTCCAGAAACCAGGAGGGGTTACAACATAACCAAACGGGGTTATATAAAAACTAAGTCAGTTTGAATAAAATTAAGTTAAGGTGCATCACACATTAGGATCTTCCATACATATCCGAATGATTGTTTGGAACATGGTCATTTAAGGTCAGGCTTCAATTTATTTTGACACTATGAACACTAGATAGTGTTTCTGTGTTACTATTATTACAGTGTTATAATTCCTGGCGTTACAACACCTGTTCATATAATTTAACATTTTATTTATATGTATTTAGATTACGATAATAGATTTTATGTTGCGATAATTTGTTTGTCAATTATAATGCTTGCAATGATACTATACTGTGAATAATAGCTAATGATACAATTGATGGATGTTTTCACACCCATCTGTACTAATATAAAGCTAAAGTTTGTTTGGTTAAACGCGCTAATCTCGGCAACTACTGGTTCCAATTAAAAATCTTTTCAGTATTGGATAATACACTTATCGAGAACAGCCATAAACTACAATGCACTATCAGCTATACATGAGCGAAATATCAATGAATAATGTTGTTAAAAAGGGAAAAAATTATTTTGAGATGCAGGCAAAGTTGCAGGGATCAACTAGTAATGTAATAACTGTATGAGTACATATATTGTTTTCATCTACCAATACTTTGACACATGGCACGCCAATAAAACTTCCAGACGCGACGGCATAATTTTTCTGAAATATTAAAGAATCGTCCTTATATTACAGTAAACACATACCTACAAGTTTTCAAGAAAAAATGCCAACACCAATATGTACATGATAAGACATTATCTATTGGTGAAAAGCTAATAAAAATCTGTTCAATACTTTAGGAGTTTATAACGTCAGATAGACAGACGTGGCTCTGTCATTATAATGTAGTGACTATATTTATAACAAATGGAAATCCCATTTTTTCGTAGCATTATCAAAGGTATTGTTTTGTTCAAACATATCTTTGCATGAATCTGAGATACGGTAAATACCAGATAATTCAAATAATTCACTAGTATGGTAGATTAAAGCATTAAATATAATTATGATTGACGACTTCTTGTCATTTAATTAATAACAACAACATTTGAAATCTTCGCTCTGTTCCTCTCTGTGTGGTGTCATTGCAAGCTATTAGCTCGCTTTTTCCGCTTCGTCGCTTACGTTCGCTCATAATATAATTCTTAAGTTAATTGTTATTGTCATTGTATATTTTTCTATAGTCATTTTTTTTTTTTTTTTATCTTAAATGTAACTGTAATAGATATTGCATATTAGAATTGTATTCCAAAAGAAATAACTATTCGTTGTTACAGTCAAAGTATTAAATTGGAGATTTTATATTATTACTAGTGCAACTAGAGATTTCTTTGTTTTTTTTTACGCTAATTCTTTGTATAATATTGGTACATTGTTACGTTATGATTGCGTCGTAGTTTATTGTAGTGTAAATTACCATTTGTCCAACTTAATTACTCTGACCGTAACATAATATTTACCTTTAGATATGATTAGGTAGAATGATTAAATAAAACTCGAGTCTAATGTATTTCTTATTTTTTATATTGCCAAATATATTTTAGTGGTAATTTGGTGTAATGGAAGAGATGAATAATTATGAATAAAGTATATAATGTTGGTTTCCATTTCAATCTGATTGATTTTTTTCTATCCCTACCCACTTCTTGTACCAATATACAAAACTAATGGCGATATACCAATGGCACAAAATTCGCAGCTATGTACAAAGTGCGTCGAACAACGCACACATTTACATTGTTCACGGACACAATATCGTGGAACGGTTTCATGAAACGTAATAGTTTAGGAATACACGTACGAGTAAGTTCAACATCTTTACACTAGAGTTCTTAAAATATAGCTATCTCTGTGCCACATGGCTGCGAAGCCGACAAAGTAACTTCGAACTAGCGTATCTCGTAAGTTCTAAAATGACACTAGTGACAGCTGTCACAGCGATTAAACTATATTTTAAGGAATAATTATTTTGTGACAATAGCTGTTACGAGATCGCGAAATTAAATTGCTCAAGATAAAATGCCTGCTGTTCCCTCCAGTATTGAGTGGAGTGTCCTTAAACCAGTCTATCAGTGGCAGCATACAAATTAACGTAAATTGTCACGTTATAGATATTAATAACAGTGTGATTGATAACGGATTATGAAATGAGATATGGCTCACAAAATCAATTTATCTATTTTTGTTGAATTAATAAAGCGGTAAACCAAGTTCAGACGCCCACATTTTGTCGTCTACTTTAACCCAGTAACGTAACAAATACGATGTAGGTTTGTGTTTAGGCATTTCAGCACGAACGAGCCGTCTCGACCGGGACAATACTACCCTCTCGCAGATAATCAACCTAAAGCGACAGCATCCGTGCTGTCGTGTTTCGTTGGGAGTAAGAGACCGGAGGCCCATTGATGCAGGGTTGACAGTTATCGTGGTAGCTGTGTGAGCCTTACACTGCCACGATGACTGTTATGCCTTTACGTCTCCAAACGGGGCGTAAAAAGCATCTCTTACATAAACTGTTTGTGACCACTCTTTGTGTATACATATTTAATTCTATTTTTAATAAGCATATTGTGGTCTCCCATAATTGTAAACGTAGCACATGACACGAAATGTCAATTGTATTTTATCTGATACGAAAACCGCATGTACGAGTAAAGTGTATTCCTTGTCGGAGATCGCCATACTGCACTGTTTGCATTTACAATGAGTATGGCAACCACAACTCTTGGATTCTATTCATGCTTTCCATCAGGCAGAATAGAATCACTTTTGCAAACTCTTAATGTAGAAAAAAACTCAGGAAATACATTCTTTTATCAAATACTTTTGAAGTAAAACAATGTTTAGTAATTAATTACAAAATAATCTTAAGCGCCTTAATGACGAAATGTAGAGCATATACCTTGTTTATTAAATACATTATATTTTTATCATATGGAAATACCGTTGTGTGTATATTAAAGATATTGTTTGAGACTATCATTGCGTGAGCCAATCTCGGTAATATTGTAAATAGCTACGATACAAAAGCATTCATAACTGTGCCCGCCAGACGATAAAGTATTGAACGCCTTAACGTCTGCTGTGATCTAATATAACAAGATGGACGGTTTCTATTGGCATTTAAATAACCTAGAGATAATTTATCAAGCCTTAGGTCACTCCTGATGTCCTCGAATAAGTATGTCACAATTCCCGCGCGCTGCAGAAGAACGTTCGGGGGCATTTTTTAAGCTATTGTGCAGTTTCTGCAAAAAGTGGCCTAAAATCGTCAATATTTACAAATAAACAACGACTGTAGTTATATATCCTTCAAAAATAAATAGTAATTTACTGGTTATTATAACATAGTGCAGAGTTACGCAGTTGACCTATCACCCAGGGTTTTCTATTCTTTGCATCTGACGCTGACTGTACCACAGAAATAAATCCTGTGTTCAATCTCATATATCTAAATCAGTACCAAAGTCTTCGTAAATACTAAGTTTAAACGATTCTTAAATATAATATAACCACGTCAAAATATAAAATAAGCGGACGTGCCTATCTTAATCACAATGGTTTTTTTAGGCAGTTTATCAAATCTGGCTATTCGTTATATCATATCTGCGGCGTTGAAATAGTGACTAATATAATTATTTAAAAATTTTCCCCGTTAGATTGTACTATTTCCTTATACAAAATATATCGAGACGTATTGGCAATTGCAAATTTACAATCATTAATTTGGTAACTTAAAACTTCTGAGGAGGGGGGTTCAACACGTTAAACTTTCGCCAGTACTGAAAAAACACACCGTCATTTATTCGATCCGCAAGTGCTGGCCACGGAACTACTGTGTTCCGCATAGCATTGCCACTAACACATCGCGTTTCCTACCGTTACCCACAACGCTTGCGTTTCGAACAAGAGTTCTGTAAACAACTTTTGTGTAACGTAAAGGCAATATGTGAAACATAGGTTCGAGTGCACGTACAACTATTTTTTATGAAAATGTAAAGCAATTTGATCTACATTAAATTTTGCTATAATATTATATTGTTTTTTACATTATACAGTAAACATTTTTATATTTTAACATTTATTTGGGTGTTATTTCAAGTAATTTGGACCAATATAGTGTTATATTTACCCATTACTGCCCAACCATCGAAAAATTTAGAATTTTCTGTTCAAATCACAAAATATATTTGTTAATACAGTAAAAAAAAATAATGTGAAGTAAAAAATAAAAAAGGGTCTGAAGCAGCCTGTCTTTTAAGCATGACATTGACATCATATGTTAAGAAAAAAATATTTTTACGACTTTATTGGCTATTTCATGTTTAGTTAAGGTTTCCCGACAGTTTTAGATAATTTGAAATATATAATTACTTTGATTTATAAAGCTATAATTAGCTATATAAAACAAACAACAATGAACTCTTAATGGCTACAAAATAATATAAACTTTGAAATTATATATCTAAATAATGTCACTGTATTCTTTTATCAAAATATTTTTTTTAACGGAAAAATATTTAAAAATATTTGCTATTTACAAAAAAAGCTGAAAAATTAAAGCCCGTTTCAGAAAAAAAATTGTAATCTGGTGTCCTAAAAATATGACCGTGGAAAGTAATGGGTTAATCCTTAACCAATCAAATATGTTGCGTATTTTTTGCATTTAAGGTAGTCGAAAATAGCCTTACACAGTATTTCACTTAAATTAATATCTTAGAAGTTATTAGAAAATTAAAACGCGTGGATTGCACCCGTGTGAAACCGGGGCAGTATTGATTCTTACAATACAAATTGGACAAAACAAACGAAAAAAAAATATTATAACGTATTTTTCACTCATTGCTGTGACGCTGTACAACGGTTGTTTTGTGCACAAAACACAAGGGATGTGATTAACAGCAGGCTCATCAGGAACACGACGTGTATTATAAAGCACTGCTGTACGTAGCACAATGGTTGCGTTTTATACACACTGGACTGTTCACGGTACTCCAGTGCTGAAAACACACTACTACTTCGCAGCATAAAGGTATTTCTTGTATATTATGGGCAACAGTGAACCTGAAAACCTTTTGACTTCAATCTTCGTTATATTTATTGGATATAACAATTGAAACAACCAGTAAAATTCAAATTTTTTATTTGATTACACTTGATATTTAATTACATATATGCAACATCTGCGCCCTCTCTCTTCCTGTTTTACCCTTACCGTGCTCACAACGCTTACAATTAACAAATTTTGAGGGTGATTTTTTGTACTCGATGGCCGATGGGACTTCGGACATCACTTTCGAAATCTGGTCCCCAAGTTAGTTGGTGCAGCGCGTGCATTGGCACGTTTGCTGCCGAACATAAGGGGCCCGATGACTCCTGCAGGAGACTACGCTGGAGTTGTGCAGTCCATGGCCCTTTATGGGGACCCAGTATGGACGGAGGTCGTGAAGGCCAGCTATGTAGCATTACTGCGACGACCAGGATCAGGATTATAAGAGGGTTCCGCACGATCTCTTTTGAGACGGCGAGCGTCCTGGCCAGAACTCCACCATGGGACCTGCAGGTGAGAGCGCTTGCAGCTCTCTATCAGTGGTGCAAGGAGGCGCAGGAGTTGGGTCGGAGTCCTGAAACTCGAGAAATAGAACATCGGAAATGACAACTCCGCCAGGCCCTCGTGGAGGAGTGGAAGAAACAACTTGGGCAACCAAGCGCTGGACACGCCGTTGTTACGGCGTTAAGACCCTTATGGAGGATTGGCTTGAGAGGCATCATGGGACCCTCTCATACCGATTGACGCAGGTGATCACTGGAAAAGGATGTTTCGGAGATCACCTGTTTCTGATCTATAAGGAGCCAACGCCTGAGTGTCATCACTGCTATGGCCGGACCATGGACACAGCACTCCACACGGTGGCAGAATGTCCGACATGGGTGGAGCAGAGGCGTGACCTTACGGTGGCCATCGGAGTGAAGACTCTCTCGCTCGGTAACATGATTGCAGCTATGATATGGAGCGAGAGCGCGTGGAACTCCGCTGTCTCTTTCTGCGAGCAAGTTATGCTGGCGAAGGAGATGGCGGAGCGGGACCGGGAGAGGTTTAGAATTCTCCTGGTCTACCAGGCCCGGGAACTTGCTAGGTACCGCAGAAGACTCAGGCGCCGGAGATCATTAGACGATCTCCGTCCTCCATAAGTGCAGGCCTGGGGGTGACATCTGTTACAACGGCAATGCGAGCGCTACGGACTGCGCGCACCCTTTCAGGGGGAGGGGGGACCAGTGAAGAAACCATGAAGTTTCCACACAAGAGGAGGCCACTTACAGCCGTAGGTAGCCTGAGGTACGTCGGGGTTCCAGGGTTTTCCTTACTAGGATGCACCTGGTACCCTGGCTACTAGTATCTGAGACAGCGTGCGGTTTTTGGTCGGTTCGAGTGCGACATAACCACGCTTCTGTGGTATCCGTGGGGATTTCTGCACGGTACAAAAAAAAAAAGAAGGGTGATTTTTTTTCTTGCACACATACTTTAGCAATACAAAGATTTAGAAAAATATATCTCATCTTGTAGCATAAATTGGCAACTTTTTCGTCTTTGTCATTATATCACGTGCTTAATTTAATATAACAAAATCGATACAAAAAGTGATGTATCCAATTACAAGTTGGTGGTTCTCAGAGCAAAATATCTTCGTGTGGTATACGTCCATGACGTAAAATGACACGGGAGCAGAACGTCTTCAGTTGAAATGGAAATTTAAAAAGCAAACTGCCTTTGTTTTAAAATGACTACTAATTAAATGGTCATGAAAGCAAAACGTCCGCAATTCAAAAATACTCTATATTAAAAAAATTACTCATTGGACGTAATAAGAGAAACTTACCATCGTCTGAATGATTTCTAGACCTCTAGGTCTTACTGCATATTGTACGCAAATGAAAATGCATTAAAGCAAGTAGTCACTATTTCTAGTTTTAATTCTATAGATCGGACCTTATGGTTTGTGAACTAAATACCGATAAGGACCGCTTTGCTCGTAGGGATCCGAATTGTACATATTAACCACACCGTGAATAGTTTTAAAATATTTTGATTAAATGATTATTATTTTATTTATCATATTTTACTTCTATTTAATATAATCAAACGAATTTTCAATACAAAAAGGTCTTAGACTCGTTAAAGCCCTTTATCGCTTAGACGAGTCTATCAGATCGGATACGATGATAGATACCTGTTAACGATTATTCGATAATGAATGAAGTGAGTAGGTGGACAGGGTTTTATTATAATTTTTTCCTGATTCCATTTTTATCTTATTCTTAGTTTCGCTACGCTATTTAATATGTACCTACTTTCTCTCTGCAGTTATTTCTGGTCTAACACACGTATAGAAATTTGTTGTTCGTCATACTGTATATGTATACTTAAGTACCAGATCTCATACTGAAAGCTTATAAAAGCTCTGAATTATAAGTTTGTTACAATGAGAGGCGGTGGTCACCGATGTAGAAACAGCTAGACTAGTGTATTTTAGCTATTTTCATAGTGTAATGGCATATAATATTTTGTTGTAGGGGAATGCTGCCATTCGTAGTATCTTTGTGTTGCACTTATTATCTCAGTTGTAGGCAGCCACTGAGAAATAAGTTTAAAGAAATTGGTATCATAACAGTCGCATCTCAGTTCATCAATAAAAATTTAGTGTTTGCAAAGAAAAATATTGAATTAGTCACAAAATTTAGTGACATTCATGACATCAACTGCCGGCGCCTTCTAGAATCCAACATGTAAAAGTATCTGCAAAAAATTTACTTGAAGAAATAAATATCAGTTTTTTTCACACTCACAAACCATACTTCAAGCGACTTTTCACTCGCCTTTAAAAGCTCAGCCGTAATTCCGTGCTCATCTGGTGCCTTCTGTGCTTGACGTGCTTAAGAGTCACACTAATTTCGTACAAGTTGACGTCCGGAATATCTTCGGTATAGTGTCGAGTTAACTTAACCTTTGAATCTTTAGGCAAGTTAGTGACAAGGTCTAGAATTTCTCGATTTCCCTCAAAAGCTCAGTTTTCGATGTTAAGAGAACGAGTCTATTGTCTGTCCGAATTTGGACACACTGTCTAGAGATTGCAGAATCATATTACACCTTTCACTTAACAGTGATTGATTACAGCTTAATAGTGTTATCAGAGAATCTCTAGTTCTATTAATACGAAGGGTCGATATCATTACATATTTGTTTCTTCGTCGACATGAAGTCAATCTCATTTTAAGTTGTACCATCAGAATTTATCCAGTTCTATTTTCTATGATCCCTCTTTCAAAAGAATGAATTCGTTATATTCCCTTCTTCTCCATAAAACCGATCAGTAGCTAACCCTAGTGGTTAGTCTTTTTTTTTAACGTGTGGAAACCCCCTCGGGCCGTCACCCCACCGGGGTTTAAGGCGGGGCGGTATGTCGGAATCGGACCGACTAAAACCACACGGTGTGCCACTCTGCACCCGATATAGGAGGGAAGCGGCAACAGCTGTTATTACGACATCCAGATCCCTCCTAGCGCCTGCCCACTACCGCGGGCACCATCTGCGGATAAACTCTCTATTTAGACGACGTATGGCACACGCACACGTCACCTCCTCGCGGCTGGCCACTATATGAATAGGTGGCCACTTTGTGAATAATGGTCACCGCCGCGTTCGCTCTCTCCTGCATGGACAATGGTGTTTGAGGAACTGAATCCCCCACCATTGGCTCCTTTATTTTTAGCAGGAGATCAGCAATCTCCTCCTCCGCCAAGATTTCACCGTCTGCCCTGACTCGTCTACAGGCTTCCGCCTTACAGAAGACGGAGCCTGACGTAGTCGAGACCGGGGTTCGTGACCTCCCTCTGCGGCTGCTTGCTACCTTAGGAGGTAGCATCTCCTGGGATGTATCGCTCTCCTCATCCCCGGCACGTCCGCGTTTCTGTCTGTCACACAACTCCGTCTCCATAAAGTCCAGCACTTCCATCTTCGCACTAGAGTGCGCAGTGGATCTGGAGCGTAACCGTTCCGATGTTCTTCGGTTCCCAGCAGCTATAATGGCTTCTGGGAGCCCCACCGAGATAGGCGTTTCAACCAAAACGTCTTCCATGTTAGACGAAAGGTCGTCCGTCCTCGTATTACACTCCTTCGTACTCTCCTTTTCTTTCTGTCCTTCCTTTTTACTTTTTGTTGTATTGATTTTGTTAAGAGATTCCATAATAGACCCACGAGAGGGGGAGAACTAAAGGTCGACCCGGGCAGAGATCCCCAATACCCGGGCAAGCGTAAATTTATGCCCAACCGAGGGGTCCGCAGGTGCCTCGGCTGGGAGTGCGCTTATGACTGAACTACCCATCAGCCATGCATCCCCTGGTCACGAACCAGAATACGGCATTCGGGATATTTTTTATAGAGGTTTTCTTCCTCGCAGTCCGGGCGGCTAAGCCAAGACCCTCACCCCCGATTGTAGTCGCGAGACTCCAACTCGAGACTACGATATGTCGACGGCGTCACGGAGACTATGTCTCCTGATACCTTTTCCACCGCTGAGCGGAGGAACTCCGACCCTAGAAAGGGTCCCATCTTGGTGACTTTTTTAACGAGGTTTTCCTTCTCATGCTCCGAAGAGCGAAGAGCTAACAGAGGATCCGACAGACACGTCCGCTCTGTTGGACCAAGCCTCGACCGAAGGCCCAAAGAGAACGGCCTCTTCTTCATGCTAGAATATTAGCCTTTGGCAGTGATGCCAACGTTTCCAGGGTGCACCACATGGAGGATTTCTAGCCCAGCACCCCTTGGTGGTTAGCCTGTGGCAGCCATATCTTTGGTTCTACTGGTCTCATGCAGTCTCAACCTTATGAACAGTGTGTCGTAGTCGGACCTATATGACCCTCAGCGAGTACTTTTTAGTTACTTAGTTACAGAGTATAAGATACGCAACCCTTAAAGACATACTCTCGATCCTGACCACGTTATTTACGAGGGACTTGTGTACCAAGAATCCGATACCACCATGGCCAGATGCATCAATTTTCCGGCAATAGAGCCAGCTACTATATAGAGCTGAGTATTACTAAGACCTCCCCTCTCTTCTGACTTCAGGTAATCTCAAAATGTCCCAACGTAACCTGCTCAATACTTCTTCCAGTTTCCAGAGTATTCGCCATTTCCTAGACCGCTGCCGTAGCCGGGAACAGCAGGGTCACCAGGAGGATTTGCTATAATCACCACGTTTGGCATGTAGATGATCGCAGTAAAATGGTATTGTGCTCAGTAGGATGCTGCTGTCCATCTTTTGCCATGCTATCTCTTAGTTGACTTTTACCACACCCACAAGAAGAAACGCGTTAGAGCTATTCTTAACGAACACTACACTACCACACCGTACCTCATCGTTATAATATTTATATATCATCTTATTATTGCCCTCATCATACAGGGAAACAATAAGATGAGTAATGAGGAAGACATGTTTAATTATCAGAATGGGAGTGTTTACTTTTTAAATTACTGTATTACAATTAACTTTTTTATATATTTTATTATAATAAATATATTTTTTTCCTCATAGACACGCATCGAATAAACAGAGGTATTTGTTATTACTTTAGACTGCACGAATGGTGTAATAGTTTAATGTCGCCTCGTCAGTTTTCTAATGTGCTGAGTGTTGTCGTTTTGAACATCACCATCCACAAAATGTTATATATACATTCTTTTTAAGATAAGATAAAACTTAAAAGAAACTAATTTGAATAAAAAGAACTTTTGAAAACCTTTAGTCGATAGGCTTAAATTTGAGAATGATAAACAAGTAGATCTGGACTTTGTTTTAAATCAATGACTAATATTTTTACAGGTGAACAGTGACGCAGAAAAATAAAGGATGCAATAAAACGAATCATCCAGTGACTTGTTTTCAATTGACAATCTAGTAGTCACAGTACTATGGGGCAACGTAAATCCACTTTTAACAATACTGAATAACTTAATCATAATGGTATAAGGATAGAAATCGTTTTTGTTACTAGTAATCCATTTATTGAGATTACTGTTTTTATTGACTGCCTCGATGGCGTGCGGCTGCTGTGCTCAAAGTCTCAGGTTCGATTCCCGGGTCGGACCAAATGTTTATATGATCTGCAAACATTTGTTTCGAAGTTTGGGTGTTTTCTCTGTATAATACGTGTGTATTTACAAAAAAAAAGTATATAAGTATTCTATAAGTCAGTCTAGTTATCATAGTACAAGCTCTGCTTAGTTTGAAACAAGATGACGTGTGTTAAATGTCCAAAAAATATTTATTTATTTATTTATTACACTGTAACTGTAACAAAACACTATTTAAGAAGATAACCGAACTATCATCTATTAATCTCTTCAGCTTTATAAACAAAGTAAGCTATAATAATCAATGTAAATACAAATCTGGAAACGTGGACAAATGAAATCTTGTCGATAACCCTATCTAGAGATAATGGATAAGCAGACCTTAGTACATATAAAAGTAAGTGTAATTAAAAATCATTATTGCTGTTGTTGAATAATTGCACTTGCAGGTGAGGACAAATTAATTATTATTGTAAAGGTTAAGTGTAAAGTGAATGTAATATTAGTGATAGATGTCGTAGTGTAGGTGCCGTTTCTTGTTTTCATAATTTGTGCCTTGTAGTTTTTTTATCTGTTTCCATTTTAAGTGGCAAAATAGCATCTATACCGAAACGTGGCAACAATTGAAGTGGTCCAAGTCCAGGTGTGCACTAACACCACTCTCTTCTAATTCACCACAAACTTCACCTGCTCTCAATAGTCAGATACTAATGGCCGAAAATAATCAAAGTGACTGCCACATAATCCCAATTAATTTAAATATTTGTACGCATGAACAAGTGTTTCAATGTACATACAACATATATGTATCTATTTGTTTATCTAAATCCTATAACACTTAATACGTTTTCAAGAAATTAATTATATATTTAGTAAGTGACAAATTGTTGGCAGCCTCTAATTTGTACTGTGCTTTTGAGTGATATTGATGCAAAAGTAGATAAAAGTTGTAATTATAATATTACAATACATTTTGTTTGTCTATTTTTGTGTCAGTTGATGTGTCATTGAATACAAACCATAGAAAGTATAATATTAAAAAAGACGAGAAAGTATTTCACAACTGAGATATTTAACAATTAAATAGTTTAGACAAGTTTTAATCTCAACTTCTTTGATTGAGACTGTGTAGTTTGGCTAGCTAGATTTTATTGTTTCTTCACGGCAATTCAGATCACAAACTGTTTAAAACTTATTGTGTAAACCCTCTTGCATCAAAATCATATTAGTCAACGATAATCGGTATCACATTGTGATACACTGAGATAGCGTTTCAAAATCGGATCATACTATTTGTAAACACCCGTCGTCTTGAAAGATTAGATAATTATGGCATTAAACTGTACATAATAACATAAGTCTCTGATAACTAAAGGTATGAAATAATATTTTTTCTAGCAAAATGAAGATCTTCATCGCACTTGCACTTCTGGCCGTTACCACCGCTTTCGCACTACCAGCGGCTCCTCAGCTCGCACCTCAAGATGATGACTCTCAAGTGCTAAATGCTGATCCTAATGCTGTATTCGAGACCCCGAGCTTTCTTCCACTATATGTAGACCCAGCTTTCGCCAAATTACTCAATGAAGTTGGGGAAATTGACCCAGAGAAATTAGACGCTTACATCCAAGAGGCTCGTGCTGCAGGCGTTGAACCCTCTCTGTTTGTAGATTCTCTCGTTGAACCAAGAGAACTTGATGTTGCTGACGATGTACTTGTCGCTGACGCTCCTCTTGAAAATGCGGAATCTGCCGACGCCGTAGATGCAGTACTTATTGCCGACGGTCCTCTTGAAGAAGATGCTGATGTAGCAGGAGCAGTTCCTTATGCTGAAGCACCTCTTGAAGATGCCAAGGTTGAGAATTTCGTAGACTCTGTACTTTTTGTTGATGCTCCTCTTGAAGAAGATGCAGATGTAGCAGAAGAAGTTCCCTTTGTTGAAGCTCCTCTTGAAGATGCCAATGTTGAGAATTTCGTAGACTCTGTACTGGTTGCCGACGCGCCTCTTGAAGAAGATGCTGATGTAGCAGAAGCAGTTCCTTATGCAGACGCACCTCTTGAAGATGCCAAGGTTGAGAATAACGTAGACTCTGTACTTTTTGTCGACGCACCTCTTGAAGAAGATGCTGATGTAGCAGAAGCAGTGCCTTATGTTGACGCTCCTATTGAAGATGCCAAGGTTGAGAATGCCGTAGACGATGTAATTATTGCTGATGCTCCTCCTGCGTAATCTGTCTCTCGCATAAAACTGTGTTTCGTGAAATATTTATATTTAAAACACTATTATGATATGTATTAATAAAAATTAAAAATATAATTACTTATTCTCATTAGTTTAATCAATCTAAACCTTATCTACTTAATAAAAATATTTACATTATACAAAAGTTATTTATTTAAGAACGTAATCTGCGGGGTAATCCATAACTTTGGGGTACTGTTTAACCTCCTCTTCGGGTATATGGTCAAGTCGTGTCGGCACAAGGCGCGACTGGCGGATCTGGCTTGACACATTCTTCATGATGTCTTCAGGAACATTTGCTCCGTGATAAATAAAAAGTCTCTGCATTGTGTGACGTCTTTGTAGGTTGCCTTTCATCGATCTGTATACTGCTTTTTTAATAATCTGAAACAAAAATATTTGTTTCAATTACAAATATATTTTAAATATTTTCTCATTAGTGTGTATGAACATGAGTTTTTACAATCTCTCAGAGCACCCACAAACTCTTAAGAGTTTTCCACGCGCAGAATTCCGAACGCAAGAAACAGCACGCGCCGTTCCATCCCTCGTTCCTCAACGGCCATGTAGCTCGATCCGGCATGTTGACGAGCGTAAGTACCTCAGTTTTGTGTGTCTGTCGCATGTAGACGCAAATTTGAAAATGTCAGTTTAGAGCGTCGAAGTTATTACGGCGTATAAGTTACTTATAAACGTATGTATTTTTGTATATATTTGTAAATTGATTACTTTGGGATATCGTTTAACCTCCTCGAGTATATGATCGGCGGAATCGGCTTAATACGTTTTTCATTATATCTTCAGGTTCATCATAAAGATACACGAAAATCAATAACATTTATTTAAAAAAAATAATAAATTGTTTATCAAAATTTTTAGAAATGCACGCAAGCTTACTGTGCTATGTGTAACTAGTTGGTTAGCTGCCCAACATACATGGTCGAAACTGTTATGCTAGATGAAAGTGAGAGTTTGCAAAACCCGAGCATTTATCTGATCATCAGAGTCGTACCTTTACCTTTAACACCTTGTATGTAAACAATGGTAACTTAAATGCGAGCACCGTGTACCGCTTTCGGCTTGAGTTACCTGGTACAGATGCAAACAAGAAGGAAATCGAATATGGAAGATGCAGTACCAGGACATCCTATTGTAAAATGATGGGTGCTTTTGTTCCATTCTTGATTGAGTCGTGTTACACATTTAAATTTCTTGATTTTGTCAATAATTATTTGTTATCTTCCGATCAGTGTACAGTGAACGGCTATTTTTCAAATTAGGTATAATGTGTAAGAAAAAAGAAGCAATTGCTATCAATAAACACTGTATTTTATTTAATAAATATTTTTTGTTTATACCTATCTATACTCTTACTTTTCGTTAGGGTTTGGTTTTAATTTAACTACGGTACCGTAAACTTCGATTTTTTAAGGTAAGCGATTGTCATCAAACCCATATACATACAGATACAACCCAAGAACCAGACGAAATCGAAGTTCTGTAGAAAGACTGTTGTCAGACTTGTTTTGGGCTCCAACTACCCGCAACGATTGCCAAAGATGTTCGTATGGAAACTAAGAGGTCTGGACCGAAGTTAACATGTTCACCGAGATACCGATTCCGAGAATATATTAAGAACGGTCACCCATCCATAAACTGGCCTAGTCTGTTTAACAAGAACGTGACCGCCATTATTAAAACAAAATGCGCCACAGCGCCATTTATTTTCTTTGTCGTAATCTTTGACTCATTTCCTAATGTGCAATACAGCTTCTAGTGGTATTCAGCATTGTTGATAGTAGTGTTTTGTTCATTTTTACAATGAATGAAAAATATTTTAAACGATACGAAGCAATATTTCTTGTTCACCACTCTAAAGGACCGAAGCTAACATATAAATCAGCTGCAAAATATATTAAAAAGTCTGAAAGTTTCTCTAAGAAATGGGTAAAACGATTTTTAGAGGTTGGGAACGCGAACAATCTGATTTATTTTTTCTGAATAATAGCGGTCACGTTCTTGTTAAACAGACAATAGCTATTGTTTTATTTTGCAATGCGTTAACCTATGTGGTTACAATGTTGATTCATCCACGAACTTGTGCGAATACGCGTTAACAAATAATAATAATTAGCATATTCCTCCTTCGTATAGGCTGTTATCTTCAACAGCGTCAGAAGCACAAATACTGGTAGGTACGGGACCGCGAGCCATCAGAGAGGGGGCCGAATAGTTGCTGTGTTGGGGGATAGGATGGCGGCCTGAACGGTATAACCCTACGGTCGCACCGCTACGTCAGAACTGTGGAGAGAGGTAGGGCCTACCGGGCCATGGCGTCAATTTGAGGCGTCAAACATGAAATCATATGATCCGAAGAGAGTAGGGTACCAGAGGTCTTCCGTCGGGGCGGTTTTTAGAGGGATCACCACATATTCCTGCCTCCTGCAACCCCAGGAGCAGGAGATCCAAAGGGCTTTTTACAAAAAGAAAAGGTATTAGCAGGTGATATACTAATTCATAATATTCCCGTTTACTCATCTTAGTTTTTTTTCTATAAATACTGTATTCTGTTATACTGAACATGTTAACTTGTTAAATAGCTAATAATACAAACATGTTTTTCAACAGGACTGAAACTTCACTTTCATATTCTTAACTACATATTTGTCAAAAAAATTGATTTCTTTTCTTTTCACTGTTAAGAACTTATTAACATCACTTTCACCCTAGTTTGCAAGCTGAAATGTAATGTGAATACTCAAACAAACTCTCAATGTTTTAAAAACAATAAAAAAATAATAATAAGAAAGTTAAAAAAGATGTATAACAAAAAATAATGGTAATATTTATAAAGATCCATATAATAATAGTCAAATATCTCAAATATAAATAAATTTGGAATAAAGTATTTCATTGTAAAATCTGTTAGTAACATAGACTATTACAACCTCTTAAAGTACCTATATCGACTTTACCTATAACCATGTAGACATATATCTTACCACTGATAGATTTTACGTATATGATAAGCCATTGATAAAGTAAAAGACGGTAGCTAGCAGTGGATGGATGCAGTTTGCCTAAGACCGGGATAGTTGGCGTTCCTTAGGAGACCTTCATTCAGCAGTGGACGGCGATAGGTCGGTGATTTGAAAGTAAAAACTTTTGTAAGTAATATCGTGCATACATTTTTAACTTTTTATGCAACTTTGGTATGCAACTGAATGTTAAAAGGTATTTGGCCTAATACCAAACAATGTAAAAATATTACCGATCAGCTTAATTGTTTCCGAATATTCGTGGCATCTCTAGATCATATCATAACATGGTGTATTCTTGCCAAAATATTATAGCAGTGTAATTATTAACTAAATACTGGATTGATGTTTGAAGAATGGTTGTGAAGATAATTCATTTTTGTTTTTTTATAATATCCTACATACATGCCTGTTACATATATGTATGATATTTATGGTAAAATTTTAGGAGAAATTATCATTTCTAATCAAGATTCTCATCATTTCTAATAAAGACTAATCAGTAAACTTCATCTAATCAAGAGTTTCTTACACTTATTTGTAAGTGTGTATTTATGTATTTTAGTGTTAATGTAGAAATTCACCTACACATAAAGTCTTATAAGATTCATATTTACTCAATTTAAAAACATCACAACTTTAAGATAAAGTTTAAATTGATTTTGAAACACAAAACACTACACTAAACTAGAGTAACCAGATACTTTGATAGTCGAAAACTTACCATAGTTGGATCTTTATTATGTAACTCCCATGCTAGAGTCCACGAAGCTCCGCCAGGATAGCCAGTGTGATGAAAATATGCTCTCTTGCGCCATTCATCACCTCTTAAAGCAATGTCGCGGCTGTTGATGCACACAACAACGTCGCCGCAATCATTTAAGGGATGATAGATAGGTTTATGCTGTCCCATGAGATATTTTTTAATAATATTAGCGGACTCGTAAGGGTCTTGCCATTTGCAGTCAAAGATATGCCAAGTACGAGCAAATGTAGCCCATTGCTGCAAATATCATATTGTTTTGGTTATGTTACAAATCAAAGTTCTGTATAAAGTTCCACATTATTAAACTAGAAATTTACCTGGACTCTTTTAGCTGCTGACATTTCAAGTTAATTTTATTTAAGTTGTAGTTTGTTAAAAGCTGTTTAAACTTTTAAAAACTGTATATATTCACTTTTATACCTTTCCAATGTACTTTTATAGGTTAGGTGTCAAGTGTCAAATACTTTAGATCATATGAAAATAAGATTTCGAACGTTTGTTTTCGTCGTTCAAAAACAAACCAGATCCAATAAGTTTTCAGTCAAAGTGCGTGTAAACTATCTAATATTTTAAAAATTTCTATCTGGAACTAGAAGTATAAGAGTTAATTTTTGTGAAATATCAACAAGTACATAAATATCAGTTTTGTACAGCTTGCAAAGTTTATAATTTTGTATTTCTCTGCAGGCATATTTTCATTTATTTAGCAACTTTGTGGTGCATTTATCTCCATCGAATTTATTATGAACATCTTGATATATTTTAAATACATCACGCTCGTTATGTTACCCTGCTTCATTGTTGAAATTTTAGAACATCATCGTAGTAAACAGGCCATACCTTTGTATCAGCGATAAGAAATCGCACACAGGTTTACAATGTGTGGGTGATTTGTTAATATGTTGAAAATGATAACTAGCGTTATCTAAACAAATTAATTAAGATCTTGACAAATTTAATAAGCTTTTGTTCATCGTTTTTGGAAAATTATCCTCATTCATATCAAGACGATAATTTATATAAACCAAAGGACGACGGTATGATAGAAAGAAAATAAGTATGAGCAGACCTAACAAAATCTCTGCAATTACTTGTTTACAAAATAAGAATCACAAAATATGTTTCTAAATTAAAATAGGTCAAAACCTCCTTTCTAAGGAGAAGCCTATGTCCCGCTATAGACTATAAAAGGATGATAATCAAGACATCGGCAGTGAATTATGAAGATGACACTTGTACGGCTATACACGTGCACTGTGTCTCTAAAGTATTAAAATAAAAACCATGGATTGAAGTAATACACAAAAAACCTTTATTAGAAGAAGATTGTCCGGCCGAAAACAATATTGTCTGTTCATTCCACAGCATTAGGTTAATTATTGAGATGTAGATCCCTCCTTAAGTTATAAGCTGTTAAATGACTCATATATTTTTCATTTTCTAAGAAATTATCAATGGTCCGAGCTCTAACACCTTCCCAGGCATAAAGTTCTCTGTATAAAGGACGCACGTACTTCAATCGTCCCAAGCTGTTCAGGAAACTAAACACTTCATCAAGTATTCTGTCATTTCTAGATATGATATTCAACCTTAACCATCTGGAAAAAGGTTACATTTTATGAAAAACATTCAACAATTATTTGATAATTATATCACCTTTGTCCACTCGTGGATTAAACACTCGTATGACTACATAATATGATAAATATTAAGCCTTAATCACCATGGTATGCCAATTGGCTGGCGGGCCTGTTGGGGTAATGGTTAATGATGCTAATTGTCTCAGTTATCAGTCATTAAGTCAGAAGTCGTGAATTTGATTTCCACTCAGGACAAAAATAATTTTGTGATAAGCATGATCATTTTATTCTGTGTCTGGGTATAATTTATCTACAACATGTATATGTTTAGAATTTAACATATTTATTAGCAATCTGGTTACCATACTACAGGCCAATCTACATTGGAACCAGACGGCCACGTGTGAGAGGTGTTATTATTATTAAAGTCCACTGCAAGAAAAATTACTACATAGCACTAATCTTCAAGTTTTAATTACAAAAATATTAATTTTTCGTTACTCACCCGTACAAAATCTCACTGTTTTTACTGCCAATTATCTTATACTCCTTACCAAGACTATGCAGCCTATCCAAGGATAGCTGAGCTTTGACAACGAGCTGCTGAAGTAAATGTATCATTTGGTGCACATCGAATTTGTTTATGTCGTCATGTGATAATGTTACGTTTGTATTTATTATACGATCGACGAGGTCTGTCACCTCTTCTGTCATTGATTTGTCGTAGCTGTTTAGGAGGAAAAATGTTAATTTGTAAAGATTTGTATCCAAGTGATGTGAGTGAGAGTGAGAGTACAAATGCACCCAGCTTCTAAACATTCAACCTTTAAGCGTGAAGTTCCAAGTAACTTTTATAGAATATTAGTCCGTAGTTAGTAGAATTTTCTCCTCTTTCTCATGTTATTGCAACTCGTTACATTGGTGATATTTATTAATTATTTATTAATACCAACTGTCACTTAACTACTGCTGCTGCTGCTGAACTGGACCGGAAGAGGTTTAGAATACCCTAGATGGGCCGGGGTCGATTGACGAGTGGCGGATGTCCGAGGGATTTTATATAGTGCCGTGTAATGTTTCTAAGGATACCTTACACATGCACTATCATATATTCTTTAATGTACTGTTTATTAATTCTTCTAGAATAATCTATATAATCGTCGGGCAAGGAATCTTAAATACTATACAATAGTTCTCTGACTTACTCAGGAATAACGGGAGGCATTCCGCAACCGTACAACCAAGCGTCCCAGTCGACCTGGTCTAGTTTGTCACTGTCTTTGAAATAATCTAGGAAGTGAGCCTTAAACTCATCCGTGCCGAAGGACTTTGAGCTAAAATTGTTAACATACGAACGTATATATCCGTCAAAAACCTCTGAAACAGAAGAAAAGATTAAAAATCAAAAGAGATGGTCAAAGACATGTTTTAGTACACTTATTGTAACTTGTGACTCCATTATAATAAAATATTTCTTTAAAAATAGGCATACATTTTCATTGTTTGATCTACTGTCGTGTTTAATTATCATCACTATTTATAATTCTGGTACATTTTTCCGTTATCCTCTAAAATAATTCGAGTCACAGTAGAGTTAAGTGTTATTTCAGTTGAAAAATATCAGCAAAGAAAGAGATATCTAATCTCTATCCGATAAGTATTAATTAAATCGTTATATAATACACGAGAACGCAATTTCCCATCGTACAGCAACTTAGATCGCTTGTCGTCTAGATCGCACTGTGCTTGACTGTACCGCAATGCAATATAAGCTCAAACACTTCACTCTCCAAAGAGTCTTAAATGACAAGGCGATATATAAACTTCTTCATATCTGATAGCTACTCAAAAATAACACTGCAATGTAAAATCAACCAACAACCTGCAGCAAATAGTAAGCAAGTGTTGTTAGGAAAACCAACACTAAAGTCGATCTGTTATATCAATACTAACTAAATATGTCGACGCCAATCTACAAAAATCAATGTGAACTTACCGGGACCGCCAAATAAATCTTCTAAGTATCGTAAGAAGAGTGATCCCTTCTCATACGGAATGATAGAAAAGGCTTCATCAGGATGTACGCCATCAAGATTCAATACTAGTTTGGTCAAAGGACTCGTTGCACCCAAAGTTTCCACCTAAGTGCATAATAAAATTTTAAAATTAATCTTCTATCAATTACTTAGGGCGATTAGGATCACACAAGTGAGTTATGTTTACTTTTTACTTGTATTGCTTTTGAATTAAAATTCACTGGATTAACATTTTTTTTAAACATATTCCGTTCATGACACTTTCCGAGTGTCCCGGTATCCGGTATGCAGGGATGTCTTTCCGAGATCCGTGTGCACTGTTTTTGTTTTAATGCTACGATGCGTAAGTGTAAACGCTTTTTTTTTTATTTTTTTAACGTGTGCAAACCCCCTCGGGCCGTCACCCCACCGGGGTTTACTGCGGGGTGGTGTGTCGGAATCGGACCGACTAAAACCACACGGTGTGCCACTCTGCGCCTGAGAGAGGGATCCAGCAACCGCTGCTATTACGACATCCAGATCCCTGCTAGCGCCTGCCCGCTAATGCGGACACCATCTATGGGTAAACTCTCTATTTTAGGCGACGTACGGCACACGCGGACGTCGCCTCCTCGCGGCTGGCCATTGTAGCCGATGGAGGGGAAAATCCGTCCCGTCCACCCGCGACCACACTCAAGGCGGCATGAGGCGCTGGTATGCGCACCTCCGCCGCCCGGCTCGCCGGTGGCGAATTGGGTCCGAGTGGATTTCGTCCTTCCGAACCTTCTCCGCCACTTCTTTCCGCGAAATTACGTCTTCGCAGAAGGTTGCGACCGCGGTAAAACAACTGTCGCTACCGGCCATGGAGCGTATGACGGCCGGTAGCGAGAGATCTCCTCCAATTACTGCAGTGAGGACCCCACGCTGCGCCGCCCAGGCGGAACAAACCGCTAGCGTGTGCTGAGCCGAATCCTCACTGCAGGCGCAGTGGTGACAGGCGGGACTCAATTCCCTCCTGGCGACCGAGTGCAGATACTTCCCGAAGCAACCGTGCCCGGAAAGGACCTGCGTCAGTCGGAAGGAAAGGGTCCCGTGCTGCCGCCCTGCCCACTCGGCGATGACCGGCTGGAGAGCCTCCACGAGGGCAAAACCAGCACGTGGAGTCTCCAACCGGAACGACCAACGAGTCATCGTGGCTCGACGAGCGGCCTCACGCCACTCGCGTATCTCTTCGGGCGGGGGCTGTATGCCGTTACCCGCCCGAAAGTCAGCCGTCCGCCGATAAACTTCGGCGAGCACTTTCGCCTCCAAATCCCACGGGGGAGTCCCGGCCAAGGCGCACGCCGCCTCCGTCGATACGGTGCTGTAACCGCGTATGGCTCTAACCGCCAATATCCTCTGAGGGCGCCAGAGGCGAGCCCTATTCTAGGCGGTCAGAGCCGCTGCCCACACCGGTGCACCATACAGCACCATTGACCGGACAACCCCCGTGTATAACCATCTCGTCGCGACGCTGGCTCCACCCAAATTGGGCAAAAGTCGTCCAAGGGCAGAAGCAGCGCCAACTAACTTTGGAGAAAGCTGTCGGAAGTGCTCGTTGAAGAGCCACCTGCCGTCGAGGATCAGATCCAAATATTTCATCTGGGCCTGAACCGGTACGAGGACCGAATTGACTATGATGTAGGCGCCGGAGGGTGGACCACGACGGGGCCCATGGAACAGGGCTACCTGCAAACCCAGCGCCTTAGTACGCCTGACTACCAGAGAGACACCCGTCCGACAAGCTAGCGTCCAGGGCCTCCCTGAGGCGGTCCGACATGTGTTCGAGGGCTCGGCCCAGTACTCGGGCAGGTATCCCGTCTGGCCCGGGGCCGGTGTTCTTACAGTGGATTCGTAGAACAACCGCCCCTACCTCCGATTCCCTGACGGGCGGAACATTGACCTCGGTTCCCCCGTCGTCTCCAACCAAGGAGGCCATCAACGGGGGTGTAAGTGTTAACTCCTGCTGCAGGCTAGTACATACACATACATACATAAATATGACCAAACTAAAATGAGTAAGAGTAGACTAACCAAATGAGTAAAGTCTTTACCAGTAAAGTATAGTAAAGTTCATAGATTCAATACTCTTTTAATGTATAGACACATTTACAAAATGGCGATTTAAAAAGTGGCAAGTTTAGCTCAATTTTCCAGGAAGGTTTACGTTTATCGCTTAAAAAAAGATAATTACATTCATCGAAATCATTAATCATTTTTTAAATACTCAGCGTGTATTTAAAAAATTATTAGCGATTAGTGATCCAACTGTGCATTATTTCGTGAATGATAACGCTTGCTAAGCTTTTGTCACCCACCTTTAAGAACAACAGACACTGATAAGCAAGAATCAATCATCTTCAACTAATCTTTTTTATATTTTATTTGTTTTTAAACAAATGTTAAAAATATTGAGAACTATACATGTCATTGTAAAACCGCAAAGGTCACCCTCCTGGACTGAAATGATGATGATGATATTATGATAATGTTTCAGCACGAACAGGCTAACGTGACCGGACTGAAACCACGCCCTCACAGAAAACCGATATTGAGTGGTTACCAGAGTCGAAACTTCTCCCTCCCCCTTCTCCTGACTTAAGGGGAGGGACTCCTAGGACAGGAACACACTTATGACTTAAATTACAGTTGCATAGATTCTTCATTCTGTTGACGTTGGATAAGAAAAACCAATTACTGGTTTCTGCCAGTAATTGATTTATTTCTCATCCAAACTCACCGGCACTTACTGTGTTAATAAGTCATATACAACAGAAATAAGCATCAGACTTACCAAAATGACATACAATCCAATCGAGCTGTCTAACTAACAATAAATATTACATCGTACATGTACCTATGTATACTTCTTGCAGACGAGAATGACTATTTCAAGTCACCTTCATAAACGTATTTAATATATTTTATTTGAGGACCGAGAATTTTTTTATGGGAATCGTTTGGGTAAAGACTTTTACATAAATGAAACTTAATTCGCTTCATGTCATGACCGCTTGATATTTTTATCATACATATGTAGATTTTCCAAGTAAGTTGGCTTCGGTCTGTAGTTCCTCGTCGCGAGTTGAAAAACTTTCAATGCCAATTTTTCTCCCTTAAAGGACACAGTACCTAACACATGAGCAATGTCGATCGAGTTTTTGTTTTTTTATGAAACGCCTCGCTAAACCATAAAAAAAATTACACCATCTTAACCAATGATCACGCAATATAACAGCCTTCAATTGCCGATAAGGATCACGGATTCGATTTTTAGTCGGTCTACATATTTGTATCATGCATACAAATATGAAGACTAATGAATTGAATTGGTTTATATGAAATATATGTATGTTGTTTGGATAGCACTGCGTAATATTTTCTGAAGATTATTTTTGTGATACGTCCTTATCTCACAAACGCTCAAAAGTCAATATGTACCTGTAAATTCATTTTCACTTATAATAACTTACCCCTTCTATTAACTGTTCAAGACCTAACAAGCTGCGGAAGTCACGTTTGCGTTTTGCTTCAACTGGATCCTCGATGAGTGAGGCGGTGACCTTTCTCTCTAAGAACACTGTGAAGCCCTCTTTAAGCCAAAAATGTTCGAAATTCTTGATAGTCAATGAATTCCCAGACCAGCTGTGCATTATTTCGTGGATGATAACGCTTGCTAGGCTTTTGTCACCCGCCTTTAAAAACAACAGACACAGAAATGTGAGTATTTTTTCTGGATAAGAATGGATTTATTACCCTTTGACTTTATCGACATATTCATTTGTAATTTTTCCTTTTTTACAAAAGACTCTGCCGCACTATCTTATGTCACAGAGGCTTTTACAAACATACATCAAATGGACACGAAGATCACCCAGAACGATAAACATCAGTCAATCTATTGGATATAAGTAAGTTATATGTTGATAGTGACTGAATATGAAAAAAGACATTCTTCAGACTTGAAAGTGTTAAGATTGATAGTTAGCGTATACGACTGCTGTGCTTAAGGTTTCGGGGACGATGCCCAGGTTGGGCCAAAGGTGTTTTCTATGTATGAATGTGTGTATTTTTTTTAAAGACAACTCCCGCATTTGGTATAAATCCTGTGTCGCAGGGGACTTTACAAATATGCAAGAAACGGACACAAAGAACACCCAGACTCAGAACAACAATTTATGGATCACACAAAGTGTTATCCCGTGTGGGCTTTGAACCCTTAACACTCAGCGCAGTAGAGAGCGGCGTGGCGACCGCTTAAACCACTAGGCGAACCGTGCAGTCAAATTATTATTATTAGCATTACGTCAATCAATCTAGCTGTCATAGTGTTGTCATATGGCGTTGTATGTTTGATGTCCAAAATATAAAAAAAATGTGTAAGTTGTTCATGAAATAATTGATAGCTAAATATTTTTAAGCAGCATGACTAACATATGTACATTGCATTCGGTGTTACTACCTACTCATTGTTAGATAAATTATTGACGATTGTGCTAAACATGTGCTGTCTGTTGTCAGTCAACAGTGATATTGATTATCGTGTTTATGGCACACATCTGGTTCAAGAAAACATTATCCTCCTTTGTATTTACATTGTATCGTGTGTGTATTCATATTTATTGTAATACAAGTTTTCTTAAAAGAATTACTCATGTCATAATCTTATCCTTATGATACAGATTAACACGTACATAGATTGAAATAAATTGTATGTATACTACACTCAGAGTTATTTTTTAGTGCTTTGGCTTATTTTTACCTAACTGCGATAGTTAGAGGTTTTTTCAAGGATAATGAGTGTGTATGTACGCATATTTTTTGGCAAACTATTCTAAACGATTTGGTTGATTTTAGATCCGTTTCAATTATGATAACATATTGGGCATTACAAAATTTAAAATATGACCGGTTTTGGCGCCCATTTATTACTCTATTTTTTCTTCTTACATACCAAACAGGTTGTTTTATAAAGGTCTTATAAAACATAATGGTAGAACTTCTATTTTTAAATGTAATTTGGAACCTAGTTATCTGTTCTCACAAGGTATTATTTATAAGTATATTAGTAATATATAACTAAACAGACTTTAGGGCTTAATCTTACTAATATTATAAATGCGAATGTAAGTTTGTTTGTTACATTTTCACGCGAAAATTACTCAACCGATCATCACGAAATTTTGTACACATGATCTTGGAGATATTAGAAGTAACATAGACTACTTTTTAAATATATATATATATATATATATATATATTTATTTATTTTAAATGATCTGTTACAAAACTTAATGTGGCAAACCAAATTCACGCGAGCGAAGGCGTGGGCAAAAGCTTGTGCTTAATAAATTGCATACTAAGTAATAAACAACAGAAACACGTTGAAAAAGATGTTTGTAGTTTGACTGCACGGACGACGTAGCGCCAGTCGCCACGCTGCTCTCTACTGTGTCGAGTGTTATGGGTTCGAACTCCACACGGAACTATACTTTGTGGAATCCACAAATTGTTGTTCAGAGTCTGGGTGTTCTTTGTTTCCGTTTCTTGTATGTTTTTTTAAATCCTCTGTGACGTAAGATATATTCCTAATGCGGGCATTGTCTTTTTAAAAACAAAAAAAAACAAAACTTACCACAATAGTAGGGCTCACGAAGGTGAGGCAAGGGTTCTCCATGGCACCGTGAGGAAACGACGGAGGTAGAACAAGAAGGTCGTACTGCGTCCAATCGTAAGGTCCGCATATCTTTTCAGCAGCTTGAAGAAATTTCTCAGTATCCTCAAACTCAAGCGCACTACGACCTACATCACCTTTTTCTGACCAAACGTTTGATCTAAGAATCAAAAATTTGTTTTAAAGAATTATATTTAGGTACAGGTATAAAAATGAATCAAAACTTATATCGATTGACGTAGAATTATGAAATATGGTGAAATAAGCAAAACAAAACAATTAGAAAGTTGTAATTTTTTGTTGAAATTATCGTGAAATTTACGATTAAACGTATTCTTTTATGTCAGATACAATAGTTTTTAGCAATAACCTTTATATTTTGATGTATATTGACATATATGAGAGTACACACAGAGCTACAAAGTTTATTTCTTTGAAAACTATGTCGACAACCTTAAAAAATGGATTGCCGACATACTACATACAACTTTCGATACAGTACATTGTAAGGCCTCATCTGCACTCAGATACAACCACGTTAAATTATCCAGCTACAACAATAGACTACATCGGAATAGTACCTTACCTGGGACCTAACGGTCTATGATCCAAAGCACCCACAGCAATAGCAAACAAATTAGACGGTATCGGCACTGGTTGATTAAACTTGGTCTTGTTGTGGTTTACTTCACCTCTTAGAGCGCTCATAAGTACTGTAAACTCTTCAGGTGCTAATATCTCGGCGTCGTATGTGAACTTGACAGCAGGAGTATCTTGGCACGGCAGGATAGAACGAGCGTGAATTGGCTGTAAAATATAGTTCAAAGAGTGTTACTATACGCATAACTTAATTGGAATCACCTTTGCCTCAATAGTTTTAATCTTGTAATCAAACCTCACCAAACCCATTGCATATGAGCTTGCCAGAAACTCAAGCATCGATTTTTGGTGCTAGGGTTTGTAACAAACAACAGTTGAGGTGTAATCATAGGATTGTCGTTAATCAATTTTGTTCATGTCAATGTAAACTCCTAAAAGTTGTGTTAATTAATTGACTTATTTATTTAAGATGGGCCACGAATTAGATAACATTTGAAAAAATCATATAAAAAAACTATTTGATATATTATAGAAATTGTTCATTTACAAGATATCTAAATGACCACCCTTTCGACGTTTGCACTCTTCTAAGAGTGCACCGAAATTTTCGAATACTCGTCGGCAAAGAGACCGCGAAATCACCGACATCTCGTTGCTGACTTTTTCTTTTAGTTGACGTAGTGTATTTAGTTTATTGATGTAGATATGATTCTTCAAATAACTCCATAAAAAGAAGTCTTCTGGGGATAGATCTGGACTCCTGGGTGGCCATGGAATGTCGCCTTGTTCGGAAATCATCTTTGCCGGCAACATGACTTGGACCACCGGCAAGGACTCATTGGACGTGTGACAAGTGATTCCATCTTGTTGAAACCATGTATTACGATTGCAGCCAGCAAAATTCATTAGCATCGGTCTCAAGAACTCCCGTAACATGTTTGCGCGGGATGATAGATTTAAATGTTAACGAATTTTTGGGCCCGTCCTATATAACTTTATGCACTTTTGTACATCGACGGACTATTTATGACCAGGGCTTTTTCTCTGCCAGTTATCCTTTGGGTGGTGTAGGAATCGTGTGAATACTAACTCAAGGATTACTTTTAAGTTAAAAGGTTACTCACTGAAGATTGGCTGAATACGTAGGGATATTTCTTGTCGAAAGTCTGAGGTGCCTTCATCCATGTCAAAGCTGATGCTGTTGGGTCTGTTGCGTACTTTATCTTTATTTTGAGTCTGCAAAAAAAAACACATAGAAAGATTAGACACGCACATTATAACATAAATATGATAAGTATAGATATTACTAAAACGTCCCGATTAGCGGCAATAGGCTCGCCACCTACGTGGGATCAAAACACTGGCGAAAAGTAGGCGTTTAATACGCTTTTTATACCTTTCCAGGAAACAGCCGTGATTTTATGTATGTATGCATAAATATTACTTTAAGGCTTCGGTAGGCAGACTCGAAAGTAACTACAGAATTGGTGAAAGATGGTAAGTAACAGAAGTACTTAAAGAGAAAATTCAAATTTACATCACAATTTTTATAAATAGTTAACGACAAGTTGGTATGAGATCCTCAATACCTTTACCAGGTAGCAGAGCCACGCTGATTTCAGCATGAACGGGCCGGCTCCTTCGGGGTAGTACTACCTTCCCACAGAAGACCAACCTAAAGCGACAGCATCCGTGCTGTCGTGTTTCGTTGGTGAGTGCGAGACCGGAGGCCCATTGATGCAAGGGTTGGGACAGTTGGCGTGGTAAGTGTGTGCAATACAATGCTACGATGACTGTCATGTATTTTACGTCCCCAAGTGAGGTGTAAAAAAGCACCGTAATAGGCCGCCATAGTGTAGGTCACCATACTGCATTGTCAGCATTCACTATGAGTATGATGATTACAACTTTTGGATTCTATTCATGCTTTCCATCAAGCAGAGTAGACCCACTTTGGCAGGCTATTAAAATAAAAACAATAAAAATGTTAAAATGACAATTAAAATAATTTTAAACATTAGACAGAACTTACTTCTCACCCCGAACAAATTGTTTGGGCAGCGTCACAACCAAATTTGTGCCATAGTTTGGAACATGTTCACCCAATTTGTATTGTAATTGTGTGCCCGTTTCCGTGTCTATAGAATATATTTTAAGATTACTGACGTCTAATGGCTGAAAAGGAAACACATTTTGTTGAAAAGATTTTAACATACCTCCTCAAACTAAATTGGTAGAATAATGATAGGAGATATGCATATAACCCTTAAGTCTTGATACTCTTTTTTTACTTTTTGTGTTATGTATAGTTAGTATCAATAACTTGAGTAAAAATTTTGTCAGGGGTTGTATTTTGTATATATTGTATATATTTTATATATTAAAGAAAAAAAAAACAGTAGCACTCGTGGGACTGCCGATAGAAGTGAAAACGGAACTATTAAGTTGAGAGTAAATTAAAACTATATGCAAAAATTATATGAAATTTTTTATGTTTCATATATAGCTATATATAATATATAATATCATATATAATATATAATAATAATAAATTTCATATATAATATATAATATCATATTCTCCATAGCTATAGATATACTATTATCATTAGCATGTCGGTGACGCGAACAGAGGATTTTACCCTCTACCAAAACGCTCAACGCGCCTAAAGAAGTTTTCACTTCAAAAACATATAGTGACAGCATCCGTGCTGTCGTATTTCGTTGGTGAATGAGAGTCCGGAGGCCCATGATGCAGAGGTGACAATTATCATGGTAAAAGTATGAGACTTACACCGCTATAAAGACTTTACCTTTAGTCGGTAAGCGGGGCGTGAAAAAGCATCGCACTAGGCAGCCATAGTGTGGATCACCATACAGTATTGGTTGCATACGCAATGAAAATGGTGACCTCAACTTTTGGATTCTATTCAGGCCTTCCATCAAATAGAGTAGAGTCACTTTGGCAGGCTATTAAAATAGATAAAAAAACCTATTCAAATATAAGGCAGAGCGGATACTGAATCAATGTAAACAGTATTCGCCCGCTCAGAATACTTCTCAACCCCAGCGGTTTTACATTCTAATCTTATATCTCGATATCTCCTTAAGATCATATAATGGCGTATCTGTAACATCGATAGATAAAAATAAGACGAATTGTTGATTAATAAAAGATAAAGATAATAAAGATATGTTGTTATGCATCAATATGAAATTGCACTTACCAAATCTACAATGTCTGCCAGTACATCCAAATTTAATGTTGCTTCACCATCCAGTACTTGCTTTTCAAAATCAACATTTAACGATAGAGATATATGTTTTATAATTGCCAGTTCTGTAATAAATAAATATTTCGGACATTTGATACAACGTCTCTAGTTTCAAACTAAACAGAGCTTGTACTGTGATATCTAGACTGACTGATAGAATACTTAGATACTTTTTTTTTGTAAATACATACATATTATACATAGAAAACACCCAAACTCCTAAACAAATATTTGCAGATTATACAAACATTTGGTCCGAGTCGGGAATCGAACCCGAGGCCTCAAGTACGGCAGTCGCATTCACTACCGCTGCGCACCAAGGCTGTCAAAAATAAAAACTAAGTAATAATTGTTGGTATTATTCTGCTTATTTTTTGTTAATATAAAATAGTAAGAACATGGAATAAAGAACCTAAAATTGTAAACGTTTACTAGTACGAGTAATGTCCTATCTAATATCAGACTCCTGTATATTAGTATTATTACTATAAGTACTAAAAAGAAGGTTCTTTAAGTACTTTTAATATCAATTTGAAATACACCTTTTAAACGGTTAAAATTAACAAATTCTAACACACTCGTAACTTTTGACCAAATTCGCCTACGGGTTTGCACCACTAGTTTGTACTAACAATGACTATTAAACATTAATACAGATATGAATACAAAGAAGCAATACTAATACTAATACTAATAATAATAATGAAAGCATGAGCAAACCATTACCTGCTAAGCATAAAATAGGAAAGAAATAGGCGATTCTACATTAATTTCTCATAAACACTTCATTTACGAAAGCATTATTCTTATTAAGTAGAACATTAATTTATTTAGAATAGTGTATGAGTTTTTGAAAATTTGATTTTGACGTTGACCTTTGATTATTTATGGTGGATTTTTAGTTAAAATAAAAATCGTAAACTAAACACTCACCGGGTCGCGAGTAAGACGATGGATCAAGAGGACTCAAGGCACCCGTGCATTTCGTCGGACTAGAAAAAAATGTTATAACACACGATAACAATATAATACATTTTATTTCCATCGTGAAATACGTCAGTCCGGAGTACGATGCTGAACAGCAATGATCTGCCTATCATATTGAAAATCAACAAAATATTATTTCAACATCGGAATGTCACGACAGTTCTAAACAGTTACGTGCTATAACGGTCAGATCAGACGCTACGTTTTGCTCATTATAGATGCGTTGGCATATCATTATAATCAAAGTGTAGTCAATAGAGATGGTCAATACCATACACATACTTAAACAATGAAAATTCGTTAGATTTCAGTATTTATCTGTGCTGACTGGACGTTTGAAATAAACTTTTCCATGCGCCTTATTTATTTTTAGGGTTTGGATTCTCATAAATTTGTCGATCCGATATTTTGATTTTTCAGATAGGATAACGGAAACAGGAATAAGAGTAACGAGTAAGATAAGGACAGAGAATTAAACAATTTACAATTGTAGTAGCTCTAATAAGACGAGACCTGTGTGGGACTTGAAATAACATGGTCCGGGTACTCTTCAAAGCAAAGCACCTGAGACCGGCCGTCGGGTTGGTTTTAGGTGGAAACAATACATACTCTTGGCTCCTAAATCCTCCCGAGGAGCCTAAGATCTGAAGGGATTTTCCAACCCATCAACAAAAAAAGGCCGTAACCCGTACATATGTACTGAGATTGGGAAGGAAAGAATTTCGGATGTCGCATTATTGCTCCAAAATTGTTTGGTTTTATTATATTTTAATTTAATTGGTTCATACACTGTTTAACAGTTAAAAGACATTGTTTGAAGTGGTATAGTGTTACAATACTTATAGGTAAGCACCACGTATAATTGAAGTATCTTGGGGAAGGCCTACGTCCAGCACCTAGATCTGAATGTCGTAATAAGAGCTGTTCCAGGATCCCTCCTATGTCAGGCGCAGAGTGGCACACCGTGTGGTTTTAGTCGGTCCGATTCCGACACACCACTCTGCCGTAAACTCCGGTGGGGTGATGGCCCGAGAGGGCTTCCATAGGCTAAAAAAAAAGGTCTACATCCAGCAGAGTAGACCTTTTAACTGAGTTAATAATGATGATGAAGTACTTCGTGCCATCACTCTTCGTGTGGTAACATATCAAAAATATGAAGCGTCTCCACCCCTTTTCATCCAGTGGGAGTCGTAAGAGCCGACTAAGGGAGCAAACTATACCGGACAAGAATAATGCAAAAAAAAGGAAAACTTGAAACAAACCCTATATCAACTCATCTAGCCAGCGTGGTAGTAGTCCACTGTCTTAGGACAGGTTTATGTCCAACAGTGGACTGCTAAAGGCTATTGACGAAGCACCATGAGCACTATAAACCAAAATGCTAAAAAGCAATGCAGGTCTTTACAAAATTATGTATGTTTTTATAAATTTTTATTATCGTATAAACTATACGTTTTGCGGAATTTGTTATTTTAGACAGTGTGTATATCATCAAGGACGCTGTATCCACTGAGCCTTTTGTAAAGTCGTGGGATGGTGGACTTTGACCTTGAACTATCTTTCCTGCTTTTTAAGAAGTAGTGAGATGAAAAAGCGCATAACATAGTACATTACCTTCTAGTGCTGTGTCTATGCACACCAATATCGGTCGTTACAACTTACCCTTTTAATATACTCAAAGCTTTGTGCGCCGCGTCGACAATATACATTTTGAAATATAACACATATGCTTTTATGATAGTCATACAAATACACATTGCGCTTTCTTAAGGGTACATAATATAAAAGATAAAAAGAAATATGTGTATACAAAGTATATAGTTTTATAGCTACTTATTTACAAAGTCTACACGTTTAAATATTTTTAACAAGTTTTAGTATAATGTTTGACTGCACATAACATAATACTTGGATATTGTTGTACTATTATAATATATTAATATTTATAATCTGGAACATAAACCATAGAAAAACAATCAAAAAGGCAAAATATGGGCGCAGTTACTCATGTGTCTATGGTAACTTAGGTTGGTTAACATATATTTATTACGTAATTATGCCGTGGTTTTTTTCTGCTGGAGCGATTTATGTTGCCCTAGAACTGAAATAGCGTGTAAGTGGTTTTTTAAGATAATTCGATACAGATGAGAAACTCCTTTTGAGGCCAGTGTCACACGCTTGCACCTGCAAGTTGCAATTCGTTTGCGAAATATTGCTATCCCTGACAAAAAGTAAGCGTTGCGCAACCCTCTCACACAGAGTGGATTACATCTTTCATTCATAACGACTCGAATCGCAGACATTTCTATTTTATTAACAAAATTAAGTATGTTAATTATTTGCTTAATTTTTTTCGACTACTTTGGAGAATCGTTACTGAACGTATAGACTAGTAAAACATTTTTGGAAATTATTTTACTTTTGTTGAGATATAGTGTGGCGATTCCACATTATAACACAAACGAAAATATATAACAGCGCCATCTAGCGAAGATACGTCTAACTACGAAGTATGCACGAAACGTGTGAATGTAAAGAACTACAATGCAACTACTAATCCTGTATCGCGATATAGATTCGCGTGGCAATTAGCATATATACAACATCCCAACATCAACCGATGAGCCGTGGCCCGCCAGGTATGATCACCTCACCTGGTCGGAGGATCCTCCCTTTGTGTGGGAGGGACATGAAACCCGTAACCTTCACAATAGTTCAATATATGAGGATATTTTGAGACCTGGGTTCTTTTTACCTGCGTCATTGTCTTGTCCCGAGGGCTAATCGACAAGGCCGACGAGCGTCGGGTAAATATAAATACTTGTGATATATTTACCCAAGTGTCCATTTGTCAAGAATGATAGTAACGCTACTATCCCCATCGACGATCAGCATTTTGTATCTTTGGTACACTTACAGTCCTTCTCAATGTCATCTGCTTCCATGGCCGGCGAGCTTTTTGACCAAATTTTAAGTTTTAAATTTAGAGTTTATCGAATACGATCCATATAAAGACATACCCTATTTGTGTCCTATGTGGCAGTCGGTGGCAAGAAGTGACGTAACGTGTTGTTTTGTGAGCGACGCGGCACCATGGTTGATTCAAAGGGTGTCCTAAGTGAGTGACGAATATAACGGGACGCGATGCTGCGAATGCGATAAACGCGAAAAAAAATTATATTTGGGTTGTTTCTGTATTTTTTGTTTATTTTTTTCAATGCTGTTTTTGAAGTAAAATTATGCTGCAATTTAGAATGATTTGAGAAGTAATAACAAAAATAACATAGCACATTTGTCACGTATTATCGTGTTGCGTCATTTTCATCGCTCACGTAGGACAACGTGTTATTTTAATCGTTCGCGTTTTTTATTAATCGTCGTGGCTTTGTAAATGTTATTTACGTAGGTTATTATGAATTCGATTTACCAGTTCTTATAGACGCGTGCGCATCGTAAAAATTCACTCTCATCATTTATCCCATTCGCGGCACTTCTTTTGCCGCGAATGGAATAACCTCAAAAAATCATAGTTTGCGAATTTATTATACCAGTTAAAACTCATTAAGGTGTAATATAACATGATGAGTAGAAAATAAAACATAAATAAAACATCATAAAATAATATTTTATTTCATTCAATGTTATGGCGTATAAATCATAGTTACAATATTATACAGTCATGTAGAAAAAAACTAAACCGAAGTTACACTTAGATGGAGATCCTTCCTGAGGGTGTATGCCGATACATGCATCATGTTTTTCTCATTCTTGAGGAAATTGTCTATGGCTTGGTCGCGAACTTCCTCCCAGGCGTAGAGGTCTCTGTACAATGGTCGAACGTACTTCATGCGGCCGTTACCGTTGAGAAAATCGAACACCTCATTGAGCTTGCTTTCATCCTTACTCTTAACGCATAGTCTCAACCACCTGTAAAAAAAAATAAAATGAGGTGGCATCCAACTTGTTTCCCAGCAAGTTTATAGTGAAATGCTAACACCTATCTTCAACAAAGACTTAAATGTAGGCATTTGAACCGGTAAAATAAAGAAGTGGTGGATTATGGGTGACGTGTGATACATTTCAACGATTGTCACTTCATAGTGGGCTATCTTTTTTTATTTCAGATATAGAGTAAGAGGATTTAGTTAACAAAAATAATTATTTATTCTAGTAAGCGAAAACTGTAACTTTTGCGAGGCTTTATTGAACGAAATTTGTGAATTTAAAACTAGTTTCTATTAATTGCCCATAGATGGCTCTAGCTCTATATTTACTAGTAAAAATCAAAAACTTATATAAAGAGGCTAACCTGTACTGGATTTCTGTGTTCTTATTGCTGGCAACTTTATATTCATTTCCCATATTACGGACATTTTCGAGCGACATAGACGGCTTTTCCAGGAGTTGTTGAAGGAAGTGGATCATCTGGTGAGGGGTAAACTTTTTCACGTCCTCGTACGAAAACTTCACCTTCGGGTTGTCGAGCTTCGCTACCAGAGCCACGACCTCCTTCGTCATTGTTGTGTCATAGCTGAAAATAATAATAATAATAAGTTATTACGATATAGTTATCCAACAACCATAGATTAAAAGAATATTTTCGCGCTTTATAGATGTTTATGTAAAGGACACAAAGAATGTAGAGACTCAGATCACCAATTTGTGGATCACAGAAAGTGTTGTCGCATGTGGATTGAACCTACAATACTCAGCACAATAGGAAGCGGTAAGTTAACCGCTTAAATCACTAAACCATCTGTGCAGTCACAAGTATTTTATTTTGAAAGTATCTAAGTGCGAGATAGGGGACAAACATCTTTTTTTTTATCTTATTTCAGTTCCATTTCAGTATTACGCAATATGCCTTTGTCTTATTCTGTCACTTCTGTATCACTATCCCTTTAATTGTATTCCATATTTAAAGCATTAATAAACGTGGTCTTAGTCTAGACTTAGTCTATGAAATATCTGTTGTACCTTCCTCAAAATGGTTTATAATACCTTGCTACGAAGTATTTGTAAAACTATTGTTTCTTTGTAAGCAATTTTTATCCTAAGGGAGGCCTGGCAATCTGTGAAGATACCGGACTCCCACAAAGGAAATAAAAATCAAATATATATTAATTTATTTTTTAAGTTTTAATGTTGAGCAACCTTTGTGGGAGAGAAACAAACGTTTATTATTATTACTATACCAAATAAGAAATATAATTTTTGCCAAATTGTTGATTGCATAAAATAAAAACTACAATCATTTCACGTATTCGATTTTAATCCAGGGTGTATAGAAAAAAACTTACTCAGGAATAATAGGCGGCATGCCACTCTTGTCTAACCAGGACTGCCAGTCAACATTTTTCAACCTCTCATCATTCTTGAAGTATTCCAATAAATATGCTTTAAACTGATCGGTGTCCAAAGACTGTTTCCTGAACTTCGTCAGGTACGCACGGAGAAAATCGTCAAATACCTCTGAAAAACACAGAATAAAATCATATTAACAATACACTTGAGCTTTATACCTTCAAAATCTATCTTTATAATGTTTTAAAATTCTTTAATAAAGTCTACAACTCCACTATGACTGCTTGATAACAAGATTTTTATTTTTAGTACATAAAATCTAAAATAATTTCACATGTCTAGGACACGGCCTTTTGATCTCAAACTAGCCATGGTAACCAGACACTGATGAACATACTTATCTATTTCTAAATATATACACATTATAGACAAATTACACCCAAACAGAACAGTAGACCATGCTCATCACGTAATCATTTGTCCAGGGTGAAATGGAACCCACTACCTCTACTTAAGCAGTTAGGGTCGCTAACCACTAGACTATCCAGATGCCTTATAAACGTAAACCTTCAAATACACTAGACACACACTAATAAAATTAACAATCAATTTTATTTATCAAATTTCGTCTTATAATAAAGTAACTTACCGGGCCCTCCTAATAGGTCTTCTAAATACCTCAAAAACAATGATCCTTTCTCATAAGGCACAGTAGAAAAAGCGTCATCAGGGTGTACATTATGAAGATCCACAACCAACTTTGTTAAAGGATTTTCTGCTCCTAGATCATCATCCACCTAAAATACATGGAATAATTAAGGGTTTAGACTCACCCGGTCCTCCCATCAAGTCTTCTAAGTAACGCAAGAAGAGAGATCCCTTCTCGTAAGGCACCCGAGAGAACGAGTCGTCTGGGTGCACCCCGTTTAAGTCCACTACCAGTTTGGTGAGGGCATTAGAAGGACCGAAGACCTGAATCTGTAATGTATGAGATACAGGTCTCATATGGCAATTATCGAAACTTTATGAAAATTAGCATCGAACGAAAGGTTAATAAAATAGTATTGGGAATTTGAATTTAGAATATTTATTTATTTCTCTTCGAAAATACAGAAGAGGTCCACCCAGACGATACATTTTAAATGGTTAAACGTATTTGTATTCTTAAGATGATATGATACAATATTGTACTATTATTAAAAATACACTTACAAATATTTGCAAAATATTTAAGAATATAGAATCATATATATATAGAAGAATATACAACTAAAGTCTATGTCTTACAGTGGACTATCAAAAGTTGTTGGTGATGGTGATGAATATACAACTATAAGGCCTGATAAAAGCCTTCGACTCAAAGTTCAGTGATGTCAAAAATGCCACTACACTTTGAGTTTGGCTAATTTATCACTTACAAGTAAGCACAATAATAAGAATGTAGATTTAGCTTGTTCTAAATATGTTGACCTGGCTTATACTGCCTAATGGAGTGACTATGTGGAATGTATTAAGATACTTATTACTAGGGATGTCCGTGTGGTGACGGATTAAAAATACATAGTGTTACCACCCCTATTCATCCCGTGGGTGTCGTAAAAGGTGACTAAGGGACAAAGTATACAAGACAACATCATTACAAAGAGAAGGAAACCTTGAAACAAACTCTATGCCAACCCGTCTGGCCAGCGTGGTATAGTAGGCCAAAACCTCCTTACTAAGGAGAGGTCTATGCCCAGCAGTGGACTGTAAAAGGCTGTTGATGTTGATGACTACTAGGGAGATGTATTTACTTTTAACCTCCTTTCTTAGGAGAGAGTGAGAAGCCTATATCCAGGCGTTGTCTATTTTTCTACATCTTTTTAATAAAATAAAAGTTTATTTAAAGCAAAGTCTCACCGTTTCGCTCAACTCTTGAAGACCCAATAAGCTGTGGAAATCGCGGCTTCTCTTAGCTTCATTCGTGTCGTTAATGAGAGACGCGGCGACTTTCCTCTCCAAATAGACTGTGAATCCTTCGTTTAACCAGAAATGTTCGAAGTTCCTGTTGGTCACCAAGTTGCCGGTCCAGCTGTGCATGATTTCGTGTACTATGACGTCAGCTTGGCTCCTATCACCCGCCTAAATTTTAAAAAAGTGTCAAAGCAGAATAATACTAATGAATTGTATGAAAAGAAAGTATACAATACCGGGTAACTTAAGATTATCAACGTCAAACTGTATGTTTTGTTATTATAATAAAATAAATAGTGACTTCACATTTTACAGTTATCGAATAATTCTTTCGTATTAAAATAAGATGCGTATTTACGAAGCATCGGTCCACAATAAAATCTTAAAATATTAAGAAGATTATAGAGAAAGAAATTTTAAAACCCATCTAGCCGGTGTGGTAAAACCACGAGACCACGAAAAGACCAAAACCTTCATTCAATTAGGACCCGTAAAGGCTGTTTAACGATTTTTGTCATTTTATCACAAGTATAAAAAAGTGGATGACTCACCAATAAAGTAGGGGTGACAAAAGTGAGGCAGGGGTTCTCCATGCCACCGTAGGGGAAGGAGGGTGGAAGCACAAGCAGGTCGTACTGCGTCCACTCGTAGGGTCCGCACAACCGCTCGGCCGCCTGCAGGTAATTCTCTGTTTCCGCAAACTCCCATACGCTACGGTCTATCTCTTCTTTTTCAGACCATACTTTCGATCTGAAAATATTTTATCTTCAAATATTTGGGTTGTTGTTTTTTCCGTGTATGGGTGTAATTTATCTATAGTATTTCTTTAAACATCTTAATATATATAAATCTCGTGTCACAATGTTTGTCCTCAATGGACTCCCAAACCACTTAACCGATTATAATAAAATTCGCACACCATGTGCAGTTCGATCCAACTTGAGAGATAGGACAGTTAAAATCTCAAATTATAGTCGCAATTTTAATTTATTGCTTATTTGTCTGTTATTATTTGACAGTCACAATTATCTGTTAACTCCAAATGATTCTAACAGATGTCGATACCTTTCGACTGGGTTGAGTAAGTAATCAATAGATGGCGCTGCTATGGTAAACAGCCACAGCAACGCGTGGCCGGGTCAGCTAGTATATATATATATATTATCTAGTTACTATAATACAGACTCTGGATAGCTTGGGATTAGATGAGATGAGATGTGTGTATTCATTATTTGTTTGTTTCATAATCATCATCATCTTAGCTGAAAGACATCCTCTGCTAGACATAGATCTTCCCAAATGCTCACCACAGTACCCGGTTCTGTGCTGTTCGCATTTAACGGGTATTCAGATTTTTTTAGCACAATCGTCCGTCTCGTCTACAATCAATGTGGCCCGCCCACTGCCACTTAAATTTGGCAATTCTCCGGGAAATGTGGCTTTTTATTTACTTACATATCATTAATTACAATTATTCAATATATATTTTAGTAGTACTACTACCTCAACAAGAAAAAGAAATTTAGATTATAATTTCATGAATTTCAGTTTTAATTTGGTATACGATTCTAAAACGACTTCACTTAATCTGTGGTCGTTTAAGGTGTGGTCTAATTCATAAAATCCTGTTCTAAATAAATCAGTCGTTAATCTTACCTAGGTCCTAGTGTTCGTGACTCCAACATACCAACAGCAATTGCTACTAAATACGACGGTAGGGGCATGGGTTGTGTAAACGTAGTCTTGCTGCCTCTCGCTTCACCTCTTAGAGCGCTCATGAGCACTGTAAACTCTTCGGGAGCGGTCACTTCCGCGTCGTACGTGAACTTCACAGCAGGAGTGTCTTGGCACGGCAGGATTGAACGCGCGTGGATTGGCTAGAAATATAATATAACCACTTTGTTACTTTCTTATTGGTTCTACTAATACATGATGTATAAATAATCATATTTATTACAATTATTTACATTTACTTTTTCATTATTTAGAAAAGTTCTCTTTTTGGGACTGGATTTGATTTTTTTTTAATCGTTTATTCATCAGTAATTAAAAATAAAGTCAAGTAACACAAATAACAGTTATATCCAGTATTGTAATTAAAACTTGCACTAGCACAGCTTCTACTTCAAATAACCTACAGTCAAATCCTGTAAAGGTAAAATACCTTTATATTAAATAAAATAATTAACTACATAACGTTACATAAAACACGTTTCAATTTGACAGACCTAAATTAAAAAGAAACCCTGGATTAAATGAATAAAGTTCAATATCGATTGCGCTAAAGTACGGTATGGTTACATAAACAGAGGTCGCACGCGCCTGATTACATGTTTAAGTGTGTCTATGCTCTGTCAGTTATCAAACCGTTTGCGGCATAGAGCAGGACGTTCAACAGAGGACTTGTGTGTGCAAATTAAAACAAGAGAAATTAATAATAAAAAACAATTAATAAGACAAAAGAAATTAGAGTCCATTGAATGTTCTTTTTCTATTACACTTAGTTTTTTTTTCAATTTAGCGAACCCTAGAATTGTTTTAAGTTAAGACATGAAAGTGTAATAAATAAACTAACACTCAACGACATTACTAAACATTTTGAAAGTTTACCTGACATTGGCTGAACATATAAGGATGCTTCTTCCCCGAAGTTTGTGATGCATCCAACCATTGTAATGCTGATGCTGAAGGGTCCGTCGTATATTTTATTTTTATCTTAAGTCTGCAAAGATTAAATTAATTACATAGTAAGGAAATAAGAATACAGAGTGTCACCACATTTATTTAACCCGAAGGTATCGTAAAAATCGACTAAGGGCGCAAAGTTCACAGGACAACATCACAGCAAAGAGAAGGCAAACTTGAAACAAACACTATACCAATCTGTCTGGCGGGCGTGCTAGACCAAGTCCTCCTTGCTAAGGAGAGACCTATGTCCAACAGTGGACTGTCAAAGGCTGACGAAGGCATTGTTAATATCTTTCATTCGATATTCACGATAGTCACTACATCTTAGTTGCTGAACATGGCTATGACTTTAAAGGATTTTAAAAAGTGCTCAGTACTAGTTAAGCTAAACAATGTAGCGAAAAGGATGGTTTATTTGACGTGCTTCGAAACTTCAAAAACTCATCCTTTTGTATGAAGTGTGTTAGAAGTGTTCGACTAGAAAATTACCTAAAATGCGGTCAAACACTATTGCTAACCATAGAGTTTTATTTCATTGTCAGGTCGTCAAACGAATAACATTGGAACTCGTAGATAAAGCGACTAGTTTTAGATCTCATAGCGACAAGTATTATTTGAATCTTTTGGACTAGCGACAATTTAATCCAATAATCAATCCTTTTGCATACAAGTTAACAGATTTACAAAAAAGGCAGGATAATTTTGATTTACCGTCTCCTTTTGCGAGCAACTTATGCTTGCAAAGGAAATGTCGGAGCGGGTACGGGAGAAGTTTAAAACTCTCCCGGTCCGCCGGGCCCGGGAACGGGTCTGGTATCGCAGACGGTTCGGGCGACGAAGATCGCAGAACGATCTCCGTCCTCCATAAGCGCAAGTCTGGCGGTGACAGGTGAGGCCATCCGTCACTCTAGCAGAAGCAGGCCAGGATAGCAGTGGGACGTGCTGAGGGCACATACTCTTTTGGGCTAGAAAAGGGGTCATCTGCAAGTCATAGGTACGTCGGGGTTCCAGGGATTTCCTTTCTAGGGTACACCTAGTTCCCCGGCTACTGGTACCTGAGACGGTGTGTGGTTTTTGGTCGGTTCGAGTCCGAGATAACCACCAGTTTCCGGTGGCGTTACCGCACAGAAAAAAAGGGGGTAATTTTGAAGAACAAAAAAAGTACGTTCTATCCTGGAGTGCTTATTACTAATAATACAAAATTGAATGCAATATCTTATTATACTTACGTACGTATACACAAACTACATTTCATTACATACAAATTACATCTAATTGAGGAAAGCTAAACCGCTTTTAATATTCACAAAGGCGAATGTAATAAACATTAATAATTTACCAATGTATTGATACTTAATATCTGATACTATGTATGTTGATACTATATATGATACGATATACGATACATACTATTGGTATACCTATCCTCTTTCTACAACACTGGCAACAACATTATGGTAACTATCAACACTATTATGATTTATGATACAGCAACGTTTGAAGGAGTTGAGTGTTGTTTTCCAAAAGTCTTTTGATTGGCGAATAACATAGACCCACGATAAGTTCGAGAAAGTACGAAAGAGGGAAAACGAACCAGTAGCACCTGACAGTAAATGAACAACGTCTTATATGGACACCTACAAATCAAGAGATACAGAAGATTTATCCTCCCAAAATAGAGATAGGAGTAATGGGCCTATGGTGACCTCACTTATGTAATTAATAGAAACGAAAGGATTGCTTAGCACCGGATTGATGAGAGGGCTTGATGATATCGCTTTAGTTGAGCATATATTGCAGAAGTATCTTTGTTAGTGAGGATCAGATGGAATTGGAACCTGTCGATTCCAGGATCTTTAACCGTTACCAAGATTTATACTGAATATGTACCCGAAAGTCTATACAGTTGTTAAATAAAGTCACTTATATTTCCGAGTCATCTCAGTTTGAATATATTGAGTTATATAAGTCGGTCTTTAACCGACGGGGCTGCCGGCATTTAATCTTGTCGATATTACATAGTCACCGGATATAGCCACAATACATGTCCAACTTTCAAGTAACATAGTACTATGCGTTGGTAACCCTAACCTCTCCCCAGAAATCGATGACAACCTTGCTCACAATACTGTCTGTACATTAACTACCTGATATTTATAGACTCATGTCTCCGAGTCCGCTACTATTTGAAGGACACTCAACAAACAGTAATAGACCGTTTTATAATAAAGTCATCGGTCAACGTTTTGAAAGTTCTTAATTATATTCGAAAATTATATTTCAAATAAAATTGCGCAAGTACTATGTAACGTGATGTATATTTTTTTTTTAAAAGGCCGGTATTTGGGATACTATGTCACTAGTAAAATCATAGGACATATAGTCACACTCACTCCTTAAGTGCATCGGTTGCTGAATATCATCAATAAAATTATACGTTTGTACATTTTATTCAAGATAATGTTAATCCTACGGCTGACCTAGATCCACGACAACACCTTCTTCGACAACCGGCACTTGAAGATGGGTTGGAGGCGTTTACTACTTGGCAGGATTCATTGTCGGCTCTGATCTTACAGCTACAGCCATACTTGTGTTTAACGTCAGCGTAGCTGCAATACTCATCGTATTCAAGTTCAGGTCCAACTGGGTTGTATATAAATCCATTATATGCTATCGAAAGTGGCACTGGGGTGTGATTTGATGATGCCGTACCAGTATTGTTATGCTTGATCTTCTTATTTAATGGTTTTATTTCGATGAAACGTGTCAATGAACTATTTTTTCTTTGTGGAAAAAAAGAAAGGAGAAAGAAAAATCATATTTTGTTTTTGAGTTATTGAGGAAGAAGTCATTCAAAAAAAATTTAAGCCGACTTCAATCAATACTAACAAATAGAAATAAAAATAAAAATAATGATACTGAAAAACTAAAGTAAGTCTCAACATCACAGTTAACATTGTTACAACAATAAATACGCACTAGTCTATTGTCTGCACGATTGGCTTAGTGGTTTAAGCGGTCGCCCAGCCGCTCTCCACTTCGCTGTGTTGTGGGTTCAAATCCTACATGGGACAAGACTTTGTGTGATCCATAAATTGTTGTTCTGAGTCTGGATGTTCTTTGTGTCCGTTTCTTGTATGTTTGTAAAGTCCCCCGCGACACAGGATTTCAGTGAGTGGGCATTGTCTTTTTAAAAACAAATAATAAATAACAGCATTGAAAATAATTCCTTAATAAACATTTTTTTTATCAAAATGTTTCGCAATCTCATTTATTATTTTTTCGAGCGTATAACACGAATTCGGACCCGTAATATTTGAAAGTTTTTGTTTTCTCTGAGATCCCATCGTCGGATTCTATCATGGTAATAATGTCACCAATACCGGAGCATTTCGAATACAAAAAGAATTTTGAAAATTGGTACACACATGGCGGAGATATCGAGTAGCCTACATACAAAATAAATTGTCGAATTTAGAACCTCTTACTGTTTTTGATGTTGGTTAAAAAGTGAGTAAAATTCATTAATAACATAATAAAACACCGTGAAGGTAAAATGTCCTAACCTCTATAATATTCATTAAGAAACTAGAAATATTTGACCAACTTGGTTAAGTTTGTCTACTATTGAGTAGGGTCGCCATGATTCCACGGAGAGGGGTAATGACATGCGGAACAGGTTCTTTGTCAAGCCGTTGTTCGTTTAATTTTTTGGTAACAATAAAAAACTTTTAACGAATCTCTAAACTATTCGTTAAAGTGCAAGATTCTTTCATGTCTCATCAAAAAATGAAACGACCTTGAAATAGATAGGCAGTCAAGGACTAGAGTTAGAAATTTTTGTTGCAGGGAATAATTTATACCCTATTCAAAAAAGTAGGCAGTAACAGCTTTCGCCATTATATTGTAAGGTAGGTTAATTTGTTTTTAAATGTAGGTTATAAACTTGCTATGACCGAAATACGTGATGCAAAGAAACTATTTCATACACACAACGCTGTTTAAATTTTATTTCGTAATAGTTCGTGGTTAGTTAACAGTCGACAGTAATAAAATGATATTAGAGCACTTTCGCAAAGAGTAAAGGCCAGAATCAGTACTTTACTAATACATCGGTTTAATATCAACCTTCAACTCATTTGCCAAATCTAAACCAAAATTCATTTGCTGAATCTACAATACATATGTATGAACAATGATAAAATATTTTAATATCAATGGATTTGGCAGTCCACCTAAGGTTGAATAGCTTTCCGATGTCGTAATAAATATAATTTCTCTAATATAAACGTAGATTTTATCTATGAACATAATTCACTTACCTTTCATCAGTAGTAGCTCGTTTCGGCAACAAAATAGTCAACTTAGAGCCAAAGTTAGGTACATTTTCACCCAATTTGTACTGGAGTTGTGAGCCTCCCTCAGACTCTATAGAATGAATTTTAAGGTTACTAACATCTAATATCTGAAAAAAAAATTATAGACTAATGTACTATTTGATACACAAAACTCAAAATTTTAGCAATTACGTATTCATTTCCCCCAAAGTTAAATTAAGTTTTTTTTTTAATATTTGTAAGTAAACATCTTGAAGCAAACTTTTTTGTTTTTTTTTTTATCTCAACAAAGATTAACATTAGACAGTCTCAAGGCGATTGACAAATGTGACACTAGATATAGATATGTCACTTTGTCGTTAAGAACACATACTCAAACATATCATTTTTAATATTGGGTAATCTTAATCAGGTATACCTTTCGCACGAGATCTATCAACGGTAAAAGAACAAGAGAAAACGCTGAACTAATTAGGTATTTAATGCATATAATCGAATAGTCATTCGATTAGAGGTGGTTTCTTTAGGAGCCAACGATTAAGCGTGTCTACTGATGGCAAACGACTGCCGACGCTTGTAGAAACCTGCAACTCATGAGTTACAAGTGCGTCTTCTGAGAAGAATCAGGAAGAGGGGATATTTGAACTCGGGTATCTTCAAACACTCAGTGAAAGCAACGAAGGAATCGCTTAACAGTACTTTTTTAAGAGCAGTTGTATCACTCCGAAGAAAACAGTTTGTGAGTTGGTTCACGATAAAAATAACCGACTTCAAACAGAAAATATTCTAAAACAAAAATGCACAATAAAGTGAAAAAAAATATCATGTATTGTCTTGTGTCTAGATATAAGTAGTTCTCAAAAATACAATCGAATTTAGAACCTCGTTTTTTGAAGTCGGTTAAAAAGTGACTGAATTCATATGCTATAAAATTCAAAGTGATTTCTCTAAATGCTTAAATATTAGTTTTGCCACGGAGTGATTGGCATCGAACTTTCGCAACCCTAAGGGTAAACTGAATTTGAAGGTTGAACTACAACTACATCGAATTTGATACTAGTGTCGTATTCGAAACATATAACATATTAATTAGTTGTAAGCGAAGAGATACAAATCTTACCAGGTCATCAATATCCGTCAATACGTCGAAATTCAATGTTGCTTCTCCGTTCAGCACTCGTTTTTCAAAATCTACGTTGAGAACTAAAGATATGTGTCTTATGACGGCAAGCTCTACAAGGAAAATAAACAATATTATAAATATGATAACATTGAATAGGTACTTTAAAACTCTTTTAGAAGATATTTTGTATATGTATTGTCTTGATAGTATGTATATTATCAACAGCCCTTTACAGTCCACTGCTGGACATAGGCCTCTTCTTAGCAAGGTTTTGGCTTACTATACCACGCTGGCCACACGGGTTGGAATGGGGTCTGGAGGTCGTAATAACAGCTTTTCCCGGATCCCTCATATCTCAGGCGTAGAGTGGTACACCGTGTGGTTTTAGTCGTTCCGACTCCGATACACCACCCCGCCATAAACCCCGATGGGGTGACGGCCCAAGGGGGGTTTCCACACGTTAAAAAACAAATGGTTTGTTTCAAGTTTTCCTTCTCTGTAGTGATATTTTCTGAATAGTTTGTTCCCTTAGTCGCTTCTGACGACACCCACGGTATGAATAGAGGTGGTAACACTATGTATTCTTAATCCATCACCACACGGACGATCTTGATAATAAGGTAAGGAATACTCTCATACTCTCTTATGATGAAGACAGTAGTGTATTAAACAACCTCCTTTTGCCTATTAAAGCTACGTTTTAAGTCCGTCTCTAAGTCTGGCTGTTTAGGAATTAAAATGGGATAATGAGAAATATCCTACTGAACGTAAAAGGGAGGATAAGATCCCTTTATTACTTATACCCGGACATCCATAACGAAAATGGAGAGCCCAGTCCTAGTTTCTTGTACATCCACTCGATCAGAGACGAAACCCTCTCACTACAGAGACACACACCCCCTCTTTATATTCAATTTATATTCTACGAAGTGTATCGTGTAATTTAAAGAGATACTGTTACGTGCAGATTATCATAATTTTATGCATAACTGTGAAAATGAAACTGTTTTAGAATAGTTTTTAGATAAAAAATAATGCTCAATTGATAACTGGTTTTAAACATAACAGTATAATGTATTCATCGATAAAACATTTATCGATTCAATATCTATATATGTACACATTTGCAAAAATGCTAATATTATAAATGTGAATGTTTGTTAGACCTAAACCTCCTTTCCAAGAAACTCATATCCAGCAGTGGTCTATTGAAGGCTGTTGATAAATGTTTCTTGCGCTTTCACATTTATACCATTGCGCCGATTTTAAAAATTCGTTAACCAATGCAAAATTATATTGTTAAAGGGTAACAAAATATATTTTTTACCATAACCTGCCCCGCGCAACCTCGTCTGCGTCTAATATTGACCGTAATTTGAAGTTATACAGCGTTTTTATAATTGTTTTTTTAACTAAGTTTTGTTTTTAATACTCGAATAATGCTCTTTTTAATATTCGGGTAGAGTAATTAGTAATTCCCTCCGATTTCAAAATAAACTAGGCAAAGCATGTTTCCCATTAAAAGAGATTATGGTAAGTCAACCTTAAGAATAAGTCGCGAAGTTTTTTAGAATTTTAAACGGGAACTACTCTGTCATACATTATTTTTATGAAACTAAATATTATATTTATGCACTGTACGCAATAAAAGCTCTCAAAAGTAATCATTTTACCGTTTAAGCAAATTATTTTTGAACTTTATTATAATTTAATATTGAAATTTCATAATAAAATAGCGCTTTTTTTAAATTCCCTCGCAAAAAACGTGACGTCATTTTACCCTTGGACATCTTCTGCCAACAAGTTGCTTATATCGTTTCTCATGATTACATATTTCTATTGTTTCGCGGTAGTTTCATATAAAGTTACCACTTTTCTGTGTTAAATTATTTTTTTTTTGCATGAATATGCTACAGGAAGTGCTTGTGTTATTATCACACAGAAGAACAACTCAATATATAATATAATTATAAGTTATAATATGTTTTCTTTACTTTTCCTTGTTGACTTACATAAATGTAGTCTGGCATCACAGAATAAGCGCGTCGAAATGATGAGTGATTTGAACAAGTGTTATTAGCCTAATGGCTAATATAACGGTGTATTATATTTATTTTTCATAATATCTAGTAGAAACATTTTTAAAAAGAAAAAATGCATGCATATTCTCTATTGTGTCTAGTAGTGGTGTTAAAACTTTTTCTCCCATAAATAAGTTTTAGCTGATACATGGTCGTGCTAAACTTGCAATAAGATACAGTTAGAAAATGGTACACAACGAAATCTATTAGGTTCTCAAATAAGCTCTCGCTGTTTCTGTAAAAGATAGGCTAGCGGCACTCTGTGCATGGAATTTCGTACGGTAATGCATCAGCTAAGTAGTACTATGTGTAACCTCAAATTTTAGTAGATATAGTTTACCACAGTGTCAACCATGTATTTATATATCTATTGTGAAAATGTACACTTTTAACACAACAACTACTTTAGCCTTGTTGATGAAGAACGTTCTGGAGCAATGACAAAGTTTGAAGACGAAGAATTAGAGGAATTGGCTTGAACAAAATTCACGTCAGACGCCAGTAAAGCTTGGAAAAACATTGCAAGTAGATGTTTTAGCAGTTTTAAAATGTTTGAGAGCGTTACGAATGATCCAAACCAAAGTCATTGGGTACCGTATGAGTTGAAGCCGAGAGACTTTGAACGACATTTTCTCATGTGTGAATTGCTGCTTCAACGACAAAAAAAAAGAAAGGTTTTCTGCACCGTATTATCACTGAAAATGAAAAGAGGATTCACTACGATAATCCAAAGCGTAAAAATTGTGAGGTATGCTTGTTCACGCATTAAAATCGTCCCCAAAATCAAAAATCCACGGTTAAAACTTCTACTCTGCATTTGGTGGGATCGGCAGAGCATAATTTATTATGAGCTGCTTAAACCTAATGAAACTATCACGGGAGCTCGCTATCGACTTCAGTTGATGCGTTTGAATCGGGCACTGATAGAAAAGGGGTACCTATACGAGCAGGGACACGATAAAGTGATTCTGCTACATCACAATGCCCGGCCACATGAAGGAAAACCAGTCAAAACTTACCTGGAAACGCTTCAATGAAAAGTTCCACCCCCCTGCCGTATTCACCGGACATAACCCCCTCCGATTACTACTTGTTTCGATCGATGGCGCATAGTTTGAGCAAACAACGCTTTCTTTCGAAGAAACCGAAAAATGGGTTGATTCATGGATTGTGTCAAAAGTTGAACCGTTTTTCGAATTCGATTACTGCTAGAAAGATGAGAGAAAGTGGTCTCTAATGACGGAATATACTTTGCGTAAAGTGATTATAAGCCTCATTTTGAAATATATTTTTTTACGTCAAAAAACAGCGATAACATATTCAAGGTCCTATTACATAAAAATTTAAACGGTTAATCTATTAAATATCTATTATTTTCGCAAAACATTGATTTGCCTTTCATTTAATTGCTTAACTTAGAACCACGTAATTATGTTTTTTACAAACTTCGTAATGATATGTTCACTCCTTACTTAAGATGAACGGATCTCGAAAGACCTTTGTCTCAGTACTGTAAATACCTTGCAGGATCATGTTCAAAAGAAAAATAATTTTATTATTCCTGGTAGTTTTTAACGTTAGAACTAAATGTGGATGCTTAATACTAATGCCTATCCTTTTGAAAGTCAACCATGAGTGTATGTTCAGACTATTAAAGAGTACGTAGACGTTCATAATTTTTTGTCGTAAAATATTAACTCCAGAGATTTTAAAGTCAAAATAAACATTTTTTTTTGCAAATACTGCCTCTTTATAATAATATTGCAACACAGCTTTGATTATTATAGTAGTAAAAAGTTCAAATTAATAAAAAAGAATAGCCCAAGTGTCTCTTTCAAGTTTGTTAAAAGTGAATTTGAAAGTTGCACTATTTTTTGTGATCATTTTTTCATTTTGAATTTTTATCGTATACTTTTATAAAGAAACATCAACACTTAAACGCCCACTGAATTATATGTTATACATAAATATTCTTCACTACATTTAAATCAAATATAACTTACTTTAAGTGAAATTGTTCATATATTTGGAGTTATAAATGTTATCAATCACAATATCTCTAATGAATCAAATCACAGGATATCTCTATTTAAATGCAACATTTTCAATACTCAAAAAAAAGTCACAAAAAAACTTACCAGGTCGTGAAAAGGAAGACGGATCGAGAGGACTCAAGGCACCCATGGCTTTTACTCGACTAGAAAAGAAAATAACAAGACATGTTAACGATATAAACAATTTATTCCACATCGCGAGGCACGTCAATCCCACACAAAGTTGGGACCAAGAATAGCAAGTGTTATGAAGTGATCGATAAGCTACGAAACATACGCACACACTTAGGCTTGTTAAACATTGGAGACATCAACCATACTCTTTTCAGTGATGTTTTCCTGCGTAGCTTGCTGCCTTAATCCGTCACCACACGAAACTTGGATACGCTACACACTGGATACATTAAACTCTAAAGGTCGATTTGTTTCAGATATATCAGTTATCTAGAAACACAAGATAACGAATAAATCATTGAAACCATTCTTATAGTTTCCATTTACAATTCAAAATTTCCTTTTGAGTTAATTTTTGTGCTGGACCAAAGTTTCTAAACAATTTTCCCATTTACTTTTTAGATATTCTTTTTTGAAATCGTGCTACTTGAATGTATCTTAAAATATAATTATAGTATAATTTAATAAAACGCATTAAACTTTTCTTCTAAATTTTAAATGAAAATGCTCTTTGCAAACAGAATAAATGAGTTTCAGACAATTAGAATCAGTCGATACGAACTTATTTCACCTGGTTTGATTTAAAGTGATAAAATCAGGGGTCCTGGTCATCAGTACCGGCAATTGAACTCGATACGAGACGATTTCGACGAAAGTCTAGTCAATTTAAAAGTTAGTCAATTAGTTATTCAAGGTGAGAAATTTAATTGGTTAAATTCAAACTTTTCTCACAGACATTACGATATTAACATTTTATTTGTTTGGTGACTTTACGGACTCTATACCAATATAGAGTCCATAAAGTCTGTATTCAATGAGGTTTGATCCAAACCTATCTGATAAAATTATCTGAGTGAGACTGGTAAAAACTAGTGTGACTGTGAAACTAATATTAATTATAATCATCATAAAATAGCCTTATTTTGTAGTGATACCGACTATTCATGTTACGTGATAAATACCAAAAAGCTTTTAACGAAATAGAATATGATAACCTTCCTCCTTGATAATCTAATTTTGCTTTAATTACTGTAAGCTATAGTGTATGCTTTGTCCTATAGCACTCCAATGTACCGTCTAGTTTTCAAATACATAGCGGTGATATCAAAAATGACAATCACCTCTTTTAAATTTGATGTAAGATGCTTTTTATTTCCAAAGGAGTTGCATCCATTTCCAAGTTTCGATTTGAAAAAGAAAGTTAATTTTTAGCTCAAAATGCAACCGTTATTAAATATTAAAGTAAGGCATTTAGTGTATTTGTTTTTTTTATTACCGAAGCCTCTGATTTTAATTTTTAAGAGTAATAGGTTAGATGACACCTTAGGCAAATTAGTTACTTTTTATCATCTGTCAAAACGACAATTTTGTATGCAAAATGTACTTATTACCAAATTGTGACGTCACTGTTTTAGACTACTCAATTGAACCATATATTTCACTGTATATTTGATTGAAATTCATAATAATAATAAAAAGCTATGTTACTTGTATTTGCAGAGATGTTTCGTAATATTACTTTTAATGAAACGGACATTGGTATTTATTTACGATCTGTCTCTAAAAATAGGTATTTAAGTGTTTATCAGCAGTCTGATTACCATAGCACAGGCTCTGCCAAATTTGAAATCAGCAGTGTGAGATGTGTGAGGTTATTTATTTATTGATATAGTTTAAAAATTATGTGACTTGAATTTTTACAACTTACGTTTTAACTTAGCCACTTTAGTTAGCGGTGCGATGTTTAAATAGAACGAACTAGAACTGATACCTACATTAACTATTACAATCAAAAAACAAGTACATTTTATCATTCACATTTGCTTTGTTGATTCTGTCACTTGTATATTTTGCTTGATTTAGTTTGGCCAATACTTTGGACTCTATGGTTTAAATTTCTGACACAAGAGTGCCATAATTTACCAGAAGAACTTTAAAAAGAAAAAAGGTTATATTAATGAGTACAGAACTGCCGGATGCTAATAAGACCATAGTTTTTATTATTTTATTTTAAAGCATTGTGATAAATAGAAAAGTCCACATAACTTCAAGTAAGACTATGATTCCGCTAAGAGTATATTTTCTATGTCGATCCCAGAACTGAGCCTATCTAAAGGGATGAATTTGTCGCAGATAGATAAATATATTACTCGGCAAGGTACACTAAAATTATCACTCATTTCGGTTGAATAATGAGATACTCTACTCCGCAATTTTAGCTGCCTCGGTAACTTGGGATTAAATTTGAACGACTTAAGGGAGTTAGCAAGCGCAAGCTAAGTTTAGGGAACTACTCTACTCCATACAATCTCAGAGGGAAGCAACAGTGGTCTCAATACAGAAGCAAGGAATAACTATGAATAGTGTACTTGCTACCTGTTTATATAAACCTTATTTTAAACATGGCATTTTATTTATAAAAGTACTATAGTGTTTTGTATTTTTTTTTAAATAAATTTTTAATAAGTAACTACAATTCCCAGGAAAGGTGATAAAGGTCATTTTAGTAACTGCTTAATTACAACTAACAAATTGGAAGCAAAGTGTACATATTGCGCCAGAATAATAATGTTATATATTATTAGGTATTATACAGAGGTAATGGTTTAAAAACATTAGGAAGAGTGTTTATTTCTTAAACATTTTTTTTTAAATTTTATGAGCTTGCCAAAAGTGAATCTACTCTGCCTGATGAAAAGCATGAATAGAATGCAAAACTTGTGATCACCATACTGCAGACATTGCAGTATGGTGACACACTATCACTGCCTACCGAAATACCTTTTTACGCCCCGCTGGGGGACATTGAAGGCATGACAGACATCGTGGTAATGTAAAGATCACACACCACAATAACTGTCACCCCTGCATCAATTGGATGACTTACTTATGTGGAGGAATGTGTTTCGGCAAGTACCTATGTTATAAAAGCCGAGGGCCAACGTCTACGTGCCATCATAGCAGAGGCCGTCGTGAGTATACTGCGCTCACGCTTTAACGGAGTACCGAGCGTGGTTGCAATAACGATCCGACCTCGCGCTGGCTATTGGTGTAGAAAATCACTCGCTAATAGAGACCATGGGCCTGGTCATGTTTCGAAGTAAGAGCGTGTGGGACAACACCGTTTCTTTTAGTGAGAAAATGATGTCTACTAAAGAGTAGAAAAGGGAACGAAACAAAGCTACGATACGAGGGACTCCGAGGCCGAATAAGGGGCACCTAGCACCGAAGCGTAAAACGATCTCCGGTCGTCTTAAGAGCTTGCTGAGGTACAACAGTAAGGTTAACTGTTACTCTAATAGAAAAAGGCCCGAAAGAGGCACGCGCGAAACACGTCGCACCACCCTCTCAAAGCCGGAACGTGGTCAAGGCCCTCTGGTCTGTATGTTGCTGCTTACGGCGACCAAATTTTGCCGGGTTGGAAGACTCGAGACTCTTACAATAAATAGTGGCGGAAAATGTAACCCAAACGATTATCGTGGATTTATAAACAAACTATACTCTATTATTATTATTTTTTTTTCTATATTAAGAGCCTGCCAAAGTGACTCTACTCTGCCTGATGGAAAGCATGAATAGAATCCAAGAGTTGTGGTCACCATACTCATTGCAAAGGACAATGCGATATGGTGACCCACACTATGGCGGCCTAGTGAAATGCTTTTCACGCCCCGCTTGGGGACGTAAAAGGAATGACAGTCATCGTGGCAGTGTAAGGCTCACACTGTTATCTCGATAACTGTCACCCCTGCATCAATGGGCCCCTGGTCTTGCACTCACCAACGAAACACGACATCACGGATGCTGTCGCTTTACGTTGATCTTCTGTGGGAAGGTAGTACTGCACACACCGGTGGTACACCCGGTCGAGCCTGCCCGTTTGTGCTGAAATCAGCGTGGATCTACTACCTAATACGCAATTGTGATGAGGGTTTATTTAAGTGCTTTATTTGAAATAAAGTAGAGTTTATTTTAATTTTTTTTAAGCTAATGCTAGAAGCACTTAAGTAAGTTTAAATTATTTTAATGTTCGCAAATTAAGACTCGTGTTTGACGACTTTCTCATGGGTTATTTAAATTATAGAAAAGAATATAATATGGCTCTAACACCTGTCCAAGAAGCTTCGAGGATATTGTTAACTGAACAAAGGGCCAAACGTACCATTAACTTCAAAATTTGAACTTAGAATAGACCGAAGATCGGTATGTACGTACACAAGGCGATCTGGAAATGGTCAAAGCCAGGTGAACTTCCCTCCATAGTGATCAATACATCATCTCGTCATTGTTGAGAAATCATTGCCTCACCGTTGCTCATATCAGGCATTCTTCTCATCGTGAGTTTACAATATAACCGAGGAGTGTTACCCTGCTTCAAGATTTGCATGAGAATGTAACATTATGGGTGTGTTTCGATGCTCGTAAGGAGTTAGTGGCCATCGATTGGCGTTTAACAATAGACAGGTACTTTGAAGAGATTCCTTAATATCTGATAGATCATTATCCAATTAAGCAAAGAAAATTTTGTGTTAGTGCACGACAATGCAAGATCCCATTTCGCTGCCGGAATAGGATATTACTTGTCTGATGTTGGTATAAAAAAGCAACTTTAGTCTATTATAGAACAAGTCTGAATCATTCTAGAAAAGCTCATATAACTACTTTCCAGCACTAGAATAGGAGCATTAGAATATTTTCCAACTCTAGAATAAGTGTATAAAAGCACTTTCCAGCTCTAGAAAAGTACTCTAAGAGCTGATATCTGTGATCATGATAGCTTGGAATGATATCTCCCTACTAGTAATAAAAAAAATCTAAAACACTTACTATGGTGACTAAATTGTAGATGTACACAAACATACACTGCAGGACAGGGCAAAAACATACTGTATTATTTGTGTGTACATGTTTGTTATAACTCGATTTATTTTATTTCAGTATTGCAAAATTCTAACCAAGTATGAATTGCAAGAGAATCTAATTAAAATTTATTTTTTACTATTTATACATTCTTTTAGTTTAACACCTATGTGATAAGAAAGAAAAGAGTGGTGGTGAGTTTCTTTCCTGGGTTCTTTTCTCACTCAGCTGTAATTTTAATCGACGATTGTTCATCTTTTATTGTTTTTTTATGACGTTCATAAGTGTCTTTTTGTGACCTAAATGAATAAACGAATTTGACTTTGACTTTGACTTTGATATATGGAGTCATAATAATCAAAATAGATAACGTTAATCTTAAAGTTAATGAGTTTATATTTAGATCTTTATTTATAATATTTACTTTCCACTACTCAGTCTTACCACTGTCTATACATTTGTTACATTTAAAAAGTTTTTTACATGCTTTCTTTTTATTTTTAACGATATTTTAATATTTATTCCTGATGAATTGGAGTGACTGAAAAGTAAAGACTTTGGTCTGGGTCTTTTAGCAATACAAGCAAGACCTTAGATCTCATGAGGTAAAGATGAGAAACAATAAATGCCATCCCCTCTGAGCTTAGAGAACTTAACAAGCAGGTAAAGCAGCTAGTAAGACGAGACATTTAGCAATTAAACACACCATTAGCTCTATGCATAGAGTTCTACATGATATTTTATCATATATAAAAAAAAACTGTAAAATATGATAAACACAGACTACATTACCTGTTTCCTCTGCTGACAGAAACAATGGCTAGAAGAGATAGACTTTATCTGACTAAATAAGTAATCCGAGGCTATGTTCGTTCATATAAATTCCTAATGTGATATGAATAACAACCTATTGTTAGTTCATTTATTAATATTTAGAAGTGACTTTTATATTTGTGTTTGAAATTTTATTATCTATTGTTTTTACATAACTAAGATCTGTAATAAATAATATGCCTATCTGTTGTCTCTATGTAGAGCATAGCAACTTAGCTCCTATGTAAACTAATAACTAAATAAAATGTAGGCACATGCAGTACTAACTTAAAGTTGATATATTGACGCCAGTATTTGCACAAGTTTCATTCATTACCTATGCATTAAACTCTGAATATAATAAAAAACTTAGGTATTAAGAGAACTCTTACCTGTATTAGTCTTGATTATGTGTTAACAGGTGTTTTGTCAGACAATTTAAAAATTATTTAGACAAAAACTAAGCGTTTGTTTATATAATGATTAAACTAAATGATATACTAACAAAAATAATAAATGATGTACAGAATCTATAGATATATCTAGCTTGACGCGGCACAATCGTACTTGTATGCTATTCACTTTACTAAGTGTGCGTTTAGTGACTACCACTGAAAAAATTTTCAAAAATAAAATGTTTAAATAAATCAGAAAAAATATTCAATTGTGATAAAAGATAACTTTTAAAACTGATGTACTACTTAATTTTTAATTTTCTCTTACATCTACTTAACAATTAAGCAAATATAACAGAAGTACCTTAAAATTACAGAAGAAATTGAACTTTTGTATGGCAAAATATTAAGCAATAGCAAAACGTCTCACCTTTGAACGGGTTTGGTGGAAAATAACCTCTCGTCGACCCTTACCGTAGATGCAGCCGGCGTCAAAAACTTATGCACGTGTGTAGGTTGTCGTAGAACATGTGAACTGGCTAATTGACGACTATTTAATACATTTTTACGCAAATTCAATTGAAATACGCGCGAGACTATTTTACCGGAAAGGGACATTTTTAAGTTAGCATTTTTTTTACGTTTCTTTACTCATTAATCAAAACACAGCACGCTATCGCCAAAAAAGTTTTTGTCTTTTATATTTTATATTATAATTTTAGAAAATTGCATTGATTTGGAGTTCCACTTAACTCGCTTTAAATCTTATTAATTACTTCTTTCATCACGTTTGCACATATTTCAACTACAAGAACTCTCTTTTATTTGTGAACCGGTTTCAAAACGGAAAATTTTACTGTGTGGCGGAACAGGTATCATGGCGGTCAATACAAAAATAGGATCCTCCGACGAGACGACCATGCATTGTGGGGCCGGTTGATGTTGACAATTTATATACGAGTACACACTAATCAGGGCGTGAATTTCTATATCGCAATACAGGATTAGTAATTACTGCGTAGTTGGACGTGTCTTCGGTATGGAGTTGTAGTTTATTTTTTATTGCGCTGTGTATAAGTCACCACACTCTTTATTATACTTCAAGATTGAAATTCGATATTCCATCTCTTAATATGAATAATTGCCTAAATTTTTTTTGTTGAAAAAATTTAGACGAAGGTTTTTAGTACTAAATTGTCCAGCATGTCCCGTGTTTTTTATTTTTCAATAAGGTTAAGAACCTTTACATTTAGTATCAATTCTCCAATTGCTCTATTTAGAATGTATCGCATCGCATTTTAGTCATTGTAAACAGAAAACACGACAGAAAAGTGAAAAATAATAATAAAGACACCGCGCCGCCGCCTTCCTCCATGTGGTAACCCAGCTAGAACTACTCAATTCGTTTTGCATCCTTTGTAATTTATTAATGAAATTATAATTGTTATTACTTATCGTCCTGCTAAAGTTTATTCGACCTTCTAAAGTTTATCGACTCCTTCTTAGCATTCCGTTGCGAAAGGGTAGTGTGCAAGTATTATTATTTTTACTTAAGGACGTCGAACGCAATAATGCTTATTTGCTTCTACAATATTAGTATAAAAATACTGGCTTTCAATAAAAAACGTAAAATTAGACATTTAAAATACTCAAACAAATTAAAATTTGAATATGTACTCAATCTGTTCAATTGCATTACAGTGTGACGTACTTGTGACTACTGTGCCACAACCAATTCATTTAGTTCTTTCAAACTTAACTTAACTTTGACTTCTTCTTGAACCTGAATAAAAAAGACACGTTATATTCTAATCAACGTTTATTTTTCATTACTTACATCAAGTTTATTCGCTGCTGTTGGAGCTTTATTGTTTACCACGGAATGATATCACCATCTCATTCTGACAATGATTGGTACCACTTTTATTACATTATACAGGGTGGGACACGATTATGTAAATAACCCCATAAAAAGAAGTATGCTGGGATAGATCTGGACTTCTGGATAGCCGTGAAATGTGTTTGACATTTGACATTTTATGTCGCTCTGACCAACGGCAGGGACTCATTGGATGCGTAACAAGTGGCTCTATCTTGTTGAAACAATGTGTTACGATTGTAGCCCGCCAATTCCTGTAGCATCGGTCCCAAGAACTCTTAACGAATTTTTGGCCCATTCTATATAAAAAAAAGCCTTATTACACGTATGTCAAAGTCATTTAACACTTATAAATTCTCATAAAGTAACTCTGAAGTTGCAAGAGCCTTATACCGGCGTTACTTGATTTAATTTTTACAGAAATAATTTAGGAATCATAAGTCTATTTTATGTTACCATAATGCTTTGCTATTTGATGAACAGAAAGAAGTTTAGTGTTGTTATCGATATATAACTGTTCAAAGGCATCTGAGCAATTTGTGTACAGATTTTCACATAGAGATTACGTTGCGTAATTTTTTTTCACTTATTAGAACAATTATTGTTTATAGTAGTTTTTAGTAGTTTGTTGAAAAAGGTAGAATAGAGACGAGTTAAGGAGGTCACCCAGTCAAACAGCGATTGACAAAATTGACGTCGAACGAAACCTGTTCTCAGGGTTTTGTTTAATTTTTGATGTTGATTTAATAACAAAGGATTTACTTTTAAATGTAACATATTACAGTTAATAAGTGGTCTAGTTTTGTTAAATGTTAACGCTAGAGTTGTTATTGTGAAGTGCTAATGTTCATATAAAAATATGTTGTCTCGATTTCACCATTACCACGGATCTAATATTATTTTATTTGAAGATAACACAGTAGCATATAGAAAAGCTAGCTTCGCCCATGGATTAACATTTAGTGAGAAACCTTTGCTGCCAGGGGAAATATTTTTAGTAGAAATAGAAAAAACTGAGCGTGGCTGGAGTGGTCATATGCGACTGGGATTGACTCTGCTCGATCCTCAGACATCTGCGCTGGGTAATAAAGGGCTACCTCAGTATGCGCTCCCTGACCTCGCTAATACTGGTATGTCATGGATCTTCCCTATTTCTAAGTCACAAAATAATGTGTTGGTAGAACTTGTCAATCAAGTGGCGAGTGGACGACGTGAGAACGAGCCGCGGGTGTCAGTGTTGGGGGATGGGCATGTAGTGAAAACTCCTCGCGGTTGTATATCCAAAATGGTGCTCAGACCACAGACTTTATCACAGAATGGTACTCCACAAGGCATATTACCAATGGATGCTGGTAGCCGTATTGGTGTTATGTTTGTACCATGTTCAAAGGTTAATAAGGATGACCAAGATATGGCAGAAATGCACTTTATAATCAATGGTGAAGATCAGGGACCCTGCACTAAAGCTATTCCTTACACAAGAGGACCATTGCATGCTGTTGTTGATGTCTATGGTACAACAAAACAAGTCAAAATTGTTCAACTATATGGAGGTAATCTTTTAATATGCACATTTATTTTTTCGAGTTATAAAAAAATTATGCCTGTAGCCTAAAGCAACGCAAATGACAATCTAATTGCTTATTAAATTAAATAGCACCTTGGCTAAGAAATGAGATATATGCAATTGTCGCAGACAACTGCAGTTAAGAACACTTAGTATGACAGTGTGTCTGCAACTAACAAATGTGTGTAGCATAAACAAATACCTGCAATATGTTGTGTAGGTGTGTATAAAGTCGACACACCCACAACTTTGTTCAAAACGGAGATTATACTTATGTCTGGAGATTTATTTTACTACTCATTCCCCCATACTTTTTATAATCTTTTTCAATTTCAATATCTAATTAGAATACTTACATCATTCTACTGCTTTATGACAGCCAGAATCCATTTAATATAGATTTTCATAAAATTTTCAACTCTTAAAAATCTTAAACTAAACTGAGCTCTTCACCTACTTGAGAAGATACAATCCAATAAGTATCCAATCTTTTTGTTGCTCTCTATCTCTACGAGCACCTCATTCATAAGTAATTTAATTGATTGCTTACCAAAATGAGCACGCTAAGTTCTCTTCATCTGATTTCCACATCTTTAATGCAGAAATGTCAGGCATGTCAAGAGATACTGCCAGAAGCAATTGAGAGTGTTATTAATTATAATTCCCCTTAAGTCTGCTGGAACTGGAATTTTTTCCAAAATTTTTATGTTGGCAGCTCCAAGATCTTAAGAATTAACTAATCTAGAATTTGATCTACATCTTAGTGAGTAGATTGTTTAACTTTCCCACTCTTATGTAATGTAACAAATATTCAGAGACTGATTTTTCCAGATATGTTTAGATTCTTATTTATTGATCCCAGTTATATATTTATGCATATAGCACATAAGGACTTATGTCCTTTACAGAATAAGAAAACTAATAACTTATAATTGCTTTCAGTGAAAACACTTCAGAGCATATGCCGAGATGCAATATTGCAGTATTCAAATAATGGCTCAATAAAGTCGTTACCATTGCCAAAGTGCTTAAAAGACTTTTTACTTTCGTAGACTGGTTGCAAGAGATGACACTATCTGAGATGACAATAAGGCTGTTGATTTTTTTTTTAAACTGATTGGGTGATATTGTAATGAATACATTTTTAAACGAAGCACTTAGATTAGAATATATTTTTATTATAATAATTTGTTCTACAAAGGTGCATTCAAGGGGATATTATGGGGAAAAGGAAATATGAACAGTTTACTGTAAAACTGTTTTTAGAGTTGCGATTTTTACATATATACACATAGTTTTGTGGTACAATGGGACTTATTTCTCTCCACAGCTTGTAACTATTTTTGTAGTATAGCATGTGAAGCAGTTGAAACAAATAAATATAAAAATTTTAACCAAGAAGATGGATATTGACTATTGACATCAAGGAATCCTGTCATCAGCAGATGCAATCACCACGGTACGGACGTAACGTAAAAGTGTATAGACATTATTAATGTAGTGTGTAGAAGTATCGACTGTACACACAATCAACACGACTAAATGCGGGTAGTCACGCTATGCGTATCACAAAGGTGTGGCTAAGTTCACACGAGTCTACCTGTGACTATGAGCGGTGGAATCCGTTCGAATCGTCGGGAAATATAAGGTATCGTAACCTTTTTAAATAATTAAGTCCTATTCAACAAAACTATGTGTAAGTTTATTGTAAAGTTAACTTGGCATATTAAGCTGAATTGTGTACGTATTAAGACTTCTTGGGTGGTAAAGAAAGGCTTGGTGTTTTCAGAACCTCAACAGTTACATCTGAAGGATATTTCTACTCCATACCTGAATTCTAATATATAAAATTCTTTAGTCATATAAAACTTAATAGAAATAAAAATAATTTCATTGACGTAACTTATTCTATAAGTTGTTTTTGATATTTCAACTTTTGCGAATGGTAAACCTGAATACTTTTTTCAATAGAGTAAACGAAAGTGTGATCTGGTGTACTGTGAGACTTCTATTTTGTATTTCAAATGAATTATTGAATAGAATTATTCAATACGATGTGGCTGTCGGCAATTAACCGGTTAACGGAACAGTGGATTAGAGTTGTATATTCAAATTATTTTATTATGTTCTCACCCAATCTTTGCATTGAGTAGAGACAAGATTCTATGACACCTAGTAACTATCATAGACAACATACTGTATTGATTTTTTATGCTAGTATTCATTATATTTAACACTTTATGTTAAGTGTCAAAATGTGAAACGTAAGGTGAACGCAGTGTTATTTATATGCAGTAATTATTAACAAAAGGTTGTAGAAATGTTTATTTTAATGAGTTTGACCATGAGAACGTATATTCCAAAACATTTAGTCGCATTTGTAAATTTATGCCTACCGCGTAGTTATCACGTATCTTGTTATTCTAATAGTATATACTACTGTCTCGAATAGTAACAATTAACATTGTAGGAACGATTTTTTGCCTATTTGAAAATATAGTTAGTTGTTGGTTGAGGTCGGCTTTAGGCATACTACAATACTGAACTTCGATTTGTTATGCGGGCGTGACCTCCATCATACTCCAACAAAGTCAAGTACTAGGCTATATCGAAGTTCTATAAAAAAAATATTTCTGGCTCCAACTGTCCGTTAAGATTGCGCAGATGCTCGTGCGGCAACCGGGACCCTCAGCTTAACGTGCTCTTGAAAATATAAATATTAATATTAAAAATATACTAAATCTCGTTGTTAAACCTACTGAAATTCTTTTAGCAGATGGTAAAAGAACGTGAACCGTAGACTTGCTTATCCCAAATTATTCGCTAGAATAATTCAGTTCAATCATTTAGGGGCAGTTAGTATAATGTAACAAACTGACAATTAAATATTATTACTAGAAGGCTTAGTCTTTTAACTGCGACCGCGAAAGCGCGCAGCAAAAGTGTAAACAAGATACAGCCGCGATAGAGCAAGAGCCCGTGAGTGCCAGACCTTCGTCATTTTATAAAAGCTGAAAGTTCTTCTATGTGTGTCCCTAGTACAGGTAAGAATGATCCCCAAACATGAAGCTGAGGCAGCGGTGGCTTTGGCAGATAACAGGCAACAAAGGTATGTAAAATTCCATCTCAAATTCGTCATAATATAAAACTTGATTTTTTTATATTTGATTCATAATAATATCAAAACTCGCGTTGCTCATTGCCAGACAGTTAGTATGGTTCCAACCCTCTGCCGGACACCCCTAAACTATTATAATTTATAATTATACTTACGTTATATTATAAAACCTAAATTTAACATATAATTTTTTGGGAGCCTATTAAACTATGTTTATATAGTAGCCGGACAGTTTCGAAGGTTCTATCATCTTGCCAGACGCATTCAAAGTGAGCAATAATCGGGAGAGCAAGGAGCGAATACAGTAACTAAACGTTATATTATAAAACCTAAGTTTCATATATAATTTTTTGGGAGCCTATTAAACTATGTTTACATAGTAGCCGGACAGTTTCGAAGGTTCTATCATCTTGCCAGACGCATTTAAAGTGAGCAGTAATCGGGAGAGCAAGGAGCGAATACAGTAACTAAACGTTATATTATAAAACCTAAGTTTCATATATAATTTTTTGGGAGCCTATTAAACTATGTTTACATAGTAGCCGGACAGTTTCGAAGGTTCTATCATCTTGCCAGACGCATTTAAAGTGAGCAGTAATCGGGAGAGCAAGGAGCGAATACAGTAACTAAACGTTATATTATAAAACCTAAGTTTCATATATAATTTTTTGGGAGCCTATTAAACTATGTTTACATAGTAGCCGGACAGTTTCGAAGGTTCTATCATCTTGCCAGACGCATTCAAAGTGAGCAGTAATCAGGAGAGCAAGGAGCGTATACAGTAACTAGTGCGAATGAAACAGAGCGCTTAGTCTATTGCGGGATTTCACTGCGCACCCATTGTTATTAATTTCAAATTTTGCAGTTTATTTTTTTCTTAATCCAGAAATTTCATTAATTAATTTTTACAATTTCAATAACAAATATTTAAAATAATACTGAGTAAAATGTTTCTCATACAATGTCAATCATGTCGAAAATCTAATAATTTAATTGATATTATTTTTCATGTTTAAGAAGTTTATTATTGTCAATGCTATTAAAATTATAAAGCCAATGAAACAAAGTAAATCAAATATTAGTGTTTATTATACCAAAGGACACATTTTTTTAAGATAAGAAATTTACAGAGAAATTAATTTATTTTAATTAAATCTAAATATTTTCATCATTTTCATCGTTATCGCGCGCTCACTAAATCGGTCCACACGTTAGCAGTTTAAACGTCGTAAGTGCTGCGAGTACAATTCGGACCGCCTTTGAATGCGTCTGGCAAAATGATAGAACCTTCGAAACTGTCCGGCTACTATGTAAACATAGTTTAATAGGCTCCCAAAAAATTATATATGGAACTTAGGTTTTATAATATAACGTTTAGTTACTGTATTCGCTCCTTGCTCTCCCGATTACTGCTCACTTTGAATGCGTCTGGCAAGATGATAGAACCTTCGAAACTGTCCGGCTACTATATAAACATAGTTTAATAGGCTCCCAAAAAATTATATATAAAATTTAGGTTTTATAATATAACGTTTAGTTACTGTATTCGCTCCTTGCTCTCCCGATTACTGCTCACTTTGAATGCGTCTGGCAAGATGATAGAACCTTCGAAACTGTCCGGCTACAATGTAAACATAGTTTAATAGGCTCCCAAAAAATTATACATGAAACTTAGGTTTTATAATATAACGTTTAGTTACTGTATTCGCTCCTTGCTCTCCCGATTATTGCTCACTTTGAATGCGTCTGGCAAGATGATAGAACCTTCGAAACTGTCCGGCTACTATATAAACATAGTTTAATAGGCTCCCAAAAAATTATATATTAAATTTAGGTTTTATAATATAACGTAAGTATAATTATAAATTATGATAGTTTAGGGGTGTCCGGCAGAGGGTTGGAACCATACTAACTGTCTGGCAATGAGCAACGCGAGTTTTGATATTATTATGAATCAAATATAAAAAAATCAAGTTTTATATTATGACGAATTTGAGATGGAATTTTACATACCTTTGTTGCCTGTTATCTGCCAAAGCCACCGCTGCCTCAGCTTCATGTTTGGGGATCATTCTTACCTGTACTAGGGACACACATAGAAGAACTTTCAGCTTTTATAAAATGACGAAGGTCTGGCACTCACGGGCTCTTGGACCACGATAATTGTCCTTTACTAAGAAAATATTGTAACGGCTCGTTGGCGTAACGGTTAGCTTATGTGATTGCCGATCAAGAGGTCTCGGACTCGCTGTCCGGGTCCGGCAAAGAAGTGTTTAAGTTTTTTTCCGATTATAGATATGCTTAATAACAGCCCGGAGTTTAGAAGTCGTCGGTCCTGCACCTGAGCTCTCCTCAGTCGTGTCGGATAGCCGTCCTATCAGATTATGAGACTGAGGGAACAGAGTGCACTCGTAACTGCACACACTTGTGCACTATGATACTTGGCTGGTCTTCGTTGAGACTGGCTGTCGCGAATGAAATCAGCTTAGAGTACATCATCATCGTGGATATTGTTGTAGTATATTGATATATGTATTGATATAAAACGTAATGTTGATAATTCGATTAAAATTTGAATTCAAAATAAGACAAGTAATGATTGCCGAGTGTCAGTAAATGTTTCAAGAAGCTGGTTATCACTGTATTTTGCTAGGATGTGACACTATTGTTTAGTTCAATTTAAATTGAGCACAGTTCAAAATCATCTGACATATCATTAAATAGAGCCAACCCGAAAAATACACAGCAGAGAAAAGTGTAAAAATGCTTGATTTAATTAAACTGGTGCCGTCAGGCACATAGTTATTGCATTGTTTATCTTTATATTCAAATTCTCACGGCTAAGATGATAAACATATTTTTTTTTTTAATTACAAAATAAAGTAGGTAGACGCAAACGAGCCTCCCCCCTTAGTGTGAAAGCTATCAGCGGCGTCTATAAAATTTAAAAGCTTGACACCCCTAATTACATATAAAGCTCTAGTCACATTTACATAAGTATAACGCAGTTCTCCCAGGATAAATTTGTTTAAAGTTTTGGACTAGGATTTCCTTGCCGTAAGTTATCATTGTTCAAATTCGATTCCGCAATACAATTCTAAACGGACATCCAACTCTATAAGTAACGCGTAAGGCATCAGTCTTAAGACTTCAAAACAGTTGTTATTGTTACTCGCATGAGACGTCTGGAATAAACTTCTGCCATCGTTTGTGTGCAAGATGCTTTGATCATCAGAAACCTTGAATACTAATTTTTCTTTCTTAACTATTAAATTTCAACATTGGTAGTTAACTCATAATTAAGCATTGCTGTTAATTCACATGCTCATAAAATTATTTAACTTTTTAAAAATTGTTTAAAACTTCACTATAATATAATTTCAACTAAGGCTATTCACATTTTCTAAAATACCATCAAGAGATTGAATTAATTTTGACATATTTACAGAAAAAAGAATAAGCCTCCATGACAGAAATGACGTATGTAATTTATAGATAAAATTGTTGTAATAGGGAAGTAAAACTAACATGCTATCTGCAGTGGGGACAGTTTACGTTTCAAATTTTTTAGCAACCAGTAACTTTGTTTAAATCCTACTACACATTATTCTGGCTCTAAAAAGCTTACAATTCGAAGGATACTAAGCAAGAAAAATCAATGTTCTTAATCTCATATCACAATCGTAAGTTTTTTTAAGATTTAACAATAATATTCATTGTCTAAGCCTTATTATCTTATAATTTTAAACAATGAAATATAAATTATATAAATATAATGTTAAATTCTTATGTAATATTTAATGCACTGGTGTTTAGTGGTAATTGTTTTAAGTTTATTTTTAAACGATTTCAAAATCAAGGAGATAATATGTTCCGCTGTATGTATTTCTTTTTATTATAATTATCTTGATATGAAAATAAAGTATTTACAATTGAATACAAATGGAAAATTTTATTATATGTAATGTAATATTTTTGGTTAGTATTATGTTCTCTTATTTATATTTGTCTTATAGTTAAAACTATCTAACACATTCACGTTAAGAAAATAGCGACTCATCGATCAACCGCTTTGGTACGAAACAATTATTTCTTGAAATCTAGAGGCCCGGCCAAAGTACATCTCTTTCACAATGAATTTCTTTCTACAATCACTAACACCTCTATTCTCTTTTAGTATTTTGTATTGTCCATGTGACTTAACGTTGAAATGTCGTCATTCCAGCATGCTGATTAGTTTTCTTATAACGTCAACGTTTGTAGAATGTCAACTACGCTAAGGGACTTATTAGTTAGGGCCAGAGCTTGATCAATGCGTCAACACATTCTTAACGAGTACTTATGAAATAATAGCTAGTAAACCTTATATTAGTAGATGTTTGATTGGACATTCGTAAAAATTTTAACGGCAGCTTACCAACACTAATATGTAATCAGGCAAAGTACAGAGTACATTTTTAATGCAGAAGAGATTATTGTCGATAATTTCCTGCTACCTCAAATGCAGGATATGATCAATAAATTGCTGAACGTTTATAGGTTATGTAAGTCTAACCTTCGTAGACCAATATGTACTTGATTGAGCTTTAAAATGTGTTTTCTAATACGCTATTATCGACACGAAACTGCAAAAATTTTATATTTTTTTTTCTTGTGCGTATGATATATGTACCCATGTATTTTTTTTAAATCTCATTCCACTGTATATTTTAAGTAAATAATGTTCTCTCGTATTAAATATCTTTGTTAATACAAAAAATGTCTGTATATACATTTTGTAAATTGGATTTGATGTAAGATCTGGAATTGATGTGACTGGATACAGTAAAATTATAGTGCCAAAATTTATGACAACAGACAGAAATAACCTATTTACTGTTATATATTTGTAATGATACTGTCAGTTGCTGCTTTTTGGTAGGATTTGAATATCATTTTTCTAAATTTTTTATCTTTGGTATAAGCGATTTCATCAAATATATGTATCAGTATACAGAGGGACTGGTGAGATACCTTCAATATTTATGGAGAGTACTCGGTACTCGATTCTCGTTAACTTGATATAAAAAAAATAGGTGCTTATTTTTTATCGAAATTTCTCTAAAAAATAAGTGAAATTTGGGTATTATACTCCCTAAGCTCGCCGCACTATTTACGTTGATCTAGTCACGAGCGGCGCGGTGGCACCCACCCCCGCCCTGCATCCCGCTACATAATGCATTATTGCGTCACCGACTCGTTAGTGTAAGCGCATGCGCCGACAGGTTCGCATGTTCCCGCTTCCGCGTCCCGCGATCGTAGGTATTTACACGCGAAATCCGCCGTGTGAGTGTATGTGTGTGATCTGTGATCCGTGTATGGCTCATACCCCAAGTATGGCTCATCACATTAACATGGGGAGAGGTATCGATGTAGGTAGGCAACAGCTGTACAGTGTAGATACCTATGTATTCTGTGTTGATAGCGCGCTGCGCAACACGCGCGCCCGCGCGGTGTCCAAGTATTCCGCAGTTAAATACTGGGCTCTCGGTGTACTATGTACGAAGTTTACTAAGAAGTTATTTAATATTTCGTTTTTATGTTATTTTATTTCATGATATATGTTCGCATACTATTACGTCCTCAAATATTGAAGGTATCTCACCAGTCACTCTGTATATGTTCATGGTATCTTACAGACAGTGTTTAAGTAAATGCGTTTGACTTCACAGATCGTGTGGTAGTTAAGTGTTCACTTAACCGCTTCCTATTGCGCTGAGTGATATATGTAGTATCGATTCCCACATGGGACAATCCTTTGTGCAATTCGCAAATCAGTTATTCCCAGTAGTTCTATATCGCCAGTTCCACATAGAACTTTTGCAACGTTGAAGATCTATGCATGGAACTAATGGGAATAAATATTCGAAATCGACATTTTTGTCCAGTAATTTCACGAAGCAAATTCCACTTGGAACTAATGTAACGTTTATAATATTATTTTGTCCTATTTGTTTATGTGATTTCATACTACTTTTACAGCAGACATTGATTAAGCTTTCGATAGCGAAAGCACTGTTCTGATCGAAATCTGAAAATCCAACAACTGTGCACTGTTTCGTGCCAGTTCCACCTGCGATATACTGTATCACTTTTTTTTGTTTTTAATTTTGAGTATAAAACACAGTGTCTAAAATATTTTAACAAACATCATCATCTTCATCATCATCATCATCATCAGAGCGTTGGTCCCGGTTGCGACTAGTGACGTACTTCCACTTTTCAACTCCTTTTTCCTCCACTTTCCACGGTCTTCGACATCCTGCGTTGTAAGCCCATTAGTACGCATGTTTGCCCTTACAACGTCAAGCCAGCATTTCTGGGATCTACCTCTCCTTACCACCAAAAGTTACACTTGCAACTTGTCCGTAATATCACGGACACGAAGACTACCGCGGATGCGAGAGTTCCTCACACGATCCTTCCGCGTGACTCGACACATCCACCGCACCATATTTATCTCCGTGACATGTATGTAGCTCCTGCTTGTGCCGCTCTAATAAAGGCCACGTCTTTCAGGCATGTAAAAGGACTGACCTAATGCGTGTCTTGATTTCGCAATCGATGTCACCAGAAGCGTGAAATACAGGTAATCCTAGTCATCACCTATGCGGTTGGGTGTACGATCTGTTGGGCTTAACGGCAAATATTCGATCTTCGCCACATTAAGATTTAGACCGCCGCTTTCAAGCGATAATTACCACACTCTTGGACCGACACTTTGCCTATGAAAACTGGGGTAATAGTCAACAGTCAATAGTCACTGGCTTGGAATCTGTCCGGTAACGAGTATGCAGTTAAAAAGTTTGGATAAGGTGCCCAGACCGCCAGACCCATTGCCTTCTCTGCCTCGGTGGGGACTCCGTCGGCTCTCACGGCTTTTCGATTCATCGAACGGCGCAGAGCAGTCTGGATCTCTGCAGGTGTTGTGTGAAGCACTAGTCCTTTGTTTGGAGGCACACACAGCGACATTAAGAAATATCTTGTGCTGCTTTGATCCTGGACCGCGCCTGTTTATAGATCAATGATGATATGATAAAGCGCTTGTATGTGGTCACTTCTGGTTCTGGCTACAGCTCTTACAGCTCTTTTTGTGGTGCATTTAGGAGCCACATTTGCGTCGCAGCCTTCAAGAGATCGAGAAGCTTGCCGTTTTTTAAAGAGGGCTTTCTTCACTCTTGTCGCTCTTTGAAATATCGTTCTACGATCAAGTTTCCTTGTCACACTCGTCCCAGCCCCTCTAAAGATAGCTGCCTGTGTCTTGTTCCAGTAGTCCTGTACAAATTCCTTTTAGTTACGGCGCATTATGCTTCAATGGCTGTAACAAACCCCTGGAACCTGGCTTCTTCAAGCCACCGAAGATCTTTGGGCTTTACGCAGAGCTTCATGACAAGGAGACGATGTTGGGCAGTGAGATTCTCTCCGGGTATAATTTTACAGTTCATTACTTTGCTTATTTGATCTCTTTTAAGCCCCCGCTCTTATAGGTGATGAAATGTTCAAGTTTCTTCTGGAAATAGGTCTTCACGACGGTCAAATTGGCAGTAGCACATATTCTAAGGATGTCCCCATTCTCCGCATTGCGAGTCCCATATCTAAGCGCACATGGACACGTTCCAAACTCCTTACACTTTAACCTACGTGGCCCTTCAGGTGGCCACCAAAACGATTCCCTGCGACAACGGAATGTCCCGGATCATGTCCCCGAGTCAACCCCAGAACAATACTCTTTCGGTGTCACTTCAGTCGCCTGTCTCACTTATACGTAGGGGTAACAGTCCCGTCAATAAGCACCCTAACTACTATGAGTCTATCTCAATAGTATTTCATCTATAGAATACCGCTCTGTAGCTCCTCGGAGAACACCACGGCTACCCTGCCGGCTCCCTATCTGTGGCATATTTTCGTTTTCTTTCCTTCATATGAGATTTTGACAGAGCTTATATAGGGAGCGACTACCTTCTGATCTCCCACCCCACAGAGGAAAGCATGCGCTAGGGCCTCCTCTGTTGTTCAGCAGGTGCAATTCACACACATTTTTTTTCCTCAAGTTTATTTTATACCTTACAATTGAAACGAAAAATTTAAGTATGTAATGAGTTGTAAAAGTAGTATATATGTACATTAGGTTGCAAAAGTTCAATGTGGAACTGGCTACATGGAACCACTGGGAATAAACCCTCAAATCGTTGTTCTCAGTCTGGGTGTTCTTTGTGTCCGTGTCTCACTTGTCTTTAAAAAAAGAAAATAAGTTCTTTTTATTTAATCTCAGAGGACTTTTTGCAAAATAATAGTAACATATTTCAAGAATTAAATGCAATGAGCAATGCACATTCTCAATCTAAATTGAAAAGTCAATACCGCTTTCAAAATTATTTATGCACTTATGCTTAAGTAGCTATAAATCTTTATGATTCAATAAAATTATTTTACCTATCAACTTTTGGTTTGATTGAAAAACGAATTAAAAATATTGCAATAGTTTATTAACTTTTTATGAACTAAATATATACTAACTTACTGTACCAACTTGTTAAATAACATAAAAGTAACCTAAATAACCCTTAGTGTGAACTAACATAATTCCTTTTTATAGATGAAACAGTTTATGGTATTGCCTTTACCTAGTAAATAAACTAAACGTCATTTCTACTACATAGTACTCCTGATGATTTGACGAAATCATTTTGTCACTTACAATTAACTTATAAGATCTGTCTGAGGTCTGTTAAAATAATTAATCGAAAATAAACGCTTTGGGAATATTCCTATAACAATATAATAATATTGTTTTTATTTCTCTCATCACAAAGGTGGGTACAATTTATGAATTACATAAACAGTTTAGTCAGATTATGTCATTCCTTTGCTCCTATTATTTGTACTTTCACACGTGTGTGAAGAAATTGAGAGAAAAACAACTACAGTTGTTTGAAGTATAATTCTATCGATCCATCCTATAAATTCTAATGAAAATGACTAAAAAGTGAAAATTCGTATCTGGCGAAGCTCAAGTCACGTTAAAAAAAACTGGTGTAGTATTGAAGCTTACATTTTTTGATTTACTACTTCTCTTGTTAATCCGAAAATACACATTTATAATAACGAGTTTCCGACAAGCAGAATATTTATGTATGCGATGTTGTCATCGGCATTGTTATTTGCAGATATTTTGGCACGGGTAGAGTAAATGGTACTATTGCGTTTGGTTTGTGAACATCGAAATCTCTGTAGTCCAGCAGGTTATCATGTTCGACGTGTTCACACCAGTAATCACGAAGATTCGGATTCAAACTTCCTTTCCAGTGCTGCAATAACGAAAAAAAAATTAAGAGTAATATTTCATCTAGACGACATATTAAAGTAGAACTTTCCTAAAATCTCGGTTTACCCTTAAATGTGTGCCCATTGATGCAGGGATGACAGTTATCGTGGTAACGGTGTAAGCCTTACACTGTCACGATGACTGTCATGCCTTTTACGTCCCCAACCGGGGTGTGAAAAAGCATCTCACAAGGCCGCCATAGTGTGGGTCACCACACTGTATTGTCTGTATTTGCAATGAGTATAGTAACCACAACTCTTAGATTCTATTCATACTTTCCATCAGGCGGAATAGAGTCACTTTAGTAGGCGATTAATATAAAAAAAAGAAGTAATAGACAAAACCGGATTTTATCTATTTTTGTAGATTCTGTACTCTTTTTTGCCTAGTTTAATTTCTGTTAAACTATTTACTTATTGTTATTGGAGCTTAATGTAATATGATCCAGGCGTCCATCAGTTTATCTCTCTCACACTCTCACCTCATAAGCCACCGGGCAACGTGGTTGTAACGTTCGAGTTGCAGTCGGTTATGGGCGGTATTATCAGTAATTATAAAATGAATGATCTTGATAGAGCATGATACAGAGATACAACACCCATAGGCCTTTGTTGACAATTAAATAATGTTATTTATTTGCTTGCAATAAGTAAAGCTAAATCGCGAGTAATCCAAGACAATTTTAGTTTTATATGAACTGCTGACACAAAATTAAAAATAACTTGTATCTAACTTTTATGATAATGTTAGTGTAGGAGTTTAAGGTTAGGAAACCCTAAACCGCTAACTGTTGCCGTCATGTACGTGAAATAGTATAGCTCAAGGTGAGATTACAACAATTAAGACAGCGAGGCAAAATAAAAATATTGTTACGATACAAGTAATGAATTCATTGTTTTATTGACAAGACAGATATTTATACAAAAATATTTGCACCTGACACGAGTATTGCGGAGTGGGAGTCCCACTATATTCACTCGATGCTACCTGAGTCCCACTGTGGGACTCAGGTAGCATCGAGTGAATATAGCCGCGCGACCACCTTGTTGCTCGGGCGCCGGGACAGTAGACGCACCGTTGATATAGGCGTGGTCTATTGACACCACCTACATCACGCGATATAACGTAAATGGGATGATTTTGTGCGCCATTGTATACTTGCGAGTCTACTGGCCTTCTGGTTTATTTTGTTTACCCAGACGCAGAACAAATAACTATGATCACTACACAATTATTTGATCCGGGTCGGGCATCTTACCTGTGATTTGCTAAATAAGTTTGTCAGAGTAAGAAGTCAGCTATGATCGTGACGTCCATTTCGATAATGGTTGACATTAAAATCTTAGTATAAATTGGATAAATGGGTCAATTTAATTAAACACCCTTAAGTATGAATGAACAAGAAACATGTCTCGTTAACCTTTTATGACGAATCAATTTAACCAAGAATTGAATGTGGAATCTATGAAGATTGCTGTTAATTACTATATATTTGCTCAATATTTATTTTATTTTTAATTTTTTATCAAAAACAAAACTTACCTGTGCTAGCCGGGGTTATACAGACATATAAAAGGTTCTTTTAGGATAAGAGTTTAAATGGGGTGCTGGGCTAGAAAACCTCCACGTGGTGCACCCTGGTAACGTTGGCGATGGTGCTCATCACTGCCAACGGCTAATATTCTAGCACGAAAAAGAGGAGGCCATTTTCTTCGGCCATTCGGTTGAGGCTTGGTCCAACAGAGCGGGCATATTTGTCGATTCCTCTGTTGGCTCTTCGCTCTTCGGAGCAATGAGGAGGAAAACCTCGATAAAAAATCATTATGGTGGGACCCTTTCATGGGTCGAAGTTTCTCCACTGTCAATAGTGGAGAAAGGAGAACGGGCTCGGTGTGTACTCACACTGCCGCCGAGCAGGCATTGGAAGATTTAATCTTCCTGCCATCGTTGTCACATCGTAATTCCGAAAGGAGTGTCGTGGTTATGTTTCGCGACACCAATCGGGGGCGAGGGTCTTGGCTTAGCCGCCTGGACTACGAGGAAGAAAACCTCTATAAAAAATTACCCCGAATCCCGTGTTCTGGTGCGTGGCCAGGGGATGCATGGCTGATGGGTAGTTCAGTCGTAAGCGCACTCCCAGCCGGGGCACCTGCGGACCCCTCGGTTGGGCACAAATTTACGCTTGCCCGGGTATTGGGGATCTCTGCCCGGGTCGACCTCTGTTCTCCCCTAATCGTGGGTACAAAAATGGAAAATATCACAAACAAAAATAACAAAAATATTGTAGAAAAGAAGGAGAAGAGTGCGAAAGAGAAGAACGCAAGGGCGGGCGACCTCTCGTCCAACGTAGAGGACGTAATGACTGGAACACCTATTTCGGTGGGGCTCCCAGAAGCCAGTATGGCCGCTGGGAGCCGAAGAACATCGGAACGGTTACGTTCGAAATCCACTGCGTACTCCAGTGCGAGGACGGACATGCTGGACTTCATGGAGACGGAGCTGTGTGACAGCCGAAAACGCGGACGCTCCAGGGATGAGGAGAGCGATACATCCCAGGAGATGCTACCTCCTAAGGTAGCAAGCAGCCGCAGAGGGAGGTCACGAACCCCGATCTCGGCCCCGTCAGGCTCCGTCTTCTGCAAGGCGGAAGCCTATAGACGGCTCAGGGCAGACGGCGAAATCTTGGCGGAGGAGGAGATTGCGGATCTCCTGCTAAAAATAAAGGAGCCGATGGTGGGGGATTCAGTTCCTCAAACACCATCCTCCATGCAGGAGAGAGCGAATGCGGCGGTGGCCATCATTCACAAAGTGGCCACCAAGTCGAGTAACCTTAAGGGCTCCTTTGTGAAAGCCCTTAAGGACTCCTCTTCCGCTATTGCGGGGGTCGTGGATACCCTCATCGGGGACGTGGCTCGGCTCCAGGCGGCCAACGATCGCCTGACGGGGCAAGTGGCTGAGCTCAGCGCTCAGTTCGCCCACTTCCGGGCGCATCGCCCGACAGAGGACCCGGTCACGTCCCCGTCTCAGTCTGCCCCCTCCTCCAGCCTCGGTGGTATTCCTGATGCCCATCTGCGCCAAATAACCGACGCAGTATGGCGCATGATGGACGGGCGTCTAGCTGGCCTGGAAGCAAGGCTGCCACCAGCTCCTGTTGTCCGGCCGCCGCTTGCGGGCCATAAAGCGAGGGTTGCATCAGGGTCAGCATCGCTTCCCGTTGCGACCGGTCGCGTGTCCTACGCGGCGGCGGCAGCAGTTTCTGCTGCTCCTGCAACTGCTCCGAGGGCACGGCAGGCGGCCAAGGCAGCAGCCCGGACGCCCGCACCGAGGTCAGGGCCCAAAACGGCGGCAAAGACTGGGGCGGAGTTCCCTCCGCTCCCCACTCCAACCGCTGTATCTGGCACCTCAACAAGTGCTCCCTCCACATCTGCCCCTTCCACGGATGGTTGGCAGGTAGTCGGGGGGGCTAAGAAGTCCCGAAAGCGGGGTAAGAAAGCTGCACAAATAGCAGCCTCTACCCCGCAGGCGCCATCGGCTACAGTGGCTGCCACAAAGACACCGCGCAAACTACAGGCGCCTAAAAGCGCGGCCGTGGTAGTCACCGTGTCACCGGAAGCAGCTAGCAGCGGGCTGTCCTACGCGGCAATTTTCAAAAGGGCCCGGGACAGTCTAGCTCATGATTTCGGGACAGTAGGTGTCAGAATGCGCCTCGCCCAAACGGGAGCTCGAGTCCTCGAGTTCCCTGGGGCTGAAGGTACTAAGACGGCGGACACAATTGCCGAGAAGCTGCGAGGTATGTTTACGGCTACGGATGGTGTCAAGATCGCCAGGCCCACCAAGTGCGCAGAATTGCGCATTTCGGGCCTGGACGACTCCATAACGACTGAGGATGTCCGCGTTGCAGTAAGAGAGAAGACGGGTTACAACGCGGACAACATTAGGGTCGGCACCATCCGCCCCGGTCCAGGAGGACTTGGCGCAGTGTGGGTCAGCTGTCCCGTAGCGTCGGCCAAAATGTTGGGCGACGCCGGCAGGCTGCTCATCGGTTTCGTGAGCGCTAGGATCACAGTCCTGGCGGCGAGACCGATGAGGTGTTACAAGTGCCTGGCATCGGGACACACACGCGCCAAGTGCGTTAGTTGTTTCGACTGCAGCGGGTTATGTTTCCGCTGCGGTCGACCGGGGCACAAGGCAGCTGAATGCTCTGCCGCCCCTCACTGCCCGGCGTGTGCAGCGGGTGACAAGCCCGCCAATCACCAAATTGGGCAGGGAGGCTGTAAACCTCACTACAATTCTCGGCAAGCGTCGGGGGCTAGCCAATCGACCCAGGCTGCCTCTGATGTCGTCCGCATGTCGGCATCGTTGCCCATGGAGGAGGTTGTAGAGACGGTCGAGTAATGGCCCAAGTCTCCAACCTCCTGGTCTAGACGAACCTGAACCACTGTGCCGCGGCGCAGGACCTTTTCCTGCAAACCATGGCACAGTGGTCGATCGGTGTTGCCGTAGCCGCGGAACCCTATTATGTTCCTCCCCGTCCAAACTGGTTGGGTGACCGGGACGGTTCCGTGGCAGTCGTCGGCTCCACGGCGGCTCATTCTCCGCCCTTGTCGCTAAGAGACAAGGGCACTGGATATGTTGCTGCCGTGTGGGGGGGGATCACTGTATATGGTGTATACTTCTCCCCCAACCGGAGTTTGAACGACTTCGAGGTTTTCCTTAACAACTTGGAAACCTCGATGCGGCGTCTAACGTCTGGGCACGTCTTAGTGCTGGGGGACTTCAACGCAAAGTCCATTGCGTGGGGTTCCCCCAGGACGGACGCTAGGGGCGAGGCCGTAGAGGAGTGGGCAGCCTCGGTGGGCCTCTGTTTACTAAACAGGGGCTCCACCAACACGTGTGTGCGACAGCAGGGAGGGTCGATACTGGACCTTTCGTTCGCTACCCCTGCCCTCGCCGCACGAGTAAGAAACTGGCGTGTCCTGGAAGAGGTTGAGACGCTCTCGGACCATCTCTATATCCGATTTGAGCTCTCCCGGTCCCAGGACGCCAGTAGGGGTCACGCGGCGCGGCGTTCTTCTCGCTTTCCGCGGTGGGCTGTAGCCAAATTAAATAGGGACCTACTAGAGGAGGCGGCTATTATTCACTCTTGGCTGTCTCCGCAGGCCCCGACCGAGGAGGTCGACATGGGGGCTGGTCGCTTCTGCGATGCCATTGCGCAGATATGTGATGCGGCCATGCCCTGCATCCGAGGTTGCCGGCCTCCACGGAAGGAGGTTTACTGGTGGTCCCAGGAGTTGGCGGACCTCCGTGCGGCCTGTACTCGTGCCCGGAGGTCCTACACCCGTAGTCGGCGGCGACACCGCGAAGAAGGCGGGGAGGACCAGCTTCATGAGGAGTACCGAGAGGCGCGGAAAACTCTGAAGCTGGCCATAAGCCGCGCCAAAGAAATTAAGAGAAAGGAGATGCTGGAGGGTCTCGATCGTGACCCCTGGGGTCGCCCATATCGTGCGGCGCGACAAAAGCTCCGCACGTCGGGCCCCCCCTTACAGAGACACTCCAGCCCAGCTTCCTGCAGGAAGTGGTCGAGGGCCTTTTCCCGCAGCGGGTGGAGCACACACCCCCGTCGATGACCTTCGTGGTCGGAGACGACGGGGGGACCGAGGACGATGTTCCGCCCGTCAGGGAATCGGAGGTAGGGGCGGTTGTTCTACGGATCCGCTCTAAGAACACCGCCCCCGGGCCGGACGGGATACCTGCCCGAGTGCTAGCCCGAGCCCTCGAACACATGTCGGACCGCCTCAGGGAGGTCCTGGATGCGAGTTTGGCGTCCGGACGCTTCCCTGAGTGCTGGAAAAGCGGGAAGCTGGTCCTATTGAGGAAGCCGGGACGGCCAACCGAATCGGTAGCGGCCTACAGGCCCATCGTATTGCTGGACGAGGCGGGTAAACTGTTTGAGAGGATACTCTCTGCCCGCATCGTCCGGCACCTCCGCGAGGTGGGCCCTGATCTGTCGGACGCCCAATTTGGTTTTCGGGCGGGGCATTCGACGGTCGATGCTGTGCTGCGCCTGAGGGCCGTTACCGAAGAGGCGGTGAGCTGTGGCGGCGTGCTGTTGGCGGTGTCGTTGGACATCGCTAACGCATTTAATAGTCTGCCATTTAGCTGCATCAGGGAAGCACTCCACTACCACGGGGTGCCAAAGTACCTGAGGCGGCTTGTGGCAGACGAGCGTACCGTCAAGTACGAGGATCGAGATGGTGTTCTAAGGCGGCGGCTCATGTCGTGCGGTGTTCCGCAGGGGTCTATCCTCGGACCACTCCTGTGGAACATGGGATACGACTGGGCCCTTCGAGGTCGTCTTCCCCCCGGGCTGGGCTTACTTTGTTACGCAGATGACACATTGATCACGGCCCGGGGGATTAACTTTCAAGAGGCGGCGCGCCTGGCCACCACGGGTGTCTCTCTGGTGGTCGAGCGAATTGAGGCGCTGGGTTTGCGGGTGGCCCTGGACAAGACGGAGGCCCTTTTGTTCCATGGGCCTCGTCGTGGTCCACTCTCCGGCGCCTCCATCGTGGTCAATTCGGTCCTCGTACCGGTTCAGGCCCAGATGAAGTATCTGGGCCTGATCCTCGACGGCAGGTGGCTCTTCGACGAGCACTTCCGACAGCTTTCTCCAAAGCTGGTCGGCGCTGCTTCTGCCCTTGGGCGACTTTTGCCCAATCTGGGTGGAGCTAGCGTCGCGACAAGACGGCTATACACGGGGGTTGTCCGGTCAATGGCGCTGTATGGTGCACCGGTGTGGGCGGCGGCTCTGACCGCCCAGAATAGGGCTCGCCTCTGGCGCCCTCAGAGGATATTGGCGGTTAGAGCCATACGCGGTTATCGCACCGTATCGACGGAGGCGGCGTGCGCCTTGGCCGGAACTCCTCCGTGGGATTTGGAGGCGGAAGTGTTCGCCGAAGTTTATCGGCGGACGGCTGACTTCCGGGCGGGTAGCGGCATACAGCCCCCGCCCGAAGATATACGCGAGTGGCGAGAGGCCGCTCGTCGAGCCACGACGGCTCGTTGGTCGTCCCGGCTGGAGGCTCCACGTGCTGGCTTTGCCGCCGTGGAGGCTCTCCAGCCAGTCATCGCCGAGTGGGCGGGGCGGCAGCACGGGACCCTTTCCTTTCGACTAACGCAGGTCCTTTCCGGGCACGGTTGCTTCGGGAAGTACCTGCACTCGGTCGCCAGGAGGGAATTGAGTCCCGCCTGTCACCACTGCGACTGCAGTGGGGACTCGGCTCAGCACACGCTGGCGGTTTGTTCCGCCTGGGCGGCGCAGCGTGGGGTCCTCACTGCAGTTATTGGAGGAGATCTCTCGCTGCCGGCCGTCATACGCTCCATGGCCGGTAGCGACAGTTGTTTTACCGCGGTCGCAACCTTCTGCGAAGACGTAATTTCGCGGAAGGAGGCGGCGGAGAAGGCCCGGGAGGACGATATCCACTCGGACCCAATTCGCCGTCGGCGAGCCGGGCGGCGGAGGCGCGCATACCAGAGCCTCATGCCGCCTTGAGTGTGGCCGCGGGTGGACGGGATGGGTTTTCCCCTCCATCCGCTATAATGGCCAGCCGCGAGGAGACGACGTCCGCGTGTGCCGTACGTCGCCTAAAATAGAGAGTTTATCAGCAGATGGTGCCCGAAGTACCGGGCAGGCGCTAGGAGGGATCTGGATGTCGTAATAGCAGCGGTTCCCGGATCCCTCCTATCTCAAGCGCAGAGTGGCACACCGTGTGGTTTTAGTCGGTCCGATTCCGACACACCACCCTGCCGTAAACCCCGGTGGGGTGACGGCTCGAGGGGGTTTCCACACGTTAAAAAAAAAAAAAAAAAAAAAGGATAAGAGTTTAAATTAAGTATATTAAACTAAAATTTGGTCTGTTAAGGTGACAAGAACACTTAAAGTTAGCCAAATAAGAAATTTATTTAATAATTATCTTTGAATTTTTGTTTTTTGTTATATTCGTATTGTTAATGAGTAATTAAGTAATTATTTCTTTGTAGAACATAGCGTTTACTGAGTTGGTATTATTTAATCGCTTTAAACTAAATTTAATCGATATACTCGTACTTCAAATCAGTAGCTTGACGAAAATATTTTATTCGCCACTCCCACTGCAGACACTGTAACCGGCAATGAGCTTTCTTGACACCTGCCCTAAGGGTACCTCACGATCAAATTAACATTCTAGAAATACTTTTCTTTGAGATATATTATCACTAGTCTATTTTCGACAAACTGGCGTACACTTGGCTCTCCTGATGATTGGTGGAACGTGGGGCATGGATGCAATTAACCAATTAGCTGGTTTGTCACTGTCGACTGGTCGTGACTGACGTAGAATCATGCGTGAATGAATGATGAATGAAATCACTCTCAGGTTGTGACTACTGCAAAATTGGATTTGACACAGATACTAAAAGGTCTCATTCCAATGTTGAACCCTGATCTTCACTCCCTCGTTAATACCATCGTCTCTCGGGGTCAAAGTATTTTTCAAATTTCTCGATGAATTTTTTATAACGACTAAAACAGACTTTGTTACAAACATCCTTAAAAATGTTCTAATAATGCAAAACTATCGTCCTTGATAATCACTTAAATCACTTCGATATTTATCGCATTGTAACTCAAAACGAACTATCTTACTGTAGAGGAGCCATTTGTTTATACAACTGACCACAGGTCAGCTGGTTCATTTCCGAATTGCTTACAGAACTTTCGGACTGGTCCGCTGCCGAGAAAAGCTTTCGAACGTAAACAAACCAACCGCGCGGTAATAAATGAATATTCGACCTTATACCAGTAAAATTATTTTTTCTGTGCCAGAATGCATTGTTTTTAAAACTTATTCTAGAATGTTACGGTCGAAACGACTGTATCTTCCTTTGTCGAATTTTCGTGACATTTTGTAACAATATACTAACACTACGTGTATGTTCAATCCAGATCAACTCCACGTTAAGTGAATATTGTTTAGCATAGTCGCAAGCTTTGTTCAAATAACTGAAAGCCTTATTTTTGTTGCCTTTTATGTAGTGATGGTAGGCGACCAACAGGTAATACCTGAAATATATAACTCCTATCATTAAGCATGTTAGTCTAAATCTAAAGCAGGTAAGCGTAGTGAACGCAGAAAATTAGATACACAGGAAGGTACCAAAGAATCAATATTATGGATTAAAATTCTAAATACTGTAATGGTAATAAATTACAAAATTTGTGACACTTCTACTTGATTGTTACCATTTTAAAATACTCATAGTGTGGTAAATTAGTTGCCTATCGTGTAGTACTATAATCGAAAATCTATTTTATATATATATATATATATATTCTATTTACACATAAATTTACTCTCACTCACTCTCTATATATATATATACACCATCGTTATAAAATGAAGTGTAAAAGCCTGAAAAATCAATATGTTTTTGTTTTTTTATATGGTTAAACCAAATGTGACGTATGACGGCATCTGTTAATATTTCATTAGGTTCCTACATGTGCTTATGTATATATGTAAGTTAATTTTTTTTTTCAATATTTTCAACATTTCCCTGTTAAAGTCTATAATCCACTATTTATAGACCGATGGCTTGAGTTTGGCATAAAAATAATCACTATTAAAATCGTCAAAAAGATATTATATATAAAGGTATCTATTACTAATTATAATCAGGAAAAATTTCCTAGTTCAATTATCCACTTACTTGGGTCGATACAAAGACACACGTTCACATGTCTTGTTCATTTCTTGAAACAAAGATTTCAAAACTTTTTGCAATACTAGTATCTTCTTTATATTTCTATTATCCATCTGCCAAAAGCAAACATGCCTAAGTTAATGCCACCCTTTTTATGCTCATCAACATTCCACTTTCATAACTTTCTTTTTTATTTTAAGTACTTGTCAAAGCGACTCTTGATAATCGTACATATTATTAATAATAAAACTTTATTACGAACACAAGATTCTAGAAGAAAAAAAAAATAATCACAAAAAAGAAAAAAGACACATACAGAAGAAAAATACAAACAAATAAAGTAAGAGACAGGGTCAGGCCGCCGTTCTAATTCAGTGTTTGCATATACATATATCAATGTTTGTGTGTCTATGTCAACAAACCCTAATAAAACCTTGTTATTTAAAAAAAAAATAAAAATATTTTCAAAATAAAATTCCATTTTATTAAAAACGCTGTTTTGTATTAGATTCGTCACAAAACCGAGTGTTGCGGGTTCATTTTTTTCAAATGTAAATTGCTTAAATCTTTTGTTTGTGGCCTACTCGTAAAACATAGTGTTTCCATTTAAGACACTCCACTTACTTGTTCCACTAGCGTTATAAGAAGTCCTTCGATAAGTCTTGCCAACATCATGGTGTTAAATTCGTTCTTTTCAAGTTTCTTGCAAAGCAACTGTTGAATTTTCTCTTCCCATATTATGGAATGCTCCCATGCGCCTATTCTGATTATCCTAGAATATCGCGAATACAGATCAATAATTAAATAAATACCTAAATTACTTATATTTGAAAATATTTTTTTCTTGTCAAAGTATGGATGTCAAATTCATTATATACTGTTTGCCTTGTGTCTATTCTGTGTTTCGCACACCGAATCTTTAGATGCTTTGACATGTGCTGTCTTTTTTAAATGTTTGGAACACCTCTAGCTCGATATGTCTCTTACAAAAGATGATATTAAAATATCTTACGTAAGCCACATGGCAACATAGAAATTCCAAGAGGCTTCCACGGTCTTACTCCTCAGTAAAGAGTCTACCTTCTTCATGTAGAACTTCTCACAAGAACTTAGAGATTCGACACAATAGCCTGTGTCGAGTAAAATCACTAGACAGTAGTAAAAGTACCAAGTCTCCGCTGAAAATTTTACAAAAAAAGAAATTAAGACTAACACATGTCCTATTTGACATACCTACACTTGATGTTTTTAATATTATTTTCCGAACGCACGTAAAGTGCTATCTTTTAAGAATGCCAAACAATGTCACATGTTTAGCGGTATTCAAAAAAGGATGGATTTTATGATATAATGTATAAATAGTTAATAAAACAATGGCGTGCGTATAATTTTAAGGTTATAAATTACCTAACCAAATGTTTTGATCTCTCTCCATTAACAATAATACGGTGAAAATTGTAGTATATTGTTCAAATTAATAGCAGTCTATGGAATTATTACTCAAAGTTTTATCGACCGGTGGAATAATTCTAGTGTTTAAAACATGAAATAACAAAACGTACCGCTATTTAGACGTTATAATATGGTAACTGCTTGTTTTAACAACTCATAAAACCTAATAAGTGACAGTCATTAAATTATTTTATGTTTATGTAAATAAGTGATATAAGTTTTCTTACAACACAAATCCGTCGTATCACTCAAGTAAAGAAACTCTGTCATAATAGTGACCATGTCGGCAATTCTCAGATCACACAACAGCAACTTTAGCATGGACAGAATGAGCACCTGACGCATTCGAGAACTATGCACGCCAGGCATCATATGCATCACCACTAGACCAAATTCTAGACTTTCCAACTTTTTAGACCACTCCACGCTGAAATTAAAAAGAGTCGTTTATTTTATGGATACTATTAAAAAAGAACTGTGGTCCGTAATTTCATTTGTGGTGTCTCGACACTGTTCAGTTTCCAATGGTAGCGTGATATTACCCTAGTACTATCCTTACAATCATCTATCATCATCATTAATAGCCTTTAACAGTATACTGCTGGACATAGGCCTCACCTTAGCAAGGAGGTTTAGGCCTACTGTAACGTGCTGTGATGATTAGACGAATTGGTATAGGGTTTGTTTCTAGTTTTCCTTTTCTTTGTCTTGGTATTGGCCTGCATAATATGCTCCCTTGGTCACTCCTTATGATGCCTATAGGAACAGGAGACGTGGTGACACTGTAGTCTTAGTCCGTCACCACGCACACATTACCTTACAAATCAACATAAATTACTACACAATGTATAAATGAACATATGTACTAGTTGTATTATGCCACGCTACGCTATATTACATTGTGGATGCATTGGTGAGAAATTACTATGAGAAATAAAACTTAAGGGAAAAATAGAAAGATATCTAATCCTTAAAGCGGTTTGTATATTGTGGCAATATCAAACTTAATCAGTGCTGAACTTTTTGAGTTTTTGAACCGTACACAAACTAAATTTAACATAATTATTAATATAATTATAATAATTAACATATACATATAGATCTACACATATATATGAGTAGGAGTACCTACAAATTTGACTTATATGTACTTCCAACACCATCTATGCACATCTAGTGTGGTCTACATGGAACTGAATTGAATAATAGGCTAATTTGCTAATACAGATTTCGGACGACCATGTCGTGGGATGTCAATCTACGCGCCTAATATGAAACTTAACAACAATGAGTAAGGTAATAAGAATTACGAATTAGCTAGTTGGTATAAGACAGTGAAAAACAATTCAGAAGTGAACTTACTAAAATAGGAAAATTCTGGTGTACAGTAAACATACAGAATCCACTTCGGTGACGTCAAGTTGTCCTCGATTACGGCGACAGTTCTCTAGTGATCTTTTCTCCAACGTCATGCACATCGAGTACTAGAGTGTAATATTAAAACACATAAATTGTAATTAAGTTTGAGTATGGAGGAAATATTGGCTATCAAATACACGCTCCTGAGGAGTAACAAAAGCATATTCTTTTCTGGTCTGGTGGGTCTATTATGTTTTCAAGGTGGTATGGTCTAATGGAACTAAGGCGACTAAGGGAACCAAGTATGCAAGACAACATCATTACAAAGAGAAGGAAAACTTGAAACAAACCCTATTCCAACCCGTCTGGCCAGCGTGGTATAGTAGGCCAAAACCTCCTTGCTAGGGAGAGGCCTATGTCCAGCAATGGACTGTAACAGGCTGTTGATATGATATATATGGTCTAACGAGACCTTACATCGCGGTTAATTACGTTGTGGTTCCTTTCAATCGGAATTTTTTACACTTCTTCGTCTGTTAGAAAATTTAAATGGAAATTAAAGATAGTTAATGGGATACTTCTTAAATGTCAGTGACTTGGTTAATTTTCATTAGTAATCTCTAAAAGTGATCTTCTAGGTGTCAACGTAATCTTGCAGTGAATAATTTAATTTTTTTTTTTAAAATGTCGATAGCGTTATGGATAAAACGATAGACTTGAGATAAGGTACTTCAAATAAACTCCCTGAAAGTACAAGCATATTTGATCTGATATTAAATCCTCTGTCATTTATTACTTATCGTTAAGTGCAAATAGCTCATCTTTTGTCTGTATCGCCCAATCAGTGGAGTAGCAGAAAATGCCTTAGGCGTTAAGTCCGCCGATGCATGTAATTGTGCATAAAGTTATAAAATAAATAAATCTGATGTAGTTTTAGCAAGATAACTGGTAATATATGTACCTTGTTGAAAGAGAATTTCTTTCTTTCTTTTAAAAATATCAAAACAAGAGAAATAAAATGCAAACATTGTTTTTTTTTCAGATACATAAGTAATCCAATTATAAAATCGTCACTAAAGTAATACTATAACAAAATGACGTTAAAATATTAACCCACTTTCTATGTTTCAGGTACCTTTTGTTTTTGCGTATATACTGAAATCATATTTGCGTAACTAGTGCACAATACTCGCAAGTTGGAGTTGCTACGCAACGCAAAATTAAGAGACCATTTTGCAGCCAACGTTGCATTTGCTTCTTCTTTACATTCCTAGAAAAAAAAAAGTACCTACAGCATCGACCTAGTTACCTGGTGCTGGTACCAAGGTGCTACGTATCCAACTAATTTAACGTGGGCCAAGAATTCGTTAACATTTGAATGTAACATCTAGCGCAAATATGTAACGAACATGTGAGTCCCTACCGGTGGGCACAGACATGTTTCCGGCAAAGCTGATATCCAGACGAGGTGACATTCCATGACCACCCAGAAATCCAGATCTGTCCATAGCAGACTTCTTTTTATAGGGTTATTTCAAGAATCGTGTCTACATCAATAAATCAAATACACTATGTCAACTAAAGTAAAAAATTTGCGAAGAGATGTCGGCGATCTCGCGGTCTCTCTGCCGACGACCATTTCAAAATTTCGGTGCCGCTAAAAAGAGTGCAAAAATCAAAATAGTGGTCATTTATATGACGTAATTTTTAAAAAATTAAATTCCAACTTTAACAAATTAGTTTCTTTATAAATAAACAATTTTTATAATATACCAAATGGTTTTTTATATGATTTTTTCAAAATGTAAACTAATTCGTGGCCCACCCTATATAAGAAACACAGAAATTTGGTATAGAGATAGGTTATCTGGAACAGCGTAAGAATATTTGTTAAGGAAATTTTGAAAAATGTTAGCACGACAACATGGTTAAGAACTAATTTTGAAACTGATCTAAAAGTAGTAAACAAAGAATAGCTGATTTAATCGACGATTGCTTTCTATGTAGTTTGCTCGCTTTGTCTTCTCTACAATATACAGCAGTATTATAAGTGAATTATTTAGACCACGTTGGTAACATAACATTGGTTAAATTTAAGTCTATGTACTTTAAGAAAATAGTGACGCTTGACCAATCGACCAAATGACCAAAATCATCGTTTCGTAAGAATGTTTGGAATCTGATTGGTCAGGAGGTGAATGGACTATATGTCTGACATAGTCTTAAACGTGTTTATGATAAACCTTACCGTAAACAGCACATACAATCTACTCAGTGTCGTAGCAATATCATCGTAAAAATAGCCAACAGTACCGCTGTACCTAGCTATGTAACAGGTCGGCGCCACATACAGTGCCAACAATTGTTTTAAAGATTGGCCGAAGTCATATATTTTCCTACAGTACCTGGAAGTAATTTACATATTTATTAATTTCTGAACTACTATATGGAAGAAAGAACTGTCTCATCTAATTTAAAATGTCAAAATTATATTACTTTTTTTCTTGTATGATTTCATATTACGTTTGTTTTTATATTGTATATTAATTAAATAGTAAATTTAACTTAAATAACACCGTGCTTTAGAGAGAAGCAGTGATAGTATAGTAAAAATTACAACGGTTGACTATTTTGAAATATATTGTGTTGAGGTTACAAATTTTGCAGAATTTACTTCTTTAATTGACAGCTACTTATCAAATCTCTTTCTTTTTTATACTTGTAACAATAAAAAGGCATGAAGACACCATTTACCAATAATTAATCAATAAACTTATCGTACTTTTAGATTGTCTTACCCAGAAGTGGGAAAAGGAACGCAATATAGTTCCATTGCTCTGAGCAACTCCTTTCTGGCCTCAATCAGATCACCAGCCTGCAGCATACAGACACCTCGCAGTGAGAGCACCGACGCCAAGTTAAAATCATGTACCCAGTTATAGGGAGACTTACATCCGAAGCAAAAAGTCTTTGACTACAAACAAATGATAAACACATTTTTTGTTGTTAGAAAGCATCGCGTCTATTAAGAGTCTAGTGTGAGTTTATTTCATATTAACTCGATCGCGTTGTTGCGATTGGTCAAGAGCTTAGTGCAAGTCAATTGAACGCCAAATGTGGTCCCCGTGGCGATCGAACATATCATCACATAGTATAAAAAAAATCGCTTCCCGGTGTGCTTAGGTCTTTAAAACTACACAACGTATTTTGATTGTTTTTTTTTAATAAATAGAGTGATTGAAGAGGAAGGTTTATATATACGAGTATAATATAGGAGAGATACACTGATAATTTTCAAGGTTTCTAATGTGATGTCGAATATCTATATGACGGCGCGCTGATTATGGACTAGTTTTTATTATAAACTAATTTATTACTAAATTACTAATTATTTTAATCATAACTTGATTTGTTTATTTGATTCTAGTAAGTTGGTTCTGGAAGCGATAATATTAAAATATAATACACCTGATAGCGTGCTATGCTAGCCTTACAGTTAGCAGGTAATCCTACTCCAGTGTACATAAGTGTCATCACACCTCTATTTTATAATTTTCCATCCCGAACTGAACAAATTGTTACTGAAAATAAAAACTTTACAACAAAGCAATATAAAACTTTGTAGGCTGAACGTAGAGTATTAAAAAAAATTGTATTTGACGGTGACCACCCCTTTCTCAGATCGCATTATGTCGCACTACATCTTAACTAGCCACTCTTTACTCTCCGTAACAAGTGACATTATTTATGATTAACACTAAAACCAATGCTATTTGGAAAGAAAAACTACAAACCTTTATATAACCCTCTAGTTCAGATAGCAGGCGAACACATTGAGGTATGTTCACATTTATATTAATACACAAGTCGGCATACTCCATGTACGCCTCAAATAGTTTTTTATTTTCCCCTAAAATAAACATAATAAAATGTCAAGCATTTTCACAACAACTTAAAATGATGCTGTTTTAGTCGCAAAATGATCTGCGACTAACTGTACTCACTCGAGTAAGACTCACTTACTCACACTCAATTTAGTATAAATTATGCCTAAATTCAATAGCCCTACAGAAGACATATGAGTATGAACTGCACAGATGATGAAGTGATCAATGCTCACCTCTTTACCTCGTAGTGTTGTAAGTTTCAATATCACATGGGACAATATTTTATGTTAACTATAACTTGTAGTTTAACTCTGAGTGTGCGTGTTAGTGTCCGTTTCATAAATTATTGTAAAGTCCTCCGTGAAAAGATATAGATGTTTCTAGTGCAAGTGTTGTCTTTTATAAAACAACAAATCAATAAAAAATCCTTTAAGCTAATAATTTGTGAAGTATATTGTAAACGTATTATTTATTTGATGCGACAATAATTTTTAGCTAGGTTATTCACACTTAAAGCAATTCGTCGTAAGTAAAAACTCATTGCAATAAAATAACTGTCTAATGTGCCTAATAAGATGCTTCTGAGTGAAAGTCTTACCTGCCCCTTTGCAATGGTCAATAACTTGAGAATACACATGCTGTAAAATGGAAAGGCATTCGCAGCTCTCCAGGTCTAAAGAAGAGAAGGAGCGAACTCGTTTTTGTTCCTGCACACCTTTTAACATCTTAAGGCAAATACCACTATCTAAAGACATATAAAGAAGTAATAATTAAAAAATGTGTAATATTATTTTGTTTTATAACAGTATGGGTAAATGAGCAGACGTGTCATCTGATGGTAAGTGACCGTCGCCGATCATGAACACCTGCAACTCAGGCATCACAAGCGCGTAGTTAGCCTTTGAGAAACGAGTAAGCTGTTTTCTTGAAGGTCATATCGTATTTTTGTATAATCTGTATTATATTTGAGGAAGACAAGACACAGAAGATTTGTACGCGTATTCATATTGTATGGCAGACAGTCTTATAAAGTAGTGGAGCAAAGGAGCAGTCGGGTCACCCAAAGGTATATTACAGGAAGTTTCTTGTCATCCTGTAAGGATTTCTTAAAAAAAAACTAGAGGAAAGGGTTAAATGCAAATAACTTCACTCATTCAGTTGAAACTAATGAAAGAATTGCTTATCACTGATTTCTGTTAGGTCATGGTATCCAAGTATAGCTCCAAGATCATATTAATTACATTCTATTTATAATAGAGATCATCACTTATAATACAATATCTGGTGATCGTAGGAAGTAGTGGTGAAGTAAGAGCTTCATTATATGTTTCAGTTAGTCAATAGTGATCCAAATGTTTGAGTGGTGATGACAGCTTACTATCGTGCGTGTTTATATAAAGATAACGATTGTGACCGACAGAACAGAATAGGTATGAACAATGTTGAAAAGAAATTACCTCGTTTACCTATTATACGGTTCATCAAAGCACCCTCTGTTTCTAACAACTGGTAGCTCATGTCTCCAGGCATCTGCAAAAAGGCATATTAAAATTAAAGGTCTTTTGAGAGAAAAGGTAAAGAATAAATTACATATTCTTTTTCAACTTACGGAATAATCAGAATTAGTGTCTTCTTCTCCAACCATTTTTGTTTCAGCACTCAGAGCACATATTTGACGGCGCGTTCGTTTCAGAGCTTCCTTCTCCTCGACGAGACCCTGATTACACCATGAAACACAGTTAGGAAAAGAATAAATTAAGAAAGAAAAATTAAAACGATATTTTGAATATATGTTATTTAAATAAATACAATCAAGACTGACAGTTACTTACAAGCAGCTAGTGTGAGTTTCGTCCAATTTTCATAATATTTTGTTCAAAATATATTTTTTAACTTTTAGTAAGTATATCTCATTATAATTGAGGATACCAAAAATTAAAAAAAAAACTGTTTAACAAATGCAGTAGCAGCATAAGCATTTAAGATAAGTATTCTGTCTTTCTATGAACACATGTTGTGCAGTTTGTGGTTATGAGGGATACGGAACAGAGGCTGTTAGTGACGATTTGGCAAATGATTGACTGATTGGATATATGTTTTTCAAGGTCCTTAATAAAGAGGATTAAATACTCCTCAGATCAAAAGGAGAAGTTAATGTCATACACTATCACATCGTAGTCCCAGCAGTTTCCTGAAGCAACCAGCGCCGCAGCTGACGCAGCGTCTCGTGTAGCGCTCCAAATACAACAGAGCACGCGAGTGGAAGTCGTGCTGAACAAATAATTGGCAGCCATTATACTCTCTAGTTCACGAGTCGCTATTAATTTTGAAAAGACACAAACGACTCACTTTTTAGTGATCTAATCAGCATTGGAATTGATGAAAATAAAAAAATAATCGTAAGAATACACTAGAATCGATTCAGACAATCGATACTATAGACTTATGGACCAAAAAGTTTTTACTTCTTTAATACAAAAGTTACGAAAGTTTGAATTCATACTTACTTTTTGATTCTCAGTCAACAGTTCGTAAGTGGTAGTTCTGAACAGTGTATGACGAAACTTCATGTAGCCACAAAAAGCATACATCGGAAGGTGCCGACAACTGGCTGTAACATAAACTGAATTCTTTAAAAAAGAAAATAAAGGAAATTAACAAAAAATTTTGCGACATTGCTTTTATTTATATTCATTTGCAATCATGGGATCATGATGTTTCGGGACATGGGCAGGCTCGAACGGAGCGAAGGCACAGTTTTACAGTAAAACCGGTGCTAAGCAATTCTTCCGTAACTTTGCAAACTGAGGGAAGATACTGGAGACTCCCTAATGCTCGTTTGCTCCAAAAAAAACACAATTTAATGGATACTATAATTAACTATCAATTTCTATGCAAACAATTCAACATCTGATATGTTATTTATGTTAGTCTCATCTTATTAGTATGCGCACAAAAAAATCTAAAAAAAAAGAACGCAAAATCACAATAAATCGCCACCGTCTTTTGGGATCACATGGTTAAATCCCCAGGGGGATTTGTTTATATTTTTATTACACACTGGTCCTTTTTTTTCTTTTTCATGAAGAAATCCCCTCGGATACCCCTAGAAAATTATTTTCATTTTGACCCCCAAGGGGATTTATTTGAAAGTTTTTTGTAAGCACCACGTCCACAGGAATTCTTTGTTTAAATGCCTGGAGGTTTATAAACATGCGTAAATCTCCTAAACATTCATATTTTAATTGAAAATTTTTAAATAAATTAAAAATAAATAGGGTTTCCCATAAATTTTGAGTTATGTAGGGAAATTGTGATGTGAAATGTGTGTACAACCTATGTATAATACTGGACATAAACAACTATATTAACATTGTCTGATGTGTTATACATTTATCATTTTTTTAATTTGTTTAAAAAGACAACGCCCGCATTAGGCATGTTTCGCGGAGGACTTTACAACGTACAAGAAACGGATACAAAGAATATCCAGACTCAGAACAACAATTTGTAGATCATACAAGGTGTATTCCCGTGTGGGGTTTGAGGCCACAACACTCGGTGCAGCTAAGAGCGGCGCAGCGAGTGCTTAAACCACTATGCTATCCGTGCAATCTTTCAAGATGGAAAGTGATTTTAAAAAATAAAACGCAAAGCCTGAGCACAAATCCTATAAAAACAGTTTATGCAGATGTTAATATACTATGAAGATGTTCAAATTGGAGAAACCTGAAATGTATTGGTAACGTAACATTGAAGGTGAGTTTATTTCTCTATATTAAATCAGTAATATTGCATAACTTTCTTATTTTCAACTGACTACAAAAATGGAGGCGGTTCTCAAGTCAGTCCGTATTTTTAATAAAAATGAACGAACATAATTTTAATTTTAACAGAGTAGTCCGATGACAATACAAATTTAATAGAAAGTCACATTTAAAATATGATTGAAATCATTATTACTGCGTTATATCTTACCACATTTAAAACTTTCTTTACGGTCTTTAAAAATAATAAGGGTTTGTAAAGACCACATTTTGGTTAAGATATCGATTTATGAGATATTAAATCTTAAAGCGCTGATTTTTGCTAGAAGCAAGCACCTTCCCATCCTAGCCAAACGGTAGTATTTTGACGATCTAAAAAATTCACGGTGGTAGCATATAAAGGCTAGGAAAATGATGAAGAAATGATTCCAATGCTGCCCAGACGGGTTGATATAGGGTTTATTTCAAGTTTTTCTTCTCTTTGCACTGCTATTGCCTTGCGTAATTTGCTCCTTTAGTCGGTTCCCTTGTGTGTTAATACTAAACACACGGGATGTATAGGGGTGGTACACTCCGTATTCTTAATCCATCAATACATGGACTAGATGTCACACCTAACTTGGCTTGTATAACTTTTCGTTTTTAATTTTCTGTAGAAAGACTATGTGCAGATTTTTTTTAAGGTTTCGACTACCCGTAACGAACTAGCGTAACGAACCCGTACTGGAACCAACATGTGGACATTGTGCTAACAAAAAATTTAAAAGAAATCCACTTGGATATCGAAATAAAAAGAAAAAAAAACCCCGTGCGGATAAAAAATCCAAATAAATCCCCCACGGGATTCAAGCAAGGGACTCTAGTGGACAGAGGCTACAAATCCGCTGACTTACCTGGTCTTCTGGTTCCTAAACACGCACAATATGGTGGTTTAGGATCAGCCACCAACGGTGCAGGGTGCACTAACACCAAAGAAGTGTCTCGTGTAAAATCACCACCTTCGCATTCCAGCACTCTTATTGAGAACAGTTTGGCCACCGCTTTGGAGGAAGAAGGACACTTAAGTTTAAAAAGATGAAAGAATGCAAAACTTTTTTTGTAAGGTAGTAGAGCCACGCTGATTTCAGCACGAGCGGGCCGGCTCGACCGGGGCGGTACTACCCTTCCACAGAAGACCAACCTAAAGCACTAGCATCTGCGTTGTCGTGTTTCGTTGGTGAGTGTGAGACTGGAGGCCCATTAATGAAGGGGTGACAATTATCGTGGTAACTGTATTGTTATTATTATTATTATTATTATTATTTACATTGTCACGATGACTGTCATACCTTTTACGTCCCCAAGCGGGGTGTGAAAAAGCATCTCACGAGGCCGCCATAGTGTGAGTCACCATACTGCATTGTCTGCATTTGCAATGAGTATGGTGACCACAACTCTTGGATTCTATTCATGCTTTCCATCAGGCAGAGTAGAGTCACTCTGATAGGGTCTTAATATAGAAAAAAAAACTCCAGGAATTGAAATACTGATAAACTATATTGACAAAGTATTATTAAAATTTCTTGTCTACAACTGATAAGGTCTTTATCATAGAAATAACAACTTGAAAACTCTGCAAGAGAAGGCCTACGTACTCATGCCTGCTTTTTAAAGATCTAGCAGAGTATCAGACTACGTCGAAATGCTATAAAACTAATGAAATATGTTAACTACACGCAGTTATTGTTGTGAGTCATGAAACTAATTTAGCTTTATAAATATGTAAGAGTTGCCTTTAGACAGCGAAAGACAGTTATACAACATATGTGGTCATGAAATAATTTATGATACTATTATAGTAATATCAATAGCGTCATCGGAATGTGAAAAGAATAATAATATTGTTTAACTACGTAAAAAATTCACAGAATGAAATACCTTCCGCAAATTTTTTTGGAGAATTACTTTGAAGCAAATGCAGCAACATTCTCCTGGTGAATACATCTCCCAGTACTGATCCACATTTTAGCAGTTTCTTCTCGAAAGGATTCAAAGAGTCGTATATTTTTAATATTATTGCTGAAATGGCAGGTACAAGAGTATTTGAAATGCGTTCATAAAGGGATCACCACCTCTATTTCTCCCGTGGGTATAGGATAAAAGAGGAGGAAAACCTAGGACATACCTTATAGATACTAACCCAATATTTTTTGACAGTGTGGTATGGTGGGCCAAAATCTCCTTTCTAAGGAGCATTTCTATGTCCATCATTAGACTACTACGTATGTCTATAGGTTCTTGTAATAAATAAACTAATTATACCAACTAAGCATTAATTGTTGTTATATATAGATAATTACATATACTATGCGATTATAGAGAAACAAATAGTTACGTATATGTCGCCGCATCAGTAAATAGTAGCTAATATTTATAACATTAGTTAAGTATGTTGCAGTTAGATAACATGATTACTTTTGATTAAACTCTTATGCATTTTATTCCAAAGAAGTCTTAGATAATATAATATTGTGATTAGACTAATTTATGTAAGTAGGTAACTATTCAACTTACTAATATTTATTGTAAAATCAATATCTAAATCGGTGAAAAATCAATATTCGAAGTTTCAGTAGTAGATAATACAATAAGACAATAAAAGCATTTAGTAATTAAAGTTTTTCTAAAATAACACTATTCGTTTCTTATTAAGTACTGCTTTGTACCTAGTAAACATCGAAAGATAGTCTTTAAATTATAAACATGAGAAAAAAACATTTGTAAAATCAGATAATGATTAAGTCAAAACTCGATCAAACTGTAAACAAACGTGGTGTTTTGACGTTTTGACCTGTTCCAAATGTAGTTCTAGAATTAGAGCATTAGAGCATTAGAGCATTATAAGGCTTAGAGCTTGAGGGCGTCGATGGCGCAGTTGTAATATTTGCGACTGCTGTGCTTGGGGTCTCGGGTTCGATTCCCAGGTCGAACCAAATATTTATATGATCTGCAAATATTTGTTTCGGAGTTTGAGTGTTTTCTACATATAACAGGTATGTGTTTACAAAAAAAAAGTATGTACGTTTTTATATCACTTGTCTGGTATAATGATTAAAAGCTCTATTTAGTTTGGGACTAGTTGACGTTGCGTGTCAGATGTAAAAAAAAAAAATTAGTTATATTATTTAATACATGAGTTATAAGGTCGTCACGTATTCATGTTGACATTACTTCACAAGCTTCAGTAAAGTAATCAATAGAAACTCAATTACTTTTGGTACTTAAATTCTCACGCTTATTTTAAATAAACAAAGAATAATATTTACCATCCATAGTTATATCAATATTCATATTATCGAAGGTATAAGATTCTGGTAAGACAGCCATCTGTATAATTTCCATATCATGTTTATCAAGTTCATCCTGTTTATTCACGCTCAAAATGCTTACACTACGGTTGTAGACACTCTAAAATGCAGAAAGACCATTTAGAAGTCATTAAAATACTACGTACTAGGAGTTAATTTACATATTTAAAAATATACCTACCATGCGACTGTAAGTTAAATTTTGTGTGACAGAAAACGTGAATGATTCATAGACAAAAAATTAACGACTCAAATATTATTGGCAAGTCTCTCGCAAGAAAGCATGAATAGAATCCAAGAGTTGTGGTCACCATACTCATCGCAGACAATGCAGTATGGTGACCCACACTATGGCGGCCTTGTGAGATGCTTTTTTACACCCCGCTGTAATGGGGATGTAAAAGGCATGACAGTCATTGTGACAGTGTAAGGCCTGCATCAGTGATTTCGTTGATTAGCATTTAATTTAGGTATTTTATTTTAAAAAAATCATTCGCACACTAGTTAGGTTGTGAGCGAGGGCGAGAGGGTTTTTAATAAGACAAGTGTTCGGTTTGAAGAGTGGATTGAGACTAACTTTATTTATGAAACCATTTCTTAAAGTTCAAACAGTATTCTTATTGATATGTATTGAAGACAAAGAGCTAATTGTTATAGTGTTTAGTCTGCGGCTTATCATCTAAGTGGTGGTTCATGACGGATGCCAAGATTAACTTTATTTATAAAACAATACAGTATTCTGATTATGCGTTGGAGACAAGGGGCTAGTTGTTCTATTGTTTCCAGGGCGTCTGTGGCTTATCAGCTAAGTGGTCGTTCATGACTGATGCTATTGTAGGGCGTCACGTATATGACGACATAACTCCTCCCCCCTTAAGACGGAGGCGGCACGAAGGCTGCGAAGGCTGAAGTTCAACGGCTTCCGGTTGTGCAGCCGAGATTTTCGCCGATCTAGTTTTCCACCAGAATTTGTAGACTGCAATTCCTATTCCTGTTGCTGTTATTATGAAGTAAAGTGCAATTGATAACCAGCTGGGGGTGCTTGAATTAATGGTTAAGTTTTCGCTTGTATTCTTTAATTCTTCTGTTTGTTGCAGCGCACTTTTCAGGTTATCTAGTTCTATGTTTTCTAGTTTTATCTTTGATTTGTTGTATAATATTGTTATTGTAGCTTGCAGTGGCGTAGGTGCAGTTAGGCGGATCTTCGTGTTGTATTAGTTGAGCTATGCAGTCCGTAGAGTGCAGTAAGGGTTGCCATTCTAAGTGTTTGCAGATGACGTTGTCCCCGGTGATGTATGTGTATGGCTCGTGAGGATAGGCAAACTCATTATTTCCCAAGATTAGGATGGGGTTGCTAGGTATAAGTACTGTGTTGTTATTATTAGGGATAGAATATAGGTGTAATAGGTTGTAAGGATGTTCGGTAACAATTGGTATGTCCAGTATGAAGTTAAGGGTTTGATTGGTGTTATAAGCTTTAACAGTGATTGCTTTTTCCCATAGATGGATACTATCCATGTTAGGGTTAAAGGCTAGGTATATATCTACTGTGGCATTTACTTTTAATTTAATTGTATTATAATTGCTACACATATCTAAATATATCTGTCTTATTTTCGTAATGTTATAATTACGGCTATGTTGGGTGATTTCGTTCGCATGTGTCAGGTGTCTTTGGTAAGTCTAATAGGTCACGAATGTCTATGTTCTCTAGGTTTGGGTCTAATAATGGGATGTGGACTAATTGATCTGTATTTTGTGTTCTGTGTTTGTTTTTAATTAAACAAGTGATAGACGGATCGTCCATATTGTGAATTAAGTTAAGTGCATCTTGTACACCTTCAATATAAAAATATAAGGTCCTCCTGTTCCCATCATAACTGGGTAACTGGGTGGAGAACGTGGAGAAATCGGTGGTTACTGATTTTTCATCTATGAAAGATTTTTCAATTAGTACCTTCTTTTCACTTGTCATTTTTAACTACAGTGATACGAATGGTAACAACGAAAGAAAATTCTTTTCTAAGTACCGTATTGCATTAAAAAAAAATAATGCTATAACGGTTTTTTACGATACTGGATACACCAAATGTTATGGGGATGTCCAGGAAATCGTTTAAGGAGTCTCGGGAGTAGTAGAGTTTTATACTTACCCCACGAGCATTGCCGATTTGTAGGCTGAGATGGAGGTGAGTCTTCGTTTCTTCAGCTGGTCAGCTTGTCTGCCTCTGCTTTGCACTACGCTCACTGTAGATTCTTTTATTCGCGAACGCGGACGCTTAGCAAAGGTATTCTCTGCAGCAGGAACCGACAGTATCGCGACGAACCGACTGCGCCAGTTAGGTTGTGAGCGAGGGCGAGAGGGTTTTTAATAAGACAAGTGTTCGGCTTGAAGAGTGGATTGAGACTAACTTTATTTATGAAACCATTTCTTAAAGTTCAAACAGTATTCTTATTGATATGTATTGAAGACAAAGAGCTAATTGTTATAGTGTTTAGTCTGCGGCTTATCATCTAAGTGGTGGTTCATGACGGATGCCAAGATTAACTTTATTTATAAAACAATACAGTATTCTGATTATGCGTTGGAGACAAGGGGCTAGTTGTTCTATTGTTTCCAGGGCGTCTGTGGCTTATCAGCTAAGTGGTCGTTCATGACTGATGCTATTGTAGGGCGTCACGTATATGACGACATAACTCACTCAATAATAACAAATCCTTCGAAATTCAACAAAAATAAGATTTTACAGAGCGTTCAACTACGAAGATGTGAAAAAAAAAGTGATTTAATGAAGAAATCTTATTTTACGTTCGTTCTTTTCGTTGAATAGTCATCAATGTGCCGGTCTGTGGATTGGATTTGAAGCAGTGACGCGGGAGGTATTACGGCGCCTAGCTTCTGTGCTTCGTACCGAGATAACATCACAATACTCAATTCTTCTCGTTGTACTAAAGAAATAACGAAGTTCTGGATCCACCCTGGCAGACCTCCACTAGCACTTTCCATAACCCTATAAAAAACGTAATGGTTCATAGTTATTTACAGTCAGACTCTTCTTTTTTTCAACCTAATGGATCTGTGTGTTCACAGATTAAGAATATAGAGTGTTACCACACCTGGCCATGTCATGGGGTATCGTAGAGAGCAATATTAGCTACTGTGGGAGCTATGTGGGAACTGGATATACAGTAAGGAGATAGAAAAATTTTTCACAAACCCCATACAAACCCATCTCGCTAACGTGATATAGTAGATCAAAACATCCTTTCTGAGAAGAGGCCTATGTGCGATACTGGACAATTGAAGGCTCACGATACTTAAAATAGATAGACCTGAGCCAGTACTAGTACCAATAATCTTTCAATGGTACATTATCATTTCTTATTTACAGTGTTTATATGTTATGAAATCAAAGCCATAAATTACTATACAACGCTAAAAATAAATTGATAGTTATTCATTTCATAACAAACATTTACATATTCATAATAGTATACTTCAAAATCCATTAAATAATAAAAAATAGTGAGAATAATGGTAACATTTTTAGTAATAAATTTAATAATAAATGTTAACTGTTTCATCGGCAGATGCAAATAGTTTTCCATGTTCTAATTTAATTTGGCACATCTCATTGACGTATATTATGTTATGGCTTCAAACGCCACACGAGACAACACTTTGTGTGACCCACAAATTGTTGTTTTGAGTGTGCGTGCACGCACGGACGCACGGACGCACGCACGTGCGTCCGTGCGTCCGTGCGTGCATGCGTGCGTGCGTATGTGCGTGCGTGCGTGCGTGCGTCCGTGCGTCCGTGCGTGCGTGCGTGCATGCGTGCGTGCGTGCGTGCGTGCGTGTGTGTGTGTGTGTGTGTATGTGTGTGTGTGTTCTTTGTGTCCGTTTCTTATGTGTTTGTCCCGCGATATAGGATATATTCCTAATGCGCGCGTCGATTTTTAATAAAGAGATCGAAAATATGAGTCAAAGAAGGTATGAGAGTTGAAAAAGTGTGATGATGATAATACTATAATTATCGATTTGAAATTATAGACCTGTAATTGGCTTTTTAATACTTTTCTGCCAATAATCTCTTGATTTCTCTGTAAGTCTACTATAAAAGCTATAGAAAATAATTATTACTTTTCTAGGTCAGCGGGTATGGCTTGAACATCAAGAAGTTGGCAAGCCAATGCTGCAAGGTAGGTGCGGCTAATTCCTCTCAGCGGTATATTCACCACCATGTGGTTTCCTAAACAGGCTTGGGCTACCTCTGTGACAAACGTTCAATATTATAGTTAGTTGTATACACGTGGCTTCCTCGTCAAGACATAATTACTACAAAATACTGAATAATAAAAAATATAATTACTTAAAGTATAATTCATTGGAATGAGGACATCAGAGTTAACGGGCGAGGTAAATTGCGTGAGGCGTGAGGCCAGACCCATCCCAATAACTCTATATTGATGGGAATTTTCTCCTAGCAGGTACCTACCTACCTAGGTACTAGAAACAATTATTTTAATTATAATTATTCTTCTCAGTTTAGGAACAAATTTTCTTTATTCGCTAAATTGCTATTAACTAGTTTTAGTTTTATCATTTAAAGAAATTAATTTATCTTTTGATTTATCTTTGTTAAATAATGAAATAAATACTGGTCAAATTTAGAAATCTGGTCAACTAACAGTCGTAGAAGTAAAACCGTCTTACTTGAAATGCTTTCCACATTGCTGATAGCCATTATAATGAAGATTATCTTGATATCGAGTAGTATTATTAATATCCGCCAAGATTCGTCATCTATAAATTGGGCATTGTCAATCCCGAGCACCCATAAATTGACAAAATTCTGTAAGTAACAATTAAAACGTAACAGCAGTAAACAAGTCCAAGTATTAGGTCTTAGTCCTTGACTGGTGACAGCTTTTCGTAGGCGGGTGTGCGTGTGTATGCCCTCTACAAGATAGTCCGGCGGCATAGTAAAGGTCTCGGGAAATAATTGGATGCAAGCAGCGGAGAACTGTTCCTTGTGCGAACCTTGGCAAACCTTTGTTTGCCTATGTGTGATACAAATTCAATTCTACAAAAATCGTTAATCGCCTTTATCAATAGAAGTTCTACGAAGTGTATTTAAAAGGAAGGGGAGCTACCAACTTCTAGAATTAGTTTGTAAGTACTAATCGACAAGAAGTTTTTTGCGCTATACTGAACCAGTTGTTAGTATGCAAGTGGTTTGCAGATTGATGCTAAACTATTCTTTCTGTTATCTGGACATAAATACATTAGCTAATCATTTCAAAATATTATTTTAAATACAGTTCAGTCACTTTTATATGATAAATAATCTTACCTTAATGCAGATTTCTCGAATGGTACTTTTCACTGACAAATCCATCAGTATATCACCAGAATGGTGAAAATTCTCTGGCAGCGGAAAGCGACAATCAAATATAGTGTTCAAGGCATATAATTGCAATGGTGTTGTTTCCATTGTATTAATGCTAATAGGAAAAAATACAATATAAGGTCAGACTAAAACGATGAATGCAATAAAAGTTAACAGTAAAAGCCTAATGTTGAAAAAATATTTATATTTGTTTAGAATAAATAGTTAGGCACCGTATCTCGATGTTATAATATATAATAGTTTAATTTGCCAATTAGAAAAGTATGAAAAACTGTGTCTATACTACATCGGATTTAAGATGCTTCTTAGGTGAATCGGGCACCGAATCAATTTAATATCTCAGATTTAGTTAGTTATTATTTAACTTTACAGGTTAAAAGAGAAGGTTTCTTGGTCTTTGAGAAAACACAATATATCATATAGGTCTTAAAAATCACATGAGTCATACTAATGTCTGATCAAAGTCTCGTTTTCCTCTCTCATATTGCGAGTTTGATTGACATCGCCAGTAATGGTTCTCTTGAAGTTTTTCGACATGATAGATCGAATAAAAGAATACGAAATCTGGAAAATTAATGTATGGTTCTACATAATTATAAGATGTATCTGGAAGTTAGCTTGCTATGGTTTCAATTTATTTAAAAATCGTACGCTACTCGTCTTCATACTCGAATACGTAACAATCGTTATATATTTCAGCATTACTGTTTCTGATTTCATCATCAATAACTTTAATAGTCCACTGCTGGACTTGCCTCTCCTTAGCTTCTGATTTATCATCATCATCAACCGCATTAGTTCACTGCTGGGCATAGGCCTCTCCTTAGCAAGGTGGCGTTGGTCTACGAAACCACGCTGCGTCTGGGCAGCGGGTTAGGATAGGGTTTGTTTTAAGTTTTCCTTCTCTTCGCAGTGATATTGTCCTGCATAATTTGGTCCCATAGTCACTTCTTACGACACCTATGGGATACATAGGCGTGGTGATACTCCATACTCTTGATCTGCCACCACACGGACAAGCTTCTGGTTGGACTATGTTAATTACAAAGTTTCATTCATACGTAAAAGCTTTATATTAAAAGTATTTACGATTCCAGACTCTTTTAGTATCATCTTTCGTTTACGAACTGTGTCAGGCACCAATGATAGACTTTCTTCGAGTAATCGCGTCGTGCCAACAGCCTTGCATCCCTATAATTAATAATAACAATATAATATATTACCACACATCTCACACACTACCTTCTGATCCAAAACTAGACAAAGCCTATATAACTAGACCGCTGATAAACGTACTTATATATATACATATATTTAAATCATACTTATTATAGATAAATTACACCCAAACAGAAAAAATGATCTTGTTCATCATATAAAGATTTGTCCTGGGTGGGAGTCGAACCCGCGACCTTTGGCTTAGCAGTCAAGATCACAAGACAAACAAGTCCGTCAAAATATATAACTTAGTTTAGGAACCAAATGTTACTCACTCGGAAGTTTATACGTATTTAATTTTATTAGACATTCAATAGAGGCTGTCTTTACTCAGTTTCAAAGGCTGGTAGATTACACGACCTGTCGCTGACTTCAACACATTCAACTTAAAAAGCGCGAACAGAAGCCACTCCAAAGTTAAACGTGGGCATATTTTAATAGAAGAAGTTTAAAGCATTTAGATTAAAACTGCAACTCGTGGTCTGCCTTACAACATATACTTGTGATACACCTTCAGCTTCGTGGAACAGGCAAGACACAACTAATAGGATAAATTTTAAAGACGTTTGAGGTAAATGTAGCAAAAACAAGTGTGTAAGACACTTAAAACATCAAAGTACATTTCAAAGACAAAAGACATTTGCAAAGACACTGACGGTATAAGCAACAGCGTATTTATGGTCGCGGTATCTTGTAAAACTACGTTGTTGTTGTTCTAGAGCATTCTGCAGTACTGCTTTAAACTGCTTTAGCTCATCGTTTCGGTCCAAAATTGGATGTCGCCAGCCAGGAAAGCGTTCTGGCCATCTGTAACAGACCGTTTAAGAACAGCATTTAATGCCTTAAGTAAATACAAACAAAAATTAGTAGGAACTGTTTGTTTTAGGAGTTAAATTGATGAATTTAACTCCTAAAACAAACAGTTCCTACTAATTTTTGTTTGTATTTACTTATGTAGAATGAGATGATAAGACTGTCTGAGCCGTTTTCTTCTTTAACACATTGTTGTTAGCTTCACCTGTATCTCTGTTTTGGTTTGGTTTATTTCGTAACTTTTAATCTAAATATTTTTTAATACAATAATTGTTTCTTTTAGGTAGACGGATCACTTTCTGGTAATTCGTAAACGTGTCTATGGACATATGCAACTTTGCAACGCCCCTTGATTTGGAAAATTGTAATGTAAAATAATTTAATGTAAATTTTTTCCATTACTATACTGAGTTGCCCACTACTGGAGGTGCGCAACAATAATGGCTTGAAGCTATAAAAATAAACTAAATTAACTGAAGCAGGTTTCGCTTAACAAGGCTTCGAAATTATACTCGTATCGTTCAAATCAAATGCATCCCATCTTGCTGGAGTTCAGCTCTGAAATAATCTAACTTAAAAATTTGTCTTACTAGCATGCCGATAGATCCATTACAATAGGGTAGATGGTTGATCATCTCGTTACCGATAGCTAATAATTAATTGATGCTAACCCCACTTTGCTAAATTGGTATACAGGTCCTGGTTTAACAATTCCCTTTAACGGTTTTGCTTCTAGTTGCTTAAAAAACTCCTGCGGTAGCTTGCTTCTTAGAAAGGTTTCTTTATCACATGATACCATGTCATAGTAGACAGTCATTAATCTTGCTGCCTGTAAATACTAAAAATTCTAGAACTTAACGGATACAAAATACTTACTTAAACCAACAAATAATTAGGTTGGTGTTGGATGACAATCAATGTACTTATTTAGTTAACTCTTTAAAGTACAAATGTCTAGTTGGTTTGTGAACGTCAAAAATCGATTAAAACATAAACTGCTTCAAAGAATATTTTCAGTTCCATTGATGAGAAATAAGGAATTACCCTTATTTCTCATCAATGAAATCACAACGTGTTACGATAAATCATGTCAGAGAACAGCTATTAAGCTATATAAACAACTATATTGTCAACTAGCGATTCACCCCGGCTTTGCAATGTAATTTTTACGACATCACGTTACAAATGTTTGAAAATCTCTGATTTTCTCTACTATAATATACATCTATTATAGATATAACCTTCCTCTTTAATCACTTTCCCTATTGAAGAAAATCGCATTGAAATCCTTACGTATTTTAAAGGATCTTAGCGTACAGGTACGGGAAGCGACTTCATTTTATACTATGCAAAGATACTCCGATGCCTATATTATCACTGCATGTTTTAGTAAAAGTGCAATTTGGATATAAAAAAAAAACAAACTTAACAGAGGGCACGTGAAATTGCATGTTATATGGATCATTGTATTCACTTGCTTTTTTAAAAATAAGTTATATGGTGATTAAAAGATGTTAAGCGTATGGCTACGCCTGCGCGCTGTATTCGTTTAAGAGAAGCCTAGAAAAAACGGAACATTTCAATTCTCGTTCACAATATAACCTTTTATTTTCTTCTTTTTTTTTACGCGGGGAATGCTTTTCGCACCATACCCTCTGGAGCGACGAAGGGCGTGTGTGGGACTCCCGGAAAACCGGTCTACCCACTAAACCCCGCGGCGGCCTACCTCAGCAGTCGGAAGAAACTCCAGGAACGCATTAGCGGCTTCTAGAGTCCTCCCTGCCGTACCTCACAAGTGAGGTACATCCCAGGCACCTCATGCCCCAAGAGCAAGACGCTATCGCACCTCTCACCACCCTGCGCAGAAAGAGGCAGAACAGCGCCCCGCCCCAGCCGACACTCCCCGGCCGCACCGGAGTGTCACCTGTCTCGAGTCGTTTGCAGCAGTCACATTGCCCCAAGATGTGACCGCAGCGACCCTTAGGTGGCAATTAGGGAGCTAGCGACCTCTGCCACGTCCCTTTCACCGCCTTCTTCGATCGGGATCGGCCCTTGCCCAATTTCGCTCTGCGGTCTCCTACCGGAGCATAACATGCTCTCAGAAGGAGACCAAGGTTTCCCATCCCTCACGACTCGCCAGCATTGCCGCAATCAATGCTGACGGTGAAAGGTTCCGTCCGATCCGTCCGACCACGACTCGATGCTCAGACTCCCAAGCAGGGCAGTCCTCCAGCGTGTGCTGGGCGGAGTCCCGTTCGGATTCGCAGTGATGGCATTGTGCCGTAGGCTCCCGTCCTATTCAATTCAGATACTCACCGCAGCAGCCGTGCCCGGTTAGTATCTGAGTCAATCGATAGGTGACACAGTCGGTCCTCTCTATCGAAGATTCGAAGTTCATCAGAACGGCTCCGACGGCGCGTTGGCTAGCGCAGCCCTGAGTTTCAAGCCGTGCCTGCCAAGCCACCAGAGCTTGCTTTTATGTATTCTGCCGTAGTATTCCGGGCTTATGATCTAGTGCAGCCTCTTCAGCATTCCAACCGACAGAACGAATTTGGCGGAGATCGCACCAGGATCGTCGCCACCTCATAGGAGATTGTGCGGTAGCCCCGCACGATCCGTATGGCCATCAACGGCTGCAGGTTCTTGAGTAGAGCCGGGCAGCGAGAGGCACCCGCCAGATCATTAAACCAGACGGGTGTTTCGAAGCTCCACCGACTGTTCAGGATGAGGCCTAGGTACTTCATGTACTGACCTACCTGGACTTCAGCGTCACCGACCCGGAGACACAAGCTGGGTGGCTCCTGGCGCTTACACAGGCCATGGAACCATATCGCCTCAGTTTTCTGAGGCGCCATCCTGAGGCCCAGCTCACGTAACTTTTCCACAACACTAGCCACACACTGCTCGGCGAGCCAAAGCACCTGCTTGAAGTGTAATCCTCTAGCCACTATTAATGTATCGTCCGCATAGCAGACGACACTTAGGCCAGAGGGCAGACTGGTGCGAAAAACAGCATCGTATGCGAAATTCCATAATAATGGGCCTCACAATATAACCTGAATGTGATAAATTGAATGAAATGAATTATTTTTAATTTAGAATTGGCATATACCTTGTTTACTGCGGGACCAATAACTGTGTATTCTCTTCGCAATACGTGTCCGACTACACCACAGTATGTGATCCCTTAAAAAACGATAGATTATTATATTCGTGATAGTACAGAGGGTCAAGTGGCAAAAGAGCAGACAGTTCCGTAAGCCTGCAACTTAACACTTACAAGACGTACGTAGAAATCAACATTTTAGTTAACGTTTGTTACATACCCCAAGCAGGACTGATCCTGCTTGAGAATAGGGGATATTTTCTTCCAAGGCTCATTAAAAAAAATGATTGTTTTGGAAAGCCTTAGGAAAGAATATCGAGCAGTGGACATCTTTTGACCGAAATGACGATGCTGATACCCCAGAACAGACGAATGCAGAACACTCTCGTTTTTAAAATCGGTTAAAATCGAACTTTAACATGTCTTTTATTGATATTCATCATCATCAACAGTCCACTGTTAGACATAGGCCTCTCCTTAGCAAGGAAGTATTGACCCACTATACCACACTGGCCAGACAAGTTGCCATACAGGGCCAATTGCAGTGTTTTCTTTCAAATTTATCTTCTTTTACTCATCTAATCGTATTACTAACCAACTAACATGAAAAATAATCACCAACCAGAAGTCACTCCAATAGATACACTAAGTATATTTTCATCGACAAGAATTTCACTCAACTCGAAGGCACAGAGAATAGCGTTTTGTGCCTCCATCTCGTGTTTGAGCCCTCTGAGGCCAAACACAATTAAAAACATCATGTCTTTATCAAACATGGATACTTTGTTCACATAGCCATCTGCCTTCGATGTCACACTAAAAAAAAGTCCTGTTACTCAGATTGGAAGCAAATTACATATGTATACGTACCCAAATTAAATGCCTATTTAAAATCTAAAAAGTTAGTAGCTAATAAACATTATAGCTTAACCTCTTTGTGGTTCATCTTTTGAAAAGTCTTTATTCCATGACCCTTTTTTTTTATTTTGTGTAGAAATCGTCACGAATACCATCAAAAGGTGGTTATGTCGGACTCGAACCGACCAAAAATCGCACGCCGTCCCAGGTCCCAGTAACCGAGGAACCAGGTGCACTCTAGTAAGGAAATCCTTAGAACCCCGACTTACCTCGGGCCACCTACGGCTTGTAGATGACCCCCTCCCTCGTGTGGAAACCTCAATATTCCCTACTACTCTACTCTACTCTACTACTACTTGCCCCCAAAAGGATGAGCGCGGTCCATAGCGCTCGCATCGCCGCCCCGTTTATTTCATGACCCTATCGCATAAATTAAAAGAGAAAAAAAGAAAAGAAAATGTCTATGCAAGGGGCTAAAATATCATTTATATGCTAAAGTTATATTTACTTAAGGCATATTTGTATTTTTGTGAGCATATTTATATTTACAAAAAAGAATACAGACGAATTGAAAAGCTCCTGCTACCCAGTGTCTCACAATTTACCTCAAAACTTAAACATACCAATCTAAAGCTCAACAAAAAACTAACCTCAAAACACATTTGTAAGTTTCATCTACGACTTTAAGAAGCACGTCTGTAGTCATAGTCCTAGTTATTATGTTAAGGAATACGACTACAACATGTCGAACTTCTGTCAGAAAGTCCATGGGCTCATCATTGTCTACTGCGAGGAGTACTGGAGTGGGCATAAAGCGACGGAGACTCGGCCACCAGTCGTTGCGCAGTGCCGCCAATAATGCTGGCCGAACTGAATATTAATATATATATATTTTAAACAATATTGCCGAATTCGTGATTTGAAAACGCACATTGAGCGAACATCATTTCACAACGTGTTGCAGTCGCTGAAAAATATCCATCTCCCGTGTGACATGATCATTATGAATACGACTACGCTCACAGCACGATGTTATTTGACTCTGAAATGGTGTACCTTAACACTTAACAGTGTGTTACCGAATGACTTCTAAATCCATCAACATATTTTGATGAAACTTTTATAAGTATTTGGGTCGCTGGTTGGCTTGGATGCATAAACGAATCCATAGAGCAGAAAATAAAGTTTATTTCGCAGTTTTGTGAACAAAACTATAAGACGATTGTAGGGCGGTATAAAAGTAGTTATTGGTTCTTACGTTTCAACACTCATGTCTTCGCGGGATGCGAATATAATAGTCAGTTTCATATTTCGTTAAATACACTATAGTCTTGCCTATTAGATGTCGGCTAAAACTTAAGTGTAATACACCTCTAAATAAAAAAATATGAAAGTAAATTTTGGAATTGAAGTATGCAACTCTTACGGGAAAACTCTCGATACTGTAATTCACTTTGCGTGGTGGATGTCCACCCTTTTCCATGTTGCGAAGATTTGGGTTCTGCAAAAAGGTAGTTATTTTCAACGTTCAGTATAGTAAATGTATAGATACATATGTGATGTATATTAGCGAAGGGAGTATATTCTATCTATTCATTTATTTTCTACTAGCTGCACCCACGACTTCGTCCGCGTGATTTTTTTTTATAATTCCAAAATTCTAAAATGTAAGCAGCCTAAGTTTTTCTCTATAACATCAGCTATCTGTCAGTGAAATTCCCGTCGAAATCGATCCAGCCGTTCCAGAGATTAGCCGGAACAAACAGACAGGACAGATAAAAATTATACTTTTTTTATCAGTATGTATGTTTATATGCATGTAGTAAAAAGCGGTTATTTGAAAATTACAAACAGACACCCAAATTTTATTTATATGTACAGATGACAGTCGATAAGTACAAATTACTGGTGACCTAACAACATTTAATATTTTGCTACTTATATTATTCATGATTCATTCATGATGAAAAGTAAGTTATGTATTAATAGCAATTTTCCTTTGAGGCGGCGAGTCTCTTGGACGGAACTTAACCACGGGACTTGCAAGCGAGGCCCTTGCGGCTCTTTACTAATGGCGCAAGGAGGCACAGGAGTTGGGTTGGAGTACTGAGTCCGACACAAATATCTTTCCGTGGTATCCGTGGGGATTGCCGTACAGAAAAAAAAAGGATTAATAGTAGTAGATAGGTTTAATTTTTCAAAACATTGATTTCCTACTTGTCTCTAAAAAAAATAATCATAGATTTGAAGCATTCATGAATTACAATCAGTACATACAGTACACGATTATAAGATAGTAGTATACAGTGAGCCAAGAATTCGTTAACATTTGAACCTAACATCCAGCACAAATATATTATGGGAGTTTTGGGATCGATACTACTGGAATTTACTGGCTACAATTGTAACACATGGTTTCAACAAGATGGAGCCACTTGTCATACATCCAATGAGTCCTTGCCGGTGATCGAAGACATTTCCGGAAAAGCTGATTTCCAGACGAGGCTACATTTAATGGCCACCCAGTAGTCCAGATCAACCCCAGCAGACTTCTTTTTAAGGAGTTATTTGAAAAATCGTGTATATGTCAATTAAAAGAAAAAACAGCAAAGTGGTCATCTCATGGTCCCTTTGCCGACGAGTATTCGAACATTTCGTGCAAACGACGAAACGGTGGTCATTAAGATGATGTAATTTTTTTTTTATAAATAATCAATTTTTATAATATATCAAATGATTTTTTATACGATTTTTTAAATGTTAACTAACTAATGACCCAGCCTATATAAACCGAAAATATGCTAAGTTATCTTTTAAATCCATTCAATGTTTACGTGACGAGCGGCCTTAATTCAGTTTAAAAGATTAACAGAGACAAAAATGAACGAAGTTACAGTTTACAAATTTAAATCGTTAGGTTTTAGTTCCTGCACTATCTGGATCTTATACGAGTATGGATGCAGTTTCAAATGTAGTTTCAAAATACGACGTAATAATGTGCGGGATAACTCTAATTCAGCCGAAAGTTTGAGCGTCAGTAAATCTGGATTACGCCGAACAGAAGCGGCAAGTTGCTGCACATTTTCCTTCTGGTCCGACAAGTCCGTGCACTTCCAGTTTGCTTCACATTTAGCTTAGACTCCGTCTTTTCGAACTTCTTCAACCACTTTTTTTATTAAAGAAGCACTCGGGCTCAGACGGATTTAAGTCGTGTAAATCATATTCAACGCGAAATAAGAATCTCACAGTAATAAAGGAATTGTTGTTTAAATAAAATTGTTTTACTAGTACACAATAAGCGTGCTGCGACCCAGTGAAGCGATTTATTGCGACAAAATTTCCGTGAAACGAGCTAGTAGTGAGATCCTTTACCGCACCTCGCGCTGCATTTGTTTGCACACGTGTGCAAATGTTAACCAATTCTTAGGCCAACCTGTATATAAATATCCATTCGCAGTCTTATAAAAAATATGTCTATAATCTTAATGGAATTTAATCGAACAAAAAAACTACTTTTCTATACATTTACCTTTGATTTCATTTATGGTAAACTTCTCTACTCTTTTCCAAGAAGCACCGACTCCCAAGACCTAAGAATCAAGGTGCTTAATTTTTTAAAAGAATAAAGTCAGAATAAATAACATTTAATAAGTATGTCTATCAATACGTTTACAATACAATACATATATGAACAGTTCTTTTTTACATAAAACGCAGGCTAATTGTTTTTAGTAGTTTTCACATTTGGAACCAGTTTTTAGGGCAGATATTAAAATGTCAAAAAGATTAGGTACTGGCTTGCAGCAAACTAAAGCAGAGAAACATAAATCAGGATTCAAAAAGGAGTGTACAACCCACCTTGGTATGCCTTCCATCTCCACAGGGTTGTGTACAATATTCAGACTCGTTGCAATACATCCAGGCACTGGCTGTCGTCAATACATCTCCTGGAGTAGTCATGTATTGCGCCATCTTCACATCCCACACCGGTTGACCCACGATCACGTAATTTGACTGCGTTTGGTTCTCGCCGCCGATTATTGCGAAATGGGAGCGACCGGCTGAGATCGCCACTTTCACTGTTTGAAGAGTTTAAGTAAATTGACTTTTTGGTTGGTCTGTTTTACTATTGGTTGGTGACCTTGAGTTGCACCCAGAACAATTGAGTACAATCATTTGTTCTATGACTAGATGTAATTTATCTACAACACGTATTCATTCGCCTAATTACTTTATACTCATAATATAGAAGGGTCTAACTTTTTCATTAGATAAGTATATTTATCAGCTGACTGGTTATCATAGTGTGGGTTCTGCCTAATTTAGGATCAGACAACTGTTAGTAAAGTGAAGTTCTTATATAAATATAGGGCCCATATAAACACAATCATTCAATACACTCTGTCAGAACCAACAAGTTAACGAGAAATTGCGGTCTTAACAGTGACCTCGCCGGGGTGAATCACAAACCACACGTTGTTCCATCTGAAGTTTCAAAGGCTCGAATAACCTAAAGAGTGAGAGCCCGCGACGCCGCCCAGACCTTCGTTATATTATAAAAGCTGAAAATTCTTCTATATATGTCTCCTATACAGGTATAAGCAAACCCAGCCTATACAACCTGGGTCGCGGTGGCTTTGGCAGGTAACAGGTAGTAAAGGTGAGTAAAATTGTGTTTCAAATTTGTGATAGTATAAAACTTAGTTTTTACATATTTTAGTTTACAATCATATTAGAAACAGCCTCGTCTATTGACGGACACTTAGGACGGTAACAACCCCTTTCCAGACACCCTCACAGTCTAATTATTTATAAATCTACTTTCGTCATAGTATAAAATCTGACTTTTATATATGTTATTCAGAAAACTATACGAATAATGTTTCCACAATCCCCAGTCACTTTCGATGGTTCCCCTATCTTCCCAGACAAATTGAAGTCTACTCCAGGCGCGCGAGCGATGAATATACATGTACGTTGGTGCGAGTGAAAAAGCGCGATCTATACTCTAAATTTATTAAGAAAATTAATTATGTAGATTTATAACGGATTGAAAAAGTAAATTTTAAAAAAATAATGTACCAAAAATTTTCATATCAACAAATTATGAAATCAACAATATAATAATGTGATTCATTACGCTATTAACTTTTGCAAATTATCATTAAATTTTGTATTCAACTAAAATTTGAATTTTATGGAATCAAGTTGTGATTTACGAAAGTTGTAAAAAAATATCTATTTATAATTATAATATCTATAATAATAATATTGCACACACACAGTGTCAACGCGGCAAAGAATCCTTTAAATAAACAATCAATATTTTTTAATTGAAAACTAAATAAAGGAAACATTCTTTTTTTTAAACAATACAGTGTGTGTATTATATTCGATACATAATAATAATGTCGACTGCATATTGTTATTATCATACCTACTTCAGTAAAAAGTACGAGTACTGTCTCACTCTAATTTCAATTCACAGTTTACCGCGTGGCACTCATTTTAGCTTTCAGCTACAATAGCATGAGGTTTGGCCCATCCTTATCTACATTTATCAAATTTTATAAGAAAGTGCTTCAGTTAAAGTTTTAAACACGTGTGAATCACATTCATGTGTGAACATAAAGGGAAGAAATTTGGCAAGTAGATTTATTTTTTTGTAGTACATTTGATAAAATTTACTAAGATTGTTTTAGAGTATTTTTCGTCATATACTTATATATATTATAAAATTGTCTCTATTGAAAGTTACTCAAATGACACTTATCAACTTTTTCTTGGTACTAAAATTGAATTTACTGATTAAATTTATAAATAAGTTGATATTAATATATATATAATTAAAAATAAAACAAAATGTATATTTTATAGATTTTTTATATGTTATATTCATAACTTTAAAAAAACATTGATTACAATTTAATTAGCATTCCTTCAGTTATTTCATTTATCATTTCACTCCTAAATAATGTTAATTTATTTTTTTATACCTCCTATAATACTTATTTCAAAACGAAAGGAACTTCGTTCAGATTGGGTGTCCGACATGTGACACCTCAGATATTTTTATATGACCTTCCGTTGCGTTCTAACTTTAATTGACTTTGCGTACTTATAACATTAATACTTTTTATAAATTTTGCTAAAAGTGCTAGGTCACTTTTAGCTTGCAATCTCTTGAGCTGAAGACCCCATCAGACCGGTGTCCCATCATTTCCTTTAATTGTAACAAATAACTTTTGGTGTTCCCTACTCCATTCTCAACTATATTCTTCTCTAATAACTTACAAAGTGGGCTTAGGCTAGAGAAAGTGTAGTTGACGGGGTGCGCTAGAAAACCTCCACGTGATGCATCCTGGAAATGTTGGCATTACCACCAACGGCTAATATTCTAGCACGAAGAGGAGACCATTCTCTTCGGCCATTCGGTCGAGGCTTGGTCCAACAGAGCGGGCGTGTCTGTCGCATCCTCTGTTGGCTCTTCGCTCTTTGGAGGAAAGGAAAAAATCACCAAGGTGGAACCCTTTCTTGGGTCGGAGTCGAAAAGTAGGACGGGCTCGGTGTGCCACCGACTTACACTGCCACCGAGCAGGCATCAGGAGACGTTATCTCCCTGCCGCCGTCGGCATATCGTAGTCCCGAAAGGAGTGTCGTGGTTAAATCTCGCGACTCCCATCGGCGGTGAGAGTCTTGGCTTAGCCGCCCGGACTGCGAGGAAAAAAACCTCTCTAAAAAATTACTCCGAATCCCGTGTTCTGGTGCGTGACCAGGGGATGCATGGCTGATGGGTAGTTCAGTCGTAAGCGCACTCCCAGCCGAGGTACCTGCGGACCCGCTCTATTGAATCTACGCTTGCCCGGGTATTGGGGGATCTCTGCCCGGGTCGACCTTTAGTTCTCCCCCTCTCGTGGGGAATATGGAATCTTTACAAATAAATATATTTAAACATAAAAAGGAAGGACAGAAGGAGAAGAAGAGTACGAAGAAGGGAGTCGTAAGGGCGGACGACCTTTCGTCCAATATGGAGGACATATTGGCTAAAACGCCTATCTCGGTGGGGCTCCCAGAATCTATTATGGCTACTGGGAGCCGAAGAACATCAGAACGATTACGTTCTAGATCCACTACGCACTCTAATGCGAGGACGGACGTGCTGGACTTTATGGAGACGGAACTGTGTGACAGACGGAACTGTGTGACAGCCGGAAACGCGAGCGCTCTAGGGATGAGGAGAGCGATACATCCCAGGAGATGTTACCTCCTAAGGTAGCAAGCAACCGTAGAGGAAGGTCACGAACCCCGGTCTCAGCCCTGTCAGGCTCCGTCTTCTGTAAGGCGGAAGCCTATAGACGAGTCAGGGCAGACGGTGAAATCTTGGCGGAGGAGGAGATTGCTGATCTCCTGCTGAAAATTAAGGAGCCGATGGTGGGAGATTCAGTTCCCCAAACACCATCGTCCATGCAGGAGAGAGCGAACGCGGCGGTGCCCATTATTCACCAAGTCGAGTTATCTTAAGGGTTCTTTTGTGAGAGCCCTTCAAAACTCCTCTTCCGCTATTGCGGGGGTCGTGGATACCCTCATCGGAGACGTGGCTCCTCTACAGGCAGCCAACGATCGCTTGACGGGACAAGTTGCTGAGCTCAGCGCTCAGTTCGCCCGATTCCGGGCGCATCGTCCGGCAGAAGAGCCGGCCCCGTCCCCGTCTCAGCCTGCTCCGTCTCCCAATCTCTGCGCCATCTCTAATGTCCATCTACACCAAATTAGGGACGCAGCGTGGCATATGATGGACGGGCGTCTTGCCGGCCTGGAGGTGAGGTTGCCTCCAGCCCCTGTTGACCGGCCACCGCTCGCGGCACGTAAACTGAAGGCCACATGGATACCGTCAGAGCTTCCCGTTGTGGACCGTCGCGTGTCCTATGCGGCGGCGGTATCGGTGTCAGCTGCTCCGAGGGCACGACAAGCACCGAAGAGAGCAGCCAGGATGGCTGCGCCGAGGTCAGGGCTCAAAACAGCGGCAAGGGCTGGAGCGGAGTTCTGCTCAAGTTCTGTTCACTCCAACTGCTGTACCTGGCACCTCTACATTTGCTCTTTCCACATCTGCCCCTTCCACTGATGGTTGGCAAATAGTCGGGGGAGCTAAGAAGTCCCGAAAGCGGGGTAAAAAGGCTGTCCGAAAAGCAGCCTCTACCCCGCAGGCGCCGTCGGTTGCGGTGGCTGCCGCGAAGAAACCGTGCAAACCACAGGTGCTTTAAAGCGCGGCTATGGTGGTCACCGTAACACCGGAGGCGGCTAGTGGCGGACTGTCCTATGCGGCCTTATTTAAAAAGACCCGTGATAGTCTCGCCACTGATATCGGGACTGAAGGGGTCAGATTGCGCCTTGCCCAGACGGAAGCTCGAGTCTTCGAGTTCCCCGGGGCTGAAGGCGCAGAGATGGCGGACAGGTTCGCCGAAAAGCTGAGTTGTTGTTTTGACTACAGCGGACTATGTTTCCGCTGCGGTCGACCGGGGCACAAGGCGGCAGAGTGCTCTGCCGCCCCTCACTGCCCGACTTATGCGGCGGGTAACAAGCCCACCAATCATCAGATTAGGCAGGGGGGCTGCAAACCTCCCCGCAATTCTCGGCGAACGTTTGGGGCTAGCCAGTCCACCCAGGCTGCTTCCGATGCGGTTCGCACGTCGACATCATCACCCATGGAGGAGGCTGTAGAGGCGGTCCAGTAATGGACCAAGTCTCTAGCCTCCTAGTCCAGACGAACCTGAACCACTGTGCTGCGCCGCAGGACCTTTTCCTGCAAACCATGGCACAGTGGTCAATCGGTGTTGCCGTAACCGCAGAGCCCTATTACGTTCCTCTCCATCCAAACTGGTTGAGTGACCAGTGGGTTGGGTCATCGGCTCCACAGCGGTTCATTCCCCGCCCTTGTCGCTAAGAGACAAGAACACTGGATATGTTGCAGCCGAGTGGGGAGATCACCATATATGGTGTCTACTTCTCCCCCAACAAGAGTGTGAGCGACTTTGAGGTGTTCCTTAACAACTTGGAAAGCTCGAAGTGGCGGCTAACGTCTGGACACGTCCTAGTGCTGGGGGACGTCAACGCAAAATCCATTGCATGGGGTTCCCCCCCAACGGACGCAAAGGACGAGGCCGTAGAGGAGTGGGCGGCCTCGGTGGGCCTCTGTTTATTAAACAGAGGCTCCACCAACACGTGCGTACGACAGCAGGGGGGTCGATAGTGGACCTTTCGTTCGCTACTTCCCCCGACTATTTGAAGAGGTTGAGACGCTCTCGGATCACCTCTACATCCGATTTGAGCTCTCCCGGACCGGAAATAATTGTAATAAATCTGCTTACGTAATACTTGAACGGCACCAAATTACTAAGGTCTTTAAAATAGTTTTTAATTTTATTTTTTTATTTTTTTTAAATTTTAGTTTAATTATTTTTGTCAATTGAATAACCTAAATACTCAACTAGATCCTCAAAAAAATCACATTTATCCAAGCAAAAAGTCAACCTAGCCTCTTGTAATTGCTGTGTTGACTAGTGCTATTTGATATGATTCAGTTATCAAAAATACTTATAATGCCATCAACCCTTGACTGTAAAAAATTCATAGTGCGGTGAAAAGTAGGTGCCCTGACTACCAAAAACCAACAAAGTATAATTAAACAACCCGCGATGAGAGTTTGTACTCGTACATGTTACCTTTTGCAAAAGTTCATCTAGTATCTACTAACAGTCTACAAATGATATATAAATCGATTTTACTAAATTCTTTGTTCCTAGGCCGTCGGCAGCGGATATTTTTCCACCATCGGCACTTCCACGGCAGAATAGGTGACGCGTAATCGAAATTTTGAACCGGTTTTAAGTCACCTATAGATACTGGTCTATTTATTTCCTTAACTAAATAATTTCATATTTATTGAACTTTCACGAGGTTTTCATTCATCCAAAAAATTTGTAAGAAAAATGTATAGGTGATAATTGAAAGTTAAATATAGAAATAAAATCACGCAACAATATTGATAAACCACCGCTGTTTATGATGTAAACATTCAAAGTATAAGTACAAATAACAACAATCTAACGGTATCTACACACATTATTTCGACGGTGTCTACGCACAATCCCATGTATGGTGGTTTTCTGATTTGCATGTTATGCTTTCGCTATTTACAGACTATCAGCAGTTCAGTAATAGCAAATATGCCAAATAAAGTGCTTTAGAAGAAAGGAGTGCCGATAAAAAGGACGATTGTGTAACTTACTTGACTAAAGGTTTAAATTAGCGGCAGCTTTTAAGAAACATAAGAATCAATTATTAGGATGCAGAGAAACTGCTCATAGTTAACCGGATGATCGTGAGGTTGAACTCGGTGATTTGCCAGCGTCACGGAACTGGCCTAACGCAACACACGAAAGTAAAATAGGTTCATCCCAATACCTGGAGAGCATTTCAACTTCAGAACAATCACTAGGATACAATCTTAAGGATTTTTTCAAAAGATGAGGAGTACGATGAGGCCGTAGAAGGGGCCGGTGATCGTACAGCGCGAGTAATAGTAAGTAATCTTTGAAATAGTATACAAGTCTTATTTATATTACGTATTTCTAGATTCTATATGACATGTTTATGTCGGTACCTTGTTGATAGTAAACCATTATAAATAGAGAGTATGTATGGGTTGCTTTATTTAGCAACACATACATACAGTCGTCCCGTATTTTCCACTTTGTTGCTATGGTCACCTTCCAGCTTCATCATCAGATTAGGTTTACGCCATCGTGATACAAACGCGGGCAAATTTCAGCTTTAACAGATGATTGACGGTATCTGTTTCTTTCTTTTTTTGTACTTATTCTTTATTTTTTATAATTTAGCATTATTATATAGAGCTTTTTCTTGTAACTACATACATATTATACATAGAAAACATTCAAACTCCGAAACAAATATTGGCAGATCACACAAACATTTGGTCTGACCCACCCTAGCGGATCCGTATAAACTCGGTGTAAATTTGGCGTACACTTACTGTGGTGTATACCTAGGAGAATAAGGTAGGTATACTTGGTGCTTATTAAAAACACACTGAGTATAGAAAAAAATACACTCAATATAATCGGTGTCAATTCGAATCATATAGCACGCGTTTACACCAAGTATACACTGAAATATTTTTTAAAATCTTGATCATGAAAAAAATTTTAAGGCATTCAAATCGGTAATCTTTATATTGGCGCCATCTATACTTTTGTTTTGACTACACATAATGTTAAGTCATGTCTCTATGACAATTAGTGACTGTAATTTGACAGCAACAGGAAGAAAGATAAAGTTGTCGTTTATATTAATAATTAAAGAAGTAATATTGACAAAGTTTTAATGAATGGTAATTAGCGTAAGTACAATTGATATTGCCAAGTTGAATGTTTTTTTCCCAATAATGCGATAATAGTGTTCAATTTCTACGGACTATTATAATTAAACAATGATATAAGTTATTTACATAATAATTTAAGGTTATCTTGTAGATAAATATTAATTTACTAAAATTCTCTTAAATAGCTTGTTGTATAAATTAAACATTTTTTTTCATTCAACACTCAGAAAAATTTCAAACTCTGGACTTTAAAAAAAAATTCGGTGTATACGTGGCGTATACTTCAGGTGAATTCGCCACATATACACTACGTATACTTGGTGTATACTGAGTATAAACCGATCCGCTAGGGCAGGTATCGAAACCTCAGCACAGCAGTCACATTCGCTACCGCTGCCCCACAGAGACTGTCAAAATTAAATTACAAGATACCACCCGAACAAATATAGTTACAAACATTGTAAGTTAAATAAAAGTTTCAACTGCAAACAAACGTAATTTTTAACAGTTTTTTGTTTCAACTTAATACCACAAACTTAATAACTAAAACAATCCAAGGACCCTTTGATAGAATTCGCTACAGGCTTCGCGCTGGTTTAATCCCGCACTGCATGAGTTTCTTCGTTTTACTATTTTGTAATTTACAAATTATTAACGAAAAAATGTACTTCTTCTCAGGATGTGGTTCGAAATCACACACAATCACTACTGTTAGCAAAAGACAGCAGCACCACTAAGAATAGTTTCTTACTAAATACACTCTTGATTAATATTTATGTTTATAAGATTTTCTGGTTTTATTATCATAAAATTATAACAATTAAAGTCAAGACCTAAATTCAAGGTTCATAAGATGTCCGATATCTGGACAAATTTTTGGGTGTCGATTCTCCAAAAAGTTCATAATCGTTTCTACGGTACCGCCTGAATGTTACAACTAAGTACCACGAGAGAGGCTGCTAACATCTAAGATAATCTGCTAACTTTGAAAAAAATCTTACCCTTTAGAATAACATCAATATCGGTGCGAAATAATCCATAATTCTTTTGTATAATTAAACCACAATCAATAGCATTGTGAACGATTTCTTGCATTGTTAACTTGGGAGTTCTTTTCCACATAATTAAAAAGGCATCGCCGGAAAACTTCAATACGTCTCCATTGTGAGTCAGTATTTCCTGAACCATGGCTCCTATATAAGAGTTCAGGACTTGAGTCAATTTTGAAGGGCCATCTCGGCCTGAAGAAGTTGTGTACCTTTCACATAGGTTGGTAAAACCTGCAAATGACACTACATTTAGACTATAGAGGACACCATTTTGGTATTGTGTAGATAATTTCAGCAAATCTAATTACAGTTCACATACTTAAACATTCATTTACAAGATAATGGATTTTTGGAGAAATTAGTTAATCATTGTGATTATCTACTCTGTTACTCATCACTTTTATGAACACAAAATGAGTTTTTTAATAGTTCTATCCATATAACACGAAACTCAATCGTCCACCAGTTGCATACCAATATAGATGCAATACAGAACATGCAACGTTCGAGGTTCATATTACATTTACGTGCCAATTACCCAAATCAGGTATTTCAATTAATTTTCAATTAATGGTTTCTAACCAATTTAAGAGAATGTTGAGGATTTGTAAAATTAATCGTTTCTGAGCAATAAGTATGAATAAATTTTGAATAGAATTGTCCGTTTGGTGACGAATTAAGAATAAAAAGTGTCACCACTCCTGTTCATTCCATGGGTGCCTTAAAAAGCGACAAGAGAGCTAACTGCTCAGGAAAATATCACTACAAAGAGAAGGAAAACATGAAACAAACCCTATACCAATAAGTCTGGCCAGCGAGATATAGTAAGCCAAAGCCTTCTTTCTAGGGAAAGGACAATATCCAGTCTACACTGTTAAAGACTAATGATGAAATCTTAAATTTATATATATATGCTTAGTGTGTAACATATACTAAAAAAATATGATCATCATCATTTCATTTTCTATTTACAAATTCGAATCTGACCTTTTTTGTAATCTTTCGCAATTGTAGGGCCAATATATTATTATTGTTTCCAGTTTATGTTAAAAAAGTTAGCCTAGCTATTTCTTGACAAAGAACTTTGTTGGTATATAACAACATTAAAACCGAAACCTTATTTGTCATGCGGTAAAAGTGGTTGAGACAACCACCCTCTATTTTTTAACTATTTTAACTTCGCATATCTCACACACGGCCGTCTGATTTCAAACTAAGCAGAGCCTGTATTATAGTAACCAGGCTGCTGATAAACATATTTATATGTCTATATATATATATAAATTACACCCAAATACAGAACAAATCATCGTGCTCATCATTTGCCGTGTGGGAATCGAACCCAGCTTAGCAGTCACGGTCACTAATCAGTAGAACAATAGGCCCGTTTTCATATTCATACACTAATAAAACACGATAAATCTGTAAAAGTATTTTAAATAAATATAGAACAATGAACGAAAAGTGTAGTAAATAGAAATCCCTTAACTAAGTTAATATAAAATTACTGATTAATACATAGTAAACCCACCAGTTACATCAATAAACATGAGAGCGGTCTCATAAGTCCGTATAGAGTAGTCCTGATACTTATAAATAATCTCGTCGGGTACCATGGACGCTATGACGCTAATACAGGTAGTCTCTTGTGCAGAACTGTGAACCACCTTGTCGTTGATCCTAGGTAAAACAGCTTCACTTCATCATTTATAAACTACCATTATCTCTGAATTGTTTTTGTCTTCTGTTGTCAAGTGTCTGGCCAAAAGCCGCTCGAGTATAACTAAGTTTGTAACAAAATAACGTTAGTAATAATCATCATCTCTGAATTCCTATGAAAATAGCTATTTTTTTTAAAGTTGCTTTAGTTTTCTTTTCCCTAGTACCTACCTACCTTAGGTGTGTTGACGGATTAAGAATACAGAATATCACCATCCTTATTCATCTTATGTGAGTTGCGCTTTGAGAATCGTACTTTTTTTTCATACTATGTACATTCTCCGCCGACATTTAATCTCGATCCAATATTAGGGTATACTATAATAGTTAAACGAGCACATGGATCTCCCGATGACGACTACAGCCGCTCATCATCATCATCATCACATGCAACTCGACATACACGAGTGTGTTATTCCTATTTGAGTGCCAAGAATTAGGGCGGGAGAAATAGAATGAACCCTCGGTGACAACTTCGTTTGTTTTTTTTGGTGAGGCCTTGGTATGTCAGTTGCTCACTGACATACCACAGTCTAACCAAAAAACCAGTGGCTCTTCAATTTAACTATTTCCTACTTTTTATAATTACATATAAGTATTATATCCATAATTAAGCAAAACATACAACTCCCGTTTTTCTGATTCTTGTTTTCTGTAACGAGCTCTGGGTGACAATATTTCAACTGGTGATTCCAACTTATCAGAATGTCCACAGTGAACCCTTTTCATAGCCATAAGATATTCATCATAATCAGTTTCGCTGCTCCAGCTTTGAAACGCCTTACGCGCGCAAAAGAGAGGTTTGTCAGGCATGGTAGCTATTAGAGACGGCGAAAGGCGTGTTGACCCTGAACGATCAAGACATTATAACAGTTACATAATATAATAACATAGTAATCTGAACATAAACCCGATTATATTTTTTTGTTAATGAAATTTCAATATGTATTTGTAAATAAATATTCCATACCACCGCCATCCTTATCTGCTTCATTTTTCATTGTTTGCTCACTCATGTTATTCCCAAGCAAGATTTCTGTTTAAAGAATATTAAAATTTAAAATTATACACGTATTACTCAAGCTTTTATAATTTTTTGACAGTTTCAAGAAATTCCCATTCCAATCTTTAGAAGAACCCATGAACAAAGAGTTTGTAACTAATTATATAGATACTCAAATTTTGGAAATATGTTTACCAACGGAACTTAGTTTATTGCGTTTTTAAATACTTCGAAGTTCGGAGCCGACGAAGTGAACATGAAAATCTCGAACGGAAAGGTGACCTATATGAACAACTTCACCTGTCCTAAACTAGGTCACTCTGTTATCTATGGTATACAGTACATATTTGATACCTTTGTATCTTTTTATATTATAGAGCGGGCAAACGGTCGGATGGGTTACCTGACGCAAAGTGACAGCGCACCGCAACTCATGAACACCTGATGAGACAGTATCATACTCCCTTAAAACGTTGCTAGATCATTAATTGCGGGGCCCTATCAATCACTTTAAAGCCCTCGCCAGGCTTACGTGCTAGTGACAGACCGCATCCTTACTAGCTTGTAACTACCTACATAAAATTATCAAATAACATTGGGTTGCCACGTCTAGCCAAGCTAGAGCAATGGCCAAATAACTGATAATGTAAAACCTAAGGTTAAATCTTCAGTTGTTAGATTATCCAATTCGTGTTCATGTAATTTTTTGAAAATATAAGATTTTCATTGCAATTATTGACAAAATTTTGTAATTAATCTATTTAATTTTCCACTGCATTTATAATTTTGGGGCTCACACAGGTGTAGAAAATTTAAGTGTGACAATCAAGAAAAAACCTGTTAGAAACATTAGTGTAACCACAAATCCGCTACTCATCATGCTAAAGTATTGCTACAGAATGACTGGCCACAGTAATGTTATCCCAGTAGGTAATTATTTCGGGAAATAATTAAAACTATTTAATAATGCACCCAACAGTTACAGAATCTTGTAACTAATAATGAATATTTGATAAACGACTATTTTCGACATTTTACTTTGGTAAAGCACACCGTAAACCACCTCCAAACCTTTATAATAGGCCAGGGCCTGAGATTCTCAACCCGGCCCCTACAAAGTGCCTCTTAATGCTTTTACAAGAGATCCATTAAAAAGTAAGTTAGTACGTATGTTTGTGTCAAACTGCATAATAGATTCATAGAAATCGCGTAACCAAATTCCATGAAAACGAGCCACCCTGACCAACACTTCGGTACATTGTTAAGTAATGTTTTTACTTTATGCAGATGCTATTATTCCACAGGCATCCATTTCGAACATGTATTAGCAGCTGACTTAACGGCAACCTAAACAGGTAATTAGGCGTTAAATACAAAAAAAGCACAAAGTGAATCAGTAACCTTTATTAGAATACTGTGATATCAAGTACATGTCAATAGTCTGAACACATTTAACTATTCGCTCCACTGGGTAGTCGCCGGTTTGAAGCTGCTGTAAATCTAGATAGGAAGCAAACACACAAACAATCGCAAGTAACACTAATAATCTTGGCAAATTTTACACCCAAAACACTGAAAATTCAAAAATACGGTTAGTGTCATACCTATAACCATACTGCTTAAAATGTAGAAATGTGAACTGCAATGTTTATACAGAACGAAGATTTAATATTTATTTCTAATAGTTAATTATATGTACACTGACTGGACGAACTAATTAAAAATGCTATTTCATTCGATTTGATTCTAATAAAAGTAGATACAACCAACTCCTGAGCGCTGCCTGAGGTCTATGTACTATAACTGCATTTATGTTGTAAATTATTAAAACAAAATTTGTCCTGTTTCTAAATCACTGGATATATTTCGTTCTAATTTGCAAGTTTTCTGAGAATAACAATCCCTATTTGTCTTAGGATTTTATGGCAAGCTCTGGAATCCAAACTATATTAATCGTTTTATTCAATAGGTTAGAAATAGAAACTAGATTTTTGGTCGAAACTGGCCGAAATCGAAACTTTCGGTCGGCCACTACTATAAGTTGTTATAATATTATAAACATTGGTTAATTGCATTTGAATTTAAGCTAACAAAAATTAAGTACTTTACATTTCGTGAATTGTACGTCCTAAATGTTACTCTCGAACATCATGCATCACTGATATACAACCTTTTACATACAAATAAAAGGTTAAAATATACATTTTATCAAAATCACACCAATCAATGGTCTACGGCCTTTTCTAGGTGGATTTCTATATGAAATTATAAACCAAAAAAATTTAAATTTACATACTTACCCGATACAAATGTAAAAAAAAGCTATAATTTCGTGATTAAAGTCCCTTATGGTCCAAGAGCCCGTGAGTGCCAGACCTTCGTCATTTTATAAAAGCTGAACGTTCTTCTATGTGTGTCCCTAGTACAGGTAAGAATGATCCCCAAACATGAAGCTGAGGCAGCGGTGGCTTTGGCAGATAACAGGCAACAAAGGTATGTAAAATTCCATCTCAAATTCGTCATAATATAAAACTTGATTTTTTTATATTTGATTCATAATAATATCAAAACTCGCGTTGCTCATTGCCAGACAGTTAGTATGGTTCCAACCCTCTGCCGGACACCCCTAAACTATTATAATTTATAATTATACTTACGTTATATTATAAAACCTAAGTTTCATATATAATTTTTTGGGAGCCTATTAAACTATGTTTACATAGTAGCCGGACAGTTTCGAAGGTTCTGTCATCTTGCCAGACGCATTCAAAGTGAGCAGTAATCGGGAGAGCAAGGAGCGAATACAGTAACTAAACGTTATATTATAAAACCTAAGTTTCATATATAATTTTTTGGGAGCCTATTAAACCATGTTTACATAGTAGCCGGACAGTTTCGAAGGTTCTATCATCTTGCCAGACGCATTCAAAGGCGGTCCGAATTGTACTCGCAGCACTTACGACGTTTAAACTGCTAACGTGTGGACCGATTTAGTGAGCGCGCGATAACGATGAAAATGATGAAAATATTTAGATTCAATTAAAATAAATTAATTTCTCTGTAAATTTCTTATCTTAAAAAAATGTGTCCTTTGGTATAATAAACACTAATATTTGATTTACTTTGTTTCATTGGCTTTATAATTTTAATAGCATTGACAATAATAAACTTCTTAAAAATGAAAAATAATATCAATTAAATTATTAGATTTTCGATATGATTGACATTGTATGAGAAACATTTTACTCAGTATTATTTTAAATATTTATTATTGAAATTGTAAAAATTAATTAATGAAATTTCTGGATTAAGAAAAAAATAAACTGCAAAATTTGAAATTAATAACAATGGGTGCGCAGTGAAATCCCGCAATAGACTAAGCGCTCTGTTTCATTCGCACTAGTTACTGTATACGCTCCTTGCTCTCCTGATTACTGCTCACTTTGAATGCGTCTGGCAAGATGAGAGAACCTTCGAAACTGTCCGGCTACTATATAAACATAGTTTAATAGGCTCCAAAAAAATTATATATAAAATTTAGGTTTTATAATATAACGCTTAGTTACTGTATTCGCTCCTTGCTCTCCCGATTACTGCTCACTTTGAATGCGTCTGGCAAGATGATAGAACCTTCGAAACTGTCCGGCTACTATGTAAACATAGTTTAATAGGCTCCCAAAAAATTATATATGAAACTTAGGTTTTATAATATAACGTTTAGTTACTGTATTCGCTCCTTGCTCTCCCGATTATTGCTTACTTTGAATGCGTCTGGCAAGATGATAGAACCTTCGAAACTGTCCGGCTACTATATAAACATAGTTTAATAGGCTCCCAAAAAATTATATATTAAATTTAGGTTTCATAATATAACGTAAGTATAATTATAAATTATAATAGTTTAGGGGTGTCCGGCAGAGGGTTGGAACCATACTGTCTGGCAATGAGCAACGCGAGTTTTGATATTATTATGAATCAAATATAAAAAAATCAAGTTTTATATTAGGACGAATTTGAGATGGAATTTTACGTACCTTTGTTGCCTGTTATCTGCCAAAGCCACCGCTGCCTCAGCTTCATGTTTGGGGATCATTCTTACCTGTACTAGGGACACACATAGAAGAACTTTCAGCTTTTATAAAATGACGAAGGTCTGGCACTCACGGGCTCTTGCTCTATTAATTGTGAGAGAACTGCAGTTATTTCTGTGATTGCCAAACACGTACACACGCACGTCCACGCACGCACGCACACGCACATGTACGCACGCGCGCACACACACGCACATGCACGCACGCACGCACACACACACACACACACATGTACGCACGCATGCACACGCACATGCACGCACACACGCTCACGCACATGCACGCACACACGCTCACGCACATGCACGCACACACGCTCACGCACATGCACGCACACACGCTCACGCACATGCACGCACACGCATACACATACTCGCACTAAACTCATCACTTATTACTGTTGGCAATACAACAATGTACACTGCTGCACTCACTATACTACTATACTATATATTCTCATATCCAGAACCTGAAGTGGCTGGTAATCTGTAATACAGGGCATCTTAGTTCAGATGCCAGTCTCTCACACAAATTGTCTAAATCAGCTGTTTGCTGTATAAATTGTATTATAAAAATTGTATATTGTTTGTGAGAAACAATAAATTATTATTATTACTATTTGGTAGACAAACGATACAAGCCCATGTCAACAAATACAAAATTAACCTTGGAGATTATTTATTACTACCTAACTAAACTACTCAAAACAACTTAGGGCCCACCTGCATTTTTGGTAATAAAAATTAATTAATTAAAAATGCGTACAACTTATGTTATTTTTTACTTAAAAAAATGAATTACATGTTCTATAAGAACTAAATGTGTCCAAGTTATTACGGTTACCACAAAAAAAATGTGCAAATCACAATTTTCATAAATTCACTCACATTCACTAAACTTTAAACCATCATTTTCCCGACACGCACTTCAATTTAATGTGATGATAAGGTGCCGGATGTTGATTAATTCTAGTGTTTAGTAACGTGTAGGACCTCCTCTGCTCCTTACACATTCCCTGAGCCGGTTAGGGACGCTCTCTATCAGGTGAGCCACGTTTTCATCAGGAATCTGTTCCCAACAATGTTTTAATGCATTCGCCAATTCCTGTCGACTGTGGATAGCGGTATAAGTTTCTTTAAGGCTTCGTTTGAGTTGATCCCATAAATGTTCAATCGGGTTTAGGTCGGGACTCATTGCAGGCCAAGGCAAAACATTAATATTCGCATCCGAAAGAGCACTTTGAGTCAGACGGGCAGTGTGAGGACGTGCATTATCTTGCATCAAGATGAAATTCTGACCAACTCGCTGTGAATATGGGATGACATGAGGTTGGATGACCTGTTGGACATAGCTGGCGGCGTTTACGTTGCCCTCATCCAAGAATACCAGCTCAGTTTTACCCAGTAGACTGATTCCACCCCACACCATAATACTGGGTCCACCAAAACGGTCAGTTTCTCGAATACAAGGATCCTCAAAACGTTCCCCTGGTTTTCTCCAGACACGTACCCGTCTGTCATCACTGAAAAATTTAACTTTAGACTCATCTGTAAAGAGCACTGTTCTCCAATTGTCCATGGTCCATTCGAGATGTTCACGTGCAAACCTTAAACGCGCTGCACGATGTGCCCTGGTTAATTTTATTCGCACAGCGCGCATTCTGGATCTTTGTTGGTCTTCATGAAGTCTGTTCCGTATGGTTTGATCGCTTACACGGGTACCAGTAGCATCACGTAAGCGATTTTGTAAGGTACGCGCTGTCACAGTGCGCTCTCGACGTGCAGTAAGTCGAACGTACCGATCTTCCTGGGAAGTGGTGGCCCGATTTCTACCACCACCTCGTCTCCTGGCAACACTACCTGTCTCCTGATAACGTTCCCAAACATTTCGGATCGCATGCCTAGACACACCGAGGCGTGAAGCTACCGATCTCTGTGAATTGCCCTCTTGAAGCAAAACTACAGCTCTGGAAGCTGTTTCCGGGTCCATATGACGTCGAAATCCGGGCATTGTTATTTTAAACAAAGCAATAACACCGAAGCAAATGATAAACAACGATACAATATCAACTTGTGTTTGTTATGAGATGCAGAACACAAGTGATTAGAAAAGTTCGTAAACGCTGAGTTGACCCATTTTTTAGTTTTTTCCGTCTACCCACTTAGTAACCACCCTAAACGTGACATTCCAAACGTGTGACCATGTGTAAACATATGCACTTGGAGTCTACACACTTCAATTTACAAATCAGCAGGCAATAAAAATATTACGGTCGAAGTTCCGAAAAAAATCAAGTGGGCCCTAAGTTGTTTTGAGTAGTTTATATTACTTTAATAGTAGGTAGTTAGTATTAAAAAACGACGGTCCCTTGGATGACTCACTTGGTACTTTGTCTACTTTGTGTCCAAACCTTACCAATTATACATATACTCACACTCGCCCAGATTTCGGTAGTCATCACTGGCTGAACCTGAAGCATGTTGCAATGGGTTTGATGACCTAAAACTATTGATTTAAGAATATTGCTTACAGGTAACTCCACAATTCTTGAAAGCATTTATAAAGTAGAATTGACAGTAATTGGTAACCTAGAAGCACCACTCATGACTAGTTCATTACCCAAACTATCTTTTACTGTGGATATTGACATGTTGATCTGTTGTTTACATTCTTCTTTTTAAAATATAACTCCTACAATAGTAATAAATTCTGGGTCTTTACATATATTCATGAAACAAACACAAAAAGCACTTAAGAGTCGGAACAACAATTTGTAGATTACACAGTATTGTCCCAGCGGGACCCACAACACTGAGCACAGTAAAAAGTAGAGAGTACTATGCCGTCTATCAGTCAGTTATTGTTCAGTACAAACTATTGTTATCATCAAAAATAGGTGCCTTAAATATTGTTTTGAATTAACCTTAAAATTGTTAACATGTTTTAGATAAGTTATTAGTTTGAATTCATTGAAAACTTATAGCAGCTTAATTTCAATTTAAAGGCAAGGTATTTCCAGTATGAAAGGATGACGATACTACCAGGATATCACACTGAGTGGGTAACAGAGAAGCTAGGGTTTATAACTCGTGTGCAGCACAATATACTTACCAATCGTTGTATAACTAACCATCTATTTCACTATTGCTCAATTTCACTAAGTAACAGACCATCAGGTCTTATATCACTATATTCAGTTTACCTACACTTGAATTTGTTTTTGAAACTATTGTTATTGTCATTTATCAACCACAACAACACTATCACCAGACTTCACTTAAGCTTAGATCTGAAACATTTCCACAAATATTTTTGAGCAGTGACTGAATTTAAATTTTCACTCTAGTGATAACTATCACTAAGGCACATCAGAACATCACATATTAGTCACTGTTGTATCAACAACTGCACAAAAAGAATCATCACAACTCACAAGGTTTTTAAAAAAACTACATCATAAGATGAAATATTCTATTTGCAAGTCCACACACTTACACTACACATCACCTATCTAGCCATACACTGAAAGTATACACTATAACTTTTATCATAAATAAACACTGAGTAATAAAAAATACTTGAAGTACTCTAGCAAAAATTATTTCTACAGATTTCCAATAACAATTATTGCTGTCACTTACAAGTGTGAGCACACAGACACTTGCACATTGTGAATAATTCACTTAACAATAGCGACACCTCACATCACTACACATCACAAGAGAATACAGGACAATTTTGTCTCGTAAAACATAGACCTTTATACAGAACTTATACTAAATGTGCACACTTAGGTATGCAAAAAATACTAATTATGTGACTATGCAGAACCACCACGCACCACTACAATCACCAAATGGTCTTCTTTTAAACTTTCTTCTGTAAGGTTGTGACATGTCCTCTTTAGAAGCTCAGTGGAAAATTCACAAGGTGGAAAAGAATATAATACACCAGTAGCCTCTGTCTCTTTATTCAAAAGTGATATTACACCGGCAGCTTCTTTTTGTTTTAAATAGGAAACCAAATTTCTCATTGGTCTAGTTTGAATACTAGCATCTTCATTAGTAATAGAAGCCGTTGAACCTGCCACTCCTAAGAATATAGCATGGGAACTGGATGTGGCAATACGCTTCTGTACATCATCTAATTTTGGTTGATCAAGTCGTAGCCGCTGTGTTATTCTTAGTTGGTTCTTGCCATCCTCATCCTTCATGAGGCTATCAATGATTTCTGAATCGCCATCAGTTAAATGAAACTTTGTAGGAAACAGAGAGTTTTTCAAAATAAGTGCTCCATTCCACACTGTAATTGCTTTGCGCACAACTTCAGGAAGTGTTCTAGCAGAAGCCAGCATGCCACCACTGCGACGTGGAGACCCATCTGAATCACTGTCTGGGGAACGACGCCGTGGTGATCGTGAACGAGATCTATCGACACCAGGTTCTCGAGATCCTGATCGACGTGTTCTTCCTTCATATTCTGCATCTGCAGGGGCACGCCTCCACTCTTCATCACGATAATCACCTGCGCCATGATATACACCTCTATATGTTCCTCGCCCTCTGCCACGATGACCCCCTCTACCTCTGTATCCTGGAGTACCATAAGCATAATTTTCATCCCAAGCCTCATATCCCTCGTAACCCTCTACAGGCCTGCCATCTTCACCAACTGGTGGCGCATATGGCTTTGGTCTGTACGGACCACCTGTCCCAACATCAGCAAAATCAATGCGAAGACGTCTTTCAGGACCACCAAGAGGAAAGCCTCTCATTTCTTTTACAGCAGCCTGAGCGGCATCTATGGAATCATATAAAATATATGCATGAGGTTCCCCTTTAGCATATTCTATTTTTTTTATTGCCCCAAATCTATCAAATTCTCTCTCAAGCTGAGCTACAGATGTCCAAGGGCCTAATCCACCTACCCAAACACGGGTAGTTGGCGTAGCTTTGCCATATCCTATTTTACATTGGAATTTACCAATATATTGACCTGAAAGCTCCACTTTAGCTCGATGAGCCATGTCTAATGTCTGATAGCGCACAAAAGCAAATGCATTGCCTGTGCCAGGAGGGGGACGTTTAATATCAATATCCTCTACAATGCCATAACGACCAAAGATACGGCGGAGTTCTTCATCAGATATGTTGATTTCTAAATTACCCGCAAAGAGAGTCCTAGTAGCTAGTGGATCATCTTCTGGCTGGACATGGTGTAAGTAGTTAGGAAATTTATCTTTTTTGTTCTCAATTTTCTCAAATGGTGGATGATGCGGTCGGGGCATATATGGACGCGGCATGTAATGAGGATGAGGTGGGTGGTGCATAGGTGGTCTGTGGTGCATTGGAGGACCATGGGGACCTGCCATTGGATATTCATGCATTGGAGGACGAAAATCTCTGTGGTGTGGCGGGACAGTCGGTGGAATACCATAAGCCCTATCATCAGGAGGTGGCCTACGCCTTTCAGGCACTGGAGACCAGGCATATGAATAAGGACGATCATAATCTGGTGGCGTCATGCTTCTCGGCCGGCTTCTGTATTCTGCACGAACAGGTTCATACACAGGGTCAACTATAGCAACTTTATCATACAAAATTATACGTGGTTTAGCATGTTTGGCATCTCTTGCATCCTCAGCACTTCTGAAGCAAACATAGGCAACTCTTTCGTCCAACTCATGAGATATTTTAATACTGAAGTCACCGAATTTTTTGTATTCTCTGTATAACGTATCTTTGACAATATCATCCGAAGCTTTAGGGTGTAACGCACTAACACATAGCACCTTGTAATAAGGACGCACAGAATCCTCTCTAACATCACGGGAGCGAACATAATCATCGCGATGTGGAGACACGTACCGACCGCGGGGACTCGGTGAGCGCACCCGGCGCCGCACCCTCTCAGGGGTGACGCGCTCATCAGAACTATCGTCATACCGACCTATGCTACTGCGTGTTCTTTTCGATCGCGGCATACTGTCTCTTGACGAACTTCTCTTCATGTTACGAATTTTCACCGTTATTCGATCTCTATCTCTATCGCTACGCGGTAATCCAATCATGAAAGCTCAGTTTGACGAACCACTATCTGAAATGCACAACATTACACGTCACTTCAAAATGTCGCTTTGTTCGAGAATCACCACAACGCACATTAAAGTTTTAGTCTTACCACAATGAAATTCGTGATTCGAATCAGTTCACAAGACACCTCCACTCTATACAAAATATTTTATTATCACGAAATATAATATAACTCACAAAACCAGAAACGAAAAAACTAATACGAAGTCACTCAAATAGCGCTCATGCATCGCCGAGTAAATTCAATATGGCTGCCGACCGACATTCGCGTTCGGCTGCTCCGTTAGGCTTGTTCTTTAATCTTCCCCGCCCTCCTCAAGCCCGCCTCTTCACTGATTTATAAGCTTCCGCTCAGGGCTGCTAACCTAAGAAGTTTTTCTCGTGTCTATGCCATTAAAAATCTTATTAGCCCAGTCATATAAGGGTTTCACCTCGGAATAAAAGATAGTAAGCTGAAAATTGGTATAAACCTTTGTTTTGTCGTTCTAAATATTGTCTCAAAAGTCTCCATTGCTATCGTGTCCGCGTCTTAAGATATTGAAGGTCAAGGATCATCAAAATCGGTTTTTTACGAATATCTCGGTTGCTATTGCTCAAATGAGATTTGTATTTATTATAATAGTTTTAGAGTACAAAATTCTCACAACTGTTGTTTAAACTTTCTTTTCATACTGCCAACCATTTTTGGAGTAGAGCGCGAAGAGTGCGTAGTCATATATGGGCTTATGCAAGGCCAAGCGTGAGTTACGGTTATCAGTCCGTTGAATAAAGTCAATTACTAAAAAAATATAATTATTAAACAATGCCCATTATTTAAGTACTAATTATTAATTATTTATATTTAACTATTTAACTATAGTACATTATTAATTCTGGATTATATATTTTAAAATAAAAAAACAGTAAGGAAATAGATTTTACACATATTTTTATTCATCATTAAATATGGTATATTACACATTTATTAAAATGTCTGATTAAATATTAAAAATAATTATCAATGCACGCTACTTATCTTCTTCTTCTTCTTTTTCGTCATCTTCTTGTTGTCGCTCAAAAATTTCAATTTAATGCCATCATTCTTATTATCGGTCATATTTATTTCCAAAACTTCCACTATTTCAGAATCGTATGTGCTTTCTTCATCGGGACTACTTGGATATAGTGGAGCTTTGAGGCAAGCTTGCCCATTGCACTAACCACAAGCTAAAGAACATACTAGTCCTGATTTTCTACATCCACAGCGAGACCCACAACCAACAACAAATATTTAAACTCACATTTTAATAAATGTATAATATGCCATATTTAATCTATTTCCTTACTGTTTTTATAATTATTATTCTCTTTATTCATTCATATATATATATTGATTACATTTTTAAATACATACAAAAGGAATACAAAATACATATTTAAAAATATATAAAAAAATTAACATATTAATTAAATTATTGCTATTTCGTGATATACACATATTTGTTACATTTTTAAATATAATAAAAAACAAAAAATACACATTTAAAAATATAAAAAATAGTAGTAGACCACCGACATCGGGTACAGGGACCAAGACACCGGTGGTTAGGGCTCCAAAGACAGGAACCTCCTCACAATACGGGCCGCGTCAAGGAGGACTGCCTTCTGCATCAGACCCTTGATCCAACCTTCTAACGTGAGCCTCTTAAGGTGTTGGTCGAGGCTCTTCGCTATCAATCCATGAGCAGATATGATTATCGGAACAATAATCACTGAATCCACATTCCACATGTCGGCAATCTCGTGAGACAGATCCAAATACTTCAATTGTTTTTCTTTTTCAACTTTCACGAGATTCTCGTCATGAGGAACGGCGATATCGACAATCATTGCGCGGCGCTCTAATCGATCTACTACCACAATATCAGGCTTATTGGCAACAATAGTCCTATCTGTGATAATAGATCGATCCCAATATAACGTAGCACGACCGTTCTCGAGAACTGGGTCGGGCACATACCTGTAGTAAGATACTTCGAAATTGATAAGTTGGTATTTAAGGGCAAGTTGTTGGTGTACGATCCTGGCTACTTGGTTGTGTCTGTACAAATACTCACCGTTAGCAAGACGAGAACAACCGGAAATAATATGCCTAATAGATTCTCCAGGACGGTGGCACGCCCGACAGATGTCAGCCGTACTATCTTTCAGGATATATTTCCGGTAGTTATTCGTCATGATAACTTCGTCCATAATTGCACAAACAAAACCTTCAGTTTCTCCGAAGAGGTCACCAAACCGTAGCCAAGACGTCGACGCTTTAAAGTCTATATCAGACCCGTGTAGGGCCCGATAAAATCGACCATGAAATTCTTTACCCTTCTATACTTCCTTGCGATCAGTAGTACTAAGTACTACAGGTTTGCGCCAATTCTCTTTAGCCAGAGCGAGCGGGGTAAAACCAGTATCTACTGCAACTACATTGCGATTATTGCTATTATTATTATTTGTTTATATTTTAATATTGAAATATTATGGGACCACTTGGAAGTATACCCTTTCGGATAGAAAAAATAATTTTGAAATCAGTTTACAATTGACCAGTGGTCTCGAACCTACCGATTTTTCGGCATTTCTACTGATATGGGCTCTGTTCTACCGAAATACCGAAATATAACGATTTTTCTACGATTTCCAGATAATTAAGTTAAAATGTCGTCTGACGAGGAGCCAAGTAGAAATATACCGATTTTAGCAGGCAAGTCTACCGATGTCGCTCTATGACGTTCGAGACCACTGGGGGAAGCCCTCAAATAATTAAGTTAAAATGTCGTCTGACGAGGAGCCAAGTAGAAATATACCGATTTTAGCAGGCAAGTCTACCGATCTCGCTCTATGACGTTCGAGACCACTGCAATTGGCGGAGTAGTCGGTGAACATACAAAGTATATGTACAGTTCTTGTTTTTTCGTTCGTCCTTTTTTTAAGTCGTTTAAAAATAATTAATTATGATTCATATTTCTTTTAAACTAGTCACTTTGTCCCAGTCTCTATTATTACAATTATCATTCTTGTAATCTTGTTTATGGTAGGTACATGTTAAAGTTATAATGTTTTGACGTTGTTGCTAGCATTTAGTCTAGTATTTAAATAAACCGATCGTAAGGAAATATATAGTTGTATGCCAAATCAATGAAAATTTGAGCTAGTGTTCGTTTGTAATTTATGCTGGCCTTAGTTAATGTAGATTGAGAGCTGGGCAACGCTATCTAAAATATTCTATTTTGTTTTATTTAACGTCCAATAAATAAGCAATAAAAATTTATTCCTAGCCGATATAATCAAACGCAAATGATATAACGTTTAAAAGTTTGATAATGGATAATAAACTTTAAAACAGTGTTTAATGTTAAGATAATTATTATAAAAAGTGCAAAGTACAAGGCTAATGGAGTTAAATAAAAAAATGCAACAGTGTCTTGTGTTGTAGCAATTCTCATAATCGAGACCAGTAAAAGTTTTAATGTAGAAGTGTTACCTGGATAGTGACTGTGACAGTTGAAATCAAGAGAAAAGAATGAACTTGAAATAATAACCATGGATGTCGTTATAAAAGTTAATAACCAATCGAACGGACGAGATAAATTAGCCAGGTAATATAATAAATATTACCGTTATGTTTTTGTGGGTAATATCACTAACAAACCAAGAATGCTTTTAAACAGCGAATACAAAGTATCAAGCATGTATGAAAGTGGTTGGTCCCTATCCTGTGTTCATTAGTATTTATTGCATTAAGTATTATAATACAAACATTTCTTAACTTCCAGGCTTATACAATATACCAGTCGCTTGGTTTGGCATCAATTGGAAATAAGACATGCTAACAAATACTCTGTTGATAGAATTAAAAATTTAGAACTTAGTCTAAGTTCATTCAGAAAAAGTAAGTATTTCAATATAAAAACTGTTGCAGTAGGCAAAACCCTGTTTACTAAGCAAAGGTCTATATCCAATAGGATTTTAATGTCATATGTGACTTACAGTATAATCTATAGGGGTCAACTTGTTCAAAGTAATACCACACTTTCACAATCAACAAGTGTTATGTGTTTTCATTACTTTTTTTTATTTATAGCCTCAAAGTGCCCTATATAAGTGCCTAATATAAGCTTGTGCGTGAGTATCTCTAGAAGTGTTAGATAGCTAGCATACTTTTGAATACTTTAAGCAGACTTTAAAAAAATGTGAAGAAAAGCTTTTTATCATTTATCATTTGAATGAGGTCATTCAAAAATGAAAATTTACAAAAAAATATTTAGCCTTAAAGTTAAAAATTAAGATATATGAAGAATATAGTTGAATACAAATATTATGATGCTGCACTGAAGTCAATTATATTTTAAAAGTTAATTATTCTCTTTTTCAGTCTTAAGACTTGGAAGATGCATAGATACCTGTTACAATGCCCTAAATAGTATGCACATTGAAGACCCAATATTGCGGTTGACCCTAACTATCAGCAAATTGGCCAATGGATTATTCCTCTATGCAGATCATGTTGTGTGGCTCACAAAAAGTGGTTTTCTCAAGACTGACTCGGACAAATGGAACCGAACTGCAAATAAATTTTGGCTTTTGTCAATAATTGCAAATTTGGCTAGGGATTTGTATGAAATTCTACATTTATTGGAATTGCATAAATCAAAATTCTTAAAACCATCAGAACTATTGAACACTCCAATAAGAAATTATGATTGGACAGGGGGCATGAAATACCTGTACATGTTTGTGTCCTGTCATAATGACGTTTTTATTGATACATTAAAGAACTCCTGCGATATATTTATTCCACTGACTGCCCTAGGGTTAACTAAACTAAGTCCTAGTACAGTTGGAGCTTTAGGAGCTGTGTCTTCTATAGCAGCATTGGTAACTGTCGTGAAGCCTATCACCAAATTGGTCCCTGCTTAAAAATTTCCAATTCATTAGAGTCCTTACAACATAGCTTAATCGCTGTCAGTTGTCATAAGTGTCATTTAAGAACTTACAAATTTATGTGTAAATCTTATACTTATGATGTATTGCACTTAATTTTTGATATAACTGCTACATAAAGAATGAAAATATAGGTGATACAAAAAATATCACTTGTTCAAAGCTATTTTGTATGTGACGAAACCATCTGTCCCAGCGATAAACCTATATTGTAAGAGTTGTAGTTAAAATGGTGCTGGTTTATAAATTGTGATGTTGTTTGCCTATTTGTAGAGTACAATCACAACTGGATAGGTTTGATTACTATTACCGAAATAGTTTATTAATGTTTTGAAGTTAAGATATTTCATTGTTATTTAGGGTAATAAATTTTACACAACTTATTAATATTTACTTGTGTGATAAATGTTAATTTCTTAAGATGTATTGTAGTTCTTTATTGTAATAAACATTTATTTTTATGCTATGACTTGTTTATTTTTTTTAGTCGGAGAACTTACCTTTTTATAAGCAAGGCTACCTCCCAGTGTATCATATTTGGAATATTTAATGTCTTAATTATACGTACAAAGTAAAAAAAAATGATAGAAACAAAGTTTTTAACATTTTGTGCGGTAACGATTGACTATTCAAGTTATACTGGTCAATGAAATAAAGCAAGTCATACAAAATGGTCCATATTTGATCACCAGGCAATCTCTAGTTTATAGATAGTCAAAACCGTTTGCAATCTGTCAATTTTAATTTCTGAAGCAAATTTTAATGAACTTTAGCATTATCAATAAGATTTTTCTGACATATTTAGTACCCTTTTCACATTAAGATTAAGGAGAAATCTAGGTATTATTTAATTAAAAATACAATATAACATAGTAAACACTACTTTATTATTGTTGTTGCATATAAAGTTGCGAAAGACATTCTGTTAGTACCACATAGTTATAGCACCTAATACACACTATGTTCATCAACAGCCTCTAACAGTCCACAACTGGATATATTCTTCACCTTAGCAAGGAAGTTTCAACCTACTATCTTGTCTTATAAATTCATTTATAAAAAAGAGATTATACAAGTCTTCCGTTTATTCTTAAGTTTTTACTGATAAATAAGAAAAAAAACTTGCTTCAGGCTATTGCTCTTTCAGGGCTGAACCCAGGCCTCCCTTAAAAGTCGCCAACCATCTTTGTCTTGGGCAATCTGCATCCATTTGCAGCCAAGCATTTTTCATGTTTTCCATTTTTGTTGGTTCAAGATTTAATTTTCCCAAATAAGACTTAGAAGGTCCATTATAGACGTTGGATAGACTAACCATGTCTTATTAGCCACTTAATTACTTATAATAATTATGCAAGTAACAATTTCATTTTATTTTTTTTAAATGTTAAGTTGATCGTATATATTTAAAAAATCCCTCTGATTGAAAATTATGAAAAGGTTGGCAATAGATATTTGGTATTTGCAAACTGCACAAGCAACAACAATATACTTGAGTACTAATAAAAATACACTATTATTTATTACACTATTAAAAATAATTTATAATCTAAATAGCATAAGGATCATTTTCATCAAACACATGGAACTTTGTGTATGTGGGTTTAGATGTGAAGTCTTTTTTGCCCTCTTGCCAGCCTCTTGATGGAGCTTTATTGTAATCAAAGGTTGACTTAAGTTTTCCATATAATTCAGACTCTCTGTCAATGTCTTCTCTATACCTATCTTTAGCCACTTTCTTACCGGTAACGGGGTCAGTTATGTCACCGAAATCGTAAACCACCTCTTTAACTTCATGAGTGATTAATTTGGTAAGTTTATGTGGTAAAGCCTGTATCAGTACAATATCGCCTGTCTTGCACATTTTTTGTGGATCATGACAATAATAATATTCATCCTTTCTGAAATACTGAAGACATAAAATAAGTTTTTTACAAGTAATTTATATTAATTATGTTGATAATAAGCCCATTTAAAAGTTACAAACCATTAGTAAATTTTCGTCCAATTCTAACCTTTTAACTCTAATTTTAGCAGCATTTTGTTTTAATGAGGGAACACATTGGCCAAGTAATAAAAATTTCTTTGCAGCTGCACCTAGATTTCGGGCCATTATTTAATAGTATTAATTTAATACAACTTTTTATATTTATTTTATAAAAATTGTCGCTAAACCGAAGTTACCTATTTGATAACATATGACAAATAGTGATGGGCTCAGGCGAGTGTTTAAGTCGATAGTTTTAGATTACTATTTCTTTTAAGGGCTTAATCTCCTGTGTTTTGAATTAATTTATTTCTGATTTATGTAAAATAAAAGAATTTTCATGGATATGAACTGGCTGGCGATTTACTAGAACTAGAGGATTCAGTAGATGAAAATATATGTTAAAGCAAAAATATGCAGTTTGATAGATATAAGATATAAGAATATCATAAGAATTATCTTAGAAAAAAATTATCCATGTATAGCTTTGTCTTAGAATTTAATAAAAATTTGTTTAATATACCTAGTCATCGACTCCAAAGTTATTTAACTTGTTCGGTTGCTATACAAGGTTTTAGACGTTGGTATTAAGTTTCTTCCTTGATGCAAAAATAACATAATGTTTATTATGGATACCCCCTTTAAAAAACAAAATCTATTCGAGAACTAATAGAATAAAAGATAAAGTATTTGTATTTTAAAAATATATAAATCGAGTTGGGAAAGATATTTAATGGTCATAATTATCGGCGCCGAGAAGAGTATACACTTGCAGGGTCAGAATAAAAAAAAATACATATTTTATTTTTATTTTTACAACACCACCCGCAACAACAAAATGCTTTTGAAGAGTTTGTTGCCAATCATCCTGCTAATTTCTTCAAGAAGGGTATTAATAAACTGCTACTGTGTTGGCAAAGATGCATCGATTGTTAGGTTTTTACTTTAATTAACAGATATACAGTAGCGCTCAAAAGTACTTTGACAACTCAATTTTATTCCTTATCACAAAAAATGATAACAAAATTGTTTCCAATCAAAGATTATATTTGAAATAATGATACGTTTCACAAATTAAGACACTTAAATGTAATGCATTTCTACACAAAAAGAAAACATAAAGAAAAATTATTTACGACACGGTTCAAAAGTATTTTGACAAGGAAAGTTTTTTATTTTATAAATTTTTTTTTTTTTATTATTTTTACATATCCATTAGCCTTCAAGACCGCTTCACAACGCGCCGGCATCGAGTCAACTAGTTTCTGCAAACGATCAATGGGTATTCGGCTCCATTCGTTACTTAGTGCTTTATATAAAGCATCTTTATTTGAATAGTTTCGACATCTTACACGGCGATTCAGTTCTTCCCAAAGATGCTCTATCAGGTTTAAATCGGCACTTTGACTTGGCCCGTCGAGAATTTTTATTTGAGCGAGTGAGTGAGAGAGTTTTTATTTCATGAAGTTGTTGACATGTTTCGATTTGTGCTTTGGGTCATTGTCTTGTTAAAAATACCAACCAGGTGCCATATTTGCTTTAGCTTAGGGTAGCATTTGTTGCTTTAATATATCTGCGTACATAAAGCGATCCATATCCTTCTATCCTAACTAAAGGTCCGACTCCGCGGCGAAAAAAGCATCCCCAGACCATAGTATTGCCACCTCCATGCTTTACTGTGGGTACTTGGTATCGAACATCAAATCTTTTGTTTACAGGACGTTGCACGTGCCGTATACCATCAGATGACACTAAATTAAAATTGCTTTCGTCACTCCACAACACCTTGGACCATTCTGAACCTCCTCCATAATCTGAACCGTTTCGCAAACGCAAGAAATTAGAGGTTTCTTAGTTGGACGTCGTCCATGTAATCCGAAGTCCTTTAGTCTGAGTTTTACAGTTGAAACGTGTAAATTCACGTCGTAATTTTCCTGTAAGTCGTTTTTATTTGCACAGCCGTTTTTCGGACATCACTTGTCGATAACCTTTTTATCAAATGGCTTCCTTAGCGGATGTTTTTTTCGGGCGGCCACTTCGAGGCTTATTTTCAACAGTTTTACATTTATTTTAAGCTTTGTTTCACGAACTAAGAAATTGTCGTGACACTTTAAAACTTCATGCAACTTCTGCTTGCGTCACTCCACTTTTTAGGGCAGTTATCACGGTATTTTTAATATCATTACAATATTCTTTAGTCTTAGGCATGTTGATAAATGCGGAGTAATTATACCTTATAGACAAAAATATATGCAGTGTGAGTAGAACCGCTGCCAGCAAGGATCTGAATGGTTGTCAAAATACTTTTGAGCGCATGTATAGACGTGTTTTGTTTTTAACAACGAAAGAAAACAAACAAGTTCCAACTTGTAACTCACAGAGGATGAAATACATCGTAAATAATAATTTAAAAAATTCTAAAATTATTTTGAAGTACTCAGTTAAAAGATAACTGCAAAAGTAGTCTTGTCAAAATACTTTTGAGCGCTACTGTATATAATACACAAAAAATACGTTAACTTATTTCATTAAAAACGAGAAGACCTAGCATAATTTTATAATTCAAATTGGTTTAAAGTATGTTTTTTCAAACCCCTTCTTTTTCTGTGCGCAAATCCCCACGGGAACCGACCAAAAATCGCACGCTGTCTCGGGTACCAGTAGCCAGGAAACGAGTAGAGAGGTGCCCCTCAAAACAATTCTGGCGGTACCCATGATCATACTAAAATTTTAATTGCATTGCATCAGCTGGTCAACACAAAAACTCTCTCACAGAGGAGTGTTTTAATCAGTCGATATCGGATACGTTATTGTGTCCAAATTCCTTGCACACAACTGCGTTTTTACAGTCCGTTGTTTCGTATTCGTATTTTTGGCAGGTTTTTCCCTAACGTCGTGCAGATTCGTCACTTTAATGATGACCATACTGTACATGTGTATCCTCTACAGACCCCCGCCGGTATGTTCCTAACTGCGGTTAGTGATGGAAATTCTTCGTGATGATAAATCAATATCCATATTATAATAGTAGTCAAATTTGTTACAGCTGACGTAATCTGATGAATATTAATAATTACCAATTGAAATAATACAAAAATTTGACAAAGAACAACTTTTTATTTTGTCTTAGACTCATAATTTGTAAATATTGCTTGTGTAGGTGGTATCAGTCCTGCGCTAATAATTCTTTTTCAAGCGCCGCTCCCATCAGGTTCCACGAGCTGTCATCATCATCTGGTGGTTCTTCATCTGAAGGTGGTGACGATCTTCGTGGTCGCTTGCGGGGTCTAGGTTCTTCGTCTGTAAGAGTATAGAAAATAAGTAAGGCAAGGCAACAAGTCAATTTAAAATTACGAAACTGGTTTTCATTCACCGATACCAGGAATTTCATTTATGTAGTGTATGTAGGTTGATAATGATACTCAGATGGTAGAATTTACTGTGATCCTTTCCATTATAATGCGGTTGCATTATGGTTAAAATATACATAGAGCAGAATAGTAGCTTTGCACTCATGGATGCATTCCAACAAAATTTTGGAGAATATTTTACTAATACAAGGGTTCATAGGAAAAATAATTATAACATTTTGTGATGATTATTAAGGATCAAAATGCATTATCATTTTGCTAAAGCTATTGTGTATTGCATTTGTTACATTAATAGTTATACCTGAAGGAACGATGAATAAAAATGTATATTATTTTCTTAAATCTGTGAATACTGACCTGCATCTGAACCATTTGTTCCTTCGGCTTCCTGCGAGTCTTGTAACCTATAATTAAGATGAACACAACAAATAAGTGAATTGATCCATAAGATATAGATTACTAGGTAGGAGAGAATACTCCTAATATTCTGCTACCCACTAGAGTAAATTACATTCTGGCATACTATTTTATTTAGAAAAGTGTCATTCCAAAGTAAAATAGGATTCTTAAAAAAGTGTGTTTATTACTATTGGGGAATAATTAACGTTTTTGAAATTTCATGACTTGAGTGTACCTTTTGAGTAAATTGCATAAAGCAAAGTTGACAAATAAGAAAGCAACCGATATTTGTGCATTAGTTTTGTCTGCAAGTGAAATGCAATATATGTTTTATTTAAAATAATTATATAAACCATACTGTTGTGTATGTAAGATAATAATTATTCTCTATAATTTCACTTATAGAGAATATCAATTTAGTACCATTGGGCAGGTGAAAAGGCCAGGAAAAATGAAGTAATATTTTGTATGAAATGGTCAAAATTAAACCACTTATTCTTACCTTTCTTGTAAACTATTTTCAGCGCTAACAGATATTAATCTATCTTCAGGAGGATTTTCTTCATCATCTAAGTCATCGTCACCTGGTTTTTCGTCATTTGAAGAACTTTCATCCGATTCGTTGAATATGTCTTCGACCTATGGAATAAATACACATTAAGAATACGTATTTATTATAACATAATTTTCGGTGATATGATTAATGTTAGAAAGACGATAAATTTTAAGTTCGATGCTTAAAAAAAAGCTCTTTGAACTATAAATATAGGGTGGGCCACGAATAGGTCAACATTTGAAAAAATCATATAAAAAAACCATTTGATATATTATAAAAATTGTTTATTTACAAGAAAGTTACTTAGTTGGAAATTATTTCTTAAAAATTAAATCGTCTATATTTTAGTTTCGACGTTTGCACTCGAATACTCGTCGACAAAGAGATCGCGAGATCGCCGATATCTCTTCACTGATTTTTTCTTTTAGTTGACGTAGTGTATTTTGTTTATTGATGTAGACACGATTCTTCAAAAAACCCCATAAATAAAGTCTGCTGGGGATAAGATCGGGACTTCTGGGTGGCCATAGAATGTCACCTCGTCTGGAAATCAGTTTTTCCGGAAAGATGTCTTTGACCACTGGCAGGAACTCATTAGATGTGTGACAAGACAGCAAATTCCAGTAGAATCGGTCCCAAGAACTCCCGTAACATGTTTGCGCGGGATGTTATATTCAAATGTTAACGAATTCTTGACCCACTCTATATGAAGTTAATTTTTAATATCAGGAGTAACAAATATTCGTACGTCAAAATTAATTTGGCGAGAAGGAAATCAGTTTCATTTATTTCTCTTCTGCAAGTAATTTTTATCAACACAATACACTGTAATATCAAGATTATTAAATTTATATTACCCTCTAAAGTATTTTCAATTAACGATTTTAAAATCGACTAAGGGAGCAAACTACTAAGCACAACAGCATTGCAAAGGAAATGAAATTTTGAAACAATCCCTAGACCACCCCATCTGGTCAATGTGGTATGTATAGTAGACCAAAACTTCCATTTTGAGGTGAGGCCTATATCAAGCAGTGGATTACAAAAGAGGTGGATTTTAAAAAAATGTGTCGCAGGGGATTTCAAAAATATATAAAAAATGGTTACAAAGAACACCCAGACTCAGAACAACAATATGTGGATCACGACATTCATAGTAGAAAAGGCCATCCGTGCAGTCCAAATCTCCAGTAGTGGAGTACAAACAATGTAAATAGTAATAATAGTGGTACCTCTCTATCCATGTCGGCGATGTCGTCAGTGGAGAAGGAGAGCAGTGGGTTGATGGTGTCCATGAAGCGTCCTGAAGGCGTACGCTTTCGTTGCGCGGCTGCCGGCGGTGGCGCCTGCGCAAGTGGGGGGCTGCTGCAGTGCGCTGGCGGACGTCGGCAACCGCTCTGTACAGGGACACCATATTTACATACTCTACATTGTTTTTATAGTTTTACAAAAATAAGTAGTCTCTTATATAATAAAATGTTTAATAGAGGACTACTAAAGGCTGTTAAAGATGATGACGGTACAATAATAGCAACTAAAAAACCGACATATTTTTTATATTTACATATTTGTCTGCTTATATTCATACATAAATATATAATAACGCCTGTTTATGAAAAATGGGAGGATTATCTTCTTAAACGTCTGCTTTTCGCGAGTGTTTTGATACTACGTAATAAATGTCGAGCCTACTGTCGCTAATTGGAATGTTTTGTTTACAAAAGCCTCGTCTGTCATCGGCAGGTGCACCATTGGCAGGTGAGATGGGCTTGGGACCCTTAGTTTTTGGTGGGAAACTTATGCACATCGTCTGTCTGTCTATATTATATACAAACTTTATTTGGTATAAAGATGTGGATCGAAGTTAGAATTTGCATAACACTTAATAAAATAGGGGACAGACTCATGCTTCATCTAGGATCTCTTCACAACAGATTTAATTAGTTGAAAATGGGTTATTGAGTCAAAATCTTGCTCCTGGGACATCATTACGCGACAATGACAGAAACATAACACTTCAAACTCAACATGATGAATTTATTTTTCATCAATTTTATACACACCAAGGATTTATACACAATACTCTAAATATTCTCTTAATCACAAAGGTTTATAAGTAATTAAATATATGAAATAACAATTTAGTTTAACATAAGTATAATATAATATTCAAAATATAAATTCCCTTTTGTAAACAATATTTTTTTAGATCTTTGGAATCATACCTAAAGAGCAAACAATTTAACTGCTCGAATAACGTAATTAGTTGGAGCATGGGTCCCTATATAGTCACCGTGATTTATAGAGGTAAAGCATGAGTCTATCCTGTTATTAAATGCTAAAATAAGACGCCGTACCTGTCCTCCTCTTTGTAGAGGATACAGTCTCTCGTCGACTCGCTCCCATCTCTCGGCACATGTCCACATCCAATCTGGGGTCACAACGTGAAATTTTTTTGCCGTTCCGTCGGCCATTCGCCGGCTCGCGTTCACTTTTGCCGTCCCTGTAGTAACAGAGAACATATTGTTATAGAGTAAACAAAATAGTACTTGAACGAGTATAAAGGTTCGGTGTACACGTAATATTCTTCATTTGTCTTGTCCTATTATAACGACACAATCCTACTATCCCTTCTAATCTGCCTGACTTTCTCACAGCATATATGTCTAGATGTGTACGAAAATCCTTCTATAAGTAACGTCAGGTAGTAAGAAAGTATTAAATAATTTACACTTTGTTTGCAAAGTTCATCTTATCATTCGTGATATTTAGGTATTTATTACGTCCTTTTTGTGCACGGAATCATTTTCTGTTATTTTTATCATGTCCTCTAATGATACAGATTTCACTGCAGTATAACTGATAGTGTGCAGATGACACGTTAGGTTTGAACAAGCAATCTGATCGATACCTGATTCCAGTTAAATCTACAACTACTTAAAAAAAAATTGTATGGGTTCACTAAAATCTGATGTGAAATACCAAACTTTTAAAAGTGCTCATACTTTCTTAGAAAAGTCAATACTCGCATTCTATAGCAATCATATAAAATTGATGTGTACAGATACAAATACGTATACATTCTACGTTTATTGAAGAACTGCTTACTTGTACTTACAAACCTGTCAGTTTAAGTAAATCTATGAAACAAGAATAACAAACTTACCTGCTCTTACTGCTACCAAATGTGTAGTTTTATCAGTATAATCCTGTGTCACCTCAGCTCCTAGACTCCTCGCCACTTGATAAGCTCTGGATGTTTCTAATCTTTGATGCGTCGGTACTAATCCACTAAATACTAAACTTGTGCCAGCTAAAACTTCACTTTTTACTTCAGGTATTATACACTTTAAGTCTGGGATTTGGTTGTTGCCCATTTTGTCATAGAGATCATAGAAATGCCTGAAAAAAAAAATTGTCCATATTTAAATAATTTACGTATGCATACAAAAAGGCGCAAAAAAAGAAACTAAAACGGTAGGCAAGTACATCTGTAAATAATCATAATTTAACAATAAAAACTTACTTATGTATTCTTTTAAGTATATCTTCCAAATAAATTAAATAATCGTCTGGGTCTTCCACTTCTATTTGTCCATCAGAATTTTCAATCCACTTTGATTCTGCAGGGTCCTGAGCTATTCTCTCATCACTCTCTTGATCAGCTTCCTCACTCTTCTTTACCTCTACTTCCTTACTCTTCACATCTTTAGTTACTATTTTACCATTACCACCTTCTTCTTTACTTTCTTTGTTCTTTGAAATATCTTTTTCTTTTTGTTCAGGCTCAGCATCCAATGTGGGCATCTGATTCCCTTGATTGGCGTCGTTTAAACTACCTGTTGTTTTAGTTTTTTCATTTTCTGAAAATAAACAGTTTTACACTAACAAAAGTGATAAAGTAAGGTGTCTTAACTTAGGGGTTCTCTTTTTATTCTGCTATCTCCTGGAAAATATTTTTCTCTATCACCTATTAGAATAGTTACACACTTGATCAGGAAAATGATTAATGCGTGATTTAATAAGCCAGAAAAGCAACATTTTTCATTGACGCTCATATTGTTTGTAGTGTGTTGTTCTGTCTATACTCTATATCTATATAAAAGTTTGAATTTGAACAATATTAGCACACATTCATGGGCAACAAACACAACACTTCGGTGTGTCAACATAACTGTGTACATTGAGAGTATATTTCATAATGGTATAAACTCATGAATTGTGTATGATAATAAAGTGAACCTTACCTGGCGGAGGTGGTGCATTTATATCTCCTGTTGATTGGAAGAAGGAATATGGCCTAACATGAATCAAATTAGTTGCATGTCGCCATACGTCTTCACGGTCGTCAATTATGCATACCATGTTATCGCCGCATGGAAATAACGCTCTGCAAACAAAATTAATAATACATGCTTTATATGTAATAATATGGTATGAAGTTGTATTAGCCATGTTGTTATAAATAATATTTATTTCTGCATGTAAACGTTATACAGCTATTTTCACACGTCGCAACTTTACAGCTAGACGGCGTCGGCATTTCCAAAAATTCACTATGAGAAGAAATGTCGAAACATACCATAGAGGTGTCCTTATATATATAAGTAGTCTCAAATAAGTGTCTCTTGAATAATATATTTTGCTGATAATGTCTTTTTGTATTCTATTACGATGAACTTTCTTTCTTACCCATATGGTATTCCACCATGGGGATCTACTGTCTGCCTAATAAATTTGCTACATTACACTCACTGTTACATATTAAGCAATTTGATAGTGTTAGGACTCATATCAACAATTATGCATTTACTACATATGATTTAAACATAGAATTATCTGTGTTGAACTCTACATTCTTCAACATCTTAGTTTAGTATTCAATATAAATACAGGGAGCCTAAACTTTCCTGACATGATCTACAACCTGTTTGAGCACAGTAATATCATGTTAAAGATAGCAAAAACAATTGAGTGCTTATATAAATAACATCAAGCATTAAACTTACTTAAGATTTGCAGCTTTTGTTCTAGCATCAAAGCACTCATCTCTTGAAAGAATTCTATGTGAAAAGTACTTTTTTCCAGGGTCAAGTAAGTCAGCAACTGCATGTGCATACTGTCGGGCTCCAAACGTACAGACATGTAGTTCATAATTTTGAGATGCAGATTCAAGAAATTCTTTTGTACGTGGACGTAGGCGCGTGTGACACCACCGTCCTGGGTAGCCAGGACCTCGGAGGAAGAAGTGCAGAACACCCTGATGAAAAAAAATTTTATATGGAAGGTACAAATATATAATTATTTACTTGATTTGAGGTTGTTCACACAATTTTGTGAATTGTTGTTGTAGATTATAAGCAAAAAGATGTGTTAACATCAATTATTTAAGAAATATGGATATATTGCCTAGTATGGCACTATTTCTACCAAGTTGCTTCTAAATCAATTCATATCATTACAAAGTAATTACCCAGTAAAAAAAAAAAGAAAATTGAATTCTAATTGAAATTTAGATGATAAGGTATTGGAAAATACTTTTATTTAATCATTTCAAATTGACACCTTTAATCTTCTGCCATCATCAATGTTACCTGTTTAAAACAGTTTCTGTGTAACGTGGTTCATACTATTTAAATTATTGACAATTATATGCTAGAAGAGATGTTTTACCTTTAAATTAGGTGGTATATTATCATTGGTAGTATGCACTAATGTTTGATCTAAGTCCACAAGTAGTACCAGTTTCCTGTCTTTGAGAAGACGCTCAGCATCCTCCCGACCAAGTTTTTGAGCCAATTCTTCAGAGACCTGAAACATTAAGAGTAATTATTCAAATTATGTTTTGAAGGAGAAAAAAGTCTGTAGTACCTCTTAAACATGAACTATTTCAATAGTTAAGTCTAAAAAGTGTTAATTTAGATGTTACCCTCGTATCTGTCTTTCTTTAAAAGCTCAAGAAAAGAAAGTCTTCAGAAGGGTATCATTGATATGTGGATTTTTTTGAAGTTATAAAAAAGGGGTATTATAACTCGTATCCAATCCAGAAACTTCTCAGTATTAAAAATAGAAGTTCAAGTTATATTTCCTGAGAAGTCCAAATTTATAATAATATGTGTGATACCTATAAATTGTCTTTGATTTAATTTAAGTAGATTTATACTTAGCATCACAAAACTCAATCTTACTGAACAAGTGAAATGTACAAATTTTACAAGTATATATATTATAATAAAGTAATATCGATATTATTATTTTACGAAACAAAGTGGGCATACATTCCACCCAACATCTATATTAGTATAATGATTACGTACATCTCTAGGTATATTCTAAGTTGTTGTTTACCACTTAGGTATAATTAAAAATGTCTTTTATTAAGAACTTGAAGCTATGATTCTTTACCTTTAGTTCAGGTACAGAGTGCACCATGGGCACCACAGCTACATCGCGACTGGTAACTTCGTCGGTCCGTAGATCGGCACCGCACTCTGCACACATTTCCTTCATAACAGTTGGATGGCGACATTCTTCTAACTCAGCTATAGCTCCCCTGATCAACCATACCAAATTAGGATCTTGTTAGTTATTGTGACAAAGCTAAATTTTCATTTTGTAATCGAAATGACCAGTAATAAATGTTGTATCAAAAAAAAAACATAAAAAGAAACTCAAGGCATGTGCGATATTTGCACTTATTATTGTTTACATTTTTCAAGTAACACTTAGCTAGAAGAGGTTAACATTTAGGCGGGAAACCAACGTTTGCGTTGCACTCGTATTTGCCGCGCAAATGATCCCATTGCACTACGATATAAAAAAAAAAGTCAAAAAGTTGGAGTCCTTGTATTTTGCATTGATTTGACATTATTTATGAATTATAAATTATAAATTTTGTTTTACGGCGCATTTACAGTGTGACGTCACTTACCCAGGCTCGGCAATGTCTCCTTCCTTCACCTTGATCGATGAGATAGTACCCGCACGAGTTGCTTTAAATTTCTTGAATTCAGTAACATTGCCTGACGAATCATTGTATAAAAATAATATTTGACCTTGTGAAACGAAAACACCTTGTTTTACTTTCCACTTAACTACTTTCACGGGTTTTTCTGATGGAACAAAAATAGGCATAGTTTTGTCGGCCATCTTGAACGGATATTGCACGTTATTTGTAGAATGGCGATATCCTATTGGCCCACGGATGCGTGTTTTGGCGGTTAACATTAATTAACCAATGAAATCACACAGTACGCAAAATCAATGCAGACTGAACTGTCACCGGAAATCGCAATTCGAGTCCTTAGCTAGAACTGTCAAAACTAAAACGTTTAAGAATCAAGAACGTGTTAAACAAAGAATTTGGTTGTTATTCTTATAAGAATTACCTTGGAATTAGTTGTTTACATTAAAAAGTATTAATTTGTAACTTTCAAAAATTGGACATTATTTAATATATTTTTTTAATAATTGTAAACAAAGATTTCTATGTATTAAAAGCATTGCACACTAAATCTCCGTCATAAAGTGGCAAAACATCTACATATTCGCTAGTGCATCTAGCACTTTATAATTGTGATTTCAAATAATTTTGAATAGCACAATCAGTCTGTAAAAGAAATTGTATGCGGTTTTCCACTTTTATGACAGTCTCTAAGCATTTAATTTAAGTGCATTCTACCATTTCAAAGCGCGGCGAAACGATTGTACCTCCTAAGTTGCAGACTTTCATAGGTATTTGCATCCTTTGATCTGAATGCTCTAATAAAATTATTCTCAGCAACTCAACTAGAGGATATCGTATAAATACAGTTGTCAGACGTTATAGGGTTTCATATATACGTTACGAATCCATAGCTTCATGTGCCCTCCGACGCACAGAGGGATCCCAATATGTTAGGGAATAGTCACCCATCCAGAAACTGACCCTGTTAGGATTGTTTAATTCTGCAATGTTAGGTTGCCACTTAGTTACAAGCTCTTCACGTAAACCCTAATAAACATATATATTACAAAGACAAATATAAGTACTCACTACATTCGCTTATTTTCTTTAAAATAGTTCGAAAACAGGCCGTTTAGATTCCCAAGTGTAGTGTATCAAATTAATTTTAAATAAGAAATAGTGTTTATTTTGGGAAAAAATAAAAGACGTCATCATCGATAAACATGCATATAATGTCTTTGAGACATTATATTACTCGTAAATAATGGTCTTAAACACATAGGTATTCACTATCCGCATATAATGAAAAAAGGAGAACATTGAATGACTTAAATACTATAACTAAGTTAACTATTATTTCTGATTGGATTAGTTCATAATGGAACATTATTAGGTAAAAAAAATTAGTTGCAGATATATTTGAGGTACATTCAGTTTTCACCATGGTCAATATCATCAGCAATTTTTAGTAAGTACTCTGGTGGATACAGGATTCTTCTTTGAAAGGTTTGGTCATTTGGCTTTGATCATGTGATATATTATTTTCTATTTCTTCTTTATCTATGGCGATGAGTCAGTGAAGATGATGAACGACCATCCACAGTTAACAAATGTCTATTTTACATGAAATTACTCTATGGTCTCTGCTATCAAAATTAATGCAAATTTATCAAAACTTTAAATAATCTGTACTGGAGTTAAATGTCAAAAAACAGCAACAATTTCGTTGTGTATATTTCCGTGTAACGAGTTTTGGATAATTATTATTTTGATTTTGTTTGTTTTGTGTAGAATTTAATGTAAATAATAGCTTACTAAAATCTTAATATGACAGAGGAAAATATAACAGTAAGCGACAACTCCGATTTAGAGGATGGCGGAAATCCTGAACTTCGTGGATACTTAAGCAAATGGACAAATTACATTCACGGTTGGCAGGACAGGTTTATTGTTTTAAAAGATTCCACATTATCATATTACAAAAGTGAACTGGAAAGTAATCTTGGATGCCGAGGTGCCTTATGTTTGAAAAAAGCCAAAGTCAAGGTGACTGCATTAATAGCTGAGATGTCTAATGAAAAAAATTAATATGTCCTTGTTGCTTCTATTTTTTATATCGTACCGCTTTATCGATTTTTTACAAGTTAAATATGCACGTGATCTATCGTTTTAACTATTTGTGTCATTTGATGTTGTTTGTTTATTGTTTTGACTACATTTCAGCCCCATGAATTTGATGACTGCAGATTTGATGTGTCAGTTAACGACTGCGTCTGGTACCTAAGAGCCACTAATCCAGAGGAAAAACAACAATGGATTGATGTTTTGGAGTCTTTTAAAGTAAGTTCACATACCTATACTATAAGTTATTTATAGCTGTTCAATATTATATTTTAAGGAAAACCTATATACTTACCAACATTGTTATAACTACTTCTGAAAAGTTTTTCAATGCACATAGGGCTTATACAATACATAGTGAATACCAATTTTGATTTCCTAGTACGAAAAGGTTGAAAATTCAATTTTTGCAGGAAAGAGGACTTGACATATTTAGATGCATTCCCAAATTTTATTTTATTATTTCATTTTATTTTTGATCATCATCATCATTCCAGCGGAAGATGTCTACTTCTGGGTTTAAATTTATTTTGTATTTATAGTTGAAAAACTATAATAAGTCAAAATTGCATAGTATTAATAGTATTAACTAATGTTAATGCTGCCTCTATAAGATATGTACTACTTTTTGCTGTAGAAAACCTGTGTTACGAGACTTGGATTTTTCACCAAATACAATTAACCATTAAACGCAAGCAATAGCCAATTGTCTGTAGTTTTTTTTGCTAAGAAACATGTTGTACTCAGTTGGTTTTAGGTTCATTTTGAACTTAGTCCTCATTTAATATTCACTACTATTTATTTTATGCCATGAATATATAATGATTATCTTATTGATATAAATAACAATATAGATTGAAGATAAAACTAGTTTTTAAGATCTGATAGGAATAAAACTTTGTAAAAAGGCAATTTTTTAACTGTCCTGTGGAAATAATTGCTTGGCACTTTCTACTGTACTAAGTAGGTTTTACTTCCATATGTCACAATACTTTGTATTGTCTACAATTTGTTTATTATGGGTCTGGGTGCTCCGTGTATCCATTTTTTTATTTTTTTTTATTCGGTCCCTATGAAAGTGACTCTACTCTGCCTTATGGAAGCATGAATAGAATCCATGAGTGGTAATCACCATACACATTGCAAATGCAGCATGGTGATCCACACTATGGCAATCTAGTCAAGTATTTCATATGTATTTGTAGTTTCTTGTGACACAGAATATCTCCTTAGTGCAGAAGTTGTTAAAAAAAAAACACAAAACTAATACATTATCGGGTAACGTGTTTGCGATTTGTGAAACTTGTAAATACCTACATAATATTATCATTAACTAGATGAGCTAATACTGTTTAGCTATATGCATATTAGTCTAGTGCAGGTGCATACTTCTCTTACTTGGATAAGAAATTTATAGTATTCTAATTATATACCTTTTAAAAAATAGTGTCACTGAGACCAACGCATCTTTAGACTTAATCGCATCTATATATCTGCATTGTAAAGACTAAAGAGCGTGTAAAGAGCAGATACTTAACATCTATTGGTAAATATGAATTCAATTGTTGAAAATAAAGTAAAAATATGTAGCATTATTTGGTATGATAAAAACTATGTATTATTTTCACAGACTGTTTGCCTGTGTTATTATTACTAATTTATTCTCAAATTCATTATTATGAATTTTAATTTTATTAATCATTCTTATATTAGTCATTTTGCTCATATATTATTACTATTTAGGTTTATAACCTTGTTCGCTATCGTTAACAGCTGTTAATAGTTCACTACTGGACATAAACCTGTCCTTCGAAAGAAAATTTTGGCCAACTATACCATTCTGGCCAGTCGGGTTGGTATAGGGTGTGTTAGGTTGGCGCGCCTCTGGCGCCCTCAGAGGATATTGGCGGTTAGAGCCATACGCGGTTACCGCACCGTATCGACGGAGGCGGCGTGCGCGTTAGCCGGAACTCCCCCGTGGGATTTGGAGGCGGAAGTGCTCGCTGAAGTTTATCGGCGAACGGCAGACTTTCGGGTGGGTAGCGGCAATCGGCCCCCGACCGAAGAGATACGCGAGTGGCGAGAGGCCGCTCGTCGAGCCACGATGGCTCGTTGGTCGTCCCGGCTGGAGGCTCCACGTGCTGGCTTTGCCGCCGTGGAGGCTCTCCAGCCGGTCATCGCCGAGTGGACAGGGCGGCAGCACGGGACCCTTTCCTTTCGACTGACGCAGATTCTTTCCGGGCACGGTTGCTTCGGGAAGTATCTGCACTCGGTCGCCAGGAGGGAATTGAGTCCCGCCTGTCACCACTGCGACTGCAGTGAGGACTCGGCTCAGCACACGCTGGCGGTTTGTTCCGCCTGGGCGGCGCAGCGTGGGGTCCTCACTGCAGTTATTGGAGGAGATCTCTCGCTACCGGCCGTAATACGCTCCATGGTCGGTAGCGACAGTTGTTTTACCGCGGTCGCAACCTTCTGCGAAGACGTAATTTCGCGGAAGGAGGCGGCGGAGAAGGCCCGGGAGGACAATATCCACTCGGACCCAATTCGCCGCCGGCGAGCCGGGCGGCGGAGGCGCGCATACCAGCGCCTCATGCCGCCTTGAGTGTGGCCGCGGGTGGATGGGACGGGTTTTCCCCTCCATCCGCTACAATGGTCAGCCGCGAGGAGGCGACGTCCGTGTGTGCCGTACGTCGCCTAAAATAGAGAGTTTATCCGCAGATGGTGCCCGAGGTAGCGGGCAGGCGCTAGGAGGGATCTGGATGTCGTAATAGCAGCGGTTCCCGGATCCCTCCTATCTCAGGCGCAGAGTGGCACACCGTGTGGTTTTAGTCGGTCCGATTCCGACACACCACCCCGCCGTAAACCCCGGTGGGGTGACGGCCCGAGGGGGTTTCCATACGTTAAAAAAAAAAAAAAAAAAAAAGGGTGTGTTAGGTTAGTTTATTGCATTAGGTTTTACACCCATAGGGTGAATAGGGGTAGGGGTGATGATACTCTCGTATTCTTAATCTGCCTCCACATGGATGACAGATTCATAATGCATATGGTAAATACTTGGTTGCCAACAAGTATTTAATTATTATTTAATTATCTATCATTTATGTTAAAGCAGTTTATTTTAACATCATTAGTCATAATATTAGCGATAAAGGCACATGTTCATGCACTGAATGAGATGGATGGTCTAATTGTGTTTTCTCTCATGGACAGTCTAAAAATCAATGGATGAAACACTTTTGTTTACACTATTCAATATTAAGTAGGCTTGTGTTTTTAAAGAATTGAAATATTTTTTTTTTTTTCAATTTAGTTTTATAATTTAAAGTTTTAATTTACTACGTCAGTTGTATAATTTATAATATATATGTAAATATTTATATGTGTACTTATATTTAGATGCCTAAACATATTTGCTTGAGTTTAGCATTTTTAAATTTAATTTCGATTATATCACTTGCTTCTTAATTCAGGGCCCAGATTCACATATACGAGAGATTGCAGTTGGTCAGAAAAAACGAAGCACTGATGTAAGATAATTGTACTTAATTTATTATACTAGTTGTTGATTATTGTTACATAACATTTTTTGTCTAGCCGTTTATATTTTACTTCATCTAATCTAGATGCATTGTAATAGTGCAAGATATGAATCATTCCTACTTAGGATATACACAGTAGTGGATAACTTACCAGAATTTCTGCGGTAGGGGATAGGGTGGTCAGCTGATCGCATTAAGATGTAATCTAGATTTCCACTCTATCGCCAAAAAAGGGTAAACATTAATAAAAAACAGCTCATTATTATACCTAAAGTGGTTGCCAAGCCCAGGGCACACCTGTTGTTAAATCTACCTAATCTTTTTATCAATCTGAGTTTGTTAGCATTTGAGTACGTCACGAAACTGGCTCTATAGTTTTATATTTTTGATATTTCAAAGAAATTTAGTTGCCAAAGGGAAGTTTATTATATAATAATGTCTGTTATTGTATTCTTAGCAGATTCCCTAAGCAAATAAATGTTAGTGCAAAAGTATTTCATAGTAGCTTTTGTCCGCGGCTTTACTCGCGTTTAAATCGGTCTGCCACATTAAGTTTCGTAACAGATTAATTTTAATTTTTTTTTAACATACAAGCTATCCTACTGTACACCATTTTTGTGTAACTTCAATGGTTTAGGCAGCCTACCCCAAGATAACTGAGAGGCCAGATTTTTTTTCGACTTTATTGACATGTTTCGTTATATTACGACCAAAATTACATAAAATCATTACAAATTGTAGCCTATATGTTACTCAGATGTATAACCTATATTACTGTAAAGTTTCATCCAAATACGTCTAGCAGTTTTTTCGTGTAAGAGTAACAAACATCCATACTCACAAACTTTCGTATTTATAATATTAGTAGGAAGTTAAAGTTCTCCTCAGTAAAATAATGAATTGATAGCAGCTTTTGCTCCAATCTGACAATGAGATGCTATTGAGGTCCTAATAGCGCTAATTACATCCATTTGAACTAAAGAAATTGTCTCTAAGTAACTCGAGTTTTGGATTCTTATTATTCAAGCTAATTGATGCTAAGAACTTCCAGTTACGTCAACTTAACATCTTCTATATAATGGTCCTTTAGAGATTGATACTGAAAATACTGTAGCAACCAGGTATACATCCATCCACGCTATATACATTTCACACCGGCACAAAGGCTACTACTGTACAAAGCACAAGTTCGGCCTCACATGGAGTATTGCTGTCATCTCTGGGCGGGAGCACCGAAGTACCAGCTTGAGCCTTTCGATTCAGTCCAGAGACGTGCTGTGAGAATAGTCGACGATCCTGATCTCACGGACGGTATCGAGCCACTAAGTCTTAGGAGAGACTTTGCCTCCCTGTGTGTACTCTACCGTCTCTACAATGGGTTGTGTTCAGAAGAATTGTTTGATATGATGCCCACAGCCACATTCTACCATCGCACCGCTCGCCATCGTCAGGGAGCTCATCCACATACATTGGAACCTAAATGGTCGCGCACAGTGCGGTTTCAGAGAAATTTTCTCCCGCGAACAATCCCGTTATGGAATGAGCTCCCTGCCACGGTTTTCCCTGGGAACTACAGCATGGGGTTCTTCAAGAAGGGGGTTAATAGGTTTTTGAAGGGTCGGCAACGCGCACGTGATGCCCCTGGTGTCGCAGGCGTCCATAGGCTGCGGTAGCCGCTTACCATCAGGCGGGCCGTATGCTTGTTCGCCACCGTCGTGGTATAAAAAAAAAAAAAAAAAAAAAAATATACACCCTTATCACACTTGAAAGTCGACTGTTAATCTAGTGAGTTGAAACTATTAGGGTCGATTTATACTAGCGCAGAGTCGAAGCGCATCGAAGCGTCTATCCAAAACTGAACATAACAAATTCAACCTTAACTCCACACCGTGACGCACACATTACTTCGGAGATTTTAAAAAGACGCGCGCATTCGTCGGAATTCGCGCGTCTGCGCGCGAACAACGCTGATTGGTGCGCGTGCGTGCACGCGCATTCTCGTGTATACACGCGCCCACTAGCGAACCAATGCGTCATTAGTCGGCAATTGGCCTGCGTCGGTGTTAATCACAATGGACTCGGATGAAAAATTAATGTACCTGGTGCAAAAATATGAATGCCTATTTAATCCAAGAGCTAAAAATTGTAGTGACAAACATTCCAAAAATAATGCTTGGGAAAAAGCTGTTGATGCCTGTTGACTACACGTGAGAATGCGCGCGTATTCCGGCGAAAACGCGTGCGGCTTCGCTTTAGTTGTAAAAAATTGGACGCTTCGATGCGCTTCGACTCTGCGCTAGTATAAATCGACCCTTAGTATAAAAGTAAGGTAAGCAAGCGTAGTAGACGAGGCTAAAACAACAAAATAGATAAATAAACATTAGAAGTGAGATCAACGGTAAATCGGAAGAGATCCTTTGTCGCCTAGACGCACACATAAACCATTAATAATATTATACACACAACGAAGTCTATGCTAATTCTTTCAAGGATTTAATAAATATAATTCCTAACCGCTACTTACAATGTTACTAAATGACTTAAATAAGGTAGCGTTTAACTTGCATATTTGTATTCTAGGAGCAGTATGCAGTAATTTTACCATACATTTTCGAGCAAAATATTCCCACAGAATGCAGTTTGTTGTGTGATCTCGTGCTAATAATATAGTCAGTACTCAAATTTATCGATATGATCGATATTCGAGTATGATCATTTCCAGAGATGTGAAGAACTGCCAGAACTACGAGCGATCGCGCTCACACGCACGCATTGAATTTCTACCTTCATTCTCTGTTCTGCGGTCAAAACCTCGTTTCTAAGGAGAGGCTATGTCCAGCAATAGACTATAAAAAACGACGACTACTTCAACTGCAACTATTAAATAATACATTTTCGGCGGTGCTATTTTTTAATTCCAAATAACAGAACTTAGTTGCGTCTCATCAGAACTTTAGCTGCTTACAATTCATATTAAACATATACTTAACAAAAAAAACATTGTCTATAAGAATCAGACGTACACGAACGCTATAAACCGTATTAGGTAATAAAAATTACGATCAAAGTGACATAATTTTCAAACAATCTACTACTTTAGTAGAAGTTTATAAAATACATGTATTTAGGGCATTATTTTCTTTAATTGCTTTGCATTTTCCTTTTTTATGATTCATTTAAAGAAATTCTGTTGTAGCTATTTATTGTTTGTTATCAAATTTCGTGACAGCGATAATGAATACTATTAAAGTATTACCTCCGTGACTAATGTTCGAGATAAGATTTTACTGTATTGTATTTAGATAGAAGATAAGTAAAAGAAACAAAGTTATACCTGGATTTTCGAAGGTGATTTTGTAGTGATTTATTTAATACGTGTATAGAATATGATTAATATAGTTTTAAACTATACTTAAAGCTAATACAATCATGAGCTATTGGTGTTGCCTGTATACTATACTTGTACCTGCAATAGCTTAACACTTACTTAATGTGAGTCAATCTAAGTATACTCATATTTCTTTTTTCTATAAAAGTATGGTATGGTATGGTATGCCAACATCGGCGCTGTCGAGAGCTATCTATCACCCTCATTTGCAGCTTACGTACGAAAAGATAGTTTCTCAGAATGTAATTGGTCAGGGGGCGGGGCTAGATCGATCGTCAATATTTTCTTAACACGAATGGACTATATGTAGTGCATTCCTTGAGTAGGAAGTTTTTTGTTATTTCCTGCTGGAGTTTTATTTTATTACTTACTTATTTTTCGCAAAACCTTCAAAAATAGTGTTATCGTTTTTTATGTTTATTAATAAATATTTTCAAGACTACTTTGTTAAATTTAAATTTATTTTTATTGAAATGTTCAAACCAAAGGTGGTTGGGAAAACATATCCAAGACAAGCACCTGGCAGACAAATGTAACAGGGTTTGTCTGGTTGACTTGACAGTCCTGGCTTTTTTAATATACATGGAGCACGTAGTGAAGTAATATTGTTCAACAAGGAAATTTAATAGAGTGGCGTCATTTAGCTATCTTGTAAACGATAACGTAAAACTATATGTAAAATCACGTATACTTTATATGTAGATGGGTTAACGTACAATATGCAGACAGGTACCGGTAGTTTCGTAATTTGACAGTATCTGCTATAGAAATAGATGTCGGGAAGAATTAAGATTGAACGATTAAATAACAGCTTACCGTGGGTATCTTCTCAATACATGAGTAACAATTATGTTACTAAAGAACGCACCTCGCTGTTAACAATATAAATGAAGTTACTTAGTTTTTGATTAAAAAAATGTGTCAAACCACAATCATAAGATTGTAAGCAAAATAGATTGAATTGTAGTTTAATTTAAATTAAGATGACTTTATTTTTATTGGGCCTAGGTTTTGCTTATAAAGGAGGTAAATTATTCGAAACATATCTTTTTATAGAATAATTTGTAGATAGATTGATTGATAACCGCTGCGTGCGTCAATGTTCTTATAATATTTTCAGTCTCCGAAAGATTTTCCTTATTGATAAATTAGTGTCTCTTTGATCATATGTATCAATAAGCGAAGTTATATATAGAAATAGTTGAGATGTTGAATCAGTAGCGTTTGAACACGTTCATTATTTTTCACCATCGAGTATGTGAAATATTAAGTTAAATCTTGACAATCAAAATGAGAAGAAAATAACAAATTGTCTCATTCAATTAACAAGTTTACAGAACATCGGTATTATTAGACATGTTTTTATAAAAGATTCTCTATAAACATAGTTAATAAAGATGATGATGCGGGGGTGACAGTTATCGTAGTAACTGTGTAAGCCTTACACTGTCACAATGACTGCCATGCCTTTTACCTCCCCAAGCGGGGTGTGAAAAAGCATCTCACTAGGCCGCCATAGTGTGGGTAACTCTTGGATTCTATTTATGCTTTCCATCAGGCAGAGTAGAGTCACTTTGGCAGGCTCTTAAGATAGAAAAAAAAAGAAAGTGATTTCAATTAAAAGTAAAAATAAATATTACTCAAACTCATATTAAAAAATTTTTAAATGAGATTCAACTAAGCAATAATTTATAAACTTGTACTTGACAATTAATTAAATTTAAACGTATTCAGCTCGTTGTCAACTTGTTTTTTTGAGTGTATTTTGTATGAGAGTTGATTTTTTTTGTTATTTTTCTGATGAACATATTAACATATGACCAAGTACGTCTTCATAGTACCTACTGCTATTTATTTATTCAGGGTGAAAATCGCACCCACAGGCTCTGGTTGTTCATACAATTTTTCATCGTATCGTGTGGTATTTTAATATCTTCTAAATAAAGGCACTTTAATTATACTCTTATGTCTTTGCCCACTTATAAAGGTCTTATCAAAATCCTAGATAAACATGTAGGTTAAAATACCAACTTTTGGCAAAATGACTTAGAGTGTCTCCAGATGCTGCAATAAATAGCAGCAGCGAATAACAAAGGAAATACTGTTTCCTAAGATTTTATTGCTCTGGCTTAAGCCCAAGTCACGCATAACCATGAAAAAAAAAATACAATCCATACATATTTTAATTACAGGTTGAATCAGGTTACGGGACAAGTTCAGACAGCAGTTCCAATGGCGGTGGATTGCGACGACATGGATCGGCGACATCTTTGCAGTCAACTGGTTCACATGGTTAATATTTTAACTTATTTCTCTAGTTCTACTATTCAAAAGTAATGTGTTTGCTTTGCAACTAAAAACGACTAATTTTATTTTGTAACTTTAAAATTCGTTTGAGTTACATACACGGGCAATTTTTTTTGATGATACTAATCACGATTTCCTTGATGATGTATTCATGTGCCGTGGCGGCCAGCCTCAATGGAGACCAGCCGACTACGTAAGCGATACTATAGTGCACGAATGTGTGCGCAAATACAGTTGCACTCTCTGTTCCCTCACACTCACTACCCAATGGAATGGCTATCATACACGACCCGAAGGAGATTAGGCACAGGAAAGAGGTTGCCGCGGTTGTTTCCTTAACAGAAGGTTAAAGGGAAAAAGGGCAGTCACATATTGGTGATATTGTTAGGACATTTGTAGTGTACATAGTCTACTTAATTGCATACATGGGGTCTTAGCGACATTAGCCCTATTAAGTAACCCAGTAGCTCCTTTGAGGCAATTTAAGAGACGGCAAAGGACAGTATAAGAAGTTTACACTCGTGTACAACGTGTGCTCTGTGTTTAAACCAGCTATAAAGTGAATTTAGTTACGTAAATGACGTTTTCATGATAAGCTAGTGATAAGGAAAGGATATCTTTTATTGGTAAACATATTGTGGTAGAGAATAAGTCCAATATTAATTGTATGCCAACGTATATTAATATTTTTGGTTGCCGAAACTGCATATTATGGAAGATGTATCATGGTTTATCCAAGAGTGTAAGCAATAGGGGCGTAAGAGCTTACTCTCCGACGCGATATTCTTCTTCGACAGAAAACGTAAATCTTTGATTTAACGAGGAAGGTATAAAATTGTTATATTTAGGTGGATAAACTCAGTGCTCACTTTCGATACAGATATTTTTCCCTTTCGGAATTGAATATTCAAACCTCTGCGTGATAAAGGTATCGGATAGTGTGTCTGATATGATCATATCGGTCAATTTATGATATACGATAATACGACGCAGAATCGATGATGTATTTTATAATTTGGTTCTATTTGAAATACGTATTACGCGAAGGTACTTACTGTCATGACAGTGGTTATCGTGTACAATCATGAAAAAAATACAGGCATGGTGTTATTTATAGGGTGTCCACCAAGAACTTAGGGCGCCAAGTCAACCTCACTTACAAGTGGCGTACCTGTTGATCCCCTGACGAGGCTTTGGCAAACAAAACATCCCGATTAGCGGCAATAGGCTCACCATCTATTACATGGGATCAAAATACACATGAAAAGTGGGCGTTTGATATGCCTCTGCTTACGTATGCTATTTATGTTGCGGCTTTATCTAATTAACTACATTCAAAGCGGATACCACTAGTAGAATAAATAACTTTTCATACAGCTCTTTCGTTTTCGTGACGTCCTAAACATTTGTTTCCAATTGCCATACAAAAAGCATCAGCCGCAGCACGGCACTGTACCTTCTCCAACCTGTAAAAATAAAGTGATAGAACCTCAGATACCGTCTTTCATGAGCTTAAAATGCGTCACACTTGAAAGATTCTTGATTGCTCAATTGACGCACGTTGAAATCTACTAAATAAATTGCTATAACCTCGAAATAATTGATGGATTCAACTCTTCATTTTGGATCTAAGTACCTCTAAATCTATCGTATTAACATATTTATGTAGGCTTACATAAGCTGTCGCAATAAGTTATAGCAAACCGGTAGGTACATACAATTAGATAAAAAAATGCTGCCTAAAACGAGGAATTCGGCTAAAATTTCAATATTATTAATTGTACTGGATGACTATGAAGATTACTTTGTTTTACATCTAAATTGTTTTTTAATGTTAATACTGGTTAAGCGAGGTGCGTGTGATGCGAATTTATTAGTAACTAACACATTTGTTCTTATTTTTGAAGTTTTGAGCTCTGACGTTTAATAACGTAGTTTCCGTTTGATAAATTAAAACGACAACACAGTTTCAGCAGAGCTTTACAGATAGCATAATTTATCAGGCCAATTTCAATACTTTGCCAGATGTTATATTCACGGTATCAGATCCAGTGCCTCGTGTAACCAATTCCATATATTTTTTTCGTCAACCGCCAGACTAACGAATGTCATGAAAGGAAAATATCGAACCACTTCAATTTATTGCAGTCAAACGAATCGCGTGGTGTAATATATCAAGGAACGTACATCCTTAGTATAGTGGGCCAAAACCTTCTTTCTAAAGGGAGACCTATGTCCAACTGTGGACTACTAAAAGATTTAATTATACCTATTTGTGCATTTCACTGCCCAGTCATTCTATTTATTAAAGAAATAAAAATGGCTCTCATTAGTACAGTCACTGTAATATGTGGTTAGTTAATTAATTGGATCTCGCCTTTTTGCACAAAAACTGCGTTGCGATTCGTAAATTTTTGAACGTTAGATTTTTTATGAATCTTTTCTGTTCTTACAGTTAGACTTAATTATAAACTAAGGGAATAATCGGTTATATGTGTAACTTATTGTCACTGAGATACCATTTGGGTAGTGTGACGAAAAACTGGTCCAAATTACAAAGTGTCTTTTTAATCTTAGAAGAATAGTTTTGGATAAGAGTAAATGTGTTCTCTGCTTAATGCTCGTGTGTCTCTTTTTATTCACATATTGTAAATATCATTATCATATCACTGCGTCGGTGTCGCAGTCGCGTAGCGTATGCGACTGCTATGTTTGAGGTCTCGGGTTCGATGCCCGGATCGGACCGAATGTTAGTATAATCTACAAATATTTGTTTCGGCGTTTGGGTATTTTCTTTGTGCAATATATATTCATTTACAAAACAAATATATATATATCAGTTGTCTAGTACCCATAGTAAAAGGTCTGCTTAGTTGGGACTAGATCGCGTTGTGTATCAAATGTCCGAAATATTTATTTTATTTTTCATTAAGTTTCACAATTCTTGCTTTTTCACCATAGACTACGGTAACATAAGGATGCGTCTTATCGTCGTCGTATACGTCGGATCTATGAAATAAGGAGATATGCCATTATGTCGTTAACTTTTACAGAGGTTAATGTCGCATATATTACACTTTTCTAAATGATTTACTATGTCCGAATAAGTATTATGATGTGGTGTATCACGTGGCACTTTATTGTGATCATAAACGCCTGTTCTATACTAATTTGATAACCAACTCGATATTACTTAACGCTTAAACTAATCAAATGTAATAATTTAATATCATTCGTGTTATCTGTTTTCTTTTGTTTTCAGATTACATTATATCCAATGTTTAATTTATTTAGTTCAAATTCGTTCTACGTTTAGTAGGTTAATGAGGCAAATGGCATTTATCGTTCTATTGTGAAATGTAATATACCTCGTAGGTTTTTAATTGTCTTTCGTATCATTTTATGCTATTTCCTAGCGCCACTTTCTATATGTCGTCCGTCGGCTTTTAAACTAAAATAATATATGACTTATCAATTGAAAAGTATGGTGACTGCCACATATAGTGAAACAAAAAGTTACTTCAATGCCATCTAACGAAGACACACCGAACTACTAAGTAATTGTTAATCTCGTATCACGATATGAGAAATTCTCACGGCGATTAGCATGATTATATATTACTTCCTAACGATTACATATATATGACTGCTTCGTCGATTTAGCGGTTAGTGTATGGGACTGCTGATCAAGAGGTCTTGGGGGGTTCGATTCCCGGGTCGATCCAGAAAAGTGTTATTGAGTTTTCCTGATTAATAAAACACTTAATAACTGTCCCGAATTTGGAAATTGGGGTCTGAACCCCCGTACCTTGGGGAGCATGTAAAACCGTCCGTCCTACGCCTATCCTCTTCCCGGTCATGTCGGGATACCCGCCCCATCGGGTTGTGAGAGTGAGGGAACAGAGAGTGCACCTGTATTTGTGCACACACTTGTGCACTATAATATTTCTTGCGTAGGTGGTTGGTCTCTGTTAAGACTGGCCGCCGTTGCCGATCATCACATCAGGAGTACATCATCATCACTTCCTAATATAAACCGTTGCTAAGCTTGTTGTAAGCTTGTCTGAGGATCCTCTATTTACTTTGAAATTACACTTCCACTAATGAATTTAATTACGTTTTCAATTAATAAACCTAAACTTTTTGCATAACTTTTATTTTTTTTTTTAAAAATGTGTTCCTTGTAATTACTAATCTTTGTAATATATAGATAAGTAATATATTTAGTAACATTATTTCCAACTACATACCACTACTATGTATTCTATGGTTTGTCGATTCAATCGGAGCCCCATGACATTTAAAAGACATTACTAACTTGTCAAAGACTACTTGTCCAAAGACTAAACCCTTAAAAAATTGCAGCTCTATAACGAATAGACTTGCAATATAAAAGTAGACAGCAGTCTGCAATTTTGTATCAAAACGATGTACCTATATATGTATGTATAAATAATATTATTACATCGAATCAGATACAGAGAGGGTATTGCATACTAAATCCGTTTATGTTTGCTTTATCAGTTTGATATATGTACATAATTTGTATATTACATGTCGATGATATGAACCAGCCAGCTCACGGTCAACTACGTTTTTCAAAAAATAAGACGCAAATTGATTAAATTTTGTGATGTTTTAATTTATTTAGAAGCAGTTTGACAAAAATATAAAACGGATCTCGTAAAATAAAGAAACCTTGTACTCCTTATTTTGTTAATTTAAAACGAAAAACATCTTTCAAACAAACCCACCAATCGGGGTAATTCTTTGAAATCTTGTAATTTGTCAAAAGCAGGATTTTTTTTGTATATATGGACGTTGGTATCCTTCCATATGTTATACTAGCTTTTGCCCGCGGCTTCGTTCGCGTTTAATTTGGTATGCCGCATTAAGTTTTGTAACAGATCATTTTAAATAAATATATATTTAATAAAAAGTATCCTATGTTACTTTTAATACCTCCAAGAACATGTCTACAAAATTTCATGACGATCGATTGAGCAGTTTTCGCGTAAAACCGTAACAAACAAACATACATTCGCATATATAATATTAGTAGGGATGTACTTATATTAGAGCTAATAGCTGCTATAAGAAATAAGGTCCACTTTGTACGTCACAATTGTTGTTAGTTTTATTATTGTATAATGTTTTTAAACCCTGGTGTATGGACAGTAATATCTATCTAATAAGAAATTATAGCATACTAAACCATTTTAGGTAAATGTTTTAAAATGATTGCCTCGGTGGCGCAGCGGTAGTGAATACTACTGCTGTGCTTGAGGTCTCGGGTTCGATACCCGGTTCGCACCAAATGTTTGTATGAGCTGAAAATATTTGTTTCGGTTTGGGTGTTTTCTGTGTAGGATATGTATGTATTTACAAAAAAAGTATATAAGTATTTTATCAATCAGTCAAGGTATCATAGTACAAGCTCTTCTTAGTTTAAAATTAGATGGCGTTGTGTGTCAAATGCATAAAAAAAATTCTTCTTAAGTCAAAATTAAACGATCGATAGATGCCCTTTAAATTACAGAATCAGTTTTATTTTACAAAATTTTACGCTTAAGTTGATACACATTCTACTCGCTATGCTATGGTCATGACGTCATGTTAATAATAAAATAATAATTTATTTAAAAAGGGCTTGATATCTTTACGATTGTTAATTTGAACACATCGATTTTTTAACTTGAAACATCGCACATCGATTTTTTAACTTGAAACATCACCTCGATTTTTTCGAAAAAAAAAAACGGTATTTATAACCAAAAGATTCTATCATAACATAATATCTTCGCAATAGTGTAACAATATTGCTATAATAATAAGGAATATAATAATCCAAAATTTACAATTGCTTGATTTTGTGGCATGTATAGAGACCTTTTAGGAACTTGTATGATTTTTTTCTATAAGATATGCAAATAAACAAAACTACATTTTCATTTTATTTTATTTTTTGCATGTCACGCCATCTTGTTTCTAATTAAACAAATCTTGTACTCCGAAAGCTAGTTTGATTGATGTAATACTTATTTAGTTTTTTGTGTAAACACTTACATAGTATACATAAAAAGTACCCAAACTCCGAAGAGATCTACAGATAACACAAACACTTGGGCCAAATGAAATACCTCACGAGAATAGTAGTTTAATATAATAATTTCTACCATTTACTTTTAATTTATCAACTTTTATCTGTTAATCGCAGGACGAACATCCAGACGCCTGGCGGAGAAGATCGCGGAGCTCGACACGTACAACGAGTTGCTATCGAAGCAGGCTGTGCAGTTGCAACAGTACTTCGACATGTGCATCACTGCTTACCCACAGATTAACGACGAAGTCGATAATCCGATCGACGCTGTTAAGTTGGCCGATGGTTAGTAGAAATCTTGTCTCTTAGTTAAAAAAAAAACGATTGTAGGGGAGCATCGAAACTAGAAAATCTTCATCCATATTAGCGCTATTTATAAATTTTTCACATGCGTTAATATAATTCTAGTTAGAGTTTAATACTTGCCTGAGTTTTTTGAGGCTTCCAAAACAGTTCCCAGTTACAATTGTAAGCTAAATTTGTCAGAATTTGTTTAAGAGAATGCATTTTAGAGTTTATTATGACCACAATTATGACTTAGCTGCTTCTCATGGCTAGATGCTATTTATTAATATGAGTGTTGTAAATGCGATAAAGCCGACGATTGTATAAGTTCTTTATATTTATTTAGTTTTACTTCTATTATCCAATCGTCCTTTAGATCATAAACCTTATCTAAATAGATACAAACTGTGAGTCACCATGCTGCATTCTCTGCATTTACAATGAGAATGGTGACCACAACTCTTGGATTTTATTCATGCTTTCCATCAGGCAGAGTAGAGTAGAGAGTAGATATACATTCTCCATTAGATACGAGTAGGATCTTCACATGCTTGACTGGCTAAACTATATTTGAATTTTGATTACCGGTCGTGTCTAGTTTATATTGTAATTGCAAACAACTGACTGGTCTTACAGTAATTATTGTGAAATTTCATCACAAAGAAAGCACGACTGCAGGGTTGGCCTAGTGGTTTAAGCGGTCTCCTAAACGCCAGCTTGGCGTCTGGGCGCTTTCCTGAGGGTTGGAAGAGCGGGAAGCTGGTCCTACTACGGAAGCCGGGACGGCCGGCCGATTCGGTCGCGGCCTACAGGCCCATCGTGTTGCTGGACGAGGCGGGTAAATTGTTTGAGAGGATACTCTCTGCCCGCATCGTCCGGCACCTCTGCGAGGTGGGCCCCGATCTGTCGGACGCCCAATACGGGTTTCGAGCCGGGCGTTCGACAGTCGATGCTGTGTTGCGCCTGAGGGCCGTGAGTGAAGAGGCGGTGAGCTGTGGCGGCGTGCTGTTGGCGGTGTCGTTGGACATCGCCAACGCATTTAATAGTCTGCCATTTAGCTGCATCAGGGAAGCACTCCACTACCACGGGGTGCCCGAGTACCTGAGGCGGCTTGTGGCAGACTATCTTGAGGAGCGTACCGTCATGTACGAGGACCGAGATGGCATTCTGAGGCGGCGGCCCATGTCGTGCGGTGTTCCACAGGGGTCTGTCCTCGGACCACTCCTGTGGAATATGGGATACGACTGGGCCCTTCGAGGTCGTCTTCCCCCGGGGTTGGGCGTAATTTGTTACGCCGTTGACACATTGTTCACGGCCCGGGGGGCGAACTTTCAAAAGGCGGCGCGCCTGGCCACTGTGGGAGTCTCTTTGGTGGTCGGGCGCATTGAGGCGCTGGGTTTACGAGTGGCCCTAGATAAGACGGAGGCCCTTTTGTTCCATGGGCCCCGTCGTGGTCCACCATCTGGCGCCTCTATCGTAGTCAATTCGGTCCTCGTACCGGTTCAGGCTCAGATGAAATATCTGGGCCTGATCCTCGACGGCAGGTGGCTCTTCGACGAGCACTTCCGACAGCTTTCTCCAAAGCTGGTCAGCGCTGCTTCTGCCCTTGGGCGACTTTTCCGAATTTGGGTGGAGCCAGCGTCGCGACGAGACGGCTATACACGGGGGTTGTCCGGTCAATGGCGCTGTATGGTGCACCGGTGTGGGCGGCGGCTCTGACCGCCCAGAATAGGGCTCGCCTCTGGCGCCCTCAGAGGATATTGGCGATTAGAGCCATACGCGGTTACCGCACCGTATCGACGGAGGCGGCGTGCGCCTTGGCCGGAACTGCCCCGTGGGATTTGGAGGCGGAAGTGCTCGCCGAAGTTTATCGGCGGACGGCTGACTTCCGGGCGGGTAGCGGTCTACGGCCCCCGCCCGAAGAGGTACGCGAGTGGCGTGAGGCCGCTCGTCGAGCCACAATGGCTCGTTGGTCGTCCCGGTTGGAGACTCCACGTGCTGGCTTTGCATTCGTGGAGGCTCTCCAGCCGGTCATCGCCGAGTGGGCAGGGCGGCAGCACGGGACCCTTTCCTTCCGACTGACGCAGGTCCTTTCCGGGCTCGGTTGCTTCGGGAAGTATCTGCACTCGGTCGCCAGGAGGGAATTGAGTCCCGCCTGTCACCACTGCGACTGCTGAGAGGACTCGGCTCAGCACACGCTAGCGGTTTGTTCCGCCTGGGCGGCGCAGCGTGGGGTCCTCACTGCAGTTATTGGAGGAGATCTCTCGCTACCGGCCGTCATACGCTCCATGGCCGGTAGCGACAGTTGTTTTACCGCGGTCGCAACCTTCTGCGAAGACGTAATTTCGCGGAAGGAGGCGGCGCAGAAGGCCCGGGAGGACGATCTCCACTCGGACCCAATTCGCCGCCGGCGAGCCGGGCGGCGGAGGCGCGCATACTAGCGCCTCATGCCGGCTTGAGTGTGGCCGCGGGTGGACAGGACGGGTTTTCCCCTCCATCCGCTATAGTGGCCAGCCGCGAGGAGGCGACGTCCGCGTGTGCCGTACGTCGCCTAAAAGGAGAGTTTATCCGCAGATGGTGCCCGCATGAGCGGGCAGGCGCTAGGAGGGATCTGGATGTCGTAATAACAGCTGTTCCCGGATCCCTCCTATGTCAGGCGCAGAGTGGCACACCGTGTGGTTTTAGTCGGTCCGGTTCCGACACACCACCCCGCTGTAAACCCCGGTGGGGTGACGGCCCGAAGGGGTTTCCACACGTTACAAAAAAAAAAAGAAAAGTGGTTTAAGCGGTCGCCACGCCGCTCTCGCGCTGAGTATTGTGGGTTCAAACCCCACATGGGACAACACTTTGTGTGATACATAAATTGATCATCCATCACATCGCTCGCGATACAGGATTTATTTTAGTGCGGGTGTTGTCTTTTATAAAAAAAAAAATAAAAAAATCTGTTTGACAAATTGATTACCTATAAGCCGACTGCGAGCAATATTGATCAATTCTTGTAAATAAACAAAGTTCATAATATTTTTAATAATTTACCAGGTTCTAATTTACTATGAATTATACTCGTGTATAATCGTTAGCACTGTTGGCAGTCGTATGAAGTAATTTTAATTTTTAGATATACAGCCAATGGCATCATAAAATACATATTATATTAATAGTAATTGGCAATGCTTACAATTAAATTTGGTTGTCAAACAAAATAAATTGTAGACATTGACACCATTAAAGATCTCTTTCTTAGTGTTTAAATATCATTTAATACGCTTGAATTAAGTGAATGGATATAAACAGATAGAAATTGCATGTAAAACTAATTGAAAAATCATTTTTTTACTTATCTTACTCGAGCAAACAAATTTAAAAACCGCGATTCAAGAAGGACGGTGAACGTTTGAGACCTAAGTAAGTTTTATAGTAATAAGAAATTGTATATTATACCAATAATTGTGCTGTTATAAAATAAAAATAGAAAACATTCTCAACTAGCAGAATAAATAAGCAAAATGTTAATCATTGGAGGGAGGGAGGGGGTGGCAAACATTAGTACTGTTTACTCGATAATAGATAGTTTGTGTTTTAATATTGATACACTATGGACTGCCTTAAGGATCCATATTTTTAATTGCATTCCTAAGGTTACCAAAAATGCTGCACAGGCGATATACGAGTATATAAATCAGTACTTATGTTATGAGACTATTTGAAGCATGACATGACTTGTCTATTTGTAGAAATAAGAGATGACTTCACATGTAATTGTAGACAACGTTACTAATTAAAAAGTAGACTAATTTATGGCTTTGTAAGTGTCAGCTACAAAGTTGTGGAATGGTCTTTTGTGTTATTAAATCAGAGAATATGTACCATAGGGATACAAAAATGTTTAACAGACTAATAATTTAAGACTATAAAAATATTTAAACAATTATATGAACTGAAAGACGAACGAATAACTTGAATTTATAAAGAACAGAATTGTATGAAACACTTTAAAATTAGTAAGTAATAGCCAATAAGTGGGTCACGAATTAGTTAACAATTGAAAAATTCGTATAAAAAAACCAATTGATATATTATAAAAATTGTTTATTTACAAGAAAGTTAATAAGATGCAATTTATTTTTTAAAAATTATATCGTCCAAATGACCACCATTTCGATGTTTGCACTATTCTAAGCGAGTACCGACATTTTCGAATGCTTGTCGGCAAAGAGACCGTGAGATCGCCATCTCTTCTCTGATATTTTCTTTTAGTTGACGTAGACACGATTCTTCAAATAAACCCATAAAAAGAAGTCTGCTGGGGATAGATCTGGACTGGGTGGGTGGCCATGGAATGTCGCCTCGTCTGGAAATCAGCTTTTCCGGAAACATTAAAAACACTTTCTGTCCACCCACGACCACATTCATGGTGGCATAAGGAACTGCTAAACGCGCCTCTGCCACCTGGTTTGCCGGCGCAAAACTGGGTCCGAGTTGAGGTTATCCTATCGAGCCTTTTCTGCCACCTCCTGTGAAATTATGTGTTCACAGAAGTTTGCGATCGCGGTAAAACAACTTTCGCTACCGACTATAGAACGTGTGACGACCGGTAGTCAGAGATCTCCTCCGAAGATTACAGTGAGGGTTCGATGCTACGTTAACACTTACTGTACTCATCGGAGGTATTTCTATAACCAGAAAAACCATAACAATTTTTGACCCGACCCGGGAATCACACCCTAGACCTCTTGATCGGCAGTCACATATAGTAACCGTTGGACCAACAAAGCAGTTTTAATTTGTATACTAGTCTATATACAAAGTGATCACAGGTCAAGATAAGTGAGAAATTGTTTAAAGTGTCCAAATATTTTTCCTTTCTATTATAACGAATGTATCGCAAAAATGTATTATAGTCGTGATTACTTAAAAACTTGTAATATTTCAATACAGTAAAACTTGTGAAAGTATTGGGGTCACAAGCCATATAAGCAGAGACCTGCTACAGCTGGACGATACATGGTGATTTGTAGTTTCAATCATTGCTATATTTACGGCTAATGATTCCGTCCAAGATTAAAGCTAATGAATCATTAGCTAAGGCCTTAGGCAGTCTATAAATATGTTATACCTATATTAAATTAATAATATTGGATACTATGTGTTTTAGAAGATGCCGTAAAATACTTAATGGCAAATTTAATCTTAACTCTGAAAAACATCACAATATATTTTCACTTAAAAACCGTTTATTTTTTGTTAAGGTAACGACCTGGGTCTCCATGCCGGGGAAGTGCGTGCAACAAGCGCATCTTTTAGAGCTACCAGTGGCGCCACACTAACCACGCTTCAGCACTGCGCCGAACTACTCCGTCGGCGTGAGAAACAGGCGCGACAAGCTGAAGAACTATACATGTTAGTACCTATGACTACGTTCGTTAGTCACTAGCCCTATTCATCCCATGGGTGTCGTAAGAGCTGACTAAGGGAGCAACAGCGCTGCAAAAAACAAAGCATGTACCAACCCATTTGGTCACCGTGGTATAGTAGACCAAAACCTTCTTTTTTATTTTAAAATCATACCAATGTGACTGTTCTGCCTGTTGGAAAGCAAGAGTAGAATCTAAGAGTTGTGGTCACCATATTCATTGCGTAGATAATGCAGTACCCACACTATGGCGGTCAAGTGAGATGCTATTTCACGACCCGCTTGGGATCGTAAGGCATGACAGTCGTCGTGACAACGCCAAGGTTCACACACTTACGACGTTAACTGCCACCGCTACATCAATGTCCAGCAGTGCACTATTCAAGGATGTTGGTGACGACTTAATTCTGGCTACTAAGGTTTTTGAGAAGACAAACTGACAAGTCTAAATTGTTTTAATACTTTTTATGCTGTACCATATACATACTTTTCTAAATGAAAAGTTTGATGTCTAGTTATATCCTTTTATCAGAAAAACAGATGTTTATTTTTGTTTTTTCTTTGTTACAGGGCTTTAAAAAATCAGTTAACAGAAGCAAGATTGGCTTCAAAACCAGGACCAGATCATGAGGTGAGTTCATTCACTTTTCAGTAAAAATACCTGCTCAATGTCTGCCTGTCCTACTTTGTTGTCTGTATTATTCTTATTTTAATTTTCTGCTCCCGGCGCTGCCCGAATGAACGTATATCAAAACAGTTTCATACATAAACACTGAAAATTTCATCTCAAAGAAGTATAGTCTGGTGGTAGTCTCCCAAATAATATCTACTATTATACAGTAGGTACTAAGTATGTGTATATATAAGATGTATCTAACACTTGCCTACACTTGGTTGAAAGTACAGGATGGGCCAAGAATTTGTTAACATTTGAATCTATCATCTCGCGTAAACAAATGCGCACAGGGCGCGGGGAGGGCTCTGACTACTAGCTGGTTTCTCGGAAATTTTCTCGCAATGAATCACTTCACGGGGCCGCAGCGCGCTTACTGTGTGAAACAATTTTATTCAAATAACAGTTCGCTTATTATTGTTAGACGCTTATTTAGCGTTGAATGCGATTTACACGACTTCAAATCAGTGTCCGAGTGCTCCTTTAATAAAGAAATGTCTGAAGAAGTTCGAAGAGACGGGATCTACGCTAAATGTGAAGCAAACTGGAGACTCACGGACTCCTCGGTCTGAAGAGAACGTGCAGCAAGTTTACATTTCTGTTCGACGTAGTCCAGTTGTATTTTGAAATTGCATTTGAAATTACATCCAAATAAGATACAGATAGTGCAGGAACTAAAACCTAATGATTTAAATTTGCGCAAGTTGTATGCCGAAACAATGTTAAAACGATTCAATAACATTGACATTTGACATTTTATTTTCTGACGAAGCCCATTTTCACCTCAACGAACATGTAAACAAACAAAATTGTAGGTATTGGCGCAGTGAAAATCCCGAAGTTAAACACGAGAGGCCACTTCATTCTCCCAAGGTAACTATATGGCCTGCAATTTCAGCATAAGAAATCATTGGACCCCACTTTTTCGAAGCTTCTCGCGGCCGTTCACTTACTATTAATTCTGCTGAATATGAAAAAATGTTACGGGAGTTCTTGGGACCGATACTATTGGAATTTGCTGGCTACAATCGTAAGACATGCTTTCAACAAGATGAACCCACTTGTCACATATCCAATGAGTCCCTGCCGGTGATCAAAGACATGTTTTCGGAAAAGTTGATTTCCAGTCGAGGCAACATTCCATGGCCACCCAGAAGTTAGATCTATCCCCAGCAGACTTCTTTTTAAGGGGTTATTTGATGAATCCTGTCCACAGCAAATACACTACGTCATCTAAAAGAAAAATCAGTGAAGAGATATCGGCGATCTCGCGGTTATTTAATAATTTTTATAATATATCAAATAGATTTTTGAAGTGAAAACTTCTTTAGGCGCGTTGAGCGTTTTAGTAGAGGGTAAAATCCTCGGTTCGCGTCACCGACATGCTAATGATAATAGTATATCTATAGCTATGGAGAATATGATATTATATATTACATATGAAATTTATTATTATTATATATTATATATGATATTTTATATTATATATAGCTATATATGAAACATGAAAAATTTCATATAATTTTTGCATATAGTTTTAATTACTCTCAACTTAATAGTTCCGTTTTCACTTCTATCGGCAGACCCACGACTGCTACTGTTTTTTTTTATACGTTTTCTTCAAATATTAACTAATTATTGACCAACCCTGTACTTAGATCTATGTATTACTTTGGTTCGTTACTACTATGACCCAGAATAATGTCACATATGGTAGTTTTGAAAACGAAACAAAACATTAAGTAATTAGAACCAGGCATAAAAAGAATCGTGACTGATATTAATTTTTATGAAGAATATATTTTATCTCTCTATTCACTGTCAAAACATGTATCATAATTATTCCCAAAAGAAAGAAACCAAAGATTGTAGAAAATTCTTCTCAATTTTACTTTACACTTATCCCTCTCAATAAGTACAATTTTTACATTTCCGGGAATAACCTAACAACCAAGCAACTTGTTCATTGTCGAGAAAGTACTTTACATAGAGTTTTAATTTTTCTTAACTGCATTATCAGAGCGTATATTTCTATTATCAACCTACTTTTTTCATGATAGTAAAACACTGTTTAGTATGTAGATTGGAATAGACAAAACAGTTCCATACTTTTTACTCCTATTTTTGATCGAAGTCAGGTAGCTAATCTAACGGATTTCTGAAGCTTTTGAACCTATGAGAACACAAATTCCAATTTTAAAATTTCTTTTTGAGTTTTAACTCCCATATACGATACTCAACTTTATTAGCAACCATAACTGAGTAGGCTTATAATTTTCCGCTGCTGTCTACCTTTTTGATGTTTATTATGCCGGATAATCTGCCTCGTTGGTCTAAACGGTTAGCGTATTCGACTGCCAGTTAAGAGGCCTCGGGTTCGAGTAAATTTTTGCATGCCCAGAGCATCTTGCAATGATGATCTGTTAAATCCTTACTAATATTATAAATTTTATGCCGATTTTATGGTATGATTTTTGTGAGTAAGTTACTTTAACATCTTATTCCTATGGGAAGATCAATTATGATGTGCATTTGAATCACTCTAAATATAAACTCCAATAGATGGCGCTGTTATGTGTTTCGTCCGATTAAGTACAATATCAAAATTATAGTCATTAAAATTTATAAAAAATACCCATGATTTCTCATAGACGCGCTATATTGAATAAGGTACCTGGACTCTTTATCGATTTACTTTTTTTTTTCTTTTAACTTTAAAGGTTATAAATTCGAAAGTTTTTAAAAATATTTCTATGTATGAATGTTTGTTACTCTTTCACGTAAAAATTACTGTACGGATTTAGATGAAACTTTACAATAATATAGCTTATACATCAGAATAACGCATAATCTACTGCTTATCACGATAACCGACACACAGGCGGGCGGAGCCGCGGACAAAAGCTAGTATAATAATATTTACATTGGTTTACGATTCAATTTCTTCGTTGTTTTAAATCAAATTGTTGTTTTCTTTATGTTTTAATCAAGTAATTATCCTAACCACTACTGGACATAGGCCTCTCTTAATGTGCGCCATAACACCCTGTCATCTGGCGGTAATTCTGAATGTTGGTCACAAACGCACGAACTTTCAATGTGTGAAATTACCTCGTGAACGAGATTAGCAGATCCCACAAGAGTTTTTTAAAAGCGAGAAAAAAAATTAATAATTTTTTTTTTTACCCTTCGTTCTCTTTTTCCCTTTATCTATATTAAAAGAGTTAAAAAAAGTTATACAACAAATCTATCCGTGTGGTGACAGATTAAGAAGTACACAGTATCACCCTATTCTTCGCATGGGTGTCATATGAGGCGACTAGGGGAACAAAATACGCAAGACAAAATCGTTACAAAAATAAGGAAAACTTGAAACAAATGCTATACCAACCCGTCTGGCTAGCGTGATATAAGTACGCCAAAACCTCTTTGTTAAGGAGAGGCTGATGTCCAGCACTAGACTGTTAAAAGGCTGTTGATGATACAATAAATCTGAATGAATAAACTCGATCTTGGTTAGTCCACATCCGCTGCCAAATATTTTCCTCAAGGCAAGTTCTTGGTCGAAGGATTAGTTCAACGGTGAACGGCAATAGGATGATGACCATGATACTCGAAGTTTTTCAATCTCAGTGCCGTAACCTACCCTTCAGTTAACCAATCAGTGCGTAGTACGACTACTCTTAGATATATCTACGGAAGGTTTGGATACCTGGTACCTTGAACTGTCAGCTTTTGTTAGTGGCGAAGACGGAACAAATTTGACGGTCCGAGTTTATTGAATCACTTAATAAAAAACTATCAAAACGAACAATAAAATTAATCGGGCTATTATAAAGAGATAAATAAAGAATAAAGAAGTAATAAAAACACTTTTAAAAAGTATTTAATTTCAAAAACTAAATAACTATAGTACTTTAAATTGATAACAAATAATCACCCGATCATCATTAACGAAGATCCACCTCAGATCACCAAGAAAACTAAAAGGTGCAGCAACAAAGACAATCCCTTTTTATTTATTTAGTGGTACTTAAATTACTAAAATTCTCCATCTAATATTTTCAATAATAATACCATTTTTTTTTGTTGACGAGGCGGAAAATCCCTTCGGATTTGCTGTTCCTTGGGGACAAGTCACGTCTGATTTAGTCGACCAGGACTTTGCGTTCAGACGCCCAACTACAGTACTAGTATAGTAAATTATAAAATATGTTAAAAAATACGAGTACTTCTCCACTAGCTACTGATTCATCTGTTATATCACAGTCAACGACATAAAGTGACAGATTTGACGGTTACAACCCGGTAGCAGTTTGTTGAATCTCTTTTGGTGTTTTTTTTTATTCTAAAGCACAACGTTCAGTCTGTTCTTCTAACTACTATACCCATCGATCGACAATAATTTCATTGTATTTTCTTTCCATAACGAGAAAAAATGGGTTAATATAACAATGTAATTTAAGTGTAATGATATTTTTTATCTTAGATCTTTATGACTTGATAGTAATTGACGTAGGAGTTCTACAAAATCAACTTGTTGTAAAGAAATGTACCAGTAATTTGTAGCACAGGCTACCGATAGAGACATCGATAAAAGTTACTTTCCAAGTTTTTTTATGGAAAAGAAAAGTACCAAACTACACCGTCTGAATAGTATAGGTGGAATGTTTATTGGCGTACCGTACTACACAGTATTATTTTCTATTCTCGCGTCATACATTACTCGCGCGGACGCCTGCGTGATCGGTCGTTCGTCTCGGCGCCACCTTTCCTTTTTATTTGTTTACTTTCGTATTGTTATATTTTGTCGCTATTTTAGTTAACCCTGTGCTTAATCTCTAACCTTGCAATTAAAATAGTTTAAATTGAGTGATGTTTATATTGTGTGCAAGTGAAGTTAAAAATCGAAAATGAAGTTTAAAATTTTCAAGAAGATTCAGCGTCAGGTAAGCGGTGTTGACTCAGCTGCTTAATATATTATTGAAGAATTATTGCTCTAAGATCTGGCGTAACTCATAAATGAGATTTACTACTTTCTTATTATGTTTTACAACGTTTATAGTATATTTAAATAGTTAATATGCCATTTAAAAGTGTATCAATGTAGAATATCAAGTCAACCAGATGTTTTGTTGTATGCTAACCTTCAGTAGACATTAGAATTTTTGTCGAGTGTTTTTAAAGTAAAACTAAACCATATACAATTCTTAACAGAAACGTACTCGTGAAAACCTCAAGGACATTTTCCTTTGTAACATTATTTTTATGACAATTACAAATAGTAAATACCAAGAAATTGCTTTTCATGTGATTAAGTTTTGTTATACATGTTTTGGTTTCATTGAACGATGACTGTAACAGTTATCGCAAAATAATACGTACCTAATAATACCTAATACCTACGTACCTAATATTTTATGAATACTACGACCTACTATAATATAGTTTCACTTCATCATCAGCCGGAAGACGTCCACTGCTGAACATATCAGTATCACTTATGTATGTATATTTAAAATTTTATACATATACGATTAAGGTAGCAAATAACACATTGCCCACAATTATGTTACAAGTTACTACCTACCTAGGATATCGATTTATCTCAGCGATCATCTTTGGTGATTGACATTTCTAATCTAACTAAATTATTAATATCTTCTTCTGTCCGTGTGGTGACGGATTAAGAATACATAGTGTTACCACTTCTATTCATCCCGTGGGTGTCGTAAAAGGCGACTAAGGGAACAAAGTATGCGAGACAACATCATTACAAAGAGAAGGAAAACTTGAAACAAACCTTATACCAACCCGTCTGGCTAGCGTGGTATAGTAGGCCAAAACCTCCTTGCTAAGGAGAGGCTTATGTCCAGCAGTGGACTGTAAAAGGCTGTTGATGATGATGATGATGATGATGATGATGATGATGATGATTAATATCCTCGCTGTAACATTTTTAACAGCTTTAAATAGTCCATTGCTGGATTTAGGCTTCTCTTTAGAAAGGAGGTTTTAACCTAGTTTACCACGCTGATCAGACGGATTGGTGAAAAGCTTGTGTCAAAATTTTTCTACTGTTTACAATATAATTGTCCCACATGTTAGTTCTCTTAGCTCTTCCATTATCCACGGAATGAACTGTACGGTACAGGCACTTCGTCTTAATAAATCACCATACGGATGAGTTACAAGTTCTAATTCAAGTGTTTATCCAAATTTCCCAGTGCTATAACTGTAGAATCGCAACGGTTCAGTATTTATTTATGCAGCCAAGCAAAATCTTTATATGTGTACGTAAGAACCTGTAACTGGACAGCTGGTTTCAGAAGTATCTTATAGTAATACTAGTTTTTGTGCCGAAAACATTGACCTGCAAAAAAACTGGCCCTTTCCTTTCATAATTTAATAACAATTTGGTTGAATTTTTAAAATATTAAATGTAAGCTTAACAATCATTATTAAAAAAACATTATATCAGTATTACGTAAGTAATTCTTATGCGTTAATTATTATATTATAATATATTACAATAAAAATAAAAATAACTATAAAGTAACCTAATTATTATCTTGTTAAAAAATTAGTTTTATTAAGTAAAAATATCACTAATCACTATCTCTACACATTGTAGAGATAATGAGGGCTAAGTTTTAATGGACATAAAGAATAAATTAATTTATAATTAAAAAACTCATTTTACACTATGACCATCTCAAGTAACATGATATGGACCATCTCTATTTATAATATCAATCGCTACACTTGACGCTGTCTGTGTGGTAGTGATGGATTAAAAATGCGAAGTGTTACCACCCTTACTCACGCCTTGAGTTTCGTAAGAGCCGAGTAAGGGAACATACTACTCTGGAAATTTCACTGCAAAAAGAAGGAAAAATTGAAACTAAATCTACATCAACCCGTCTGACCAGTTTGATGTAGTAGGAATAAACCTTCTGTCTACCATAAAGCTTATGTCCAGCAGTGGACTGTTAAATATTGGTACAACCTTCGATATATCATTTTATACAAATTATATTTAATTTGCTGAAGTGAAAGGAGTACATACTTTATTACGTTAGCTTTCTTCAGATTCGTTCTAACCACTAGATTGCATAATTTTTGCGCTTGAAATATCCACTTGATACAAATTATGATGAATTATGTATCGTGTACATACGTGTTATTTTAATGTACCATACGTCGTTTACTGGAATGATAACAACAGATTATGTAAGTGAAATCTTATTACTTACAAGATAATACCTACTCTATATTTCTGAACCTAATTTTAAAACTCATTGTTGTAAATTTATTTCGTTTTATGCTAGTTATTTTGCTGTTGCAGCGTGATCTTAGACAGACCACTGTTCGTAATAAATCGTATTGGTAAAATATATCAAAGCTACATTTTACAGTTTACACATGTTTCACTCTTGTTAGTTTTTTTTTCTATTTTAAGAGCCTGCTAAAGTGACTCTACTCTGCCTGATGGAAAGTATGAATAGAATCCAAGAGTTGTGGTCACCATAGTCATTGCAAATGCAGACAATGCAGTATGGTGACCCACACTATGGCGGTCTTGTGAGTTGCTTTTTCACACCCCGCTTGGGGACGTAAAAGGCATGCCAGTCATCGTGACAGTGTAAAGCTTACACAGTTACCACGATAACTGTCACCCCTGCATCAATGGGCCTCCGGTCTCACACTCACCAACGAAACACGACAACACGGATGCTGGCACTTTATTTTAGTACGGACGATCATTCAGAAATGTACATTTAATTGCGATTAACTTTAATTAAGTATGTAAATAAAAGTTTTACCTAAATAAGTTTTACAGCCAATTAACAGAGATCTAAACTTGAAATTTTCTTTTTTTTCCCTACCCGTAATCTTTAATTAAGTTTGTGCGAATCACCACACCGATACAAGGTTTATTTTGAATGTTGTCTGTATTAAACATCGTTTGTGAAGAGCATTAATCAAATGTAAACTGAAACCTTTCAACATGTCTATTTTTATCTGATTTTTTCATTGACCTTCAACTGTATCTGCTGTAATATTTTGTTTGTTGATTCCTACCACAGAACATTTTCTGTGGTTTCTACGATTACCTTCAATACGAGATATTCTTTAAACTCTGGAAAATATCCAAGTTATAGCTGGCATGTTTAAGCTTGATCATAAAATTTCTAGTATGGATAAATGGGTAGAAGATCATTTACTTTTTTTTTTAATTTATTGTTTAAACAGTTTAGACGAGAAAACTTTTGTGCACATTTGCGTCAACCTTTCTAAAGCTTTTGTGTCCATTGTGTCTTATTAAATAATACATAAATAGCCCCTTGAGCAATTAAAAAGTGATTGCCACACTCTGTATCTTGTCAAGAATTCTTTAGACGTCGAGCCTAAAAGAAAATGTGTGGAACTACTCACATAAAGGTGTTACTGTTAGAGTGAATACAGTAAAGTTACATTATGTTACTACACTTGCAGAAGTGAAAAATTTTTTAAATCGATTAATTGATATTTACATTTTATCCATTAGACGCCAAAATACATATGATCATGTAAAACACAGTGAATAATTTAAAGGGATCTTTTTTATGTAACACTATCATTAAGATCCAGATAAAATAATATCCAGAGTAAAGAACTGCACTCAACAAGTTTAAAGAATTACTTTATGTATAGTAAACTTTGGCTTAGACCTTGCTCATCCTCATTTTAAATTAAAATTAAAATCTCTAAAGTATTATTTTAAACATCAAAATTAACTATTTGAAAAAAAATCAAAATAATGTTTTGTTTTATATAGATATAGCTACGTGTATATGTTCTTGGTAGGTCTGTGTCAGATTTCATTTGCTATTATGTCAAAATATATAGGTACAATATGCATTATGCTCACGCTCCATTGTCCATTTGGATTAGCCAGAGACGATCGAGAGAGAACAGTCGTTGTTACGATCCTGTATGACGCAGCTTGCGCCAATTTCACATTCGTCAGGCCTTTCACAAATACTCATTGCGTTGCAAAATTAAACTCTGTTTATTCTTTTTGTAACAACACCGTGAAGTGTAATAAAGTATAATTAGTTACAAGTAAGCAGAAATGTATGAGACGCTATGTCCAGTAGTGGACGTCATACGGCTGATATTATGAAGTAGAAATATGAGTAGATAATGATATTAGAAAACTGTTTTGACAAGTTATAATTTCTCTGTACATCCAGTACATGGTGAGCATTCCTCGTAAGTTGATATACTGCTATGATACACTGAGTCACTTTAGGGTTGACACTGCTACTATGTACGGAATATTTTCAATATTAGGATCATCGATGCGTGATAGATCTATATCTAAAATAGGTACATAGTGCTTGTATTGATGTTAAATAGAATATGAATCAATCTTATTATTATGGTACTAGTTATTAATGCATGTAAAACTAGCTGTAAACCACACTTTGCTCTGGCAGTGGTTTGATTTCAAATAAGGTAGGGTTATTATTGAATTTGTGGTGGCAACCCTATGCATACATAGCCACCTGGCACAGCGCCTAGGTCAACAAGTGCCGCTTGCTTGCACTACTCGTTATAGGACAATGAGTTATTGATAATATGCCAAACTGCGCTAAAACTTTGCGTTATATAATGATCTTACCTACTTGATTTATACTTAGTGAATATGTAATGCAGTAGACATATGAAAGGTCCGTCGGTCTACATATTATCATTTTTAACTAGGTCACACAGATTGTTGCATAAGTTTGTTTGACATGTTTATTTTGATGTTCCGTTTTTGAACGAACTAAACGGATCTAGTGCATCAGCTGACGCAACACGTCAAATGAAATACCTGGTTTGTAAGCCGAAGTATGATTTGAGTTTAATTAAGGAGAAAAGTTATAAACAAAAATAATTGGTAATTATAATATATTAGCAAAGAAACTAGATACTTGCAATTTATACACATACGAGTAATATACTTACATTGTAGTTCTTTTAAATTTAAAAAATTGTGTTTTATGTGATTAAAATGAGCTTCAAAAATAATGTTAAATTTAATTTTTTTTTTAGTATTACGACTTATCAGAACTTACAGCCTGTGTCATGTGTATGTTGTTAGTTTTGGAATACAGTAAATATTTTAGGAACTTTGTTATTTACTTACACGAATGTCGATTTAACAAAACACTGCACTGTTTAGAAAATATTATACATACATTTATACTCCTGATAGAAATAGTTAAGTTCGATTAGTCATTTGGTATCCGACTAATCGAAATCATTCAAAGAAAGATATCGAGAATCGTTATCATAAGCGTGATAAAATGAGATGAGTGACATGAAAAGGAAATAGTCTCTTGATTATTTATTTCGTAGTAATTTGAACCTAATGACTAAATTAAAAAAAAACAACTATTATTCTCTTTCGTGTGTGTACATTGGTTTAATTACACAGTAACATATCAGTCAATTGTTATTGTATTAAAATAATAGTTAAGTATGTTTTAGTAATTTCTTATAAATTGATTACATTAATTTATCTTTGTGTGCATAATTCATTTTTTATGTAATTTGAAAGGACTGTGGAATAGAGAAATATAAACCTTTCATCATCATCATCAACACCCTTTAACAGTCCACTGCTGGACATAGGCCTCTCCTTAGCAAGGAGTTTTAAGGTTGATATAAACCTTTCGAATATAAAATAATTTCTTTAATAACTTCAATTATATTACAGGCAAGTCCTGAATAAATATCAAAGGTGTATACCCCATTGTCAGTAGTTTCAATGTTTTGATTGTTACTACCGTCGCTCAAATTCAAAACAAGTAATAATTTATCACTGATGTAGGTTGAAGTGCGGATAATATTTGGGTCCAAATGACCGAGGTGGAGAAACAATGGTATTTATTCCATTGTTCGAAAATTATCTGCACTAAAAATCACTAAAAATTAGTTTTGTTTCGTCAAACAACGTTCTAAATTTCAAAGATTGACTAAAAATTAAACATGTCACTACCTAAATACACTCATATTATACAAAAATAGCATTTTCAAAATCACTTCACTAAAATAAGAGAACAGATGATAATCTTAGAGTAATTATAGTTTAGGGTCACAACAATAGATTTAGCACCAATGACTAAAGCGTATTGTGTTTTTCATTAGTTTAGTTTTTTACTTTATGTTCTAATTATTGACAGCTTTGAGATTACCAGAATGAACGTTATATATCTTTAAACAGTTCGTGCATTTACTTTTATTTGTCACTTTATTCGTCATTATTACTTACTACTAATTCACATCTAATCTTCACAAACTAATCATCATTACGTCTGTAGTGAAAATTGTGAGACAATAAAGTAGTTTTGTTACCATCATTCATTTCATCATTAACTTCTAAAAAGTGTCAAGACTTTCCTATATTCTTCAATTCTGAACTCTCCACTCTTAGCGTTGATATTTCTCGCTAAAGAATGGGAGTAAACGAGAATTATACACGCCCAAAGAAAACATTTTTTTGAAAACAAGTTCTGAGATAGTAAAAATAAAAAAAATGCAACCGAATTAAAAAAAAATTTTTTAGATAAAAAAACTTCAGCTATTAATATTATTAATCAAGTAACATGTGCATTATACCTATTTGTGATTATATGTTTTTGTTTTTAAGGCATTCACTAACCAGACCGTCATGCACTGTCAACATTATTTTGTTTAGAGGCAAAGTGTGAAAGTTATGATCGTTTTGAACATAAGAGTGATTTAATTTTAGATATTTATAGATTTTGTAAACGTAGCAAAATGTGTGGATTGGAATCTTACATTTTTGTTCTTTGAATAAAATTGCGTATAAAATATATCTTAATCTTAAGTATAGATTGGCGCACAGATGAAAATGATTTGGGGAAACAATATAATTCTTAAATGCTAACTAAATAATTGAAACTAAAACAAAACCTCATAAGTCTAGTCTTCTTTGTCTCATCTCTCATTTGCCATGAAAAAATACTTTAGTGTTATACTTGTGTGATACAAATAGATTAGTATAATTCATAGTGGTTACAACAAAGTAAACATTCAATCGCTACATGCGATCGTAAATTATGAAAAGCGTATAACTATTTTAATTGCCCTGAATAAAATATTTACGTTAAGTACTTAATAAAATGTCAATGTGAAGGTTAGTCTTACTTTTATTTTGTTACTAGTAGTTCCCCCCACAGCTGTGCTTTGCTGAGAAATTATCTTCATATAATTTTAAAAATGCCTTCTTAGTTATTGTTATACATCAACTTAACTTACATAAGCTTTGTTTTATGGTCCTATAAACTGATTAAAATTAATTTGATTTATTACTTTGGCATCGTAAAGCTTCAAGTAATTTTTAAACTAATTAACACTTACACTTTTAGGGGTTCATCCATTGAGTATTATAACAAAGCAGTATTATTTCTTTTGTGCCGACTGCTTATTAATAAGTCGTATGACACTCAAGGACTGCTAAGTCATTTACCCCAGAGATAAATCGAAATGTAGTTAAATGTAGTTTAAAGACGTGACTTTTTCAGTTAGTAGTTTGTTAGCCAATCATTATACATGCCTGAAATATGTAACAGTCTCTATAAGACTACTTTGATTATTTTTAATCGAATAATTAGTAAGTAATAAATTACTCGGCAAACCTGCATAAGTTCTTTAAATTTCTTAAAACGCAATAAGACTTTTTTCCCCCTATAAAATTTAAAAATATAAGCACGCGATATCTTTCCATTGTGGATGTAGTGTCCTGCATGGAAAATTAAATGGATTACGATGTTGCTAGTGAATCATACCAATGAAGAGTAGACAATAGTAACAATTTTAAAAACAAATCATGACGATGTGTTTGACATATTAAAAATACCTAGGGCTTTACAGATCATGACTAAATGGGTGACAAATAAATTTTGCGTCATTATCTTGCATAGCACAACACTACAACACAATTTTGTGTAGCCTATTAATAATATTATTAATGAGTATGAGATATTGTATTTATGTTGTATGATAGATTTATTATTTATTGATGAAGTAATATTGGGCGTGAGTGCGCGGTGGCGTGCGTGCGTACAATTGCATAAATATAAAAAAAAAACATTCTGCTGCTATATACTGTTTTCTGGTTGTGATTAGGAAACGGTAGTTTTAAATACCGAAATTAATGTTCCCATATGGTTCAGTGTTTGAATGATGTCATTCGTTAATGTGCTGTAACATATTTTGTACAAAGTTCCTTTTATTTCTTACGTTATTCAATACACCGTTACGGAATTAGTAGTAGTATTGGAAGACAAATAACATATTTTGATAAATGAGTACTTTGTCCATATAAATATAATATTATTTCGAATTTACAGAAAGTTAGAGAAAGCTTGATATTAATTTTAAATCAATCTTTTTTATTCTTTTTCTTTCTGGTTATTAGGTTTTGCCGTTTTTTTTCGTTATCTAATTAAACATAAAAAGTGATTATAACGTATTATGAAACAGTACAAGTTCATTCTATAGGTTATTGCCATGACCTTGTTGGAGATACGGCGGTTTTAGTGATTCGTTCCCGGCGCTTTGTTATATAGGTACATTGTTGGATGTATTGATTGCGACCGAGTGTGAACTTTATCGATAATATTGAAGGTTAGTGAGCAGTGATTATTACCAATCCTCAACTATCGTGTCTAAATATAGTCGAATTTAATACACTGTTGTTCATGTTCCATTTGTGTAGTCTATAATTCGACTACTGTATGTAGAATTTTTTCTTATTTTTGTTTTAGGCGTGCTAAATAGATGATTTGTTTTTTAAGAATAATTTTTTTGTAATCAATATGACAACTCCAAAGACAACAAAGAGTCTTATTTTAAGAATTCGTCCCTTTTCAATATGTTTTTCGCTATTTATTTTGTATTCTTTAAATGTAAGAATTATAATTAAATTCGAACACAACTTGCAGAGCAAAATTTTTTCTACTGTCTTCTATACTGACAGGAAAATGATTAAGTAATCGCATCATTATTTGTACTGTAATTTTCTAGTGAAATCTTATGTTAAGTCTTACTTTGATGTGAAAGTGAACAGTTTTGTTAACCGACTTAAAAAAGGCGGAAGTTATCAATTCGACTGTATTTTTTTTGTGTGTGTTACCGCATAACTTTTTACTGGGTGTACCGATTTTGATAATTCTTTTTATGTTCGAATGCTGTACAAACAAAGCAAGTAAAGCTGTACTCGACAAGTAGAGAGTTTTTAAGTTATCCATAATAATACGTATTTAGTTGGCTTTTTTACTTGACGATGTAATATGAACAAAAGACACTGTATATGATGGTTTGAAGACCATTGTAGTATTTCGATTAGATACTTTACTATTTCTGTTCTGATGAAGTTCTTCGGAACCCTTCAACAAATTACAGCAAATCGATCGTGGTGGCTGCAATTAATTGTATATGTATTGTTTACACAATTACACAATATGACATCACGCCTGTACTCTCAAATAGGTACACAAATGTGTTCAATATATAGCAACTCACTCTGTAATCAGCCAGGGATTTAGTAATTGTTAATTACGTATTTAAAATATGTCTTGGATAAAAAAACCTTTTTTGAAAATAAATATATGGACGTAAAACGGTTATTCCTAGATCTCTTTTATATGATGTTCTGATGAAAATCTTCGCTAAAGTATATGATCTTGTACAACTTTAAAACTCAAAAAAGTACTCGACAACTCGTAATCTGATAATGGTTAGGCATAAGAATTCCAGAATAAAACATAACATCCGAGCTGTATTTTTAAGTAAGTTCACTTTATCGAAACCCTATTATTGCGTAGAGGTAGAATTTTTATTTTGATATAGGCGGTGATATCGGCGCTGTCTCATTCAGGAGCGCGCTAAGTAGATCTACTCGTATTCACACAAATAAAATTAATTATTGAACAACAGATTCATTAAAAATCAAGAAATTAAATTTTAACAAAAAAAACCGACTTCAAATAGAAAAAAAATCCAAAATAAAAAATACTATAAAAAGTAATACAGTTATGACAAAGATGTGTCTAATATATAATTATTGTTATTTTTCGAGTCGGTGTTAGCCAACGTAAGTTAACATAACAAACAATATGTGCTTACACAATTACGCACACAGACCCAAGCACGGCGGCATGGACGTGAGCGGGTTGAAGTGCGCGGGTGGTTGGAAGTGGTTTACAGTCGTGTATCCATGTTTCATAATTCAGATATTATCATATTTTATTGCTAGATATATTCTCACATTTCCTAAGGTGTCAGCTAGCTGCAAAAATTACAATAATTCGATAGGTAACAATTATAATATTCCAATAACACAAGAATATTTAATTACCTTTTACCTTCTTAGTGCATTTTTTATTTTAGAATGTTTTCTGTTTGAATGCAGTTTTGTAAAAGTTATATAAAGACGATGTTTATAAATTATACTGGTACCTGGGCATTCTTTTGCTGTATATATATGTTACTTAGATATATCCATCCAACATTCTTAACATTAAAATTTTATTAGAAAGAAATTTTTTGTCTTGATTATTTTTTTAGTTTACATCCTTAGGTTGGTTTATTTCACCATTATTCTTTGTTGGCATTACCTAAAGTGTCTATTATTTCAACTGACTCTCTTAGATTTACAGTTACATGGTTTTTGCCGGCATTTTTAGTATTTCGGTGCTATGCTGAGACCTTTGAGCAAATTATAATTGGCCTATTTTTCTATTTCTTTTGAAAATGTGTGTGTCTATGTTGTAGTTACACCTACTAAATATGGCTACAAATTTCTGTAACACGTGGGTAATTTTATATATTTATTATGATAACGTTGCCCTAACGATTTAGTAAAAATGTTTACCTATTTGTTATTAACGTCATCACATCAATTTCTGTTTCAAATGCATGCTGAGGTTGGCATTTGAAGTGTTTCAACATTTATTTGTACATGTATATGTCTACAGTCATCATTCTCAGTATAAATATTGTCATTTCAATTAAAAACAAGGTCTACTGAATGCATGGTTTCGTTAGTATAGCTTATAATTTAAAAGATTCACTAGGAAAGATAACCTTTAATCATACAATAGTGTGTCTATTTTAGTGCATGTTGTGGGACAGTTAATAAATAGTACCTACCACCTTTCGTGACACGACAGAATGTCGTGTCCGTCCCTCAACTGTCACAAACACATGTTTTACTAAAATATTACTTATGTTTCTATTATTATTTAGAACCCACACATGTATGTAAGAACAAAAAAAAAAAAGCAGTTCAATTCGATATTGTATAATGTGGGGCTCAATCCGTTGTTTCTTCATTCGATTCAGTCATTCTAATTCCGATTCATTATCCATTCAAATTCAATTCAAAACATACTGAAAACTTTACTTCCTTAAGGTGTCTATATTGTCACCTCAAACCCCTCTAATCTTAGAATAAGTAGGCTACGAACGTAGTATAAAATGCTCGAGAAGAATCTTCAGTATTTATAGAATCCCCATTTCCGTACTTATCAGTCCACTTTATGTAATGTCGGTCAGATGAACGAACAATTTTATTGGTTTTGATAAAATATATATGCTCAGTAAAAAAAATTACGAAAATAAAACGAGTACTGCAAATTACAGGACGAAATTGTATGGAAATGTTTACAACTCTTCTGTATAAGATTTTTTTAACAGTGTGTATAAAGGAATGGAATAACGATGCTTGTAGAGTTTAGAGTTTTAATAATGATTGCTGAAAAATTATAATAATAATAATAAAACTGAGTATTTGGAGATTGCCGATAAGTGGAATGTAGATTCGGCGATCATTGTTTCGGTAGTCGTATCTACACTCACGGATTGATAGCCAAGAACCTCAACCAACACCTTAAGAGGCTCACATTATAAGGCTGGATTAAGGGTCTGATGTAGATGGCAGTCCTCTTTGAGACGGCATAGAGGTTCCTGGCTTTGGAACCCTAATCATCCGTGACTCGGTCCCTGTACACGATGTTAGTGGTTTACTATTTTTTGTATTTTAAAATAAATATTTTTGTTTCCTTTTATGTATTTCAAAATATAATTAATATGTTTATAAATAAAATAAAGAGAATAATACTTAATTGAAAATCTTGTTACATTTCACAATAATTAACTATAGCGCCTAAGTACTATAAACAGTGTCGTAACCTCTATCGTCCCTATCCGAATCTTAAGGTTAGTTTTACATTTTTTTTTAACTAGAATGAGAGTGAGTATATACACTTAAGATTAATACATGATAAATTTGCGTATGTAAATTTATCTTCTGTAGGTTTGTGAATTAGTCTTAAGATTTGTCTCAAAGACAGAAGCCACTATTAGTTAGATCAAAGGATATGTATGTGTAGTCAGATTTTTCCACATAGCAAGCATGCATAGCTTTAAAAAACATGCGTTATACGATCTTGTCTGTATCTTAAGTTTGTATTAATGTATTAGAGTTTTAATTTATGTATATCACGCTTTTGATGAGTTTCTCTTTGATAGACAGTGATTGTGTAAAACGATTAATTATACATATAGACTGACTGTTTATGGACAGGGCTTCAGTGACATGATTGATTAGAGTAATGCTGACATCGATTTGTGTTATTGTACTGAATCTGAAATCAGTCTCCTCTATTTTATTTTTCTACGTATTCTTTACATTTCTCATAATAGTATCTCGATTAGAGCTGTAATATTGTAGTCTGTGGAATTTAATTCGTTATTCCACTGTTATTCGTTGTTACCTGTCTAGAATACTACTAATGGCAATTTCGAATTTGCCTGAAACTTCATTCGTAAATACTGTTTTGTTAAAATTACTTGTGCTTCTACGATAAATAGTCGATGTTTTACACCAAGGCGAGGGCTTAAGAATCGATGAACTGTTTAAGAAATTTTACACAATTCATACACACGCATTCGGACTGGCAAAAATAATTCCTAAGTAGTTTTTATTTTATTTAGGTTATACATATATATGTGTGTATAACCCAAATATGCATATAATATAATCGGATGAGCCTTACCTAATTTCCTACTTTAAGAGATTAAATTGACAAAGCGAATGACGTGTAGCGTACACGTGAGCGTCTAATCGTTGAGACATCGAACAGACACTAATGACGTCAGTATCTCACCCCTTATATGACGTCATGTGCGTTGATGACTGTAAATATATGTGTATTATATTTTAACGTTACTTTTTGTGCATGAAGTTAAGACGACAATTTTTTTACTTATTATTACTAATATAAGCACTCCGAAGTTGTAATTGTCAAGCTTTTATAAAATCTAAAATAGTTCAGTAAACGTAATATATTTTTTAATTCATTAGTTTGTTGCCTGTAGAGTTGCCTTCATTATCTTTTGATAATGAAGGCAACTCTACAGGCTGTTAAAGGCTTTTGCCTTTAACAGCCCACTGCTGGACAAGCCTTTCCTTAGAAATGAGGTTTTGGTCTATTGTAAGACCAGAAGAGTTGATATAGGGTTGCTTTCAAGTCAGAACACAACGCGCCTGGCCACCACAGGATACTTTCTAATAGTTTGGCTCATCGAGACGTTGGGCTTATGTGGCCCTAGATAAGATGGAGGCTCTCTTGATTCATGGGTCTCGTCATGGTTCGCCTCTTGGCGCCAGTAGTAGTCAATAATAATTACACTTGTTTAATTTCATATGAGCCTGTGATTCTTTGATCCGGTGATAAACCTCGGTGGGTGACGGATCGAGGGGGTTTCCACACATTATAAAAAAGGATTTTCAGCAAATTTTTCTTTTTGCATTGATGTTGAGTTAATCTGTCACCACATGGAGTCGTCTTATCTACTTATTAGTAACTAAATAAAATTTTGTACTAAGTTTTGTATATGTTATAATTAATTTATTTATAATACCCCGTCTAATCACAAATACAATTTCGTTCTCTCATTTCATTTCGTGCTACAGAGAAGCTTGCCAATCTCATTATATATTTAATACAGTAATTATAGTCTCTCGAGTCATACTGTAAACAGTTACTAACTAGTATTGTAAATGCGAATGTGAGTTTGTTTATTTATTACTCGATAATTGGTGATAAAAAAACTTTTTACACATCGTGTGGACTACGAAAGGGTTAATTAATAAAGGAAATCTCTATCGAAGAGATATGCATTAAATTGATAAAACATACCTTACCTTTTATAATGTCCAGCAGTGGACTATTAGACTGTTGATGATGATTATGATGAAGAAGAGAAACCGAAAGATAGTGCACAAATCTAATCTGTTACGTATTACTTCGTATACTTCCACTTATCCAACATTAAATGGTACCTTGGTGTTTGACATTTTGTCAAGAAGCTAATGGTGTTTTCTAGTTGGTATAATTTAATTGTATTTGTTCATTTAAAACTGATTGTAGTCAAGTGTATAGTGGTACCAAAACGTGGTTTACAGCCTCAATAGGCCTTTATACTTATAGACATACCTGTATGCCTCTGAAATCGATTATCGATAGTTAGTAGTATAACTCTAAAAACGTTTCGGTGAGTGCCGGCAGTCACTATTTAGCACAAATTTGTTGATAATTAGCCAGTAGAGCGTATTATGTAGGTGTGACGTCACAATCTCCTTTGATGTGCTAATTCCCTCGCTATATCCCAAAACAAAGAAGTATTGTGACTATTCCACAGCTGCCTCGGTGTTGATGTAGTGATGTGACCTTGAAAGCAAATGGACGGTTCTGCATGTTATATAGGTACAGCAACTAGTTAAATTCAGCTATCTGCATGTTCGTATGACTCACGCTGATAAGAAATTGATTTCAGAAAACTTTATAATGTATTTAATGAGGTCACACGAATAACAAAGAAAGAGATCAATATTTATGTCTCATGTATGTATTATAGTTTTTCTTGTGTACTTTTGATTACTTTTTTGAATACTTTCCGAATAATTTCTACAGACTGTGAAGGGGTATTCTTACTTTTATTAGACGGATGACTAATTCATCAATAATCGTCATTTAGGCTTAAGTTATTGAAGTTCTATCTTCGTTCTATCTATCCAAGATACTATATTTTAATATAAACTTGGCTTTTATGTGTTTAGTTCTTCGCTAATTACCTACACGTCGAACTTTCATCGTCCAATTTTGATAAAGATTTCAGATCAAAATATCAAATTTGTTATCTAATTGGTCATACTAAATTTATTTATCAAAATATGGGTGACTAATGTATTCGAAATAAATGCTTAAGTCCAGGCTTGTTATTCATATTTTTTTTTGGTACTACATTTTACTATATATTAGAATACAATGTGCTTTAATGCCCGTATTATAATTATACGTTTAATTGTATGTTATCAGCTAAGAAGGTCAAGGTAGCTTTTTGTTGTACTCAGAAGGTTAATATTATATTGTCTTCTGCATTAAAGAATAAATTGGTACAGGTTAAGTAACGACATTTTGGGTACAGGTAGATATAAGATATTGAAGTCATCATCATCATTATTAATAGTATTTAATAGACCACTGCTGGACATAAGTCTCTCCTTCGAAAATAGGTTTTGGCCTACTATACTACACTGGCCAGACGGGTTGGTATTTTTTAGTTTTCATTCTTTTTGCAGTCATGTAGTCTAGCACTTACTTAGTCTCGTCTTACGACATCCATGGGTGTATACATTTTAAAGTAGGTTAACAATATGCTTTTACTCTTGAGTTTTATTTACTAAATCAAACGAGTGACGGAAATATAGATGCGTATCGAAACGATAAAAAATATATCATTTCACTGCATCTCACTGCAATAATTCAGTTCTTTTATATGTGTAGAGTTTTAATAAGATTTTTACTTTCGTTTTTACTTTTTAGACTAAAAATCTAATTTAAATCTTTTACTAAATATTTTGTGTAAATACTATTACACAAAATATTTAGTAAAAGATTTCAAGCAAAACAGAAAAAAGGAGCAAACATACTAATTAGACTCGATTGTCACGGGTAACACGAAAATGTGAAAGTGATGCCCAGGTTGCGTGACTGCGCAACCATAAATTTAAAAAATGGCCTGAAATAAGCATTGTGACGAAGAATGCCTGGTTTAGATATTTAGTTTTTTTCCTTCGAGGCTGTTTCCAAACTAGGTTGGGGTCAGCTTAAATCTACTGCGATATGGCTGAACTTCGTTTTTTTACTTACAGCGCTTGCCATCAGTTCTTCACAACCCAAATACGGTGTTTTTTTTTGTATTCTGGAACGATTAAAGTCACTACTTTGCCTGATGGAAAGCATGAAAAGAATCAAAGAGTGGTGGTCACCATACTCTTTGCGAACGCAGACAATTCAGTATGGCGACCCACACCATTCCTATCCGTAGACTGATCTGGCTAAAGATTGCTTAACTTAGCATTGTCTATTCGGTTACCATTTAACCACGAATCTCCTGAGATACTAAAATTAAAATATGTATAAATAATACAAATTGCAAACCAGGGTTGGCAGACGGCATCAAATCCAGTAAAGTTCTTTGCGTGCATTTTGTATCTAGACAACAACAACATAAGGCACAAAATCAAATTATGAGTGCAAATTGCTGTAATTTGCACTTTATAACATGTATGTTGATAGCACATACACCGCTTAAGCGGTTTATGACCATCTTTTACAGTTAGATTTTGTTTAAAAGTTTATCGAAGCATTTCAGCTGAAGTGACTTCGGTCTCACTTTACTAATTGTACCTACATTTTTTACTTTTAATTGCAGTTTGTGTCTATCAAATCTAATTAACGTCTCAAATTTATTTGATATTTAAAATAAACCATAATGATACTTTAGTCACATATATTTCTAAAGAGTATCTACTACTGAAATCGATTATTTTGTTAAGTATGTTACTAATCATATAGTTAGAAATGTCTCATACATAATTCAAAAGCCCAGAAGCTAGTTGCTAACCTAACAAAGGCAGAGAATAAGTACATTTTTTTTCCTTATATATTCGAAGCAAGTTACCCCTTTATTTTATTACACACATAAGGTCCCCACTATGACTATATTTCTTGGCATTTTTCGTTAGATGACTACTTCAGCAAACGAATACAGTCGGAATCGAGTCCCGAAATGGACATCATTACGCTTACGAGTCGAGGGAAGTATTTTTATCTATTGTGGTTTTACATTTGTATGTATAGTTGGTATACGGCAAAGGGAGTGCCACGATGACGTCACTTAGCTAATGGCCTCGGGTGTGGTCGCCCGTTCTACCCTTCAGCAAGAATTTCAGTAATCCCATATCATGGCATTTCGTTGTTGAATTATGTTTGGTAATATGAATTCATATTAATTGCTATGAATAGTTTCAGAGTATGTAATAACTAAAGCAATTGACGAGCTAAATCTAAATTTGTAATTTTTTAGAATATTCAATTTTTTGTTCGGGGTTTTCTTTAATAGGTTTACGTTATGATTGGGAACCGGTGAGATTGAGTGAAGACGTGACGAGATCACTTCTGTCTGTTTTCAACTTTTAAAATAATTTAATAGTAGATATATGGGCTATTATTTTAATATAATTTAAAATTCACTTACGCCAACAAACACTTTAAGATTATACTGGTTAGTTCTTACTGAAAAAGTAGATATTGTGTTACGTGTGTCTATATACGTAGATAGAAAATATTTTCTACCAGTTACTATTGGCAAATAGATGAGGTGAATTTCTGTATTTGTTACAAAAATAAACATACTAAACACTCAACAGTTCCTGGTGATATGTTGCAAGAAATCAATTTAGAACACACTCCATGATATACTTAGTTTTCCTAACGTCCAGTGACGCGTTTATAATCCGACTGTATTAAATAGATTACGTATGCGAATGCGCAATTTTCAGTTTACTCATATGTTAGATAGTGCAAAACCTACGGAAATTGAGTGGCCAAAAAATAATGATTATACTGGTTGCACATTTCCGGTTAACACTTGTTGCGAGCTCTCTGTTTAGATGTGCGCTCTAGTATTTTTGTACATATGTATGTATAACTCTGCTTCGAATAGTTAAGGTAACTACATGAAAATGAAAACGTGTCAAGTAACAAATGGATATACGGTCTTACTATATTTTAAGCTTATTTTTCTAAAAATATAGATATAATAACATGTGTAAATAAGAATAAAAGTTTGTTTATCATCAACTATTAAATTGATCATCAGATTGCATACTGTACCTACCTTGGGAGAATCAGAGAGAATGGGATTACCGGAGCCCTTACACCCACCTTCCTACATTTTCAGAGTTAAGGACTCAAGCAACTGTAATGCGCTTCTGATTTTTGAATTGTAGGTGACACATACTATGATATATACCGATGACACGTATTCTCGTTTACCCCTTGTATTATTAAAGAAAACTATTGTCAGCGGTACAAAAAAGGGAATAGGATAATTTACCGATTACATAAGTACTTTTCCAAAGATTTTTTTATTTTTTATTTGACGGCTGGACTTCCTTGTCATAGTTGTCCTAGAGTTACATGTATGTGACCTCACATGCTCGAGCTATTGCTTGCTTTTTTAAATACCTTTCATTCATTTTTTGCCGCTTCATTTTCAGTGTTCCTATTATGTCAGTGGAACCAAACTGCAGTTGTTATTAACTAAAGTACTCAAAAAAGCGTAAAGTATATTTATTATGTTTTTTTAAAAGTAGGTCTAGATTGACACAACATACTTTGCCTTAGACATTGCCCTTAAATATAACATCATTAGTCGCTTCGTATTCCTGCTCTAAAATCCTATCAAAATTTAATTAATTTACTTTAGAATGACAAAGACCACACAAGACTTATAATTTAGAATAGAGTATCGCTTGTGTTCCTATTTGTCCGTGAGTCTATTTACTTGTATGCCGTGAAGTGTTATCACGCAACTTATTATTTGTGCATCACAAATAATACTTATCATTTACATAATGTATTATGTGCTTAGTTCTGAAACGACTGCAATACAAGTATATAATATTTGCTATTGAAATCTTTACAACTTACAAACTCGTAAAATAGTTACTTGTCAAGTGATGTATTTGTGCATATTATTATAATGTGTGGTTTTTGTATAACACAATATGATGGGAATTGTAAATAACGTGATTATGGCGGTTATAGCGTCTTATTACAAATTCAAAACAGTTAAAAGTGATTATTAGACATTTTGCTATGTAACTACGATTGGAGTAAACACCTGGTGTTGTTCTGTGTTTGTGACAATTTGTGTGTTAATTTATGAATGATACTAAATATTTTGGAACTAGATGACTTTGTATCCTGGTACACAACGTCATCTGTCCGCAATATTATTATTATTACATTTTGTATTCATCCCTGACACGTAACAAAGTTTGTTTTACAAATGAATAGATTTAGAATAATTGGATTGACATTTGTTACGAAAATTAAAATTGTATGAAAATATAATAAGACCATTGTACTTAATTGCGTGGGAAGAATCCTAATTACACTAGGGCGAGATGAGTTGACTTCACTTCAAACGACAACATATTGTTCAATCTCTCAATCGCTAATATTACGCACAGTCGCGTTAAGATGTACTTTTTCACGACTACTAGGATATATAAATTCAAACCATTCACCTCGATCTAATGACGTCATTGAATAACATATCTGAAAATATCTAGCTCGTACCAATGCGTCATCTCCGTTGTAGTCGCCTTCGTTTGCGCAATTAAATTAACAATATTGTTTAAGTAGTAGATATTGCATACAACACTGACTGCTGCTATTAAATGTGTTAGTAGACTGGTTCTTTTGGAGATATGCAACCTTACTTACCACCAGAACGTTAATCTGTGTTTCTATTGGTGACTATTAGCGTTATATTCAGATGGCTCCTAATCTGAAAGATATTTAATCTGTATATAAATTGGTTTAAAGTATACCTATATTATGTAAATATCTGTAATATGATAAAAGTACGCTTTTTCTTTGAAAATTTGAAGGTCGTATCTGTACGGAATTATCGCAGGGAATAATTTGTTCTATAGATTGGTTATGCGTTTTCTGAAAAGTGAGCAGTAGTGGATTGCCAATTATCCAAGTAACGGGCATGAAAATTTTGTCGTGTCGATGGAAAGTTTAAAGTACAATAATATGGTAAAGAAAGAGTAATAATTATTACTTTTTAGAGATTTTTAAGGTGCTTAGATACTGATCCGATAGTTTTGCAATAATATTTTTTTAAACACTTCATTTTGAACCTTAACTAAATGAGGCTAAGGAAATGATCACGCGTATACTTTGTATGCAATACACGCGGACACGAAGGTTTACTTCCGGATTTAGTTTTATTTTTAATTGCTAAGAATGTAATGTAGACTCCTAACTGAATACTAAATTATACATAAACATTATGCATATGTATAGTTAAATATTGACACACACAGCTCTGCAACACCCAAAGGCTTGACTGGAAGACAATGTTTGTGGCATTAACTCCGCCTTATACAGTTTATATGCAGGAAGTTTAAATAAATGAATAAAATTTTACAAATTAACGCTGAGTAATGCATCAATAAAATTGAATGATCTAAGTTATTGGACTCCACTTAATTACGCTCAATTGGGGTCGCGAAAGGGAAGCGTCGATACACCCTATTGTCTCTTATATGGGTCATAGACGAAACGACACTGAGTATATTCGGGGCAGTGTTTTTTCCAAGATTAAGTATACAAGCATAAGGTTGAGTTAACAAAAGATTTTACGTGTTTACCAATGATAATACGCTTAAAACAACGAAGATAAAATATTAATTGTTCCTCACTTATTTAACCAATCTCCAAAAGACTTACAAACACCTTACATCTCACTAAACATATACGCGGTAACAGGGTTATTTTGTATGTAGTGTCGGTGAACTATATTTAAAAAAATATTGATTGGGGGGCTTTTATACTCGACAGAGAAAACAATAGTGAATAAATAAGAACAGCGATATAATTCTTGGCGTAATGATACCACTGAAAATTTCAGATATGAAGTATAAAGTTGTCATTCTTGTCTTTGAGCTCTGTTAGTATGGCTGAAATAAGTTGTTTGACAGCCCACATTAATTTAAGTTTGACGAAAGATTATTAAAAACAGTATCCTTTTCTAAAAACATTCAAGTAAATAGTTTGGCAGTAGTTTCGTCGTCATGATTCAATATTTTGTTCAAATTCCAAATGAAGGTACATTTTTACGTTTACTAAATAGAAATTGATTTGACACACATATATTATTGTTTACTTATTTCCATGGAACGATTACGACAACAACAATAATGATGATGAATAGAGATTAATATGATGACATGAAAATAGATTTAGTTTTACCTACTACTGTTGGTCGCAATAACTGTGTTATAGTATTTCCGGTAATGATTCGTATTTGCTGTATGATTATTACAGATAAGTATCGTGGTGTATAGTATAATGGGAAATATGTTAATAAAGTAATATGGATATGTGTACGAACACTGCTAGATTTCAGTTTATTTTTTTAAATTTGTTGCCGATGAACGGTTTTGTTCCGTGTAGTGACCGATTAATAGTATGGAGTGACGTCAGAGCCGACAAAAGGAGCAAACTACGCGGGACTATATTATTGCAAGAAGAATAAAAACTTGGAACATACTTTATACCGACTCGTCTGGCTAACGTGGTGTAGGTATTATTTCAAAACTTCCTTGCTAAGAAGAGGTCTACGTCCATCAGGCTGTTGATGTGATGATGGTGGTGTACGGTTTTATTCATCTCACCTATATAACACTTCACAAGCGTCTTGCCCCGATACGGAAGGCTTTACTAATTTACAGAGGGCCTTAATCCGACCTGAAACTAGAGTAGGTTATCTCCGTAACACACAATGAATATAATTTCATATCTTTATTAAATAAAAATATCACTCATGATTTTTTTATCCTGATTTTAGTACTAATGTCACTTAAGATCATTTTGTTTGTTGAAATCTTTAATTTTTGAATCTACTAGTCTGTAGTCAGAACAAATCTCACAGAATTTTAACATATTATTTACTATAGATAATTAGGTAATGCAGTTGATGATGCGTAACATAGTATCAAGCATAATTAAAACTCTCCTCCCTAAAAAACAATTTTCTCCCAATATCATCCCGGGTCTTTTAAGCGTGGTGTGAAGAAGCATCTCACTAGGCCGCGACAGCGTGGGTCACCATGCTGCATTCGCAATGAGTGTGGCGACCACCACTCTTGGATACTATTCATGCTTTCCATTAGACAGAGTAGAGTCACTTTGGTAGGCTTTTATAAAAAAAAAACAAATACTCAATGCCTCTTGGATACGAGAGTGTTGCCTTTCCTCTTTCGTAAAGTGCTCGTCCTTGGTGGTTGGTATCGTAACTGATAAATTATGCACCACATATCACTATTACTAGGTGCTATCGCAATCCACCAAAATTCATTAACTAACCCGTCCTTACCTCGTGCAGTACGAGTATTTGTATGTAGGACGGTACATTATGGAATAATGTTATTTAGAATCAGAGTTGGCAAGATACTCAGTCTTTAAAAATAATACCTTTAGAAATTACCCTGCTATCTAGGTAATTAAGGCTCGTTTATAAAAAAGACTTATGAATTATATTTCATGAGATAAGCGGATTTACCAAACAATTAAACAGTCGAACAAAAAATTTACTTTTTTATACAAGTATACATTTTAGGTTATTTCATGTCCCTGACTGTAAATATATAAAAAAAAAACTGACTGTTAATATTGATTTTATATCGTAGAATAAACTGACGATAAAGACATAAAAATATTTTTAGTACGAACGTTGGTAGAATTACATATTTACACATAAATGTATTCGCCTTAAAATGTTATGCACAGTCTCATTTTATTACATTTTTCATGTTGTCCACAGGAAGGACCTCATTCCACACTTCCAGACGACGAGTTTTACGATGCAGTGGAGACAGGGTTCGACAAAATGGAGGAGGAGCGCTGCGCAAGAGTCGTGCCTCCGTCAGTGCACACGCGCGATCAGGTTGAACTGCCACCACCAGCTATTGATAACCGTCTCACATTGCACCCACTCTGGCCAGAGGTAAGAAACAGCTTATTACAAGATGCATAAAATTTTATAAGCCTAGTTGTCACTCATGTCCATGGTCTCTGGAATTCCAGTTTCAGTATGTCTTAATTGTACAAATGGTCTAGGATTAAATTAAATTGTTTAAACAAGAATTAAGTAATTGACGTAAAATGCCAGCATGGCAGTCATATACACCACAGTTTTCACTCTAGTACTCGCAGCTACATTGCGCAGTCACAGCAATTTTTTTTATATATCAATATTTAGGTTTACATTCTATATAAATAAAATATTGGTTAGTGTGGGTGTAGATACATTTAACGCTCAGTTTTCGATGTATTTTTAAAAAAGACATTAAAAACTGAGCGTTAAAGATTAAAATTAAACTAACACCAATACATGCCATTATTGAAATATTCTCATTGTTGATATGACACCGTCCATTCAGATATTCTATTTTATAGTAGTGGGCGTTTCTTACATTTGGTTTCATTGATTCAAAGGTTTAATTAACAGTGAAGTTAAAAGTCATGGCTTTTAGTTTATTATTAGGGTGGCTATTTATACAGAAATGAAAATAGCAGCTCCGTGGTGGCTATAAATACGTTAGCTTATTTACGAGCCGGAGTAGGATACACACTTCTATTCTAGAAGTATTATCTTCCTATATGGTAAGAAGATTTGCTCTAATCTTGATCATGACCGAATACTGTACTTCTGTGTACATGCAAAATTAAATAAAATAAATCAAATACGAGGTTAATATAGTGCGCAATATTAGATTGATGAAAGGGTGACGTAGTAATGACCCTTTGAGGTAATGATTTAACTATCTACCACAATGCTTTACGACATTATGACGATGTATTATGTAGTTTGGTGCAAGGTTTTTAAATATTCGAGTTCGAAATTCTATTTGTAGATAACAGTTAACAAAAATTTCTAATTTGTTTTGCTTTGTTGAAGTAGAAGAGGTCATTTACTATTACGCGAAAAAAAAACTGCGACGAATCAGTTAATCGGCGAATTTGCTTATGAAAAGAAAGTCTGGTCAAATTTTAAATGGTGGTTTTTAACAGCCACTGCTAAAAAACTATGCTTACGACTTTATTATTTGTTCATGTATTTTAAATAAATCTGGAATTAATATATTTGCATGATAGGTGTGAAGGTTTAATAGTTAACCCAAGATCATTTGATTAACAAACCTACAACTTATTACTTATTTAGACAGGCATTCTTAGGAACGAATATACTACATCTCAGTAAACGCTTTTGACCATACCCTCCCGTATTTTTAGTTTTAAAAGTATATTTTTATATTTTAATAATATTTTTTCGGACGTCTGACACACCACTATTTAGTCCCTAACTAAGCAAAACTGATATTAATGCATCATATACTTTTATTATAAAAACATACATATAAAATACCCAAACTCTGAAACAAATATTTGTGGATCAGGCAAATATTTTGTCCGACCCGGAAATTGAGCTCGGGACGTCAAGTACAGCAGTCGCATACGTTACTACCACCATGGCAGTCAAATACATTAAAACCCTGTTTACAGATTGACAGGATATCAACCGAGCAGATCCAAGCTGCATTCGAAGGTGTCGGTGGGGAAATAGGCTGGCAACTATTCGCCGAAGAAGGCGACATGAGGATGTATAGAAGGTAAATACTATTTTTACTTATATAAACCTTTTTTCTCAACTGACCTTTATTTATTAGAGGCACACAGTACTTAAAATCATATTAAAGATGATGTGACGTAATTGATTCCATTCCACTAATCTATCACGCTATTTTTAATTTATCGTCAGTTTTCTTAGACTTTTAAAAAATCTTAGATCCTTATAAAAGGAGAACTTTTTATTGAATATACTTGAATACAGTATTATGTCCGTGTGGTGACGGATTAAGAATACGTACGTACGCACGTACGCACGTACGTGGGTGTCGTAAGAGGCGACTACGAGAACAAAATATGCAACACAAAGCCACTGCTAAAGGAAGGAAAACTTGAAAATAACCCTATTCTAACTCGTGTGGCCAGCGTGGTATCGTAGACCAAAACCTCCTTGCTAACGAGAGGCTTATCTTATAAGGTCCAGTAGTGGACGGTTAAAGGCTACTGATGATCGATGATGATGACAGAATTATGGTGTTAGTCAACGTGAAATTAAACTCAGATTGATATTTTTAAGAAGTTTAGGATTATATTTTTTATTTACAGAGAGATGGAGGTGGACGGCATGGTGACAGATCCTCTGAAGGCAATGCACAAAGTGCGCGGTGTGACTGCGCGGGAAATGTGCCACTATTTCTTTAACCCACGATACAGATACGAGTGGGAAAGTAAGTAATAAAATTACACTAATAAGAATGCTAATATGTATGAGAGTGGTAGATCCTGCATCGCTAGTAATATGTAATGGATGATTCTAAGTCTTATATTATTTACGTACTGAATTATCTTAACGATTTTCATGTAATTATCACAGTTTAAGAACTTAGCTAAAATAATTAAATTGTTCTCAAAACGTTGTTAGAACTGCAATAACAAAACTCATTCTTACGTCTAAACTTGCCATGCTTAAAAACTGATTAGTTTAAAAACTAAATAAAGTTGTGAATCAGATGTCTGAAAACTTTTTCATATTATTCTAAATTCTATTTTTTTTATATTTTTATAAACATAAAAAAACGATAAAATGTCTAAATTGGTATTTATGAATGAGTGAATGACTTACTAGTGTATTTAGCAGCAGAACATCATTTTATTGACTAGTCAAGACCGTCGTAAAGAAAAGATTTTGATTTCAATAATATGATCTACGCCATCTTGTTGACAGTAATGACAAGTCATTTACCAGCTGTTATAGCTAACGACTTTAGTAGCCTATGCGTTACATTATAAACTATAAACTGAAATATACTTTAAAACTCAAAATTCTAAAAACCTGGGCATTTAAAATGCCATTGTCGATGGATTTATCAGCCAAATAAATATTATAACAATCCCTACTATGAGATACGCAAGGCGGTACAAAAGTCCCATACATCGCTGCCACTGTCCTTTGTAGATTACATAGTAGTGTTTTAACTCACAAGTCAGTACAACCATTTTAAAAGATAATTAATTCTGCTTGTTAAATGTATGCGAATTGTTGTTTAATATGTACGTGATACGGAGAATGATATTCTGGTAATAATTTTAAAGAATAATAAAATATGTAGGGTGTAAAGCATATTAATTATGAATACCAAGATAATATTGTACGTAAAGTAACAACGGATTTATTTTCGTGACGATAGTGTAAGAGGTTAACTAGTGAGCATTCATCAATCATCAAATTGCATCCATTTTTAAAGCAGGTAAATTTGACAGACATTGCGTTCTTAGTTGTAATTAGTGAAATGAAAGTTCGGGTTAATGATTGTTTATAATTCTTACCAAACTCTGATGATAATGATAGTTTGGGCCGTTGACACGTCTGGTTGCTAGGCGTTGAGTAAAATAAGATAAGATAAATTATTTGTTGCCGTAGATGCAGAGAAACGTTTCTAATTTAATTACTATGTATATATATATATATATATATAGATTATTCTTGTTCAGTATATCTTCATGTTTTCAAATCAATAAACTTTTTATGCCTTTAATTTTATTGCTTTGTCGGTGTATTTTCTTGAAGACTTTTTGATAATATATTAAAAATCAAAATATTAATCGTATCCATCTAGCTTTATATTATCCATCCAGATTTATATTATCCAAGTTTACAATTTCAATAATTTGGATCTCTAACGTTCCATCCAAATTGAAGGGCTTAGATTTAAAAAAAATATACGATTTTTAAACCTCAGTTCGTACAAGGTTAATAATTGTTATTTACATTTCAAAAATAATAGAAAAGCTTTGTCTATAGACAGTGTGCTTTCTCAGGCAAGTAAACACATAATAGACCTTAAACGAAGGAGGTCGTTAGAAGACCCTTACATATGTCAATAAAGGTTAAAATACTGAACTAGTTATTCGATTAAAGGTTTTGGGGTCGGTTGTTTACTGACTTTCAGATTAAACCAAGAAAGTTCAACATAGTTAAAGTTTGTTGTTAGTTACTCGGAACATGTTAATGGCATGTTGTTAACTTCAACTTAATTTAGACCTTGAGACGAGTCCTACTAATATTATAAATGCGAAAGTTTGTATGGATGTTTGTTACTCTTTTACGAAAAAAATACTGGACGGTTTTGGAAGAACAGTAAATCAAACTGAAAGTTAAAAATAATTTTCAATAAATTTTTTTACTAATAGATGTTGTTTGATTGAATAATTAACCTTTAATTTAAATTTATTAAAAATAATATTTAACTTTCTACTTTTTACGACATTTATCTTTATTTCTTTACCAGTCATCAACGAAAAATCGTTACGATGTTATCATATATGAAAACTGGATAGCAAGTTGTTTAATGAAGTATTTCGTAATCTAACCATTTCATCTAATGCGTCACCGTTATACGGGATTTTCCCTGTCAATTTCGATTAAGTAAGTTCTGTTCGAATACAGTCCACACTGAGTGCTACATAAGCTGGTCCAACAGCAAACAGTTGAGAACCTAAATAATTGACTGCATGATTAACTTAGCTATATTTCGCACAGAACTATCGATATTTGTATAATTACATGTATACCATCTGTTCCAAAAATGAAAATCACTTGCTGAAATTCCGTTACATAGATACATACCAAGCTAATAAAAACGTGTTAAAAAGTGTATACAGTTTTGGCATCGTCTACTAACTTGTTTACATCTTCCAGCAACACTAGAAACTATGACAATAGTTGAGGAGTTATCGTCGGACGCGCTGGTGTTCCACCAAACGTTCAAGCGCATCTGGCCTGCCTCGCAGCGGGATGCTCTGTTCTGGTCTCACGTGCGCCAGAGCAGCGAAAACGCATACGCTACTACAAACCATTCCACTACCAACGTAGAGTACCCGGTTAGTAGCTACATGTTTCTTTAAGTCATCTATATACGTGATAAGTTGTTTTTTTTTTCATTTCTTATCAGTATAACCACAATGTACGAGTACCACAGTGAAGTGTCTAAAGCTAATATGTATATCATAAAACTTTAGCGTCTAATGTTACAGCATCAACTTAAATAATAAACACATTAATTAAATGCCCTCAGCGGCAGAAAAAGTGGCTCAAAATGAAACGATCTAACTTTCTTATTTTGAAATATGATTGTTATTTTAGTGTACGTAATGCGTTACAAAGTTTTAGTAACAATTTGGTAAAAAAGTAAAAAGCAAAATTACAAAAGAGTTTTTGAAAGAAAACAAATTTTAACTTACCTCTCAGATTAACATTCAAGACAGTTTTGGCTTAAGCTTTTAGATAGCGTCAATTTAAACACAAGTTAATTACAAATAACCCACTTCAATAATGCTTTGTCCCTTAAACCGTACCGTCATCAGATCACCTCATAAATAAAGCTTAGTTGAACCATTTTTTCTGTTGCTAAGTGTATGTTGATACTAGGATTCTGTTGCAAAAGCACTAGAATTCGAAACATCTGAGTGGGTTAAAAATATTTTACACAAATACTACAAAATTAATCTATTGTTAGAAAAACACAGTGTAAACTTTTACCATTTTCTCTGTAATTTTATCTATTTTAACATCCGAAACATGCAGGTTATCTTACTGTAACACTGATAGGTGGTTACGCCACAAGTTATGACGCCAGTTGAACTAATAATTTACCAATCCCATTGTTTAAATATAACAATATATTGCATCATACTGCATATATAATTAGCTAAAGTTGGCACAAGTTAAAACAATACCTGCAACAATGTATTCAGACACATAAACAGTATATTCTGATACTTCAGGCGAATACCGGCGCATGTATCCGTTTGTTCGTGACCGTGTGCCTGGCGTGCCGCTCTACGTACCCTGCAGGCGAGCAGCCTACCAGAGATAATGTCACTACCAGCATTGCTTATTGCAGTACAGGTATGTATCGCTTGCATTAATGTTCTTATACGACGAACCTGTTGGTCTAGTTACTAGACAAAAAGTAATGTATATAAGTATGATGAACCATGATAAACTATTTCGCATATTTAATCCTTTTATGTATGTTCTTTGCAGTGAACCCAGGTGGCTGGGCTCCTGCTGGCGTACTCAGAGCCGTCTACAAACGAGAGTATCCTAAATTCCTCAAGCGATTTACGAATTACGTGGTAGAACAATGCAAGGGCAAACCTATCGCCATCTAGCGACGCGCTAACAAACGAGAGGTGTCTGCATGAGCTCTCACATGCCTAGAGGGCGCCACCTCGACTTGAGTCAGGTGATGAATGTTTATTTACTATAGGCACTACGTTTCGTCTTATACGGCACACAGTACATGTTTTACATGTGGTTATGTGGAATGTTTAAATCTCTGTCTTCATCGGAGAAACGAGGACTCGTGCCGTTACTAGATGTTTAAATAGGTGTTATGTAATTTAAAGGTTTTATTCAGGGTGATGCTAAGGATTCCTGTTTCATTATATTCTACAATAAGTTGTATTTTCTTCGCGATCTCTGTCCGCTGACTCTTTCTTTACGTGAAAAGTGTATAAGAGTAGTAATAATCTATATGAATATTATATATGTCAGAAAAATATTTGTTTAAAAGTGGATCTGTATGAAGGGATGGTATTACAGTGTCTTAGTTTATTAATTGTAGAATATTTATCATTTATGTTCGACTGGTCATGAATTTTTAACTATGTTAAAAATGAACAAATTTATTCAAATAAAATTACTTTGTAAACAAATTGTAGTTAGTGTCAATAGTGAAGTAGTTTGAGGTATCATTAATTGAACTAATTTGTCAGGTTCAACAAAGAAGGAAATGTTGCGAATTAGGTATTTGTAGGTTAATACTGTCATTTTCAGGGTTTAGTGTCTTATAATGATGTTTATTCTTTGTTCAGCGCATAGATAGTTCTTCGTACCCTATCGACCTATCTGTCTACTGCATTATATATATGTATGTATGTGTGAATATGACTTTTATAATATATATAAAAATAAATGTTTTAAAGTGTTTGTAAAATTAAAATTTGAAGTTCACAGTATGCAAAGATTTACTCTATTATATGGCAATAAGTCCGCCTATGTATATCAAATGTAGAAAAACGGTCGTTCCAAGATTCTTATTGTCCGAAAAATACAATAAATTGCCGTTTCCAATTTACTAGGAACTGTATTGTCAGGTTATGGTGTATAACCTAAACCATCTGATGTACCTAGAGTTAAAATGTTAAGGATGTACAATGGTTATAGTTCCAAATATAAAGCATAACTGTAGCAGGTACAATTTATTTGGACCCTGTGTGGTTTCGAGTACTGACTATGTAAGCTACAGCCTGTATAGTCAGGAAAATTGCCTTTGTAAATAAGATAGTAATTGGCATCAGATTGTGATTCGTGTATTCAAACTAGAACCTTATTGTGTGGTAGATATGATGAAGAATTGTAAAAATTGTAATATGGCGCGTTGTTTGTACCTGAACTTACTTTACACGCCGTATTTGATTTAGAATTGATGATCGTTTTAGAAGGTCACGTTGGCTTTGTAATGTATCTAGTACTTACCTTCGAGAGAGCTAAATGGGGAAGAGTTGTATAAAGTATGCTAAAAGCCGATACTAGGCTGATGTGTTCAGTTGAATAAGTACACGATACGCGATACAGTGCTAAATATCGATACATCGATATTGTAGGCATGTGATGCGGTATTTAATGCGATATATCGATGCAACAAACTGTTTTACCGATACAACAATAAAGTGACATGCCTTTTTAACACTCAAAGCTCGTCCTCAAATTTAATTTCATGTACAGGGTGGTACTAAATAAATTTAGTTCCTAAATGTCTTAAATATGAAAAGTCTTTGTAGGTTTTAAATTTGACGATACCTAACGTACCATGTTTAATGTTTATGCATCGCCAAATTATTTTAAAGAATCGCTATTCAATCTCTTTTATACAAATGCACATATAATATAATACACAGAAATATATTGTGAGAGTACCTGCCTGCTTTACTGAGGATATTATTTTGGTAAATCCACATACTCCATTCCAGACTTTTATACATTTTAAAAATAGATAAAAATAAACAATGGTTATGATATAACTTCAGATTTATAATATTGTACAGAACTTCACATTATTGTCTCAAAGTAATATATTATTTGATGTTAGTATATTGTTATAGTTTCTGTAATGTTATCTGAATGAGTGCCAATCGTATATTTGTACACATGGTCTATGGGTGATATAAAAAGAGATTCAGGCCCCGTTTTAACAGTTTCTGATAAAGTTTCAGATGGTAAACTGCCATACAACTCTATTTGAAAGAAAGGTTGCTATGTATGTATGCATATATATATATATATATATATATATATATATATATATTATCTCTATCCTAGAGTTGTGAAATTGAAATTTGTAATCTGGCTAATAATTTCAGAGTAGTCTATCAGGAATTTTAACAGCAAGTGGTGAAACTGGCCCCTAGTGTTAATATATGTTTTAACTTCTGTAAATAGTTCTTATATTATGCATAATATTCAAAATTCGAATGGGCATTTTTCAAATTTTCGAATTTTAATCGTTTAAAAGAACTAATAATGTGTACACCTATAAGCATGTGTAGAGATAAACTTTACAATGAAGTATGGACATGTTTCTTAAAAAAAAAATGTGTGAAGAAGACAACCATCGAAGCGAAAGCGAGCAGAGTGTGAAGATATTGCATTTATAATATCGCAATGTTGCAATCGTATTAAGTTATATAAAGTGTTTTTTTTTTAATAATTATTGTTTATAATAAAATGTTTTATCAATACGTAATTGTTTTTATTAAATCTTTTCATGTGTTTAGTTGCATTCTGGTACTTATTCAAGTAGTGTAGTTTCAAGATACGGACAATTAGTGCCTTTACAACGTTCGTTAAGGAATTTGTTCGTCAATTTTGGGCCGATTTTTGAATTTCCTTTTATAAACGTAACAGTTGACTTTCTAGATGTTTTCGAGATGAGATTTTTACCTACTAAGAATCTGATGATGGGATCACATAAAAGTCAAAGGAAGCCTTAAATTTAAGATGCGTATACAGTATTTTATCTTTTTTTCTAAAGCTATATGTATTTGATAGTCTCTAATTCATAATAATAAATTAATTTAGATACAAGTTCGATCATTCCTTGAAATCTGTAAGCCATTGACGTGATTTTTATAAGTAGTTGAAATTAAAAAAAAAACTAGGTATTCCCTCCGCTTGTGTGAAGTGTTTATTCAATTTATTCATGTACATTAACATTAATTAATTGGTACTTATACAAGTTATGCATAGCACACACATGTCTCCGCATATAAAATTCACAACAATGTAATTCTATGTATTCTGCACATTTAAATATGGGGACCAGCCCCCGATATCATTAAAGTTATTTCTTAAAACACCTTATAATTAAACTGAACATCAACAGAAAAAATTGGATTAGGTCTTGTTTTCTTTAAATTAACTACATAATAAAACCGCAGATAAGTAACATGTTGAAAACGGCTGAACCTCTATCAGTGAAATTTTCAATTTCAATAATTAAAATCTAATTAAATTGAGCTAACTATAAAAAAAAATTGTTCGTTAGAATTTGTTAGTACACTAAAAATACGTTTTGGTTGCAATATTATAATTATACGATGAAAAATGAGATTTGAACACCGCGACCCAACCGACACAGTGCAATTGTAATATAGTATCAATAATTGGTATAAACTTGTCAATTAACTATTGAAATATGTATAAGATTAACATTAGACCGCTATGTATTGACATTGAGCACGAGGAAGCGTATTTATGATCTCAATTGCATAGGCGTAGCTATTCGATGGGCAAAAGAAATAGCGACTTAGGGAGGAATCAGCAGGACAGCAGCGAAGAAAAGGAAAACTTGAAATAAACCTTATACCAACCCGTCTAGCCAGTGTGGTATAGTAGGCGAAAACCTCCTTTCAAAGAGAGGCCATATCCAGTCCAGACTAAGACTCCAAGTCCATAGTACCGAAATAGACTACATGTCTATTTCGGTTATAGTATGGACTAGACATGTAGTCTATTTCGGTAATACTGTTTACTTGGGTTTGCTAATATGTTAGTAAACATTCATAATAAAACAAATCAAAAGATAAGTAGGCTTTTTGTTTGACTAGAGATCCGGCTGTGTATGGGTGCGATTTAAATGTGGTACATACAACAATGACATTACTTATATTATTCGGCACTACTACTATGATATAAGTCTAAAATCAATAGTTTCTTTTAAATATGAAAGTTAACTCAAAACAATTTATTCGTCTCAAAATGCTTCAGGTTGTTTTTTGAAATGTTTATTAATAGGTGTTACTCCCTCGCCTTCACAGGATAAGCGGTAGCTACGCCTATGTTTAATTGCATTATCAAGAAGTTACAATACTTAAATACCAGCGTCATATAGACGAATACATCAATTGCTATTACATATACATTATACGTTAGACCTTATTCGAATACAATAAATTACATTTTAAAGAAATATTCAAGTGTTCTAATATATCTATTAATAAATAACATTAACATTTATAAGTATAAACTGTTATAAAATATTCCCCAGGAATGAAACGAAAGTGTCTACGTACAAACTGTTTGTAAAACAGTTGTTTTATAAAATCATTCGAAAAATTTTGGAATTTTGATATGATTCAGGCCGAAAATGCGTACTACAAAAAGTCTTTTTATAAAAATAGGAATTATTTGAAAGCTCAAAGGTTATATATGGACCAATTTTTATAGTACAATGAGAATAATTTTGCCAGTTTTGGCGCGAAACTAAAAAAAAAAGTTAGGGCACTAAGTGTTCATGGGGTTTATCTAACGACTTGAATTTTTTATACACGTATTAGATTTCAGATCAAAATCTGTTACACAAATATTTAGTATAAAATAAAACCAAGATACAGAATTATTAAGAAAAAAGGATGAAAACAAGAAAGGTTTTTTTAATTAGTAGACAAAATGTTGCATTTAATTAAGTAGCCAATAGATAAAATACAGCATTTAGGAGGGGAAGTGGCCTCGACAGGCATTAGCCACGTGATATAATATTGTGTGAGTATTGAACATCTTTACTTACTCCTCTTATTGCCTTGTTCATATTAAGTATTTTACGTAGTGCTCAGTTTGTCTTACGTTCCTCAATTTTCAAGTTTAAACTGTATCTTGCTTTTATTGAACAACAATTGGGAATGCCCTCATTTGTTAAGAAGCATAAAATCGTTAATGTAACTAAATGGTTTGGTGATTATATTGTCATGGGATGCAGTGAGAAGAAATGGTGAACACCGCTAAATGAATGAAACATGGCCAATCGTTAGTATGGCACTTGTATCACGGATAATGTAATAAATTATTATTACTTATGTAACGAACTAAGATATCTACCCGTTTATATGGCAACTTGAATACCATATTTTAGTAAATTACGCCAATTTCCTATTGACTTCCACAAATGGCAAGTAACACATTATTTTGGCATAAGTTTAAATAACATATATTTAACACGTGACAAAGAGGAATAAGTGTACAGTAGGCAAATATGTATATGATTGTAAAGATACTTTTAATATAGGTCTTTAAAACTATGGCTTACAAATTTTTAACATACAATGCCAAACAAAATCATGCCATCTGTGGACATTTAAGATATTAATAAAAATCCATCGATACATTAATATAGTAAATATTTTGATTCAATATCTAATAAATACAACTACTTAAAAAAGTAGATATCAACAATTATAATTTCAGTGATATCCATACTAACACGGATATAATAAGTATAAAATAAGCGTATTATCGGACACATCCGTCAGGCATCGTGTGCCAATGATCCGTTTCAGACTTATTACGTTGACATGAAAACTCCACGCGCTCACGAAACCATTCCCTCATTTAAAAGCTAATACAATAATCTCTCAAAATCTGTGCTCAAATCGACTAAGCACACTGTCAAGCGGCATCATCAACTCTGTTGCTTCAAAAGTAGCTTCTTCTTACTAAAGAAATCTTTATCTTCTGAGTTGCCAAAACTATTACCGCTCATCTAGATGGATACAACACCTTCCCGGATATAAAACTTCTCCGTCTGTGACTCAAATAAGTACCTTTGTAAAGGTCTTCTGTATCATCTTATCACTTAAGTAGCGTCCATTCCGTGGCTAAATATTTGAAGGTCCTTGAAGGATTACCTCATATCCAACTTTTCCTTACTCCTCCGTAGTGGTGTTAGCGGTAGTATTTGGCGGTTGTGTGAGGCGCGGCGCATGAACAACGGAGTGTCGCTGGGCTCTTTTGACGTCATCCAGAGTAGTGACTCCAGCTTCGTCGAGTTCCTTCCACCGAGCGAGATTGTTCTGAGCGTGGTTGACGAGCTCTGGCATATCGATGAAAGCTAGAATGCAGAGCAAGAGTTAAATTAATTATTTTCATAGACAGATATTAAAGGAACTGCCGCATTGGTCCGACCAAGGGGGCTTCGGGATTGATTCTGGGTCAGGTCAAAAAAGTGAAATTGAGTTGTTCTTATTATAGAAATTTCTATAATCAGAACAACTCAATTTCACTTTCAACTCAAAATAACGGCCTGGAGTTTAAGAGTTGGGGTCTTAACTCCCGTGCTTCGAAGTTCATATAAACCGGTATGTCGTGCACCTGATCTCTCCCCGGCCTTGTCGGATAGTTGTCCCACCGAGCTACGAGACTGAGGGAACAGAGAGTGTTCGGATGTTTGCGCACACACTAGTGCACTATTTTATCTCCTGCATAGTTGGCTGGTCTCCGTTGAGACTGGCTGTCGTAGCCGAAATTAACTGGGAGTACAAAGTGTTAGGAGTAATTAACTTTACTGTTTTTGCAAGCTTTCCAGGACCATAATTTGTCTTTAACAAACTTAATCACATTTAAAGAAATATATTGAATAAATAGTAATGATTTCATCTATGAGTTTAACAAAAAAAAAATATAATAACTAAATTTTAAAATAAACAATCACAAACATGTTTAATCTGTGTCTTGCGTCTAAGATTTTTGTCTTAGGCAGTGGCCTTGGTTGCTTTTCGATCTTTTACGGCACCTCTCTTCATATTAAAAAGAGAGAATACTCTACTACTAAAATTAAAAGTATTGCTTACCAGCCCAAGCCTCCATCATGTCCATAATAATGAAGTCGATAAACCCAATCTGTGAACGCGGAATTGAGCAAGTGGCGCGGTCAAACATTGGCATCACTACGGGCAACTCCTTTGCTTTTTCTTCATCTGTTTGTAGGAAGTATTCTTCCGCAATCCTGGAAGTATACAAAACAAGTTATGTTATCTTCTTTGTACAATAAAGTCGGTTATTAACTGGGCCACATTCTGTTTATTTACGTTACCTCCTAGCCCATTCGAATGCGAATTTTTGCGGTCGAGACGCATTGGAAACATCAGCGCACTTAATCATCATCCTCTTCACTAAAATGACATTTTCTGGTAATGAGAGCGCGGTCGTGTCCAGCGCGTATGGTTCCTAAAACAATTGAGACAAATTAACTATTATCTGAATATGTAAGCATTAATAACACAAATTTACTTTCGTGTTATTAATTGTACTGAGTTGTCTTATCATAGATATGTAAGGATTTTCTTACGTCGGTATGCATGCCGTCATCCTTGCTGCCGCTTGACTTTGCATAAAAGACATTGACGAATTTGGCGAGATGTTCAAAGTGCTTGGTCATTTCCGTGGCCAGGATCATGTCGATAACGTTGTGGCGTACTTGTTTATATGTTTCACGATCGAGATTCTTGAATATATTCACTCGGTCGTCATCTGCGGAAATTTGCAAAAGAACTAAGTATACAGTTACTAATAAAAAATAATTTAAATAGTTTTTAACTTATTAATTAGTTAAAGGGACGGATAAAATATTATTATTATTATTATTGGATATATTGTAGATTTAAACAATCAGGGTAATTTGACTGGTTTGTCTGCACAGGTGACGTAGTAGCTTAAGTTGCAACCTCAGTGTGTGACTTCGATCTGTTCGATCATTGTAAAATGCCCCGCGCTGTAGGAAACATGCAGTGTGGGTGTCTTAAACATCGCAGAAAAAACAATAGGTTTGTAAATTTAATGGTTTACTAACTTAGCGTAAGCTTAAATGTTAGTGCAGAATGGTGTGATTCAAGTACGCAAACGTCGTTGTAGAGGACAGCGAGGGGATGGCGCGCATTGCACAGGAACGCTGACGAAGTTCCAGGGTGGTCTACGTCGTGGGCTGCAGCTGCTATTAGTGCTGCAGCAGCTTCAAGTGGCTCCAGGAATGTCTTCAGTCGATCCTTCTCCAGGAAGTATCCTACTGCCTGTAAATCGTATTTGGTAATATTCATTAAGAAATAATTTTGGGGCCTAATTAACAGTTGCAGACACAGTCCTGTGAGAGCCAAATGTCGTATGTCGAAGTATCTTATAGACTTTACACCAGAGTCAAAAAAATATTCCAAAAATTCATAATTCGTAGGTTAATAAAGACAGAAATTTATATTTTAAACATTTCTCTCAATTCCAAACACAGAGAACCTTGGACAAGTCGGTGATCACTACCAGTGGTAAACCTATTGATCACTGAAACATTTTTATCCCATAAACTTAATCTCGTCACACTGGTAGAGACAACACAGTACGTGAACCAGCTTTTAATTTTTTTTTCATTACTAATCAGTTTTTACACTATCGGCACTCACACATTAGCGTCGCGCAATCGGAATGTCAGAAGTTGGGAAATACGCCCGTGTACATGAAAGCGGCGGGAATGACTAGACTGACGTATTGGCCATTGCATAGAAAATAATACTCTATTCTTGTGATGTAAACATGAATTTTACCATTAGATTAAATGTTTGAAATAAAGCAACTATTTGACATACACACACAACTTCTGAAAAAATAGTTGTATCTACTGGGCCGTAAAATTTTACGGCAAGAAATGCTGTATCTTCTTGAAAGGACGTACTTTATACTGGACGTATTGTCGTATCTAATTTATTTTGAAAAATTGAGATTTATCTCTTGTTATAGCACTTTTTAAACAAACTATTCAAAAACTACAAAAAAAAATGTGCTGTATCTTTTTTTCGTCTTAGGCAGATGAGACAACATTTGACGTGGTTTTATTTTCTAATAAATTCTATACCAAAAAGTGGTTTTGACAGATTTTCGAGTACCGTCGATATGTTATTACAGGTATCTAAAAGTCGTCAATAGTTAGTGATAAACGTAAATCAGATGTACTTTTTCGTCAACTAACAAAAAATCAAAAAACTTTATTGTTTTTTTAAGATTCAACTCAATCAATCAAATCAATCAAAAGTAAGTAAATTTACTGAAATAAATTACCTGTAGCACATCAGCTGCATGTGTAGAATTATGGTACGTATTGACAGCGTGATAGTTAGTTTCAATAATGGTGAGCCAGTGTAGCAATGTTCGTTCGTCACATTCAAGAGTTGCGCACACGTCAAAGCGACCGCCCATAAGCGCAAGACCCAGGTGAGCGAGCGGTCGATTGCGGGTCAATTCCTCTAGACGGAAAATCTCGAAATCCCAGCTCAGAGCTGTATCAAGAAGCTCTCGGACTTGACCAGATGTCTGAAAACATTTAAAAATAAAAATAATATTTAGAAAAGAGCATACACTTGAGCTTGTAGCTCAAGTGTATGTGTGTTATAAGTATAGAAAACTAAAAAAAACTCAGTATTAAAAACATGATTGGTTTTATTTTGAACTTTGTGGAATTCTAAAGTAAAATTAAAAGAAAATAACGATTTGTGTATCAATAACATCATTTTAACGTTCCAGAAGATGCTCAAATGCCATACTTACTATTAAACAAAGGCATGTAATGTAGCTGTTAGGTATTCACGCTTAAGTAAACCAATGAAGTGTAAACGTTTTACAAGATTACAGCCGCGTCGTGAAATAAAGACAATCACAGAAGCGAAGAAAATTTACTTAAAAGAGTAAGTATGTCTTGGTAAGTAACTTATCAGCTTACCTTGTGCTTAATATTAGTTCTATTTGTTTGTCCTCGAACCACGGTCGAATCGTTGCTGCTTCGCCGCGAAGACAGGACGTTGGTGGGTCCTTGCTGTAATTAAATTTGAAAAATTAAATTTGAATTCATTTGACGAGTCGTCTTTTTTCAAAAAAAAAGTATTTTAACATCTAATTCAGCAACTTCGAATACTTTTTAAAACAAAAATATTTTATTGTATTTAGAATTTTAAACGTTCAGAAACATGCTCTAATAAGAATTTAAAAATTAAATGTTGTAACCAGCAACTTAATATACTTGAAATTTAATAAACAACTTTTTTAATTTACAAATACTTTAATAATTTAGAATTGTTGCAATTTTTTATGTTAAATTTAACATATTCGTTAGTTTAACTACCAAAACAAATATCAAATCATGTTAGTTTGTTAGTAAGCTCAGTTAATTAAGAAATCTTATTCTAAATATTAATATAATACTAATTATAGTGTTAGAATAAACAGATTATTAGAACTGTTACTAAAAATAAGACAATCACACAAGATACTTTAAGTAGAGCTGAGTCTAAGACAGAGACAGAGCCAATACATAGGGCTCATTTAATGTTCATATTAATGTAGATAATAAATTAATAGCTCTACCATTATTTGAAGGATATTTCAAAAAGGCAATAGTGTTACAAACACTAACAGATAGCATCTTCGGATTTAGATGGAATTTTTCAGTTTCGATATTTCTTTTTTTGAGACTGATCCCTCCCACACCCACATTACTCTAACTCCTGCACACAAAATCCACAGTAGTGAACCTCAAACACACCAAGTTGTGAAACTCGGGAAGTCTCAGGAAAATTTAAACTGTGATGGAACCCGCACTGATATATAAGTAAATTAGAAGAGTATAGATATATACATATGTATGTACATGTAGTGGATAAATTTAAAAAGGAATAAGTCGTTTATAGTTTATGTAACTATTAAATAATTTTTAACCTGTATTTTTGTCATAATTTTAAAGGGAAGTCACTTAGTAATTGTTGACAAAACAGAATCAATAAGTCGAGCTTTTTTTTTGACTGAAATCGCTCTAGAACGGCTGTAAACACCCCAGGAGATTTCCGCGCTTACGCAAGGAACCGGGTTGGCTCACCAACCCGGTTCCTTACCTATCATGACGCATAAAGGAAAGTAAGGAATACTAATACATATTAGTTTCTGAGTCTAAATGTGGATAGCGGAGCCCTTCACCAATACTACTACCAATTTCCTAATTGGGCAGCTTCACCTTCTAAAAAATATTTGTCTCACAGAAAATGAGCCCTATGTTATGATAGGCGTAAGCATGAACCACAAAGAACTAATACTATCTAAGTAGTCTATGTATTGGAAGGTATAGACATAGATAGACTTTTCAATTCCAAACCTCCTACCATAAAAATAAGGTTTGCGTTCGCTTGCTCCCTCTTCCCCAGGCCGAACAGGATCGTAAACAAATAAATACCAATGTTAGTATAATAAATGTATGTATAAATGTTGCATGCACAAATTGCTTCGAATATGGGTTTACTACAATTAATATAAATCACATAAATAAATAAAAGTAAGGAATCATAAATCTTTGAGGAATTATAACATAATCTATACAAAATAATATAGTATTGGAAGTCATTATATTATATCATTAAGTAGTGTGGTGGTCACAACATCGAATTAGTATTTACCCATACCGGGACATATAGCGTGTTCTGGTGTACAGTAAGTAAATAGTTGAATTAGATACACAATGTCCCGATTAAACGTTAAAAGAAATAAATTGTAGTTTACTTACAGATAGCAGTGCTCCAATCAGATCGGTTGCGATAGGGTCTTCAACTCTTAGCTTAGGCTCATCTCTCATCTGCGGGGAGTACAGTTCTGAAGTCCGCAACATGTCGACAGCTCTCTCGATGCATGCAACAGTTGATGGAGGAGCGCCCTCGGTGGCCGTTGATAAGAGAGATATGACCTAGAATTTGTTGAATCACGTTGTCTAAATTTCGAGAGGAGTAACAAATAATGGATCCCATTTGTCATTTTTGCATTGATCTATTTAATTCAATGCTTATTTTTTGTGCCTCAACTTGCAACTTCTTTTGCATGATGTTTCATAAGAATTTGATTAAACTGTGTCAACATTTCTCTTAGGAATTTCGTAAATACACGATTTTACCAAAATGCTTTTACGTATTTTTCAGACATATTGGCGATTTGTAGAAATAGATTGACTAATATGACTTGCAGTCGGAGAGTTTCATGTATAGTAGAGATGTAGATGAAACAAAAAGTTGTTTTGTAATGATTACATAGTACAAAGAAGTTATAGTTTACCTTAGTGATGGGTGCTTCTAATGGCAGCCCCTGCAGTTTTGCTAATGAAGTGCGTCGCAGACCGTCAGATGCAACGGAACGAACATCGAGCGAGCCTCGCCTGATGGAGTGAAGAGAGCCACGGCCACGATCATTCTCTATCGCGTTCGTGGGCTCGCAGACAAATACTATGTGAGATGGGCTCCTAGAATATTGAATTTTAAAATGTTTGTAGTCCTGTCTTTCATATTAGGATGTTATTTCATGTAAAAACATCTTTTACTCTCGAATCAGATCTTACGTACTAAATTTCAGCAAAAATAAAATTATAATTCCCTTCCTTTTTTGAAGTCGATTGATAAAGTAACATCTTGTTATACTAAACTTTACTAAGCGTGTAGGCATCGACACGAGTTCTAATTAAAAAGGTGTCAGTCAGATTTGAACAATTTATTTTCGTATTGTATAGTGTTATTTACGGAAAGTAAATACAGCGAAGTAGTATCCACCAACGCATGAGAAAATTCATTGATTGAGTTAAGAAACAAGTACATTTGTTACAGTGAGTTATAGAGTTTAGTATCGCTCAGTCTTTTTTTTTTATTTTTTTTATTTTGAAACGGAATTTCTTGCATATATAGACTTAACTATCTTATTAACGTAGTTAACAATCGTCTTGTTAACTTAGGAATATTGATTTCTACCAATCATTAGCACAATATATCAATATACTTACTTGGTTAGCCCCACGGCAGCTCCTCGGCATGGTAGCATTATAGGGTCAGGGCCAGCTCTGCGCCGAAGCATTACAGGCGCCTCCCACTCTCTTGCACCGCTTGTTGCCTGTCTCAGTGCCTCACCGCCTGCTGTTTCTGATAACACTTTAGGACCCTCGTCTTGGCGCCAGCCGAGAACTCGACACCACGATTTGTTTGCTAGCTGTTGATTGTGGAACATGGTATTTTATTTGTTTTGTTGTTTATTTTTCTAGGTAATTTATCGTTAAAACAAAATTTTTTTTGTCAGATCGTTTTTGTTGTGTTTTTATTTTATTGTAAATTAAGATCTTCTTTGTTAAAGAAAGTTTTAATAAAAATAAACATGATTAGGATGTTCTTTATAAACAAGATAATTAACAGTTTTATTTTAACAAAAGTTGTAAAAATCGTTCGCTTGAATTCTTGAAGTAAAATAAAGTCCTTTGTTTCCTTATAAAACTGAGGTACGTAATACTGTTTTTTTTTGTCCAATTAAAGTTTATGAACCGTTTTAATATTGTGAATATAAATCTATGTGCTTAAATCAATTAAATTTGCAAACCGAAATGTATACCGTTTGAATGTAAAAACCACTGGAGTGGATTTGAGTGAAAGTTCAGAAACAAAATCAAAAACTACATTTCAACTACGATACAATCGTAAACGGCTATATACTCATGTATATGTGGTAAAAAAAGTTACTAACAAGAACTCTCTGTTGATCATCAGTAACAGCCACAAGGTCCCGGCATCGATCAGCAGCAGCGGCGAGGGCAGCCACAGCAGCGACATGAGCCCGTGAAGTAGCCCCAGCTGCCCGGGACTGCAGCACTTCTGCACACCACGCCGTGGCGCTCACTGTTTCTACCATCACCTATTAATAAGAGAAGAGGATATTAATAAATAGTAATGCTGCCAGTGCTGTAATCTTCACTAATTGCAACGCCCTCAACGCATACATAGCCGAAAGCGAGTTGATGTGAAATAAACTCACACTAGTCACTGGTAAACAAACAAAAAGTTTTCGGGAATTGAGAACGAGGTGAGAGAAAACTGTCCGATAAGCTATGCATGAATTTATTAAAATCTGTATTACAGTGAACAGTATTCTATATAATTAATAATTACGTCAAATGAATTAATAAATATTAACAACAGAACTCCATATAACACAGAGCCTAAACATTGTGTGTGGGTACTTTTAGCAATGTTATGACAATGAGTACATTGCATCAAACGTGAGAGTAAGGGACTGAACTTCCTCGCTATAGGGAATGTAACTTACATACATGAATATATTTAGCCAGCTATCCTGAACTGATTCTTCTATCGCTGACATTCTCAAATATATCTGTACAAGCAACACCTTACCTATCTTACTATCTTGCCCTATACATGAATCAAATTTTTCTTTTTTGCATTTCGAAAGTGCGTTGCAAAGTTATAAAATGCGCGAGACGAGAAGTTATGAAGTTTTGTTGGTAAAATATCAGTGTCTAATAAGTCATAGTTTATTCTTTTGGGGATATAGGCATACGTATATAAACTCAATGTTAATATAAACATTTATTATGTATAGAGTAGTACCTAGTAATTTAGAACGTGGAATAATGAATGATCTAAAAGTTAATTACAACCCGTCTTAACAAAGATAGGGGTGTAAGAAAGTTTCTTCGAAGCTCATTACTGGAGGCAAGGAGCGCGGTGAAGTGCTCCAACTTGAGCTCTTTGTTTCAGCACAAGTGGTTCGCACGGGTACGATGCCACTCTTACGTCAGTTGCCAAAGCAGAGGATATGCTACAAACTCTAGCCGCTTTATTTTTCGTTTACTTACGATCACAAAGGAAGCTGTGTTCTCTTTTAGAATTTAATTCACTCGAAAACGAAATTTGACATTTTCTCCTATGCATATCCTCCCTTCTTCTTCCTCCTATTTGAATGATTAATTATTTTCCACTTTAAAAGAAAATGATAAACACTAAGTAAATAATTAGCACCACCACTAGTGTTTAATTACAAGCGCCAAATACACTTTATCTTGCACAATTGCCTTGTATATGAAATGACAGAGGAAAAATATGACAGGTTCATCTACATAGTAGCGGAAAATACGAGAATGAAATAAGTCTATCCATATAGTTGAATATATCTATAATTTACGCGTAAAGACTACAAATGTAAAGATAAGATAGTTTTCTTTAATAAATTTTGAAGATTTTAATAAGATATTTATGCTTTTCGAAATTATTTCGTATTTAGCATTCAGGATCTGATCACAACTTTTGAAATACATTCGTTACTTATTCAATCATCCCTTCCTGTGTTTTGAGATTTCAGGAGTAGTATTTCGATCTAGTTGTGGAATTCTGCAACTCTGTCTTTCACTATCAAATTCCAGTATTCAAAGTTTATTAATCTATTTAATTATGACAATGTTCGTGCTGAGTTATTTAACAAACAATTTTAAATACAAAACAAGGCAAGGCAGTTAAAAGGCCGGCATTAAAAGATCATGTTTTGAAACGTTACTGCGAAGATTAAATTTTCATATTAAATTATGGGGATATATTTCATTGTAAGACATAAAATGGTATTTTATGAAAGCGTAAAGAATTTTAGAGAGGTAGGGCATAGCGCGATATTTTCCGCTCAAACATTAGAGCAGCCCGACTGGGGAAGGACCTCCGCCTTACAGAAGACCACGGCCAAATAGCACAGCGTTTTTCAGCAGTGCTGTGTTACTGTGGTGAGTAAGGTATCCAGAGCTCTAGAGGATTCGCTGTTTTGACAACGGGGGACCAGTGGTGCTTATAATACTGCTACTGGCTCGTGTGGGCGCGGGATGTGGGCGCGGCGGTCAGGAAGACCCGCTGAAACGGTTGTCCGCTGGCCGCCCGCAGGATAGATGGGTTCCCGAACCCAGGGATCACTACAACCTCCACCCTGGGAGGCCGAACCGCCAGCCTGCGAAAAATCCCTGCAGTAGTAGTCGTGCCGGAGGAGGAGACCGGAGTGGAACCCGGTTGCTGCTGCAGGAGGGGAGCGGGGGCCCTTTCGTACGCCGCGCCGACAAATCGCACTACCCGCATCAGCCATGTGCGGATTGGCACCGCCCCATTGCCCCCTTAGCTGTCAACACAGTAAATCCTCACAAACCAATTGAACCCCCCCAAAAAAAATGACAAAGAAAAGTAGAAAAAGAGTACCTACAGCGGCATCCTCTTCCACGTATATGGACTTCTGCAATATCAGGGGACTTCACTCCAACATGAACGCAGTCCACCTTCATCTGGAGATTGCGCAGCCGACCCTCTTATTTCTTACGGAGACACAGATATCCTGCCCGGCTGATACATCATACCTACACTACCCCGGCTACAAACTCGAACACAAATTCCTGAGACGTGCCGGTGTATGCATGTACGTCCGGGAGGATATCTGCTGTCGCCGTCTTCATTTTTATGAAGACAGGGACCTGTCAGTAATGTGGGTGCGCGTAGACTACGGAGGTCAGACTCGAATCTATGCGTGCCTATACAGGTCTCATAGCGGCGACAGGGAGACTAGAGCACTCTTTGAGCACCTGCAAGTGACGACTGACAAAGTTCTTGAGCAGTACCCCCGTGCTGAGTTGGTGATCTTAGGAGACTTTAATGCCCACCACTGTGAGTGGCTAAATTCTCGATCCACCGACTTTGCGGGAAGGTCTACTCATGAATTTGCTCTGGCCCATGGCCTCTCACAACTGGTACATTCCCCAACAAGAATACCTGATATTGAGAGCCATGCGCACTCTTTGCTGGACCTTCTGCTGACGACGCGTCCGGACGACTACACTATCACAGTGGACGCACCTCTCGGCTCATCCGACCACTGCCTCGTCCGGACCGTAGTCCCATGCGCGCGGCATATTCCACCTCGCCCAGCCGACCTGCGCCGCATGTGGCAATATAAATCAGCAGACTGGGATGGATTGCGTGAATTCTACGCATCGTACCCGTGGAGGCAGCTTTGTTTCGCGTCAGAAGACCCCGACCCCTGCGCAGCCGCTGTCACTGAGACGATCCTGGTGGGTATGGAGTATTTTATTCCTAACTCATCAGTAGCTGCGGGAAAACAAAAGCGACCGTGGTTTAACCGGCTCTGCAAGGAAGCCAGACTAGTCAAGCAGACTGCCTACAGGGCTTGGACCACGGCCCGTACTAATAAGGATCCGAACATCTCTGATGTGAGACGCAAACTAAATGCTGCCTCGAGATCCTGCAAAAAGACAATTGCCAGAGCCAAATTCGATTTCATCGGCAGGATTGGTGAGCGACTTACGGGCTACCCCTCTGGGAGTCGTGCCTTTTGGTCTCTTGCTAAGGCGGCCGAGGGAAACTTTTGCCAGTCGTCTTTACCACCATTGCGAAATGCCGATGGTAACTTGGCCCACAGTGCCAAAGAGAAAGCCGACCTACTTGGGCAACTCTTTGCCTCAAACTCGACCATGAACGAGGATGGAAGTGCGGTACCGCCTACTAACCCGCCGTGCCAACACTCTTTGCCGGAAATACACATTTCGCAAAGAGAAGTGCGGCGGGAACTAAACTGTCTAGACGTTCATAAGTCGAGTGGGCCAGACGGCATACCTGCAGTGGTGCTCAAGCAGTGTGCTCCTGAGTTGTGCCCTGTACTAACGCGACTTTTCACGCTTTCCTACCGCAAAAGGCAAGTGCCGTCTTCGTGGAAGACTGCCCATGTGCATCCAGTGCCAAAAAAGGGTGATAGATCGGACCCATCGAATTACAGGCCTATAGCTATAACTTCCCTTCTCTCTAAGGTGATGGAGCGTGTAATCAACACACGGCTCCTCAGTTACCTAGAAGAGCACGATTTGATCAGCGACCGCCAGTATGGTTTCCGCCACGGTCGCTCGACTGGTGATCTTCTAGTGTATCTCACTCACCGGTGGGCTTCAGCCATTGAGAGTCAAGGTGAGGCTTTGGCAGTTAGCCTGGATATAGCAAAGGCGTTCGATCGGGTCTGGCACAGGGGTCTTCTATCGAAGTTACCATCCTACGGCCTGCCCGAGGGTTTGTGCAAGTGGGTGGCTAGCTTTTTGTCCGGCAGACGCATAAAAGCCGTCGTCGATGGTAGCTGTTCCGAAAGCATGGACATAAACGCTGGTGTCTCGCAAGGCTCCGTGCTATCTCCAACGCTGTTCTTGCTGCATATCAATGATATGCTGTCCACGGATGGTATCCATTGTTATGCGGACGACAGTACTGGAGATGCGTATTACACGGGCCGAGCTAACATCCCTCGTACCGTTGTAGTAGAAAGTCGCGAACAACTTGTGTCTCAAATCGAGAGCACCTTACACAGAGTCTCCGATTGGGGTCGGGATAACCTGGTCCAATTTAACCCCTCTAAGACACAAGTCTGTGCGTTTACCGCTAAGAAAACCCCGTTCACTGTGGTTCCACAATTCCAGAATACACCCCTTACCATCTCACAGAGTATTGGAATCCTCGGTGTCGACATCTCCAGTGACGTCCAATTTCGAGCTCATTTGGAAGAGAAGGTCAAGCTGGCATCAAAAAAACTTGGTGTTCTGAATAGAGCGAAGCGATACTTCACACCGGCACAAAGGCTACTACTTTACAAAACACAAGTTCGACCTCACATGGAGTATTGCTGTCATCTCTGGGCGGGAGCACCGAAGTACCAGCTTGAGCCTTTCGATTCAGTTCAGAGACGTGCTGTGAGAATAGTCGACGATCCTGATCTCACAGACGGTATCGAGCCACTAAGTCTTAGGAGAGACTTTGCCTCCTTGTGTGTGCTCTATCGTCTCTACAATGGGCTGTGTTCTGAAGAATTGTTTGATATGATGCCCACAGCCACTTTCTACCATCGCACCGCTCGCCATCGTCAGGGAGCTCATCCACATACATTGGAACCTAAATGGTCGCGCACAGTGCGGTTTCAGAGAAATTTTCTCCCGCGAACAATCCCGTTATGGAATGAGCTCCCTGCCGAGGTTTTCCCTGGAAACTACAGTATGGGGCTCTTCAAGAAGGGGGTAAATAGGTTTTTAAAGGGTCGGCAACGCGCACGTGATGCCCCTGGTGCCGCAGGCGTTCATAGGCTGCGGTAACCGCTTACCATCAGGCGGGCCGTATGCTTGTTTGCCACCGTCGTGGTATAAAAAAAAAAAAAAAAAAAAAAGAATACCCAATATCCAGGAGCGATTCATTATGAGTGGGACAAAGTGGGCCAAGTGGTTTCAAAATGCAAAGGTTTATTGCTTGTATCTTATAAAAAAGAAATGTTTTTTGCTAAGTGCGAAGTAATAATTTACTTATTGGATAAAATAATTTTAAAATTTTAAGATTGAGTGAAATGAAACGTTAATTACAAAATGCATCATTATTAGCAGAGTTTGCATATACCGCGTGACCTGCTATCTCGAAGCTTTGAAAATGATAAAGGTTTGCAATCATGTTAACTAAACGCATTTGCCACGTTTCCCAATAACTTTTTATTTATATTCCTGCCTTTGTTACTTAAAAAAAACGAATGTTATTAAAAAATTTAAATATTATTTACTTTATTGATAACAAAGAGCCATGTTGAACTACGAAGTAAGTACTGATCCGTCACCGCGATATAAAAGTTCTTCTAATGGTTTGTATGCACAAGTTAGGACACGGCCCGCCAGGCATATAGGCTTCACTTGGTAGGAGGGTTCGCTACTTGTGTTGTGAACACAATAGCGTAGTATTTATTATTTTAAAAATATTGAATGTAAATGTTCTTATTTTGAAATCAAATACAATTTTCGTGAAATTATACCTAACAGGAAATCCAGCACTTTTCTGATTTGATTTGACTTGATCCAAAATGTAAAAACACTTTGATTGCATGTGAATGTTTTCATGTCTTCAATATCACTTACACCAATGGATTTTTTTTCTCTTATGTTTTTTTTTTATTTTGGATTAAATATTTCAATTCGACTTTGTGCTTTTTTTTTACAAATGATTACATTAGAAAAAGATATTTCTGAATTTCGATACTTTCAATTAAGAAATTATTAATTAGAGTAAAATTATTAAGGTGAAAGAAATTATTAGGATGAAAGAAATCATTAAGGCGAAAGAAGTCATTATCGTAATCAGAATCACTAAAGCCAGTGAAATCATTAACACGAGCAAAATTATTAATCCGTAGCCAAATGTGTACTTTATAACTAAAAAACAAAAACCAGTTTTGATTATCGAAGCTGCTGCCGGATTAGACCATAGAATTGATTCTAAATACTGAGGGCTAGATGGTACAATTCCATGTTTGGAGAACATTGGGAATTATTTATTAATCGGATTCACAGGCACTGAGAAGCTTGCTAGTAATATTTATGAATACAATACGATATAAAGTTGGAAGAACAAAAGATGTATAATGAATAAACTTACTCGGTTGAATCCCGCATCGAGGTAGGCCAGTACTGCAAAGTCGTCCTTCAGGTAGACGCTGGAACAAAGAAACTTCATTAAGTATTGTGTGATTCCAATCTTTTGTACGACTAACTTTAACATTTATGCATGTCGTATTACATGGTATAATTACGAGTAGCTTTGCATATTTTTATAATAGGTTGACGTATTATTATTAGTTTTTTTTTTTAATTTTACTTAGTTTTATAATAATAAATACTTTTATGATTCCTTTGATTTTTTATTTTTTGTAATTCTTTTCATTCGTTTCAAACATTACTTGCTACCAGTTTTTATTTGTTTTCTCATCGTCCAATGAAGCTGTGTATTTTATTTGCAACTTCGAAATTTATTTCATATTTACATAAGCTTTATTAAATGCTAGTTTACGGTACAGGCTTACGTAACATTGTAGGCAAATAATATGATTGTATACAATATAATACTAAAAGACCTTTAGTCATGTTTCCTTCATGACCTCTATTTAAATTTGTCTGAATGTTTTTTCATTGAATTGTTTCTTAAGATCAAGATTTTGTTCATAGTGTTGGATATCGTAAGTAATAATAAAACAAAACTGAGGACTGCAAAATTATTGCTATGCTAGTATAGGATTCGGTAGCATCATGCACTAACTAGAATATGACAAGATATTATACGATGTATTCGTTTATATAAAGCTCTCTATATAAGACGTTGCTTGGTGTAAAGGTAGTACACACGATACAGAATATTGACGTTACTTGCATATGTTTAATGATTTTTGGTCGCTTAAAAAATAAAGCCTCAGTAGTTCCTTGGGCGAAAGCCATTGTTTAAATCTTTAAAACTAATTACATGTCCACACGAGAATTCAAAAAGTATTAAAAAGGTTCGATTATGAGAGTAGGCAAGTATCTTTAGATATTATTTTAGTTTTCACTCTCAGTTATTAGAAGTTGTGAGGTACACTGTATACTTTGGTAATTTATTTATACAAGAAGGAAAAAAGCTGAGTAACAAGCTAAAAAACTTACCAATTTAGAACTTGACTGTAATACGATGTCGTGTCATCTTTAATACGTATAAATTGGACGTAGTAGCTACATCAAAAAACGGTTCCAAGAAAAAGTTACTTATTGGATAATATAATAACGTTGAAGGGAATACAAATATTTTTTCGAGTCTAGAAATTTTTTGTGAAACTAAAAAAAGCAAGCTGAATTCTCGAAAGTGGATGATATAAATAAATTAAACTAATTTTCTAACACTAGCAAACTTGAAGTGAATGCGACAAATAAAGTTATACTTTTAAATTATTGTTATTAATCCTACCTACATTTTACTGTATTTATTTTATAAAATCTGTGATTTTTTTTAGTACACGAGAGTAAACAAGCATAGGTTTACCTACTACTGCAGCTCATGATGATCTGCAAACCAAGTTTCTGGTAAGGTTATTTACGTGGTTTATTGTGAGACCAAGTGATCGCTCTTGTCGAGCCAGCTCATGTGCCGAATAACCCCTCCACGGTAAAAGATTAATATATAAATTTTTTGTTCAAGTCTTCCATGCCTTATGGAGTTATGGAATCATCTACAAACTGAATTCAAGCATTTACTTCTGCCGCCCTTGGTATTTCTACCAAAATTAGTGACTTTTGTCTAGTGCTCCTTGTTTTTTAATTGTTACATAAGGCCTTTTGTAACTGATTACCTGGTCCTTCATAATTCTATTCATCAGAACTTCTATTCTCTGTATTACTGAATGACCAAGTTTTCGACAATATTATCTGACTATATTGTCTGTCTATACAATTAAGTCAGAAATCGGACGGAATACGTTGTGAGCTCTTGACCGTAGTCTACATTTGAAATGTTGTTTAATTTTGACATTTGAAGGTGATTAACTCCAACCAATGAATGAATCGTAATAATAATAACAAATACTTTATGAAACATCTCAGTAAAAATCCTAATACTACAAACATAAGTGTTGAAAAGGGTTTAGCCTTAGTCACCCAAATACCACTACCGGAACTTGATATGTATAAACACACATTTTTCCAATTATAATTTTAGTCACATTTACAGTTGCAAGAATATTGTCGTCAAACAAGCACTTTGGAACATATGCGAGAAATTGAGAATTTACAAATAATAACAAATGAAAGAAATTAAAAGAATTATCCTAATTTGTACGTGGTTAGATATTATTATTGATGGCCCTTGTCGAGTAGGTACTCAAAAATTCTTGTAACGATACCGCAAAGAGGTTTTGTATCACGGCAAAATTGAAATACTGTCTTATGCTTTATAGTGTCACTAGTATAACTAAAGATTGTTATAAATACTAGGTGTATATGTATCGTTGGGGTGTCTAGGGGGTACAATCTCGTGGGTCCAACCAGTTTGTGTCCCAGTTTCAGCAACACAGTCCCTATGCGAGCAGATCTCTCACCTTTTGTCACCGTCGCCTCAGTTTATCAAAACGAATTGCCTGGATTTGTATGTAACATGTTATCGTGTATACATTTACATTAAATTGTGTTAAAATTTACATAAAACGATTAATCTTCATTGGATATAAAATCATTTTTAGATTTGTTTAATGTGTGTAGCCAATTTATAGCTTTATGGCTATATAGACTATAGTTACTTTTTCGAAAAACCTACCAATCAGGTTCGTTCAATTATAGGAGAGGCTATCCTTTATATCTGTTTTTCGTAATTTTTTGTCATTCAAAAAGAATCTCAATATTTTTCAAGATATAGTATGTTTCTACTTGTATGTATTTCGGTGAATCCCGACTGCTTTCGATGTTACGTTGCACTAGACGATTCACTATAAACACAGATGTAATACAGCAGCCTGAGCTGAATAAAAATAGTATCAAAATATTATTAAATAAAAGAAAAATTCGTAATCTGTCTAGGATCTTCATAAAAGAATCGTTATATTTTGTTACATAATTTTCATTTTCGACGTGACGTAATCCCTATGCTATTTTTTTAAACGTTTCGGCATTCTGACACACACGTCATCTAACTTCAAATTAAGCAGTGATCGACTATGAAATCTAGATTGACTGATAAAAAACTTATATACATTTTTTTTAAATACTTACATTATACAAAGAAAACACCCAAACTTCGAAACAAATATTTGTAGATCATACAAACATTTGATTCGACCCAGAAATCGAGACCTCAGTACGGTACGCATACGCTACTACTGTGCCACCGAGGCAGTTACTTCAATAACGTCTTGCATAGATTGTAATAGTTATCATAAAACATAGAAAATAAATTATAGCTTGTCGTTATATCAAAGAGCAAGGCCCCGATGATTATAACTCACAGTTTCCAGTTGGTTACTCTGAGGCCGTGGTATCACTCCAGTCTTACCTTACTATTTGTACCAAAGTCGGGCTTACTTACGATCAAATCTAATGTCATCATCATCATCATCATCATCATATGATGATAAATAGCCTTTAATAGTATACTGCTGGATAAAGGCCTCTTTTTAGCAAGGAGGTTGGCTGTACCCGGCTGGCCAGACTGATTGGTATATTTTTTAAAGTTTTCGTACTAGTTGCATTAATATTATCTTATGTAATTTGTCCCTTAGTCGCCTTTTACGACGCTCATAAGCTAAGAAGGGGTGGTGATACTTCGTATTCTTAATCCGTCACCACATGGATAAATCTGATGTATTTAAGTATACCTAAATTTAACAAAACCATAAATCTTCACGCCGTTTAATTGTATTATATTGGTTCTTACTAATATGATATTGGTACAATTACTTTTGAAGCATTCTCTCGTTATTGAATAAAATATTTACTTACAATTTTCACAGCTAAGTACAAGAAAAGTGTGTAGTGTAGCATAAAATGGACGCGGGCAGGTTTTCTGGTTCAATGAGTTGAAAGCGAGCCTCGGCAAAAACCCTGTCAAAGATTGTTCGCGGCGGTTAAACGCTTTATAAGTTGCTTTGGCCCTTGACTTTGTTGCCATATCAAGGTCTTTATATTTAAATAATCAGTATAAATGAAATTTCAGGTTATCTTGTGGAGTTAAAGATATAAAGGTATTGTGTTCTTGGAATGTTCTGATGACCAGATGGTTTGTATTTATTGAATTTTCAACCGCCTTTGAGAAAGAGAAAGAGGTTTGTTGTTTTTAAATAATCATAGTCTTAAGCTGGTATGGTAATACATTTTAATAAGAACGCTAAACTGAAATTAGTGAAGTTACTAGACTTTAGCTGTCAGTGAGTTGATGTGTGATGAAGATTGAATAAACTATTTAAAAGATATTCTCTCACGTAATATTTAGCTACAATTTATAAAGGGACAGACCAAACAAATTGATGGACAGAAGCTATTATAGGCAGATTCTGGTTTGCCGCCTATACACCTTTAAAAATACATTTGACTTAAAGATGATTTTATTTTTAACCGATTTCAAAAAAGGTTCTATATTGCACTGTGTGTATTTACAGTAATTTTTCTATGGGGTTTTGAGGTAAAATCCGTTACCATAGAAACCAATTTTATGACAATGAACGCCAGCTTCATTAAGTAGACTCTGTAATCTTTTTGTGAAAACATATTAATAAAGTTTTTAAGAGTGGGTGTCTACAGGGAATTATTTTGTAGAAAGCTGGTAATTAAACACACCTTTGCCTAAGTATAAAAATGTCATTTATTATAAATTTCATCTTCTTAGCCTTTATTAATCCCAAGACTACTTTTGGGTCACCTACTAGTTTAACCGATGTTACTTGAATGTCAGTTTTCAAGGAGCCACTGATATCGGACCTCGGATCCTGAGGGGTAAACTGAATTCGAACATAAACGACTATCATAGATGTTCCTACCCTTCCTGTTATTAAAAAAATCTTGTAAGAAAAACTCAATAACATTTTTTAACTCGTCCCGGGACTTAAACCCAAGACCTATTGGTCGGCAGCCGCATAGCCTAACCGCTACAGTAACGAGACAGACAAGTATGAAAATATCAGCTGTATTCAATTATAAATCACTCAAATATTCTGAAAAATATCTCGAGTAAATCAATAATTGCACGAATGGTAAGTGATTAAAACACGAAAAATGTACTCGTATAAACATTTTTGAAATAAAAGAGAACATGTAAATACGAAAATATCTTTGAAACAGGTGCAAAAAGCATTCAACGCAGCGATTTTTTTAAAAATATGCCGTAATAAATTTTTAATGAAATAGCATTGTGATTTATCGAACCCGTTATTGTTTGTAAAGGAAATAAGCGATGGACAAAAATGTAACTGTGGCTCGTGATTGATGATGTGCTATTTTACAATTAAATAATGTACATTTATTATTTGATTCTTTCTTTTGAAAGTAACTAAACGTCTTCGTAAAATATGTTTAAATTCATTAGCTCATTTCACTAAGCCGATATTACGCTCTTGTGAAGATTGGTAAGTCTGTTATTAATAGGAAAATATAGTTAGCTAGTAAAGCTTCAAACCCTTTTTAATTAAAATCCCATCATCATAAAATTTACACTAATAACTGAGCTCTTTAGGGAGAGCGATTGTATAAAGGTTTGGGCTACGCTTTAGAGACGTCAGTCGACAACTTCATAAGTGTCGTGTCGAGTCGAATCGAAGCTTCCGCTACCGAGTAGAGCTTCCGCTACCGAGTAGAAGGGTCACTGTCCTCCACTCACCCCATACGAGCCGGTGTCCCACAAGGGTCCGTGCTCTCCCCACTGCTCTTCACGCTGTATACTAGCGACATTCCGAAGCATCGGTATGTGCAGACGGCTCTATTCGCAGACGATACGGCTATCTACTGCTCAGGAATGAACCCCTCGACAGTAGCCAAGAAACTCCAGACCGCAGCCAACGCACTGGGCGTTTGGTTCCGGAAATGGAGGATTGAGGTCAACCCCGAGAAAAGCCAGGCGGTGCTGTTTCACAGAAGACAGCTAAGCTTGTATCCTTTGGAGAAGACCCCTCAGATTAGGATGTTCGGCAAGTCTATCCCTTGGACTAGGCAGGCCAAATACCTAGGCATAACCCTTGACGACCGTCTATCCTTCGGCCCCCACATCAAGGCAGTCCGCAACCGGGCTGCCTTCGTGCTAGGACGTTTACACAGTTTAATTAACGCGCGTTCGAAATTAAACTTAAAAAACAAAGTCCGATTATACACTGCATGCATACGTCCTATAATGACGTACGGTAGTGTAGTATTCGCACATGTAAGGCCACACAGGATCCATAGGCTTCAAACACTACAGAATAGGTTCATGCGCACAGCTACGGGAGCACCGTGGTATGTACGCAACGTCGATCTTCACATCGACCTCAGATTGCCGACCATCAAGCAATTCATTAAACAGTGCTCCCTTAGCTACTTTGACTCTGCTCCGACTCACCCCAACCCTCTAGTGGTTGCGGCAGTAAACTACATACCGAGTAAAATCTCAAAAATACGTCGACCCAAACACGCGTTAGGGGAGTTAGACGACGACATTACACGCGCTCAACGCAGAGCGGACACATTAATTACGAACCGTCCGCGTTTTCGTCCCCGCCGGCGGGGGCGGAACACGCGCCGCGTAAACCGTCAACAAAACATGGGAGTAGGCCGCCCCACTGTTTCAGCAACACCCCAAGCCGAGGTTCGTACCCCGCAGGGGGTGCCCTTGGGCAATGTTGTTTAATAAATGGCCGGTTGAGAGCCCTCAGCGCTCACCGTAACTAAACCGGGTAAAGTTGTAGAGGCCATCTGAGGCCAACAGCTAAAAATCATCACAAAAAAAAAAAAATAAAAAATAAAATAAAAACTTCATAAGCTTCAAACAACTTATGCCAGCTTTATTTAAGTGCAGTTTTCTTTAAACCGTACGAAATACGTCCACAGTATCCGAAAAGCATCTTCTGACAATAAACTTTTTAAAATCACCAAATAGTCAAAGACTTAAAGCAAGAAAAGACGAAGTCATTAACCAATTATTTGATTTTGAATTATTTACGGACAAGCTACTCCATGAGATAACATTTAAAAAAAACGGTTAGTTAGAAAACGAAACATTCTAAAACAAAAGACTGTCAACCTAACGTTTACACATGAAGTGGCGTGTGTTTAGCACTTAGAATGTAGATTTACCAAAACACTACCAGGTTTATCCATAACATACCATCACAAAGGGATTCTTTTAATTCTTTTTACATTTTGGTACGTTAACGCCGTACACACGAGTCTTTGATGTTGATACGTTCACGAAACCTGTCAGTAACTTTGATTTTCCATTCAGTTTTACTGTTATAGTTTACGTAACTTCCTTTGTGTCCTTGTCGACTAACTAAGGGAATTTATGATACAATAGTTTTATTGAATAGATATTACGTTTATTATTATTGTTGTTTTTCTTCAATCGTAATTAGGTAAATTATGAGAGTTTAACGATTATGGCAATAGAGTATTATAATGTATATATCTAGAGGTTTCAAAGTTTAAAGTCAACATGGTACCATGAGTGCTAGAGTGCAGATATAATTATACAAAAACATGAGGAAGACGATGACATCTGATATATTAGTCGAATTTTGGAGTACTAAGCAAAATAGTGACTGGTCTATTTAAAGCAAAAACTTTATTTGCTCTTAGTTTGTATTCCATTGCACTCAAACGCACACACACATAGGTTCTGATTTAATAAACGGGCAACTGAGATTTTTCGTCTTTATTGCGGACTGGACAATAGAGAAAGAAATGCCTTTATGATGTATGTTTTTGTTTCTTTTAATGTATAAAACCAATACAACTTGTTGGTGTTTTTATAAAAGAAGAAAAGTAATTGGCACTTAAACTTTCTAACCTCTAAACAATACTATTATAACCTTACGACAGACTGAATATGTTTATTTTATTAAATACTTTCTCTATATTTGTGTTTTTGTCGATATAGATATATGGATATATTTTAAATCGATAAAAGTAAAACATTTTAGGCGGTCAGGTCGTTGAGCTCTTTACGGCCAGTAAAAAGGATTGCTTCATTAAAGGGATGGATCGAGTACGGAATATTGCATCGAATTTATCGTTGCTTTTATGTATCACGCTTAATTTATTGGTTTTAGAAAATGTCAAAGTGCTGCCATATGTAACTTTACCTTTTAGCAATTGACAGAAATGATAGACAATGATCATGAACATGTCTTTTGTAGTGATGAAAATTTCGAAGCTTTACTACATAAAATTGAAAGAAATTACTGTTTTAGAAGTAATTGCAATGCCTCATAGTGGGTTCTTTGTTTACTGATTCCTTAGGATTCCTTGGAACTGAGTTGAGATAATATGTTTTGTTATAGAGGATTGGATGTCATAATGGTACTTGAGGTTTGTAAAGCACAGATGTGTGTTGTTTTTTAATTCTTTAATTATTACTTAGTTGGATTTCCACCTCGTTATACAAAAGTAAAAATCGTAATGAGATAAGGTTACCAATAAAACTTATTAGTAGGTTTCTATGTTTTACACATTACTATCATCATCATTATTAGCTCAGCCAAAAGACGTCCTCATTACTATGCTATTTGCTTACTAACTTGGTAAAAAGTATTAAACAGTGTTCACGTTAAAATGAATCTCTAGTGAAATTTATTGTAAATAGTGATGTATGTGTATTTTTGTAAAAGGAATTTATGTACATATATCAAATATATAAATTCCTGTTACAAAAATATACACACATCACCATTTACGATAAATTTCACTAGAGATGTGTTGACATTCGAAAAATGAAATAATATTTTTTTCATAGGCAACATATTGCATCGCAACGTTTTGCTCTCTACGTACCTCTCGGAAGCAATTTACCGATATTAAAAAGTAATTTTAACTGGACTGTAATAGCATGAAAGTTTACGAGCCGTGTTAAAAATTGTGAGATTGTAAAAATATGATTTTTTATTCAGCACTACGTAACAATTTAAAAATGGGTTTTTAGCGATTAATATATATTTTTTTGTTGTAACAACAGTTTATTTCTTTTACGCATGATACAAAATGATATAATTTCTCACAAAGAAGAAATAGTGTTTAGATATTTTAGGTGAATTACAAACAATGTATCACATTTCAGCATGTAAACAATTACGTAGTTAAACAAAAAATAACTAAAACTAGATTTGCCCTGCAAAGAATTCAGACTTGGAAATGTTTACATAAGAAAATAAGAATCATTGAAATTGATAAGACAGTTAACGGAAAGGATTTCCACCAGAGTCAAAAAAAGGACCATATGATGGAAAATACAATCTAATCGTTTTAGTGTATACTTCATAGGAAAGATTTTTAGTGTATTTGTTTTATACAATTAAGATAATTAAAAAAAATGTTAAGTTGTGAGCAACATATGTTTTTCTTAAGCAACTTATTTATTTATACATAAGAGTTACAAGAGTATGTACAGTATTGGTGTAATCATAATCACATGCGAAATTTACCGTGCATAAAAATCTAATTATTCTTTTGGCAAAGGATCACGGTAAGCACAAAAACATAATAAATACTTTGATCTTTGGTATTTCTTTATGAAAATAAGGATTATATAAGAAAGATAAGTAAAATTAGGAATTAACACAATCTATAAACTCATATAAATAATAAAGTTTTTAGACTTGTCTTTGAAAACACATAAATAAAGTGTTCAACTCTAAAACTAATTTGAACACTTCGTTTACCGACGGACAATCTGATTTATAATTAATTCATAATTAAAATAATGATTAACACTTCGCCAAAACAAAGTTACAGTAACACAAATTTCCAACGTTAAAGACTTTGACATCATTTTAAATGTAATAAAATTTGCTTATGAAACTGTTAAGAAGTACACAAAGAAAATATTTTGTAAAAAAAAGTTGGAGTGCTATAATTATTTTATCAGTTTTGACTTTTTTTTGCGATATCTGATGCCACTGTTGTTAACGTCTCCAAGGGCTACTTATAGAACGCCTATTATTTTGTAGAACTTATCAGTTTTTATTCCTTTGAAGGCTACAAAAGGATATAAAGAGCACGTAAAGTAATTTATAAAATATCTTTATTGTATATATTCTGACATCAAAGAACACCTATGGAGCTTATAAAGCATTAATAGGTCTCTTAATTAAATTTTATCAAAGTTATTAAGTAGATACTTATATATGTTGTCTATTTACTCGTCTTTTGTCTTTAGTTTCAAGTCTTTTGTGTCCAACGTAAGAAATATCTTTGATACTTCTTTCTTTTCTGTCTTTCAGCTCTTAGCAACTACTATTACTTATAAGCAAATTATTTATTCTTGTATACAAGATTAAGATAGGTTCATGTTCACCTCCCAGAGTGAGTATTTAAGGAGGTTATTGCACATATGTCTTCTACTAATTTTCAATATATACTAAAAGCAGGTTCAAATTGAGTGTGATATGTATTTCCCTGAAAGCTCTGGGGAAATTCACTTACAACAATGAACTTGCCATGTAATCACCTCAAAGGATAAACAACGTAAGCATGCTCCTTTTATGAGATGGAATATTGTTTCTACGAGTTGGATCGATTCCTATGAGTATATATACTCATTTTGAATATTCGATAACATTATCACTTGGTACGAGGGTAACACGCATGCGAAAGAAAGTGTGTCTTCAATATTTAGAGTACGGTGTAGTATCTTCTGAATTCACTTTTGTGCTAAGACATGGGTACAAAGCATGAAGATATTGTAATTTCAGGTAGTCCTTGAACCTTGTGAATAATATTAATATTAAGGAAATTCGATATCACGTCAATCATCAGTAAGGATTAAGTTACGAAACAGATACAGGTTTAGGACTCTTACAAGTTTTGATTTATTAATTAAGGGACCTTTTTAAGATGACAGTCACACCTCAGAAATACGTGAGTACACCTCTGTTGAGTATAACTCAAAAAATATTTTTTGATAAAAAACAAACAACTTTAAACAGTAAACTAAAGAGTAAAAATAAATTTACTTAGCTTACTTATTTTATAATAGTGAAGTCAAGTACTAAGTTGAACAATAACTAGGTATACGTACTATCAATTTAATTTGCCTAATAATAGAAGCAAACATTAGAAGGTAATTATCACGGAATATCTGTTCTATGGTAATTATCATCTAAGTTTTCGGTGACTGCGTGCATTAAGTTCACAAATACGGTGGATAGGTATAGTACAACTAGTTATGCAGCTACTTACGCAGTCTCGAATTGTAGCATCAGCATGACTTACATAATTAGGTATTATTTTTATACGAACTGAACATTTTGGTATATTGAACCGTATAAAGTAATCTAACAAAAGGTAACTGCTATAAATCAATGAGGAATTCTCTCGACTATCTATGGTCTCCATCATCAGATCTATAATGGTACTTATAGCCTATATGGGCGGTAAGTTCTCATCAATATAAATTAATCAATCCCAAACACAAAGTCACTGCTGTAAATCATTGAGGAGTTCTCTCGACCGTCTTTCGGTTCCATCGTCAGATCAACTCCAGACCTTCATTAAATTGTAGTGCTTTAAAATACTTAATGTAAGAACGCACTAGTCACTTCTCCAATTTCCGGAAGTTCCCCTCGATTTCTCTGGGATACCATCATCAGATCCTGATATCCTTATCATAGAAACATTTTTGGAATATCTCCTTCCTAACAAAAAATTGGTTTATAAACGACGAAGGTAGCCGTGAACACACCTTTTTAAAAAAAATATAATATATAAACGGTCGAATTAGAAACCTCGTCCTTTTTTGAAGTCAGTTAAAAAGTTTCAATTTTGTTCGTAAAACAATAATCCAAAACAATCTCATTTATTTCATGCAATTCACTTAACTGTTTAGACATCAATAGTTAACTTTTACAACAAATAATAGCCCTATAATAACCCTTTATCAGAGTGAAACCGCTAGAGGCTATCGCTAAAATTATTTTAAAGTACACTTTGTCGTATACACTTTTCCAGTGCAATAACCATATAAATAGAATCCCCGGGGACATTGGAGCGGTATTAAACAGAGGACAGAACGAATTGTAGTTAGTGTACTAGCCGACACGTGATGGGATGAGACACAATTTAATTTTAAGCCGGTTAAATTGAATTTGTGGCGCCATCAGCTAAATGGATTATTAAGTGCAAATTTTATTGGAAACGGAAAATATAATTTTATGTTGGATTTATTTTTTCTGCTAATCGAAAAGTCTTATTCGAATTTCATTGTTTAAGTATTCGACTTATACTGATTCTCCTTAAGCAGTTTTTGGCCTACTATGTTACGCTGGCCAGACGGGTTGAAATAGGGTTTTTTCAAGATTTCCTTGTCTTTGAAGTGATGTTTTCTTACGTAGTCCTATCCGTCACTACACGAGAAAAAATGAAAATGCATTATCCTGTTCTAAAACAGGATATATATATGTATATATTTATTGCTATCGTATTAACTGCTGTGATTTGATTTTACATAATATTTCCTGATCACTACATATGAGATTACTACTTCTAAAAAGTGTTACACGAACAGAATTTTACGTTGACGATTTACAAAAGTTTGGTTCATTTTATATTCCATCCTCATCACTACTAGCCACAGTGCACACGGTATTTTGAAAAGTTACGACATTAGAGTGACAGTGATGTTATCATGAGCTACAGCGGAAACTAACAACTCGTTCATCACCTTTATTACTATAATCTTTCATACTCAGCTTAGGGACATTGTACAATATGCCCTTAATCGAAATATTATCTATCTGATAACTATCTATATTAATCGCATGTTCAAGAAAAATGCACCAAGTAGGGACATTATGTTTTAATAATGGCAATAAATGAAGAAATTTCTTTTTAATCTGGTAATACTTCGTCTTGACTTTATACGTGTTACGTACAGAAATGTCTATATTTACAAATATTTAATATTTACTAAATCTATGTATATATACAATATCAGTTAGAACAGTAATATTAGGCACGCGTTAAGTTTTATATAGTATGAAATCAGTTTACCACCTCATTTAGTATATATAACTCAAGGATTCTTACCAAATACCGTTAGTTATTGTAGCATCCCTTAACATATTATTCGAAGCTCAATGGTCAAAAATACTTTGAAGCTGTAAGAAACTCTGATCATAAAAATTTTTATGCGATTTCTGACTACAACAAACTACTATAACAACATCGGTGTAAATGACTTAATATCGAGAATTGGCGATTCTTCTCACAAATAAAACATTACTGGTTATTATTTAATAAATAAATATTTCGGATATCTGACACACAACACCTATCTAGCTTCAAACAAAATAGAGTTTGTAATATGACAGCTGGGATTGACTGGTAGAATACTTATATACTTTTTGTTCGTAAATACTTACATATCATACATAAAAACACCCAAACTTTAAAACAAATTTTGCAGGTCATACATATTTAGCTCGACCCGGGCATCGCACCCGAGACCTCAACACAACAGTCGCATTCGTTACCGCTGCGCTACCGAAGCAGTCTGAACTATGATGAGTGAATTATGACTATTGACGCGGTCTTTGTAGGACAGTACTTCGTTTGTCATCGATTTGAGCAATAATTCTATCGGTGTTGACGCGCAAAGATTTTAGTATTCAGGTTCAATCGAATATAAATCAACCCCTGTACAGTTTATCGTACAAAAATACGTTTTTATGCGTCATGGAAAGCTATAACATGTTACTTGTTTTGCGTCAGGAGTTTTATGTGATAAATAATAACTTTTTGATGTGGGCAGTGGGCTATTGGCTTTATGTCGCATTAAAAATCATGATCGTAAAGCAATACGCCGTATTACAGTGATTTCGATAATAGATTGGAATACGGTATACACTTAATAAAGGAATTATAATGGATCGTTTTTATTGGTATATAAATAAAAGATAAATGAGAATCTTCGTGGCTATTTCGTAATATTAAAAATGGTCACCAGCTGCTGTTACCTTGATGGTTTCATCACGTTTGTAATAAATATGAAAGTAAGGAAACGGTGAAGTTATTTGGTAGATATGAAAAACTACTTTTATATTATTATTAACTTTTACCCGTTATTTTGATATATAAGCCATATAGCTGCAAAGTTTTATCCAAATTTGTACGGTAGTTTTAGCGTGAAAGAGTAACAAACATCCATGCTTCCTTACAAACTTACACATTTATAACATTGACAGTAAAAGTAACGTTAAAAAGCTTATTGATACAGAGTCTAGGTTCTTTATTTAACATAACGTCATCTATCAGAAACAGTGAGTATTTTTATAAAGTCTTATGACAAAGATTCAGTACCGTACGCAATTGGACGAAAAAAACTAACAGCATCATCTATTGGAATTTATAAAACTTGGAGTGATTCAAATACATACAGAAAATGTTTTATCGCAACAAAAAGAAGGCTATATCACTCACCAGCCTCGTAACTATCTCCAAACACAAAAATCATACCATAAAATCGCTCTGTTGCGACGTGAAAGAAAGACAAACAAACAAACACACTCATATTTATAATATTAATAAGGATGTATGAATTATGTTCATTAAAAGTTTATACTTTGCAAGTAATTTTTATTTTTATGTAGTTTTTACTCACGCTATGTTATTAGTTGCTTTAACCTAAGTTTAATACCATATTACTAAGCTAACTGCTAAGTAACGCTAGATAATGTAATAAATGAAGCCAATCGGAATTAACTAAATTCATTCGCCACACAATCGCCACACGTATGCTATAACTTAAGTAGAACGTAGACATAAAGAGCACAATAAATATCTTCCATTGTGTGACAACTACATACAAAATAGCCCTAAATGTGATTTTTGTTTCTGGAACAGTAGTAAGAATGTTATTAACCCATCCGATTGAGGTTAATGATCGGAGTAAAAGTAGGTTTTAATCGATAGTGTCACGAATGGGAATTGAACGCATCACTTGCGTACTCATTGGAGGCAATACTTTATCTTTAGAAATATGTTTTGATGCAATATTTAGTATTTGTGTCTGTACTAAACATTTTAAAGTTTATACACATAATTATTATAATTTACATTTAAAATACATTTAAAGGTTTAAAATATTTTTCTTGGAAAATGTTTGATATTTGATACTAACTTTTTGAGAAAGCACAATATATATTGCTACTCACTATCATTGCAAGCTCACACAGCCAACGGGCCAGAGTAACATACTCTGGCCCGTTGGCTGTGTGAGACGATACACGACGGCTCAAATCGTGATAACGACTCACAAGTTGTAAGGAGCATGATTATATTTTACGTCTGAGTAAAATTTATTTATAGTATGTATATAAATACTTAGATAGATATATGTATATAAATTGGCTGGTTACTATTTACATAACATGCCTAGTTTGGCATGAATCGGTGTGTTCATGTGATGTATCTCATGTGATCAACATCTGTTATCTATAAAATAATATTTACAAAATATATAAAATATAAACTCATGGTTTTACCCGAGTGGATTACAATTACTTAATTTTGAAAGTAACTGTTTAGATTTGTTTTTTATATAAACATACACAAACAAAAACAGAATTTAAATAAATAATGTAACTATCTACACATATTATGTGTCCAAACACAACATTCGCACTGACCTGGGATCAAAACTAGGCAGCTATAATCGACTCGATCAAACGCTGAGCACCATTGGCACACACAGTCCAAAGCACAAAAAAGGAAAATGCTCGACGCATATTTTAAATGCCGGCTCACGTTTGTATAATCCCTGCACAAACCATGTCGTGTTTAATTCCTGTTACGCTCTGTTGGTAGAAGGCGGGCAGAATGATTTAGCCACGATATATTCGTATTACCTACTGGTAAAATAAAACACGAACAAGTTCAAAATACATTAATTAGTGAGAGATTTCTGTTGTATTTACGAGCCGTTGAATAGTTTCACATAGCAATGCTAGTTTGTTATATTTTGTACTATAATATATATTTAAAACAAACTTTCGCTCACACCTGTACTACAATAATGCTTAGTAGACAACACAATATTTAGATAAAAGTGTACAAGATGACTAGGAGTAATCATTATGCAATTAATTGTTTTTATAACGTTCGACTACACGGGACACAAGTTTGTGTAGAAAATAATTGTTACCAGGATCAGTGTAACTTGATGGAAACGTCAAGTATGTAACATTTATAACAATATGTACATCTGGAATGTAAATATGTGTAATGGGGTGCGAAATATCAAAATAAGTTATTGTATCAAATTCAAAATATTTTGAATTCATAGAATAGTTAAGATCACTATGGATCTAGTAACTATTTAACAACAACAACAGTACAAAAGTAAAATTATAAATTTGTATTTATAGGTAATAGGTACATATGTATTATATGTAAGTATATAGACTATATATCTTATATATATATCTTTCTTCAGTACAGTGCATAGTCGGCGTTGGAAAATAGAAAGTCTGAAACCTTTTCAAATGGTTTAATTTAGCTTATCCTGTTTGTTTATTTATTTCTTTGGGTCAAATCTAATAATTTGACCCCCTTCCTATTGACAGATTGGTCTGATGTATAGTACACACTATTAGTTCTGAAAACAATATAATTTAATACATTTTGTACCATTGTTGATTCAAGTTTGCTGCTGCTATAAAATGGTGCTTTCAAAATAACCTTAATATGGGTATCAAATGAAAAGGCTTGACAAGTTGAATATAGTTCACTATGAAAAATAATGGCAATCTAAATGGTCGATAATAAAATGTCAGATTAAGTAAAATTTTTTACAACCCTTTCAACATGGAATTTAATTGAAAGGGCTTGACAAGTGCAATATAAGTTCACTACAAAAAATAATGAAAATCAAATATGGCCGCCAACAAAATGGGGCATAAATTACATATTTTTTTATAACCTCATTAATACATCGGGATTAAATCCGCCTTTGTCACTTTTTATGTGCATGAAGTACAAATAAAATAAAGTAAATATGGATATCAAAATGTGAAAGGGTTTGACTAGTAGAGGACTGCACATTATTTTAAATTTCGTAAGAAAGAAGAAGATACGAAAATAAGTTATTTAAAAAAAATATAAAATGGTGTTATTGCATTTAAGATAGTAATGATGTAGTTAATAGTAATAGTAATGATGTAGTAGTAATGATCTAGTTGACTGCACGGTTGGCCTAGTGGTTTACGCGGTCGCCACGCCGCTCTCTACTGCGCTGAGTGTTGTGGGTTCAAATCCCACATAGGACAACACTTTGTGTGATCCATAAATTGTTGTTCTGAGTCTGGGTGTTCTTTGTGTCCGTTCCTTGTATGTTTGTAAAGTCCCCCGCGACACAGGATTTATTCCTAGTGCGGGAGTTGTGTTTTAAAGAAAAAAAAAAAAGTTAATGTACTAAACGGTAAAATAATTCGGTAGGTTTTAGATACCAATCATTAAATCTCTTCATCAGTCTAGGGCTTTCTCAAATAAAAAACATAAAATCTCATAAAATAATAATCTATTCCATTTTATAACTCAAGTGAAATATTTAAGTGATTTTCTTTAACAGAAAGCGGTATAAGAATATTTTTAGCATCGTCTAATTAGCTTATTTTGGCTAGACATAGTTACTTTGGTATTCTTCTTATATTTCAGCCTACTCTTTTATCTCAGATCTTTCAGAGTAAGATACTTTAAAATTTAGGTTAACGAAATAAAAATCTTGCCCTATACTCTATTGTAATAATTTCGTAATAATTTAAATTAAGTTATTATTTTTATTATAATCTGTAAGAGGATCTAGGCTATGTTGCCTACTCAAAAAAATAACAATTTCATTTTGAAAATTATAAATTCTGAAGTATTCGGATAAATTTGGCGGCTTTGGTATTTATTTTTATGGTGGAATATGTTTTAAATAGCAAGTTTTAAACTAATATAACTGTTATTGAATATCAATATTAAAAAAAAACTATTGGCGACTTGAATATAATCTATATTTTATGTACATTGTGGGTTTGGTTTATCCACTCTGCACACAAATTGACTATCAAACCTTTACTACCTAGTCTTGCCATAAATATTGTAATAAAGAAAAAAGAAAATTGTTAACTGCAAATAACATTTATTACTTTTACAGTGTGTCAGTTTAATACATAAATATAAAACAATTAAAAATATAAAAAGCTTATTCGAAGTGGTCTCCATTGGCTGCAATACAGTCCTTTAAACGATGAGGCCAGTTATCAATAGAAGCACGCACTCTTTCCATGGGAAAATTCTTCACTGCCAATCGTATAGATTGTTTTAGGGACTCCAAATTATCATGGCGTTTAGAGCAAGCTGTACTCTCTAAAACTGACCACAAATCATAATCCAGCGGATTAAGATCGGGACTAGACGACGGCCAGTCTTCAGCTCTGATGAAGTCCGAAACGTTCGATTCCAACCAAGACTGCGTGGACCGAGCTTTATGACCCGGCGCCGAGTCTTGCTGGAAGGACCATACTTGGTTATTGAACATGGTGATGTTAAGGGGCTTAACTACCTTCTCAAGAATGGTATCTTGATACACTTGTGCCGATGTTTTGATACCTTTTTCACAAAAATATGGCTCAGTCACTCCTTCATAGCTAACACCCCACCAAACCATCACTGAAGTCGGATAATGTCCACGTTGCACTCTGTCGACTAATTGGGAAGCTTCCTTAGAGCTTTGAGCATAAATACGGTCATTTTGTTTGTTAAAATGTTGCTCAATTGTAAAAATTTTCTCATCCGTAAACAAAATTTTTCTGTGACCTCCCTTTGCGTACCGCTTCAGTAGTTGTTTCGATTTTACCACCCTATTCTTCTTTAAATTATCAGTTAAGAAATGGCCAGTGCGTCTCTTATAGGCTGCAAGTCCTAAGTCATCTTTTAAAATACGCGACATGGTTCTAGGTGCTATCTTCATTTCCCGAGATAAAATCTTTTGCTTTCGGACAGGATTTCTTCGAATTCTTTCCCTTACTGCTTTGACCACCTTTTTCGTACGAACACTACGTGGACGGCCAGATCTTTTTCTGTCACAAACAGAGGAGGTCTCATTGTACCTATTAATAGCCCGGTACACAAACATTTTACTAATACCAAGTGTATGGAGAGTTTTAAAAATTGCATTTGGCTCCATACCTACTTTGTGTAATGCTATCACACCGATTCGGTTCTCTTTATCACCCCACACCATTTTAATATCGCAAAATATTTTACAATGTATTGGCGCCAAAATGAGAAAACACAATGAACAATCGTATAAAAATGACAGATTCGAAATTCAAATGTAATATTTTTTTATAATTAAGTGTAACAGTATTTATGGCCAGACTAAGTATATCGATTGCGCTATATCGTTGGGCAGACTTGTATTCATTGTGTGGTTGCTGCATAATCAATTGTTGGTCATAGGCCTCTCCTTAGAAAGCAGATGTCAGTCTATTTATAGCATGCTGACCAGACAGATTGGTATAAGGTTTGTTGCATGTTGAAAGGTACCAGTTTGGGTGATTTAAAAGAAATAACAATATTATCAATGGTTATTGCGGGTATGTAGCATGTTAACGGGGCATTAGGGAAATGTCAGCGGAAGTACATAATTATTTGTGAAAAAGTTAAGCATTATGCGCACTCATGCGAGATTTCGTTTATGAAAATTTACCCAAACATGAAAGGACACAAACAAGTTAAGTCTTATTTTATATGTTTTCTTTTAATTTTTTTATTATAGTCTTCCTTTTAATACGATTTTTTTAAGAAAAACCGAATGAATTCACAAGTGACCAGATAGTTTATGTTGAAAGAAACTTAGGTACACATTGTCACTGTTAGCAAGATATATAGTGCACTGGTAGTTTCAAGTCTGTTAGTTATTAATTATCCATAACAATTAGAATTCATGAAGGATGACATCGATGACTAAAAAGACACCAGTTTTAACATATTTTACTTCAATGTTTCAATGTGTGCATGCGTTACCTTACGTGTACGTAAGGTAACGCATGCACACGTGTTATTTTTTTTAAAGTGAAACGTGCTTTGACTTATATAACAGCGAAATAAAAAAATAATGGATGTAACTCTATGCTATTATATTTTAAGACAGTTTATTTCTACAAAGAAACTTTTAAAGTCGCCGTGACGTGAAATGCATTGTAAACTTCGAACAAATACAAAGTTGAACATTTAATAGATTTCTGTCTTGTTTGGGAATCAAACCGCCAAAGTTCGGCACTTTGCTCCCAAATTTAGGGTATGATTATGGTCATAATGCTTTTAATCATCAACATAGAACAATATGTTATGTGATGGAGTTTCTTTGTAAATATTGAAGACACCTTAAATTAATGAAATAGGTGGCAAACGATACTATATACTCTAATTTTTTTTTTTTTTTTAACGTGTGGAAACCCCCTCGGGCCGTCGCCCCACCGGGGTTTACGGCGGGGTGGTGTGTCGGAATCGGACCGACTAAAACCACACGGTGTGGCACTCTGCGCCTGACATAGGAGGGACCGGGAACAGCTGTTATTACGACATCCAGATCCCTCCCAGCGCCTGCCCGCTAATGCAGGCACCATCTATGGGTAAACTCTCTATTTTAGGCGACATACGGCACATGCGGACGTCGCCTCTTCGCGGCTGGCCATTGTAGCGGATGGAGGGGAAAACCCGTCCCGTCCACCCGCGGCCACACTCAAGGCGGCATGAGGCGCTGGTATGCGCGCCTCCGCCGCCCGGCTCGCCGGCGGTGAATTGGGTCCGAGTGGATATTGTCCTTCCGGGCCTTCTCCGCCGCCTCCTTCCGCGAAATTACGTCTTCGCAGAAGGTTGCAACCGCGGTAAAACAACTGTCGCTACCGACCATAGAGCGTATTACGGCCGAAAGCGAGAGATCTCCTCCAATAACTGCAGTGAGGACCCCACGCTGCGCCGCCCAGGCGGAACAAACCGCCAGCGTGTGCTGAACCGAGTCCTCACTGCAGTCGCAGTGGTGACAGGCGGGACTCAATTCCCTCCTGGCGACCGAGTGCAGATACTTCCCGAAGCAACTGTGCCCGGAAAGAATCTACGTCAGTCGGAAGGAAAGGGTCCCGTACTGCCGCCCTGCCCACTCGGCGATGACCGGCTGGAGAGCCTCCACGGCGGCAAAGCCAGCACGTGGAGCCTCCAGCCGGGACTACCAACGAGCCATCGTGGCTCGACGAGCGGCCTCTCGCCACTCGCGTATCTCTTCGGGCGGGGGCCGAATGCCGCTACCCACCCGAAAGTCTGCCGTTCGCCGATAAACTTCAGCGAGCACCTCCGCCTCCAAATACCACGGGGGAGTTCCGGCCAACGCGCACGCCGTCTCCGTCGATACGGTGCGGTAACCGCGTATGGCTCTAATCGCCAATATCCTCTGAGGGCGCCAGAGACGAGCCCTATTCTGGGCGGTCAGGTCACACCGGTGCACCATACAGTGCCATTGACCGAACAACCTCCGTGTATAGCCGTCTCGTCGCGACGCTGGCTCCACCCAAATTGGGCAAAAGTCGCCCAAGAGCAGAAGCAGCGCCGACCAGCTTTGGAGTAAGCTGTCGGAAGTGCTCGTCGAAAAGCCACCTGCCGTCGAGGATCAGGCCCAGACACTTCATCTGGGCCTTAATCGGTACGAGGACCGAATTGACTACGATAGAGGCACCAGGGGGTGGACCACGACGGGGCCCATGAAACAAAAGGGTTTCCGTCTTATCTAGGGCTACCCGTAAACCCAGCGCCTCAATGCGCCCGACCACTAAAGAGACTCCCACGGTGGCCAGGCGCGCCGCCTCTTGAAAGTCCGCCCCCCGGGCCGTGACCAATTTGTCATCGGCGTAACAAATTACGCCCAGCCCGGGGGGAAGACGACCTCGAAGGGCCCAGTCGTATCCCATATTCCACAGGAGTGGTCTGAGGACGGACCCCTGTGGAACACCGCACGACATGGGCCGCCGCCTCAGAATACCATCTCGGTCCTCGTACACGACGGTACGCTCCTCAAGATAGTCTGCCACAAGCCGCCTCAGGTACTCTGGCACCCCGTGGTAGTGGAGTGCTTCCCTGATGCAGCTAAATGGCAGACTATTAAATGCGTTGGCGATGTCCAACGACACCGCCAACAGCACGCCGCCACAGCTCACTGCCTCTTCGGTAACGGCCCTCAGGCGCAGCACAGCATCGACTGTCGAACGCCCCGTCCGAAAACCAAATTGGGCGTCCGACAGATCGGGGCCCACCTCGCAGAGGTGCCGGACGATGTGGGCAGAGAGTATCCTCTCAAACAGTTTACCCGCCTCGTCCAGCAGCACAATGGGCCTATAGGCCGCCACTGAATCGGCAGGCCGTCCCGGCTTCCTTAATAGGACCAGCTTCCCGCTTTTCCAGCACTCAGGGAAGCGTCCGGACGACAAGCTAGTGTCCAAGATCTCCCTGAGGCGGTCCGACATGTGTTCGAGGGCACGGGCCAGCACACGGGCAGTTATCCCGTCTGGCCCAGGGGCGGTGTTCTTAGAGCGAATCCGTAGAACGACCGCCCCTATCTCCGATTCCCTGACGGGCGGAACATTATCCTCGTTCCGTCCCCCGTCGTCTTCGACCATGAAGGCCATCGACGGGGGTGTGTGCTCCGCCCGCTGCGGGAAAAGACCCTCGATCACTTCCCGCAGGAAGCTAGGCTGGAGTGTCTCTGTAAGGGGGGGGCCCGACGTGCGGAGCTTTTGTCGCACCGCACGATAAGGGCGACCCCAGGGGTCACGATCGAGACCCTCCAGCATCTCCTTCCTCTTCACTTCTTTGGCGCGGCTAATGGCCAGCTTCAGAGTTTTCCGCGCCTCTCGGTACTCCTCATGAAGCTGGTCCTCCTCGCCGTCTACGCGGTGTCGCCACCGACTACGGGTGTAGGACCTCCGGGCACGAGTACAGGCCGCGCGGAGGTCCGCCACTCCTGGGACCACCAGTAAACCTCCTTCCGTGGAGGCCGACAACCTCGGATGCGGGGCATGGCTGCATCGCAGATCTGCGCAATCGCATCGCGGAAACGACCAGCCCCCATGTCGACCTCCTCGGTCGGAGCCTGCGGAGACAGCCAGGAGTAAATAATGGCTGCCTCCTCTAGTAGGTCCCTATTCAGTTTGGCTACAGCCCACCGCGGCAAGCGAGAAGAACGCCTCGCCGCGTGACCCCTACTGGGGTCCTGGGTCCGGGAGAGCTCGAATCGAATGTAGAGGTGATCCGAGAGCGTCTCAACCTCTTCCAGGACACACCAGTTCCTTACTCGTGCGGCGAGGGCAGGGGTAGCGAACGAAAGGTCCACTATCGACCCTCCCTGCTGTCGCACGCACGTGTTGGTGGAGCCCCTGTTCAGTAAACAGAGGCCCACCGAGGCCGCCCACTCCTCTACGGCCTCGCCCCTAGCGTCCGTCCTGGGTGAAACCCCACGCAATGGACTTTGCGTTGAAGTCCCCCAGCACTAAGACGTGCCCAGACGTTAGACGCCGCATCGAGGTTTCCAAGTTGTTAAGGAAAACCTCGAAGTCGTTCAAACTCCGGTTGGGGGAGAAGTATACACCATATACAGTGATCCCCCCCCACTCGGCAGCAACATATCCAGTGCCCTTGTCTCTTAGCGACAAAGGCGGGGAATGAGCCGCCGTAGAGTCGACGACTGCCACGGAACCGTCCCGGTCACCCAACCAGTTTGGACGGGGAGGAACATAATAGGGCTTAATAATACTCATATCCTGGCCCAACTTTGCTCTGTTCTCGACCCCTGGCACGTAACAAATATTAACTTGGCCACAGTAAGGCGATGAGAACTTATTAGTCGCTTAAATTGTGCGTCATTTATTTACCAATTGAACGTTTAGGTAGCGTCGGCAACACTGTCGCGGGACATTTGTAGCTTTATTAAGAATGTAACGTTTTTTATTTTAATCTGCAACTGTTAATATAAAAAACTCAAGCTGAAAAACTCAATGAAGCTGTCAATTGCCTCGGTGGCACAGTGGTAGCGTATGCGACTATAGCAGTGTGCACAGTGAACGATTAATTACCGAAGTTGGTATAATGTGTGGAAAAAAAATCATCGACCTTCAGTATTGGACGGGAGTAATAGATTCGATTCTCACTCAGAGCAAATCTTTCGTTCATTTGTTTTGTATTTGAGTATAATTTATCTATAATAGGTATGCATGTGTTTAGAAATAACTCACTTCGTACAATAATATGTTTATCGAAATCATATTATTGCATATATTGAACTACAATACAATAAATGTTTCATGATAATAATCATTAATAATAATAACAGTGTTTAATTATTTTGTTAACAGTGATTTGATTTTTATCAGCACTAACGTACATATACATATTTTACATAAAATCTTATTATTATTATTAAGTAAGTTTATCAACAGTCTGGTTACCATAGCACAAATTTTGTCTAGTTTGAGATCATACGGCCGTGTGTGAGATGTGTAAGAATATTATTATTATACTTATTTTGTCAGACAGGGTCCCTATAAGAGGGTTGTTCGGATCCTAACCGGCCTCTTATAAATGGTTTCTTTTTAAGTTTCAGAATATCCGTGAAAAACATATAACTCATCTTAATGATTGCTATTTTTTTTGTAAAGGCAACGCCCGCACTAGGAATAAATCCTGTGTCGCGGGGCATTTAACATACATACAAGAAACGGATACAAAGACACCCAGACTCAGAACAACAATTTGTGGATCACATAAAGTGTTGTACCATACGGGGTTTGAACCCACAACACGTAGTGCAGTAGAGAGCGGCGTGGCAACAGGCCAACCGTGCAGTTTAACTCTCTTTTGTTTATGAAAGACGATTTTGAAGAAAACAGTTAGAAAAATGATTTTAAACTTAATTTTTAACTTCAAAATCATAAACAAACAAAACAAATTTTCGTTTGACAACAGAATAGTTTAGCCATATCATAGACCAGATGTTTTCAGAAATCATCTAGATATTTTTTTTTCGTGAAAAAAAATGGATAGGGTTTACTAAAAAGAAAGATTACACGAGAATCCGTAGATCCTAAAAAGAAATTCAATTGTATTTTTATATGAATTAGATAGTTCATAAAACTCTTGATAAAAAATAAATATTGTTTTTGTTTGTTTGAAAATATTTTACGTGTAAATATGAAACCATCGGTTTGACGTCAAATTGAGTTAAAGTTAGACGAATGCTATGGACCCTTTGCTTTACTGTCATATAGTTTTAATGAACTTTTAAATGTATTTTTCATACAAATATTTGTTTTTCAGGTTATTGTTTAAAAAGCTTATTTCAGGTAGTGTTTAGTGAATATAGATAATTTTCGTGTCGATTGACATGTGTGTGATAAACATGATCATTTGGATCGTGTTCATCACACAATGATTGATACTGGATGGGAATCAAACACATTGTCAGTGGTTTAACTGTCAGAATCATTAGCTACGAGACCAACAGGCCCAATATGTTGCTATAGCTTAGAAGTAGATAGTGTTGGGAACGTTTAAGGAGGCAAATATAATAAATAAAGTTAAGAAACTTGTTTATGGTAGTATGTGCACATTATGAGGCACAAAAAAAAAACAGAACAAGAACATTCAAAAGGCTTTCAGATTAACTACAAGTGAAAATGATGGGAACTATTGGAAAATGTCCGAAGGAAGGGAAAAGAAATTCATAATATCGTATACTTTTTTAACTTGTGAATATCCCTCGGGAAGCTTCGCAACAAAGTTCGTCTACCGTAAAAGTTCAATCTATCTAATTTCTTAACAATATCGTAATTAAACAAAGATTTTATATTAACTGTACTAATATTAGATATGATTATTTATTTATTAATATTCCTCTTCCCCCGGACCTCTGAGGAGTTCAGACGTTATAAGGCAAACCGCTTCTTATTTTATTTAAATTAAAAAATCATTTTAGTGTCGTATAAATTTTAGTTAAAATAATAGGAGTGCATATACAAAGGGAGGTCGTGCATTGCGCGCCCCGTGTCAACCAACCGCAGATACATCACTCGTAACATCACTAACGCCCACTGTTGTGCTGCGACGACCTCAGGGGCGTAGCAACGTTCGAACAATCACAAGCCATCCTGAGAGAGGCGGGACACATATCAGGTGAGCGGACGGCGTATGTGTGAGTGAAAGTTAATGAATGATCGATCAAGTGGATTAGAGGTCTTCTTATACTGGACGGAAAGTGCCATTGTATGAGAGCGTCGATAACCACCATTTTACATTGACCTCTTGTTTGTGAGCTCCTGCGCCTAACGCTTGCTTGTTATACTTGCAAATATTTTCTGTTACCCTAGTACAATTTGTTTGTAAACATGCCGCTTAAGAGAACACCACCGAAAACGTCTCTCACCATGAATGAACAGGTGGCTTTTAACACAATGCCAATCAGCTCAGATTCCATGGCATCAGTAGAAGCCGTTCTGAATAGATCTGCCTCCGATTCGGATCTGGCACACGCGATCCCACAGGACTTTGTATCACAAAGAAAAAAAAGATGTAGGGCCCAAATGGAAGGTTCGTTCTCCAGTCAAATGGCGGATTTCAAGGAGGAGATGCGGCAGTTAATGACGTCTAACTTTACATTACAAGCTAATGACCTAAAGGAACTGAACACCGCTCTTAAAGAAATAAAGCAATCTAACCACAACATTGAAAATACGGTGTCTTTTCTCGCAGCACAAAATGAGGAGTTTAAGCGGAAGATTGTGGAGTTGGAGATGCAGGCGACGAAAGACAGGAATTGTATTACTATTCTAGAGAATAAAATAGAAGAAATGCAAATGATTAGCCGGAAGTCCAGTTTTGAAATTAAAAATGTCCCAAAAACATGTACTGAAAACAAGGAAAATCTCATTGGCTTTGTCACGAGTCTTTGTGAGACCATAAACTGCACCATATTAAAATCGGATATCACTGATATTTACCGTATGAAACCAAAGTCAGCTGAAAACAAAAGCGCACCTATTGTTGTGGAAACTAAGTCCACATTACTGAAGAACAACATTCTAAGATCCGCTAAGTCATTTAATATTAGGAATAAAAGTAAGCTGTGCGCCAAACACCTAGGCTTTAAAGTAAATGAAGATACCCCTATATATTTATCCGAGCACTTAACCCCAAAAGGTGCGCGCTTGTATTTCTTGGCGCGTGACTTAGCCAAGACACAAAACTTTAAATTTTGCTGGACTGCTTACGGAAAAGTGTATATAAGAGAAAACGAACACTCACCAATTATAATGATTACACATGAAAATCAAGTACACCAACTGATGAACGCGCAGCGTCAAAGTATGCACACTGGGTGACTATCAGCTGCAAGGTCAATTGTCCGAGGTAATCACCCGTTGATTACTATGATCTCTCTAATGCATGTTCCTAACATATTTAGAATAATTACTATCTTAATTATGCTTAGTCCAATATCACCATACCGATTATTTTTAATTACGATTTGTAAAAATGTAAAAAGAATTCTTACAACGGGTTATATTAAACCACGATCATACCTGAACCCACGTTACATCAACTCAACTTCATACAAACACACAAACTCATACAAATTCATACAAATCTACGCTATACAACAATTCATATTTACATTACACATATCCCACACACTTCCTACAAAATTTAAACATACTAGTACGCATGAAATTGTGAATTTAAAGTGTCGTATTGCTCATGGATTGACTTGCTTGTCTCGGGCTCCCTATATGAATGGATGACGCAATTCATACTATGAACGTAATAGACAAAGTTGAAATTGCTCAGGCAATAGCATGTAACTGTAACGAGCTCAGATCATATAAAGTTATTAATAAAAACGACCTTACGATAGTATCACAAAACATTCGTAGTATTTATCGCAATTTTGATGATTTTTTGGCGACATTGTCTAACCTCCCCTTTAGTGCGGATATCTTAATATTAAGTGAATGTAGACTAAACACAAGTAAACCTATACCGCAACTTGACAATTACAACTTCTTCTGTACTACATCTCAGCTTAATCAGAACGACGGGGTGGTTGTATATATTAAGAAAGTTCTACAAAGTAAATTAAAGGAAGTCAAGTTGGTTAATGCGTCATGTCTTCAACTCGAAGTTCTTTCTAATACTATATTATGTATCTACCGCTCTCCATCCAAAACTAACGCCACTGGGTTCATAGAATCACTTTCGTCTCACTTAGATACCTTAACTGGCCAGAATAATATCATAATAGCGGGTGACATCAATATCAACCTTGCACCCAAAGAAATCGAACCTACTTATGAGTACAACAACAGAGTTAACTACTTAAGTGCTCTTTCTAACTATGGAATATTGGCTGGCCATACTATACCCACTAGAGACTGCAACTGTTTAGACCACTACATGTTAAAAATTAATAAGAATAAGTACTCAGCATTTATTGCCGTCCTACAAACCACTATAACGGATCATTTCACCATCCTTCTCTCTATCGCTAAATCTAAGATCAACGATCCTGTAATCAAGACTAAAACGAAAATTGACTACGCAACTGGACTTAGTGTACTACAACAAAAAAATATCTCGAGATTGATGTTTTGTGACGATCCTACCCTTGTCACACAAACTTTAATCGAAACAATTACTGAGTCTCTGAGAGTTAGCACCACAACAAGTAACATCCCTAAAAACAAACGCACTCTGAAGCCTTGGATAACACCCGGTATTTTACGTTGCATTAGGCATAGGAACAATTTGCAGATGAGGTTACGGCGGGACAGTTACAATGAACTATTGAAGGTCACGTATAAACGTTACAGAAACTATTGCAATAACCTAATCAAAAAGCTTAAAAGAAAATATGAACAAGATCTTCTAGCTAACTCGGTTAAAAATAACAAACTTCTATGGCAAAACATAAAACGTATAACCTATTTTAGTGAACTACATAACGTTAACTCAGAATTGATGAATCTTAGAAACGATCCCACTGAATCCTCTAATTATATTAATGATTACTTTGCGAACATAGGGAAACATCTAGCCTGTAAAATACAAGCGAGTAGTACTACGAGTATTCATCTAAATGACCTAACTCACAAAATGGTGCCTCAGGTTAATTCATTTGTCCTACTAGATACTGATCCCGTTGAAGTCGAACAAATTCTGATGGGTTTAAGATCAAATAGCGCTCCTGGTTGGGACAATATACCTGTTAGTTTTCTAAAATTTGCAAAGAATGAACTAGTCCCAATACTTACGCACCTTTTTAACCGTTGTTTTCGACAAGGTATATTCCCAGCGCTATTAAAGAAAGCAATCATTACTCCAGTGTATAAGAGTGGTGATAGAGATGACGTCGGCAACTATAGACCAATTGCTGTACTCCCGTCTATTTCAAAGATACTTGAGAAACTTCTTAATCACAGACTAACGAGTTATCTGGCGAGATATAAGCTGTTATCCACCTCCCAGTTCGGCTTTAGACAAGGAGTGTCTACTGAAGACGCAATTTTGGCTGTAACCCAATTGGTAACTGAGCAGCTTGATAAGAGACACAAGTGCCTCTCGATATTTATAGACCTCAAAAAAGCGTTTGATACAGTCTCTGTTCCCATTCTTATACACAAGCTGGCAAAGCTTGGGCTAAGAGCTGCTGAATTGTCTCTCTTTAGCAGTTATCTGTCAGGCAGAACACAAAAAGTGAGGCTTAACCAGTATACTAGTGGGGACTCCGCTGTATCATATGGTATTCCACAGGGCAGTGTGCTTGGCCCTACGCTGTTTCTTATTTATATTAACGATTTATGTAATTTAAAAATCAACAATGCACACATTTTCTCATATGCTGATGATACGGCGGTAGTCTTCAGTGGTAAAACCTGGGCTGCGGTGAGAGAAAATGCGGAAGCTGGCATGAGAGTTGTTGCAGAATGGTTGAAAAATAATCTTTTAACGCTTAACACATCAAAAACTAACTACATCTGTTACAGTATTCAAAATCATTTGCAACCAGAATTAGAATTCCATCTTCGAATACACTCGTGTGGTGGGTTTACGAAATCAGCTACATGTGATTGCCCCACAATAGAAAAGGTAGAAAAAACAAAATACCTGGGAGTGATAGTTGACCAACGACTGTCCTGGCACTCCCATATTGATCAGCTCACTGCTAGAGTTAGAAAATTAATATGGATTTTTAAGACCTTAAGACATGTAGTACCTTCTAACCATGTGAACACACAAGGCTCACATAGGAATATCTTAAAGGAAATATATACAGCTTTAGCACAGTCCATTATTATTTATTGTATCCCCATATGGGGAGGAGCTGGAAAAGCAAAAATGATGGAAATAGAACGGGCACAACGAGCATTATTAAAGGTAATGTATTTTAAAAAAAGGTGTTTTCCGACTAATAGTCTATACTCAATTAGCAACGTTCTATCAGTGCGGAAGTTATACGTACTCTATACAATATTAAAAAAACATAAAATACCATCTTCTATTCCAAGCAGCGTCACAAGGAGAAGACCACAAAATTTTACTTGCACAAAAACAAGAACGGAATTTGCAAACAGACAGTTCAAAAGCCGGTCGGTACATCTATACACTAAAGTTAATAGAAACTTGGACATTTGCAGAAAAACATTAAGAGACTGTAAAACACAAGTTACTACTTTTCTGGCACCCTTAAGTTACGAAGAAATGGAGTCCTTCTTGCAACATATAATATAAATGGTTTACCGTTCTAGTACATACATCCAAGCAAACATAAGCTCACACAAACACACACACACACACACACACACACACACACACGCACACACGTACACACACACACATATACACACACAACCATACACACACACGCACGCACGCACACAAATGTTAACGTATAAGGTATTAAGATATTGGTTTCGTTTGTCTTATTGATTTTTTTTTTTTTTTAATTTTTTGTTATTATTTTGTTTTTTCTTTTCATTTAGTAATGTATTAAAGCTTAGTTTGAATAGACACTTGTAAAGATAACTATGTTTGGTTTAGAAAGGACTGTTCTGGGATTGAAACAGCTACTATGGAAGAGCACAGTGACTTGTCACAGGCATTGTTTGCTTAAAAGGTCACTGTGGTCACTTTTTAAACTGTTAAAACTGGTTAATGAAATAAAGAATTATTATAAAGAATTATTATTATTATTTATAACAAGCCGTACCCTATCGTACTGCGATGTGGTACATTAAAATTGTATTAATGAGAAATGAGGAACAAACTTTCCTTTTTGAACTTCTGAAACGTACATTTTTGTAATGTATATAACGTGTACGTAACGGAACACTGTGATGTTCAGTAATTCTAAACTGTAAAAAGCAGTGTAAAATTGTGTGTGTGTGTGTGTATGTGTGTGTGTGTGTGTGTGTGTGTGTGTGTGCGTGCGTGCGTGCGTGCGTGCGTGCGTGCGTGCGTGAGTGCGTGCGTGCGTGCGTGCGTGCGTGCGTGCGTGCGTGCGTGCGTGCGTGCGTGCGTGCGTGCGTGCGTACGTGTGGGCGTGCCTGCGTGCGTACGTGCATGCGTGCGTGCGAGCGTGCGTGTGTGCATGCGTGCGTGGGTGCGTGCGTGCGTGCGTGTGTGTGTATGTGTGTGTATGTGTGTGTGTGTTTTCTTTGCAATATCTTGCATTTGTGATTTTTGCAGTATTTACGAAACCATATGTGTTAACTAATAAACAAACCATATACATATACATTTAAGCTTGTTGCTCGAAGTGCTGATAGATGTGAAAATTAGATTAATTTAATTAATTTTAATTCAAAAGTTATGAAATTTTAATTTTTATTATCACAATCAAGTCTTAATTTTTCACTCCTGTCGGCAGTCCTCATGACTGTCTCCGCTTTTTTATTCAGACAAATAGAATCTAAAGTGAAAATGCCTAACAAGTACTTATCAAGAAGTAAAACATAATAAAATTGGCTAATAAGCTCGTACTTAAGATTTAAGTTACTTTGTTCAAAATAATGTAACTATTATGTCTTAAATTAAAATTATAGCCTGTAATAAAAATATGTTTTAATTAAAATATAACAAGCAAAGCTTCAAGATTGGTTTAATTAAGATAAATGATAATGTTGTTAAAATTACTGTTACTAATCTTAAGTACAGTTTAGATTTAAGCACTATGGGAGGTTCATAACTACTACATTGGGTGGTGCTGACACTGAAAACGAACTCTGAGAAAATAAAAAATAACAATACGAAGCAACGATCGAATTAAAGGGAAGGTTACAAAACACATTCGCTATGTGATCTCTCCTTTACTTAAGGTTTTTTAATGAGGGAGTCACAATGACTTTTCAATTTTTTTTTAATCTCTTCCGTATGGTTTAGTCTCAAAAAATCATAAGTTATCGTTCTTTTGTGAAACTTTGAAGTGTCATAGTTAGCTTTTAAAGTTTATTTTTAAAAACTCCAAGAAAGGAGGTGTATAATAGTCTCTGAAGCGCACGTTAACCTGTTATAAAGAAGCATAAGTATTAAAGTTTACGTCATAACGTTATACGTGCCATAGATAAAGATAAGGCATAACCTATAAGCATCGGGGTACTGCAGCGTAGTAAAAGTTGAGAAGAACGGTATAAAGTACCTCTCGCGTGATATATACCCCTCATATTTTTATTAAGGACACAATGATGATGATGTGTTACTACAGCGTTTATGAGATATATATTTATGTATAAAATATATGATTGCCTCGGTGGTGTAGTGGTTGTGTATGTGACTGTTGTGTTTGAGATCTCGGACCAAATGTTTGTATGATCTATAAGTATGTGTAATGTTGTAATTTGAGAACCAAATAAACATTTTATTATTTTGTTATTATTATTTATTTTTTGTTTCGGAGTTTAGGTGTTTTCTATGTTTAATATGAAGGTATTTAAAAAAAGGTAAATATAAATTGGAACGAAGTTCCTTAACGTGCGTTGTGAAGGAGGTTAGACGTGAAAATTCAGATAAAAAGTTGTCACGACACTTTTTGCTATAGTGTAGCAAGCCGTGCGGCGTGCGTATGTTACTCTGTCTGTCTCTCTCTCTCTCTCTCTCTCTCTCTCTCTCTCTCTCTCTCTCTCTCTCTCTCTCTTTCTCTCTCTCATAGAAAGCAAGCCGATTATTTTTTCTTTCGTCTTTCTATTTTGCTTTGAACAGTGGTGTCACGATGATTATTTTTGTTTTTTTAGAACTTAAATATTTTTTTTTTTATTATAATTCCTTCACTAATTAATCGAGAGGAACTTCGTTCCATCCGGGTGTCCCTTAACACCTCTCTTTTTATATCAGTTGTGTATTACCCATAGTACAAGCTCTGTTTAGTTTGGGACTAGATGGCGTTGTGTCAGATGTCCGAAATAATATTTTATTCTTAAAAAATATGAATTTACGTCTATAACTATGAGAATGGTAAATTCGTGCTTATGAAGGAATTTTCCATACTGTATTATTGAACATACTTCAAATCAAATCAACTGATCGCCGTACACTGCTGAATGAAGGTTTCCCCCAAATAAAATTATTAATAAAAAAAATTTGCTTGGACAATATAGTCGAATGTGTGATAATGTGTCCAATGTCCAATAGTATACAATACATCATAATAATATAAGACAGTGTTCCAAACTTTAGAGTTATTAAATTGTGCCACTAGTTGCCCAGAGGTGAAATATTGGCCGTAATTAATTATTGAAAACAATAAAGTTGCTTGAACGTACGGCAAATTGTTTTTCTTTTTCTTACTTATAGCTACAAAGTTTGTTAAAAGCTATGAAACACCTATTTAGCCTTCAAAGATGAGTGTAATGTCAGTAAAAAGTTTGCGATCTATTTTTTTAAGAACGATAGAATTGTTTTTCGGAAGTCTGTAACAGAAGGTAAATATTTATGGTAAATAATATTTATGGCAGCTATAGCACAGTTTCATATTATTATGGCTGCCGACGTTAATCTAGAATTGTAAGAATTTGTTGCAATTGTTAGCTTAATAATTTTGTAATAGCTTTAAGAAGGGGTGAATAAATTAACTTATTATTTATAATGTAAAACTATGAAGTTAATTGTGTATTATCTGCACTATGGTGTGCGTAATTTTATTTCGAGGCGTTGAATTTTTAACAAATTCTCTAGTATTTATTGACGACTAACTGAGCCCGTGATTTCGTTCGCGCAGGATCTGTTATACTTATGCTACATTTAACACCAAAAATGTTTGATTATTTTAGATCGGGTGGGCGGTTCTCATTAGTTATGACGTGGTTTTTGCTGCGTAAATCCCGATCTCGTGGGCAATCTGGGATAAAAAGTAGCCTATATATTGCTCAGTAACCTCTTCCATATCTTACTAAAAGTTCCATTAAAATCGGTGCAGCGATTTCAGAGATTAGCTCGGACAAACCAAAAATTCAGACAAAAAGGAAAAAAAGGGTAGTTTATGTTTTAGTAAAGAGCTATAAGCATTTGAGAACACAGTTTTTTTGAAATCGCAGACAGACTCTTTAATTTTATTTATATGTATGTCTGTATCTTTATATTAATGTATTGGATATGGTGAACTCCAGACACGGAGAATTTAATTGTTGTAAAATACTTTGAAACACAACACAGTTAAAACTAAAATAGATAGCCTTGTTTATGGTTCTCTTTAGACAGTTATGAACCGCATCTGTATACACATATTATGTTACGGCTACAATTATCCTACTATAGGTACAGTACTGCATATATTCTGTAATTACATATCTGCTATTATTTCATGACTTCCATTTAACAAATTGATAAATATAAGAAGCATTTACATACCAGAAACCTGTTTTAAACTTATTTCAGTCAGCTTTGTCACACTACTAAAACGACAAAAAGTTATGTGAAACTCTATACGATATGTTGCCAAAAAAATAGCAAGCATAGTCATAATGCAAATTAAAAAAAGAAATTTATTATAAATGTGCCAGTATTAAAAGTATTTTCATTAAAGCGCTCTTATCATGTTAACTTAAATAAGTAAGCGGATAGAGCGCTGGATCAATGCTTTCTGTCAAGTTTTCAAATTTAGAAGGAGTTTGGCAACTTAGAGAATTTCTAACGTATCTTAAATCAGGAAAATCTTTTTAAGTAATATAACATACAAACTCAAAAGGTAAGAAGAAAATATTTGCTTCTCGAACGAAATAGGTGTAATATAATTTTTTTATTACATTTTTGGCCATGCAACAAATTTATCTGAGTTCGGTTGTATTTCAAGGGACGACTGCGAAACGTTATACTCATATCTTATAAGCTTAAGTTTTTTTTTTAATATATTTAGAGGATCGCATTTTACATCTCACTTTTCGGTAATACTCTGCATTTTTATTTTATTACAGCCTTGCGTTTATTACCTGCCAAAATTTAATGTTGGAAATATTAATATAACATTTTTTTTATGCTGGTTTGGTTTTGCATGAAATTAGTTTTTGCGTATATGAGTATATACGATTAATAATATTTGTCATTATGTATCTGATATATCTGGCGTAAAGATTCAAACATATTAAAAACTGCGTGTGTGCTCTTTTGCGTGTCGTGATAGTTTCCACGTTGAAATTAGCAGCTAGTTAATTGTCTCCTGGTTTCGTTCAGTCTCCCACGTCAGTATAACGTATAATTTCTTCGTATGTCGTGATAGCTACTACGTCGGAATTGGTGACTTTTATGTGAAAGTTTACGACAAGGATTATTTATTTATTTATTTTAAACTTATTGCACTTATTGCACAAAGGCGGACTTAATGCTATGAGACATTTCCCCCAGTTGACCTAAGAGTTGAGTTAAGTGATGTAGAAATAACATATGGTAGGTGCAAGATGTTAAATTTTTCGTAGTATATAATGATTTGATAAATGAGAGTTAAAGCTACATTAAATAAAACCAATATACATAAATTAATCACTATATAAATTAACTAATATATTTAAATACATATAATACACATATATAATACACAAATGTGTATATACATAAATTTAGTATTATATAAGAAACACAATTGGGAACTAGGCTTTGTGACTGTACTGCTAACTTATTCTGAAAAAAATTGCATACCTTTAACTTGTATGTCCTTACATTCAAGTTCGAAGAAATCCTGATTACCGCAGACAGTGCATTCCACAGCATAACTGACTGCTTATAAAAGGAAGAGTAAATGAAATTGGAGGCGTGAGGGAGGACTTATAAGAAACAGATTGTTTGTCGATCGAAAATTTCGATCGTGATTGGAATATAAGAAACGGAAGTCTGGTTCTAGGTATTGGGGCAGTTTGGAGAGAGTAAAAAAGAAAGTGAAAAGAAAAAAAGAGTAACTAGAGCTTGTAAGCTACTGCTTCGTTCTGCTGCAAGTCGTGCCACTGCACGGACGAATTGAAAGCTATTGCAACTGGTAACGTAAAGTAGATACATGATCATATTTGTGAAGATTGAAAAAGAATCGAATGCAGTTATTGAAAAGGCGGTCTAGTTTACTGAGGAGGTTGGTATTCAGGTCAAAATAACACACACAACCATAGTCTATCAAAGAAATAATTACGGATTGCAAAAGCATGGCTTTTTATAGCCCCAGGTTCTTTACCAGCTCGCTCAGAGGTAGAGTCATGTTATTGTAGATAACTGGTGGAATGACTCCCTTATCCAATCTACTAAGCATTTGTTTGGTCTCTAACTGGTGATTTTAATACAGTTTGTATCATCGTTAAGTACCATAATAAAACTTTCTAGATGGCCAAATACAGACTTAACGGCGACAATATTTCTTAAATATTTGCGAATTAATAGGGTTTTATTTTAATAACCCGAGTAGAAGCGTGTTAGAATAGATTTAGAGTTGAGTTGCATCAATTTTATATAAATCTAACACCTTCAAAAACCGTGTATGTGGAACTGATTCATAAGTCTTTTTATACTCTATCCAATTCGTCGCCAAACTCTTACGATTATGGCGTACCTGTTGGCTAACATGACTCATGTCTATGATAAGGAATTCTTTAGTGCCATGGGTTTCACTTCTATACCCTTTCTGAGAAACGGAAAGTATTGAATAAATATATTGGTGTGTAGTAATTTTGAGTCTCAGAACAGATGTTAGACGTTTATACAAAGTTATTATTATAGTCAAGTACAAGAAATATTGTAAATAACCTGACTCTTGTGATTTTTTACTAAAATAAATTTTAGATAAAGCGCATTCCTTATAAAGCTTTATGTATTTTCTCATGTTCTTTGGATAAAATCTGAAATAAAGTTATGTAATAGATAAGACGTAAATTTAAATATATAATTATTGATTTGCGGGTTCTAACATACTATCATATTTATTCATACCGATGTAAAATCTCTTCTCACATTTATCACTTATCTGCCTACCCACTGTTATCCAAAAAATCCGAGATACTGTATCTGTTATGTAATGTACTGAATGTATTCTCTCAACCGTACTTAAAGTCATGTCATACGTTTTACAGACTACTCAATTCGACGGCTTCGTAGCTCTTCCTCAAGGTTGTAAACATACATTTTATTACCACGACTCTTTCTTTCCACATATTACCCGCTCCTTTGTCGTAGGGCCCCAGTTATATTTCTATTAGATGGGGTACGATTTTATTTGCAGACACACTGTAATCGTATTTCCGGCATTTGATTTTTATGCATTCATGTACCCCAAAATGCTACTACTAATGTGTGTCTGAGGAAAACTGACACCCTTAACATAGGTTATAACCCAGTGAAGTGGAAGTAAAATCCATTATTTGGGACTTTTTTCAGAAAATACTAAAAATATATCTTGTATGACATATTCCAAATAGACACAAAGAAAATCCAGAGTTAGAACAACAATTTCTCGATCACACAATCCGCCCAAAGCAGCGTTGGTGTCAAGCGATCATCGGTGCAGTTACTACTCCAAGAGTACCCAGAATAATGTATCATTATTATTATTTGTAGTTTTTAAAGTTTTTCTAGTCAGCGATTTCTATCACCATCATTAAAAGCCTTTAACAGGTCACTGCTGGACACAGGCCTCTACTTAGCAAAAAGTTTACACTACTATACCACGCTGACTAGATCGGTTTGTATAGGATTTGTATCAAGTTCTCCTTCTCTTTGCAGTGATGTAGCCTTGCATATTTGGTTCCCTTGCCTCTTAAGGTACGCATGGGAACAACAGAAATGGTGACACTCTGTATCCTTAATTCGTCACCACACGGAGATAGTCACCGGTGCTATGGGTGTTTGCAATACCAAAGAATAAAATGAAGAATCAGCTCCTTTTGTTTTTAAGTAAACACATTAATATAAGAGAGAAACAAAATTGACTCGTGTTGTGCATTTGTATCTTTTTTAAATATTTGCTAATACCTATTTTAATGGTGCTCGTGAGTTCATTTATTTGTAACATTTTCACGGCCTACGTTTAACCCTTTTCAGGTGATGGTCCCTGGAGGATCTCGCTACAAAAAGGTCCAAAGAACGTTTAAATAAATTATTCAAATAAGCTCATTAAATAACTGAGTTAATATATTTTAAGTTCAATATTCATTATACCTATAACCTGTAAATCATAAACCTTGTGATAAGTGAACATTTAATAAAATAATTAACTTTCATTGGATCCCAGTTTTGGGTCTGCATTTAATATTTTTAGGGTTGAATCCTACCAAATGTTATCATGTATTTTCGCATACTATGTTTAATAAAAGTTTTCAAAATTTAAAACTTATTTTTAAATGTCATTAGTATGGAATGTTATTTTGCCATTAAATAAAAAAATACTTCTTGTTATTTAATTATGTAAATTATTATTTGAATACTCAGCTATTGAGTAGATTAAAAATTGAAAACCCAATTTTCACGAGTCTGAACTTTTTCAAAACAAAATCTAAATTATTTAAGCGATATTTATAAATTATCTAGACATTTCGTAACGCCACAGTAAAACATTATACAAAGCTTAATATCTTGTTACGGATTGTGTCCAAAAACATACCTTTTCTTTACGACTGCTATGAGAATTATGTGTTGAGTGTTCTTCGTTCCCCTTATTGCTCTGAAACAAACATAATTTTATATTATTACGAGGTTGACGTTACATGCTTTTAACATCGGTTGAAGAACATTATGCTACTTCTGAAATGTGGCTTTTATTTGTAAATAATTTTATTGTATAATGAGGACACGGAAGAAAAAAAAATACTTTAATAATCGTAATTTTTATATACGTTACTTAGTAATAGGCTATCTTGGTATGAACATGTCTTGCGTAGAGATGAGCAAATGTAGTGAAAAAAGTTTTAACAATGGAAGTCGATGGGTATAAGGGTATAGGACGACCAAAGGGAAGATAGATGGGTTACGTGAAAGAGGATATGTCCAGGAAGGGACTAAGTAGTGAACTGACGAGTGATAGAGAAGAATGGATAAGAAAACTCAGTGCATCAACTTCAAATAAAGTTGGGTAAATAGTAGTAAAATAACGATGATACGCCATTAATATATTTTTCATCCTTCTCTCATAATAAAAGAAAGAGTCTTCCATTATGTCATTGTCATTTGATGGAATTTTAAGACAGATTTTTATCATTAAAGCTGAAATACTACGAGTACTCTCGTCGTCTCTACGAGTACTCTACTCGTCTCACTGTAAACACAAATTAATGAAAATAAATAATTTAAGAACCAATTATCAACAGCTTGATTGAGTAAATCAGAATCCACTTTCTACCACCTCAGATCAGCTTCAGAAGGGTAAAATATAGGATTGTCATGCAAATTCCATGTGCATTCGTTTCAATACGATTATTAGAAATAGTTTAAAACTAACTTTTGAGATTGGTGTACATACTTTATTAGTTAGTTCATCATAACTAAAGCTATTAATACAGTTAACAATTTGAAAGTTAAAGTAGTAGAGCCACGCTGATTTCAGCACGAGTAGGTCGGCTAAACCTGGGTAGGACTACACTCTCACAAAAGACCAACTTAAAGCGACAGCATCTTTGTCGTTGTGTATCGTTGGAGAGTGCGAAACCGAAGGCCAATTGATGTGGGATGACAGTGATCGTGGTTAGTGTGTGAATCTTACATTGCTACGGAAAAAAATGTTTCCAGCGTGGAATAGTAGGTCAAAACCTCCTTGCCAAGAAGAGGCCTATGTTTAGCAGTGGTCTGTAATATGATGATCAGATGATGATGATTATATTATACGGTTAAAGTAACGAAACTTGACTGTCATGACTTACATCCTCAATTGGGTCATGAAAAAGTATTTCACTATTCCGCCATAGTATAAGTCACCATACTGCATTGTCTGCATTCGGAATGTGTATGGTTACCACAACTCTTGGATTTTGAGGCATGAGGCAGAGTAAAGTTACTTTGGCAGGCTCTTAAAGTTAAAAAAAAAGATAATCACATTCCACTTATGGAAAACATTATTCATATTCCAGTACTCATGATTCAAAACGACCAAAATTTCACGATCCTTCTATACGAATGACAAATCGTATGCAAAGTACTTCAGACAATCAAGACATGTCATAAGAACTGAAGATACCTTTGAAAGTTACTGTAGTGGACGTAATGTGCTTTGTCCTTTTGGATATTGAAATAGGCTTAAGATAGTATGTCAAAAGAACAATCTATTGCTTTTCATAGCTGTAAGCCTAAAATTGAATGTACTATTCCCTACTTAGTGTTTTGTGAATGAGTCACATTAGCAACGTATCTTAGCGATATGTTTTGCACGCTAATGGCATGGTTCCTTTATAAAAACCCAATTAAAGGAAAACTTGGTCATTCATTTAAAGGTATTTCAAAGTCATTTATTGTGGGGTTATTAATGTCGAAGGTTAAGACTTTCTAATAATCCTATAATTCTGATATAATGAATTTTCAAAGCGTCTTATTGTCATTTTTTCCCTAGTTAAAATAAAATATATAAGTTTATTTAGTACAGCCAATAATTTCAAAGCAGATTAAAAAAATAAAGGGACTCTTTGGATAGTGTGCCTTCCTACTATAATATAGTATGTCGCGACTATATTATGTCCGTGTGGTGACGGATTAATAATACATAGTGTCACTACCCCTATTCAACCCGTGGGTGTCGTAAAAGGCGGCTAAGGGCACAAAGTGTACAAGACAACATCATTACAAAGAGAAGGAAAACTTGAAACAAACGCTATTCCAACCCGTCTGGCCAGCGAGCAATAGTAGGCCAAAACCTCCTTGCTAGGGAGAAACCTATGTCCAGCAGTGGACTGTAATATAATGATGAGATGATGATGATTATATTATACAGTTAAAGTAACAAAACTTAATTGTTTAGCCGGATAGTTTGATCATATGGTTTAGATATCCGAAAGCCATGCTATCTTTATTATATCCTATATCCTATATTTATTTATACTAATAAACACGTTTACGCATAAAAACATATTTATAAAACATTTCCCCGTGTTTCGCTAGCAGACACATAACAATATTACTCCGCAGAATTTTATAATTACCTTGAAAGGTTTCGTACATACTTGTGACACATCAACCCGAAAGCCTCGTACATATTAAATTAAGTTTTTAGCTATCTCAAAACGTATTTCTAATTTTGCTCAATAGTTGGATAGGGGTTTAAAAGTGGTTTTAGTAATTTTATGTTAAACAGCTTTAGTTGTGTTTGTTTGTTGAAAAGTTTAAGTTTCAAAGTAAAGAGAACCGTGGTTTTGTACATTAAATTTGTAGCGTGGTATGTTAAGTTAGTAAAATGGAAAAGGTTACGAAGTTCGGACGCGGAGTCATGATTTAGAATAAATAGGCTGCTGGAGTAGTACCAAGGTTTCACAGAAAATTAGTACGTAAAAAAGTAATTTTATTGTCCTTTTGGTCCTTGTTGGCCTCTCCGTATAAAACCCTGTTAAGCTGGCGGCTATGGGTTCAATTCTCACTTAGGACAGACAATGAATTGTATGATGAACATAATAATTTATTCTGTATATAGATATATTTCGTATGAAATATGTATATATTTCAAATCTAGGCTCTGCCAAAGTTTGGGGACAGACGGCCTCGTGTGTGATGTGTAAAACTATTAATATTACAAATATATAATGACTCCATGATACCGAAGTGATTTTAAATACCCGTAATTTTCCCAACCATAGTTTGACCCCAGTCACGTCTCAGGCAGGCCAATTACTAACAACAGTAGCGTTTATTGTAAAAGACCAAAATCTCCTGTTTAAAGAGAGTCTTATGTCTAGCAGTGTACGAGTAAATACTGCTGATGATGACGATTGATGATTGTAAATACGTAGATAATTTACATTTACACTGTAAATTGTAAAAAAATCTAATATTGAAATTAATTTACTGAAGTTGTGTATACCGCGCCAACTGTTTCATTAGCAATTAGTCAGACGGCTGTGGTTTTACAAGTGAAGGGTAAATAACGTGGACTGACAAGGTACCTTTATTGAGTACACCTGACTTGTAACATGTTCTCGTGTGAACTAATCGTTTTACAGTATTTAGTATTAGACTATTCACTAAAAATAAATAATTTGTTATTTTATATACCACAAATGTTATATGTGTGTGCGTATCACTTTTCATTTTTAAAATTATAAAAGTTAAATGGAGAATACCATGGTCAATTTTTTTTTGTATGACATAGGGTTGTAAATGCGGCGGGTCACCTAAAGTTTAGTGACTACCGGTCCTTCATGGCCACATACAACTCAAAAAACAACAAAGAAATTGCTTTCCGGGTTATCATGATTGAAATATCGTTTTTCCGGTGATATTACTCTGATCGGACCGGTATACTCGTATTTGTACTGAAGCATGACTTTCCTGCCGTCAAAAAGTTAAGTCGTTAAGTTGGATTCATTTATGGGTTAAATATATGAGTGATAAAATAAATAATTTTCTTAAGGTAAGTAAGTAAGTAAGGTTATTTTCTTTGCTGTGACACAGGAATCATTTTTAGTATGGCAGCTGGCTTTTATAAAAGAAAAAAAAAAGAAGTAAAAAAAATAAATAAAAAAAACAACGGATACAAAAGTCGGCTAGAAACAAACAAACATAAATATTGGGAAAGCTAGTAAAAGTATGTTAAAAATAAATGGAGATAAGTTGGTTTAATATTTAATAAGTTGATTTTTTGTATCACCGAAGCCTTTGGAATATGTAAACTTCGATCTATTCTTTAACTTATTGGTATATAACAGGTTGCATCTCAGATCCAAAATGTTTTTATACTTTATTTATAGTAACTGAGAAAGATAAAACACCTTAGTAAAAGAAAAATGAATTCGTTCTGGCCAATAGGACTGAGTGAGCAAGCTTTAATGAAAACTTTATCTCAATACAATATATGTGTAACTCACACTAAAAAATAAACAAATGAAACTGAGCTTACTCTGTCTAATGGAAATAAAGTTAGGATAATGTGTAGCAACATGTAGAAATAGTGCTCATAAAATGCCGGCAACACATTTTAATTAAAACTAGCTTTTCACAACCAGACATTTAGCATCATCTACTCATATGTCACTGATATAAATTTCATTAAAACTTTGTTTAACTTATATTGTCTACCTGTATAATCATTGAATAATTTGAGATTTAGGTAAGTTGAATTTTTAATATGTGCATACTCGCAAGGCATCATCTTGTGAAGGGACGTGTCTCATATCCCTCTGACACAAAGGTAGGATCCCCCCACCAGGAGAGGTGATCATGCCTGGTGGGCCACTGCCCAATGGTTGACGTTGGGATGTTGTATATATGCTAATTGCCACGCGAATGTCTACATCGCGATACAGGATTAGTAGTTACATTGTAGTTCATTACATTCATACGTTTCGTTCATACTTCGTAGTTCGATATGTCTTCGCTAGATGGCGCTGTTATATATCTCTGTGCTGTAATGTGAAAGTCGCCACAATCTTAACACAAACTTTGGTTGTGTTGTCCGATAGCTATAGTTTAAGATAAGGTAATTTGGGTATTACATTTAATAAATAATGTTTACACTTGTTTTTTGTATCTTTAATTAATGTGTAATTCAAAATTGGCGTAAAGTTTGAGTATTACCATATTCTTAGATGTGAAGAAAGTATCAAATAAATAAATCTCATTTGGACTAGATATGAATTAGTACGCACTATGCATTACTACGACTAAAACCACAACGTTACAATACAAATGAGTCTATTGCACAATATATTGAAATTCTTTCATATTAGAACAAATTAAATGCCTGCTAAATGAATTTTAATACCCAAATAAACTACTAAAAATCAATTTCAAATTATTAGAAGATCATAGGAAGCCATTTAATTAAATATGTCAAACAAAATCAATCCAATTACCAATAAATTTCACTCTACATGATTAAACATGTATGAAAGATCTAAACAGGTAGTCAGAAAAGGAAATTGATTACGGGCTTACACTATCATAAAACTGCTCAATTGCACATTTGATCCTCATCAATAAAAGTATTGAATCAATCATATTGAAATGAATATATACTAAAGTTGAAGATATACACTGTGTCCCATATGACGTGAAAACATGATAACTAAAAAAAATTTGATAACAGAAATCACAAACTTACCCCTGAATTTTACAAATAAACTGTAGAAGTTAATAAATATACTCCCAATACTAATTAATTAGAATACGTGTACTACGTGATCTGAATTTAAAAGTTAAAGTTTTGTTTTTTTGTCGTTGTTAGAAATTAAATTTCTGTTGTGTCTATCTGTCAGAAATGTGCCTTAAGAATATAGGGTATGTGCGCCGATTTCTGTACCACTTGATGGTCTAAGTTCGTTTAAGTCAAGATTTGTATTTCTTTAACTATGCAGGAAATATTATAGTGCACACGTGTGCTCGTAAATGCAGATGTACTTTTCGTTCCCTCATTCTCACAATTCAATGGAACGGTTATCCAACACGACTGGGGAGAGATCGACACAGGACCAATGGCTTTATATACTATAAGAGTAGTTGGAGGAGAGAATATAAAATTTCAGTCTTCTAGGACTTCAGAAAGTACCCTAGAGGTTCTCGAGGATCTTCGTTATCAGTGAGTGAGTCAGCCTCTATCATTCACCAGATAAAGCTGTACAAATATTCTAATAGAATGTCAATTTGCACTTACATTCTGAAATGAAAACATTAAAAACTACGTATACCGTCTTTAGGTAAAACAATAAAATATATTTTTTAATAATAATTGTTGTATTTTATTTTCATGCCTACGAAATATCCAAAAACACAATATATTTACCGTACCGTACAGCTCTTTGAAGAAGCCTATGTCCAACAGTCGACTGTTGGAAGCTGTCGATGATGATGATGATGATGACAGATCCTTGATACTTTCCTACAATAATTTCATTTTCAATACCTATGTACTAGATGTACAGTAACTGTGTCTAATACTCTATCGTACGTCAAGTCAAAGCTGCCTCGTAGAGAACTCGTGCGAGCGAGATAACTACGTCTGCGCGGTGCGGGGGCTTTATGGCTGGGCAGTGATGCGGGGACAATATTTGAATTCGAACTAGGGTACTGAGGACTCTTAATTGAGTTAAGTCAAATGCAATAATTCGTACAAGTTTGAGAGGGTAGTTCCAATGTCCAAGCCAAAGCTAACTTGGAGAAACTCAGTCAGTCGTTGTTCCATTTAAATTAATCTCAATCAATCCTAAAATTATATTAGCCAATAGTTGATCTTTACCCAGTGTCGTTAGAGTGAGACATAAAATACTACAGCTTTCTGTTTTATTCTAAATAGTGTGTCAGTTTTGTAGATTTGTTTATAGAAATCTGTGCTTCAGTTACCAAAAGTTTGTTTTTCACCAAGAATAATTTTGAATTGTATATTTTGTATGTTCCTGATTTTTCATGGCAGTTAGTTTGGTTTAGTCAGTGTTAGTGTAGTTTTGCTAGTTTAGTCAGTAAGATTTTTTACTGATTCATACATAATAAATCTTATAATTATTTTATAAATATTACGAAAAGAAAACAATTGAATATCGTAAATTTCAGCAGGTTTAAGTTGCAGAAAGCTTGTTAAGCTGTCCATTATTTTATAGGTATTTTCATTTCAGATTTCGTAAAATTAAAGTGAGATATTTTAATAATCGATTTTTCTAATCAATTAAAAGCTTTTTTAGACTACATTGATTGATTATCTAATCGTCGAAACTTAAAATTATCACTGTTGATAAGTAATGGAATAAGCAATAAGAAAATAAATAAATAGATAGAGTACATATAATTGAAGTTGAAACCTGCTACAATGTGGCAGCAACAATTTTGATAGACTCGTCTAAATCCGACCCTTACGGAATTACTCCACGCGTTCCTTGTGTCAGTAACGTTCCGTCCAATCATGAATTAATACAATATACTTATAAAGCTTTCGAGGAGTTGTTCGTAGAAAAAATATTTATGTCTTCCGGAGATTGGTGATCGATATTAAATTTTTTTTTCTTTTTTTACAATCACAACTTGAACTATCATTTATAGACTTTTGTTGGGATCTATTATATTTTTATGTGGCCGTTTTCACACAATCTTGGACTATATAGCACCAATTGTTTATGTATTTTTAGTTTAGTCCAGTTCTCTACGTATAAGATATAAATATATCAAATATGACAGTCGTCTTGGTAAGTGTGTGAGCATTACAATGCCACTATGACTGTCATGCCTCTTACGTCCCTAAGCGCGACGTAAAAAGCATCTCACTAGCGCGCCACAGTGTGTGTCGTCATATTGCATTGTCTGCATTCACAATGAGTATGGTGACCACAATTCTTGGATTTTATTCATGCTTTCCATCAGGCAGAGTAGAGTCACTTTGGTAGGTTCTTAAAATAAAAAAATAATATAATATGCATTTATGTAATATTTTTTGTTGTTACGACAGTGTTACTCAATTACTTTAAAAATCATTCATAAACGCATACTATCCATTACCAGATATGGGAGAACTTCGTATTTTACCGAAAGTCACGTTGACCAGATACGTTAATATAATAAAAAAGGTCAGAGATGGGGAAAAATTAAAACTGTTATTTATGGTGCGTGACGAATACGACACGACACGACGCTGCGAACGTAACGAACGTGATCAACCTAATGAACCCCACTTTTGTGCTATGTATGTAGCAGTCTGCGGCGAGACACGACGTAACACAACGCAAGATATGGTTGATAAATATACTTCTGCTTACTCTTGCATTGAAACAAAGAAATATAAATCCATTCTTATCATAAAACCAGCCGTTTTAGAAGAGTTGGCAATAAACGGATTATTCGAACGTCTCACAAAGTTTTTCTCGTCTCACAAACAAACATGAAACTGATTCTTCTTGAAAAATTTCTAGTTCTGTGATTTCTCTTGTAAAAGACGTAAATTTTCAAGAATATATCATACAAATATAATATTATAGTAATATGTACACCTGTAGGGCGCCCAACACACAATCACGTTCGCATGTTACGATGCGGTCATGTGCATATGAATAGGTTCAGCGAAGCGCATTGCAGGTTCGATCTCTGTTATGAATGAAAAAAACCAAAACTAATTTTCCGGTAAATGGTGAACATTATTCTAAATTCAGATAGTTAGAAATTTTGATCAGATTCATCAAATTAGAAATGATGTTCGTGTAAAGAAACTCACCGTTTCTTAATTGTTAAGTAGTTGAAGTTTATGAATACAGTTTTAAAGTTTAACATCTCTGGACGATTACTGAGGAGATTGAAAAAGGGATATATTCTGTGCCAGTAATTATATACACGGTTATAATTATTTCATAATAACATCTGTCATTAAGGTTTTGACGTAAAACATTGCTCATACATTTTTTTAAATTAGTAATAATATAAAAGAGATTCTTATTTCTTGAAGAATCATAAATAATGAAAGCTTTGCCCAGAATGATGATGAAATCCACTTATATGCGACACTCCAAGCATTTGCAATTTACTTTAATATTTAAAAAGCATTCCGTAAGTGACGCTAACTGTCGGCATTAACTTTTCATACTTACAGCTGCGCTAAAAGGTTTTATTTTTCGTTTATTCTAGGGAATAAAACAGTGACAATTTACTCTCAATGTTAGGATTAATTTCGTAATGTTATAAGACATATAGAAGAGATTAAATTCGGAATTGTTTTTGTGAAGTTCATTTGTAAATGCTATAAGAAGTAAGTGAACACGAGGACTACTCCTTTAAAATTGGAGTCTCCTGAAAGAGGCAGGTAACGGTTCAAGTGGTATGGAGATTCGTTCATTAGTAGCTAGCTGGCTTTATAGTTTCACGCACTTTAGCGCTTTGATGGTAAAAAGCTTTGCAAGCAATGTTGACATAAATCATATAAATACCTGTGAGTTATAAGGTACCCAATAGCGTGGTGATTAACGGAAGCAGTATGTCATTTTACCTCTTTACAAATAACTTCTTTAGGTAATCTCTCAATATAGTGTGTCATATCTGAAATGCATGACTAAAACGATATATCTTATATGCACTCTTTTTGTCAAATTTCAAGCACAGTACATTTAGATAGTGTAAAGTATGGTATTACTTTTCTTCTAGCTCATGATACGACAAATAAATAAATTATATATTTACAATAAATATAAGAATCACACCTTTTCTATTGTGTTGAGGCTTATGCTATCGATTTAAATATCAATTCAGCCTGTACATAAGGGGAAAGATCTTTATATCGTATGTTTGATGTTCAGCATGTAATCCGGGTATAGGGTTTAATGTGTTTGACTAGGTTCTATTTAAACAGGAGAATTTCGATAAAACGGTTGCAGACTGTTTAAGAATTAACATTAAGTTCTGTAAAAGGAGTTTGTAAGTTATCGTGTTCTGCATTACATAATTATGTATATTTATGGAAATGAAAGCATAGGTTGAGTCTAGGTTGCCCTGGCCATAATCACAGGAGTGTAAAAAATAAGTATTTTTGAATAACCGACTTTCGCCTTAGGCTAAATATTTTTACACAAGCTTCACAGTGCCAGTTTACCCATGGTCTTCGTGGAAAAATTGCCGTAGTTTAATGGCACTATTTACATAAAAATCGTCAGATCTATAGAGTAGATGGTATAGGCAAGTAAAGATCATGATTTTAGTAATATTATATAATATAATTACGATAATATAGTAACTATAAGTAAATGATGATTTTTTACTCTTGACGTGCAGTTAAAATTGCACGATATCAATTCTTAAACTTACATTTTCAGATAATATAGGGTGAGCCAAAAATTCATTTACAATTGAATCTAACATCCCGTGCAACATGCTACAAGAGTTCTTGGGACCGATGTTACTGGAATTTGCTGGTTTTCAACAAGATGGAGCTACTTGTTACACATTCAATGAGCCCTGCCGGTGGTCAAAGACTTGTTTCCGGAAAAACTGATTTCCAGACGAGGCGATATTCCATGGCCACTCAGAAGTCTAGATCTATCCCAGCAGACTTCTTTGTATGGGGATATTTGAAGAATCGTGTCTACATCAATAAACCAAATACACAACTTCAAATAAAAGAAAAATCAGGGCAGAAATGTCGGCGATCTCGCGATCTCTTTGCCGATGAGTAATCGAAAATTACGGTGCTCGCTTTAAAGAATGAAAACGCCGAAACGGTGGTCATTTAGACGATGTAATTTTTAATTTTTATAATGTATCAAATGGTTTTATTTTACGATTTTTTTCAAATGTTACCTAATTCGTGGCCCACCCTATAGTAGTTGGATTGGTTCTGCGACAGAACTTAAGCATTTTAGTAACCCTACAGTAACATATATATTAGCCTGCCAAACTTACTCTACTCTACTTTATGGAAGATATGAGTAGAATAGTAAGAAAGAGTAGTGATCACCATACATTATTTCAAACCTTTGTAATACTTATACATATTTCAATTCAACTTTAATAACCAAAAGCACATTAAGACTTTTATTCTCAAGAATGTATTTTGAAGGTGTGGTTAACCTTTAAAATACATTCTTGACACATTCCTTTTCAAATATACTCGTTACTAATCTCACCACTACAGGTCATAACATAGTTGTCTCAAATTGAATTCGGCCATTTCTTTATCCTCCAGTACTGAAAGGGATAATACGCTAGCGACGTTAATGGGAATCTTGTGTGACAAAGTGTGGGGAATATACAATATTGAGAGTACACGCAAAACGGCTTTTATTTCCACATATCGATGGAGATAATGGGGATAAATGTTTATAGAATGATGGGGCGGCACTTGAAGTATGAAATAGGAAGATTTTAGCGTAAGGTAAGTTTTACGCACTCTAAAAATGACATATCACTCGATTTAGGCCGGCAACGCGCTTATGACTCCCGAGTTACAAGTGGTCAGGTACAGCGGTAGTCACTTTCCATTAGGTCACTCATCAGCTCGTTTGTTTACTTGTATAATCAGGCATTTGTAACAAATTTTTTTATACACCTAGCACACAACGCCACCTAACCTCAAACTAAGCAGCTTGTACTATGAAAGCTAGATTGACTGATATAATACTTAGATATTTTTTAAAAAAAATACGTGTTTGTTATACATAGAAAACAACCAAACTTCTAAACAAATATTTGCAGACCATACAAATGTTTGATCTGAACCGGGAATCAAATACGAGACCTCAGCACTCGCATACATTACCAGACGAGGAAGTCATATCAGTTGCAAATAACTGGTAAGCTTTGTCGAACAAGTTAAAGTGTTAACATTACATTCTGTACCGAATTTACGTGATTTAGGTGAAAGTTTGTATTCGTCTATTTATATCGTACCTATATCGACAATATTATATTCGTAAAAGAACATTCGAAACTTAGTAGTTACGTTATGATAGCAAAGACCTGCCTCGTTGGTCTGACTTATTTTAAAAGAATAGCAAAGAACTACCTCGTTGGTTAGCGTATGCAACTGCCGATCGAAAGGTGTCGGGTTCGATTCCCTGGACGGACCAAAATAAGTTTTATTGAGTTTTTCTCTTTATAAAAATGTTTAAGAACAGCCCGGTGTTTGGAAGTTGGGGTCTTGACTCCGTGCTTTGGAGAGTACGTAAAGGCGTCAGTCCCGTGCCAGATAGCCGTTCTATTGTATAATAAGAGTGAAGGAACAGACAGTACTATTGTGATTGCGCACACGCTTGTGCAATACAATATCTCCTGCGTAATTGGTTGGTCTCCGTTAAAACTGGCCGCCGTAACCGAAATTGACTAGGAGTACACCATTATCATTAGTAAAGACCAATTTACTGTAACCTGTAATTATTTATACTTAACTGACGCATTTCAATGACGTCAACTGCCGTGAACTAGGCCACCTAACCCAGTTACAGCATTCTAAGAGCTATCGAGCCTATCTCTTTCCCTACTTTAAAACTTGATTAGTTAAATGTATTCTTCGTTTATCTCGAAATTTTTAATTCTACTGATTTTTTTTTCAGTGTGATGATATTTTTTTTTCCCACAATCATAAAATTTTAACCCTCTAGTTGTTAATAGAATTTGCCGTTCTATTCTGTATGATTATTAATTGGGTATCAAGAGTATTGAGTTCATCAATCGTGGAATAAAGTATTAAGTATTGAGATATTTCATTTCTCTAAATAATAGTAATAATACTTCTGACATTTGACACACAACGGCATCTAGTCCCGAACTAAGCACATGTCATCCCTCCTATGTCAAGCGCAGAGTTGCACACTGTGTGGTTTTAGTCGGTCCGATTCGGACACACCACCCCGCCATAAATCCTGGTGGGGTGACGGGTCGAAGGGGTTTCCACAGGTAAAAAAAATGGGTACTAGACAACTGAAGTAATTACAAACATATTTTTTTTTTAAATATGTATATATTATACCTTTTTTTTAGCCTACCGAAGACTACTAATGTCAACTATAATTTCAAAAGTACTCGTAAATTGTATGTATGTTTTTGATATATATTCATGTGTTTGGTCTCGACTTTAAACCGTAAATATTTAATTTCTTTATAAAATATACAATTCAATTGATTTCTGTAGACGTCTACCAGAAATCATCATCATTATCATCTTCATCCTTTCTGTCAGTACAGTCCACTGCTGAACATAGGCATTTCCTTAGCAAGGGTAAACGACAATCAAATACAAGGCACCAAACTTTCATCTTTACGTAATATCAAATGGAGTCCCTTTTTTATTGTACGCTTAGATCTTTTAAACTACGCTACTGATTTTATCGTTGTTTTCTCCATCATTTAGTTCATGTTTCAAGGAATTCACACCCATGTTTTAATCATAGACATTGTTAAAAGTCAATGTTTCATCCAACACAGAATTTTCAACCGTTTTTATTACTAATACTGACTAAACTTTGCTAGATATATCAAAATGAAGAGTTACAGGATTTTGTGTCTCAAAAAAGTCAGCGATGGAACATATCTACATTCACCGGATAACCAACAGTAGCCATTTTTATGGTTTAAGATTTAATGGATTTGTGGTTACAAAGTTGAATATATATTAATATGTATTATCCAATTGCACATAATATCTAATATATACATTGTGCATGTAATGTAGACCAAAATTATCTTTTACAGTATATAGTGAAAATTAATATCTATAAAATAATTTTAGAGAATCAAAATGCCTGGGTAAGGCGTTGAACGTCGATTCTACTTATGCGAAGCCGGGGCGTATCGCTATTTTTATAAAACATTCGTGATTTTGTAGGAATTTGGATATAAATTTTTATTCGAGTTTTTTTCTGCATTACAATGTAACATATTATATTTATTTTCCAACCTCACATGTTTAATAGTTCGAAATTTAAATTTTACTACCATAGATACGAAGTAATCGAATATTTCTGATCGGGCATAGACAAAGAGATCATTATTTCATCAGTGATGATCGATCTGAATTAGGACCATTGTAACGGTAATAAGTAATAATCGATCATATCGTTACGTACAAACTTTACTAACTAACTTACTTTACTTAACTAAAGTTTGTCCGTAACCGTTGTACGAGTATCCGCTCTTTAGTAAGACGCGGCGAGGTGGGGCCACACAGGAAATAGCATGAATGCACTTGAGATCGATATTGTTGGACAGATCTTACGATATCAATTATGGGTTTATGGTTATGGTTTGACCATTATCTTTTTTTATTATTTTAATATATCCCTTTTTAGAAAGTCGGTACCGAGTGAGTTTTAAACGTTTAGGCACATATCTGTTTAGTATTATTAGACACGTTCGGAACTTGAAAAGTCGTTTAATTAACAATGAAAATAAAAGATTCTAACTTTTATGTATTACACTATTACTATCATAACAATTATTTATAGTATATTATTTTTAGATAATTTAACACAACCGAAAAATACTTTTATTAATAAAAACAAGGTCAGGTGATGAATACAAACTAAACTTATAATTCAAAATAATTGTATTTTTGCCGCCACTCTATAATATTAGGCTTCTCTATAAAGAGATGTGAGATAAGTTAGGGGTTTTGGTAATTTAAGTGTTAATCGGCCTAAATTTTCAGTCGATGCATTACCCACTGTAGTCATATTCTTATGGCTTTTTTACAGTACCTCGTAGCCTCTGCCACGACTTAGGCATTATTTGCGTTACTTTTATACGTACAAAGCTTTCTCTATCTGCTTTTTTAATCTTAAAATATTCAGCCACCTTAAAAACCATGAAAAAACGCATCACTCATCTTTGAATCTTTATCTTAAGTGCATCTAACAGATACAGTCCGGTACGAACGGTTGACGGCGGAATGACAGATTGCAATGACCGACACTCTGCACCGTCCTGCAGCGCACATACCTTGGGCGTGGTACACTGGTTAGTATGTTTGTTTGTTTGTTGGTTATGAAGGCATATATGAAATCACTACGTCAAGAAACTCTTGAACAGCATAATTCTAGACTCGGGAAGATCCAAGATCGTCTTGCGAATGAGTCTTTTGAACAGAGAGCTAATATTCTTGATCTAATGAATGAGCGTCTAGCAAACGAGTCTGCTAAGCAGAAAGCTCATAGAATTAGTCTCATTTAGGGGCGTTTAGCCAAGGAGTCGACTGTTTAGTATATATAATTAAAAAGCGATTATATAATTCAAAAGTTGTGGAACAGAGTCTCTCAAAGCAAGATGTCGGAGCTGCATATCTCAATGTTGTAATTGTAAATCCGTGTGGCGACGGATTAAGAATACATAGTGTCACCACCCCTATTCATGATGTGGGTGTCGCAAGAGGTGTCTAAGGGAACAAAATATTCAGAAAAATATCACCACCAAGAGAAGGAAAACTTGAAATCAATCCTATTCCAACCCGTCTGGCCAGCGTGGTCTAATAGGCGAAAACCTCTTTGGTAAGGAGAGGTCTATGTCTAGCAGTGGACTGTAAAAGGCTGTTAATAAAATTGTAAATCACAAATTGCAGAATATTAAAGAGAGTTAGGAGGCTTAGCAGTTGTTACAAAAAACAATATTTACAATATTCTTTGAAATAGTAGTATGTAGTTCATTCTTAAGACCAATAATATCGGAAGATATTACAAAAAAATTAGAGTGATACTCTCGCTAAGGACTAGGATAATTTTATTTAAACGAATAATCAATGTTTTGAGAAAGTACACATGAGCTATCTGGAGGTACATAAAAAATACATAAACAATACATTTTGTAAAGCTCTTTGCTCACTTATTTCCTAACATGTACTTCAATCAGTTCTTAGTAAAGAAAACACTTAAGATTTAAAAAATTTACGATGATAATAAAAATTACAATCTCGAAAAGTTTTAGTTGATATTACACGAAGCCTTAATTGTATAAAGTTCACTAAACACAAACACACAAAAGATTAATAATGCAAAGTAATAAGTACTAAATGAAGAACATTGATAAATTTTTGAAATTTTCTATCGATATCTAATGGCAGCAAGCCCAAGAGTGGCTGCTGGTAATCATGCTAAACGAATATGACAAGTCACTATGTTGAAAATCAACTTTAAGTTTACAGGATGACACGTTATGGGTATCTATAAAGAAATCACTCCGCATATAATGTTAATTTTGTAAAGAATTTTTGTTATTCTGGTTAATTACAAAGAAAAGTTTTGTTTTGGGTGACTGTTCTGTAGTAATTTTTAGTATCTAGTAAAATTCGTTACACGTTACTAACTTCTTAGTTAACCTTACTACCTAGGCTATTTATCTTAGTGTAGTGCTTGTTAAAAGATTGCACATATTAGGAATGGATACCGCAGTGTTCAAGGTTCGATCTGGCTCAAAACACGCTCACATGTCATACTTTTGTAGAGGGAACGAGTATCGTGTCCCTTCAACACAAAGGGAGGACGTATATGGAAGTCGCTACACCCTATTAAAGTACCACCGTTAAACTGCATACATGCATATCATATACAGCATCGTCAGAGTACTGTATATGATACTACTACTACCTTATAATGGGTGCACTCCAAATTGTTACGTGCGTACTGCACGACGAAGCATATCCAATTTCACATGAACGGTTCATCAGTCGTCAACTGTCGAGTTCTCTTTATCATGACATTTCTAGGAACATATACATTTAGAAGTCAATAATTAAGACAAAAGCTCGAAATTACTCTTTTGTATGCCGCTTTTTAAAGAACGAATTTCATAAAACTTTTTATTGCGATAGTTGGCATTCGAACAAAGAAATAGACGAATTGTTTCTGCAGTTTTTTGTTTTTCGAGAACGACAACTGAATTCGCACATACGAGTAGTATAAAACAGAAACGAATAATACTGACGGCAGGCAGACAGTTGGCTAGCGACCTGTTATGTGAATGGGTTGATTAATAAACATAATTATGTACCACATAGTTGAAGATGAAAAATCACATGTACTTAAGTTAATGGGATCTATTTTAAGTTTAAATATATTGTATACTAACCTCGCAAGTAAAAATGCGTCAAGCACCTGCGGCTGCCTTGCATCTACAACTATGACATGCGGCTGTCGAAAGTCAGCATCTCTTCTAAGTGCATCAAGTGCATCCCGTGCACAACGCACAGTGCGCACTTCACCGCCCGCGCGGGCTACCGCTGAGCACGCTGCCGCACACACTCGCGATGCGCGCTCCGGAAACACGCATAGCAACTGGTGACAATAAATATGTATTCGATTAGTGTTTGTAGTTTTTGTAAGAACAATTTGTAAGTAAATATTGTATTAGCAAAGAGTGTAGCGTATGTTTTGTTGAACAAACGCAGCCTTCGACGTATAACAAAACTTTTGTAACCTGAATCATGCTGATATATATTATTGAAATTTTGAATATTATCTAAACATTCTTTAATTTCTGAGTGAGATGAAAAGATAAATATTTTGTGTATAATTTATATATATTTATTAAAATAACTTAAATACATGAATAAAATAAAAACTAAACTATTAATTTGAATTATATAGATATATTACTGTAAAATAATTTGTTTTTCATTATGTATTTTTGAAACTCAGGATTTAAATACGTTATTTAATTTTATTCGACCTCACTAACAAAGTAGAAATTAAATATGTGTTTACATAGGGTAATAATTATAATAGTTAAGACAAGAAGAAAGACGTGATATATAGCGTTAACGCAAATAAATATTTTTGAAAGATCGAGCTTAGCATCTCCGTAGTAGCTTAGTCCAATACTGTTTTTGAGTCATTTCAACAAACAAAAAGTCATGTTACTCCTATATCTGTTACTTTACGTTATCTTTTTTTAATATTTTATAAATATAAACATGCTCATTAACATATCACAAGGAATCAACGAAATCCAACAAAGTCCGAAACTTGAGTTCGAATGCGAAGTGTGATCCGTTCCGTTTTCCTTTAGGTTCGTTAATTTTCATTCAAACTTTGGTATTTCTTAATAATAAACAAAGTTAAAAAGTTATTAGCAAATATGCAGAGGGCAATAAGTATATTTAACTTTTTCAGAAATAATTTTATTTATTCATACCGCTAGGTACGTGTACACAAAAAAGCAAACAAATTTATAAAATATGATACAAAATCTAAATCAAGGACAGTTTCAGCATGCAATATTTAATAATATATTATGTACAAGCAATTTTTGCCAATTGTTTTTAAATGTGTTTCTCCATATATCTCCTTTTCGAATTGGAACCTGAGTTAAATCATATAAATTGGCATATTTTGGGGCTATCAGAAGTCCGAAGACAGGGTGAAGATATCATAGCCCTAGATTCCGGTCACCTCCTCTACTTCCAACAAGAAAACCAAATACCCGAAGGCGGTGTCGGATTTATGATCCATAAGTCGTCCAAGGGCAACGTGGAGGAAGTTGGCAGTGTATCGTAAAGGTTAGCGTACCTCGTCTTAAAAATAACGACAAGGTATTCCCTGTAGGTTATAAAAGTGTACGCATCTACGTTCACACATTCTGACGATGAGGTTGAAGTCATGCACGAAGATATAGCTAAGGCTCTTCTTTCACAGTTGTCATGGGCGATTTCAATGCGAAAACGGGAGTACATGATTATGGCGAAACAGGGGTAGGACCGTTCGGCTATGGGCACAGAAATCAGCGGGGTCAAATGCTGGTAAACTTCCTCGAGACCCAGGGACTCCGTCGGATGCATTTCTTTTTTCAGAAGAAGTCTCAAAAGAAATTGACCTAGCTAAGCCCCGACGGAGCTCCTAAGAACGAGATCGACTTCATCACCATAAGCAAACGCCATATATTTAGGGATGTCTCTGTTATCACTTTGCTCAATACAGGAAGTGATCACCGACTCGTGAGAGGTCCCTAAATCTATGCACCAAACCGGAACGGGCGCGCCTGATGAAGTCGACCAACCAATTCTGCAGCGAAGCTGGGTGCGAAAACTTTCAACTAGAGCTTCAGAACCGGTTAGCCATGTTGGAAACCGTCAATCAAACTGCAAGAATATATCTACCTTGGGGAAACTATTAAACTTGTCTGGTACAACGAGAATTCGTCTGGGCTTGTTAGCATACGGAAAGTTGTTTTACATCTGCGAGTCGCCGATCCCACGATTATTAAAGATCAAAGTACCAGTGCGTCCTACCCGTAATGACATATGAAGCCCAGGAGACGTGGACACTCACCATTGGACTGGTCCATAAGATTAAGGTAGCTCAGTGTGCGATAGAGTGCACGATGCTTGGCGTTTCTTTGGCTGATAAAATTCGTAACGAGGTTATTCGATAGAGAAGTGGAGTGACTGACATCATACGGAGAATCAGTATGCTAAAGTGGAAGTGGGCCGGCCATGTTTCCAGATGAACCGATGTTCGCTGGAGCCGAAATGTACTGAAGTGGAGACTACGATTGGGCAAGGCAAAAGTAGTGCAGGGTGCCCTGCGGTGCCTGACTACTTGAAGAAGGTGGCTGGTAGCGGATGGATACGGATTGCCCAAGACCGGGATGGTTGGCGTTCCTTGAGGGAGACCTTCATTCAGCAGTAGACGGCGATAGGTTGATTTGGAAACTGCAGGACGTAAACGACGCCGCCAACAGCCCTGTATTTGTCATCCGCGAGGTGGGTTCAAACCACTTTCGACCGAAGAGCATTGGACGCAAGTTGAAGTTCACAAGCGAGACCTTAGATCTTATGAGGAAAAGACGACAGACAACAAATACTATTCCATCTGAGCGCCAGAAACCGAATAGGCAAGTAAAGAGGCTGGTAAGACGAGACATTCGCCAAACAATTACTCGAGCGATTGAGGACACAATTATTCGAAATAAGGGCACAAAAGTCTTTACCAAGCCAAAAATCTCATGTTGTCACCTGACTAAATTAAAAACAGCACAAGGCACGACCGTCACCTCTAAATTAGAGGTTCTCACTGAAGTCACAAAGTTTTACGAGGATCTATACACCTCACGACACATAGTCATCCTCACGTAGACGATATAGTAATCCTGGCGGAATCTTTACATGATCTGGAAGAAATGCTGAACAGTCTGAATGATTCATCGAAACGCGTGGGACTGGGGATGAACATCAAAAAAACGAAAATCATGCAGAATAGGTATGTATCCCCGAGTCCCGTAACCGTAAATGGCGTAGAGATCAGGTGCAGGACAGCCTGCTTAACATGCTCACTGAGGCATGAAGGTTAAGAGCCTAACTTCCAAACTTCGGGCTGTTATTAAAAATTCCTGTAGTGAGAAATGTTCAATAACAGTTTATGACCCGTTCCAGAATTCGAACCTGAGACCTCTTGATCGGCAGTCGCGTGCGCTAACCGCTAGACCAATGAGGCAGTATATACCAATCAATACCACCTTTGATAATACAGATGTCATAGTGAGGATCTTCAAGTCATAAATTGTGACTTCCTACTTTCTCTGAATCATATCTCATATACATTATTTTCCCATTTAAAACAGTTTAGTTTCAAAATTATATGCCACAGCTTACTGTGGATAAAAGTTGAATACAGGTATGAATAGACCATTATATTTAGTAGGGTATACAGGGTGCCAACCTAGAACTTAACCCTCAAGTTACCTCACCTTACCTCCCCTCACCCACTAGTGATGCAACTGATTGAGTTTCTTCTTTTTTTATTTATTTTCCAAAGTGACTCTACTCTGCCTGATGGAAAGCATGGATAGAATTCAAAAATTGTAGTCACCATACTCGTTCTGAATGTTGCATTGTCTATGCAACATTTGTAGTGTAACGCCCCGCTTGGGGATATAAAAGGCATGACAGTCATCGTGGCTGTGTCAGGCTCGCACTATTACCACGATAGCTGTCACCCCTGCATCAATGGACCTCTGCTCTCACACTCACCAACGAAGCACAACAGCGCGATGTAGTTTATTATCCCTCTGACTACTCCTCCGGGGAAACAGACATAATATTATGTGTCTATACACAATATTATATATTCAGTAGGAAAAAAATATGTAAAGTATTCGAGTTTTGGTTTAATTTTGTACATATTTTATCAATTTGTTTTATTTTAGTATATTTAAAATATGAAGCCCTGGGTTGTGTGTTGCATTTTATATATACTACTACAATGCATGTTATATTAAAAAGCCTGCTTTTTTATGGATATTCGTATTGACAGTTTTTTTATGAACAATTTGCGACCAGAACTTAGCAGAACTATAACGACAGAACTATAATGTAGCAACTTTCAGTAAAATTTGACGTAAATTAGAAGTTTCCTTAAGAAAAATATAGCAGTTCACGCTTGCGGAACTCAAAAAGTAAGACATCATTCACTTGCAATTAGTGTCGCATTACGACTGTGACAAGTTCACGAAACCGTACCGCTATAAGCTTTAATTTTAACTTCTTAAATATCAAGACGATCTTTGGTAAATTTAATTAGAGATTGTCCGAAAACAAAATTAGTTTTAACAGTTTAATATTACCTTTTCGAAGGTCTCTGTATTAATTATTACTACATGTGTAGAAATAGTGTTGCTAGGGATTGATTTTCTATGATAAAAATTAGGCGTGTTACATAATAATCATAATGTTGTGACATAAACTCCTATTATTCTTATTAATAAGCAATAACAATTAGTCAATAATATTTATTGTACGTGGTGCACGATAAAGGGTAACTGAGGAAAGGAAACAGGCATACAACAATATAAACAAACAAACATTAAATGCAAATGCTGGGTGGCCTTAACATGAGAGGCGATGCACAAAAAATATAGATGTATTTGTAAATAAATATAGACCACATAAATACATAAACACTTATACGTATACATAAAGTATAATAGAATATAAATTATAAGCGATTTTACTTGCAATGACCTCAGTCCGCTTTTACGGTATCTAAACTATGGTCACAGTGTTGGTTTATCATTGTCTCCCATAGAGTACAATTTACCTTTCTATACAAACAGAGTATGTTGTGTGTCTGGGATTTTGCGAATGCTAACAAGCTGACATTTTGTTCGGTTGTTTTCTTAGTGTGTATTTTGATTGTAGTAATTCAAAATCTTACCTCTAGCGGCTCTGGGGGCGCGTAGAACATGGCAGAAGGTATTTGCGCGGGCGGTGGCAACCTGTTCTGCAAAGAGAGATACTTTCATGTAACATACATTGACATTAGATTTCTTATGACTAGTATTAGTTTTAGAGTAATAAGATTATCTTTGGAAGCGCAGAATACTAATCGGTCACTTCGCCGCTTTCTAATAAATTGAGGGTTGCTAGTTCCATCCCCTGTATTCAGTCCGTGTGATCCACAAATTGTTGGTCTGTTTGGATGTTCTTTGCGTAAGTTTAGTTAGTGTGGGTATAGCCTCCCGCGATACAGGATGGGTTCCTATTGTGAGAGTTGTCTTTAAAACAAATACAGACATATTCAAAGTGGATTTTGTTGAAATAAGTATTCTATTCTACTCGATTTTTATCCAATTCAAAAGATATGAGGTGTTTTCTCGACTGTATTCCACTTCAGTAGACACACACCTTCAATATGCGCGACTCATCCCGAGTTTGTTTCTAAACTTGTTGAGAACGCTTCGAAAAGTAATAAAAAGTTTTTTACATACTAATAAGATAGATTAGCATAAACTCTACGGCGCGTGTGCTTTTTTCGTCCTTTAATCGTAAATTACTAAAAAAGTTATAAAAGGAAAATATAGGTATTTGGAAAAGTATATTTATTTCTAACGTTATTTTTACTGATACATATGTGATATTATATATAGGTAGTTAAATATTGGGCGATGTGACCGCTGCAAACGACTCGAGACAGGTGACTCCCCGGTGTGGCCAGGGGGTGTCGTCTGGGGCGGGGCGCTGTTCTGCCTCTTACTGTGTACAGTGAGAGGTGCGATAGCGTCTTACCCTGGGCCATGATGTGCCCAGGATGTACCTAAGTTGTGAGGTACGGCAGTGAGGACTCCAGAAGCCGCTAATGCGTTCCTGGAGCTCCTCCCGACTGTCGAGGTAGGCCACTGCAGGGTTTAGTGGGTAGACCGGTTCTACCGGACCGGAATATAAGGTGTCTCAAAAGAAATTTTATATTTATTTATCTTACTGGGTGAACGCAATGTATCCGAGGGGCGCGGTTCTTAGGTCAATCGTTAGCCTGGCTCTTGGGAATTCAGTCACTATGGAGCATTCCTCGCGATTTGGCGACTGTAGAGCGTAGAAAATTTTGCAGTATTCGAGGTTTTCGCCACTTAAATGATGCGCCAAGCATTCCTCTTATTCGACATTGGGTTAAAAAGTTTGAAGAGGCTGGTACAACGCTGGATAAATCAAAATCCGGCTGACCTAGGTCATCAAGAACGGTAGAAAACGTGGAGAGTGTTAATCAGTCTGTTCGTGACGATCCAAACCTTTCAATTTGGAAGCGTACAAGTGCTTTAAATGTGCATAGATGAACATTACATCGCATTATGCACAAAGAAGTAAGGCTGCACCCCTACAAAATTCAATTGATGCAAGAATTAAAGCCCCAAGATGCCAGTCAGAGGCTTAATTTCGTAAATCAAGTGATTGAGCGATTTTCAACGTTTACTAACATTTTGTTTTCGAATGAAGCTCATTTTTACCTTAATGGCCACGTAAATAAGCAGAACTGCCGCTACTAGAGTACAACGAATCTGAAACGCTAACATCAGAAACCTCTACATTCGCCTAAAGTGACCGTATGGGCTGCAATATCGGTGCGAGGAATTACCGGCCCTTACTTTTTTAAAGACGAAAGGAGGCATGCAGTTATAGTGAATTCAGAGCGTTATGTGGAGATGTTAGACAACTTCTTGGTACCTGAACTGCAAACCTTTCCTGGCTATAACTAAAGAACATGGTTCTAACAGGAGAGAGCAACTTCGAACACGTCCATTTCCATGTCAGGCAAATTGATCTTCCGGAGAGGTGACATAAATTGACCTCCACGAAGTTCAGATTTAATTCCTATGGGCTTTTTCCTATGGAGTTATCTTAAATCTAAAGCTTACGTTAATAAACCGACTTCACTGGCGCATATAAAAGAAAATACCCGACACGAAATGGCAGCCATCTCTGAGTCGAACCGTCATAAGTAATTTTACTGTTCGATTAAATGAGTGCCGAGGAGGCCAAGGTCTACATTTAGACGACATTACTTTTAAAAAATAAATTCCAAAAAGTGTATTTTAATAATTAATAAACATTTTTTCTATATACGGCTTATTTTTTTTTAATCGACCACTGAACACAAAATTTCTTTTGAGACACCCTGCATTATCGTTACTAAGAATTATGTAAAAATCCTATTTGTTTTCTATCTTTACAACGAGCAGCTTACCAGGGTTAGAACTAATTCAATTATTACAGACTATTTCAGGTTGCATGATTTCACTTTCTTGCCATAACTAATCCTATAAAGTTACTTAAGCAGGAACATTAAATTAGGATTCTATCTGTCTCAAGATATCCCTTGGGTAATTTTCACACAGCCGAGTAACTCGACCGAAGGCGTGCTACAAACAACGTCTAAGTTCCAATATCACATGCGCCTATTTCTACCTTGTTTTTTTTTGTTGTCGCGGTGCAAAATCCTTGCGGATCTCTGGTTCCTCAGGGGCGCAGGAGCCAGGAGTATATAGTGTTTCCACTAAAAACTACCCGACGGCTGATCTCAGCCTATTCTGCAGGGGATCCGAACCTTATTATTTTAGGTCCCCTCCAGAATCAATACTATGCTTAGTCAGGCCTTATCCTGGAGAGGCTGTAGAGGCTTTCCTGCCTATCGGTTCGGTTGTTATAATTTGTCGCAAAAAAAATGTAATTTTTTTCAGATTATTAATGTTGCCTTGAGGTTAATATTTAAGAAAATATTAAAAAATAACTTTTTAAAAGATTCACAAAAATGCTTGATAAAATAGTTGGAGATTGGATCAGAATGCCAGAGATTTATGCAACCGAATACATGTGATTATTATATTCAGTTTCACTTCAAACTGAGTACAAAGTGAAATGAAATTGCAATAATCACAGGGAATTCAGCGGTAATTACAGCATTGACAGGAATTCATTCAAAGTGAGTGAAAAGTTGAAATGCAACAAAAGGGTAACTCAAGATAAATTCATACTTTAGTGTTCTTATTACAGTGCCCTACGTTGATTTATCATTTTGCTTTGGTTACTAATTTATTAACAGAATAATTCATATAAAACTATCCATAATCTTTGTAGTTATATTGATGAGAAATACAGATAAAAATGACGTGAAAAATAGATAAAATCAATCTTTGAAGTGGATTGTGTATTGTGTTTAAATTTGAGTTTAATTGGAGCAGAGCTTCTTGAGTTTTTCAAACATCATCATCATCATCATCATCTCAGCCAAAAGACGTCGACTGCTGGACGTAGGTCTGCCCCAAGGTTCTCTACAATAGTCGGTCCCGTGTCGCTCGCATCCAGCGGCTTCCCGCGACATTCACCAGGTCGTCGGACCAGCTTGTGGCGGGTCCACCAACGCTGCGTTGCCCAGTATTTTACGTTTTTTAAGCATACATAAGTCAATTTAATATGTTTATAAATATATAGATCTTTCTGGTATTAAAATATAGTAGTCTTACTTTTGACTACGGGTACTAAAAAAAAGTATTGGAAAGAGATGCAATATGGAAAAAGGTTAAAGGGACAGGTAATACTGGTTTTGCTTTAAAAATGAATCGAATTTCGCCCTATATTGAGAAGAAGATTGATGAGGTAGGACAACAAGTCTTCAAACGCTAACACTTCGTCTGTTGATTGTGATTAAACGATAAACAATCAATTTATTTGAAAATTACTAACTTTGCCTGCGGTTTCTTCAAGCAAAGTTTTCTAGAGTGAATTATGTTAAATAATTAAAGTATTCATTGGAACAGTCTTGTTTATTATCGAGTAGCTAAAAAGTAGAGAAGAGAGCAATCACATTTATAATATCATATATGCTTCTAAGCTTCTTAGCTTACAAGTCAGCTTCGAGAAGTCTATCTAATCAATTATGAAGAAAAGCATTTTAGTCCAAAATAATCTACCTTAGCAGGTACATTCATCTATTAGTAATCGCTAAGATTAAATTTTAGAACGTTAAAGAAAATTCATTAAATTTTAAAAATCTACTTCTAATGTAAATTCAGTTGTATGTAAATTTCCAGGAAAAAATAATAGAAAATTAAAAATAAAGCATATTATTTTATAACTTCAAGGAGTATTCACATTAAGCAAACTTTAACTATAAACTATAAACTTTTGAAGAATAACAGATAATTGTCTACTATCCAAACAATGTTTAACAGATGCATCAGACAATGTGCTTACGTAAGTTTTGGGTTCAGTTTTCCACGAATCTAAATAAACTGTATTTCAAGAAACAAAAATAAAAAGCAAAAGTGACGCAAAAAAATTAATAAACCCATCTTTAAACCGCTTTGTTTATCGTGTAAAACTTTGATCTCAATCGGTGCTAAAGTTTTTGCACTTTCGATGCGAACGCAAATTGGCGCTCCTTCAGGGAAACATTCGTTTAACAGTGGAAAGCGATAGGTTGATTAGAACACAAATCAACTTAACATTTTTCGACATATACAATATGTATTTTAACATACATATAGATATGAGAAGTGATGTAAATGTTCCATGTTTCATCGCTCACGCTGATTAATTTCACATATAATTATTACAAAGGTACGTCTGCTAACAAATCACTCCCTGAACTGGATATCAGTTTTGATAGATTACTTGAAACAGAGATCAGATGAATAGCAAATTATGTTGTTGGGCGCAAATGTCGGTGCAAATAATTGACGCGATATGTCACAGAGTTTGAAGCGGCCTGTAATTGTATGAAGGCTTTATAAATGATTATACCACCAACTATATTAACGAGAAACTAAATATTTTTGTATTTGAATACATCAAAGTAATGAATAGTTATAGATAGTGCATTTATTTCTAAAAAGCAATCTTTTACAGGCAACCTTTGGATGAACCGTCCATGTTATCATATGTGACCACCAATGTATGTCCACCACACTAGGACTAGGACAAATAGATGAATTCATACATGTAGTTGAATTCATACACAGTTCATTCATGGTGTGATGAAAATCATTAAATGTTTACTAAGTAAGCAAGTGAGGTTACCTGAAGCTCAAATTTCTGCTCTTTATCTTTGTGAGGAGAAGGGAGAGTCAAATAAAGAGTGGCGACGCACTTGTGTCTATTGAGTTGAAGTTCTATGATAGTAATAGCCTTTTATCAGGTGATACGTTTCCGCCTTTACCACAATTTCATAAATAAGACATATTTTTTGACTCACTGCAAGGAAAACATGGTTATAGTATTCTAAGTATCAGTAATGTTAACCGTTAACCGTTTTTAAGACGTTAACTAAAATAAATAAATATTGCAGACATTTAAAACACAACGCCATCTAGTTTCACACTTAGCAGAGAACTTACTATGATAACTAGACTGACTGATGGAATACTTATATACTTTTTTTTTGTAAATATATACATGTTAGACATAGGACTGCGAAACAAATATTTGCAGATCAAACAAACATTTAGTCGCGAGACCTCAAGCACAGCTCCACTTTCATTACCGCAGCGCCATCGAGGCAGTCCTACCTATCTAGTAAGCTTCGTATAAGGTTTTAACATATCCTATATATGTATATTCAAATAAGCCACGATAGTCACCTAAGAATTGGCAGCTAAAGTAAAAGACAATATCATAGAGGCTCTCTTGATAATTGCTTATTGATTGTCTGTAGTATTGTGAACTAGCTTAAAATTGGAGGAAAGCTCTAGTTATGACCTATTCCAATAACTAGGTAATCGTGAGTATCTTGAATTTGATTTCTAGTAAACTCCTTTTGATTTTCATAATTAATTTCATTTTAATTTACTCAAAGACGTAACTACAAGCGCGTAAAGTCGCTCATTCAATTTAGTATACTTTGATTGATTGACTGATTGATCGATTGATTGACTTGACTGCACAGTTGGCTTAGTAGTTTAAGCAGTCGCCACGCCGCTCTCTACTGCGCTGAGTGTTGTGGGTTCAAACCCCCTGTGGGACAACACTTTGTGTGATCCATAAATTGTTGTTCTAAGTCTGGGTGTGCTTTGTGTCCTTTTCTTGTATGTTTGTAAAGTCCTCCGCGATACAGGATTTATTTCTAGTGCGGATGTTGCCTTTTCAAAAAAGAAAAATATATCAGCTGAGCTTGGCAATTTCAAGATGTTGAGACCGCCTTAGAGAAGTTATGCTTTAGGTAAGTATATTTTTTATGAAATAAGCAAAAAATTTTTTTGTAAAACAATGAAAACCTGACATAAACCTCAAACCAACTTAGTCTGGCCTGCGTTTTATAGTGGGTTAAAACCCCTTTTCTAAGGAGGGGTCCATGCAGTAGTCTATTAAAAACTATTAACGTTGATAAATGTTTTCAAAATACATGTTGAACAAGTTCTTAGAAACAACCCGTGGAGTGAACTGTTTGATTTAATAAATATAACTAGCGTGGTCCTTTTAATCCTACTCGTAAACATAAATAAAATATCATTGCACAAAGTCCCTCAACAAAGTTCTAAGTCTCAATTTCTATACATTTCTACCATATCCCAGAAGATTTCGAGGTCTCTAAAGATACCGCCTGTGGGAGCGTGCGAGCTCCAATATTATCATATTATGGCTCCTGCAGCTTACTTGCTAAGCTGTAGGTAGTCTGAGGCACTATTGGGAATATGCAACCTAAGATAGGTATCTTTTTGAATTAAAATTAAATTATTCCACTTACATGCAAACAATTTGTCCGTCTGGATATGACATTGTTATCACTCTTTTGAATCCTAACTTTGTATCGACGTACTTTTACAGTCCCGCTTAAAGTTTAACGCATGGATCAACCACGAGATTCGCACTTTTACAGAGTGACAATTATCGTTGGTAATGTCAAAATGTTAAACACTTCAAGTATTTGTTAATTACACTGTGACAAACAACTTTGTACAGCAACTTTTACTCACCAGAGATACACATCCGGCGATAACTCGTACATAAATCTAGTTCCATAAATGGATGGATTTTTTTCTTTTTTAAGTAGAAAATTAACAATAATAATAGCCACTTAACACATTTAATTCGAGTTTTAAATTTAATTTATATCTAACATAAAATAGACACTTTCCTGGGAGAAAATGTGGAACAATTAATTAATTAAAACTTTCTAAAGTCCGAAATTATATCGAGTTAACGTCTAACGTGCTTGTCTTTTTTTAATAAACATTTTTCAACAACTTTTTAACTTGAAAGGGAAGAGATAATTACATTTACGTTTATTTAAAAAGGCTTTGAATTGAAATATACACTTTTCGTTTTATTCTATTTCGTTTAGAATTCTGTTTCTTCTGAATTATTTAGCTCAATTTCTGTAGAAATAATCTTGGTTATATAAATTTCAACGAATGGAGATTCTAAGCATTGATATCATATCACCATCCTCATCAGCCTATCACAGACCACTGCTGAACATAGGCCTCTCCTATTGCACACAACTCGTATCGATTTTGGGTAGTCGGTAGTCGTATCCAACTCTTGCTAGTCATCTCATTGATATCACAACATACACAAATTATAGACTTATTAATACTGAGAATCTATTTATATGTGTGAAGAACTTTGTGCACAAATACATGTAAAAGCCGTACTTAATGTCTAAAACTATTTCTGCCAGTCCACCGATTTGGTGAAGAGAAAGGTGAACTTAATTGTAAATAAAAATTACAGAGGTTTAAACACATACAAGTTATTTTGACCTTTAATAAGCAAACATACATATACACACGTACACATAAATGATACTACAAAATGTAATAATACTAGTTGATGAACTAAGAGCTCTCCAGTTCTGCCGATTCACGCAGTAAAAGTTCTTTTACATTCATTTTAAAGGAGTAACGACTTCTAGCCATCTTGACTTCGAGAGAAAACACATTCCACAAAAGGATAGACGACTATACGATGAACGAAGGTCTGACAAACTCAGTGGTGCGAGAAGGACGAAGTTGAACGAGATTGTTAGCTGAACGTGGGTTTCTGTTATGGTTATTACTTAAAAGTTGAATTTGGAGTGTTAAATTAATAGAAGGGAATGGAAAATTGAGGATAGTGTACAGAAATGTGAGTGCGCGCAATTTTCTGCGCTGACTAATAGGTAACTATCTGAGCTGGGAATGAAAGCAGAAGATGCAGTCATACTTACAAAGATTAAAAATAAATCGAATGCAGTTATTAAAAAGACGATCGACGATAGAGATAGAGAATTCTGTAGTCGGTACTAATACCCGTAGAAGAGTTGTATCAATTTCACATGATTCAATATTAATTGTTTAATAACATTCATGTAATTAGAGTTGTATTCGACTACGCCTATCTATGAATATATAATTATCCAACGTTTATAGACGTGCAATAGGAGTGTAAGGGGGCATTTGCATCCACTGGCAGAAAAGAAAATACATAGAAAAACACACATTTGTAAATCGATTTCATAAACAGTAAAGACCTTTTTTTTTGTTGTCGGAGTAGAAAATTCCTTCGGATCGCCGGCTCCTCGGGGACACAGAAGTCAGGAGTATGTGGTGTTTCCACTAAAAACCACCTCGGTGGCCGGTCTCAGGCGTCCTTCTCTGAAGGGGACCCGGACCATGTTATTTCAGGTCCCCTAAACAGTAAGGACCTAGTAAATTCCATATTTTATATTGCTTAATTAATAGTATGTGTGGATGTAGATGTATCCCCCTAAAATTAATTCTCTTGAAGCCCATGTTAATAGATTAGTAGTATGTGTATGCAAATATAGGGGCATAGGACCACCTTTTCATCATCATTATAGCAACAGCCCTTCATAGTCCACTACTTATCAAAGACCTCTTCATAGAAAGAAGGTTTTAACTTAACAATTTTCATCGTTATTAAAATATAATATAAATATTACATACACTTCCTTACATTAAGAGTATTTTATTTCTTTTCCTGGTGAATTTTTTTTCAGGATATTTTATTATATTTATTTAGGTATCTTGTACTGTGACATTACTCTACTCGTATACACGTGCACAATTAATTTTGTTTTTATGAACGAAGTAACAAAGATAGAGTTTATAGGTACATTTAAAAAGTACATAAAGTATGATATATATATATATATATATTTGATTGCCTCAGTGGTGCAGTGGTCACGTATGCGACTGTTCTGCTTTAGATCTTGGGTACGATTTTCGGGTCGGATCAAATGTTTGTACGATCTGTACATATTTGTTTCGGAGTTTAAGTGCTTTCTATGTATAATATGTATGTATTTACAAAAAATGTATATTATATTTATATCAGTTGTCTAGTACCCATAGTACAAATTCTACTTAGCTTGGAACTAGATGGCGTTGTGTGTCGTATGTCTGAAATATTATGTTCAATATTACAATATATTTTTAAAGAATTGTTTAACTGAAATAGTGTAAAATAATATGAAAATCTTTCTGAATCAAGTATAGTTTAGAGCCAAAATAGAGTTTCAGTGAGTCAATTTTTTAATCAGCTTTCATAATATATGTATATAAAAGTAAACCTAAGTTTCGATACCCATTAGCGTATTAGGTACGTTATTTTATTCTTTATTACAGAGCTACTAAGGTAGCATTTAGTTTTTCTACAATTTGAAGAGAAAACTAAAATATATTTAATCGCCACAAATAGCAATACCAATCGAAAACACCCATAGGTTTAATTTGTTTACATTCACCTGGTGTCGTATACTTAATTAAATGTCTTCCCTAAGTCGGTTGTTGTCACGAGGTTTGTGTACGAACCCTTAAATATTTATGGCCTCTAATAGTAATGACAATTAGAAATAAATTAGATCTATCCAATTTAAATACATGATATTTGCCTTTAAGTTTGAGTTTCTCCCACTAGGAATAAATCTTGTGTTGCGGGAAATTTTTATAAATATACATGAAACGGACACAAAGAACACCCAGACTCAGAACAACAATTTGTGAATCGCACAAAGTGTTGTCCCATGCGGGATTTGTAGCCTCAACGCTCTACAACAACATCTAATTATCCCTGTGGTGACAGATTAAGAGTACAGAGTTTCATCACTTCTATTAAAACTGTGGATGTCGTAAAAGCTGAACAAGACATAGTGTATATATATAAGACAGTAGTAAGACAACACACAGAACAACAGTCCTGCAAAGAGAAATAAAACTTGCCATAAGCCCTATACCGTGCTCTATACCCACTCATCTGGCCAGAGTGGTTAAGTAGGCTAAAACCTCTTTTTTAAGAAGCGGCCTCTGTCCAAAACGGCCTGTATCAAAACTGAAAAGGTTAAGTTAAAAGTATTTTTCGTCGAATGCCGATGTCATTAGAATTCAGATTATGAGATCTCAGAACATCAGTGCGCTGTGTTAAAAAATGTGATGTCACTTTCTCTGTTTTACGCATGTATGTCGGAGTTACATATTTAGTGATAGCCTTAATGTAATTATGTCCTCAGGGATATAATTTATATGACCACACTCATGTTACGGTGTTCCGTAAAATAGTTATATGAGCGCGGTACATAATTATTAAACTAGGAGTATAATTATGACCAGGGACCGTTGTAATGATGTAAATATTTTATTATATCTAGTTAAATATCATAAAATGTAAGCACAAATTTATTATAAAGTACATTTTAACTAAAAATAATAATGGCTTACGGATTAAATATCTTGTTTGTTTTAGTTTAAAAAAATAAGCTGGAAGGAAAAATATAGTGGTGTTTCATATAATAGACGTGTTTTTAGTATAATATTATTCTTTGAGTAATTAAATAGATTTCATTGAACCACTTTACTTAAAGTTAAAGATTGCCTGGTGGTCAAGTCTCGACCACAATTAATTAAGTTTTGCATGACTGTTTGTGTTACGTATGTCCCTAGGGCTACAATTGTATGACTTACTGCGGTATAAACTTGTAATTGATGTGTATGTTGTAGTAGGTATATATAATGATATCTACATATGTACACTTACACTTATATCCCTGACGTGGTAGATAAAGACGTATTGAATACCAACATATTGCTGTTTGTACTTATAGTTCCATTTGCGTGACATTGCTGTGAACTGAGCACTTCAGGAATTAGATACGAAGATTATAGGTACACTGAACGGAACGATAGGAAAGAAACAAAGATGAATTGTGATTAATAAATGCGGTAGAGGAGGAATAGCAGCCTGATCACGTAGGGGTGCAATCGGTCCGCCACGCCGAGATTGAGGGGCGAAGTATTTTCCCTGACATAGGGCCTGATAAGGTATGGCGATGATTCGGGGAGGACCTAAAATGGTCCGGGTCTTTCCAGAACAGGACGCCAGAAGCCAGCTTCAGGTTGGTTTTTAATAGAAACACTGCATACTCCTTCCTCTTGCGTGCCCGAGGAACAGGAGATGCGAAGAGACCACCATAACCATACCGTTTTAAAAAAAAAGTAAGAAAGAAAGACAACGATAGGAAAAGAATATCGCGTACGTGGGTAGTAGGCAATAGCTCTAAGAGTTCAAGTTCGCGCGACTCTGTCGAGTCTTGACATCTCGAGTCGCGACAGATAACGTCACTACTCTCGATGGCTGTGGTGTATGTATGTAGTATAATATACAATAATTCCTGTATAAATAATTATATGCATACACTTATTTCGAAAACTTGTCACATTATAGGTGGGTTAAGATATCTTTATGTGATAAATTAAAACATCTTTCTAAACTAAACTTCGCTAAGAACTACGGTTGGTACATTCCTATAACGAGAGTATCATATCAAATTAACAAAATCTCGATATGCACCTAAAAGAGAGAAATGATGATTAACATCGAAAATACTTAAGAATGAAATGTTTTCAGTTGTTTAAGTCATCGACACGTTTTACAGTAATACCTATGTACTGATTTGAAAGATGCTAAAAAAAGTAAAAAATCAAAGGACTTGCAACGAAACGAGACAGAAACAAATACCAGTAGATGCATGTTTGTATCTGTATAATTTTTATTAATGACTTCATTTACAAATGTATATTAGCATATTTAACATCTGAGGTTTTCTATACCATTCGGCCGATCGATTCAAAATTTAATTGCCTGTACTTGCGTGTTGAAAATTTTTATTGAATAAATTTAGTCGACATTGATTTGTTATGCAATTCCGTCATTAATGATTAAGTTAAGAGATTATCTCTTTGCTGGATCTAGTTCATTACTTACATGACAATAAGGTGATAATCTGAATCAACTGTGTCAAACTTTCGTGCTAATGTCAACCAAGAAATTAGTCATGACCAGTGACTGATAAGAATTACGTATTTGTAACTGCCAGTTTATTTTTAATCCTATTTCAAACCATCTGACAAGTGTGGTATAGTAGATCAAAATTTCACTTCTAGGATGAGAGAGAGAGGCATATATCCAGCAGTAGACTGGAAAGACTGTTGATGATTGATGATATTAATAGTCAACCATTGTAATTTCTAGAACAATAGTCACGTAATATAAAATAAACAAAATATATAGAATATTCACTATAATAAAAACTAACTTCAAAAGATCTGAAATTAAAGTGATAATTAATTTATTAGAAACAAGATTGAGCAGAAAATCAGATAGGCTTTATTTGTTAAAATTTTTGAGACAATTTATTATTAAATAAATATGAAATATTCTCCTTTGTTTTCAAGTAATGAGTATAATATCTAAATAAAAAACCTTAAATTAACCTTTAACCTTAATTAGAGACTTAATAAACTTGTTAACAAACACCTACTCACGACTTTTTCTATTTCTTTTTTTTAACGCGTGGGAACCCCTTTTGGCCGTCACCCCACCGGGGTTTACGGCAGTGTGGTGTGTCGGAATCAGACCGAATAAAACCACACGGTGTGCCACTCTGCGTCTGACATAGAAGAGATCCGGGAACAGCTGTTACGGCCTCCAGCACCTATACCAACGTGGGCAAAAGAGCATCAAACGTCAAAAATGTTAACATTTGAGCATATTTATCTTTGTACGTTATTGATATTTTAAGTTTCTTATATGTTCTAAGAAGAATATGTTTGCAAGCAAATAACTGGAATGGCGTTTTTCTCTTAAAGATAATTTCTTGTACGTCTGTTACGAACTCAGTTTTAGTGCTATTGTAAAAAACTATAACTACATAGTACCCACTCACAACCAGTATCCAGTTGTTGTACGACAATATTTCGAGAATTTTAAGCTCAAACTGCAAAGGTACAATGTATCTTTGTGATTTCCAAAAACCTAAGAATAAAAACTAAATGGGAATAAAATTGTAGTCGACAAAATGTGGTCGTCAAAATTTTGTCGCCAAATGTGGTCGGCTAATTGGGATAATAGACATGACTTCGTGTATGAAATCGCCTCTATAATAGTGATAGTTTGATACAAGTATAGGAATAATATATAAAGTATATAATATATAAAGGAAAACAAACATTGTACGTTATTTTTTTTCTTATTATTACTTTCTGCAAAAGTTTATATACTGTTTTTATCACTATACATTAATACTACATTTAAGGGTAAGTGGATGAAACAGAAAATATTTTTGATTTATTCTACAAGGTACAAAAAATTTAGAGAATCAGTTAGTATCTATAATATTTTTATTTAATTTCCTATATGCAACCGAAAAATAAGTTCCTATCTGGAACTCGTTAGGAAAAGTCGATGTTTTTATTTAATAAAATAGAACGGACGGACAGAGTATTGTGATGTTGCTTCGGGCCACAATTTGTGTTCGACGACATTGTCACATAAATGTCAGCTAACTTTGGTTCGTATATTGTTTGGTTTTCATTAAACCCTCATGTTGCTACCTCTATATTTAGAATATTGAAAATTAACGAAATCAAGTTTAGAGTTCGATAAGAAATTTTACAATAAGCAAAAATATTTACAACTTTAAATGTTTTGTATTTTTGTTGTGAAGGTCTCATCGAAAATACACTGAGTAAGTTCCAGTTGGTTCCCAAATGTTCACACCCAATACTGTTGGGTATAGCAACTGGAAATACAGTATCATACACATTATTATGTTATTTTACCTTAGAGTAGTAGTTGCTGCTTTATACTATTGGAAAGTAGTCTATAATTTAGAAAAACACTACAATAGTTTCAGTGTATTTTTCAAAATCCGCTGCTGGAAATTTTAATCTTAATACATAAAGCTGTGATATTAGATTGTAGAGATATCCTCGTACACTTTCCACGTAATTCATCTAACGGATATAGGCTCTTACAAGCAACAGTTATCTGATAATACTGAAATATTGATTTATGATTTAAAGATTATATATCCCTATCGCATAGTAATTGCTGCCGTGAGGTAAAACTTCAGGCAATTTTTTGATAAATATATTCATGATTAAGATCGATTTTTGCGTCATTGTTACGTCAAACCTTATGTCATTACACCATTAAGTCATGTTCTAGGTATGTGGAGTGTATTGTCATTTTATTTTTTTCATGGAAATAATTGATTAATATTGAGAGTACGTTACTTTAGGTCATCTTAATTATCGTCTTTCTGGTCCTTGCATTAATTATAATCAGTTTCTAGATTCGTGTTTTGTTCCATTGTAACAATATAATTTTCGAAATTGCGATTTTTTCTTAAATGTTTAGTATAAGCTGGGCCAAGAATTTGTTAACATTTGAATCTTACATAAAGCGCAAGCATGTTACGGGAGTTCCTGGGACCGATGCTACTCGAATTTACTGGATATAATCGTAACACATGCTTTCAACAAGATGGAACCACTTGTCACACATCGCACGATTCCCTGCTGGTGGTCAAAGACATGTTTCCAGAAAAGCTGATTTCCAGATGAGGCGATATTCCATGGCCACCCAAAAGTCCAGGTCTATCCACAGCAGATTTTTTTAAATTAAGTTATTTGAAGAATCGTGTCTATATCAATAAACCAAATACACTATGTCAACTAAAAGAAAAAAATCAGGGATATAGGTAGGTACGTTTTAGAGATATCGGTGATCTCGTGGTGTCTTTGCCGACGAGGATTCGAAAATTTCGGTGCTCACTTAGAAGAGTGCAAACGTCGAAACGGTGCTCATTTAGACGATATAATTTTTAAAAAATAAATTTCAACTTATTATTGTTTTTTTACAATAACCTACCAAAGTGATTCTACTCTACCTGATGGAAAGCATGAATAGAATCCAAGAGCGGTGGTCGTCGTACTCACTGCGAATGAAGTGCAGTATGGCGACCCACGTTATGGCGGCCTAGACTCACTCTATGGCGGCCTAGCTAATTAGCTTTCTGGTAAATATTTTTTTTTATAATATATGAAACGGTTTTTACATGATCTTTTCACATGTTAACTAATTCTTTCCTCACCCTATATTTTAATAAAATAAATTAATAAAAATTCTTTAAATATACTGTTAAAATTATTTTAATTACAACTTAACGCTGTAAGGATGTTAAAACTCCATCTATATTATTATTGTCTAATATTTGTTTTTCACTAAAATTATGAACAATTAAATTAAGTCTTAAAACCTTTTTGGAGACCGTGTAGGCAGTTTTCGATTAAAAATTTATATGCACAGTACTTCACGATTTCAACTGGTGGACTGTGGTTTACCTGCCATCACCTTACTTGGTCGGATGGTCTTTATGTTGGAGAGAAACATCCGTTTCCCTGGATTTTTTTAGATGGTCACGGACTAAGAATATAAAGTACCACTATTCACTCTCTGGGTATTGCTTAAGGGTGTGTTTGGTGAGTGGGTATAGTGCCAAAACCTCCTTTCGAAGCCTATGTCCAGCAATGAGCAATAAACTATTAAAGACTATTGACGATGAAAACGAATACTATTTAATATCAAAATGCCAGGTTTCCATAGAAATCGTCACATTGTGGATATTTTGGCCTTGATCAAAGTCTAAACAGTATTTCAAGTACTCGCGACCTTTATTGAAACTTGTTCTTACGACAACGAAACGTATGTCAACATAATCGTCACGGATTTGTATCACTGGATTGACATTTTGTGCCGGTAATTTAGATAACTGTTTCTATAACGAACATGTTACGCTACTTATTACGTCATAGCCATTGTGACTCATTATTTAAATATATTAATATTGTAGAACAAAGAACACTTTAGTATCTAGACATGTTGCATGGTGCATCAAGAATGTTTTCTGAAAATTGCAAACATTGAACAGTGTTCAGTGGAATATGAGCTCGGTAACTCTGATGTGGTAGTCGAATCTAACATAATATTTTTTTTTATAGAATCCTACCAAAGTACTCTACTCTGCCTGATGGAAAAGCATAAATAGAATCCAAGAGTGGTGGCCGCCATACTCATTACGAATGAAGACAATGCAGTATGGCGACACACGCTATGGCGCCCTAATATACACAAAGTGGGGCTTTCTAATTTATCATTTTGTTACTTCTTCATGTTACAACTCTACTATTTGTATTATAGATAGTTTAAAAATATTTTATTAAAGTTAATTTCAAATAAAGTTTGTATGCGTAATATATTTATAATGTCAGTATACAAGTACACCTAACGAAATTTATCCGAAATAATAATTGCTCACACAATCTATTTAAACTTTTTAAATCGTAAATTTCAAGAAATAGCTACATAAGTAAGACGAATTATATATTGCTTTAAACTGTATAATAAATAACATTAGTCAATTACTCGTTCAGTCCTCGGCGACGACTGAATGAGTAATTGGTTCACGTACGCACACCGATTCAGGTTCATGCCGTCGATGTAAATCTTTCAATAAACAAATGTTTTCAATTCAATTCTCAATTATTTATTGCATTTTACAATGTATGCGGGTGTTAAAAATATAAATAAATGATAACAATTGTGAACCCTGTCTAATATAGCAACATAGCTTAGCAGGAGAAAGGAAAGAAGGATTTATTTGAAAAAAAAAAAACCTAGTCTTACCTATTTTATCAAATGTATTACTTTATAATTAATATTTTATTATTAATATTTTAAATGTTTTTATATTTTATTCTATGTAAAAGTTGCACAAATATTTCAGTCTCACATACGTATATAAATATTAAATTATCTTAAATATTAACAGTAACAGTAACTTATACTTAATATAGTTATATTGGTGCTATTACGATTATTTAATATTTAAGATTCAATTTAATCAAACTTTGTTCTTGAAAAAATCCTTTACATTGCAGTAGGTTTTTGTTAATAGGCGGCCGTTCATGTCGTGCAGTGTTACGCAGGGGACTGTCCTCGGACCACTTCTGTAGAACATGGGATACGACTGGGCTCATTTGTTACGGCGATGACACATTGGTCACAATCTGGGAGGCGAACTTTCAAGAGACGGCGCGCCTGGTCACCGCAGAATTTACGAATGGCCCTAGATAAGACGGAGGTCCTGGACCCCGTCGTGGCCCACCCCCCGGCGCATCTATCGTAGTCAATTCGGTCCTCGTCCCAGTTCAGGCCCAGATGAAGTATTTGATCCTCGACAGGAGGTAGCTCTTCGACGAGCACTTCCAACAGCTTACTCCAAGGCTAGTCGGCGTTGCTTCTGCCCTTGGGCGACTTTTGCCTAATTGCGTGGACTGGCTCCACGTCACACATCGCGACAAGACGGCTGTACACGGGGGCTATCCGGTCAATGGCACTGTGTGGTGCACCAGTGTGAGTGACGGCTCTGATTGCCCAGAATAGGGCTCGCCTCTGGCGCCCTCAGAAGTTAGTGGCTGTTTGAGCCATACGCGGTTACCGCACCGTGTCGACAGAGGTGGCGTGCGCCTTGGCTGGCACTCCGTCGTGGGATTTTAGTCGGTCCGATTCCGTCACACCACTCCGCCGTAAACTCCGGTCCGGCTCGAAGGGGTTTTGCACACGTGTAAAAAAAAAGGTTTTTCTCAAGGGGTTAGGGGTAGTCAGAATTTTCAAAAAATCGATTTTTTTTTTGCATTTTCTTAAAGTATAATATTTTTAAAATATTGCGTGAAAATTTGAAGTGAATCCGACAAATTCTTTTCGAGTTATTTAACAATGACCTTTCGGGTGCTACGTGGCATTCGAGAGCAGGTAGCTAGAAACAGCTGCAAGCAACCGACCTTTCGGGTTTCATTGTCATGAATATCTCCCCATTTTAATGTATGTATAATTATATATATATATATATATATATATATATATATATATATATATATATATATATATATATATATATATATATATATATATAAATCATCATCATCATCATCATCCAGGAATAGATGACTCAGTGTAAGTTATTAAATAATTCTTATAATTCGACATAAATCCATAGGAAAACTTTAAATGCGTTTTTCTCAAAACTATGTTTTCTGAACTGGTGATCACTGTAACTTAAAAATTACTCGGTAGATTTCAATAAAATTTATTGTACTTTTGAAAAACATTAAAAACTCGTGCCTGATCGAAGAATTTTTTTTTTTTCAAAAATTTCGATTGTTTTTTAACAATAAACTGTCGGTTTTTTTCTCGAAAATTTGAAAAAAATTTCCTGAGGCCGCCATTTTGTTAATTTCGAAAAAAAAAAAAAGCTTCGATCAGGCACAAGATTATCTATTAATAAAACTAATTTTTCTTGTCCGATTGATTTTCGATGAATCTCCAAGGACTTATGATGATCACCGCAAAGGACTTCGGGAGGAACGGGCTCTACAAAAACAGCGATAACTTTTTGAATTATTAATTTTTTTTTTTTGAAATTTTCGTGAAGTCAAATCGAAACGTGTTCTAATAAAGCTATGTTTTTATTTTTGTCAAATAAAGTAATTAACTACAAAAAAAAATTTATTGAAAATCATCATTTTTTCAGGCCTCTGAGTACCCCTAACCCCTTAATAGAAAGATTTTATTTTTTTGTGGTGTTGTTTAATTTATCTTCTCGTTAAATAGTTTTGAATAAACTGTATGGTTATTTAGACATTACTAATGGACTTGACGAATGCATTGTGAGTCGAGAAGTTGGTAGGTAAATATAAATATCAAAGAAACCAATGTTAAGCGAAAGTTCATTTTATTTATAAAGGATATTTGTGTTTTCTTTTTTACGTCAAAGTAATAAATGTAGATGTTTGCTTTTCCATTTAGGTAAAGTAGATTTCTGAAGATTTTGATGTAAGTATGTTTACAAGCTGAGAGGTAGGCAGTATATAGACGTGTTAAGAAAAAATATTCGATTTGGTGTAGCGTATATTAAATAGGTTTAATACGTAAACTCTTAACCGTAGAAAGTACCTTGGTGTGATCATGTTGAAATACAATATGAAAATTTGTGTATGAAACCTATGAAATGTTTGCAAAGACAACACGCTTCTTTAATTAAACATTAATAAGATTGAAAGCTAAATATAAAAATTCTGGTATAATTATGGAGTGTAAGACTTTTATCATTTTTTAATAATAATAATAAAATTTATTTAAATGGGGGTGGTACGTAGGTTAAACAATAAATTTAATACTAGTCAATTGAATAGGCTCATTTAGCTATAAAAATAACATGCAAAATGAAATAGAAATAGAGTTAACAAAATTAACAGCTTATGTATTACTTAATACACAACAACTGTCATTCTTGTACAGGTCAACTATGAATGAATTTTATTGAGTTCTTGTTTCATTATTACTTCTACAACTCTTCGTTTGTAAAAAATACCCCAATGGGACAAAATTGTTCTGCATCAGGCACCAACATAATTTATTCAAAAATTTATTTAAGAGGAATGTCTTGACCCTATTTGGGATTTTATTGAATTTTTTTACGGACATCACTATCATATCTGTGCTTGTGTTGCTTGATATATTTCTCAATCTAGTTAGTAAAAGCAGGTGAAAGGGAGAACATTAATTCTTTGACAAACGGCGTCACGATTCGTCTGGAGCGTTATGACATATAGATCTTATGCATCTTTTTTGAACATGGAAAATCTTTTGAATCTTTTAGCTATTGTCCCATTTTAGTAGTCCATACCGACGCACAGATTTAACATATTCAAAATATGCCTTATTTTGGCTTGCTCTTTTTACTTATTTATGAAGAGCGCATGAAAATCCGTTGACCTTCTAGCTCACATTTTCAATTTGCTTTTCCAATTAAATTTAGAATTTATTATTAACCCAAGAAATATCACGTGATTAACGTTCAATAATGTATGTTCATTATAGTTAATGTCATAGTCAATATTCTTAAAATTGTCGAAATTCCTAATAGTTGTTTTAGACATGTTCGCTTTAAGATTATTATTGCTTAACAAATTAATACTTAATGTCGTAGTATTGTAAATGTTTTTTTTATGTTATATAATTGACAAGTTTTTATCGGTGGTCACTATAACAGATTTATTATTCGTAAATAACATCATTTTATGGTCTGTAAATTTAGATAAATCATTAATATACAACATTAACAGTAGCGGCTCTAGCACACTTCCTTGGGAAACTCCAAACTTGTTTCTTTTGTATTCCGATCTATACGTTTGGATATAATCATTTTCTTCAATTAAAATATATGCACACACTGAAATTTATCACCGAGATAATTTTGTAACCAATTTTGTGTAGGTCTGCCAATGCCATAATGTTCCAATTTTGTCAAAAGCTCTTCTTATGACATAAAATTAGAAATTTTTACCATAGTTAGAAACACGACCGTTGTGTAAATTATTGTTTACGTTTTCTTGGATATTATTAACCAGGTAAATTGCAGCATTTCTAGTGTATTTATTACGATGAAACCTAAACTGTTTTTTATCAATGTTTATTGTAATCAGTTGTGCATAACTTTTTCAATTAATTTAGATAATGTGTGATAGAGAGTAATGTGCCTGCCATTGATAACTTCAGTTTTGTTATCCTTTCAGTGTAATGGCTTAACTACAGAATATTTAAATTCATCTGAGAATGTACCTGTTCGCAATCAAACGTACAACTTACCCATTTGTAAAGAAAAGTTAGGGAACTCATATAAAACTCAGTTACAAAACTACACGAATAATTTGCATCGATTGCTACTTGCGCATCCATCAGATAAATTTATTTTACTCAGCGTCTTTAACTTCGGAAGCGTGGTGGATTGGTTTATCGAGAATAAATTTATCCACCTTAACTGTTTACAGGGTGGTAAGAGTTCTGAATTAACCGCCCTTTAGCGGACCATACTTTGTGTTATGTTTTATTATGTCTGGTTGTGTCAAAATATTGTAACCTGTGTGTTAAATTTCTTTGTGTTTATATATACATTTAAGTACTTTTGAATAATTTTATTATTTAATTTTATTATCGTTTTGTGTATCAAATTATATGATTATAACATTTCACTATATTATTTAATTATGAACAAAATGTTAAAATATAATTTTTATACATGTCGGACAAACCAATCGGCTTAATTTATTCTCATATATAATATACTAGCTGACCCGGCAAACGTTGTTTTGCCATTTTTACTAAAATGGCTATTAAAAAATAAGGGTTGATCGTAGAAAAGTGAAAATTGAGGATTATATGTATTTTTGTATGTTGTATCATAAAAAAATAGAAATTAAAAATTTTGTCTAAAAAATAAAAAAAAAAATTTAGGGTTGTACTACCCCTAACATTTAGGGGGATGAAAAATAGATGTTGGCCGATTCTCATAGATACCGGATAAGCACAAAAAATTTCATCAAAATCGGTCAAGCCGTTTCGGAGGAGTATGGCAACGAAAACTGTGACACGAGAATTTTATATATTAGATATATATTGCATCGAGTGCTACGTCACAGCGCCCGCATAGTAGCGAGGTACCGAGCAAGCGGGGACTATACATTCCTTTCCTACGTGTCATGCCGCTAACCGATTATGAATTGCACCTGATACGTACCGCTTCGGTCTATATTATAAATTGTTGTACTTTTGTGCTTAAATCTTATAATTTCATATCTTCTCGACTTCTGAAGTTATTCCATATCTCTATATTCATGATTTTGCGTTTCTTGTGTGAAACGTGAACTGTGTAACTTCTGTGTATTATTTTAAGATAATATCTTTCTTGGACTTTTATTTAGACTATTAAAGTAAGTTACCGCCTACCTTACTACACCGATCTTATACGCGCAAATTTTTAGTTGTCAGTATATCGCCGAATTTTTTGATATTGTAGATATCAAATATCTTAGACAATACAATGGTGTTATAAACAATAACGACAGACTGTTGAACCTCGTTTTTTTTAACGATAGCACGTTAGCTACGGAGTGTTCTAGCTCTTTTTTTTTTTTTTTGTTTTAACAACGGTAAATTTATTCTATTTGTACACAAAACAAACCATAACAAAAAATACAGAAGGAAATTGTAAAAAATACAAAAATAGAGTACCTTCTATTCATAAGCACAACAAAAGGGAATCATGTAAAAGAAATACAACTTACTATATGCAGAAATATAAGAATAAACAAAAAACTAAATACAATGTAACAAAGTTCACACACCATACAACGTTTAATCAACCAGAATAGAAACATTATTTGACAATGCAATGTATGAATGTATGCAATGAATATAAATTCATAATCCACCATCTGTAGGTGCATAAACCTTATATCACAAATAACAGGTAGTTTCTACCTATAATATCTGCGAGTTACCTACAATAATTCGTCAACAATTATTGATTATTTAATGTTTACTAAGTGACATCGTGAGGGAGATATGTGTGATATATACTTCAATCAAAATCAACCCATCACCGTCCACTGTTCAATGAAGGTATCTGCAAATGGCCCAGACATGGCCCAGGTAATGGCATAACTAATCCAATAACATAAATGTACAATAATAGAGATAAAATAACTTAATCCTAATAAGTGGTAAAAGTAAGTAGCGACAACTACCCTCCGCACTAGTAACAACTGTGTTGCGGCAGCGTAGGTATCATCGACTTAGTGACAAATTTTAAAAGTAAGGTGTTTGTGAAAACAATTCATCGATATCAAATATCTTAGACAATACAATGGTGTTATAAACAATAACGACAGACTGTTGAACCTCGTTTTTTTTAACGATAGCACGTTAGTTACGGAGTGTTCTAGCTCTTTAGTTGAGCATATAGATAACCTTCATAAACCATTAATCGTTGAGACTGGCTTCTTAGAAATTCATAAACGACCCTTGAAATTAAATACAAGGTACATATACGAGTATGTTCAAGGTGATACGAAGCTCTCGTTTGAGCTCGATCAGGTTACGTGCACTGAATTACTGTCGAAAAGTTTACTTGAGAATAAAGTTACGCTTTTCTATAACAAACTTTATGAATTGAGGAATAAACATATTCCATTAAAATTAATTAAGTTGTCGTTACATTATTCTTGGTATACTACAACTTTGAAAAAAATCAAAGGGAAAATATTAATTCTATCGTAAATATAACACTTATGGTAATCTGTACGATTACATATTAACACTTATTCCTTCCTAAGAAGAAGAGTAATGAGATGGCAAAAGATGTTTTGGTTAATAAATATATGAATAAAATAGAGTATTAAATTCTAAATAATCCTGAATCGTTTTGATATTATATCAAGAGTATAAAATCCACCGGTACATTACCAAGCATCATAACTTATCGTGACGTGACGCTACTGTGACGTATCTGTTGATACAGACAAGGCAAGTAGTGACATGTCTGCATCTTTTGTCCTATCCATCTTTAAAGAACCAGATCCCAATGATAGTTTCCAAATATCAGATGACGTTAATATGAACATGACGACTATTGATACTATTGAAATACGTCATCGGCGTATATTAGGTTTGCTAAAGTCCTAAGATCTCAATAAGTCGAGTGGCCCTCATGACATAAAACTGATTTTTATAGCTAAACTTGGTAATAGCATTATCAAACCTCTCTGTATCTTATTCAGGAGATCTATTTCAGAACGAATTGTCCCTCTAATGGTGGAGGTGAGTGAGGTGAGTGAGGTGAGTGAGGTGTCTGTCGGTGTACGAAAAGGTTCGATCTTTGGATCTCTCTTATTTACGCTGTTTATAGCTGAAATACAAAGCTGATTTCATAATTCATATATCCTACTATACGCCTATGATATACAACGTAAAGTTATAAATAATGAGTCTTATGCTGCGTAGTTAAGAACTAATTTAAACAGGTTAAAAGAGTACTGCAGGACACATAAGCTCAGACTAAATGCATCAATACTTTCATTGCTTACAAGCAAAGGCAAAAACATTTGACTCAATACACATACTGTTTAAAAAAAAATACAATAGTTAGTGGCATTAAAAATTTAGGTGTAGTAATGTGTAGTAAACTTCTGCTAAATCAGCTAATTGAGACGGCTTCGAGGCCTCTAGAATTTATACTACGCCAATCTTCCAAATTCAGATCCTTAAAACCCATTAAGATATTATATTGTTCCTTTGTACGGAGCCATTTGGATATGCCTCGCAAATGTGGAATCCTCAGTATGAGATATATAAAACTCGTATAGAAAATGTTCAATGAAAGTTTCTTCGGTACCTTGAGTTAATGGAGCAAAAATGTTCAGTCGACTATAATCATCGTGGTAAACGATATCACTTTCTTCCGCTGGATATTAGACGTGGAATTAATAATAATACCTTTCTGTTCATCATTAGCATCTTCAACAACCTTTAACAGTCCACTGCTGGACATAGGCAAGGAGGTTTTGGCTGGCCAGACGGGTTTGTTTCAAGATTTCCATCTCTTTGCGTTTGTCTCTCACATTTTGTCTTTTTATTCGCTTCTTGCAACACCTTTGGCAAGAGAAGGGGTGGTGAAACTTAATATTCTCAATCTATCAACATACTTTTATGAAACATCGCTAATGTTTTGACGCATACCCCTTAACTGGTAGCTAAAATATGTTTGCGTACAAATCCCAACAGGTTTAGTCAGAGACAATTCTTGACGTGCCATTTATAGGGTTCATTACAGGAGTAATGTTTTTTCATTCACAGCGCAATAGCATAAATAATCTCACTCAAAATTTAAATATTAAACTATTTGCACCAGCCCCTTTTGGATAAGACGCCTTTTATGTGATAAATACTTTGGTCAATTTGACTGACTTGGTAGTTATGCTCGTTTTAAGTAACGTATAATTGTATTTTCAGTTATTTTATATTTTTAAATTTACCACTATTTTAATTTATTTTTATTTGTTTTATTTTCCTTGTATCTAAGAACGATTATAGTGACAATTATAATTTATTTTCAATGAACTCTTTTTTGTATGCCAAATGAGATTTTGTTTCTTTTATATAGATGTTTTATTATTTATTTCGTATTAATTGCATAGTATAGTAAATTGTATTGTGTATAAGCAATTTGGTGGTATTATGTATTCATACTATATGTATTGTTAGTCTGTTTGTTAACTTTTTTCTAAAGTACATAAATAAAACATACTGGTGGGTGTTAATTAAATACTATATGTTTTTAATATACCAGTACAAGTAGAGTTACCTTCGGTTTCGGTATTTTCAAGAGACCTTTGGAAAATAAGTTATAATAAGACTGCCTAAATAACTGTAATTAACAAATAGGTCAACTAGGTAACACCATCTCAATGGATGGTCGATAAAAAAAATAGAGTTACACTATATTGGGCGTCTCTCCTATTTTCAATTAATCATGGTTTGTGTTAGGCAATCAAAAAAGTAATAAAACTAAAAGTGACCTCGCAAAAGTAAAAACACGGGTTTCAAATAAGGTCGTTATTACTTCAAGACATATGCAAGTGAAATTTGCTAAACTACAAAATACTCACAGCTGAGATGACTCACCAAATGCTACCAAACTCAACTTTGACTTACTTACAATTCAATTAAAAACTTTATTTAAAAAAAACCTGTAATCATTTTTAGTTGTAATTGATATTATAAAAAAGCGATAAACTGTATCGCTAAAAATATACATTATCCACTCATTAAGATCAATAACGTACAAGGATTAAATTATATGTTTGTGTAGATTTTTCTAGGCGATACCGTATCTGGAATCACTGTAATGAATGTTATTAGGATTACAGGCTTCGATCGTAATCATTCCAACCTTCAACATGGCTAATGAACATCTAATAATTACCTAATTACTTTAACAAATATAAGACCAATGGTGGTGTCTATCTAGAATGGTTATATGTAGGGCTAAAAGAGATCTGATCTAATATCATAAAAGAAACAATTATTTACTAAAAAAAATATAGAAATGAGAACCATTCTCATAACTTTTAAGTTGGTAAAGTGCCTACTCATTGGTAAAATTAGTTGATCAAGTGTGAAAAATAATATTCAGTGATATTTTTTTAATGAGTTACCAATTACTTACAGATATTACTTTTACAATAATAATAACACTCTTTATAGATATAAATTATGTTAAAGATATTATGTGATTCGCTAACACCTGCGTTAGTAAAGGCTGTGTTGCAGGTTTAAGTATCTACCCCAACAATATGGTGTCAATAGCGTGACGCGTAAACAAACGACACTAAATACTACAAAATTATTTCTAAAGTTAACAAATAATTAGAGCAAAGTGAAAGGAGTGTGTGTTGCGTGCGTGCGTGTGTGCGTGCGTGCGTGTGTGTGGGTGGGTGTGTGTGTGTTTACATGTGTGTAAGTATGTGTGTGTATGAGCTTGCGAGAGAATTCTAATAAGTGTCACAACGCTTTTAGTAATTCTCTGCAGAGTCATAATCCATTGATTTTAGCCAATACGTTACAACCATTTCAAATTTATCATTATTCTATTTACGTACTTTGTGAATTTTGTCACATTTACCATACGTATGGAAAGTAAAAAAATTGTAATGTCTTCGAGTAAATGTTGACTTAGCATGAAGCACAAGGCATCGCTCTCCATGCTTTTGGCATTATTATAGGTAGTGGGGTTTACAGTAGTATTGTCCAAAATATTTATATTTATTTATTTATTTACAGATAATACACCTGTCATTTATTATACGTATACTAAAGATGTGGTATGCCCATACGGTAAATATAACAGTACTTTAAAATCTATGCCCTGCACTCGTTCAGCCTCAACCAAGTGTTTGTGTTTTGGGGTGGCCCAAGAGCAAATATAGGATCTGATTATGCATTTGTATAATGCTTGAAGCTTAAATCAATATTGTACCATTAGTTACTGTACGTAAGTTTTTAAAGATGTAAACTAATTTTCTAACTCTAGCTGTTATCGTTATGAGGAACATGGTCTAGGTTAGCTTGTCGTCCAGCATTGCTCCAATATACTATACAGAGATGACTCGAGAAAGCACGGCATATTTGGAGTTCGTGTAGATATCACTTACATAATGAGAAATGTATCAAGTTTGCCCACAGATACTTTACTGAAATAGGTATATTTTGACTTGTTGGCGTTTAACAATAGAAGGCTGTTCTCCACCCATGGGGTCACCTTTGCTGAACCAGTCTCAGCCAATACAAAGACCGTGTTCCAGGTTTGACCACAGAAAATCAGAACTGTGTCAAAAAAAAATGTGAGAAGTTCTGGGTGTGATCATCAATATAAATGAGAAGAAATAAGGTAGGCCCAAGTGTAGAACCCTGGGGAATGCCGCATCTACATAGAGAGTTGATACTTTTTAGTCAAATATTCCCTGAAACAATCCAAAGTCACCCGCCTTATACCAACACTTTTCAGGTGAGTTCTTAGGATTGGAATAAAAACTGTGTCAAATACTTTGTGGGGGTCTAAGAAGAATCACAAGTGCTTATTTTCAAGTACTTGTATATGATACTATAGTTGGCGTTACTCTGTCAATACGGCATCTTTAATTGATTTTATTGCTCTGAAGCCAAATTAAAAATCACTAAGGAGCTTATTTTGTTCTAGATATGTCACAACTTTCTTGTTTACATTTTTTTCAAGTAGTTTAGACAACGTTGATAGAAGGGAGATAGGGCGGTAGTTATTTGGTTTTCTTTTTCCAGATTTAAAAAAAGATAAAAAAAAACAGCTGTCTTAAATATTACTCTTAAAAATTTGACTACGTAGTTAAATTGATGTCGCATTCAAGCACTGATGTTGCCAATTAAAGTTTGAACTAATCCAATGTTTGAACTAAGTCATTACGATTTTCAAACTAAATTCACTGATTAGGACGCAGGCCCATTGCTAGAAGAGTGCCTATATCTTTATTATGCAGATTACATTATGGATTCAATAAAAAAGTGTACACATAAGTTAATTAATACATTTGAAGAGCAGCAAGAAAATATAATTTCAGAATCATTAACCAAAAACTCTTGACCTATCCAAAGAACATCTAATATTCACTGTTTGATAGTAGTAATGATAAAATATGGAACGTGTTTGAATTTTTTTTATCTAATAAATGTGCGATATTTTATCTATTGATAACAAGAATCGAAACGAGGACGGCCATGATTGAGCATCGTGTGACATCACATTTCACAATAAAAACATCTGTGTTATCGATTGCTGTGAAAATACGCTAAGTGCTGAATAATATTGGAATTATTTGAGAGCTTTCCCGAAATTCGGATAAGTGACGTGATATGATACGACAAATTAAAAAACTGACATCTGATAATCTTATGCTTAGTGTCGGTGACGAGCAATTTATCGTTACCGGTAGGTTAACAAGGCGGCCTAAATTCACTGATTCGAGAGTAATTTGAGGCATGTCACTAAAGTAATTGGTATTAGAAGTACATAAGAGGTATATTTTTGAAAAGACAAAAGAAAGGTCAGGTTTGAGATTATTATTGTCTACGTTGATAACATGGGACTCGTGATCTGAAAGAAATAAATGAAAACACGTGTAAAAAATTATTGGTGCATATTTTGTTTTGGCTAATGATTGTGCGTTCGAAATACTTTTTATTTTTATTTACTTATTTTAAACATATAGCACATATTGTACAAAAATGGACTTAATGCCATGAGGTCTGAGGTCTCAGTCAATGTCAAAGTCAGACTCTCAGTCAACCTTCGGGTGATGTAGAAATATGATACGGTAGGTAAAGATTAAATATATAATTCGATGAAGTTCATATTGGTTATAAAAATAAGAAATGAACCTTCATCAGATATAATCAATATATAAAAATTTACTACTTAATAAATTAATACATATCCAATATATATAAACATAACATACATAAATTTAATGTTATGTAAGAATACCTATGTATTTCTTTAGATATTATATAAGAAAGTGAGAATCTCTGGTGGTAGATTAATAGCTAAAACCCACGATAGGATGGTGGCCTGGTCGTAAAATGCGATCGGGCCCCAACATATAATGAGTAAGCCGATAGGTAGGGAAGCCTCTGCAACTTTTCCCAGGACCTGGCTGAGCGCAGCGTCGATCTTAGGGGGGGAACTAGACATAATATAGCCCGGGTCTTCCTCAGAGAAGGGTGCCTTTTTTTCGTGGAAACTTTGAGTCCCCGAAGAGCCGGAGATTTTTCACTCCGTCGACAAAAGAAAAGGTTGCTTAATTTGTAGATAGTAAAAAATAACAACATCAATTTGTGCAAAGTGCTGTGAAGAAATTTTTGACAAATGTACGAAAAGCAACTGCGATCTTAATCGAGTTATTTAACTAATTGTTTCAATAACCCGTTTTTTCTATGTAAGTGTGAGTTAGGTACTAGTGTATTTTGGGCTTTGTTTGTTGTTAGTTATATTTTTCCGTAAGAAGTCCTAGCTTAAGGTTCTTGTTTAGCTCTGTTATATCAAAATAGGTCAAGAAATTATACTAACATATTTGAACAAATAACACAAATTTAGACATTGGATTTCTTTTAGAACATACGTTTTAGAACAAAATGCATTTAAGGTCGCGTTTTGTATTGTCAGTAAAAAATCTATTCGTATTTAATTTGTTTTTTATTATTCCATTTAGTTTATACAGTTTCAAATCAATTGCCTTACATACACATTTGACGATCTTACTCTTTTGTTATTAAATTTTCAAACTGGCCTGATCTTGACCTTTTTAAAACAATGATGTTACTACATATTATCTACAGTGTTTTGATCACTCTATTTACTCGTATATGTAATTTTTGACAAAGTATGACCTGTGTTATATTTATACAATCAGAATATTTTACAAAATATTAAAAAAAATACAAGATTTGATAATAAGGGTGATCGAGTAGACACTAAATACACTATGATAAGATAGCCATATCTGTTTACCATTATTTATATCTTCGATTATCTGTTTATGTATGTAGCATAATACAGACAAAGGCCTAAGTACCGGTATATTACCACGCTTTATTTTTTTTTGGTGACGACATGGAAATCCCCTATTGACCTTTGGCTTCTTGAAGATGCGATCGTGAAGATGTAGGAGCCAGGAATATTTGGTGTTTTAATTCATCAACGGCCGGCCTCAGGCGCTTTACTCTGGGGAGCACCTGGACCATGTAATTTTAGGTACACCCTCGAGTCGACGCCGTGCTTAACCAGGCTCAATTCCGGGATAGTTGAGCCACCGTCGTGCCAATCAGTACAATGGTTATGTTGTAACTCGATTGCGTTTAACTTAGGTTACTAGAGGTCCCCACTCAGGCGGCCCCGTTGCTCACGTTTTTAACAATCAGGGTCGGCCCTCTCCCAATCCCATTTAACAAAGTGTGGAAGACGTAAGGAAGAGAGGAATAGACTTTGGTAAGTTGGATACGTAGAAAGCTAGCAGCTGAATGGTATTAAAATAATAAAGACTAATGAGTCAAAACAATTTAGTTCTAAATATACTGCATTTTACTAACAAATTTACCTACGAGACACGCAAAGTTGGACTGAATTACGATAACAAGTACAAGCTGAAATACCTTGTTTAGTTAATTGACGTTGCTTTCAAAGACAGATAAAGTACGTAACCTAATCAATATTAATTTACTAATTATCATCAATTACATTTTTACAGTGTATTTTGTTATTTTTAGATTCGAAAGCAAATATTTTATTATTTTTATTTTTTACATGAAACACGGAAGGCAAAATTTAAAAAGACAGAATGTCTCTTTACACTAATCACGTCACACTATTTCTAACCACACACAAACATAAATTCTAATACATTCAAAGTAATACCTATAGTTTACGTGCATACACAACTAACTACAACAAAAGCAAACATTTCGAACATTAAGCAAATTAATTGGTAAACTGTGTCTTCATTTCATTTAGTGCTAGAACTAATTTGATAGTTACGTAATATATGTTAACGTAGCCCTTTACATAGGCCCTTGCTTGACAATTTCTTTAATGGTTAAAAAATAAATTGAATAGTAGACTTTAACTGTTTCATTGTTAGAAAGTTGTAAATAATGCAATGCGTTTAGTCACTTAAGTTGATAATTTGACTACAAAAATATATTGTGGTCGATTTTAATACTGGCTATACTTAAATATTAATATAATATAAAAATAATAATATATCATATTAATATTATATATAATAATCATTTTTATATTATATATGCTAGAAATAATGTTGTCAATGTTTAATCCTGTCAAAAAAGTGTGTATGCCTGAGTTGTGACAGGATTGTGTTTTGTTTTAAATTTTGTAAGCAGCAAGGACTAAGCTAGTTTTTAAATCTAATTTAGTACAAAAAAAAACTAGCAGAATACTGTACAGTTATAATATCTGTAGGTCTCTATACGACATACCTATTTATGTACAATATAGTCAAGGTTGGATGTTTAATATTTTACTGTAAGAATACCTGCTATGATATTTGTAAGATCGCAAGTAGACTAAAATTTAATTTTGAAGGAATTTTTATTTCGAGGTTTTACTTAAATCATTGCAGATAAAAAAAAATTCTAAGACAGCCAAAATTGCCATGATTTTCTGAATGTAAAATTTACGAATTTCTTCATATCTTTGCCATTGCTTAAAAAACTTGAAATGGTAAGTCTGAATAGTATTAAAATAATAAAGATTAATTAATCAAAACAATTTGGTTATAAGTATACCGCATATTATTAACTAATAAATTTAATTAAGCAGACTGAATTACGACAGCAATTTCAAACTGCAACACCTGGTTTAGTTACTTGGACTTTTCATTTAAAACAGAGGAATTACGTGATTTTAGCGTTTTCAAATATAACTACATTTTTTTCTGTGTATTTTGTAATTTTTAGTTACATAAATAAAGTTTTCTATATTTTTTTGCAAGAATCACGACAGGCGAGACTTTTAAAGACAAAATGTTTTTACACTAATCACATTATACGATTTCTAACTACATACAAATATAAATTCTAATAAATTCAAAGGAATACCAATATTTACACGTATACACAACTAACTACAACAAAAGCAATCAATTCGAACATTAAGCAAATTATTTGATAAATAAGTGATTTCATTTCAAATGATTGTTGACTCTACTACCGCTAGATGAGATAAACTGTGATAACTTTCACTCATTACTAACCTGTTTTCAAATTCGGCAATCTTAAATTGAGCCTCGATTACTGTTCAAGTTGTACACTTTGATTGAATTATGCTTAAATATCAACACTAAACATAACTTGTAATTTAGTATGTGGTTACGTAACGTTTTAAGTTTTTAATTCGTTAAGTATCTTGAGTTTTGTCATTTTTTGCTATGATTATCTTTAACATATATTTATCTTTTATTTAAAAGAAATAGGCTTAAATATGAACAGATTTTTTGTCGATTACAAAGCAAAAGTCCCTAGTGATAACAAACTGAAACACGAATCACGTTCCTTTATATCCAATTAAAAGTTATGACATAAATTGTTCTACATCTCATCAAAGCTTGTATCTGATTTGCGATGATCGAGAAAGTCAAGTTTTATTATCGTACAATCATTCCCAAAGGCGTCACCGCCTACAATTTTTTATATCCATTCTTACATTGACAGGTTAATTTGTCACTAACATTCGTATAATTTATTCGAAACTAGTTTCTTTCGGATTCTCATTAAGATATTACAAACTAGTTATTCGGTTTCAATTACAAGAGCCAAGCCAGTGACCTCTTACGTAAACTTGACTAATGCATTCGGTCGTGTTAACGGTTTGCGATATTTTAAAATGAATGCTAACTAGTTCTGCTCTAATACAATGCTGTACGTGTAAATAATTTTGCTCTAAGCTGGTTTTTTATAGCGTAAGCAAAAAACTTTAATATTAATCAAGCGACACGTAAACTGTGCTCTCAATATGATTAAACATTTAATACTTTATCTCCATCTTAACGTACAGGGTGGGTCATAAATTAGTTACCATTTGAAAAAGTCATAGAAAAAACATTTGATATAATATCAAAATTGTTCATTGACAAGAAAGTTAATTAGTTCGAATTTATTTTTTAAAAATTACATCGCCTAAATGACTACCGTTTTGATTGCAGTCTTCTAAGCGAGCACCGAAATTTTCAAATACTCCTCGGTAAAGAGACCACAAGATTGCCGACATCTCTTCGCTGATTTTTTCTTTTGCTTGACGTAGTGTATTAGGTTTATTGATGTTTTTTTTCCATATTATCCAAAGTGACTCTACTCTGCCTGATGGAAAGCATGAATATAATCCAAGAGTTGTGGTCACCATACACTGCAAATGTAGACAATGCAGTATAGTGACCGACACCATGGCGGCCCAGTGAGATGCTTTTTCAAGCCCCGTTTGGGGACGTAAAAGACACGACAGTCATCGTGGTAGTGTAAGGCTCACACAGTTACCACGATAACTATCACCCCTGCATCAATGTACACACGATTCTTTAAATAACCCCATAAAAAGAAGTCTGCTGGGGATAGGTCTGGACTTCTGGGTAGCCATTTAATGTTACCTCGTCTGGAAATCAGCAAGCCATGTGTTACGATTGTAACCAGCAAATTCCAGTAGCATCGGTCCCAAGAGCTTCCGTAACATTTTCACATATTTAGCAGAATTAACAATAACTGAACGGCCGCGAGAATCTTCTAAAACTAGGGGCCAAGGATTACTTTTGCTGAAATTGCAACTCATAAAGTTACGTTGGGAGAATGAAGTGGCCTCTTGTTTTGAAGGAGAATGAAGTTTTAGGATTTTTACTGCTCCAACAGCTGTAATTTTGTTTGTTTACATGTCCGTTGAGGTGAAAATGAGTTTCGTCAGAAAATAAGGTGTTGTCAAAATTACTGAATCGTTCTAGCATTGTTTTGGCATACGACATGCGCAAATTTAAATCATTAGGCTTAAGTTCCTTCACATCTGGATTTTATATGGATGTTAATTCAAATGTAATTTCAAAATACGGCGTAACGATGTGTGGGATAACCCTAATTCAGCCAAACGTTTGCGCGTCGATAAATTTGGATTATTTTGAACAGAAGCGGAAGCTTACTTCACGTTCTCTTCGATCAAAAAATTACGTGGGCCTCCAGTTTCCTTTACATTTAGCGTAGATCCCGTCTGTTTGAACTTCTTCACCCATTTCTTTATTAAAGGAGCACTCGGACACTGGTTTTAGTCTTGTAAATCGTATTCAACGCGAAATAAATAAGCGAACTGTTGTTTAAATAAAATTGTTTTACATATTAAGCACATAAAATTATGTACAGATTTTCTAATAAGTACGATTTAAAAACAAAACCCTCTCCAAGAATACTTTTTGAAGCTTTTCAACTTTATAATCATGATAAAAAGCATATATAACAATGCTTGGGCAATATATTCATTATTTGTAAATTTCCATGTATTTAAGATTAATAAAAATATTTTGTCATTAGTCAGCCATTAGTCAGAAAAATATGTCACATTTTTTATATTTTTATACCGTGTCATTACTCAATTCATACTGAGTTTTACTTACCACTTCAACGTCATCCAGCTCTCCATCACCTTCTTCGGTTATATTAGTCAAAAGGACACTAGGCCTGGAAGATACTCGACGTCGATTTGTCTTCTTAAATATTTCAGGAGAACTGACGTCTTCTTTTCCATCATCGACTAAGATTGCAAATTGTTCATAGAAATTAATCACACCACCCAATTCGTCATCTACATTGACCGAAGAATTGGTTAGTTGTTTCTCTTTATCTATTCCAATCGACAGTTTTCTTTCTTCTATTGTTCTATAGCCTTCTGATTCTTGATTTTCTCCTAATAAATTAATAGGTCTGGTACTATGTGAAGAATATTCATACGCTAAATCGAAACCTCTGTCGGAAAAGAAGTTTTTAAAACGTACCCAACAACCCGTATCCTTATCTTTGACTAGTAGTTCAGTTTTTATTTCATGTTTCGAATTATTTTCCATATTTATATGTACTTTTTTCTAATAATTACTTATATTATGCATTCACGTATTAGATTTCTTTTATATTTCTATTCCGGTGATAGAGAAATCTGTTCCAATTAAAATCAATGCCAATCCCAACATTGGTGATTAGGAAGATAATAAAATTTCTGATAATGATGGTTTTAATGGACGCCGATATCTTCACACATTATTTATTATTGAATTTAAAAAAAACTTAACGCGTTTATAATCAGCTTATTGACAGAAGAAAGCTTCTTAAATAAGACGAAGATGCTTAAATTATTCAATTAACTTCATGTACTGAATGATCACGAAATTGGAAGCAATTCCAGACTTTCATTTTGTTTATCGCCTGGCCGGGTTCAGGCCAACATTGCCACTTATTTCACAAACCGATAAAACATTTAAGCACTATTTGTGTACCCACTATTCAGTACAAATCACTCTGGTGACTATAATGACTCGAGTAGGAAATCGTACTAAAATATTAAAACTTATTGGATAGTGTTATTCATTTGATAAGACTTTATCGATGGAGACGGCATTGATTACGTCTAGTTCGTACCTAAACAGAGGGAATTATATATTGTATTGGTGCCGTCCTCAGTTACTGCTGATCAACTAGTAAATTGTATGAAATCACCTGTATATGTCAGGCTTTTTAAATGTAGTCTTTCTTTGTCTACTTTAAGTCTTTCTTGTCCCACTTCAAGTCAACACAAACGATGGTATATTTTTACAGATTTCAAGACTACAGATATGAGAAGGTCTTTTATGATTGTCATTTAATAATGCTATTATTTCTGAGGTAGTTTATGATTAATCTTCTTTTATATTTTCATGCTTTGTTTTCAATTGATTGGCGAGTTTGTTGTTTTGATCTAAATTTCTAGTACGTAAGCGACGGCACAATGCCTTTGCTGACTAGTATGGACTTAACCCTCGTCTATGCATATGTTCGGTGTACATGTCGGAACTTGTATTCGGAAGCATACCCAAAGCTGATTTGTGATTTAATAGAAGAGCTTAACTAGAAAATCACCTACGAAAATTGCCTACTATTTGCTAAGAAAGGTAGAGAATCCAAATGCAGAAATTCTGATAAGAAAAACCTTGATTTTGCTTTAATTCTGTAGTAAAATTTATTAAGTTCAAAGGAATCACCAAGGTAAGTATGATTAATTGAAAAATATATGTTATTTTCATTAAAATAACTTTCATTTGTGACATCAGCTTTTATTATTATAGTTTATTATGTTGTAATTATACATATTTATAAGCTTCAACTTTAGGCATTATATAAAAATATGGTGATCACGCAATTGTTGGAACAGAACATTTCTTCGTGAGACGAATCATATTTAAGTACCAACTAAATATATTAGCTTTTACCCGCACCTTCATTCTGACTAAGTGTGTAAGTCTAATTCAATTTAGGAATGCTTTCGGAATCATTTGTTTTCTATAATCAAGAACAAAACCATTTATTATTTATTATTCTTACTTTTACTAACACACGGCATTTCTATACCTACAAGACTGCTTAAATAATTTTACTATTATACATTGGTTTTTCCTGATACCCAAATTTGATAAAATTAAAAAAAAACTACTAAAAATATGTTATGATGGTTACTGATTGAACATATTAGCATGAAAATGAAGAAATATCAGGCAACGATAGGTTTTTGCTATGCTGAAGAACGTACCTTGGCTATAATTACTTTACAACTAATCCCGTATTACTACTGGACTTGCGAGGATCAAACGATCACAAATTATGCGTATGACGACTTGTTAGAACAAAGTAATTACACAGTACAGCCGTATCGCTTCTTCATTGGCCTTGTAATGTTGTAAATAGGTTTTAATTAACAAGCTGTAAACTAGATAACGGTATTCGATTCTGCATGTACTTTAAAGTAAAAAATGTAGTTTAAAAACCTAAAAAATATGCCCATAAAGGTCGGTTACAAACAAAGAAACATACAGGTGAAACTAAAAAAGTGTGTTAAAAAAACGAACAACTTACAGTAGTCCCATATTGACATTGGCATATAACAATTGACATCTCACCTATAATGTTACGTCTGATTCGATCACTGCACCTACGTGCTAATTTGTCAAACCAAATAACGTTCGCTTCTTTTGCCTTTTGTTACGTACTTCCGTCTCTTATTACGAAATCAGTTCCACAAATTGCAGGAATGTGATACAGAAAATGTTAGACACGGAAATTTGAAACGCATGTAAAATAATCGAACCAATTGTAAGAAGTTGATACAATGTACTTTAGTAATTTTTTCATCAAGACAGATTTGAAAAGTTATGGTACGAGTAGGTCATCTTTATTGACGGGCTTTATGATCTAGTGGTCAGTAATTCTATCTGTTAAGAATGAAGTCGTGGGTTCGCTTGCCACCAAAAAAATGATATGATTGTGTTATGAGTTTTATCATTTGTACTCTATCAGGATGTTGTAATCTACATACCTAGTTTATTAGGTTATAATTTAAATATCCAACCGAAGCATATTGGTACACATACTTATTTGGGTAATTATTATCGTGCACATTTGTTCAACTAGAAATAATACTGCAGGCACTAGCTGAAATATCATGCATACCACAAGTGGCAATTCGTGAGTGCCACAGGTGGCAATTTATCTAATGTATGTAACTCCAAAGTGTGAAGGTACTAAGGATGTGGAGCAGTGGAATACACATAATAGGTGTTAAGAATAAAAATCAAGTAATATTGTACTGATTTTAGAACAAACGAGAAATAGTTTTTAATTAGTAAGAGATGAATGGTGGTTGACTTACCGTTGAGCTAGAGATTGTGGATTTGATTTTCACTTAGGACAAATATACTGTGATGCGCAGATAGTAAATTCAACTTCTTTTGTACAAAAAACACGTATTTAAAAAAAATGGTGTATACACACATGTAAATAAAGCCTTGTATTCTTAATAACGTTTTGTTTAACCAAGACATCTACAAATAATTTTAATATTATCGATGCAGCAGTGATCCATGATTATTGTGTCTAATTGTTTTGTTTAAAAGTATTGTAAAATTCGACACCATCTATTTAAGTATTTATGATTTTTCTACTATTCTTTGTAGGCAATACAGTCAATCTGGGGTATGAGATCCCTTAAAAATCTATCGTCCCTTATGTATAGAGCTTGAATCTTACGTCAATTGTATTTAAATAAGCGAAAAGGACTCCTAAGCTACCTATAAAGTGTACTTGAATGTATTTCACATGACAAGCAAATTAAAAATGTTTAATATATATATGTACTTGTAAGATATAGGGTGTAATATATAAACATGATTTCATCTGTTACTTAATTTTCAGTTTAGTATAAATCACACCTAAATGTCCATCATCTGCAGTTATTAACCTTCATTCCGCAGATTGGAGTGGCGCCAAAACTCAATCATCTGTTCAACGTTTCGATTTAAAAATTCTTAATTGAGAACATTCATATTTGGGTGTTGTTTTATATGCTAAGTGTTATGAGCAATATATATTGTGGTTTAATATTGTATTGAATGTCACGGAGACGACTTTAACATATTGTTTTAATGGCTACGATTGCGTGATACTGTAACAATAGCCGTTATAGTAATCTCGTTGTATTTTATATGTTTTTTTAATTATTATTAATAATAATAAAGAGGCTAAAGAGAGGCCTTAAGAGGCTCGCGTTAGAAGGTTGGATCAAAGGTCTGATGCAGAAGGCGGTCCTCCTTGACACGGCCTGTATAGTGAGGAGGTTCCTGTCTTTGGAGCACTAACCACTGGTGTCTTGGTCCCTGTACCCGATGTCGGTAGTCTACTATTTTTTATATTTTGAAATATGTATTTTTGTATTCCTTTTGTATGTATTTAAAAATGCAATCAATGTGTATATATATAAATTAATAAAGAGAATAATAAATAAACTAGCAACACTGAAAGCAACTAGAATTCCTAAAACATATTTTGTAAAAATATTCCATTTTCTTTCTATATTATACAAAAAAACAACTGGAACAAATTCTTAAACGAACTACAATGCACTATAATGTAAAAAACAGGACTTTTCTACGAAGAAAAACCATTAAATTACGTTAAAGAAATATGTGTGAGACATGACATTTAAACGTCATGTCGAAATATTTAACGGAGGAATTCTAGCAATATGCTAACTCGAGCTAAGTCTAGAGCACAAATTAGATCCCCGGACTCGCCGCTCCGCTCCGCCTTGCCGTCTCCGGAGGAAACAATGGACGTTCCGGCTGTAGCAGTGGCGTCGAGCTCAAGTTCCAGCGACGAGTTTTTCTCTCCACCGACGTCGCCAAGACCTGTACGTCGGCAGGAGAGTACCCGGCCACCGACCAGCTTGGGATCACGAGGACCACTGACCTCAAACAGGGTCCCCGCTACCGGTGGTGATGTGCGCCGCATGAAGTGGACAAAATCGATAAACGAGAATGTCATGCGGGCATATTTTCGGGCTACAGAGTTGGGAACGAACCTTACTGCGTACCGTGTTAGGCTAGCCTCTCTGTTTCAGGAGTTTGAACCAACCATCAACGTTTCAGCACAACGTTTATCGGATCAAGTACGAGCTATACAGCGCTGTCACCTGCTGGATGATACAGTACTTGAGAGGATACGCTCTGACATAAGGAAAAGCTTTACTATCCACTCTTCGTCACACACTGCGGTGGCCAATAGCACACCTCAGCTGCCATCAGGTATTAAAGATGTTGATGAACTAGTGGAGAGTGAAGTTATATCCGTAAGTACCCAATGTAACGATAAGATAAGGAGTGCTTTGGAGGATGCGATTCACAAATACCGATTTGTAAATATTAATAGTAGACCACGGTTATGCCGTTTGCCCATTCATAAACGTAATTTAGCGCTTGTGGGTGCCCTGGATTCGTTATTATCAGATTATTTTGGTAATAGCGAAGATCTCAGTGATACACATTCTATTTTATATTGTGCGGCTATTGCAGTTTGTCGAGTAGCTGGTGTTAAATTAATTGAACGTGTCAGTACTACTCAACCCAAAAATGCTGTACCAGCTTGGCAGTATAGAATTGAACGTCGTATTGCTGAGACTAGGACACTCATCGCTAAATTAACATGTTTTCAAAGTGGTAATACACGACCAAGAGTCATGCGCTTTGTGAAGCAGGCATTCTTGGGGACTACCATTAGTCCTCAACAATACATGTCCTGTGTCACAGAGCGCATAGACTTTCTAAAGCAGAAAGTTTATGCATGGGCAAATAGGATAAGACGTTATAAAAAACGAGTTGATCGGTATAATCAGAATCGAATGTTCCAAAGGAATGAGAAATGGGTTTATCGGAAATGGGAGGAACCGAATCCATGTGTGAGTGATGGGCATTTTCCGGATGAAATTACAACTAATTCATTTTGGCATAACATCTGGTCAGTGCCTGTCACTCATACAGAAGGTGATTGGTTGGAGGATGTCAAACGCTCGTGTGAGTCTATAACAGCTATGGAACCCATTACTATTAATAAAGATGATGTAAGTTGTGCAGTCCGTTCATTACCGAATTGGAAAACACCTGGTCCAGACGGACTGCACAACTTTTGGCTTAAGTGGTTTCGAAGCTCACATGCGTGTTTGGCATCACAATTCCAAGCAGCTTTGGATTCTGGTTCATTACCACAGTTTTTAACCACTGGTGTAACCCATTTACTCTATAAATCTGGTAGTGCCATGGATCCCAAAAATTTTAGACCCATTACTTGTTTACCAACTACATATAAACTTCTAACATCTATTTTGAGACTCAAAATTACTACACATATAATTAATAATTCGGTACTCTCTATTTCTCAAAATGGATGTAGAAGTGGGGCCCGTGGCACTAAAGAGCTCCTTATCATAGACAGGACCATTAGCCAACAGGTACGTCGTAGTCGTAAGAACCTGGCGACATGTTGGATAGACTATAAGAAGGCTTATGACTCAGTTCCACATACATGGCTTTTGAAGGTGCTAGAGTTGTATAAAATTGATGCAACTCTGTGCACTTTCTTAAAGTCGTGTATGAGTCAATGGAGCACAACACTTCGCTATCCAGGATGTCGGCAGACTGCGATAAATGACATACTTATAAAGATCGAGCGAGGTATTTTTCAAGGTGACAGCCTGAGTCCCTTGTGGTTTTGTCTAGCTTTGAACCCTCTCAGTACTCTGTTAGAGGGTTCAGGGTTGGGCTATCGGTTGCAGAAAGATGATCAAGTTATATCTCACCTTCTTTATATGGATGATTTAAAATTACTGGTCTCCACAAAATTACAATTGATGGCGTTATTAAGGGTCACTGAAAACTTTAGTAATTCTATCAAAATGGAATTTGGTGTAGACAAGTGTGCAGTCATGCATGTAAAGAAGGGCGTGATTGTAGAATCTGAAGGAATAGAATTTTCAGATTCAACAAAACTCAGATCTCTGTCTGCCACCGAAACTTACAAGTATCTAGGTTTTTCACAGTCCTTGGGAATATCAGAATCTGGCGTGAAACAAATGTTGCAGGAACGTTTCTTTGGTCGCCTAAAAAAAGTACTTAAAAGTCTTTTATCGGGCGGTAACAAGGTGCGAGCCTGTAACAGTTGGGTCATGCCGGTTCTGATGTATTCCTTTGGTGTACTTAGATGGACTCAGACCGAATTAGATGCCCTTGACAGGAGAGTCCGTACACTGCTGACTGCATTCCGCATGCACTATCCACGTTCGTCGGTTATGAGATTGTATATTCCGCGAAAGTTTGGAGGTCGTGGTCTATTAAATATCAAGACTCTACACAATCGCGAGATATACAATCTCAGAGAATATTTTCTACAGACTAATGTGGGAGTGCATCGTAATGTAGTTGCAGTGGATACTGGTTTTACCCCGCTCGCTCTGGCTAAAGAGAATTGGCGCAAACCTGTAGTACTTAGTACTACTGATCGCAAGGAAGTATGGAAGGGTAAAGAACTTCATGGTCGATTTTATCGGGCCCTACACGGGTCTGATATAGACTTTAAAGCATCGACGTCTTGGCTACGGTATGGTGATCTCTTCGGAGAAACCGAAGGTTTTGTTTGTGCAATTATGGACGAAGTTATCATGACGAATAACTACCGGAAATATATCCTGAAAGATAGTACGGTTGACATTTGTCGGGCGTGCCACCGTCCTGGAGAATCTATTAGGCATATTATTTCTGGTTGTTCTCGTCTTGCTAATGGTGAGTATTTGCACAGGCATAATCAAGTAGCCAGGATTGTACACCAACAACTTGCCCTTAAATACCAACTTGTCAATTTTGAAGTGCCTTACTACAGGTGCATGTGCCCGACCCAGTTCTCGAGAATGGTCGTGCTACGTTATATTGGGATCGATCTATTATCACAGATAGGACTATTGTCGCCAATAAGCCTGATATTGTGGTGATAGATCGATTAGAGCGCCGCGCAATGATTGTCGATATCGCCGTTCCTCATGACGAAAATCTCGTGAAAGTTGAAAAAGAAAAACAATTAAAGTATTTGGATCTGTCTCACGAGATTGCCGACATGTGGAATGTGGATTCGGTGATCATTGTTCCGATAATCATATCTGTTCACGGATTGATAGCCAAGAGCCTCGACCAACACCTTAAGAGGCTCACGTTAGAAGGTTGGATCAAGGGTCTGATGCAGAAGGCAGTCCTCCTTGACACGGCCCGTATTGTGAGGAGGTTCCTGTCTCTGGAGCCCTAACCACCGGTATCTTGGTCCCTGTACCCGATGTCGGTGGTCTACTATTTTTTATATTTTTAAATATGTATTTTTTATTTTTTATATATTTAAAAATGTAATCAATATGTGTATTTATATGTAATAAAGAGAATAATAATAATAAATTTTTCAGACTTTTGATACACAACGTCATCTAGTTTCAAACTAAGCAGAGCTTGTGTTATGATTACTAGACTGACTGATAGAACACTTATATACTTTTTTTTTGTAAATACATATTATACATAGAAAACACCCAAACTTTGAAACAAATATTTGCAGATCATACAAACATTTGGTTCGACCCGAACCGGCCTAAAGCATTGCAGCCGCATTCAGTGCCGCTGTGCCACTGAAGCAGTTAATTAAATTAATTTAATTATATAAAAAATCAGGTTTAAAATATGTGCACTGAAAAAGGTATCGTTTTGTTATTAAAATTTTTATTTTATTTTACAGGAATAAAAAGTAGCTGACGTACTATTTCAGATTATATTCTATTATCTGTCTTTATGACCCATTTTATCCATGTTTGGATTAAACAATTATCCATTCAAACTATCTGATTTACGATAGTAGTAAGATAATAAAGCAATTCATTACAATTAAAATGTATTGAAGTCGTTTTTTTTTAACAAAATATTAGTTAAGGACACGTATGATGATAAATTTCAACGGTTTTTCTTAACAGTAGGCAAATCTACTTAAAAACATTAGCTATAGCTCGTAGGGAAATTTGATTAAGTTGTTTGTCCAATGTAGAACTAGATACTTACTTAAATTTATTTAAAGGGGTTTATTATACTATATACCTATATAGTTATTATTATAGTACTTGTATTTTCGTGTTACAAATTTATGAGGCAGCAAAGATGGAGAAAAATTTTTAATTTCATAATAAGACTGAACATCACGAAAATACGCTAGACTCGTACTCGTAGTGTCGTGTATCTCTCTCGTTGAGTGCACTTTTTCAAATGAAATTTTCTTTATGGGTGTGTTTCATCAGGATTTTTATATAGGACTATCAGATCTACACTAGGTTCTGGATTAAGCAAATTCCAAATGCAAAATCATTTATAACAAGAAACTAGTGTCGTTTAGTAGAAACATAAATTTTTGTTTTATGTTCGTTATAAATTGATCTATAGGAATAGGGATATAAAATCCTATCGTTATTCAAAGTTATCTATAAAAATTTGTTAAACACATATTTTAATATTATACAAACTGCAATATATCGGAGATTTTTTATTAATACTGATTTTCGTGTGCTAATGTATAAAGAATACAGAATATAACCACCCCTATATGAATCTGTCTAGTCAGCGTGGTATAGCAGACCGAAATTTCCTTTCTAAGGAGAGATCTGTACCCAGCAGTGGTACATAACGTTACGACCAACCATATTTTGGTCGAATAGTGATTAAGATTTCTTAGATGGTGGCAGTACTTACGGCGACATCGACTAAGGGTTCATCCTCCGGTGTCAGCGCAAGCGACGAGCGGCGGCCAGCGCGCGCACCCGGCGAACCGCTCGAGCTGCCTGCAACAAACAAATACCGAACTTGAGCACATTAAATTAGAGTAAATTATTGTTTGAGTAATTGAGATGATTTTTTTTAATAGTATGGACAGCAAGCGAGCTGATAATAATAAGTGATCTGTGAGTGAAAGAAGGTCAAAAATGGACGAACAACAGAACATTGATAAGTGTTACATAGTACATAGCAATGATTTTCAATATCAGTGTCTAAGTTTAAGTGCTTTTCGTAATGCTTTAGACTGCACGGATGGCGTAGTGGCGTAAACGGTCACCACGTCGTTCTCAATTGCGCCGAGTGTTGTGGTTTCAAACCTGACATAGGACAACATTTTGTGTGTTCCACATGTTGTTCTGTATTTAGGTGTTCTTTGTGTCCGTTTCATGTATGTTTGTAAAGACCCCGCGATATAGAATATATTTCTAATACTAGCATTGTCTTTTTAAGAAAAAAAGGGGGAACACTAGGTTTTTAAGTATACATCTCTAAGTGCTATTAAAGCACGCATGTATGTATTTGATGTTTACTCCTCACTGTCAGGAAAGTAGAAATCTTACTTAAAAAAAATTCGTGCAGATTAGAAAGCATTGTAAATATTTATGGGTACCTGTACTGTATACACTTTGTACAAAAATGTTAAAAGCTATTTTAAAGCATTTAATTTGTATTTATCATATCTGTCAATCAACTTATTTCTTAAGTATCACCAAATCAACCTATCGGCGTCTTCTGCTAAACGAATGTCTCTCCCAAGGAGCGCCAAACGTCCCGGCTTTGGGTATTCTGCATCCATCCGCTGCCAACCTTCTTCAAGTTGTCGGTCAATCGTGCCGTAGGGCACCCTACACTACGCTTGCCCAATCGTCGTCTCCACTCTAACGCACTTATAAGGTGTATTTAAACGTTTTTCATTATTAAGTAAATAAATAATTTACTATTCTGAATAACACAGTGCTTAGATAACTAATTTAAAGTTCGTAAATACGCTAATTTATGTGTCAAAAATTGATAGTAATAATTTTGATGTGAGCTGTTCCTTAGAATTCATACTTAGATACATTTTTACGTACGATATTTACTACGACGATACTTCTAATACAATTTTTTATTTTAGAACATTGTTGTTATGGTAACATTTTGTATTGTATACACAAGGTTGAGTTGGTTGGGTGGTGGTTGAGTTGTAGTATTAGGCAAAGTTTATTTATTAAGACCTTAAAAATCGTTGGGATTTACAAAAAAAAATGCTTAGTTTAGTCGATAAAGGATTTTTATGTTCTATGTCAATATTCAAGTATTATAGCTAAAACTAAGACGTCTGGCCAGCATGGCATAGTAGGTCAAAACCTCCTTTCTAAAGGCAGGCTTATGTCCCAAAGTGGGTTGTTAAAGGCTGTTGATGATGATTAACGATAGCTAAAACTAATCAGTCAAAGAAAATAAAAATTCAATATCAAACAAATATTTATTTCAAAACTATTTTTATGTTTAGTAAAATTATTAATCGTTGGCAACAGAATCATTAGTTATCAATTATAATTATCGCTTAATGAAAAACATAATTCCAAGCAGTTCTGTGTTCGTTTTTAAATACAAATGGACTAGCTTGATTAACAGTCCGTTAAATTTATTTATTAAAACAAACATATTATTTTAAAATAAATACATGTTAACCTGTTTCAATGTCATCACTCTCGCGTCTCTGCAGCCACCTTTGCACCAACTCGACACTGGCCTCCTCACCGGCCAACATCTTTTTTACGTACTATTGCACTGCATTGCAATTATCACTGACATGCCCAATTTATAGGGAGAAAAAAACACATTTTTAAACATTTATGTACCAAACACATGTCCACAATTTTTTTTAAAACATCCGAACCACAGCTAACCTAAAAAAGTCATGACCACAAACTTCGAAATATAAAAACATGTAAAATACTGGCTTAATAGAATGACAGCACTTTACCGCGTTCAAATATCGAATTAATTATATGACGAACATCGATGGGCGAGGAGTGTAAACAGCGAGTCGAGTAGATGAAACCACATTAATTTGTTTATACTACATAACGATTTTATTATATTTTGAACCGTATCACTTTGAAATAAGAGGCGATAATATTTTGATAGAGGCTTTGGCTGTTATGGTGTCGTAGTGTGGAGTTTGTAGAACGCACAAGCGGTCGGTTAGGTAATGGCCGTCAAGTCGAGACAGTTGATCGGAGAAGGGGGGTGAATGTAGGACGAATGTGGTCTGAGATTATATTAACCCACTGGAAGGGATAAGGTGTTGACAGCCCGTTGATAGAACTATAAATTGAATGTAACACCAGAGTTAGGGTAAGGTTTTTATAAATGATTTTTGCGGTCTTTTACGAAATTGCAGAGACATTTGCATAACTAATTTTGATCTAAGTTTTTTGACCTAGGTTTGTTAAACATTAGACGAGTAATAATCCTGAGCACTAGATCTTTAAAAGCCACAGAACTAAATGCAACACAAAATCAATTGTGATCTAAACCAAAAGACTTGTTTACTTTTTAATTTTAAAGTGATGTTATAACAAACGTGTAAGTTAAATATTGTTATCATAAAAAAAAGTTTTTTTGCTTTTATCACTTTTTAATTTAACACTAATGTTTATTTGGTAAATGTTTTTGCAGACCTAAAAATTCTTAGCTATCAATTACGTAAGCGTAGTTAGTTATTTATGAGATAACTGTATGAGTATCTACTTTTGCGTTAGTAAATTTAAACAACTTTCACGTACTTACAAAGTTTAATCGATCGACATGACTCCGCATAGTCGATTTCGTTATACAACTAGTCAAAAAAGTTATGCCTGGTAAAGAAATGGATCAAAGACTTCTCTAACTTCGAGTTTTAATTGCAAGGATACTTCTGGAGTTCCTATTTGCCTGTTATATTTTAAAACACATTACACTACACCTTGCCTACATAATATAAATAGCATAAAGTCGTCAGATATAACCTGGTAATTCCAAAAGTACTTAATGGCTTTTCGTAAATGCATTTTAATCAATTCGTAGAATGATCCATGAAGAAGGTGTAAGTTTATAATTAATTAAGGTGTAAATCTTGTAAAGCCGTAAGTCTAATTATATTAATTAGAATATAAAAGATTCATGTGCATATAATCTCTAAATCGTTTAGAGAACCTACAGATGCAACAGTTTTGTTACGTTTTAAGAAAGACGCTACGCAGTATCTAAATTTAACGAGATGTTAAGAACAAAGGCTATTAAGCAATAATTAGTCCCAGTAAATAATCTCTATATTCTAGCCGTCATACAACCGTAGCTTCATTGAAGCAAGATAACTAGTATGCGAGTCCATCATTTTACAAGTTAATTTCTTGCAGCTAGCAGAAGCTAGTTAATATATTTATTTTATGCATGCGCACCCCGTCAGTTCCTGGCAAACTCTTGTGATAATGGAAAATAAGTTAACTTAGATAGATTATGATGTATTTTAAAAATTATAGTATATATATTTTTATTTCAGTCTATAATGAAACTAAGCAAATAATTAAGTAGTTGAATAAATACATAAAAATGGTTGTGATTAATCCAAACATATCAAGTTTCTATAGTTCTCAGTTAAGTTCAGGTTTTAATAAACAATTCTGTGTGGATTAAGAATACATAGTGTTACCATCCCTATTCATCCTGTGGGTGTCGTAAACGGTGACTAAGGGAACAAAGTATGCAAGACAAGATCTTTATAAAGAGAAGGCAATGTGTGGTAAAACATAAGAATGTTTAATAGATCAACTTTATTTATCCATATTAGAAATAGCAGTATGTAAAACTATTGCCATTTTAGAAAAATAAATTTTAAATATGAACTAGAGATCTTTTAACGGGTACCTTGCTGACAAGTAATTCTAGGATATAAAGTAAATACTAGGTACGTTTGGTACATGTGACAAATAGTAAATAAGTTGGTCATTTTACGCTGAATAATAAAATTAATGCATATTCAGCGCCTACCATGTTTACACTACTTGTTACCTAGTATAATTGGAGTATTTGTGATTTTATAACTATAACAATTAAACCATAAATTAAATGAAACCATAAATTAAATGTTCCAGTGCATACTTTTCCGACATACTCGTACTTGTTGACAAATTAGAAGTTTTTTAAAACGACAGCTGTAGTGTTCGTAGTCGTCTTCATAGTATTATAATACAAATAGGCTAGATGACACCTTAGTCAAATTAGTTACTTTTTATCATCTGTCAAAACGACAATGTTGTATTAAAAATTTAGTAAATACAGAATTGTGACGTCACTGTTTTAGACTACTCAATTGAACAATATATTTCACTGTATATTTGATTGAAATTCGTAATAATGATAAAAAGTTATGTTAATTGTATTTGCCGAGATATTTCGCGATATTAGTTGTATTTAAGTGGACATTGGTATTTATTTACGATACAGTCATCTACCCAATTATTGGCGGTAAGAAGTACGGCAGTCATTTGTTTTCAAACGGACAAAATTTGGTTTTACTAAAATTGACAGTGACCATGTAAATTCATAAAGAGGCGTAAAATCAATCCAATCAATCATTCTGTTATTTTTTTTTATAATTACTTGCTCCATATAGTCTATGGTGCTGGTACACGCCGATATTGAAGAAGACTATGTTGTATAATTGATGTAATATGTTTTCCGTTGCAAACTAGGAACTACAGTTTATGGAATTACATCAAGAGGTTTTGATGGTTTCTTCGACTAAGGGTCTCGTATAAGTTGTTTTTTCATCTACTCTACTCGGATATTACTAATGGTGAAGATTTCAGTGCGGGGCGATCGGTTTAATAAAATAAACTCACACTAGGCCCTCTGTATCGCTATGCTATACACGTTCACGGTGTAAGGGCTCACATACGTCAGCAGTACGATGTATTATCGTGCGTGTGGCATAGATTTTCAATGTCGTTCTTCGAAGTTATGTAAGAGCCCAAGGTGTTGTTTTATTATGTGCCTTCACACATTAATAAGAAGGATAACATATAGGAAATATCGATAATTTAAGATTTTTTAAATAACAGTTTTGAAAGCAAGTAGATGAAATTTTACATTACCAGCAGCTGCTGCCTATATAAGCTGAATTTACCTAGCGATTATATGTTTACACGTACAATCTTATATTTACTCTACAAGCTATTACCAGCCATACTTTGCTATAGTACACTGTGATTGTATTCATGAGAACTTGAGAACAAAACTGATCAAAATTTTAATTACAAAAATAGATAACAAAAAATGTAGTACGTTTATATACTGTGTCGAAAGTAACGCTAAAAACCTAACAACTTAAGAATTTTATTAACAATAATAGTAATAGTGATAAGTAGTGAACCTATTCTAGAGTGTTTTTGACATTGATTGTCATCAACCAGTAGCTATTTAAAATTTGCACTTATAATATGCTACAATGCATAGTCATCGTGAAGGTATCAGGTCAGGCTAAGAGAAAATTACCTTCATTATCGTTTACAAACGATATCTATGTATATCACTTAAGTCTCTAAATAATTAATTTCAAATCTATGTCCCTTCTAGTTATAGTACTCGTATATCAATGTAAGTAGTAGTCGATCTATATAGAATTGCGTTTGACATTACAAGTCGCAACAAGTCCGTTTAGCCACCTATTGTTCGAACCAGTTCAGCGTTCATGATCGATGTGTTGTATGTGCACACGTTGCGAAATATTTTCTCATAGAAAATTCCGATATTTTTATACCTATATGACCTACCGCAAGTAATTTAATGTTCGATTCGTACTTTTGACAGACACAAATCATGCACTTATGCATTAGTGTAGTGTAGTTTAACCCAAAAAAATTTGGTATGTGTGTTTGCATGTGATCGTGTACGTGTGTTTTCTATCAGTATATATAAGATGACTAAAAGAGAAGTATATTAGAAGGAGATGAGAATCAAGTGAAGTTGATCTGTATATTTATAAATGCAAAGTTGGTTTGTGTATATTTTAAGAACTTCAGAGGTTCTGCACCTATTAAACTCAAATTTCAACACAATACAACACGTTTCAAGGACGATTTTTGTCTATTTTTCAAATAATAATGAGCCACAGTGAAGCTTGCCGTGGCATATTTACACTTTAAACATTATATTAATCAAATGGTTCAAATTAACCGAAAATAATTTCGAAATTTATTTACACAAATCGTGGGCTTAAATAAATACAAAAATTACATCGATTCACATTAAAAAATATCACGGTTAGCACACGAAATGATTGCGAGGCTAATTGGATAGTTATTTGAATAATTGGACTTTAAGTGACGGATCATTTAAAATATCAAAAAGAAAAGGTATTCGTATTGCAATGATCGTAATAAATTTGTCTCAACATAAATGGCAATTCGATTACTTCAATTTGCAATTAAGAAAATTATCTTGCATATCTACGTATCGCATATAAAATATATTGTCAAGCAGCGCGGATTTCTCTGCATGCCTTAAATTTTTATGATCTTAACATTTAGAAACATTTAAAGAAGTTCATACTTTACACACCGATTACTTAAATATATTGACATACATGACATACAATCTCTCACATACCCGTGCCTCGGAGAGCACGTAAAGCGATCGGTCCTGCGTCTTATCACTCCCAAGTCATGTTGAATTGCGTGAGTCAGAGAACAGAGAGTACAACTGAATTTACGCACACTTGTGCACAATATCTCCTGCATAATTGGCTGGTATCCGTTGAGACTGGCTGCCGTGACCAATATCACCTAGGAGAACTTCATACTCACTCATCATTATTGCCAGGTAAACAGAGACGTACGTTTTTCATAACCATTTTCATAGCTCGTTATAAGTCAATTTTCAGCCAAATAACTTGTTACATTATTCACAAGTACTATCTAATTTAATATATTCTTCAAACAAATGACGTAGTAACTAAGAACTATATAGTACTAGCTTACAAACAAGTAAGGTTTGGTGACCTCCAATGACGTTAGATTGTTGAATTAGAAAAAAAAAAGTCATAGACGTATGTGGCCGAGTAAAATATAGCTTTTTCACAACCATACTAAAATGTTACATATATACTTTAACGATTTTTATATCCTATGTTTATTTATCCTCCCAACTCTGTTCCGCAGTATTTAGCTTTATGAGTTTATTAGATCCGGTACCCTGTTTCGCCACATGATCTAATTTCCCGACCTTGACCCGGTTCGAACCTCAGCTCGCTAGACCTGTACATTCTGTATAATCATTAAGTAACATACCAAAGATTTGTATAGCCTTCTCGAATACGATGTTGTATAGCTATTTCACTTGTATATATTGGCGATGATTTGACTACCTAATAAGTAATTGATTTTCTCTTCCTTTCATTACACTGTTCGTGTATTAAAAAAAATAATCTACTTTCTAAGTGGAACTTGTACCACCCCTGTGGTTGCTAGACAACTGATATAAATAAACCCTCAAAACACCTGTACTTCGAAACAAATATTTGCACAGAAACAGTTGATCCGACAGGGAGCGAGCTCGATACCTCAACACAGCAGTCGTATACGCTACCACTGCAACACTGAGGCAGTCAAATAAGAATGTATATTCGATCTAGTAATTTTTATATGACTAAAGTGAAGCATGAAAGAAGTAATAGGTATCCTATAATATGATGTAATTGGTTTTTATCCATTATCAATGTAGCGCTGCTCTATGATTAACCTATAGGATCGGTATCGATTTTATAGGATGAACTTATGAGAATTAATTAGGAAAAATGTTGGTTAAAAACCCATTTGTCAGTATCTGTTTCATGTATTTTTTCAGGATAATATTGTTTTAAGCTAAATTTAGAAGAGCTTGTAGACGTGGCTTCGAAGGTAATTGGGTCGATATTTCTTCAACATGCTCGTTCACCTTTTCTGAAGAACAAAATGACAAAACTTCTTCTCTATGCTTCCGAATTTCACCCTTCGAATAGGACAGCGTTAAGAAACTTTTGGAGTTCTTTTAGTATGAAGTTACTTCCAGACTTTAATAGTTTTGTTGTGACGCCATCCTCTTTAGGGGTTTTTTCATTTTTAACAGTGTTGGCTTCTGGCAGATCTTTGGTCTCATTTTCGGGATCTGGTCGACGTCTACAAACTGTTCTCAAGTGTCATCACAAACCGTCTTGCACGAAGACTCCACGAATTTTAACCACCGGAGCAAGTTGAGCTTCGGAGGGGATATGACAACATAGATCACATCCATAGAGTACAACATATTGTATAGGAGACAGACCCTGCAGCGTTGCTAATTAGAATAACGATACGGTAGGAGTTGGATGTGAGAAACTGAGAATCAAAGTAAGTGGCATGCAATTGGAGTAGCCTATTTCCAGCTGTGGACTGCGATAGGCCGATAATGATGATAATAATGGAGCTAGATTAATGTCGCCGTTAAAAAATCATTAATAGGGAAGTTATTATTATTTATCACACTAATTGCTTCATGACTAAATCCATCTTACGTTTTAAAGCCAGTTAGTAAAAATTTTTTGTATATTATTTATTTACCTATTTATACATTTCGGCGGACTTAATGCCTAAGGTATTTTCTGCCAGTCAACCGATTGAGCGATGCAGAGAAAAGATGAGGTAGGTGTACTCTCACACTTATCTCGATGGGAACTATCTAGTTAGCTAGCTAGTTAGTGCACGTGTTATGTACACATATATGCCCAATAATTCAAATTTTAGGAAATAACTTTTCGATAATAGGTTTACTTATTTTAACTTTATAATATAAATATATATTATTAAAAAAACATGTAAAAAGGTCGATATTACGCAAAACAAAAGGACGCATATGGACAATTATTTATTTCCATTAATACTCCCGATTTAAAAACCTTTCTGTAATGAAATAAATTTATAACAAAGGAACAACAGGTATTCTGATTGACACTCACACCTCCACACTCTTTCCTCGAAATCCTGAGACCCACGCAAATTGACATCACGCATCAGATTACCTTTTACTACAAAGACTATGACGCACAACACATTTTTTCTATTATATCTTATGGAAAAATAGGACTCTACTCAACAAAAGGAGGTCAAATTACTTGTTAGGTACAGCACTGAGAAATATTTATATTCTAATCATCTTTTTAACTATTACGTTTTCTGAAATTATATATAATTAATATATATTTTACAATAATCTAATTTCCGGGTTGGACCAAAACAAATGTTAATTTTTTTTTGACAGATTCTTAGTTGTAGTCCTGAGTATGAAATTGGGCGTGATTCACGCCCGCACCTCGGAGAGCACGCTACGCTGTCGCTCCTGATTGTCAGAAACATCAATGGCAATCAATATTAGGAGTCAGTACCCTTAAATATGACAACTACGTAAACCTTGGGATTCAGTTCGCTCTTAGGGTGGCAGAGGTCCGATGCCAGACACTCTGTGGAGAAGCTCCAGGTAAAATCGACGACCGAGTTGACAAAACCAGTTGAACTAGAAGTCGATGCCAAATAATTTTGGAAGTAATTAAGGCTAACAAGATGATGATTATTTATTTTATAATTAAAAGTGTAAACCAGAATAATAATTATCGAATGAAATAAACCGACTAATAATGGTAGTGATACTTGATTAAAATGTTCAGTCACTAAATTCGGCTGAGGGTCTCTCAAATAATTGTATTCATACAGGAACGGCTAATTAGTAGAAATGCCGAACTTTCTACGTGGGTCAGCTATTTCAAAGTTGAAGTGCGCACGTAGTGTTATGTTCTTTGATTATATGACTAACTAGATTTTGATTGTGTTAGACGTAAATTATACATAGTTAAAGTTAAAGATTTTCGATTCATCGATTGTATTTTGGGCCGCATCGTTTTGTTTTCTAGAAGAACTTCATTGAGAGAAAAGAATAGATTTTCATTAAAACCTCGATTTTTTGGACAGATGACATATAAAGTAGTATTTACCATTTTTAATACGCATTTGAAAACATAATTCAACATTATCAGGGGCAAAAATGCGTGCCATGGCCTTTAGGCTCACTGAAATTCATTAAAGATAAAATTAACATCCACTTTATTTTCGCTGAGAAGATTCCTATATATTTAATTTGTAAAGTACAGAGGCAAAAGACCTTACTATTCTTCTTTTGAGTATTTATACGAATAGCAATTTAAGAAAACGTAAAAAATCCTCTTTTCGATATTTCGTCGTCACGATAGCAGTAATATAAAAATTCATATATATATATATATAAATGTATGAATATATTAATAGAGTACACAATAACTTACCTTTATTATTATTCTTTTCTATGATACACGAAAACTTTAAAAAGTGAAAAACAACAGCTGATAGCTGAAGCAGGTGTAACATATGTACTTCGAATAAATTTTGTAAATTTTTTATTAATCATGTCAGTCCTAATGACAAGTTGTTGCGGTTTTTAAAATAATAGTACCTATGAATATAATTTTTCTTCACTTCGTTTCAATAGGTATTTTATCTGACTAAATTTTAAAAAAAGTCTAAATGCCAGCGCTTCAGCTTCTCAAATTGTTGGTATTTGCGTAATGTGTAATTGCTAAATATTTGAACAGCCTCCGGCTTAACAGGTTCTTTATTTTATCTTTCGTAAATATCGTCTTATTTTTATTTTTTTTATATGCTCTTTGTGATCAAGTAGCCCTATTTACTTTGATAACAATTTATTGTTCTCCAAACCTTTAGATTTTAAGCATTACAAATAAAACTATGAAAATGAAAGTCTAGATGGTAACACACAAAGATTCTTGTATATACAAATGTATATATATATCAATAAAAAAACTGAGAGAGAGAGAAAGTTAAACATAGTTAGAGAGGGTAAGAGTATTATTATCAAATCGGGGTGATACTTATGTTGTTCTTAAACAAGTACAGTACACTTCTTTTTGAGTTAGTTGCCGTGATTAGTCTATAAGCGATGTCTGATCAAGAATGGTTATCATTAGTAGTATTCGTAATAGCTTTTTTAATAAACAAGTTAACTTCTAAACTTTTATCTTCACATTATCTTCGGTTGAATTGCCACGATTGATACTATAACCCTTTTGTTTTGCCGGTATTTACTTTTACACAAACCACGATACGTTAAAAGTAGTCATGCATAATTATTGCAAAGAGTGCGTTCACGTTCTATATGTAAATCTCACAGCAGCGTGCGTAATAGATAGGTAATAATGCGTAAAATTAGCACAAGGTTGGCACTTATCACTATCAGACTGTAGACACACAGTCGACTTGCTCCGCTAATGCCTGTATCACGAGAACGATTGTTAGATATGTCAAACAATAAGAATATGTTAAGCATGTAATACGTTTTTAATCTAACTGTCATGATCGAAAATACGTTCGAAGATCGCTATAAAATTGACAAATTTTAACTGTCACCTAATTTTTCACACAATTTCGTCAAAAGTGACATCTGTGACATATGTCACTGTCACATAGACATCTGACATCCAACATTTTGTTTAGTGAGTATGAATCGTTTCTATCATCTGTTGTAATTTAAATATGTAATTAGCGTTTTATTTTATGCATCATAGTAAAGTTTGGAAATAAAATGTTTTCTCAATCCTTATCTGCAAAAGTATAAATTATAATTACCAAAAATAAAGTAGGATACGTAATAATGTATTTATTTGCAACCATGTTTTACATTAATTAAGTATGGTTGGCAATCCTAAATGATGATAAGTATCAAATCACCCATAGGCATTTGGAAATCGAGAGTCAAGCGTAATGCTGCCTTTTAAATCCCTAAACCTAGAGTCAGCGGAAGAGGAATTCCATTAAAATATTTAGCTGTATTCCATAAATTTTAGATATTTTGGTGTTCCAGATAGGTATATGTCTACACTTAGTGTGTGTTCTGTGTTCGAAAAACACAACACCTACCTAATAGCTCGTTTCGTCATTAAAAGATTAGTTAACTAGCTTTACAAATTGAGCGGTGGAAGTGCTTAAGGGGCTTTTGAAAAGTGTATCGTAAAATACTGTTCTACCTTTTTTTTACACAGGTATAATACTAAAAACATGTGCCAACAAAACATACTCAGAAATACGTAAAAAGAAACTCGTATAAGTAGATTAAAAAAAAAAATTCACGAATTGAAGAACTTCACTTGGACTTTTATTATAATTTTACTAATATCTGGGCAATAAACTTTTGCCGAATTTATAATACCTAAAATTGGATATTGAATGCCTATCAGAACAACATCGGAGGCAATATCTTTCTACTTGAACACCTAATTTATTTTGTATGAATTTTTTATACAAAAAAGGTTGCTGTTGATGGCGATCATGACAAGCAAAAGGCAAGGAGAATTATATATACATTTAACCAAACTAGTGGTCAACTAAAAATTAACAACTCCTTTTTAATAAACGCACCTATTTTGGGGACTACTGAATTTTTTTAATGCTGGATAACCTACTTATTTAGGAAGGGAATAACTGTTAAAACATCAAGTTAAAAGTCGTATAAAGAGAGCGCTAATGACAGCATCGAATAAATGGAAAATATGTTACCTACTATTGAGAGAAGCACAGAAAGTTACGCGGGTCAATAATTAGTAATCAATAAAGGTTAATAAAAGGATGGAAGAATTACTTATGGATCAAAGGTCTTACTACTGGTACTTAATAGAAGGTAATCACCATAACGGAAATGAAAACATTCCACCATTGCATAAGAACGCAATCTACAAGTATGAGTTCAGTATCAATTCAGCTCTTAGAAAATTCTGCTATCCTCAAGTTTCAGCAATCCATCTAAATATATCTAAAGTTACAGAGCGGTGACCACGTCTTGGAAGATGGAGCGTGGGTAGGCCCCCTATAAGTATATCCGATGACCTTGTAAAGGTCGCGGGAAATCGTTTGATCTGGGCAGCACAGAACCTGTTGCTGTGGAGTGCTTTGGGGAAGACTATACCCAGCAGTGGACGTCTTTCTGCTAAGACGATAATGATCTAAATACAGAGTCAATGTTATGTACAACCTCAATGTAAATGACATTAAAATACAACTACAAGAGACGTCATCTAGTATTACGAAATCAATAACTATACATACAATGTATAAATGATAAAATGTCAAGTATATGCAAATACTCGTACATAACTTTAAATTCAATCTTAAAACAAATACAGATATAACGAGTAAATACAGTAAATGACGTATGCGTACTATCTGATAGCTGGCGTTTATTTTTGAATTTGAGGACCAAGTGCGAATTATGTCACACCAACTCGATCGTCACAGCAAGTGCATTCGACGTTACGATTGGCCCGCGTAAACATCTTCTCCAATCACAACGACAAACACGTTCACTCGAGAGCGAGTTGACGTGAAACTAACGTGCAATAGGCCCTCTGCATATATATCATTGTATGACGTAGGTGTTTGTTATCGACTAGGCATATCAAGTGAACGAGGACACCGGCCTGAGGAACATAAGTGCAACCGCACTGTATCTAGGTGATTCTACGTCATATACGTATCCATTTTTCTTAATTACATTCATCCTTTAAGCCTTTTCTGAAACTGGGTTGAGGACGGTATTTAACCTACTGCGATTTTTGTGTGAAGCGACTGACATCAGAAGTTTACAACTCACTCAAAAACCTGACAATTTCGAGGTTCTGTAGATAGATAGTCGGACTTTTGAGGGCTTCGTACGATTGCTATAACGCCTTAACGTGCTCTTTAAGGCACGGAGGGAGTAGTCTCAATGTGCTGAGAACGCTCAATCATTTACAGGCTGACCTGACTAGGATTGCTTAACTTTACAATGTGTTAACCTACTTGGCTACCATTCAGACAGGTGCCTCTGTTATGTTAATTGCTTACTGCTATTTCATTACAGGTACTAAAAGGAATTGAGCGAAGCGATGCGGCTCCGTAACGGAGTTTGTTAACCCCAATCATTAAATACAAATGAGGTGGTGCGATGATTTATTTGACACACTAAGTGGGTGGTTTATGTAAGCGTCATTGGACTAACTATTACGCTTTTGAGTTTTATGGTTATATTTAGTCCTATATATTTATGGGCATTAACACAGTTACATATCTCTGAACTTCCTGGTTGGACTGATTCATGCCTCAAGTCACACAAATAAATAAATATATCGGACATTAGACACACAACACTATCTAGTCACAAACTAAGCAGAGCTTATACTATGGGTACCAGACAACTGATAAAATACATTTTTTTTTGTAAATACATACATATTATACATAGAAAACATCCTAACTCAGAAACAAATATTTGCAGATTATGTAAACATTTAACTCGACCCGGGATCGAATCTGGGACCTAAAACGCAGCAGTCAACCAAAGCAGTCAGTCAGCAGTCAGATGTAACTTTCAAAAGTACCGATTGTATACCTTTAATTCTAAATTTAACTAGTACTTTACTATGATAAAATTTTTAACAATGTATCTTCTAAATTATAATTAATTAAAGTTAAGTGCATGGTTAAATTCTGAATTGGCACGAACCTTCGACCACTTGTCGGATCGCCTCAGGGAGGTCCTAGACGCCAGCTTGTCGTCCCGACGCTTTCCTAAGGGCTGGAAGAGCGGGAAGTTGGTCCTGTTACACGAAGCCGGGACAACCTGCCGATTCGGTCACGGCCCATAGGCCCTTTTTGTTGCTGGACGAGCTGGGTAAATTGTTTGAGAGGATACTCTCTGCCCGCATCGTCCGGCACCTCTGCGAGGTGGGCCCCGATCTGACGGACGCCCACTACAGGGTTCGAGCGGGGCGTTCGACAGTCGATGCCGTGTTGTGCCTGAGGGCCGTGGCCGCGCTGGGTTTGCGGGTGGCCTTGGACAAGACGGAGGGCCCTTTTGTTCCATGGGCCCCTTCGTGGTCCACCCTCCGGCACCTCCATCGTAGTCAATTCGGTCCTCGTACCAGTTCAGGCCCAGATAAGGTATTTGGGCCTGATTCTCGACGGCAGGTGGCTTTTCGACGAGCACTTCCGACAGCTTACTCCAAAGCAAGTCGCCGCTGCTTCTGCCCTTGGGCGACTTTTGCCTAATTTGGGTGGAGCCAGTATCGCGACGAGACGGCTATACACGGGGGTTGTCCGGTCAATGACGCTGTATGGTGCACCGGTGTGGTGGCAGCTCTGACCGCTCAGAATAGGGCTCGTCTCTGGTGTCCTCAGAGTATATTGGCGGCTAGAGCCATACGCAGTTACCGCACCATGTCGACAGAGGCGGCGTGTGCCTTGGCCGTACTCCTCCGTGGGATTTGGAGGCGGAAGTGCTCGCCGAAGCTTATCGGCGCACGGCTGACTTTCAGGCGGGTAGTGGCATGCGGCCTCCGCCTGAAGAGATGCGCTAGTGGCGAGAGGCCACTCGTTGAGCCACGATGGCTCGTTGGTGGTACCGGCTGGAGGCTCCACTTGCTGACTTTGCCGCCGTGGAGGCTCTTCAGCCGGTCATCGCCGAGTGGGCAGGGCGACAGCACGGGACCTTTTCCTTTCGACTGACGCAGAACTTTTCCGGGCACGGTTGCTTCGGGAAGTATCTGCACTCGGTTGCCAGGAGGGAATTGAGTCTCACCTGTCACCACTGCGACTGCAGTGAAATCTGCGAAAAGATGTCGGTGATGGCGGTATTCGAGTATTCGAAAATTTCGATGTTCGCTTAGAAGAGTGCCAACGTCGAAACGATGACCACTCATCTAGATGATGTAATTTCTAAAAAATAAATTACAACTTTTGTAACTTTTGTAAATTACAGCTTTCTTGTAAATAAACAGTTTTTAGGATATATCATATTGTTTTTTTTATACGATTTTTCAAATGTTAAGTAATTCGTGGCCAACTCTGTACATAAGCTGCTTTAAAAATTATTTTTAAATTTAACACATTCTTTATTCGGGTTAATTTTTTTATCATTCCTCATCAATATCACCATAACGTGCCACATCAAAGCGTAGCAGGTTATCTACTAAATAATAATATAATACCAGTATACTGTTTTCAATTCACAATTAAGGTTTAATTACAATGAACCAGGTGGGCACAATTTATCATTTCGTTTATTATTTGTGCACCCGTAAGTGGAAGTGGGTACAAACCAAATGATTTATGTGACACTTCTTGTTTACTAAGGACTCGATTCACAGTTAGTATTCTGTTTTCCATTACGGAGTTTAAAATTTTAAAGATTTTTTAAAGTAGATTGAAACTGCCAATTGTTTAATAATGTAATATTATAAATGTGAAAGTAACTTTTTCTTTTATTTAAAAGACAACGCCCGCATTAGGAATATATTTTGTGTCGCGGGGGACTTAACAAATATACAAGAAACGGACACAAAGAACACCCAGACTCAGAACAACAATTTGTGGATCACATAAAGTATAGTCCAGTGTAGGGTTCGAACCCACAACACTCAGTGTAATAGTTTATCTGCCTTTTAGTCTTTCATGGTTAAACTGGAAACCAAAAGGAGAATGACAGATGTTGTACCATTAGCAATATATGAGAGAGGGTTATGTGATTTATACCGTTCACAAAGTGCATCATCTATAATTGACATATATCTTAATATTTTTCAAAAAAAAATAATTAAGTTATTGTAACCGCAATAATAAAACGCATGCCTACGTTCTTCTAAACTTGCTATACTTAAAATTCTAGATGAAAACTATGTACATGGCATTGTGTGCCAAACGTCAGAAAATATTTTACATTATTATAAAATACTAGTGTCGCCCAGTAGTCGAAATTCGACCATTCGAATAAATTTAAATTGTAAGTGATTTAATATAAATTATTAAAATGTAATGTTCAAACATTATTAAGGTTCTATTGTCGAAGACTATATTACTATAACCACAGTTCTCGCTGTTATTTTTCTTTTTTCTGAAATGAATTATGTGAAATTCAAAAAGGAGTATAATAAAGAATACCTATTTTAAAGTCAGTACTCTATGTCTATAGACAAATTGATAAACAAAAAAAACAATTTGACCACAGAGTATGTATGCGTGTAACAAATACTTGTTTGTATGTGTCAAATATATGGTAGTGTGTGTAATGTGTTATTGATTTAATGTACTTTATAAACTTTATTATTAAAAATATTAGCATTCTGCATTTCTCCTATGTATAACTATAAGTGTATCAAATTTCATACTTTAACGCAATTTTCGGGGGATCCAAAATTTATGCTTCACGTATTAAAATGTTTATAGATAAATGACAGAAAAAGTAAAAAGAAAAATATTTAAATTGGTATTTACGAACTAGCTTGCTAGTTTGCTTTATTGAAACATCAAGAAAATTATACACAAATGGTTTAGAGTTTAAAATATGAAATTACTGTTATCTTATGGACATCTGTTGATTTTTATGAGGCATGATAACCAATTGTCATATCTGTCGACTTGTACAGCCTATGTTCTACATTGTAAACTACAAACTGAAATAGCTCTTTTACGCAAAATTCTAAAAACCTGGGCATTTAAAATGTTATTATAGATGATATTACTAGCTTAATAAATATAAAAATAATCACAATCTTGAATGCGCAAGGTTTTACATAAGTCCCATTCATGTCTGTCACTGTTCCTTGGAATGAAGTTACGTCTATTCTTTAGGTAGAATACAGGTTACTTTTTATCGAAATAATCAACGTACATACAGGTAGTATCGCAGGCAATAGCTAGAAATATAATATGAATCAATTTTAGTTTAGATCGTATCTATAAACTTAAGGCGGGTGCCCAACAACCAGACGGGCTGACGATATAAGAAAGAGAAACACCTAGTCATGGATAGACCAGGTGCTATGGCCCACGTTGGCAAAAGCCTAGTTCCAGCTGAAGACTACAATATGTTGATGGGGAAAACGTTATATGTCCAAAAGAAGGTGATTATATGTTTCAAAAATATATAATAATTAAAAACATTTATATAAATTAAGACATGCAAACCAAATGTAATAACAAAATGATTAATATTTAATTAGGTATCTCGTTAAGTAGTGACAGAACTGGAATTAAACGACCATTAATGTAGTAGTTTTAAGACCTCGGTTCATATGTATAATGCCACAAGTAATCTATCCATTCTAAATTAATTATAGCTCCAAAATTTGATATTTTGCAACAATCTATAATCGTTTTTCGCCTAAGGTTATTTCGCTTAAAATATTAATGTGATTTATAATACTTGCTATACTGTTATTATGGATATTAAATTATATTTTTAAATCAATTTGTTTTTATTAACTGTTGCGACATCTATGTAAAAACGGTTGAGGTAATTTCCAATTTAAAGTAATTTTATTTATGACAAACTAACCCGCGCAACCTCGTTTGTGTCTCCTGTTGGTCATAGCGTGTTGTTATACAGCGTGAACAAATTTATTTATCATAGAAAGGTTATAATAAGCCAACCCTTAAAGATAGACATATGCATTCAATTCATGCAACAAAACAATTATTTTGGTGGCGCGTAGGTAGCGAATGCGGCTGCAGTGCTTGAGGTCTCGGGTTCGATTCCCGGGTTGAACTAAATATTTGTATGATCTGCAAATATTTATTTTGAAATTTGGATGTTTTCTATGCATAATATGTATGTATTTAAAAAAAAGATTCATATATATATCAGTTATCCAGTACCCATAGTACAAACTCTGCTTAGTTCGGGACTAGATGACGTTGTGTGAAAAAGTAAAAAACTTTTCTTCTTGCCGTATATTCTGCGCTTTCTTCATCATCATCATCACCATCAACAGCTTTTAAACGTCAACAGCTGGACACAGATTTGGAGATGTAATAAAATTGATTGGAATAAATTAATCATAGCGATAGAATAATATTCCCTTGTAAAAAGGAGATTGATAATATTTTTTTTAATGATTACATACTGTTTGATTAGAAAATCTGTCTATCAGTTATTATAGCAGATTATGAATAAAAAGTACTTTAAAATTCATACCGCCCTCTGGCCAGACGATGTAGTAATAACGAAGTTTATTTTAGTATTTATTATTTATATTATTTGTGTTATTACTTATATTGCCCAATATATATTATAATAAAAAGGATTAATGTCAAACGTTTGCTAATGATTTAATTTTCCACTCAAACCAATAGCTAATTCATATTAGCGTTCTAATCAGAACGTTTCACGACATTATAGTATGACATCAGAACTATGTCAATACGTAACTAACGGAAACTTACACTGTAGCGTAAGGGAATACGCAAGATTTTAAGTAACATGTCTCGGAAGAGAGATCTCCGTTTTTTATTCAACATTATAGTAAGGTTTAATCTGGCAAAGCAGTCTACCCAAGGATGATCAGTACGGAACTTGATGATAGATTATGAGTTCATTCATCATTTCGATACTTCTATCTACATATTATGTTTGTGAGTAGAGCGTAGTAGACCTATCAGATAGAAAGAAGAGTTTTTGTCTAGAATTTTATAAAGCCCACTCTCTCTCCTTGAGAGTACAGTTTAGAGTGTATAAGTAAACTTTACTTGAGCTCAAATTTACAAAAAGAAACACAAACTTATAAACCAATACAACAAAATTAGTATAATACAAAAATATTGAATTTGTGACTGAATAACATTAGCTCTTAAATAAAGATTAGGTCACATGAGCAAGCAAATTCTTATTAGGGTGACCAATAAAACAATTTTGTTTCATTACGTTCTGTACCTAACTGTACTTTATTATGTCATAAAACAGGACAAAACTAAATAGAAGTTGTAAACTAGTAATCCTGAAGTAATCCTGCCATTATTCAGACAACTTAGAAGGGACATTTTGTTTGTTACTACTACTAAAAACTTTTTACTTACAATACCTGACGTCATAAAACTATATGTCTCTAGTGGCTAACTTTTGACTGTAAAAGGTACCATCAACTTTCTACTAGTGTTACGAAGAAACATGAATCTAACCATGTATCGTAGAATACTTATTCATAGACATACATTTTTGGGTACTATATGAAACATTTCTGAGCACTATATTTGATACAAACTAAAAAAAAAGCCTGTTCTTTACTACAAATCATGCCAATTATATTATGTTTTCCAATGAGATAGTATGCAATAGTAACAAATTTAAATTTTACCACATGAGAGCTATTCTTTTAAGTCATACTACAGCTTCATAAAAAGTTCGTGTTAAACGATTTTTGTACCGTAGGAGTGAGATAATCGATTCTCGGGGACAATCAGAGGCCGACACTACAATTGTGATTTTTAACTTGCACGCATTACTTCCCAGGTGACTCATCTATCTCAGTTCCTAAAATAAAAATGTTTTTTTTTTAAAGACAATGCCCGCAACAAGAATGAACCCTGTGTCACGGGGAACTTTACAAACATATAAGAAACGGACACAAAGAACACCCAGACTTAGAACAACAATTAATGGATCACACAAAGTGTTGTCCCATGTGGGATTTGAACCTACAATACTTAGCGAAGTGTAGACCGGTGTGGTGACCGCTTAAACCACTAGACCAATCGTGTAGTCAAAGTCACATACGATATGTATGTTAAATACAAGAAATATATAGCTACGCTTGGTTCGTTAGACTGTCAACTTAATTAGAATGCAAGTTGAAACTTATTCCATAAATTTATAATCCTAATGCACCTGCGGTCATACGAATGATAAAGTATCATTACTTTTGCTGCAAATGGTATCAGTGTCACTTCACATAATCCTGAACTAATGAATACTTGTGGTAGCCCAGAGGCTAAGAATTTACAGTAGTCCGTGACATTATTAATAGTTATAAATACACGCGTCCCAAGATAAATTGTCATCTTTTGTAGTCAAAAGTAAGTCTTTACTTATACTCGTATGTCAACTCTTGTCAATTAATACTTAGCTATGTAACCATCATTCATCATTTGCCATTTACTTTTAACTAGTTCTATAGATATTTCAATACTTGTAACATTTAACAGTTTCCTGTCACATTTATTTAGGCTCTTATCAAACTTGCAATTTTATAAACCACTTTTATAAAAGTTTCGTTAAACTTTGTTGTCAACCTATCACTGAATTAATTGCCAGTTGTTTTGTGTAGATTTAGTCTAAACACATTTTAATTTCAAGTACGAATATATCACGGCAAATTACTAACGCAACTTTTAGGCCTAATGGTATACCTAGTAAGGTTTTAATTTACGTATGTCGTCACTTTTGAGGGTGTAGCATAACACACTAATAGATTATGGTTTTATGTTCACAAACAAGTAGTCGAATTAGAGACATTTTAAAATGAACCCAGTATGTGTAGGTATATAGCCATTTCACTATTTTACGTAATACAGTATTTGTCAGTCAGACTTTCGAATGCTTTTAGTTATTAGGGTAGTGGGTGGTATACCCAAAAGCCTTAAATTTAACATTCCTTTAGCAAGTTTCTAAGAAGTTGTGTACCTGGTAAAATGAATTGCCTACAAGTTATAAGATAATTTACTTCTCAGTATGCTCTTCGAGCTTTTTAATCTAATCTCGGGTTTTTATACGTATGTAATATTTTTATAGTTAATATGAAAAGTATCAAAGTTGTTACTGTGTCGTAATAAAATCGAAGTCAAACTTTGATTAAGTTTAACTTCAATGCAATCTAATCTTGAAGTTCAAATGGAGATCGAAATATAATTATTGTACTTAGTATAAACTTGATCTTAAGTTATTCTATCCACAAGAAGTGACTTTACACTTTGTTTGTGATGCTGAGTGTTTCACTAGTCGACAGATAACAAATAGTCAATTTGATAGAAAACTGGAGTACCTGATATCGCATGGAGAATTAGCTCGCTAAAGTGGAAGTGAGCCAGTCATGACTACAGGCGGACTGATGGTTGCTGAAGTCAACACGTGTTAAAAAGGAGATCCTACAGCACGATGGACTGATGGATACAGATGGCAACGGATGGATGTGAACTGTCTAAGATTGAGATGGTTAGTGCTCATTGGGAGGGGCCTTCATTTAGTAGTGGACGACAATAGACTGAACGATGACCACTATGAAATAGAATTATAATATTTCGTTTAACAAAAAATTACGTTATTGTATTAAAAATGTCACGAGTCTAAAAAAAATTTCTTAAGGCTAAGCCTAGCACAAATTTAAAGTATTATTAGCTACCAGAGTAAAAATAGAATCAATAACGCACATTCTCCATCGTTCACGAATACTTTAGGTGAAATAAAAAATTCTAGATAGAACATTCAACAACTTGTACCATTTCTTTTTGATTTTGAATATATATTTGATTTTGAATAAATATTTTATCTGTAATTTATAACAAAAATATTGTGTAACATTTCAATCGACAAGTTACATATTCTCGTTAAGATAGCATTTAATTGAAATTATCATTTTTCTAAAAATTTTACACTAGTACGCATTATTTAATTATATACCTTATTACAAAATTGCTTGGTTTGCTATTTTTATTACAATGAGTTTTAACACATAAATTACTGCTAAGCTTAAATAATAAAATCAAACCTAAGTATAGCAGTTGAAACATTAATTGAAAGTTATTTTCTTCCAAGTCGTGCAAAATATATCAATCATTGATCTGATCTATGCCTATCACTATTTAGGGCAACCAACACAGACTTTAAGTTTAATGAGCCAGTCATGTCCATATCGAGATATCGGCGCTGTGAGAGGGCTGTGCGTGCGCCGCTTTTAGCTTAATCATTTAATTCTGTCAGTACATGTATCATTCTATTAGTGTTACGTAATGCTAGTATAGATATACTGACACTTGAACGGCTCCAGTTAAGCGTAATTGACATATTCATAAGAAATAATTTTTTTTTTTTAAATTTAAAGGTTAATAGGTGTTTATTTGTTACTTTTAAAAGTGAGATCAGATACTATGTTATCGGAAAGTAGTAATATATTACGATTATTGTATAAAATTTTGATGAATTTCGAATATTCATGTATTTACAGGTTGATAAACCTACTCTAATCATAAAATTTTATGTAGATTTTTGTAACATTTTATTATGACTTTGATTTATTTTTTGTTGAGTTTATTTTTATATTGAGTCTCCATCATGTTTCAAACTAAGTACAATTAAAAAGTTTGCTTTGATCTACTTGCTTTGTAACATAAACTTATCTTATTTGAAGAAAATCTTTTGAAGTAGAAATACTACTATGTATTATGTTCACATTAGTCACAGTGGCAATTAAAGTTTAGATAGCGTAAAATATAATATAATTTCTGTAAGTTGTTATACAATTCTAAAAGCCGTTTAGCTCGTAGAGTAACTCCAATTAAAACTTAGATGCCTTTGTACCACATTTATATAAAAGATTCATCTAAACATAGTTCAAATAATAAATACGATAGACATACCGTTTATGACTTTAATAAAAACTCGTCTACTAAGGAATGTAAGTACCGTAGAACCTAAATAAACTTTACGAGCAATGTCTTGTCTTCTGTAAGTTAAAGTGCCGAAAGAGACCGTGCGTAAAAGGACACGAAACATATTTATTACACCAAACTTAAAGGACCGTGGCTAAAATGTGATGTTCTAATTTATGGTTCTCTATTTTACAACTTGTAGTCATAATTGTTCACTTACTTAAAACAACTTGATGGGTTAGGTAGATATCTCCATTGAATTTTTAATTTTTAGTTCCCCTTTTTTAGTATTGATAGAGGTCAGTTGAATTTTTAAAAAAAGATTTATTGTTATACACGGAGGGTATACAATAGATAGTCCTGCCTGTGCTGGGTTTTGTTTGCAGGTTTTAAAGTTTATTTTGAATATAATGCTCTAATGGTTATGGTGTAAATAATGTGTACATTATAAAAAAGAGCAATGATTGTAATTAGTCAATTGTATGGAGATTGTTTCTTTGTAGAGTGCAGGTTTCCTCCGTGTTTTTATGGGTGGTTAGGTAGCATTTTAGTGGTTAAATTCGAATCCAGTACAAATTTCTTATACGAATTTAAATTGAATAACATCTCGATGTTATACGTCCAAGAATATAAGGTAGGTCATAAGATACTATTAAACTGAAGTTAATCAAAAATTGTTGTCTTTTTTTCCATGTTAAAAACCTACCAAAGTGACTGTACTATGCCTGATGGAGAGCATGAATAGCATCCAAGAGTTATGGTCACAATACCCATTGCAAAGGCAGACAATACAGTATGGTGATTCACACTATGGTGGTGTAGTTAGATGTATTTTTACGCCCTGCTTGTGGACGTGAAAGGCATGACAGTCATTGTGACAGTGTAAAGCTAACCGGTTACCACGATGACTGTAGCCCCTGCATCAATGGGCCTCCGTTCTCGCACTCACCAACGAAACACGACAGCACGGATGCTGTCGGCTTAGGTTGGTCTTCTGTGTAAGAGTAGTAGTGCACTACCCGTTTGTGCTGAAATCAGCGTGGCTCTACTATATAATGAAGAGTGTGTCTGCTTAAGAAATATGAAAATATCAGTACTTTTACCAACAGATACAAAGTACTTAACCGTGTCTAGTAAAATTTTATTTCGAATCAAATACAATACTATATTAATTGTTTACTTCCCTACTGATCGTAGCACAGATTGTTTTACATATGTAAATATAACAGAAAGTTTTGAATAAAACGACTCGTAATATAAAATTGAGCGATTGAATACCACTAGCTTAGTATATGTGTGTTTTATTCAATAGGTACTATATGATCGTAATATTCGAAATCCGTTAGCATCGTACATGTATTATTACATTTTCGAAATATCTGAACAAAGCGATGTACAGTCACATAAAGCTCTATGATAGCGAAATTCGTGGCGCGAATAGATGGCACACAGGGCCGCTTTATGGCCGGATGGCCTATATTCAGCATGATTGAACTATTGTTGGTCAAAGACTTTTTTGAAAAAAAATCTAATCACAATACAACATTTTGTTGATAAGACTCTTTGAAAAATAAGATATTCTCCATACTGTGTTATAACTATCATAACAATTGTATAACTCCTTTGTGGTCTATTTCGTAATTACTTCCTAGAGTGGGTCTTAGGAAATACTGCTGTAAAGTCGCTACTGTAAACTGGAAAAGATTTACTTGCAAATATAAACATAATTTATAAAAAAAATAACCTACTAATAAGATTATTAAACTAAATATTTAATTTTGATTCCCGACCAAAATTTATAAAAGAAACCACTTTAAGGTTAAAATTTCTATTACTGAAACAATGCATAAGGCCAAGGTTATTTAATTAGTACCTATACGTGTATAGAAATTTCGATGTAAAATAAATCAGTTTTTATAAAATACAGAATTTACCAACTACCTTAAAATTTACAAATATTGCATTTTTTTTAATTTTCATATACTTGATTTTCCTCTTACAATTCCAATCTAATTACACCTGTTCAAAATCCATCAAGACGTATCGACTACAGAGCGTGACTAAGGAACATACACAAGTTACATACATTACATACAATCAGAAAACATGATCCTCTTTCTAACGCAGTCGGGTTAAAAAAGATGTATAATACATCAAAATATTAACATAACAATAATTAATTTCTGTACAATTGTTATTACTTTAGTAGTTCGTACCTAGAAACCGAACTTTGCTCGGTATTATTGTGTGTAAGTCGATTCGCTGTTTACAAATTTCTTTTGTTCCCATCCGTAATTTTGTCAGATAAGTGTCACAATAGCACTATTAGACAAATATTTCATTGCTTGAAAACACGGATAAAACAACGTTGTCTAAAAATGAAACCTAGCTAGATCGATTTATAGCCCCTGAAACCTCCTGCATACTAAATTTCATGGAAATCGTTGGAGCCGTTTTCGAGATTCAGATTAAATATATATGTACTAGAATTGCTCGTGTAAAGGTTTATGTTACTACATTATACATGTGTATTTTACAAAGTGCAGTAAATATGATTTCACCATATTGAGCGAATATATGTACAGCCAACTTTACTCGTATATTGCATTTAAATGCATGTTACGGTTTGACGTAGCCCTATTTCGATATCAGGTTGAGATATGGCACAGGGCTTTCCATAAAGTGTTCACAATGAAACATATGAAAGATTTCTTTCAACTATTTCCTGTTCATTTACAAAGGATGTCAGATAGTGCCTGTCGATATTAAACGAATTGTTAGAAGGAGCTACAATATGACGAAGGTTGTATTATTTGAGAAATTGGATAAGTACGGTATACATTGGCTTCAATAAAATGATATCGAATTGAGCTTTTGCATAACTTGTGATCTTCTATGATTTTTCAATGTTAAAAGAAATTTGAAAGTGTTAAAATGTCTGTTGTCCTCTAAATCATAGCAAAATTAATATGTTTAATATTTTAATTTTTTATTGTTGTATGAGAACATGTTCTGAACATTTGAATTTTTCTAGGTAATCCAGGTCAGGTCAGGTCATCCCTAATCGTCGCCTAAGGGCAGCTACAGCCACAGTTTGGATGATGTGACCGCTACAAACGACCCCAGACAAGTGACACTCCGATGCGGCCAGCGGATATCGTCTGGGGTAGGCGCATTTTTGCCTCTTACTGTGTAGGACAGTGAAAGGTGCGATAACGTCCGATCCTGTGGTATGAGATGCCCCAGATGTACTTTAATCGTGAGGTATGACATGGATGACTCCAGAAACCACTAATGCGTTCCTGGAGCTCCTCCCGACTGCCGTGGTAGGTCGTGTAGACCGGTTCTGAGAGGCCCACACACGCCTTTTGTCCCCCTACGGAGGGTATAGTGCAAAAAGCATTCCCCGCGTAAAAATAACTCATCCAGACTTTAAGAACCAGTATATATGTATGTATATTACCAAAACAGAGATCAGAGCACATGTTTATTTTATTGCAATATTGAGCTTAGCTATTTTCCTTTCGGATGCAGATTTATGTTCAGCAGTGGACTGTTAAAGCTGTTAAAGGAGAATGACAATAAAGTTTAATATAGTGAACTTTTATATCATCATTATCCTTCAAAGTCCATCCAATAATTCATCGAAATCCTTTGTATAATTTTCGGCCAAATAGTTTTTGGATTCTAATGTCAGAAAAAACAAATTATTGAATGGACAGCAAAAATATGATGAAACATGTCTAAAATTGCGTTCGTTTTATTCGTACGTTACACCTTTATTTTCTGAATCCACATGACACCCTTAGAGAAATTTACATTCAGATTTCTGTAGAGCTGGTAACGACAGGAACCATAAAGAAAAACAGACAGAGCATAATGTATAAATGTAAAAAGCAATTCTTACATCTACTTCAATAGAAGATCTTTAAATTTTACACTATTCTACAGTAAAATTCACAAGGTTTAACTTTTTTATTTTGATAAAAGCCTACCAAAGTGACTCTACTCTACCTGATGAAAAGCATGAATAGAATCCAAGAGTTGTGGCCACCATACTCATTTTGTGTACTAAACACTATTATAATGTACGTTGAAAAGAAGATTAAAATTTAAGTTTTTGATTCCTTTAAATAGTATAGTATAGTTGATAGCACAATAATTAGATCAGAATCCAGTCTAAAAATTAAGATTCTTAGTACTTTTTGTATTAACACATTGTGAGTTTGTGTACGCTTTATAAACTCAAAAACTTTTCCATCGATTAAGCTCAAATTTGAAACCATACACAACCCATTTTATAGGTTTTTATCTATTTTTCTTGTCAGTTTTACCTCTCATTTCTTAACAATACAACGATAATAGGTCACATCGAAACGTTGCAGGCTACAGGGCTTTCAAACATGGAGTAATTAATCAAATTAAACAAGTTCTGCAGCTGAGGTGCGCATTTTAAACACGCATAAGTTAGAATTTTCTTTAGCAATGAACTTACATCTTGTTCTAGCAGAAAGTTCTATCATCAAAGTTTCTAATTAAAATTTCCATAAAATCTTCTTTGTCGTTTTGTTCAAGAATTCTTTTAAAAGTTACGAATGTTTTTACGCAATTTTTTTATAATTTTTTTAGATATTGTAGACTCTCTGCTTACACATACATCTACTATCAAGTCATTTCGCTAATACTCAAATAAAAATATGTATTATATTTAAACATAGACCTTAAAATAGATGAATTAAAGTATTCTCCTACACGTACAGAAATAACGTGTAATTGTAATCAATTTTCAATCTACTCATGGAGAAATCTATTATAATATAGATCAACTTACTTTCTTTTTTACTACTTCAACTTAATACGTAATTTCTTATTATTTAAACTTACTTCAATTATAACATTGACGGGCCTATTGGTCTACAGTTAGTGATTCAGACTGCTAGGCCAGGGATCGTGGGTTCGTTTTCCACCGAGGAAAAACCTTTACGTAATAAGCACGATCATTGGTTCTGTGTCTGGGAGTAATTTATCTATAGTGTGTATATATTTAGAAATATACAAGCATGTTTATCAGTGGTCTGGTGACCATAGTACAGGCTTTGCCCAGTTTGGGATCAGACGACCATGTGTGTGATGTGTGAGGGTATATTATTATATTGACCAACTTATTAATTACCTGTTTCAGCTCAAACAACTAAATGTCTTTTACTTAACGTAAATTTATCTAGATATATATGTATTTTTTGTTCAGGAGTATTCCATGGTGTGCTTTAAAAACTATTGATCATACTGATATTGATTCAAGGATTTGCACATTTTAAGTTCAGATAGATCTTTAGATTTTACAGAACATACGTATTTACTGCACATTAAATATAAAAATTAATCAAAATATTTTATAGATCAATACACGTTCAAAAATTTTATATGATTCAAAGAAGTTCTTTTTTCACCAATTTTTTTCTGGGTAATTGTTGATGATTATGATCGTTTGAGGGGTTTCGTCGGAGCATTCCACACACGTGAAGATTGTATTGTGAATAATTTGCCATATAAAATGTGGAACGCGTCGAAATTTCTAATGTGAGGTTCGAATGCCGAAAATGACAAGTATTTTATATGAGTGTTAGATGAAAATGCGAAAGGTATTTTTAAAATAAAGCGATGGCAGCCTTAAACAAGATATTATGAAGATGATAAGAAATATAAATTCGATGATAAAAGTAAAACAGTGGCACAAAACCCATAGCTGTGGACAAATTTGCGCAAGTTCGAAATAAATTTTATTGCTGCAAATTAAATGTTTGCCATAATAGTTTGAAGAAAATTATTTAGATTGGTTTATGTATAGACTAATAATTTTGTTATTAGACTTATTTTCTTTCAGTAATTTTTTTTCAGTTCCAGAAGTAAGTTTAGTCTATAATATTTTAGCGACTATAGTTTAAGGAGCAACCTAGACGATTATATACCCAATGGATCGAGACCGACTGAAAAAGCAAAAATTAAAAATATTAACGTTCATCGAATACTATTTTATAAACTGCTTTGAAGCACACATAGAAAAATTGCCGCATTTAGCAATTTTCTATAATAAAAATTGTTACACATGGTCATAAATTTTGTGAATTTTACATACGCAACAAATGTAACAAAATTTTGAAAACAAATTTTTGTAGTACATTTTGAGTACATTGGATAATTGTGCGTTTTTAGTCGTAATAAGATAAAACATTTTGTTAGGTCGATAATGACTTGACTTGACAAATGCCTTGATTGAAATTTTTATATTGTCATTTTTTGATCCCGTCACCTGCTTTCCACAGACGTAGTTGTCGATGCTTTGCGAAGGTTCTATGATAATAAAGGTATACAGGGTATCAGTTTATTACTAGATCCAGCGCCTGTCCACACTTCATCGGACGGCGACTCATGTGATGAAGATCACGATGATATGAACCAATTGCACCGTCATCAACTAATCAATGTTCAGACGTGAAGCAATGATTACTGTCCAACATCTGAGACGATATTAGTCAATTCTACTATTATTTAAAATATCAAAGTCTTTTTTATGACTGCTTAAACCAGTTTTCTGACCAGCTTCCAGCTTAGGAACGTTTTTCCTCAAATGCAGAAATAATTGGGGCCCAAGATTCAACAGGAGACTCTTCTTCGAATCACTTAAAACAGCTTCGCATCAGGTCTAATGTTACGGCCAGGTCACGTATCACGTCATGGATTAGGGTGAAACGAGATTTGTTTTTGTATGTAGACGAGTGGTCCCCTCTGCCTTCATGAGCTGCGTTGATACTGACTGAGGAAAGCGAACCAATTGAATTTTCCGGATTCAGCGAATATGTTATAAAACATATTATGAGAGACATTGCAGGATTGATATTGAATAATCAAATATGGTACAGCAATACAATCGATTTATGTCGGAGTAAATAGACTCGCTGCTTATATCAAAAGTTATTAGATCGCCATTGGAGTTAAAAAATGGTATCGCACTGTGATTTATCATGAACAAAACAAACAATTGTTTTTAAAATTACAATAAAGGTTGATTTCTGCGTAATTTTCATTTATTTACGAAGACCTACTTGGTTACTTGAGTACAATCTTATGTGTCCATGGAGTCGTTTTGGGCCTATTATAAAAGTGACCTTTCTGAACTGAAACTACAAATAACAATTACAGATATTGTTTATGATCGTCAATTATATAATAATAAATAAAAATTTGATATCCAAAAAAGTTCTGAACATAAATGGGTTTCCGTGTGGTGACGGGTTAAGAATATGGATTGTCACCATACTCATTCTTCTATATCAATCTGTCTGGCCAGCGTGGTATAGTAGCCCAAACCTCGCTAAGAGAAGCCTATATCGAAGCATCGAAGCTATAGCGAAGATGGTGAATGTATCGAAGGTATGTATTAACCATATCCTAATTTTTTTACATTCATCAGTTTAGATTATGTAAATCATTATGCTTCGGGAAATATCTGCACTCGGTCACTAGGAGGGAATTCAGTCCCATCTGTCACCACTGCGACTGTAGTGAGGACTCGGCTCAGCACACGCTGGTGGCTTGTTATTGGAAGAGATCTCTTGCTACCGGCCGGTAGCGGCAGCTGTTTTACCGCGGTCGCATTTGGACTCGGACACTCGGACCCAATTCGCCGCTGGTGAACCGGGTGGCTGAGGCGTGTTTACCAGCGTCTCATGCCACCCTGAGTGTGGTCGTGGGTGGATGGGACGGGTTTTCCCCTCCATTAGCTACAGGGGCCAGCCGCGAGTTGGCGACATCCGTGTGTGCTGTACATCGCCTAAATAGAGAGTTTACCCTTAAATGGTATCCGTCAGAGCTGGCAGTTCTGGGAGGGATCCAGATGGCTTAATGACAGTAGTTCCCGAATCCCTTCCATTCCAGGCGCAGAGTGGCACACCGTTTGGTTTTAGTCGGTCCGATTCCGACACACCACTCCGTCGTAAATCGTAAAAAATAGTCATGTATATCACTCTGCGTTGTACGACTATATATTTTAAAATTAATTACATAGGAAGAAAGTAATCGGTTGAAAAGCGTAAAACGCCACTCTGTAGCATCTCTAATAAATAGCAGTAACCTTACAAACGATTGAAAAGAATTTTTAGGTATCTCCAAATATAAATTAAAATACTGTAGCAGTGTCACGTTCTTTCCTTGAATTTTCAACCGTAGATAGTATTTGAATAAGATTGATATTTACACTTCAGATACTCACTGATTCGTTTACAGGTAATCATTTGTTTTCTATTGTAAAAATAAGACGTAATAACACAACTGGACAAAATGGAAAAGATAATGTTCTCTATGTATAGTTGTTTTTAAGTTTAGTGTAAAATTTTACCGCAAGGGATTAGTTGTAAATTAGTGTTATCAAGATCAAAGTCTCTCTGAAGACTAGATAAGAATTTGATAGCTATTATGACATTCATTGAAGCTCATTTAGTTTTGATGCTTTGACCTATTCTTTCATTTTCACGTGGTCCGTACTTATCATCATTTATCAAATTACGTTATCTATTATATAAAAAGGAAAAATAGGACTATAAATTTCTTTACAATCCAAATCAGTGTCATTAACCATATTCATAATATAATATCATCCGCATTCTTGTTTTATTTGTTACTAACCCATACCCACCTCAATGTGAGCACAAATTCCAGTCAAAACAAATGTGTATATCAATGTGTATTACTAATAAACACAACGCAATTTTTGGGTTGTGTAAACCTCTCTACAAATATAATAAACACGTGTAATGTTACACAACATTATTTACATTATATGCATAAAACACAAGGACACAATTATCAAAACCACATAAGCTACTCACCTAATCGAATCATTTTACGTTTCGACATTGTCACTTCACTTCATTTCCCACGAACAACAAAACGCACCACAATTGTCTCCGATACTATAAAAACTAAAAGACGTTCTGTAAGGTGTCTGTTATCATGCGATCTGACGTAGAGGCGATAAAAATATAAACGTAACTGCAATATGTTGTCAATGATGGTTAGACAACATCGTGCGGGCGACGGCGGGGTCAAATTAAAGCATTGGCTTTAGATAAGGATTTATTTTTAATTGTATAATGTTTGAGGTGTTTGCCGACTTAACTGTTGATGGTTACACTACAGAGTACGGAGTGAGGATTAAGAGAAACTTTGTGAGTAAAATACACGTATTGACGTAACGTAAAAACGAGAAACGTTTGAAATAAAAAAACGACACCGACGATAAAAATCAAATCGAATCTACCCTACCTAGAAATACTAAAGAGCAAAAAATAAAATGAATTTGTTTGTTCAAAAATGTACGACTTTTCTAACTACTTAAATCAAAAATTTACTTAGTAACTGTCATTTAACTATTCTCAATAAAATTCGTTATAAAATGTTATAACTCATTTACTTATTAATTTAAATGAAATATTATTATAATATGTACTAGGTACCTAAAATCTGTTTGGAGTCGGTACCGAGCCAAAAATAACAAGAACAGTATTGTAAAAAAGTGAGTGTCTAAGAGGAGTGACTGAAATCTTTATCAATCGTAACGTGACACGCACTCCCATAAAAATCGAATTTATGTGAAACTTATAAACTTTTGCTAGGCCCTCAGAACATTTTACTTATCGCAATGCCAAAAGCAGGCACCATGGCAATGCCTTAAAGATACTACCCCAAATAAAGTTGTAATTAATTTATGTAAAAAAATTTGCGAAACTCCAAGTTTAGCTGCACTGAGTCGCGAAAACACCCTTAAATTATGTTGCTCTTTGCGAGTTAAAGCCCATCAAATTGATTTAGAAATCGCATAATGAGAAAGCGTTGCGCGAAGTACAACAAATAAGCCTAAATGACAATATTTAAATTAGAATATTAAGACACGCTAGATGCACAGTTATAGGATATGTTCCAAATCTAAATCTCAGCTTTGCATGTCTTTTCTTTTCTACAGAACACTGTCACTATACTGCCCACTTAAAATATTATTTAAGTTCTTTTTTTTACGTATGGAAACCTCTCAGGCCCTCACCGTGTGTCAGAATCAAACCGACTGAAACCACACGATGTGCCACTTCAAACCTGAGATAAGAGAGATCCGGGAACAGCTGTTATTACGACATCCGAACTTCATCCCCTAACCTACCGTAGCAGACCTCTTGAACAACTTAAGACAATTTAACTAAGGGCCTATACGTGTATATGAATGCATATTTAAAGTAACCCATGGTTTCAACAAGAGCCACTTATCATACATGCAATGAGTCCCTGCTGGTGGTCAAAGGCATGTTTCCGGAAAAATAGGCTTCCAGACGAGGCGACATTCCATGGTCGCCCAAAAGTCTAAATTTTTCGGGTTATTTAAAGAATCGTGTCTACTTAATAAAGCAAATACACTACGTCAACTAAAAGAAAAAATCAGTGAAGAGATGTTGGTGATCTCGTGGTCTCTTTGATAACTAGTATTCGAAAATATCGGTGCTTGCTTAGAAGAGTGCAAACATCGAAACGGTGGTCATCTAGACAATGTAATTTTTAAAAAATAAATATCAAGTAATTACCTTTCTTATTAACAAACAATTTTATAATATACTAGCTGACCCGGCAAACGTTGTTTTGCCATTTTTACTAAAATGGCTATTAAAAAATAAGGGTTGATCGTAGAAGGGTGAAAATTGAGGATTGTATGTATTTTTGTATGTTGTATCATAAAAAAATAGAAATTAAAAATTTTGTCTAAAAAATAAAAAAAAAAATAGGGCTGTACTACCCCTAACATTTGTAGAGATGTTGTACCTTCCAGCCAAGTCATCTGAATAACTTGCAAGAATACAACTAAAGGTAACATACACACATATTGTATTTAAAGAATTTTACTCCAACTCCTAATCGTTAAGGAGTTGTATCTTTCATCATCAGATTATCATCATAAAATGATGATTACCAGATCCAAATACTAGAAAAGCATAAGAAAATATGTGAAAAACAATATAACCTGCCTCCTTGTTGCCAACCGTTGCCCGCCTTAAGATCCTGACATGATAATAATGGAACCAACTCGATACCGATCGTATACCCTTCTGAATACAAAAGTAATTTTCAAAATCGGTCCACGATTAACGGACAAATCGATGAACATACATAGAAAAAAAATACAGTGGAACATAGAACCTTTTTCTTTCTTAAATCGGTTAAGAAAGATAAAAGATGATGTAAGTACATACATATGTAAATTGATAAAAACAATACTGCCTCGTGTTTAAGAGAACTGAAGCTATGATATTCTCAAAGTAGATTTAACAAGAAATGAAATTCAGTAAAATTGAAATGGTCTTCCTAGTACATTTCACAGACTGACAAGAATGTCATAAAAATACTCCAAAAGTACAAATGCTTTTTTCAAAACACTTTAAAATGAAATATCATAGTAGTATGTTAAATATGGGTGACATGTCTAAACTTTTTACTTACGTTAGAAAAGTTTATTCTTGCTGCTTAACAAACCTACCTAGTAGAACACAACTTGCTCTTGTTATATGAAAGTAATTCTTAATAGCGTTACAGCGTATTACTTGAAAGTTTCTGCGCTTAAGTGTCGGTTTCGAGAAACACTAAAATTAATGTACCTACTAAAAATGTTAAAATTGAATAAGATTTATTTACTCGGTTCACTTACTGATAACATTAAAAATGAAGCCTTGTCTCTTACCTGAAAAAAATAACATAATTAAATTATTATCATAATAAACGATATAACAATATGTTATCATAGTTCCTGTTTGAGTATAAATAAAACGTTATCGTGTAGAGCTTATAGTTTTCCTTAATCTGTGTATATATAAATATCAAGTTGATTTGTGTACGCTTCCAAAATGTATAATTTCTGCACCGATTTAGCTTAGTCAGTTTTGATTGTCATTTCACATCAATGTAACCAAATATGTCATAGTGAAGCTTGGCAGAGTGAATCTAACATAGTTATAAATAATTACTTCATATAAATAGATTTTAGGAAGAGGGAATCGTGTAACACTTCAAGTCCCGAGTACTGAAATACGAAGTTTGCATTGATTTTTTTTTCTTTTTCCATTTTTGCTATCATTTCTGCCTCAAGAAAAGTTATTTGTTAGGATTTAGTTATTGTCCGGAAGAGCAGTCAGTCCAGTGACATGTTCCCTACGTATTATTTAGCTTGTTTTTTTTGTCCATTGCATTTTTTTTTCAATCTTTTGAAAGTCGTATTAAGCGCAATATTATTTTAATATCCAGAAATTAAATTAAATAAATATAAAAAATTATCGCTCAAAGTTAATTCTATAAAATCCAGGAGTGTCGTAGGGAGCGCTTGTAATCAGAATTGGCTGATTAAGAGTGAAGACGATATCTGGTTAGATCCGTGGTAGCTGTAGAAGGACACAGGTCAAGGTGGCAAAAAAGCAAGTGAGCAGACCATCTACTTGTTTCATAATCGCTACAAAATCGCTGTAATTAAGATAATTACTTGTAATTGTTTAACGGACAAATTAAACTTTTATTTTTCAATTTATAATACGACGTGACTGGTAAAATTTTTTGAGTAAGTCATGGCCTTAATAAGACAAACTTAAAACGAATGATTTAAAAAAAATCTGATATTTGCAAAGAAATTATCTTCTATATTCAATCCCTGATACACGTGTCCATGAGTGACGGTGGTCACTTGTCATCAGGTGACCCGTCTAATCCTCCTGCCTAATTTTTTCCTGAGTCACAGCCATTGATAACCTACTGCTGAACATAAGCCAATATTTCGAAAGGAGATTTTGACCTATTATACCATGGTGGACAGACGGGTTGGTATAAGATTTGTTTTAAGTCTTGAGTGAGTTTGCTTCCTTAGTCGCCTCATATGACACCTACGATGAATGAATAGGGGTAGTGGTACTCCATATTCTTAATGCGTCACCACACGGATAATGTCCATGTATAGCCGTAATAAGCTCAAGCGCTGGTAGAGTTACTTAAATAAAATCAATTTAAATTTGAACGAAACTGCTATGGCCTATTTCTGTCTAACATTTTTATTGAGTATTTTGCTACAATTCTATCGCAATAAAACATGAGCAGTGGGGATTATAGAACGTGGATTTCTTGAATACTTTTAATAAAAACTTGAACCATCTCACGTATAACCGTCAGATGTTGTCTAAGATGGTACTACATATATAAAAATAAACATATAAATTACACCCACATATTAAATTCTTTTTCTCTACTTTATTTGACATTTTAGGGTTCGTAGTTTTGACAAGGTACCCTGTAACATAATTTCGCGCTGACCATCTATCAGTCTGCATGCCCGTCCACGGCTTATCTCAGAGACCATTAGTACTTGAAAGCTGTAATTTTTCATGGGCATATACGAGTATATTCATAACACCGTGGAGTGAGAGAAAATATATTGAAAATAAAAGGTTCTTAGAATACATTTAAATTTTTTTCTATCTTCTATATCAGAAATGATTTGTCATTTAGCAAGTCTTTTGAAAAACATTTGGATAGGCCTATTGGTCTTGTGGTTAGTATCTATGCCGGAGGTCGTGGATTCGATTTCAACCCGGGACAAATACTTATATAATGACCATGAGTAATTTATCTATAATAAGTATGTATTTAGAAATATTTAAAGATATATTTATCAGCATTCTGTTAAATGTTAGAGGTTATTATTGTATTACGTCAGAAGAGATTCTTTTAAGATTCAAATAGTTAAACTTAAAAGTGTTCGGACTGGTTTCCAAAACTACGTAAACAAATTTAAAAAGGTCTTGTTAATTATACTATGTCACTCTATGTATATGCCTGAAATAGCCAGATTGGTTATATGTTACAGCATCGACCTTGCCTTAATGTCCCGACACATTCCGATGCATCCGTTCTAAATCACACATTACATAATTATATGGTAACTATACAGGAAATCGACTTCATTGTCTTGTGATGACATTTACGATTGCATAACATCACGACTCTATTGATTTCAAGACGTAAACAGTTTTACATTGCTAAAAACATTAAATAATGAATGTAAGAGACAAGTGTAAATTAACTTTCAAAATTTCAGTTCAACGATATACCTACAGCGAAAGTGATTAATAGGAATACAAATATCGTTGAATTACTTGATATTTAGAAAACATTTGATGTGTTTTAAACCTAGCTGAACCATAAAATACATATACTGCATTGTCTTTATTCACAGTGAGTATGGCGACCACCGCTCTTGGATTCCATTCATGCTTTTTGTCAGCCAGAGTAGAGTCACTTTGGTAGTCTTGTATAAAAAGAAAGTAAATGTGTTTATGGAGATTATTATCATCAACGGCTTTGCCAACAGTCCACAGCTGGAGATTAGTCTCTTCTTCAAAGGGAAATGAAATGCGCATATGTCAAGGGCACAATTAATTATTTTGTTACGAAGCCAAGTTGCTGCTATTCCTGAATTATAGAAAAATAGCTTTTAAGTTAACAATCCATAAATAAGAGCTACTTATAGTATTTTATTAGCTGCATCCCGTTGTCACTCAAATGCTTCAGCAGCATCAAAGATGGCGTACCACGACTGGGGGTGCTGATCGGGAGCATCAATTTATGCACTGAAATGTAATATTGCTGTTTTTCGTTGTTCACTATTAGCATAAAATAATTTTAAAAAAACAGTCACGAAACAGTACAGTACACGAGTGAGGTTGAAATTAAGTTGAGTGAGAAGAATTAAGTTGAGTGAGGTTAAAAAACTAAAATATTAAATATAAATTAAATTATTTAGGAACCTAAATAAATCATATCTGATGATTTAAAAAAAAATAATGGAAATAGATAATTATACAAGAAAAATAATTATGAAAATGTAATGCAAGCTTGGAGCAAGCTCGTCTCATGAAGTTGTCTAAATACTTCTCCCGCCAGAATATAGAAGTTGCTATTTACGTAATGCATTCGAATTTAACAATATTTATTGTTTCATGTTGTTCTTGAAGTATGTAATAAACACTTCAAGAAGCCAGACAGACGCCTTGAATTACTGCTGAAGCGCATTGAATCGCAACCCAATTTTAAAGTTAAAATAAATAAATATAAAAATCGAAAAATAAATATGGCCATAGAAAAAATTTGGACGCTTTAAATAAAATACACAAAAAGCAGTAATTGCATAATATCATAGATATTTTAGAAGTAATTATTTCTCTTTAAAAGAATCTAACTAACCTAAAGTCCTTGCCAGTAAGACACATGACGAAAAAAAGTGGCCAAATGTGAGTCGGACTCGCCTATGAAGGGTTCCGTAGCAGTGATTTATGACATATTAAAAAAACACTACTTACTAGATCTCGAACCAATTTTAGGTAGAAGTTTACATTGTAATGTACATCATATATTTTTTTAGTTTTATCATTCTCTTATTTTAGAAGTTACAGGGAACACATACACATTTTATCACTTTGGAAGTGTCTCTCGGGTAAATTATTCAGTTTAGAAAAAAGTGATATTAGAAACCTCAATATCATTTTTGAAGACCTATCCACAGATATCCCATACGTCTGGGTTTGATGAAAAAAAAATCAGTTTCAGTTCTAAGTATGGCAGACTCCCAAAATATTTTTTTTTCTATTTTTGTGAAAATCTTAATGCAGTTCCCAGAATACATCTACTTACCAAGTTTCAACACTATAGTTCTAATAGTTTCGGAAAAAGTGGCTGTGACATACAGACGGACAGACAGACCGACAGACATGATGAATCTATAAGGGTTCCGTTTTTTGCATTTGGCTACGGAACCCTAGAAAGGCTCCCGAAATAGTGTTCCATAATCATTGATCATCAGTACTCCATTCAATCACGCGCATAAAATGCATTCTATAGTTTAGAGTCGTAATGCTCTCGTCGGGTTGAGTGTTCAGGCCTGAATGGAGTTCTAAAATATGGCGGACAGCCAATACTGGAGTCATTATTCTGACTAAATAGAAATAAATAGACTGTCAGTTGGTAACGTCTAGGATTTGTAAATGGATTAGAAGTGACAGCTGTACTTAGACTGGTGTTAATGTGTAGCGTGTAAATGTGATTTTTGTTTGAACATCTACTGACTTCCGTGACTCATAACAAGAATGAGTAATTGTACGGTGTACGACAGACTCGAAACAAAAACAATTTGTATTTAATTATTTTAAATTTGTGAGTTCAGTCTGGATGATAATAAGCATATGAAACGAACTATAAATATACTTTATTTCTAATATTTTATCACGTTTTCAATGTGATTTAAATACTAAACAGTGTTAATACAGCTTTACGAGTTTCAAGTATTCGAAGTGCATGAAATAGATCTATTCTCTGCCTCGTTGGTCTAGCGCTTTGCGTATGCGACTACCGATCAAGAGGTCTCGAGTTCGATCTCGGATCGAGTCGAAAAGTATTATTCAGTTTTTCTGGTTACAGAAATGTTTAACGGCAGCCTGGAGTTTGGGAATTGGGGTCTTAGCCCCCGTACTTTGGAGCCTTGGGTCCTGTGCCTAATTTTTCTACAGTCGTATCTGATAACCATCTCATCGGATTGTGTGAGGGAACAGAGAGTGCACCTGTGTTTGCACACACACTTGTGCACCATAATGTCTCCTGCGTAATTGGTTGGTCTCCGTTGAGAATGGCCGCCGTTGTCGAAATCGGCTAGGAGTACATTATTATTATATCACATCAGATCTATTCCGTTCGAATAAAACATTTTAATACCGTTCCGTAGATTTTTCTTAAAGGTTTAAATCTTTGAAACACAATAGGTTGTTTCAGTAAACTTTGTGAAAATATACCACTAAAATTTATTTTAGTATTAGTATCCGTTTCATATCCAAAATAACCACAAAGAAATATTAATTGTATAAGGATGTGATACTCGAACAGAGTAGGTGGATTAAGGAGAGGCCTATGTCCAGCAGTGAAATATTAAAGGCTGTCGATGACGTAATGATGAAAAGTAAATTAATAGAATATAGAAGACAGAATATAGAATTTGTATTATAGTATTCTAAAGATTTCCATTTCTCAGACATGTTGAAATTAACACAGGTAACGTTTAAGACTATTAAAAGATAAATAGAATAGAATTTTTAAATCTTCACTGAACTAAACTGTTGTAAAAAATCACGCTTGCTTAGGGGTAGCCAGAGGCATATTAACCGCTCAGTTTTCGCAAGTGCTTTGATCACATGTAATAGGTGGTGAGCCAATTGTTGGATGAATCGGGATGTTTTGTTTGCCTGAGTCTCGTCCGTCGATCAGCAGGTACACCATTTGTAGGTGAGAGGCCCTAAATTCTTGGTGAAAACCCTATGCACCATATTATTAAATTATACTTTACATTTATCTCAACACGTAATATCAAAGACCACATTTGAATAACTATACGTTACGAAGTCACAGAATATGTCTACATTTAATATTCAAATCAGCTCGACCATTATGACACAGGATAAATGATACCTGAATGAACTTCATTTACATTTCAAATGGCTTACAGGAAGCCTTCCTATGGTTATTTTCCTTCAGGAATATTAAACAACTGGCCCTGATTGCAGATGAACCCTTTGTCGTTCTTTAGATTTTTTTTACTTAAATACGCAACGTATTTATTATTAAAATTATATTCAATCGTTCCACAGCCGTAACGAATGCATAATTTTTTTATTTTTTTATGAAATTAAATATTTTTTACTGGTACTGAAATCCGAGACTAATTTGTCAGAAAAGGTTTAGACGGACAGTGGACAGGGCAGAACTAGTATGAGTTGATAAGTCAACAAAAAAAGGTCATTTTTCGGATATAGCACTTTCCAAATAGCAAATATTCCAGACTACGCAGATACAAAGTACCTACGTCCACGTGTAAATTTCCTTTCTACCTTTCCTCTGGACTCCATTTAAAAGGTTTATTTACACAGTATGTTGAATCAGAAAATTGAATATAAAATGACATCTTCATGGTTGGGCTAAAAGTAGATTTGTGTATCTTGTGTCGATAACACAGTTGACTGATGTAGTCTATTTGAATATACAGGTCGATGTTCTATTGACAGTATTATATTTTAGTTGAATTGAATGTGAATTATGTTGTATATATGGAACTCTAACTTATTTACAATGTAAATATATTTGTTTTACAGAAGCGAAGCAGTTTTCAAAAAACGATTGATGTGAGATGATTGTTGTGTTATTTGACATTTTTAAATGAACTCCATTAAATAGATATTGCATTGATTCCGCTTCGTTGGTCTGGTGGTTAGCATGTACGACTGCCGATTAAAAAATGTCGGGCTCAATTCCCGAGTTGGGTCCAAAACTGTTATTGAAGTTTTCTGGTTACAGAAATACTTAGTAACAGCCCAGAGTTATAAAGTCGGGGACATAACCCCCGTGTCTTGAAAACTACGTAATGTTGCACGTCTTGGGCCAGATCTCTCCTCGGTCATGTTGAGTAGTCGTCCCATCGGATTGTGAGAGTGAGAGAAGAGAGACTGCACTTGTATTTGCGCACACACTTGTGCAATATAATATCTCCTACGCGATTGGCTGGTCTCCGTTAAGACTGGCCGCTGTGACCGAAATTACCTAGCATCACATCATAACGTTGAAAATGAAATAATAATTGAAATCTTAATAATACCTCACGCACGGCTACTTGATCTCAAATTAGATAGAGCCTGTGCCATGGCAACCTACCTGCTAATAAACATCCTTATTTATCGATCTCACCAGCCACTCAACCAAAATGATTTATTGTTTAAGGATTCTGATAATTAAGCCAAGGTCCAATTAATAAAAAAATACTACAAACAACACGTTTCATAATATATTTAGTTATTGTAGGTGGAAATTTAATCCACGACCTCTGACTTGTAAGATCATGTTAAACATCATAATTAAGCATTATAAGTAAAATGACATAAGCCGTCGTAAAGGTAATTCTATGTCCAGCAGCGGACTATTAAAGGCTTCTAATACAGTAATATGAGTTGGTGCAGGTGTTATGACAGTTATATTATAAACACAATATGGAGGCTTACACCACTCACACCAAGGAGGACACAAAGGTATTGTTTCGCCGTCGCTGACAGCGATACAATTGACACCTTTGTCGAGTTTGCAAATGTCTTTTGTCCCTATTCTATATATTTCAAAGTATTATTCTACTCTTGGGCTCTAGTCCTATCTGCTTCTTTACTAATAAAATATTTTAAACGTCATTCATTTTATTTTAAGTCAGTTGTATGGAAATATTTTTAATTTACATTTAATTATTAATTTCATAAAAGAAATGCTGGAACTCTTCGAAACCAGCACGTAGTTATAGAGACTTACAGTATTATTAGTTATAGTAATAACTATATTTTTACACATCTCACTCACAGCAGTTTGATAGTTTGATAGAAACTAATATGTAATTAGTGATACCTATCGTCACTTAGTGAATCCTTGCATATTATATTTTGTTGCTATATTTTATGTTTTTTTAGATTTTTTTTTGCAATAGCGGTAAGAAATTGATAAAATGAGAAGCATTGCGTGTAGAGGCAGGGGAATTCTCGAGGCATACTAAAAGTATGTCAGAGGCATTCTAGTGTAAATTAGAAGCATTCTAGCGACTAAATCATTCATTGGACCTGAAATTACCTGGGGTAAACTTTTGTTGTTATGCGTATAATGCCTTGTTTGGTTTTATTCCGTTCAGTTATAACATTTAACTTAAGAATAAATAAGAAAAAGATAAAAAATATTGTTAACAAGAACGAGGTTAGTTATTCTACTCAACTACATCTAACACGTTGTTGATATATCAGAAACTCGAACATCACTAACTTCTACTAAGTATATCATCACTATTTATTAATGGAAAGTCTCCACTCATTTTAAATTAAAAAAAAAGTTGATCACAGTTGCCGCTCAGAGATAAAACTAATTTACGCAGATACGATTAAATCTCGGATTACATAATTAATTAATTTAATACCTTAATTGTATGATATTAGTTTCCAAGCGTACAATAAAATAGCAACTTCGAATTTATTATATAAGTATCAATTATTATTTCTTGAAGTAGATCTGATCTAAGTTTAAGAAACTTAAAGCTTAAATATTTGTCATTAAATGCATAGATTTTGTTGATACTGATTTAAAGAACATTTTACAAGTAGTTTAATATAATTAGTGCAGTTAGACTTATGATACACACTGTTAGGGAACCTTAATTACATAAAAAGAAAATAAATCCTTGAAACATTTTGTCTACCCACTGTATATGCTTCAACTTTGTGCAGTCATGTACCTAGAAGAAAATATTTCTACATTTGCGATGCCAACCAACTGAGATTGGCTGGAAATGCAATATTTAACGCTAGCAACATCGTGATTACATTTTGTGTACCTAAATAAAGTTCTGCTACAGAAAATTTTGTAGGCGATTTTCAACTTTGTTAGACGTATATACTGTCTTTCTTAGTTCTATTAAGAACGAAAGCTCGTAAACTTTGATGCGCTAAAGTGTTTTGTACGAACTTTTCGTTTTGAAAGCGAACGTTTTAAAAGTTTCTACTTTCAGTTTATACGGTTGTACCATGTGTTTTATCATATTATAACACTTAATACGAGACAGGTTACATTATCTGATATATCTATACATAATTATATACTTGATATTGCTCATACTTCGTCTCCGTGTGGTGACAGATTAAGAATATAGAGTTTCACCGCCCCTATTCATCCCGTGGGTATTGTAAGTGGTGATTAAGAGAGTAAATTACACAGGACTACAAGGAGAAGGAAAACTTAAAACAAGTCCTATACTAACCAGTCTTCTAAGACTAAACTTTTTAAGGCTGTTGAGGATGATGATGATATTGTTCATCAATGGATTACAATTAGATCATTGGTACATACATACATATTTGTAAATTCTCACTAATATTAAACATGTGAAAATCATAGCCTTATAGCCCTGTTTGACTTGATAGCACTTATATAACCATGCCATCACACCTCCACAACTTTACTTAGTCCACAAAAGCTTGCTTGCTTTCAGCTTGCAGGTTTTTTGAAAATATTTTATAAGATTGGTGCAGTATTTATTTATTCTAACAATGAAAAAAATATAAAAGGTTTTTATACTTAGTACAAAGATTTCACTAATTATTATAAATTACATTATCGATTGAGTTTACCGAGTTAAAACTATTGAAATAACTGTAGAGGTAATTTGTTATTAATATTTACGTTTACCTTAATTTGGGAGAAGCCTATGTCCAGCAATTGACGTCTTTTGGCTGAGATGGTGATGACGATGATTACGTTCACGTCACACCAATGGAATGTAGGAAACCAAGTGCGAAAGTCATTGAAAACTTCGGATCAGGAGATGTCAAACATGTTGTTAATGATGTACATGGGACTTGCTTTATTTAGTTAGGAAATGTGGCATAATAATCTAATATTATATCGAAAAGTAATTCCATTATTAACATCATCTGTTTAAACTCTAAGATCGAATCACGGATAATGGTAGAATTAGAACTAAATTTAGTTTTTACATTATAATTTCTAATACACCTCAAGAACGTAATACAGTTTTGGCCTAAATATAAAGGAATATTTAATGACATGTGTAACAATAAAAAATAACTCAATTAAACTCTACCGTTCTCTCACAATTGTTTTAACAATTCTATTGACGTAAATATTTCAAAATTCAATTTCCATTCTATATTATTATCATCATGACCATCATCAACAGCCTTTAGTAGTGCACTACTGGACATAGGCCACTCTATCGAAAGGCATTTTATATATTATACTAATATTTATTACCATTAAATTCAAATACTTATTACTGATAAAAGTGGTATAAAATAATTTTTACCTTTATCTACTAATTGATGTTTCGAATAACAATGACATGTTTTAAAAACAAATACCAATAAATTTACAATAATGTTTATGGTTACAACCGAGAATCACAGAAATGGAAGTGTTGATGCTATTAGTACCAATAAATACAAATTATTCGTTCTAACCGAGACATAACATAATATTTCGTAATAAATGACATCTGTCTGTTGACAACGAAACAGTTTATGCTAATACAGCGACCGTAAAACCGTTAATTAACCGTAACGATCGTGCAGACGAAGTCATCCAAACATGCCATTTCAGTGTCACCAAAAATTAGACATTGAAAACTTAGGGCTGTCACTTGTATATTTAAATTTAAATGAATAAAAATTTTGGACCTAAATGTGTTAGGTACATTTGCAAAGTCCTCTTTTATTTTTGTTGTCAGGGTGGAAAATTCCTTCAAATCTCCGGCTGCTCAGGGACACACGAGCTAGGAGTATGTGGAGTTTCCACTAAAAGCCATCCCAGTAGCCGATCTCAGGTGTTCTACTCTGAAGGGGACCCGGACTATATTATTTCAGGTTACCTCCAGAATCAACGTCGCGCCTAGTCAAGTCATATCCTGGGAAGACCACGAAGACTTCACCGCCTATTAATCCGACATTTACAAAGTCCTAGGAATCCGGAATAAGTATAATATATTAAGTAAAGCTTAAAAATATACTCAAAACATAGCTTAGTAATAAAAAATATGATGCTGGACCTAAAAACAATTGTCATTGTCATGTCTCCGTACAGTATGTACCTAACTTTGATGCATCTGGACAAAAAATGTTATCCCTTGTTTTGTAAATATTTGTTAAAATACTGTACTCGGTATTTTTTGTTGGCGTAAAAATATTTTAAAATACTCTTTTCACGACTAATACCTAAGGTTAAAAAGTTTGAATGATAATTTCAATGCGTAATAATAGATTAAGCTTCTTTTCTTGCGAAATTTACTTTCTTGTTCCTAACATCAGTTATAAATCAGATAACAAAATAAATTCATTCCATAAACAACACGTATAATAAAAAGCCTATTCTGTACAATGTGACAGCCTTGATATTGCAACTATCATATCTAGGTGACATTTGGCACGGTTCCATCTCTGCTCTATTTCTATCAGACATTCCTGAATTTGTTCATTTTATTTGCTGTCATCTAATGCCTTGTTTCTGAGCTTTATAACGACCGAAAATTGTTCAGTTTTTAACGCTGGGAATGACAGAAATGCTTCTTAAAACTGTGGAGTGTAAAATTATTATATTAAGAATAATCTTGAGGAATCACATAAAATTTGTTAATTGTTTTTAATCATAAAATCGAAAGGTTTAAGTCTAAAATGAAGTGTGATCTTCTAATCTGATTAATGACATGGTTTTAAAGTTTATAAAGTTGTTTCTGTTTAACGACCATCTGATGCAAAAAAATAAGCTTGTGTTTGCTGGGAAAATAAGAGAAAAGGGAAATAGATTTCATACCTTTAACTAACAACTAACTAATTATGCGTACGGGCCAACGCGTAAAAGATTCATTTAGTCTAAAAAGCAAAAACGAGTAACTTGAAAGTCAGTTTCGTATATGTATATAAATAGAGCACCTATAAAATAAATGAAAACCATCAACGCCTTTGCTCATCCGATATTTATATCATGAATATTTCAGAATATTAAAGATATTTTAATACATATAATCTTATGTCTACCGTTTAGCTTAGTTAGAAGTGATACTCTGCAAAATAAAATTTAAAAACAGGTAAACTCAAGCGATAATGTAATTTATAATAAATAATAAAATATTATTTATTTTAAAATATAATTTATTTCAAAATCTGGCATTATCCGTGATTCGATTTTAGAGTTAAAACAGATGATTTTAATAACGGAATTACTTTTCCATAAAATACTTGATTATTTTGCCACATTTCCTAACTAAATAAAGCAAGCAAAATTTATGGCATTTTGTAAATTGTTAAGAAATTTCATCAGCCTGATTGTCAACCATCGACTTTAAAATAGTAACAAAATACAAAATAGTAAATAGACATATCGAATTACATAGAATATACAATAAAATAAAATAACGTCCAAGCATGTGACGTGAATGTAGTCATCGTCATTATCAGCTCATCTCAGGTAAACTCAAGCGATTATGTAATTTATAATAATTAGTAAAATCTTTATACTAAGTATAAAAACCGTTTTTGAATTTTTTTCACTGTTAAAATAAATAAATACTGAACCAATCTTATAAAATATTTTCAAAAGAAGTCATGGGTTCTCGTTATATAGCACCATTTATACACCGTTATATTTCAGCATTGACTATTTATTCACTTTGCTATGTATCGTATCATGATCTGACTCGATTAAGTCCATATTAGAAAATAACTAATTAAAACTACTAGATTCGCTTTTATATGTTATTTTCCTGAAAATCTGGCACAGTTATTTTAAAAATAAAAGAAATAGTTATAAAGCACTAACACAAATACATCTTCCTCATAGGATCAAAAAACGAAGAAAGAAAAATCATTTTCGGTCAGTAAGATGAGAAATATAATGTAAAATTGCATAAGAATTTTCATTTCCTTTTTCGATACAGTTTTTTTCGTTCTCGTTTTTGATTATGCGTGAGCCGTGGTGGACTAAAGATATAAAGACAACTGTGCCTCTTATGGTCGCCGCAACTCTCATTAGCTGCGGGTGTCGTGGAATGCACGATTACATTCAGCTCCAAATTGAAGTATTCACACAAATTTTCCTTCCTTACTGAATTCCAAGAAGTAGTATTTAAGTCCGGAAAGTAATAACAGTATTATCCTTTGATTTTCCTTTTTAACTAACAGTGATTCTCAATTTCGGAGAACTTAACAGACGTTTGGGACTTAACAGACTCGGAACAATTTTCTACTTTGTTACTATTAAATAAAAAAAATAATAAAGGCCCAAAAGTAAAAACTTTTTATCCAATAAAAAATGAAAAAAGTTAATAAATTTTAATATAACTCATTTTTCATAATCAGTTTTTGCGTTAAACGTTCTTTAAGTGTAAATCATTTCCAGGAATTAAAAAATAATAATATTAATACAGTACCTATGTCTATTGCCGTATTTTCTTGGAGTTCCATTATATTATTTGTAAATTATGTTAAATTATTCACGAACAATGAGTGTTTCGAAATCGAATTAGGTAATAATCATTTTTACATAATATTATAAAAGTTTTTTTTTGTACGTGAAACAACAGTAATTTATACCTGATTTATTTACTTTTACTAAATTTTAACTACACAATTAAATTCTTCCATTACTTCTTATATTAATGTCTTTTTTAAATTATCTGTTACAAAGAGGTATTCTTACACAACACACACACAACATTAGACGGCCATAGTAAACAAAAATAACAGAACGTGACATTAAAATGGAATATCTCTCGCAATGATAAAATTAAAAAAAAGTTGTTTCTAACTTAAATAAGAGAAAAATACGCTATTGGTCCTTGGAAATATACAGATAGTGTTCGACTCGCCTATCAGGCAAATCTTTAAAGGTAATAACTAGCTAAAAACATCCATAGATCATAGAAGTCACACCACAATTGGTCTAAAATCAATTTTAAGTGTGACCTGAAATTTTCATGACATTCAAATGTCAATTACCTGCTGGATTGTAGTTGACAGCTGCCAGATGCGGTGAAGTATATTGACACCTGTATCTTGCCAAATTTGTCAAAATGTCAACTTGTAAATAATAGATGTCACAGGAAACAAAAAAGAATATGTTTTAAAAAGTTTAGCATAACTTTCCGTATTTGTTTCATTTGAGATATTTGAAACGCGTATGGTCTGAAGCGCAGATTTATGATATTTCCTGTTATGTAGCAAAGGTTTTCTCTTTTCTTCGCTTTAAATTTTGACTTTTGGTTATATTGACGACATGTTTATTTAAAGGCAAGGCAATTCTTATTATTATCACTATTTTATGATAAGAATTCGGAAAAGAAAATGCGAGATAGCCAACATCTCTTTGCTGGTTTTTTCTTTTAGTAGACGTAGTGTATTTGGTTTATTGGATTCTTCAAAAACCCTTATACAAATAAGTCTGCTGGGGATAGATCTGGACATTTGGGTGGCCATGAAATGACGTCTCATCTGGAAAACTTCCGGCAACATGTCTTTGACCACCGGCAGGGACTCACTGAATGCGTGACAAGTGACTCCATCTTGTTGAAACCATGTATTTTGTAGCCTGTGCATGTGTGATTGTAGCCAGCGAATTCCAGTAGCATCGGTCCCAAGAACTCCAGTAATTTATTTGCGCGGGATGTTAGATTCAAATGTTAACGAATTCTTGGTCCACCCTGTAGTTTTTAAAATATGATCATATAAAATATGATTTAATATCTTTCTTCTTCGAGAATACAAAGACATAGCAATAATATTAAATATGAATTATATTAATATAGAAGGTATATAAAGTCGTTGCTCTCTCAATTCTAGTGGAAACCGCTTTTTAATATTATTTCTTAGACTTATATTTCTCTGGATTCTTGAAATCAACAACTCTTAGGTCGCAAATAAAGTATACATAGCCCATTTATTTGTAACAATTTACATTAAAAAATCTATATGAATTCACTGTGACCGTCTTTGCACTTTCTATCAGATTTCCAGCAAATAGTTCAAAGAAAATATGAACGGTTAGGCAACTGCCAAACTTATTTAACATTCCGTCTGTTAGGAAATACATTAAGAAGTAAATAAATAAACGTCTTATTTAGATTTGAATTTACGTGTTCGCTTTGATAACATTGAAGTTGAATATTTAGAAAATTGTGTAATACAATTGAATATCTAGTGATTAGTTGTTTTACTGCTAACCCCGAGGTCGTGATGATATTGTATAGAACGCTCAAAGGATCGTAGGATAACATATTTTTTTAAAGTAAGATTATGAATTTAGGGTTTTATTTCATACTGTCAGAACTAAACCAAACACAGTATAAATATAATTGACAATTTCAAGAACGAAATAACAAGTACAAAATGTGGGATGACAACCGCGTTAAATGTAATGACATTTAATGACAACGTAAAAGCGCTCTGTACACAATACACGTCAGAAATATAATATGATTGACGTCAAGTGATACGATCCTATGATTTTCATATAGGTTTTATTAAGAATACTTGTTTAACATATTTAAGTAGTTTGCCGTGCGTGTTTCATTAACCGATTTCAAATAAGAAGGTTCTGTTGTCACTATTTGCATTTTTTTTATCGATTACTCAATTGTTGATCTATTTCGGCAATTCGTTTTGTATTTCGGGTTTACTCTCAAGGTGGTCCCATTATCACCATGTATCCCAAGGAAGTGGAATGTAACCATTGAATTTTGTAGAGACGTATTAAGTTTTTCATATGTTTTTTAAAACTATTATAATATTTGCGTTTGCATTTAATGAGCTGATGACGACAGATAAAATTCCTTAACGCTTAGAAGTTGGAGTATAATTCTTGAAGTATACATATGTATGTTTGTTACTTTTAATTGTATTCTTTCACGTTACTCAGGTGAGCGGATGATGGAAGGTACAACTCCTTAACGGATAGGAGTTAGAGGTGAATTCTTTCAATATTATGCATTTGCATAGATTTTCAGTTGTATTCTTTCAAGTTATTTAGTTGAACTGATGGTAGAAGGTAAAAACCGATTTCAAAAAAAAAACTAAACGGAATTTCCCTGCGTACAAACACTAAAGAGCGAAAAATAAACTGATTTATTTATTTGTTCAAAAATGCATTACTTTTGCTAACTACTTAATAGTTTACTAAGTACCTACAATATAATTTAACTTATTTCAATAAAATTTTAAGGAAACGTAAATATAAAATTAGTTAACTTAAAAATCAATCTGTTCGCGTATATAAGTTGTTTTGACTTATTTACAAAATTATTATGTAACAATTTTAATCTTAACCTAATTAACTATTAATTTAACTAAAATATTATTATATATGTGTTAAGTATTTAAAATTTGTTTGAAGTCGGTGCCAAGCCAAAAATAACAATAATAATATTTCAAAACAAAAAGGTGAGTGACTAAGCGAGTGAAGTGAGTATGAAGCTAAATAGATCTCTGATGTTGGTAAATGACATTACTAGATTACTTCTTACTTTCAATGATTAATTGTTAAGTCATAATTTCTTACCAAATCATTTGAATAATTATTTCGTTAGTGTGATGAATTTTAATGTAAATCGACTGTAGTTTTCTCGAAAATAGTTGAAATTAATTAAGTAGTTATGACAATATGAAACCAGTGCATAGGGGGCGTGCGTAAATTATCAAATATTTACCTATTAGACTTGGCACCGACTTCAAACAGATCTTCGGTACTTAGGTACCTTACACAAGGTCCCAAATTAGACTAAGACTTTAGTACTTGCTGATAAAAATATTTTTTCATTTCTTGACAGGCTTATTGATTTAGTTACTTATTATCCTCACTGCCAACCTAGTGGTCGTGGGATAGATTTCCACCCAGGACAAATAATTGGGTAACGTACACAATCATTTATTCTGTATCAGGGTGGAATTTAGCAGTTATAGCAATATATAAGTATCAGCGGTTAAGTACAGACTCTGTCTAGTTTAGTTTATGAACATATCGTATTTTTAATTTTATTTTTTTTTATTTTAGTAGCCTGCCAAAACCACCTGTCACCCCTGCATCAGTGGTATATTTAAAAAGAAATGAGATTGAGATTGAGAACAAAGGAATGTGCTCATTGCATAGTTATTTGTCCTAAATGGGAATCAACCTACAGCCTTTGGAACAGTAGTCAACAAATACTAGACCAGTCAAGAATTTTCAGTATTTATAATAGTTGTATTTAAAATAGATGCAATATCATTAATATTATCGGTTGATAAATAGTGTCTGTCGATCTATCTGCCTTCAAGCTCTACACTGTAGACTAAATAGAAAATGTGCCGCAAACATTCCCTTTCAGATTTTAATTTAATATATGTTCTTAAAGCCAAAAACATAGAGTAATATTACGTATAGGGCAGTGCTACTCTCTCACAGAAGATCAACCTAAAGCGACAGCATCCGTGTTATTGTGTTTAGTTGGTAAGTGCGAGACCGGTGGCCCATTGATGTAAGGGTGAAAGTTATCGAGGTAACTGTGTGAGCCTCACACTGCCACGATAACTATCATGCCTTTTGCATTCCAAGCGGGGTGTGAAAAAGCATCTCACTAGACCGCCATAGTGTGGGTCACCATATTGCGTTGTGTGCATTTGCAATGAGTATAATGATTACAACTCTTGGATTCTATTCATGCTTTCCGTCAGGCATAGTAGAGTCACTTTGACAGATGTTTAATATAGAAAAAAAACATACACTTGGACATACCTTACACACGGCTGTCTGATCTCAAACTAGGCACAGCCTGCACTTCGGTACCCAAACCGCTGATAAACATACTTACATATTTCCAAACACATACATATTCTAGATAAATTACACCCAAATATATAAAAATAATCCTGTTCATCACACAATAAGTGTCATGGATGGGAATTGAACCCACGACGTCCGGCTTAGCAGTCGGGATCACTAACCACTAAAGATACAATAATCTTTTTATTATTCTTACAAAGAACTTACATACTTCTCCTTCTAATAACAAATATTACGAGACATATAATGTTGTACTCATGCAGCATCACAAGCATTTAGTATTCCATTCTAATAATGAACTGAATAAAAGAGGGACAGAAAAGTACACATACATACATATATAGCGCTAGATGTGCTAGATAGTAGTAGTTTCCCCATTAGATAAGTAAACATTGTGCTGTTCCCAATCTCGATTACCAACTAAAAGGTGAACGTAGCAGTCATTTTATTAATAAATAATCGCAGCAACCAGTTCATTGTATATACATGTATTGTGATATGTATGTTCTACCGGCTTAATAGATACGAAACTGACAATATTACAGTCTAGTTTATACAACATTGTACAGATAATATCAGAGCGAACGTACGCAGTATTACAACCTACCAACTGTTATCTAATGATTCAGGTAAACAGATATTATTGATTTTTGCCCATAATGCGCTGGGCTATAACACTGATAAACGAAATTGTAAAGAAAGTACACGTTTTGGAACTATTACATGTATAATATGTTTATGAAAGTATTTATAATCATCAAGAGTTTTTATTTTCGAAATTTTGGGCGTGCTGGTCTAACAGTTTGCCGTAGGGTTTGTATGAAATTTTCTTTCACATTGCAGTGCTGTAAGTTGTCCATCTTTTAATGTATGCTAAAGTTATAATCATACTCGTAATCACATCACTGAGTGTGCGCTCGCGATGCATCTAGTCCCTATCTTTTTATAGTCTATGGACACACACTTCTCTATAATAAGAAAATATGACGTCCTGAATAAAAGTTCATTAATATAATCTATGGTCCTTTATAACGTGGTAAAAGAGCGTGGTTTATTTAACAGACCAGTTTTGTTTGCTCCCTCAGTCAGCTTTTACTGCACCCATGAGATCAATAGGAATAGTGATACTTCATGTTCTTAATTCATCACCACTCAGACAATAAAAGTATTATAGAAAACTGTCTAAAGCAGCAAACGATTGGATATCATAATCGATTTTAATTCCATTTAGGGTATAATTATAGAATAATTGTAAATTTGATGCAGTGTTTTTGTGGTCACAATTGCGAGAACAATTCGGTGTGTGTGGTTTAATAGTCTACTGTTTGGAATCTAGTAGCATAACATGTATTTTCACTATATATTAGGATAGCTGTAACCTGTGTAAAAAATTTCATTCTTTCATTGGTTTAATGGTTAATTTTGTTTTTAAGTAACCTTTTTTTCTAAAGTAGCCTTAAAAAACTGACAAGTAGACTATCGCGTATACTTTCATATGCATTTAGTGAAAAGCTGTTAATTTGAAATTACAAACATACACTTTAATTTTATTTATTTGTATAGATATACCAACAACACAGTTGTTTGTAAATACTGGTAATATTGGTAATACAAACAACATAATTGGTGTAGTTGTATTTTTATAGAATGCCACTGCGACCATCGTTGTCGACTCAATTTTTGTTTTTGTGTTACCTTAAATAGCTTTCTGACTGGGTAATATTGTATAATGATGAGACAGATTATGGTGCCTCTATCAGAGTCTCAAGTTGGAGTAATTTGTTATTTTGCAGGAGTCAGTTGTGACCATTTCATCATATAATTGATATTTTACACATCTTTGTTTGAATACACAATGCAAAAGATAATAATATTTATAGTTAAAATGCTTTTAAAACACACAAATAAACAAGGAAATTTGTTTTGGTTTGTTGAAGGACTAGAAATTTAAATATAATTATTTTTGTCAGATTGATCATACAATTTAAAATTAGTCTTACGTTGAATACTATAGTCAGTCATCTGTCTACACTTATTAATCTCAGGAATGGTTCAGCCATTTTTACCTAATGGTCACGAAGCGACTAATGTACGATGTAATTTCCAAGGCACGGATGTGAAACAAAGTAAAATTTTCACACCCCGAGCTACTATGCAAGAAAATCTCAACAATATTTTTTAGTCCAACCCCGCAATCGAACCCGAAAGATCGACAGTCGCACACGCTAACCGCTAGACCAACGAAGCAGTTTTATGTGGGACACTATCAAAATATGTAAAATATTTTAAGTTTAAATTTTTAAATTCATAAATGTTTTTGAAAAAAAAAATGGAATCTCTACATAATTTTGAACTCACGTCCATGTCATTCTAAAAATTTCTTTGAAAATACAAGTTTGAAACGCTACGTACAGTGTAAGTTGACATATGATATTTAAAATGTTAAAAATGTAGAATAAAAATATCGTGACACGTTTCTGAAAAAGTTATAGGTACCCGTACATCTATTATTTTCATGTGAAATAAAAGAAATTTTACTTTAGATCAAATTAAACACATGGCATTTATGTATTATTATGTTAAAATAATATCTATAATATAAAAATGAATCGCAAAATGTGTTGGTAAGCGCATAACTCAACAACGCCTCGACCAATTTGGCCAAATCTTTTTTTAAAATGTTCGTTGAAGTTCAAGGATGGTTTTTACGGCGAGAAAAATTAGAATTATTGCTGGAAAAACCCTAAAAATAGCCCTTTTCTTTTTCCCATACAAACGTTTTCTAACTAAAACGTAGAGTCAATTTGAGCTTTATTGCTATGGTATAAAGTTCATATTAAATTACAAGCACTCACTGTTGTCTAAGCAATGTAGGTGTGTTCCTAACGTCAAAGATCATATCTATCAAAACAATGTGCGTGTGTGCGTTGGAGCACAGAATACATAGTTGGAGGAGTTTAATGTCGCGTTCCGAAACTCGCGTTTCTTTTGTATTCGTTTCGGCACGCGAGATAAAATGCATCAGTTTCCACGTCATTACATCAGTCAAACAAAAATCGCGTTACCGACAGTGTTTTATTATTTTTATAATATCCAAATTACAATTCGTACGGCTTAAAAGGATTTGACTTCAAGTCACATCAAATTAAAAAAAAAAAAAGTTGTCTGTGACAATCTACTGACATTGCTTTTGTCAACTGATACACGAAACAAATTCGTATATCGTGTTTTGTGCAGAGTGTTTACTTAGTTAGTGTTTGTTTAGTTCGTGATTAGTGAAAAAATAAATTATATTTGATATGCCTCCTATAAGACGAAGCAATTTAGGTAGAAGAACCAGAAATGCTACAAACCAAGCTAATTACCGATCTAATCGTACTGCACAAGAACGTGACGACGGAAATGAACGTGAAAGAATTCGGATATCACAAACGCGTGAAGCGCGAGCGCGACATTCAACTAATAATCGCGCAAGTTTGAATCGAGCTGCTTTCAGTTACGATGTGTCAATTGACTACAGTAACTACCAATGTGTTGTTATTGGTTCTATGAACTCGGTTTGCTCACACTGTAAGGCATTAAAATACAAAAACGAAGCCAATGGATTGTGTTGTGCAAATGGTAAAGTGAAATTGATACCATTGGATCCACCACCAGAACCATTGTACTCATTGGTTTCAGGAATAGGAACAGATTCTAAACACTTTTTGACACATATCCAACAATATAACAATTGCTTTCAAATGACTTCATTTGGGGCAACAAATGTAGTTCGGGAAAATTTTATGCCAACTTTCAAGGTATGTATATGGTATATTATAGCAGTTACTCATAATTATTTTAGCGAATAAAATTTTCTGTCACAAAAGTTAAGATGTGTCACTAATCTTCAATTTCTTAATCACTTATATATCAGTCATCATATTATATGGTGATTCAGTTTCAGTGACACTTTTATTATATTTTATTATATTTGATAGATATTAGTTAAAACTAAATATATACTTTTTAAGATCAAATATTATTTAAGTTTGATCACTGACAATCCATTAATTTATACCACACCAAAATATTTTTTTTTATTTACAGATACAAGGGCAAATATATCACAAAGCAGGTTCACTGTTACCAGTGTCAGATAGCGACAACAAATTCCTGCAAATTTATTTTATGGGCAATTCACCACAAGAAATTGATCTGCGTTGTGCACATAACAATTTAGTAAAGAGGTCTATTGTAGAACAATTACAAACATTATTGCATCAACACAATCAATTGATTATATTGTTTAAAACTGCCCTGGATCTGATGCCATCCGATAATCACAAAATTGTAATCAGAGCTGATAAAACACCTGCAGGTCAACATACAAGACGTTTTAATGCACCAACTATTGATGAAGTTGCTATTGTTGTAGTTGGAGAAAACTTGGAATCCCGTGATATTGTTTTACATCGTCGGAATGATCAATTACAACGTATAAAGGAAACACACCGCTCATATGATGCACTGCAATATCCCATTATATTTTGGCAAGGTGAAGATGGCTACGATTTCTCAATAAAAATGATAAATCCCATTACAGGTAACTAAAATATTAGTTTAGCTATGGCGATAATATCTGTCATTATATTATGTATTTTAATTTTATATTTGAATGTTATTAAAACAAAATCTATTTACAGGTTCTGAAACCAACAAAAAAGTCAGTTCAATGAACTATTATTCATACCGCCTAATGATTCGGGAAAATGAAGAAAATCACATATTGAAATGTCGGCGATTATATCACAAATATGTTGTTGACATGTATGTTAAAATTGAAACGGAGAGATTAACATTCATCAGGTTGAATCAAACCAAACTCCGATCTGAAGAGTATATTCACCTTCGAGATGCGATTAATACTGATGGAAATGCACAGAATGTCGGTCGGATGACTATTCTTCCAGCAACATACATCGGAAGCCCTCGGCATATGCACGAATATGCTCAAGATGCCATGTCGTATGTTCGTCATTATGGTACAGCAGATTTGTTCATCACATTTACATGCAATCCGCAATGGATAGAAATCAAGCAGGAGTTATTCCCTGGGCAATCACCCATTGATCGTCATGATATTACAGCCAGAGTCTTTAGACAAAAGTTGAAATCTTTAATGGATTTCATCGTAAAACATAATGTGTTTGGTGAGACACGCTGCTGGATGTATTCTGTGGAGTGGCAGAAACGAGGATTGCCACATGCGCACATTTTGATTTGGTTGGTTGAAAAGATAAGGCCAAATGAAGTTGATGCAGTGATATCAGCTGAAATCCCTAATGTACAAGTAGATCCTGGATTGCATGAGGTAGTTATCAAAAACATGATACATGGTCCCTGTGGAACTCTTAATCAAAATTCACCGTGTATGATGGATGGTAAATGTTCAAAACGATATCCACGGACATTAATATCGGAAACAATTACTGGTAATGACGGTTATCCATTGTATCGTCGCAGATCGACAGCAGACAATGGAAAATCAACAATTGTCAAATTAAATCAACAAGATATTGAAATAGATAATCGTTGGATTGTTCCATATTCACCCATTTTATCAAAGACATTCAAAGCACACATCAACGTTGAATCTTGCCATTCAGTGAAATCTATTAAATACATTTGCAAATATGTAACCAAAGGGAGTGATATGGCTGTGATTGGAATTGGTGCAGAGAATTCCAATGATGAAGTTACCCAATACCAAATGGGCCGCTATGTCAGTAGTAATGAAGCAGTTTGGCGAATATTTTCTTTTCCTATTCATGAGAGACACCCTTCTGTTGTTCACTTAGCTGTGCATTTAGAAAATGGACAAAGAGTGTATTTTACAGCACAGAACGCAGTACAAAGAGCTGCTCAGCCACCATCTACTACATTAACCAGTTTTTTTGAGACATGCCAAAACGATGATTTCGCACAAACATTGCTATATTATGAAATGCCAAAATATTATACCTGGAATCAATCCTCAAGGAGATTTATACGACGGAAACAAGGAAAACCAGTTCCAGGATATACAGATGTATATTCCACCGATGCGATTGGCCGGATTTATTCAGTACATCCAAGCAATGATGAATGTTTTTATTTACGACTGCTATTAGTCAATGTACGTGGCCCAACATCATTCCAACAGTTACGAACTGTTGATGGTGAATTGTGTGGATCCTACAGAGAAGCCTGTCAACGTTTGCAATTGCTTGAAAATGACGCTCATTGGGATCAAACTCTCAATGATGCTGTAATATCATCACACGCTCATCAAATACGAACATTGTTTTCTATAATCATATCTACATGCTTCCCATCAAACCCAGTTGATTTGTGGATCAAGTACAAAGATTATATGTGTGATGATATTTTGTATCAAATACGGAATAGAATGGGAAATCCAAATATACAAATCAGTGAAGAAATTTACAATGAAGCATTGATTTCAATTGAGGACATGTGCTTGATAATGTCAAACAAACTATTAATTCAATTAGGCCTGACCGCGCCCAAACGTCCAATGCATGACGCTTTTAACCAAGAGTTGCATCGAGAAAAACTGTATGATGTCAACGCTTTGAAAGAATTAATTCAAACAAATCTTCCACTGTTAAATGAACAACAGAAGTATGTATTTGAAACTCTTATGAAAGTAACAAATGATGAAACTGGAGGGATTTACTTCTTAGATGCACCTGGTGGTACAGGAAAAACTTTTTTGATTTCATTAATATTAGCAACAATTCGCTCACAAAATAAAATTGCACTTGCACTCGCTTCGTCGGGAATAGCAGCAACTTTGCTTGAAGGTGGTCGAACAGCCCATTCAGCACTAAAATTGCCATTAAATATGCAAAGCATTGAAACTCCAACCTGCAACGTTTCGAAGAACTCTGCAATGGCAAAGGTTTTGCAGCAATGTAAATTGATTGTTTGGGATGAATGCACGATGGCACATAAAAAATCTTTGGAGGCTTTAGACAGAACCTTAAAAGATCTACGGAGCAATAATAACCGATTTGGTGGTGCAATGATTTTATTAGCAGGAGATTTTCGTCAAACATTGCCAGTGATTCCACGATCAACGCAAGCTGATGAACTCAATGCATGTCTAAAGTCCTCCAATTTGTGGAAACATGTCAAAGTACTTCATTTAAGCAATAATATGCGTGTCGAGTTGCAAAATGAACAATCTGGAAACATATTCTCTAAACAACTCATTGACATTGGTAATGGCAAATTTCCTATAGACATGTTGACTGGCTGCATTAACTTTCCTCAAAGTTTTTGTCAGTTAACTCGATCAAAAGATGAACTTATCCAGAAGGTGTTTCCAGATGTTTCTCAAAATTACAGAAACCATGATTGGTTGAGCGAACGAGCTATACTGGCTGCAAAAAACATAGATGTATATGAATTAAATTTCAAAATTCAAGAACAAATTACAGGCGAATTGAGGATATATAAATCAGTTGATTCGGCTACTAATCAAGATGATGTAGTCAACTATCCACCGGAATTTTTAAACTCGCTGGATTTACCAGGATTGCCACCTCACAATCTTCAATTAAAGGTTGGATCGGTGGTTATAATGTTGCGAAATATCAACCAACCGCGTCTTTGCGACGGTACACGGTTAGCGATAAAAAAATTACTAAACAATGTGATAGAAGCAACTATACTCAAAGGAAAGTATAAAGGAGAAGATGTTCTCATACCGCGCATCCCAATGATTCCGACTGATGTGCCATTTGAGTTTAAACGACTACAGTTTCCAGTGCGGCTTGCTTTTGCTATGACTATAAACAAGTCCCAGGGGCAATCATTAAGTGTTTGTGGTATTAATCTAGAAAACCCATGTTTCTCACATGGTCAATTGTATGTTGCCTGTTCCCGTGTTGGAAAACCATCAGATTTGTTTATCTATGCGCCAGGTAATCAAACAAAAAACATAGTATACCACAAAGCACTACAATGATAATAATAATAATTATGATATTCATTCAATAAAGCGATTACTTACTTTTAAATCCTTATATATGTTTTATTTAATTATTTTTTATTCACAACGCCCTATCACCAGGGTGACGGTTCTGTTCAGGAGATTTTTTTAAAATACGTAGACAAAAAAACTGCCACATTACAAATCTTTTTGACAGGACGAAGTCTGTCGGGTCAGCTAGTATTACAATAATTTAACCACTAATAGACTTTAACAGTCCACTGCTGGACATTAGTCTCTCCTTAGTAAGGAAGTGTTTTTTTTTCACTGTATTAAGAGCCTGCCAAAGTGACTCTACTCTGCCTGATGGAAAGCATGAATAGAATCCAAGAGTTGTGTTCACCATACTCATCGCAAATGCAGACAATGCAGTATGGTGACCCACACTATGGCGGCCTAGTGAGATGCTTTTTCACACTCCACTTGAGGACGTGAAAGGCATGACAGTCATCGTGACAGTGTTTACACAGCTATCACGATAACTGTCACCCCTGTATCAATGGGCCTCCAGTCTCACACTCACCAACGAAACACGACAATACGGATGCTGGCGCTTTAAATTGGTCTTGCTGTTTTCCTGCGTCATTTGCTGCCTTAATCCATGGAATGAACAGGGATAGTGACTCTGTATTCTTTATACATCACTACGCGGATACAATAATTCAGTGTCAGAATGTTAGTTTAAATTATTATCAGTAGCTCAAATATAACAAAAAACAATTTCATCCATAATAAATTATAGCAGGGTCTGGTTATCAAATTCTGTAGCGATAAACTTTCATGAAGGAAATAGACGTCATATAATTGACTAAATTTTATGTCGTGGGTAAAACCGTAAAATATAAATAACTAATCGTGACTGTACTAGTTGATGTATGTGTGTGTCCGCAATTAAAATGGATTGAGTGTAAAGAAAAAAGAGTTATAATACGTCCTGCCAACACAAGAAGAGGATCCTATGACAATTCGAGACGGTTTTAGGCAGTTTAGAATACTAACGCGACAGCCTCGTGGGTCATAAATGTTTAGCAGAAGTCACAAGCATTAAATGTCTGTTTCTGTTATTAGCTGGAACTAATTCTGGAAAGTAAAAACATAAAATTCTCAATTATGCGTTAACAGTGTTTACGCATTGTCAATCAAGTAGCACATAAAACAATAATTTTGCATTCAAAGAAAGAGCCAAAAATATAAATTATAGTTTTTCTGAAAATGTATACTTTAAACAAGTTTTTTTGCTTTATACTTTAAACAATTGACTACCTCAGTGGCAGCGCATCCGACTGTTGAGCTTGAGGTCTCGAGTTCGATACTCGTTTTCTATATATAACACGTATGTGTTCACAAAAAAAGTATATATGTATTTTCATCAGTTATTTAGTACCTACAGTACAATCTCTGTTTAATTTGGGACTAGATGGTGTTGTGTGTCAGATATCCGAACAAAGTTAAACCAATTTCAACAAAAAAGGTTCATATCGTTTGACATTCTACTATTTTGCAGGTCACTTTTATCAAATAGTCAGAGTATAATTATATAACAAAATAAACTATATCATAGGAAAGACATATACACTGCAGTAGCAAGCGAGGCATGATCATCACGTCTAGTTAGAGGATCCTTCCTTTGTGTTGAAGGAACATGACACTCATTCCTCCATATCACGCTGGTTAATAATTAAACTGACTCGAGTTAAAAAGAATTTATTAAGGTTTAACTAATATGCAAATGTCATGTAATCGTTTTGATGTTTACTCACCGTGAGACTATCGACTATATTGTGATAAAAATTTTTTAATTTTTAAAAAAGACTACTTCTGCTGTCATGAGGACTTGATGAAATAGCCACAAAGAACCACCAGACTCTATAAAACAATTTTTGGATTTCATATATCGAATCCAAAACACTCAGAATAGTACAACAAAGCGGCTAGATGACCAGTTTCGTCGCTAACCGATAACCGCTAACCGATATTTGGATGTAAATGGGTTTAAAACTATTACACCGTTCACGTAGCTGTACAGATTTACAGTGAAAAGGCTCACTTTAGACATTAGTAGAGTCGAGAAACAAAATCTCTGAACTAGAAAATACATTGAATAGTGATATCGTATCTTCAATAAAATAATAATGTACTATGTGAAGAGTGCTATTTTTCAGCATTTACTCGTATGTCAGGGCATTCAAAGGGGTACAAGTCAGCTGTAACAATCGATAAAAAGTATAACTACATAATCAATTTTGTTTTATTAATAGCGATTTAGGATATTATTTATCGCGATATCACCGTTTAATCTAGATTCGTGTGGATAAATTAGTTGTATATACTGTTGTTCATAAGTGCAGGAAGTTGTACACGGAAGCTATTAAAAATGGACTAGAAGGTTAGGATTGAACTGCATTTCAGGATAAACAGCTATAAGATGTACACCTGTGAAACCGGTAGATTTCAGCAAAATTTCAGTATTTGCCTGATACTAATTAGTAAATAATTTGTAATATATAACTTTCGTTTTAGATAAATATTAATATTATATTGTATATAAATAGACGGTGTTCAAAAAATTATTCACGTTTTTTCCCGTAGGTAATATTATCAGTAACGTATGTTGGTGAGTACTTAGGTCATAAAATAATTTATTTATTTGAATACTTGCTGACTTTGAACACTAAATATTTATCCATGGGTGTCTTAAGAGGTGTCTAAGGGAGCAAATCACGTAACACAACAAATAGTACTCCAAAGAGAAGGACAATTTGAAATAAACCCTTAACCAACCAGTCTGTTCAGTGTGGTATAGTAGACCAACATTTCCTTTCGAACTTTCTAACCTTTCCAATTAAGGTTATTGATATAGGTAGTAGAACCACGCTGATTTCAGCACGAACGGACCAGCTCGACCGAGGCAGTACTATCCTCCCACAGAAGATCAACCTAAAGCGACAACATCCGTACTGTCATGTTTCGTTAGTGAGTGCGAAGCCGAAGGCCCACTGATGCAGGGGTGACATTTGTCATAGTAAGTGTGTGAGCATTACAATGCTACAATGACTGTCATGCTTTTTACGTCCCCAAGCAGGGCGTGAAGAAGCATCTCACTAGGGCGCCATATTGCATTTTCTACAACGGGTATGGTGACCACAACTCTTAGATTCAATTCATACTTTTCATTAGGCAGAATAGAGTCACTTTAACAGGCTCTTAAAATAAAAAAAAATGAAAATAAAAAAAGATGAAAATGTGATTTATTTATCACTAAAGATTAGTTATTTAATGCAAGTTTAGCCACAACGGGTAACATTAGAAGTTAATTTTCCTATTAATATTTGACATTGTAATGTACATATTTACACATTTTTCCATTTTTATATTCAATTATATGACTTAGTAGCAATTATTTATTAGTCTACAATTAGGAAGGAAAATAAACAAAGATAGGTAAATAGTGGTAAATTCACTAGTATTTCAAGTAATAGTAATTTATTTAAATAATGCCGTTGATCTAAATTAAAAGGAAATTTTACTAGTTATTTAAAGCAACCAAGTGGCGTCCAATTAGAAAGGCCTATGTCCAACAGTGAACTGCGATAGGCTGATAATGATTTGAGAAAGTTGTAGAATCAAAACAGTACCTGCATGTAACTGAAGCTGGTGTTTATGTTTCGATCTTAACACAACTTGCATACTGATGGCTTAGAATAGTTCTAAGCCATTGTACACTTATTGTTTCTTTTTTTTTAAAATAGAACAGCAAATTAATGAATATATACACACGGTACAGGAAATACCTAATCAAGTTTGGTCATGTGTATAGCAAGTATTTTATTTGCCGTGTGTACAAATAGCGACCTTACATTCCATTCAAAGGCTGCCATTTTGATAGTAAATACACAAATTCATGGGTGATTTTAATGTGAAATAGTGTCACAGAGTAACAATATTACTGCATAGTAACAATATTTATTTAATAAAAGTAGTTTGCTAAATATATTACAGGCTCTTGTACATAATTTATCTCGTGGTAAATTGTTATTCTGTGACGTAAGTTAAGACTACTTTTTCCTGGACGCAAAACTTTGTACTTTTTTGTGATAAAATGTATACCAAATATTTTATTGCTTTCATAAAGTATATTGTGCAGTAGGGAAAAAATTTAGCCAAGCATTGATTATGGATTCTGTCTGGGACAGTATGAAAGAGTGAATGTTTGGATACATGGATTATTTTATTACAATTCTCATTATCACACGTCAACAGCTTTTAGTATTCCACTACTGGGCTAGGACCTGTCTTTAGAAAGGCGGTTTTGGGCTATTATACCACAATTGCCAGAGGGGTTCTAGACACTAGGGTGTGTCTAGACACAACCCCCATAAGAATGATCTTTCTCTTTGCAGCGCAGTTGTTGTACGTTGTTTGCTTTCTTAGTCAGTTTTTGTGACTGTTGTAGATCTGTTTTAAGTACATCATTCATTAGGACGGCTACGAAGTTACACTCTACTTCGATAGTAAGGACACAATAGAAGTTAGACGTTTGAGTTCCTCCGTCCTGTAATAACAAATCCGATATATCGACCGGTAATAATACACCTACGTGGGAGAACTCTAACCGCTCATAGATTAGCATTACGCTTTATTGACAGTTATTTTCATTAGGTAGAATATTTTTATCAAGAGCAAAAAACCTAGATTTATTTGTTATGATTACATGCCTTAACTATTTAACTGATCAGCATAAAAAATATGTATGTGTGTGTGACAATGAATATTTTTATTATGTATGTGTAAGTGTAAGTCAATGAATGAGGAACAGTACTTTTTTTATAATACATTGATTGATAAAATATACAGATAGATAAACGAGCAGCTGGTAATTAAAAATATGCCAAAATATACTAAAAACATACTGTATACCTAACGTTAAAAGAATCCAATACACATTTGTTTTGATTGATTTCATTTTTGATTGATAGTAATCAAAATGAAAAGGACCAGGATACTCAAAAATACAATATTAAGCCTCTATAACTACTGAGTTAGAAATCAATGTCCTCGTGAGTTTCTGGGGTCATCATTCTATAGCTTTGCATTTTAATCGAATGTACCCCTGGGTATATCCTGCTCTCTGTGTATTAGTTTACTGATTAACGGAACACTCTGTATTTTATTTATTCGGTTCTACGAGACTTCACCGTGACCTCTAGTGAAATTATGATCCGTGAGGAACCAAAAAAAAACGTTTAATAGTTGAGAGCCTTGGGGAACGTCTATGTCCAGTAATGGACGTCTTTCGACTGAGGTGACGAAAATTTTTCAAGTATGCAATTATATGAATATTATTATATTATTGTTGAATAAATAGCAACATTTCTGTTTACTATCGATTATTCTTTTATGTATTTGTTATCGATTTTGTCGATCCAGGATTTGTCAGTAAGAGATTGCTTTAAGCGATTATGCTACACTTTGTGTACTCTTTTAAGCGTTTTATTAGTGGTTCATAGTAATTTTTATTCTATGCCATTCTATTCAATCATAAAGACAGCCAAGTATTTGGCCAACAATATTATTATATTTTATATTTTAATATTTATTTTTGTATTTCCTTACATTATATCCTACACGCATGTGACGGCGTAAATGTTTCCGTAAATAGATAAGTAAAGTACGTATTAGTATTGTGATAGTGCATAACGATATTTTCAATATTTTAGTTTTGTAATAACATAATATCACTATTTATGTTATTTTATTTATTTTATTTTCTTTGGTAAACAAACAGTATCTTATGACTATGAGCTTCTAATTAAATTGCTGTTAACCATTTAAACGTTATCACATTTAGGTACTTAGTGTTAAATTAAATTGAATTATACAAATATCCCGATTTAATTTATGTAATTCAATTTAATTGTCAAATTTGTAGCATTATACTTACGTGATACTGAAATATAACTGCAGTTTGAATGTCATTTTATTCAGTTTCTTTCAATAATAAGGTATTTTAATGAAAAATAAATAAATAAAGATTCCTAGTGATTTTTAGCACTCCTGAATGGAGTTTTGTATAATATTAAATATTTATTAACACTATCTCTTGTCATAGTATCTATGTTACAACGGCAAATAGTAGTTACGTGTAAGAAGCTAAATCATAGACTTTATATTTTTTATTTGTATTTAACTATTTTTTGTTCTATTTACAAAAACAATTAAATAATTTAAATAAACATTACCTGTTTCGTCATTGTCGACGTCCATCATCATATTTACAATCCACTCAGGTACATAACATAGAGTAACAAACAATCCATCGTTTCCTACATACTTCACAAACACAAACACAGTGATTTACTAAAACTAATTAGTCGTTGTATTACCACGACCTCTTCCTTTAACAATCTGAGTCAATTTAAATCACAAATTACAACACTAGTGACGTGCCCTTATATCGAGTAATTTTTAAACATAGACAGTATCAGACATTCAAGTTACACAGTGAAACCGTCCGTCGAGCATTTACAGCGTTGAATATCGTTGACTAGGCAATGTTTTATCGTTTACTGAAACACGATATATAGCTGTGAAGAATGTGGTAGCAGTCTTCACTAAACGCCTGCGCACTAATACAATACACAGTTTTACCGTACTTTGTATATGTAAAATATAGCACTCTTTTGTTTAACTCACGATGTTTGAAATTTAATTTGATCACTTGAAAAACTTGAAGTACATTTTAAATTATCGTTACGTCCTTTTTTTATTTAATAAACCATTTGTTACCATAGTTTTAGCTTCACCGGCTCTAACGATTAAACTACTATTTGTATTAATTTTAAATCAAATGCACGAAGTTATCACTAACATTTTCTCACGAAATTTGAATATCGTCATTGTAAACATTAAGTATGTTCACAAATTAGTTACTAGGACCATAATATAATAACAACGAAATTCATTTTATTTAATTACTGTACATCGGTATGGCGGTGTCGCATGCACGGTATCGGAGGTCGACTGATAAGCGTGAGCGCAGTCGGCGACCACGCGTAAACTACGAGAGATTCCGTGTGATGATATATTACACACTACTTTTAATATTACAGCATCGTGTTATACTGTAGTTAGCGAGGAGATAAAAACATTCGCGTATTTACGTCGTTTACGTAGTCGCCAAGGTCGAATCGACGTCTCTGGGTATCGATTGTAAATAAGTGATATCGAGCGATGAATCGTAATCGCAGCTCTAAGATTTAACAGGTCGTGCTATTGTTTGAAACTGGAGATACGTTGCCTTAGTGACGTCATGTGACGTCACGTGTTTATTAGCAATTGTTGATACGTATTTACCTACCAGCATTTTAGTTAACAATATTTTATTGTATATGGAAGGCTAGGAAAATTAATAACGATATTAAATAGTGTGTTATGTTTAATTTGTACAATTAGTTTTAACAGGGTTGAGTAGGAAAAGATAAGTAAAACGACGTAAAGGTAATAGATTTTTAATTTGTAAAGTCATCACCGTTAGTAAATTTTGGTCATAGAAGTTTTGAAAAATTGTATCTTAAAAGATATAATACAAAGAGTAAAATGTTTAACCGAAGAAAAAAATCTTTTAGTTATTGTTTGAATAAGCTAATAAATTTATAAATGCACTTTTTGGACAATTCTACAATTTTGCCATTATCCTTTAGAATACATACAACTAACCTTTTAATTATTTATCAAATAATATTAGGTACATTTTATACTAAGAGAATTTCAATTAAATTAATTTCATTATCATCATCATTATTATCATAAACAGCCTTTAATAGTCCACTGCTGGACATAGCAAACCTCTCTTAAGCAAAGAGGTTTTGGTCTACTATACCATGCTGGTAAGACGGATTGGTACAGCGTTTGTTTCATGTTTTACTAATTTAGATTTATTTAATTAAAAAGTACATATTGCACAGAGAGTTCAAACTAGACTGGATAGCATAACTTTCAAGGACATATATACTCGTAAAGACATAATTTTCCTATTAAATGTTTTACCAACCGAAAAATCATTTAATTTTAATCGTATTTCTTCAACGGAATCGTCCATGTGTCAATGAAAAACAATTGCATACTTTACACTCTATTCCACTGTTATCTCTCTTAGATACTACCGCTTAATTTTATAGCTAGGTTTTATTAAATTTACTAGCTGACCCGACAGACTTCGTCCTGTCAAAAAGATTTGTAATGTGGCAGTTTTTTTGTCTACGTATTTTAAAAAAATCTCCTGAACAGAACCGTCACCCTGGTGATAGGGCGTTGTGAATAAAAAATAATTAAATAAAACATATATAAGGATTTAAAAGTAAGTAATCGCTTTATTGAATGAATATCATAATTATTATTATTATCATTGTAGTGCTTTGTGGTATACTATGTTTTTTGTTTGATTACCTGGCGCATAGATAAACAAATCTGATGGTTTTCCAACACGGGAACAGGCAACATACAATTGACCATGTGAGAAACATGGGTTTTCTAGATTAATACCACAAACACTTAATGATTGCCCCTGGGACTTGTTTATAGTCATAGCAAAAGCAAGCCGCACTGGAAACTGTAGTCGTTTAAACTCAAATGGCACATCAGTCGGAATCATTGGGATGCGCGGTATGAGAACATCTTCTCCTTTATACTTTCCTTTGAGTATAGTTGCTTCTATCACATTGTTTAGTAATTTTTTTATCGCTAACCGTGTACCGTCGCAAAGACGCGGTTGGTTGATATTTCGCAACATTATAACCACCGATCCAACCTTTAATTGAAGATTGTGAGGTGGCAATCCTGGTAAATCCAGCGAGTTTAAAAATTCCGGTGGATAGTTGACTACATCATCTTGATTAGTAGCCGAATCAACTGATTTATATATCCTCAATTCGCCTGTAATTTGTTCTTGAATTTTGAAATTTAATTCATATACATCTATGTTTTTTGCAGCCAGTATAGCTCGTTCGCTCAACCAATCATGGTTTCTGTAATTTTGAGAAACATCTGGAAACACCTTCTGGATAAGTTCATCTTTTGATCGAGTTAACTGACAAAAACTTTGAGGAAAGTTAATGCAGCCAGTCAACATGTCTATAGGAAATTTGCCATTACCAATGTCAATGAGTTGTTTAGAGAATATGTTTCCAGATTGTTCATTTTGCAACTCGACACGCATATTATTGCTTAAATGAAGTACTTTGACATGTTTCCACAAATTGGAGGACTTTAGACATGCATTGAGTTCATCAGCTTGCGTTGATCGTGGAATCACTGGCAATGTTTGACGAAAATCTCCTGCTAATAAAATCATTGCACCACCAAATCGGTTATTATTGCTCCGTAGATCTTTTAAGGTTCTGTCTAAAGCCTCCAAAGATTTTTTATGTGCCATCGTGCATTCATCCCAAACAATCAATTTACATTGCTGCAAAACCTTTGCCATTGCAGAGTTCTTCGAAACGTTGCAGGTTGGAGTTTCAATGCTTTGCATATTTAATGGCAATTTTAGTGCTGAATGGGCTGTTCGACCACCTTCAAGCAAAGTTGCTGCTATTCCCGACGAAGCGAGTGCAAGTGCAATTTTATTTTGTGAGCGAATTGTTGCTAATATTAATGAAATCAAAAAAGTTTTTCCTGTACCACCAGGTGCATCTAAGAAGTAAATCCCTCCAGTTTCATCATTTGTTACTTTCATAAGAGTTTCAAATACATACTTCTGTTGTTCATTTAACAGTGGAAGATTTGTTTGAATTAATTCTTTCAAAGCGTTGACATCATACAGTTTTTCTCGATGCAACTCTTGGTTAAAAGCGTCATGCATTGGACGTTTGGGCGCGGTCAGGCCTAATTGAATTAATAGTTTGTTTGACATTATCAAGCACATGTCCTCAATTGAAATCAATGCTTCATTGTAAATTTCTTCACTGATTTGTATATTTGGATTTCCCATTCTATTCCGTATTTGATACAAAATATCATCACACATATAATCTTTGTACTTGATCCACAAATCAATTGGGTTTGATGGGAAGCATGTAGATATGATTATAGAAAACAATGTTCGTATTTGATGAGCGTGTGATGATATTACAGCATCATTGAGAGTTTGATCCCAATGAGCGTCATTTTCAAGCAATTGCAAACGTTGACAGGCTTCTCTGTAGGATCCACACAATTCACCATCAACAGTTCGTAACTGTTGGAATGATGTTGGGCCACGTACATTGACTAATAGCAGTCGTAAATAAAAACATTCATCATTGCTTGGATGTACTGAATAAATCCGGCCAATCGCATCGGTGGAATATACATCTGTATATCCTGGAACTGGTTTTCCTTGTTTCCGTCGTATAAATCTCCTTGAGGATTGATTCCAGGTATAATATTTTGGCATTTCATAATATAGCAATGTTTGTGCGAAATCATCGTTTTGGCATGTCTCAAAAAAACTGGTTAATGTAGTAGATGGTGGCTGAGCAGCTCTTTGTACTGCGTTCTGTGCTGTAAAATACACTCTTTGTCCATTTTCTAAATGCACAGCTAAGTGAACAACAGAAGGGTGTCTCTCATGAATAGGAAAAGAAAATATTCGCCAAACTGCTTCATTACTACTGACATAGCGGCCCATTTGGTATTGGGTAACTTCATCATTGGAATTCTCTGCACCAATTCCAATCACAGCCATATCACTCCCTTTGGTTACATATTTGCAAATGTATTTAATAGATTTCACTGAATGGCAAGATTCAACGTTGATGTGTGCTTTGAATGTCTTTGATAAAATGGGTGAATATGGAACAATCCAACGATTATCTATTTCAATATCTTGTTGATTTAATTTGACAATTGTTGATTTTCCATTGTCTGCTGTCGATCTGCGACGATACAATGGATAACCGTCATTACCAGTAATTGTTTCCGATATTAATGTCCGTGGATATCGTTTTGAACATTTACCATCCATCATACACGGTGAATTTTGATTAAGAGTTCCACAGGGACCATGTATCATGTTTTTGATAACTACCTCATGCAATCCAGGATCTACTTGTACATTAGGGATTTCAGCTGATATCACTGCATCAACTTCATTTGGCCTTATCTTTTCAACCAACCAAATCAAAATGTGCGCATGTGGCAATCCTCGTTTCTGCCACTCCACAGAATACATCCAGCAGCGTGTCTCACCAAACACATTATGTTTTACGATGAAATCCATTAAAGATTTCAACTTTTGTCTAAAGACTCTGGCTGTAATATCATGACGATCAATGGGTGATTGCCCAGGGAATAACTCCTGCTTGATTTCTATCCATTGCGGATTGCATGTAAATGTGATGAACAAATCTGCTGTACCATAATGACGAACATACGACATGGCATCTTGAGCATATTCGTGCATATGCCGAGGGCTTCCGATGTATGTTGCTGGAAGAATAGTCATCCGACCGACATTCTGTGCATTTCCATCAGTATTAATCGCATCTCGAAGGTGAATATACTCTTCAGATCGGAGTTTGGTTTGATTCAACCTGATGAATGTTAATCTCTCCGTTTCAATTTTAACATACATGTCAACAACATATTTGTGATATAATCGCCGACATTTCAATATGTGATTTTCTTCATTTTCCCGAATCATTAGGCGGTATGAATAATAGTTCATTGAACTGACTTTTTTGTTGGTTTCAGAACCTGTAAATAGATTTTGTTTTAATAACATTCAAATATAAAATTAAAATACATAATATAATGACAGATATTATCGCCATAGCTAAACTAATATTTTAGTTACCTGTAATGGGATTTATCATTTTTATTGAGAAATCGTAGCCATCTTCACCTTGCCAAAATATAATGGGATATTGCAGTGCATCATATGAGCGGTGTGTTTCCTTTATACGTTGTAATTGATCATTCCGACGATGTAAAACAATATCACGGGATTCCAAGTTTTCTCCAACTACAACAATAGCAACTTCATCAATAGTTGGTGCATTAAAACGTCTTGTATGTTGACCTGCAGGTGTTTTATCAGCTCTGATTACAATTTTGTGATTATCGGATGGCATCAGATCCAGGGCAGTTTTAAACAATATAATCAATTGATTGTGTTGATGCAATAATGTTTGTAATTGTTCTACAATAGACCTCTTTACTAAATTGTTATGTGCACAACGCAGATCAATTTCTTGTGGTGAATTGCCCATAAAATAAATTTGCAGGAATTTGTTGTCGCTATCTGACACTGGTAACAGTGAACCTGCTTTGTGATATATTTGCCCTTGTATCTGTAAATAAAAAAAAATATTTTGGTGTGGTATAAATTAATGGATTGTCAGTGATCAAACTTAAATAATATTTGATCTTAAAAAGTATATATTTAGTTTTAACTAATATCTATCAAATATAATAAAATATAATAAAAGTGTCACTGAAACTGAATCACCATATAATATGATGACTGATATATAAGTGATTAAGAAATTGAAGATTAGTGACACATCTTAACTTTTGTGACAGAAAATTTTATTCGCTAAAATAATTATGAGTAACTGCTATAATATACCATATACATACCTTGAAAGTTGGCATAAAATTTTCCCGAACTACATTTGTTGCCCCAAATGAAGTCATTTGAAAGCAATTGTTATATTGTTGGATATGTGTCAAAAAGTGTTTAGAATCTGTTCCTATTCCTGAAACCAATGAGTACAATGGTTCTGGTGGTGGATCCAATGGTATCAATTTCACTTTACCATTTGCACAACACAATCCATTGGCTTCGTTTTTGTATTTTAATGCCTTACAGTGTGAGCAAACCGAGTTCATAGAACCAATAACAACACATTGGTAGTTACTGTAGTCAATTGACACATCGTAACTGAAAGCAGCTCGATTCAAACTTGCGCGATTATTAGTTGAATGTCGCGCTCGCGCTTCACGCGTTTGTGATATCCGAATTCTTTCACGTTCATTTCCGTCGTCACGTTCTTGTGCAGTACGATTAGATCGGTAATTAGCTTGGTTTGTAGCATTTCTGGTTCTTCTACCTAAATTGCTTCGTCTTATAGGAGGCATATCAAATATAATTTATTTTTTCACTAATCACGAACTAAACAAACACTAACTAAGTAAACACTCTGCACAAAACACGATATACGAATTTGTTTCGTGTATCAGTTGACAAAAGCAATGTCAGTAGATTGTCACAGACAACTTTTTTTTTTTTTAATTTGATGTGACTTGAAGTCAAATCCTTTTAAGCCGTACGAATTGTAATTTGGATATTATAAAAATAATAAAACACTGTCGGTAACGCGATTTTTGTTTGACTGATGTAATGACGTGGAAACTGATGCATTTTATCTCGCGTGCCGAAACGAATACAAAAGAAACGCGAGTTTCGGAACGCGACATTAAACTCCTCCAACTATGTATTCTGTGCTCCAACGCACACACGCACATTGTTTTGATAGATATGATCTTTGACGTTAGGAACACACCTACATTGCTTAGACAACAGTGAGTGCTTGTAATTTAATATGAACTTTATACCATAGCAATAAAGCTCAAATTGACTCTACGTTTTAGTTAGAAAACGTTTGTATGGGAAAAAGAAAAGGGCTATTTTTAGGGTTTTTCCAGCAATAATTCTAATTTTTCTCGCCGTAAAAACCATCCTTGAACTTCAACGAACATTTTAAAAAAAGATTTGGCCAAATTGGTCGAGGCGTTGTTGAGTTATGCGCTTACCAACACATTTTGCGATTCATTTTTATATTATAGATATATAGAATATTCCAACAACGTGTACTTAGTATTACGCAAATAAGATTGAGAAAGATTACAATGCGACGGCACCTAAAATTGTTCGAAGACGATCTGAGATCAAAATGTGTGGTACGCCATATTGCTCTATGGACGTGAAGTTTTTAGTTTTAAAAAATAGCTGTCATTCTGGTTGCTGTGCGTTTGTTAATTGCAAGAATACTCAACTGACACATTTAAGTTTACACAACCGTATGACGTAATATCATTACTATTTTGTAGTGTTAAAAACAGATTAAAATGTTCAAAACTTTGAATCGATTATTTGAATTTAATTGTTAAAAATTTTCCGGTAAGTGCCTAAGTCATTTCGATAACATGTTTTAAATTTTTTCATATACAGTGGTATCACAGCAAGGTCTTTCTTACGAATATTTTCAGATGACGGGCTTTAGGACGTGAATGTATAATTTGTTCTTTGAAGCACATTGTAAACAGTGCAATAAACACATTCACAACGCCTGATATATGAATAGCGGTTAATATCTTTTCTTGAAAATTGAACAAAGTTGCTAGTCACACTAACAAATTTATTATAATGGAAACGACTACATGATTGTTTCAAGCGCTTTCTAAGCGGTTAATTCTAAAAAAGTAGTTTTCAATTAATCCTGGCCTTTTTTCTTCAAAATAACGTCTGAATGATCACAATAATAGTCTTCACTTTTTTAAATTAAATCTAGATGTTTCTAACGCGTGCCGTGTATTATTTTTATCTTTCGTCGCACGTTCTTTTTTACGTTTCGTTTTTATTCTTGTACTTCTAAGAGCGTTAAGGTTATTACAAATATGCTTAGCTAATTTATTATTTAATGGCATATGTGCCTTCTAGATTTCTCTGAACCTAGATGTAAATTTAGCAAAAATCTTAATATTTTAGATCAAAAAATCGTGTTTGTTTTCGCGGAGGCGTAGGCAGAGGCATATTTTTTTAGTTTGATTTATTACCAACCTAGCAACATCTGAGTGTTCAATTTGTTGTTAAATTTGAAGTTAACATTGTAATTATAGTTTCATAAATTATTATTATTATTATGAAATTATTCCACATAAGTTGTAAACACTGTAACATATAAATAAATATTTTTTTATTGAACGTCCACTTTTCGCCAGTGTTTTGGTCCCATGTAATAGATGGCGAGCCTATTGCCGCTAATCAGCTAATCGCGATGTTTTCTTTGACAGAGCAGCGCCCATCAATCAGCAAGTGCACCACTTGAGGTGAGATTGACTTAGAGCCCTAAGTTCTTAGTGTGAACCCTATGTACCTTGCTGGTGAGAACCCTATGCACTCTCTTGGTGGGAACCAAATGTACACTATGCTAAATAAACTTAAATGCTTAGTATATTTGCTATTCTATACATGTCTTCCAAGTTCATAGATAGATCTGGTAAGAGCCTTAATATTACATATAAGCTGCTGCTCGTTGTGTACGCAGCTCTGAAATCAGTGGCAGCATTTTTATCAACGTGAACAAAAATGGGTAAATAAGTTGAATTAAAAAATATTATTTGTCTTGTAAATATTGTCTCAGTAAGATAAGTAATGAACAATTTGATTAACATCGTGATAACTCACATTTAGTTTGCTCGTGATTTTTAAATCCATATCAATAGAAATGATTTTAGTTCAAACAATTTGATGTTTATAGAAATGACCGAGAGGCCAACTCTATAGTGATTTGCTTTGCTTACGTGGTACTAGAAAGGTTTACAGAAATAATACGAAGACGCTTAATTTCTTTAAAATCTTTTTGAATTTAATCAGGCGCTTAGCATCGAAGGCACCTACTTCTATTATGTTTTATGACTCACTCATTGTATCTATAATTATCTTCATATTGATCTTCTTCTATGTTTCGACAAATTGTATTTAGAGTTTTAGAAAAGAACAATTTATTTGTTTTAGAACTAATGGTGGTATTAACAGTAACCTATCTGCGTCAATAATCGGCGCAATTTGTTCGAAACATCTGTTCTCAAAAATTTTGAGAATTCTTGTGACTCTTAGACTCGTAGTACTACCTCGATTGAGGGACTTCCCCGTAACGTCTTCATTAAAATGTTTACTAATTACTTGCTACTATAATGTCATGGAGTCTGTTGTTATTGTAATGCTACTAAACCAAAATAAAGCTTATAAATAAAGCTGAAAATTATGAATTTAACCACGAACTACCACTACCATATTAATTTACGAAAATTGATCGTTAACACAATCAATCATTCTCACCACTGAATAAACAAATCACCCTTTAAACTTTCGTATAAGTAATGAAATGAAATCTACTTTAAACATTTACTAAATTGTCTCTTAAATGTAAGCACTGTCTCTTATGATACAGGCAATTTACTTAGTTTAACGGAGTTAAATACAAAATAGTAATTAACAGTAAACGTAAATTCAAATATTGTAAATCTTTCTGTAAATAAAAAATATTATCATTGCTATTTACTAAATTAAATGTCAAAACAAAGAAGTTATCTCACAATATCACCACTGAGACGTGGCGCATTGTCAAATTTTGACGTATCAATTAAATCTCCTGTGAAATATTTGAAATATCTAACGTTGAACGTCTACATACATACAGCATGTATGATACACGACGGGCCTATGACGGACATATCCTGACTGCTAAGCCAGAGCTCGTTGGTTCGGTTCCCACTCAGCACAAATCTTTGTGTGATGAACACGATCATTTGTCCTGTATGTAGATATTAGATTTATCTATAATATATATGTATTAGGAATATATAAGTATGTCTATCAACAGCCTGGGTACCATAGTACAGGGTTTGCGTAGTTTGAGTACAGACGGCCGTGTGTGAGATATATGAGGATATTATTATTATTACATTACATTATAAATATAAAAATCTATTAACTTATTCGTTCGAATTCGATTTCCATGCGAATTTCTACTTGCCACTATATTAATTTGCGAATGCTAATCGATAATGTAAATCCATGAATCAAAATTTTAATAAACAAACCACCCTTTGAATTTTTATATTTGAAAAGAAATTAAACCTACACTCAGTTTATGTCTAAAACTACTATCATCGTCATCTCGCCGGGGCTACTCATACTTATATTCGTGTTACAGAAGACATAGAATAATATTTTTTTAATTCCACCCAATAGGGTCATGTCAATAGTAACACTTCGTCCATCAAATCCACCGATACTCTGTGTTACAATATTATATGGATTATTTTCAAAAACAGGTTATAGATCAACCTTCACAAAGGCCTTATCAACCATTATCGTTATCAGTGTGATGACGCACGGTGACAGCAGCCAGCACTAATTTACATTTACCTACTTAATGTGGGCCTGGCATTAGTACTGACATCGGCTGCTATGACGAACAGGAATATTCTTCTATATAAATTAAAGTTATAAAATAAAATATAAAAGTAGCTCAGACGTACATAGCACCCACTCCAATATTTTAGACAACATGTTTTCATGGCTAGAAATTTTGCTAATATTTAAATTTAAATTTTGAAAATGTGTTATATTTGTATAATATTTTGATATGTTCCTCAAAAGGGGTAGAAAGAGTATTTCTGAGCATTCAAATTCTGTTACCTATAATTAGATCTTGTTTGCGTAGGCAACATGTCTTTTGACATCAATCAGATTCTTTGGGACTAATAAACAGGGAGTGACTATGTATGTTAAAAAAGCAATGAAGTATACACGTAGGACAAGCCATGGAAAGAAAAAAAATATTATTTGTACTAAGATACTTGCTTGTAATAAGAGAGAGTAAATGAGACTATATGTTGTAACACGTGTATTCATGCTTTCTATCAGGCAGAGTAGAGTCACTTTGGCAGGCTCTTAATATAGAAAAAAAAAGACTGACAAATGGATGCCATTATGAATGTAAAATAATGTCTCAGTAAGCGTATACGAACAATATTTTGACTAAAATACAGTCCACAATTAGCCTCTTTTAACGGTCGAATCTTATGAATTTGTAAAATATCATTAAATAGTAAAGCTAATAATTATTATAAAACAAGTATTTAGTTGCTAATAGTTTCACCTGAGTTTTTTAATCACAGCTGTGCTCCTCATATGGATTCATACACATTTTTTCTTCGTGAATTTTAAAATATCTTAGATATTGAGTAATTTTCAGATGAAACAAAGATAACTCGGCAAAATCAACCATCATAAAATCAGTCCAGCTGTTTTTGAGTTATAGATGGTATAACTGCCTCGTCCTAGTTTTTATGTATGTTAAGATATAAAAAATGATATGCTGAAATACTCGAGTGTACTCTTTTTACTACGCAATGATCTAACGAGGCTATATACGTCACAGAGTCAATAGCCCAAGTCTTACGTCAAGATTTATTTTTAAAATTTGGCTGTGCACATGTTTTGAGGGCATTGCATTGTTCTATTATCTCTGGATTTTATATTTTCTTAAAATATGACACAATCAATATCTTCTTAATTTGTGTATGAGTAGTGACTGATTAAGAATTTGGAGTGACTGCCGTTATTCATCCCGTGGGTGTCGTAAGAGACGACTAAGGGACCAAACAACGTAGGACCACAACAACAGAGAGAAGGAAAACTTGCCTATCAGTCCTGTGATCCTAGCAATACATATCTATCTATGTACACATTAATACATATCAATGGTTTATATATCAATTTACCTACGCATAATATTATTAAGAACAGATAAGAATGACTTCTACCATGATTTTGACTGCACGGTAGGCCTATTCGTTTAAGCGCTCCCCACGCTGCTCTCTAATGCCCTAAGTGTTGTGGGTTTAAATCACACATGAGGCAACACTTTGTGTGATCCACAAATTGTTTTTCTAAATCTAGGTGCTCTTAATGTTCGTTTTTGAGTTTGTAAAGTAGCCCGTGTCGCGGGTGTTGTCTTTTTTAAAGAAAAAAAATATTCAGTAAAAGATATATCACATTACATACCTATATACATATTAGCATCATAATCATAATAAAAATATTGGAAACAAAAAAGATACACTTATAATCTACTGTGTCTAGTTGGAGAAATCAATTTGTTACCAACACAAACAAAGCTATAAAAAGGTGATTGTCCGATTCAACAAAGTCTTGCCAAGCAACTACTTCTACTTACATTGTAATACATACCTTGTATTATTCTAGCAATATATTACAGAGTACGGACATCAAATTTTTGAACAAAGACACGATGAAACGACAATAGTTTAACGATGTTATTATGGTATATGTAATTTTAGAGGTACCGTATGACGTTCCATACGTTTTAAGACAAAACAACTTTGAATAGGCATAACTCACACAACCTTAAATAATCTTTTCCGTAAAATTATGACACAATGAAATTATTTTCATTTTTAACGTACATGGGGTTCGCACCAAGAACTTAGGGCCCCTTTTATTTTCTTAACATATGGAAACCCCCTCGGGCCGTCACCCCACCGGGGCTTACGGCGGGGTGGTGTGTCGGAATCGGCCCGATTAAAACCACACGGTGTGCCACTCTGCGCCTGACGTAGGAGGGATCCGGGAACAGCTGTTATTACGACATTAGAACTTATCGCCCCAAGTCAACCTCAACTGCAAATGATGCACCTGTTGATCGACGAACAAGGCTCTGCAAATGAAACATCTCTATTAACGACAATAGGCTCACCACATTTTACGTGGGACCAAAACACTAGCGAAAAGTGGCCGTTTAATATATCTTTGTCTACGCCTCCGTAGAACCAGGTGTGGTTTTATGAATGTATGTATTTTTATTTTATCACAAGATATAATTAATAACTAAATTTTAATGTACATTTTTAAAACAAACCAAAAAAACAATTTGTACAAATAGATGTTTTTTCAGACGTCATTTCAAAGTAACATAGATAGATATCTATCTATTTTTCATCCAAACATTTTGTAGTACTTTAGTTTGTTAGTTCTGTAGCAGTAATTCAACTAACATCCAACTGTCAGTGAAAACGCATAATGAAAATAAGTTTTTACCTTTATTAACCGCAGTGGTTTTGTGAGAGGGAATTCCCTTTGTACAGTTTGACAGTATGTAGTATCACATAAACACACTTGTTTTTATGTATTAAGATTTACTGGTAAAACTTAAGATGTAAATAATTTACGGACTTTACAGTATCATACATAAATTTGTAAAACTAAAATTGATTTGTAAATGTAAGGACATGAGATCGAAAATCGTGTACAGTCTAGAGGTCAATTTCTTTGACACACCTCTTACTCTTCAATCTATCAGAACTGTCAGACGGTACTTCTTAGATAAGATGGAATATAGTTTTATGTACCATTTGGGCTTAGTAGACAGACGGTAACACTGGCATGTCGGGACTACAAAAAATGTTGGCAAAATTTCTAATAAATAAAGTTTATTTGTTTTTGTTAAAGTAGAGAATTTTTTAAATAACATTTTTTCTACTATCGGAAATCAGTGAAGGATCACCGTCAATTATACATACATATACTGGCGGCAATTTACTCGAACCATTTTAGAAACTGAAACAAATCACTAGAAGAGAATCTTGTGTAAATAAATGAGACTTTACAAACATACAAGAAACGAACACAAAGAACACCCAGACTCACAAAAAGAATTTATAGATTACACACAGTGTTGTTCCATGTGGGCTTTGAACCTACAACACAGCGTAGTAGAGAGCGGTGTGATAACCGCTGAAGCCACTAGGCCAACCGTGCAGTCTCATACTCTCATCTTAGTCTTTGTAATATTTTTCGTGTACAAAAAATATATAGCATTATGAACATTAAAAACATAAAATATTATAATATGTATAAAATAGTCTAGTAGTCTAGTCTAATCTAGTCTAAGTGTGTAAAAACATATTGCATTATTTAGTATAAATATTTCTCCACAGAACAAAAAATCAAAAGCTTAAAATTTTAAAGTAATTATGTTATGTTCATATCGTGTATAATCCATAAATCACAGCTATAACTTATGATGTTTGTAACATAATCCAGTTGAACATACGAGTATTGTTAACATATGAAATAACGTGCAATATCTATCAAAACCAGGTAAATATGTACGTAAAACAAGCATCGGGTATAAAAACATTCGCAACAAACGTGAAATAACAACGTAAACCTATTTATTATGGTCAAGAATAAAGCTTAGTCTACTCAAAGTACTGCTTACAAATTTACGTGTATTTACGACGGCAATACACCGGTCATACCAATACAGGTGTTACGTCACGGAAGTTTTATACGTCCCGACACGATATTGTTTATTTCATTATTAGGAACAATATTTACATCTGAATCTTCCCTTTAACATTGCAATATAATTGGCACTTGAACATAAGCAAATCTAATGACTGAGATTCAAAATCAGAAAACTTGAATTATATACACAGCTACACAGCGTACATAGTTCGAATAAAAAACTTAGTCGAGAACCTTATTGGTTAACGAATTAAAAAAGTTATAACCAAGAATATACAGGATATTTGGTACACTTTTATTGTTTAAGGATAAAAAGATTCTTATCTTGTTGAGGAGTCAGGAGACGCAAGTGAGTTGCTTGCACATAAAAAAAAAACAATGTTTGCAGTACTGTGGTAGTGTCTTTGTGCTTGCTTTGCCTTTTTGATCTATTTTATTACGAAACTGACTTGATACTAAACTTTAAAAAATTATATTTTCTATTGGGCATAATCAAGTAAAAAAAAGTATTATTTCAATAACAAAAAGCCTTTATCGAGACAAGGAGTTTATACAAAGTGATCGATGTCCTTTGCACAATATAGAGGTATTTCAGTATAGAGACCTTTGCTCAGCAGTGGACGGCAACAGGCTGAAAAAGAAAAGATATTTAGACCTTCTGACTTCCTAATTCAAAATCAGATAATTGTTGAACAATGAAAAGGAGACACTTAACATTGCCTGACAATAAGCTATTTCGAAGCCAAAGTTAAAAGCAATTGGTTTGAATTTACTTATGGCTGATTTTTAGTATGTATTTTTTTAACATCTACACAATTGATTTTGTTTTTATATTATTATAGTATATCGTTACATTAATGGCAGGTCTATTTATTTTATAAATTTTTATTTTAGTTCATTAACATATTTCAACATATTCAAGAAATAAAGTCCTTATGACTTAAGACGGAGAGGCCAGTTTCTGTGATTTGAAACATCGACACTTGTGTACCTAAACGATGCCAAACAGATCGTAAGAGCTTATTATATCGTGTCGAAGTCGTGCCTCAATGTGTAAAATACTGGAAATCGTAACTATAGATTACACTATCACAAATATGGCGCTATTGAAGTATTTTATAATGCTTCCGTATTCTAATACCAGAATTAAACTGTTTCATATAATAACAATAACCATGTACAGCTGTTTCTTAGCATTTCATTGTGCATTTGTTATTAACGCAGACAGTTTACCAGGCATCCGCTTCTTAGAAGGTTTCACTCTTCAGGGTGTAGTACGAAAAAAAATCATATTTTCAATTATTATGGAACAAATAGTATATTATGTAATGTTTATTATTATGCTATGCTTATCTGATTCATAAGAAATAGTAGGCGAAAACCTTCCTTCTAAGGAGAAGTGTTACTGCTCAGAGCCTCTGTTCAGTTGCACACTGTAAAGCGTGGATAAATTTGTTTGTGATTAAAAAAGTTATAGCAAGCCAACCTTATAAGATCGAAATATGCTTTTGCGTATTTTTTCATAACTTTTAAATAGGAACAAATCTTTAATACATTACTTACGCAAAACTTTAACCGCTTATGTAGTGCACGCAGAGCAACTCTGAAAATGAATAATTTCGCCTCGTTTTTTTAACATTTTACATTGATACTCCGGTTTTTTTTATCACAGCGTGATGATATATAGTCTATAGTCTACCCCGATAACTGCGCTGTCTAGCATCGTAAAAATTTTACAAATCGGACCAGTACTGCCTGAGATCAGCGCGTTCAATCAAAGAAACAAGCTCTTTAACTTTAAAATTATAATATTGATTGATATACTCCTAGCGCATTTCGGTCACGGTGGCCGGTCTCAACGGAGACCAGCCAGCCAACTACGCAGGAGATATTATGGGCCCATAAGTGTGTGAGCAAACACAGGTGCGCTTTCTGTACCCTCACTCTCATAATCCGATGAGACGGTTATCCGAGATGACCGGTAAGAGATCATGCGCAGAACCAACGGCTTTACGTACTCTTCAAGGCACGGAGGTTTAGACCCTAACTTCCGAACTGCGGGTTTGTTATTAAGCATTTCTGTAACCAGAAAAATTCAGTAAAACCTTTTGACCTGAGCCGGCAATCGAACCTGAGACCTCTTGAGTGGCAGTCGCTAGACCAACGAGGCAGTATAGACATGGTGCCTCTGAAAACTGTATTTCTGTAATACATATATGAATAATTTATAGTTCTAATTTATGTTTTGTATCGTTAACAACTATGACATAACCATTTCAAGTTATTAAGTTACGTAGCATGTAGCTACATGCAAATGTCGTTAGGACAACTTTAATGTAGTTAAAATAAACTTTATAAGTTGCTTCATAGCTTGCAAGTACTATGCTACTAAAATTTTGTCTTAGAAAGGTCATAACTAAATGTGATTTCAAGGGAAAGTAAACCTTATGCAACGTGTTTAGCGTATCTTCCATGTTCTTTAATGCAAAAGTCTCGAAAGTTATTTTGACTTTGTTCAAATTAACATCAGACATAGTTTATCTTATATGCTTCATTTAAACATCCGTTTCTTATTTTATTATTTTGTATGTGTTTTGATCATGAAATTATTTTAATGTTGTAATTGCTTACTACACTTCTCGATTGATCTCTTTTTTCTTTTCAGTGTTTATTTAAAGGTGTTAATTGGTTATTATTACTTATTTTTTACACAGTCAGGTTTTTAATAATGATTATAATAACATAAAGAATTTCGTATTTTTGTTACGTTTTCTTCAAATTTCAAAATTTTTTTTTCACTTATGTAGGTGTGAATATTTTGTGAAACGGGACCGGCTGTTGTGGAGAAACTTGGAGGAGGCCGATGTCCAACAATGGACGTCTTTTGGTTGAGATGATGTTAATATTTTTTATTAAAATCTAATACCTATATCTATTTACCCTAATTTACTTATTTTGGTGTAAATTTATCAATTTAACGTTCACAAACCCCACGTAGTCATGCACGTACATACATGGAACAGATAAATAAATTTCATGATTTTAAATTCAGATGATAAGGCCTTTAATTTAATACTCGTATCCAGAAAAAAACTAAACTAAAACTGTGCAGCTTTTTGGAAGATATGAGGCCTTAAAGAAAAAGAAATGCATACGTACTTACAAGATGCGCGAGAAAAACATAGCCCTTCCTAGGCAGTCGGGTAAAAATAACAATTTTGTTTTTTCATACCAAAAATAACAGGTAAGGTTTATTTCTTTAAAGAGACGCTGACGAAGTTGCGCGGATGTTTATATACCAGCTGTGGTATAAAAACACTGTACTTGTTTTATTAGTTAATTAGCTGGCCCGCTACTTCGTACGCGTTAAGTTTGCTGTTATTAGGACAAGCTGTATATGTTATTTTTTTATATTTTCATATTTACACAAAGTTCAAATTTTCTCCCTGCACTCCAAGAATATTTCAAGAAAAAAATCTACCAAATTAACCCAATCAATATCGAATTTTAGTGAGAACATTCTTTAAATGTGGTTTTTACCACTATTTAGGTTATGTTTCAAGGAAGGTTTGTTTATATAAAACACAGGTGTGAGTTCGGCGATAGGTTTAAGCATTTGTAAATTTATTTTAATAAAACTAAAAAGAATAGATTGTAAGAAACACAGTCTAATAGTTTTAATTCAACGTCTTTTGTACCTATGGAGTGATAAAATGGATGACAACAATTGCTATCTCAAATACTATACTGTGGTCACATCTATACACTCCACAAGGGAGCTGCAGCAACTAAATTTGCTACAAAGTAAGCGTTGCAGAGGATGCTGGTCAAGTATATTAGAAAAATATGTTTGAGAAAACGTAGTAAGAACTTTTGGTAAATTTTCATTTTATGAGTAGGCAACAATCAGTTTTATAATACTTTGGTTTAAAATATTATATTCTTGAAAATCATTTGCATATACACCAAATAATGTAGCATTATGTTCTTCATACAAATCTTAGTTTTATAGAATCATAAGTTTCTTCATCTTATAAGAAAATTAGTTTTTATGGAAAACTTTCCTAACCTAACAAGTATAAAAAACACGACAATCCCGAAAGCGCCGTAGGGCCGTAAAATAAATTTTGTGCCTAACAATTTTATCCATCCACAATATTGTGTTTAGTTATTAAAATTACTAGGAGCGACTTATATGAGTCAGAAATAATAGAATTTAGCAAATTACTAATTTGTCTTTATCCTTTTGAAGAAAATGAAAACGACACGATTTAATGATTCATGTTATGAAAGTTTTGAAGTGGAAAAAGATTAGTGATTCTTTTGTTTTGCTTGAATCTACCCAACAATTTTACTTCAAAAGTAAAATCTCTAGAGTAAAAGTAAAATTAATATTTAACCATTTTAAATAAATATTTGGCTAGGATAGCAATTTCAGTAAAAACCTTTTTTGTGATATGACGTGTGAAAATATACATATTTTTACTGTTTTGTTGGTCTATCGTTTAGCGTATGCGACTGCTGATCAAGAGGATTTGAAGCCCGATTTGGTTCGATTGGGGTGGGGTCAAAAAGTCTTATTAAGTTATTCTGATTATAGAAAAGCTTAATACTAAACCTGGAGTTTGGGAATTGGGGTCTTCAACCCCATGCCTCAGAGAGCACTTAAAACCGTCGGTCCTGCACCTGATCTCTTCCTGGTCATGTCGAATAACCGTCCCATCGAATTATGAGTTAAGAAACAGAGTGCAACAGTGTTTGTGCCACACTTGTGCACTATTTCTACGTAGTTGACTGGTATCCGTTGAAACGGGCCGCCGTGATTAAAATAGGCAGAAGTACATCATATTTCCATCATTGCCTAAAATCACTAGTTTTTATTATGTATCAGAAACTACTCGGACAGAACAAATACTTCTTGTATTATTTTTCTTTTCATCATAACTTTAAAGTAAACAATTGAAATCAATGAAAAGTTCCAATTAATATAATATAAGCCTTGAATATATTACATTAGTAAGAAGACTTTAGTGTTCTTTAAACAGTCAATCTAAGTAATAGGTACAATAGGTGCTAATCACATTAATGGGTCTAGCTCGCGATTAGCGCCTGACATAGCTTGTTAGCAATTATTGTAGCTGACACTTAATGGCTAGAATACGACACCATATAAACTGTTGCCTATCTGACTTATATGGTTAGTCTATTTCTATTTATGATGAAATATCGACGTTATTGAAATACTGGTAACAGTTGAGTCGATGGGAAGTATAAAAGAACCTGCAAAAAAATGACAATCGACAAATGAAATTCCCATTGTGCATAGATTTATTTGGCGTCCTTATAAAATATATCGTTGTGAAGGGTTTTGACTAGTTTCTTCTATAAAGGTTTTTCTATAGCGCTTTTTTATGATAGTTTTTATAGCCTCTTGAAAGTATTCTAGTTTTTCAGACGGGATAAAGGACGAAGGTAAAAGAAAATGTATACAGATCAGGTAGGACGAGGTGGTTGTCGTCCTGACCGCGTGTCTCCTTTGGTGATATGGAGATTGACTAGGACTAGGATTAACCACGAGTCTGCCCTACTTCTATGATTGGTGAAATCAGGGAGTCAGGGACAGCAAATGACTGGCAATAATTGTATTTTAACATAAGAATAAATGTAATTTAGCTTAAAAGTGATGGAGATATTAGTTTGAACCAACTATATAGGACACTGTTACTTAATCACCGGATGTTAGAACTGGAATGAAAATTTCTAAGTTCTACAGAGGGCCAAGTACGAGTATATTTCTATACATATAACACTAAACTGAAGCACCGCACTAGGACCTCAGATCTTGTACTGCTTACTCAGAGCAAATACTATTATTGTATTGAATATTAGAAAAATAATAATTAAAAAAAAATGTTTGTATACTTTTGCGACTTTGACACGTGAACGTAGTTTTTGTTGCACAGCGGAACTTAAAAAATGGTTATTCAATAATGGGTTACGTACAGAATTGCAGGGTAGGTTTAGCGTTGATTACAATTTTGCTAAAACCCTTGTAATTTTCTATCTTTGTTATTGATTTTCATATAATAAAATTGAGTAAAATTAATTGGACAAGAAATATTGTGAGTAACACGAATACACAATATAATTTTAACGTCACACTTTATGAATTTAACCAAAATCAATTACACGATTAATAATCGATTCGATGTAATGATACACAATTATTTATTCATTAACAAGTATATGGAAATTTACAATGGTAAAAACAAAGCCAAATTTCGTAACTTTACCATAGATATTTTTGTTCCTAAATTCAAGTTAGGTATAAAAACGGACCAACAAACTAAACAAAAAATATTACTTCACAACCATTTAAGTATTTTGTCTTCATAGACACTCTCTATCGGGTGATGTTTTATAAAAAAAGCCTTTTCGAATTTGGAATTAAAAAAAGTGTTTTATTAATACAAACTTGTGATAATGTGTCGCACGAAACACTAATATTTACGGTGCGGGTAGAATACTATAATGCGGGTATAGGTGTAAAATTGCCGTCTGAAAACACAAAAACAACTTGAAAGACTAAAACTCAAAAAACATTCGAGAAAAATCATAATAGTAAAAACACCACAGATAAGAAATTAGTTTCATAATTGACTGACTTATTCTTAACCAAACCTTTTAACGTTTTAAAAATAATTTTCTTTTACAAGCAATTAAGTCTGCTGCTAAGAACACTGCATCTTGGCTCAGGGGGTAGTTCTCCTCGGGTACGCGGTTATTGCGGTGGTAAGACCCGTTATGGAGGATTGGCTCCAGAGGAAACATGGGACCCTCTCATATCGGCTGTCGCAGGTGATCACTTCCAAAGCTTGCTTCGGAGATCACCTATGTCTGACCCGAAAGGAGCCAACGCCTGAGTGCCACCACTGCGATGGTCGGACCGTGGACACTGCGCTCCACACGCTGGCGGAGCTGAGGCGTGACCTTATGACGGCTATCGGAGTGGAAACTTTTTCGTTCGGTAGCATGATCACGGTCATGTTACGAAGCGAGAGCGCGAGGAACTCCGCCGTCTCCATTTACAAGCAAGTTATACTTTGATGATGAGATGTCATGATGTGTACAAGGGAGAGGTTTAGAACTCTCCCGGTCTGCCAGACTCGGGAACGGGTCCGGTATCATAGACTGCTAGGGCGCCGGAGATCGCAGAACGATCTCCGTCCTCCATGAGCGCAATTGTGGCGGCGACAGGTAAGGCCATCCGTCACCCTAGCAGAAGCAAGCCAGGATAGCAGCGGGATGTGCTACGGAGCACACACGCTCTTTTGGGGCAGAAAAGGGGTCATCTGCAAGCCGTAAGTAGATTTCCCGAGGTACGTCGGGGTTCCAGGGATTTTCTTTCTAGGGTACACCTGGTTCCCCGGCTACTGGTACCTGAGACGGCGTGCGGTTTCTGGTCGGTTCGAGTCCGACAAAACACCAGTAGGTGGTATCCTGGGGATTTCCACAAAGAAAAAAAAAGGGAATAGTTCTCCTCCAAAATGTTTATTCCATTTAATTGGAATTACTTTTTTTATTATAAAACAAGGGAGTAAACGACCAGATGTATACACCTGATGGTAAGTAACTAACTCTGTACTCTCACTCCTTCAACGTAAAAGTTAAAAGTGTGCCTTTAGAATAGAAGTACATTCTCCTCGAAGCTTTAAATGCAGATTGCATGTGCGAGCCAAAATGTTACTTGAAAGGCGCGGTTATGGCAGTAAAGTACCAATTCTGCAAGTGATGAGGATTGATATTTTACATCTTAAAAACAATGGTGGAAGCAGTGACTAATTGTTATTCGGTGGACTATCGGCTCGTGTATCTATCGCTATAATACGTAAAATTCAAAAATATATTATTTTACTTAAATTTAAATATATGGCGGTATTACTACCTCTTGTAACTTGCAAATATATATTGAATTTTTCCATATCCTAACTTGACTACAAGTAAATTAGAATGAAGTTTAGTCACAAGTCTTGAGAAGCAAGTAATGAAGAAAATATTTTTTATTAATGTGAGTAAACAAGTACCTACTATATGCTGGTTGGATACTGATTCTTCTTAAAAATACATATATTATTAAAGGCGTTTTCGGTTCAAACTACATGGAAACAATGACGCAAAAGTCATGTACTTTACGGGGTCCTCTATTATGATTAGACCCTTGCTTCGTACGTCATTTGGCTTACCTACATTTCTATTAGTATTTAACAATATATACCTGATTGGTTACTTAATGTGAATCCACGAGACTGATCCTGTATACTCTTTCAACACAAAATAAAATAAACTATACAAAATAAACTACGCAAAACAACATCAGTGTAAAGAGAAGCAAGACTTGAAAAAATCCTTTTTTTAACGTGTACAAACTTCCACAGGCCGTCACAGAGGTGGTGTGTCGGAATCGGACCGACTAAAACCACACGGTGTGCCACTCTGCGCTTAGAATGGGAGAAATCCGGAAACTGATGTTATTAAGCCATCCAAACCCCTCCTAGCGCGCGCTCCCTCTAATGCGGGCACCACGTACCGGTCATCAACTAAACTCTCTATTTAGGCGATGTACGGCAAACGTGGACATCGCCTCCTCGCGGCTGGCATCTGTAGCGGATGGAAGGGGAAATTCAATTCACGGCGAATTGGGTCCGAGTGGTGATCGTCCTCCTGGGCTTTCTGTGGCGCCTCCTACTGCGAAATGACGCCTTCGCAGGAGGTTGCGATCGTGGTAAAACAGCTGTCGGTACTCTCTTGCTACCGGCCGCTCCATGGCCGGTAGCGAGAGATCACCTCCAATAACTGTAGTGAGAGCCTTACGCTGTATCGCCCAGGCGTAACAAAACGCCAGCGAGTGCTGATTCGAGTCTTCACTCGTAATAGTGACAGGCGGGACTCAATTCCCTTCCAGTGACCGAGTGCAGATACATCCCGAAACAACCGTGCTCGGCAAGGACCTGCTTCAGTCGTACGGGAAGAGTCTCTGACAAGTGGACGCCGACCGGCTAGAAAGTCTTTACGGCGGTAAGGTCAGCGCGTGAAGCCTCTAACTGGGTACACCAACGAGAAATCGTTTCTTGACGAGCAGCCTCACGTCACTCGTGTAGCTCTTCGAGCGGCAGCCCTATGTCGCTACCTGTCCAAAAGTTAGCCTTGCGCTGATAAACTTCGGCGAGCACTTCCGCTGCCAAATCTCACGAGGGAATTCCGGCCAAGGCGTATGGTGACTGTGTATGGCTCTAACCGCCAATATCCTCTGAAGGCGCCAGAGACGAGTCCTATCCTGGGCGATTAGACTGGCGCCCTATACAGCATCATTGACCAGACAACCCCCGTGTATAGTCGTCTTGTTGCGACGTTGTCTCCACAAAAGTCGTCGAAGGGCAGAAGCAGCGCCGACAAGCTTTGAAGCAAACTATTGGAAGTGCTTGTCAAAGAACCACTTCCTGTCGAGGAACAGGCCCAGATAATTTATCTGAGCCTGGACCGTTATGAGGACCGAATTGACTACGATGGAGGCGCCGGATAGTGAACCACGACGGGGCCCATACAATAATAGGGCCTCCGCCTTATCCAAGGCCACCCGTAAAACCAGCGCCTCAATGCACCTGACCACCAGAGAGGCTCTTGAAAGTTCGCCCCCCGGGCTTTGACCAGTATGTAGTCATGGTATGGAACATGATAGTACATGATAACAAAAATGGAAACAACATTGGAACACCATCACGGTCCTCGTACATGATAGTACGCTCCTCTAAATAGTGTGCCACAAGCTGCCTCAGGCAGTCTGGCACCCCATGGTAGTGGAGTGCTTCCTTGATTTCAACTAAATGGTCGACCATTGAATGCGTTAGCGCTGTTCAACGACACCGCCAACAGCACCCACAGGCGCAACACAGGATCAACTCGATCGATCATTAGTAACATCGGACATCCGACAGATCGAGGCTCACTCCACAGAAGTAAATAATTTAAAATATCTTAATATAATATTTAGAATTAAACTTTAATGATATTGTATTTTTTGTAAATCATAGTTAACATGAAACAAACAAAACATAAGCTGTTATTTCTGAAATTACAGTTGTTCATCTTATATTTTTCGCAAAAAGGAAAAGTATGTAGTGAAAATGCAATTTTTAAACATACTACAAGGAGTAGGAACTTTCAATATGATGGACCTCTCCACCAAATAGTAATTAATCCGTTAAACCAAGATACAACATATGTCTTTATTTCTCTTCATTCATTGGAAAATTGGGACACGTTTCCAAAACCTAGACGTATGATGCTACGTCGTAAACGAAATAAACATTGGTCGTCAAGATTCAAGCATTTAAAAAAGAAGTGCGCTCATCCCAAGAGTATCAAACTATATAAGAGTCGTAACAAGGGAAAAGAAAATAAAGAGGTGGAGAAAGAAACGCTGGCGTTCTCTAAACCAGGATGCGGACGAAGACATTGCATTAAATCTATGTAATTCTGAAGTAAATAAACGTTGAATCTTTTGACATTCTTTATATTCGACAACTCGATATTTTATTCGACAATTTTACATGACATGACATTCCTCTGAAATGGTCTGTGCTAAGGTATTAATAACCTATTTCACTAACTAAACACTCATTTTCCGAGAATTCCCTCTACCGGACAGAATTATTTGGTATAACATTCTTGGTATAATCTTATTTAAGCGAATATTTTTAGTATATGAAAATAATTTCTTTACATTTAACATTCACACTGGTTCCTGCTTATTGGTTTAGCGGCCACCGTATGCGACTGACGATTGAAAGGTTTCGGGTTCGATTTCCTGGGTCGGGTCAAAACCGTTGTTGGGTTTTTCTAACAAGAAATTCTTATACACAGTCCAGAAGAGGGAAGTTTTGTGATGTTTCACGCTCGCACCTCGGAGAACACGTTACGCCATCGGTCCCGGTTGTCATAAACAATTATGGCAAACTGTATTAGGAAGTCAACGCCCTTAAATATACTGACAACTAGTTAACCTTAATTATCAATATGATATTTATGAAGTGAAGTTTATAAAATATGAAGTTACGCGGTATAATATTGTGACAGAAAGAAAAATCAGCTATAATTAATAAAAACATTGTAATTAGCATTCCATGTTGTACCAGTACCAGTGTAGTATTGTAAGCTAAATCCTCATTTCTAAAGAGAGCCATTTGTCCAGCAGGGAACTATTAAAAAAATTTGCAGTGATGTGATGTGATGTAGAAGGTATAAAACTCACCAGATATCCTCTTTATATGAAGCTGCGTTGCGAAGTTGTTCCCCATCTGCGAGACATAGCTATCTTTCTTACTAGAGAGCTGGATACTGAATCCGTCAGATTCCACGGAGGCTCTTGGCGCTTTAGCTGCTGGTATAGCTTTATTGCAGACTGGAGTTGGAGCAACCTTACCCAAAGCAGCTTCTTGAGAGCCCGCGCTATCACGGCGACGGCTTTTGTGGTCAAGTAGCATGCTCGGGGTGCAACCCATGTTGGCACTACACTTTGGCACTAACACGATCACTGAACCATAACGGCATTATTTTCTCTGAAACAATAAAAAGAAATAACGTTAGTTACATACTACTACTACATTTAGCTTACATTACTAGAATACCTAATAAGTTGTACAACACAAGATTTTGTAAAAATAGAAAACATTGTTTAGCAGTTTTTGCTTCATTATTTGTGCTTACTTTAGTATTAAACAGTAGTGTACGGAATACTTTCAAAATATGGAACAAAAAAACCACTTCAGTTCTGAGTTCTATGGCAGAATTATAAATATAGTTCTAGAAAATAATTATTTGATCTTTTAATAGTATTGTGTGCAAATGAACAGACAGAATAAGATCCTATTGCCATAGATTTAGCGTTCAACTCTATCCGTACTTTCAACTGAACTGATAACTTCCAAAACTCCTTATTATAATCCTCAAAACATAACTTAATTTCTGTGTCAATTGCCCCAGTTAAGAATTTACGAGGTATATTTTAGGTGTAAATATTTATACATATTTATAAAATTTTACGCTTCAATTCTAATAAAGCTAGCATGTATAGAATGAAAATATAGGTAATATAAAATAAAATCACTTGTTCAAAGTTACTCCATTAATTTCTTAGCCATCTGTCATAAAGGTTATATTATATTTTAAAGACTGAAGAATACGTCCGAGTGTTTAAATACAAATATATTATTCTAGAATAGGTAATTTAAAGTAAAAGACAATGTGACGTAAAACATTAATGTGGCGTTTATTTACCTATAAGTAAATCACAGACAGAAGTTATAGGATTTTATTTTCCATTTCCATTTGCGTTCTCCCTCAAAACACGTTGAATTGTGTTTATATCCATTCTTAGTTTATGTACCTGTCGTACACGAATAGATTGGCACCACCCTTGTTAACCTATGGAAATAGACTCGAGATCCAATTTAAGACCTAAGTAGCTCTGTCGTATCTATAATACTATGTACCGTTATGTATGTGTGCCTTTATATCCTCTGAGAATTTCAGATACCTATACCTAGAAAGGGATCTTAATTTAGTTAAAACTAGCTAAGGCTGAGAATAATCAACAACTTTAGGTATATAGTTATGTCTTTCCTAATAGTTATTAAGTAGTAGATATAAATGATATTTACTTAAAAATACTAAAATACTTGAGTCTTAATCATCAGAATAAAAAGAAATGATACATCAACAGATTCTATTGTTGATAGATTTTCTCTCAGATATTATATTATAATAATAGGAAGTAAGCGCTTTCTTGAACTACAATTCATAGATTGTTAAACTTATTGTGACAAAAACTTTGATTAACTATCACTTCAAATGTTTTACTACGTTTTAGTTTCAATATGTCTTTACTACTCGACTGGTCGAGGACCAACAATTATCAGGTTTGAACCAAATAGTTTTTTGTGTTACAACCTTTTCTGTCGTATTAATTAATATTTCGATAATTTTAAATATAAAATAGTCACGACTCTTGAAATCAAAGACAGCTGATAAACGTAAAAGTTGTCAAAATGTGTGTAACTGTTTGTAAGGAAACTTATAAATAAAAATTATACATTTTAAACATAACCATAAATTGAATGTACCTGAAAATCGATAAAATATAATTATTAATAGTTAATGTAATTTTCCTTGTTCTGTCGTAAACTTGAGAACCATCCTTTATTTTTGATTTTATTTTTTTAAATTCTGTCCAGAACTTTATACAGATACCACCAACCGCACGCTGTCTCGGGTACTAGTAGCCGGGAAACCAGGTGTACACTAGTACTTCGAGTCACTTAAGGCTTGTATATTGTTCCCTGGAGACCCACCCTAAAGATTATTCATTTATAAATAGTTTGTTCTTGTTTTTTTAATATACCGAGATCAAATAAGTCATGACTTAAAATTTCTATGCAAAAAAAAAACCAAATAATTTATTTAAAAGAAACTAAATCTCTTATTATTTTCCCAATTCATTTTCTTTAGAGCTATTTAATTGCCTAAAGCTTTTTTTGTCGTGTATTCTACGACGTCAAAGACACAAGATAAATAAAACTTTCCACTAGAAGACAGCCGATAATTGAAAAAGATACAGTCAGATTGTAATAAGTCCTTGCTCTGAAATAAGTCCATAAGATACTTAGAGAGAACAAAATAAAAAAGTAACTTATATCAGGACAATGGCAAAACTTCGGCTGCGAGTTTACTGTTCAAAATATTGTTTACTGAAACGACATTATGTATTATGATTCGTCACTATGTAGGTATTTTTATAAATCTAACTCAAAAACAGGCGTTAGTTACAGGAAGATTTAATTGCTAAATGGTTCCTAAAAGAGACTTTTAGTCAGACAATACCTCGTGGTGGGAGAGAGGGTTTTCGAATTTATGCAACTATAACAGCTAGTCGTTATTTTATTCTTCGAAGGTGTATAGCGTCAAGTTTTTGTGTCTTTTGTTAATTGATAGTACACTAAAGAAATTATGATATTAATCGTGGGACATCATTAGTACATTAATAGGGTGTTGAATAAGGTCTTATTTTAGCCTCTAGTGACCATTTAGTTACAGGATGTCTTTTATCCTTTTTTGTAGACATCTAAAATATTATGTGATCAGTATTTTTTTTCCACCGTTCGTGTATTGAAAGAATTTTAATGTGTTCATCTATAGCAATAAGTTGAAATATCTTAAACTAAACATTTTAAAACATGCTCAAGCATTGTTAAATATTTCTCACATTATAATTTTGTAATATTCTCTGCTCTAATTTGACTTCAACCTTTATTATATTCTTGTTTTATTTTATTTTTTAATTATTATTATATTCAATAGAATAGAAGCAATTTGAGCAAATATTTATTTCTCTTTATTGTACTCGTATACGAGTACATGCAAAAAAGAGATGAGTTACAAAATATGTAAATGTAACAATCGGCGATCCTATCGCTCACACCGATTTCTTCCAAACGACCTTACTGCAGTTATTGGAGGTGATCTCTCGTTATCTGCCGTCATACGCTCCATAGTGCATAGCGATAGTTGTTTTATCGCGGTCCCAACCGTCTGCGAAGACGTCTCAAAGGCCCAGGAAGATGCTCTCCATTCGGACCCAATTCGCCACCGGAGAATTGGACGACGGAGGCTCGCGTACCAGCGCCTCATACCGCCTTGAGTGAGGCCGCGGGTAAATGGAACGCGTTATAGATCTCTAGTACCTTAGTTTTCAGTGATACCTGGCCCGTTTCCGGGCCTAGTAAGGATTCACAAGGAGCAAACTCCTGAATGATGGCACTCAGACATTTGCCCATCGCTCATTGCTTTGACATTGCTTTGCATTTGATCACTAAACGATCTCCATCCTCCGGAATTTCCAAGCGAAAAAAAAAACGTAGTGCACATATACGGCCGTGCCGTTATTTCGGTGGTAAACTCCATTATGGAGAATTGACACGAGTGGCATCACGGGACCTCTGTGCAGATTTTGTCACTCGGTGACATGATTGTAACTATGATACGAAACGGGACCGCGTGGACTTTCGCCGTCCCTTTTTGCGAGAAAGTTATACTTGCGAAGGAGATGGCGGAATCGGAATCGGAAACGTACCACAGACGACTCAGATGCCGGAGATCACTGAACGATCTCTGTCTTCCATAATTGCAAGCCTGGTGACATGCAAAACCATCGTCACCCTTGCAGAAGCAAGCAGGTTTGACTGTGCGAGTACTACGGAACGCGATCGCGTGATTTTTGGTTAATTCGAGTGCGACACAAACCCACCAGCCGGTGGTATCCGGGGTATTATCACACAGTAAAGGATAGTTCACATTCAAGTAACACATTGTCACATGAATGTCTATTATGAAAAAAAATCAATAAAACATTCAAGCCCAAATACACAACTATTCACATCATACATTTGCAAATACACATACATACATACGTACATATACGAGTACTTACTCATATACATATAAATATATGCACTTACACATATATACACATATTTGCAGATAATACGCACGAAAAAGTAAGAGGAACAAGTATTCATCTTGACAAATAATAATCCTTTACTAGCTTTTTAAAAATTGGTAAAATTTTTTGCTCGTGGGATTATCTCGGGCATTTTTAATATTAAATTTGCCAATGATCTCAGGTATGTCGTTTAAGTAGTGACAACGTTTTTTTGAGATGAAGGAGTGGGTAAGGATAAAACAGAACACTACATAAAAGGGGAAAAATATACAAATTACAACAACATGAATATGATCACATTTACGTAATCCAAATATGAACCTATCGTAGAGGTTTTGAATTCAGTCAAGCTTATTCAGTTGGTCTTCAGTGACATCCAGTAAGTTGATATTACCATGGTCAAGGGTGGGAAGTAGCAACTATTATTGTGTACTACGGTAAACAGTCATAGTTCGTGTCGCATTTAAACTCAAACTCAAATTTTCTTTATTGAGTAGACCTTATTAATGGATGACTTTGGCAAGGTAGTAGAGCCACACTGATTTCAGCATGAGCGGACCGGCTCGACTGGGACAGTACTATCCTCCCACAGAAGACCAACCTAAAACGCTAGCATCCGTGTTGTCGTGTTTCGTTAGAGAGTGTGAGACCGGAGGCCCATTGATGCAGGGGTGACAGTTACCGTGGTAACTGTGTAAGCCTTACACTATCACGATGAGTGTCAAACCTTTTACGTGCCCAAGCGGAGTATGAAAAAGCATCTCACAAGGCCACCATGGTGTGGGTCACCATACTGCATTGTCTGCATTTGCAATGAGTATGGTGACCACAACTCTTGGATTATATTCATGCTTTCCATCAGGCTGAGTAGAGTTACTTTGGCAGGCTCTTAATAAAGAAAAAAAAAGACACCATCGTTTTCTCAACTCAAGTTATTTAAGCAAGCAAAATCTAAAATTAAGAAACTTATTTTGCGCGCGTTCTGTAATCGAAACTAACCTGGTAACGCAAGAAAAATTAAAGAAATTCACTTAGCATGAAAATAGTGAAAGTTAGATAAATGCTTACACATGGATACTAGGTTAGGACACATTAAGAGATAATTGGGATGATCATCATCATAATCAGCAACAGCCACACAGTTCACTGCTGGATATAAGCATCTCCCATTGCACGCCATTCTAATCAATTTTGTGCTTCCCGTATCCAACTCCCATCTAGCGCAAATCGTTACTCCATCTTGTCTGCAGCCTCTATCTCGATTTGGGATATTTAAAATGAAAATGTTTTAAAAATGTGGATATGATAAAAGACATCAATTGTTATGTTATTTTGTTGTACATTTAAAACTAAAAATATGTAGTGAGGGTCTAACAAACATATACAAAGGTCTAACAAACATATACTTATTATACTTAACTCTATAGCTATTTAGGATATTACAGCTTACAGATTTGTTCAGTACATCTCATACTACATATATGGCAGTCCTTCTTAACCTTTAACCAGTGACGTGTAGTCTCACAGGCGTCGTGTGTTTGGTAAATTCTTAGAATTGATGACTTCCCCCCATTTGCCGCGATCCAGCGTCTTAGTAGCTTTTGTTTTAATGCCAAAACGACCAAAGAAGGGAGCAGACGTGCTGTCGGTTATGTAACAGGTTCGTAATTTCAATTTAAAAATTGACTGTAGCCTGTGAGGCTACATGTCCCCAGTTTCCATACAAATATTTTTTCGAACGTTTTTTTTGTTTTTAGTGTAAAATGGTAGAAAACGCTATGAAACATCAGCTCCGTCACTCCAACTGTCGACTTCATCAAAAAGAAAAGTAGTACGAGTAAATAGTCCGTCATTTGAAGAGGAATTCAATACCCTCTTGCTAGCTTCAGACCAATCAGACAGTGAAGATGATATTGAAGAGTTCTTTGTTTCCGACTGCGACCTTTTGCAGTTACGTCAAAGTGACAAAGATGAAGGTCTAGAGGAGAACATTCCAGAAGTGGATAGCAGCAATGAGGGGAGCCATATCATTAAAGAATGAGATAACACCGATGGTTCTGATGATGCCTTGCCTCTTTCGGAATTACGAAAATCGAATTTATTTAATTTTAAAAATACAAGTTACTTATTTACAAGAGATGGTATAAGCTGTAAAATATTTAGATGCGGCATGTCAGAAAATAGATATGTCATTTTGTTACTGTTTTTACGATTCGATAATCCAGATGATCGCACAGAAAGGCAAAACGATGATAAACGATTTCTGGCTGACGATATGGTTGAAGATGTCCAAAGTCCTGAAACTAGTCCAGGCAAGAGACGAAGAGCATGCAGTATTTGTCCGCCTAAACTTCCCAGTATGGCTGTGTACACATGTGTCGGGTGCTGCAATTCCGTATGTTTGCAATGTTCTCGACCCTTGTGTAAAAATTGCCAATGATTTATGCCAAGTAGAGTACGTGTCAGAATTTTTATGTTTTATTTTCGGAAGTAGCTTTTATGTTTTTTTCATCTTTGTTTTGTTCAAGTTTTAATAAAAAGAGTTAAATTTGTCACGTTATTTATGTAAGGTCTATTTATTTGTGAAAATAAGGATCTCATGTCAATTAAGGTTGAAAAGTGTAAGTAGGTGTTAATTATCATTTGTGTTTAAAGCAATTATAAAAACTGATTGTATTTATTTATATTTGTTTCATTACATTCCAGTAAATAAATATCAATGTATTTTAAATCATTAAAATGCAATATTATGACAAAATTTAAATTTAAAAGTAGTAGCCTGTGAGACTACATGTCCCTTATAGTGTTCTTAATTTGTCACATCCCTGGTTAAGGGTTAAATATGGTTTATCAAATGAACTACCTACTCAAAATATCTGGAATACGTGGGTCTTCAATAATTCATTTAGAATTAAACTATTCTGAGTCATGACATTACTAAGCAATTTTGCATCGCATCACAAAGTATCTGCCTTAAAAATTCACATTAATATGTAAACGTATAAAGAACAAGTGCATCATACGTCATTTCAATGAAAAAACAGATATGTCTCATCATCATCATCATTATCAACCTATCGCAGTCAACTTCGGACAGGAACTTCTGTCGGAAATAGACCTCGCCACTTGACATGTGTAGTAACATATATGTTAAGACCAAGTTCTTTGATTAATTTACACTGCACTAAGTACTAAGAAAACTGTTTGAATGGCTGATCTATAAAGAAAGTAAAAATTACTTTATTTATTCAAATTTCATTATTAATTATACGTAAAAATAATCTTACTTCTAACTGAAGTATAAGTAATTCTAATTAAATTTTGTGTACTTCCTCAAAGTGGACGCACAAAAAATCGGCAAAGAGTCTTTTAAAACAACAAATTTGACCTTATTAAAAACATAGCTGTTCAGTCGTTAATAAAATCTTTGTATTTGATCCGTTTTCGTATAATGGGTCCTTAAGGAAAGTATGCCAAGCTAATATTTGAATGTAATCAACCTTTTATTTGACGCAAAAGATTAATTTAACAACGACTGTTCAATCTTGGCTTAGATTTTTTTGGGTAAGATTAAATACTTTTTGTAATTATACTTACTTATTAGGTAATATAAATAGATGAAAAACATAACAAATACAACTGAACGTATAAAAAAATCCTTTTACGATGCTACTAATTGCTTTTTTTTCAGTTCGGTTTCTCAGATCATTTATTTACTATGACGGCTACACATTTTTCTCGACTTTTATATTTCTTCAGACTTTTATAGTGTACTTAATTTCTTCTGTTCAGTTTCTTTTGGACCTTAAAATACAGTTTAGTTATTGTATTATTTCAGTACTTATAACGTCTTCGTGTGGAATCCATGTTTATAAAAATATTAAATGGTTTTTCAACACTTCAATAGCTCAAAAAATTCAACTTCGATTGAGTTCAAACTTTGACACGATATACACGATATTACGATTCAAAGGTAGTTTTCTTTACTCTTCTTATCAGTTTTATTCTTTATTTTATATCAATGCAATATAACCATAATATTTAAAGCAAATTCAGCAATGTGTAGCAAGTTGTTTATAAATATATGTTATATTCACAGCCATGGGATGGGCAAATGAGGAGAAGAAATCTCTTGATTTATTGATTGATTGAGGCAACATGCCCGTAAAAGTCTCAGATTTTATCGGACAAAATACACGATGAAAAAAAGAATTGGGTGAAAATTGACGGAATCTTTCATTAGTGCAAAATTTTCAATAACAGCTGACATTTTTATGACGATACTGTTAAGAGTAATTTAAAACTTCAAACCCGAGGCGTTAAATTTGATACTTTACTATAAGACTGTTTAAGACTATTCTAGAGTCTAATATGTTATTATTGGAAATTTATTTAATTCTCATTTTTACTTTATGCGCTATATAACTTTATTGTTTACGATATTGGGGCTATCGAGAACCAAGAACACTTGTAATTCAAGACACAAGTGTGTTGCTGATTACGCTGCCCTCAGCAACAGATTAGGATAGGAAAGGGGTGCTCCGATAACCGGTGAAAAGCAAATAATTAATAATGGTTCATTATCGGTAGTCCACATATGGCGTTAAACTTGCCTAAAAAATATTAACATAAAAATTGGTAGGTGTTCTTAGTCGCTGTTTGCTAAATGCGGGTTCGTTAGTCGGATTAGTTCTATTAAGATTACTGGGTCTGCAATATTTGTATTATATTCATGATAAGACATAAACAGACTAAATTTGGTTAGACACATCATATTATCTTATTTATTCACATTTATTGTAGATAAATGTCCTAACATTACATGAACTTGGGCATTATAAGAAACCTAATCATTAGTTTTCTGAAAAAGCATCTCACTAGGCCGCCATAGTGTTGGTCACCATACTGCATTGTTTGAATTTGCAATAAGTCTGGTGACCATAACTCTTGGATTCTATTCATCCTTTCCATCAGGCAGAGTCACTTTGTCAGATTCTTAACATAGAAACAAAGCCCAAAAATATAATAATTTTCTCCTTATGCTGTAGTGCCTAATATTTTATTATCAATCAATAGTATCTGTGTCATGACGGGTTAAAAATACGGTTTGTCATTACCGTAGGCCAACCTCCTTTCTAAAAACAGGCCTATGCCCAACAATGGACTACTAAAAATTGTCAATGATGATAATTAATATATTGCACTACATTGAAAATAATATAATTTTTTTAAAATGATCAAACTAATTTTTAATAGCAATTCCACTGACATTTTTTTACGATAATTGTGTTACACGTAGAAATGAGCGGTATCGTATTGTGCCTATTATCGTGAGTAGATGAAGTCAATGGGACTAATTAGATTATTAGAATAACAACACAAGAAAAAAACAAAACAAAAGAGTGGCTTTAACACACAGAACGATTTAGTACATTTGGATAAAGGGACTAATGATATGTTGCAGGTGGTTGTGCTGGACAGATTTCCCAGAAAACCATTTGTGTACTTGTTTACGTAATTAGTTCAAGGGTAAAAAAGTCAGACAGCCCCAATTATCTCTCTATAAAACTAACTCATATCCTACGATAGCATAACTAAACTGATTGCCTGATACATTTTTAGCCAGGTTAAAAAAGAGGAAGGTCGATTTAGAACCTACAGGGTGTACCTTCCCAGATTTATTCCTATATAGATTGAAAACAAAACCTTCAGGGTGGCAAATTGAGAAATTTAGAATCCAGTTTATTGAAATAGATCACAATGTATGCATTCAAGTCACTTAACCGTTTTTAAAAGTAATTATTTTGGATGTCTTGCTTTTATGTACATTTTATTACTATGCATAAACAAACCCAAATACTACAGTAATAAGGGGCACATTGAAATAGAAATTTCTATCTTCTCTAGCCCCCTTAACCAAGATGCAAGTATTTTGCGTCGATTTTCTTTTATCAATCGCTAATACCTTTATTCTCTTGTATACATTATTGGCTATCATTTTGTTTTGAACACGAGACTCAGAGTTGAGAGACGTCATTCCCATATATTTGTTAATTTCCTAATAATATTTATGTTTGTAGAATGTCATCTTAGTTAGGGGGCAGGAACGTCAAATTCTTATGTTAAGAGGTGATTTTTTGATACTCCTCGCCGATTTCAACCACGGTTACTAGTCTTAACGGAGGCTAGCCTACTGTGCAGGAGATATTATAGCACCCAAGTACCAATTACAACGGGCTCAATAAATTGTTTTTGTAGACAAATTGAGAAAACTGTTTGTGCACACAGGATTCTAGGACCTTGGAGAGGAAAGGGAGAGTGGATATTGGTCTGAAATGCTTGGAGTGTGTGGAATTTGCAATTTCAGGTGCACACAAGCTTTGTACCACAGTGATGGGAAAATTCCTGAATATAGAGCAGTAGTTAACAGGTAATTGCAGGTGAAATGTTGTCAATAATTGTTACGATCATACGTCGGTTGATTTTATAACAACCAACAGTGTAGGATTTGATAGACAATATAATCTTTTTGATCATCCGACGCAACTGGAGAAAATCGATATGAATCTATGTTATAGTTTTGACTTCTGCTAAATCACGCTCTTAAAAGAGTTGCTTAGTATGTAAATGAGGGCAATGTGGTTACAGAAACGAATGTCTTTTTTCTTAAAAACACAACGTCAGCTTTAGTAACATATCCTATATCACAAGGGACTTTACAAATATACAAGAAACGGACAAAAATAACACCCATGCTTAAAACAATAATTAAGCGTTATTCTGAGTGAGGTTTGAACCCACAAAAGTCAGCGTAGAAGAGAGCGGGGCGTGACGACCGCTTAAACCACAACGCCACCCGTGAAGTCTTATTTATTTCTTTTTAAACAAAATTCTACTAAAAAACAAGAAGAACGTCTTTAAAATCGTAAAACTAAACATTATGAAGTAAGAATACATCTCACATATTTACTTCTTTTTATACATATACATCATCACACATACATCAACAGCCTTCAACCGTCCTCTGTTGGACATACGCCTCTTCTTAGCAACCCGTCTGGCTAGCGTGGTATAGTAGGCCAAAACCTCCTTGCTGAGGAGACGCCTACATATATGTAACTACACACATATATATAGTTCTTCCCATAAAAGTCAGCAATATTCAGTTCAGAAGTCGTAACCTTGTTTCATAGTTCTGCCTACAACAGGTGTGTCAGTAAATATGAGCAAGGCGTCCGTACTAAATTAGCGGCTAGAGAGTAGTTCATATTTGGAAAATTCCACTAGTGGAATCTATTAGCTTGTTTTTAGCATTGTGGAACAAAGACTTTAGACGTATAGAAGGTTCTATAAATGACGTATAATAATTAAATAATTTGTACATATAAAATCACCTTGCTTTAACTGACTGATTGATTACCGATTACTTATAAACATGATTTTTTTTCTGTTTTTTTTTTTTCATGAACTACTAAGGTAAATATTATTGCGACTATGTGCACAAAGGAACTAAAATAAATACAAAGGAGGTAGGAAAAAATATTTTTTTAAAATACATTTATAACTGACTGCGTCGGTGGTGCAGTATCATATACGATTACTGTGCTAGAGGTCTCGGATTTGAATCCCGGGTCGGACCAAATATTTGTATGATCTGCAAATATTTGTTTTGGAATTTGAGTGTTTAATGTGTATTATATGTATGTATTTATAAAAAAAAATAATTATATATAATTATTTTATATATATATATATATCAGTGGTCTAGAACCCACAGTACAAATTCTACTTAGTTTATTAATAGATGGCGTTATGTATCAAATATTATATAAATTACAAACTTATGATAACTATACTAAAATAATTAGTAAATTCAGACCAGTTTTTCCGAACTAAACAAACAAACTCTTTGGCTTTATAGCATTACTTGTGCATAACTGGCGCTTTCTAACTATTTTTATAATAATTCCATTCTCCACACCAAGGCTCAACCGGGCCAACACAATCCTCTCACAGAAGATCAATCTAAAACGACAGCATCCGTGCTGTCGTGTTTCGTTGGTGAGTGCGAGACCTGAAGCCCATTGATGTAGAGGTGACAGTTATCGTGGTAACTGTGTGAGCCTTAAGCTGCCACGATGACTGTCATGCCTTTTACGGTCCCAAGCGAGGAGTGAAAAAGCATCTCACTAGGCCGCTAAAGTGTTGGTCACCACACTGTATTGTTTGCATTTACAATGAGTTTGGTGGCCATAACTCTCGGATTCTATTCATGCTTTCAATCAGGCAGAGTAGAGTCACTTTGGCAGGTTCTTAATATAGAAAATAAAAGTCCATAGATTATAATTAATAGCATTATTTATCCATCACATTAGAGCTGTATACATACAACTAAAAACAAATTGTTCTGCGTTCCCCAATACGGCCAATTAGAGGGTCTAATTAAAATATATTTCGTGAAATTTAGCCAAGGTACCCTTAAGAACGAGTTACAAGGGGCGAATAATGAAATTCCACGTGGTTGAATATGACTCGACGCTACAGAATTGAGAGGAAAATTAGCACAAGGGAATTTTATTGCGTCATCATATTCTATTTAGTTACTAAGTAAAGCGATGAATGAAAATTTACTTCAAAAATGTACAGGCTGTACGCAAACACAAAAGTGTATAACAGTAAGCTGTTTTCTTCTTTTACTAATTTTCACTCTTAATGCTAGCATTTTTCTTCAATAACAAATGATACCAAGAGGTAAGTATATTCATGCCACAAATATAAAGTTCTGATCATAAAAAAAAACCTAAAAACGAGTAGAGATTCCTAATTCGTTTTTTAAAGTTGCCAAAAAGATATCATTGAGATAATGCATATTGTTACACATCAGATTTATGTGCTTGAAAAAAAAATTAACTGAATTATTCATAAATAAATAAAATGAAACAATATCTAACGCTCAGCAAGAATGTAAGATTATGTTACACGTGGATGTATTTTATTCACAAATCTAAATTTTTCAACTTTCCATGTACGTACGTACTCGTATATTATAAGCTAAGTTGTTCTAAGTGAATAAGTAATGCATGTAACATGAATGAGTTGGTTTTCCATACACTCTGGTACTTTTATGATTTGTGCAATACGAAACACTTACACGTACTGTGCCTGAATACGTAAAAAAAAAATAAAGTAAATGTTACAAGCGTGCATTTTTAAAATTATTGTATTTAAAACTAAATAAGTGTATGTATAATAGCGTATATTCATAATTTAGTGATTTTTGAGAATGGTTCAGGATTATAGACTCAATGTGCAAGTCTTGATCGATTTGCAAACCAGTTTCTATGAAATGTATTCAACTAATACTTTCCTCTATTACTCCTTTGCAATAGTTACACTATCATATAACTACATATATACATAAACTAAATTGTTACTAAATGAATTTTAAAACAAAGAAATAAAATTAATTTTATGATAACATCTCCACTAGCATATTCTATTATTACTTCTCGATGTTTTCAATTAATTGTGTTAAATTTCAAAGCCACAAATCTGTTAAAGATACTAATTAGATAGCTTGAAAGTTTATACACATAAATAAAATGATGTTTGTTGAGTAGAAACATTGAAGAACGACTAGACGAGCTTTTCTTTCTAATTTTTAAAGTATGCAAAAACTTTTATGTTGGTTAAAAAAATAAAGAGATTATACATATGTATCTGTATACGTTTATAAATGTTAAACAAATCAACAGCTATTCAAATACGATAAAAAATTAAAATAAATTTGTAACATAATTGTGTTTTTAAAGATTAACTATTTTGTTAACATTTAAAAGTTAATTTCAAAAACTTTTAGAAATATATTTGAGCTGAGACAGACTTTGCAGCTTATTTATATAAGTACTCAATTAGATAAACGTACTTATCGAAGTTAAGTGCATGTAGACAGAATACACTCCTAAAGGTATAATAAAAAGAAAGAGGCAGCTGTTATTCCGCCATTGTAGTAAGCTGTAAAGTACAATTAACACGATAAGACGTCCATTAGCTAAGATCTATTAGCCTATTTGTGGTAAAAAGGTTGGAAATGCGTCGGTTAATAAACACGTGAGTGGTTTATCTCTAAGGATGTACTCAGTTGTACTTATAAAAGCACACTCTTACGACGCCGACGACATTAGTTGAGATAGGGATTCTATCCGAATGTTTATACTCGTATATTTGATAAAAGTAAAGTATCCTTTCTGATATTATTTTACAAACAGTTTTGAAAAAACACAAGGAATTAAAACCTGCGCCGTCTTCACATTATTCTCAGATCCAATTACGCCCTAAACGCAAAAATATTATTCAAAGAGATTTACTTTGTAACAGATTTTTTTTGGACACAAATTTTACTATTATATTTTCTCGGTCGATAACTACAGATTAATTAAATAACTATTCACACTTTTACGAGAAAACAAAATATGCGTATATGAAAATAATTCAAGATTACCTTCAGAAGCTTACATACAATGAATCTGAACCAGTTATCACACGCAACGATGAGAAAAATTGTAATTGAATGAGTTGTAAGTAATTTAAAATTAATTGAAAAAGGTTGACAATGTTGCATATACATAAAACTCTTACTAACAGCTTCTTACTTATCTACTAATTTACTTATATTTAACTTAGTTTCTCTATCCCCACCGGGGTTTATGGTGGGATGGTGTGTTGGAATCGGACCTACTAAAATCACACCGTGTGCTACTTTGCGCCTGAGTTACTAGAGATTCGGGAACAGTTGTTATTGAGACATTCAGACCGTATTTACGGGGCTAAGCCAAGTAAAAGCAGCTTGTGGTGTGTACCATTACATCGATGTGTTGTCATCTGACTGTATGAATTTTCTGGCGATTCTACATATATTTAATATGGTGGTTTTATATAAACTTAATGTATATAAATAGATTCTGACAAACTTAATTGTTTTAAATTATGCAGAAGATGGTTGGAAATGATACCAGTTGTGAAAAGTTACCATATTTTTTAATATTTCTTTTAAATTAGCATTTTTGCTTATATTTTCGTATATTGTTTTTATACGTTATGGGTATTGGGGACTGCAATAACAATGAGATATGTGACTTTCCTAGTCATATCTTATAGAGTTATTTCTGATATATTGTAATTATTAATTTCTTTATTATATTTATATATTGATTACATTTTTAAATCCTTAAAAAAGGGAAAACAAAAATACATATTTAAAAACATAAAAATAGTAAACCACCGACTTCGGTACAGGAACTAAGAAGCCGGTGACTACGGTGCCAAGATAGGAAACTCTTCATTGTACGGGTCGTATCAAGAAGGACAACCTTTTGCATCAAACCTTCATTCTGCCTTCTAAAGTGAAATTTCTTCTGAGGGAAAGAGGGTCTTCGTAATTAATCCGTGAGCGTGATGATTTCATTTTGTGTGATATATGCAAATATTTTATTTGTTTTTCTTTTCAACTTTCGCTATAATCTAGTACTGAGAAAAAGCGATATTGACAATCTATGTGCGCCTTATTGGCAACAATAGTCCTATCCGTGATAATAGATCGATCCCTATATAACATGCCACGACCATTCTCGAGAATTGGGTCGGGCACATACCTGTAGCATTACACCTGTACGAGTTTGTATTTGAAGATAAGTTGTTGGTGTAAGATACTGTTTATTTTTGTGTCTATATAAATATTCACCATTAGCAAGACAAGAACAACCAGAAATAATATGCCTGATAGACTTTCTAGGACGGTGGCATGCCCGTTATTTGTTAACCGAACCATCTTTCAGAATATACTGCCGATAGTTATTCATCACAATAACTTCAACTATAGTCGTAGAAATTAAACCTTCGGTTTCTCCAAATAGATCTAAAAATCGTAGCAAAGATATAAATCTATTTAAGATCCGATAAAACTGACCAAGAAGTTCTTTCCCCTTCCATACTTCCCTGCGATCGGTAGTAGTAAGTACTACAGGTTTGCACCAATTCTCTTCAGCCAGAGCCAGAGGAGTGAATTCAGCATCTACTACAACTAAATTGCGATACACTCTCACGTCAGTATGTAGAAAATGTTCTCCAAGATAGTGCCCATCGCATAATTATTTGTACAGCATAAAAATTGAACCCACTACCTTCTGATTAGCAGTTCAGATTACCAACCACGAGATCAACAGGCAAGTCAATGTCGAATTTTTAATTATGGAATAAAAGTTTTTTAAGGGTAGCAGATATGTTTTAATGACCACCCCTAAATTCAATACTTCCTGTATCAGATTTCGGTTTATAAAACATTTACATCAAGACCCTTGTTATATTTTAAACTTCTCAAATTTCATGTTAATTAAATCCGTCGTGAGTTGCAAGATAAGTAAGATAGTCCAGACTTGGGAGAGATAAGTTATCTGAAACAAGTTTGTTGACGCTGTACGTCTTATTTAATTACAAGTGCCACAACTGTGAGAGTGTTTCAATTAGTAATTTTCAAAATTTTCAGTGTTCACAATGAAAATAATTTAAAACGTCGACAACAAGTAAAAGCTCTTTGATAAGTTTTTATAATATTTCAATTTAGTTTTTTTTCCGGGCAACACAACTCCAAGTACGTCCCATTACAAATTTATACTAATTTAAAAAATAAAATGGGATTATCTTTTTAAATAATGTTGCCAAAGTATCTATCTAAACTCACAAAAGTATATTATAATTGGATGAATCAGATTCTAAATCGAAAGTATGCACAATGTAAACTATACCATTGGGTTGAGTTTAAGCTTTTGTGTATTGATGCAACTCGATATTGATTACATGTCTAAACTATCAAGAGTGTGCAATAGTATTCCAATGGAAGACACGTCCACAAACATCCATCGTTTCTTTGTAATAAAAGTTGCATTCTATTTCATGTAGGTAACATAATAGGATTTTTTATGCGATCGACTATTTATTACATTGGTAGATACATTGAAAAGTAACGTTTGGAGTCTGTTCCGTTCACTTCAGACCTCGCTGAACGTAAAAATTCGTAAGACACGCCTTCAATTTGATTTGTTCTAGATCTTCCTACAAATGTCTATACCACGCTGTGAACGGTTCAAATTATGATTAGAGCGCTAATTTTAGTAAGTTGACTACACCACTTTCGATGAATGTGAATAGTATGAATAGAGCAAGGGTTTATAAGGCTCTTGTATTGAGTTTTACCCTGTACAAGTTCAGTAAACAAACATAAAAGCCTATAATTCATTTTATTAACTCGATGAATAAGACGACAAACGAAGCAATATCAAACAAGCGGCTTCATTATTGTTTGTATCATAAATATGGACTTTTCATCAATATTGTTGTTGTAAATGAAAGCTTTCTTTGTTCTTGGTCAGTCTTTCAGAATTTTAATTAATTCGAATGCTTTGAAATTTCTGTAAGAGCTATCATCGTCATCAACAACCTTTAATAGAACACTACTGAACATAGGCCTCTACGTAACAAAGAGGTTTTTGCCTACTACACGCTAGCCAGATATTTAAATAAAATAAATAAATAACCTCACACCTCTCACACACGGCTGTCTGATTCCAAACTAGACAGAGCTTATATTTCTAAATATATACATATGAAAGATAAATTTCACCCCTTTTTTACGCGGGGAATGCTTTTCGCATCATACCCTCCGAAGGGACAAAGGAGAACCGGTCTACCCATTATACCGCGCGGCGGCCTGCCTCGGCAGCCGAAAGGAACTCTAGGAACGCATTAGCGGCTTCTGGAGTCCTCTCTGCTGTACTTCACAATTGAGATACATCCCCGGCACCTCATGCCGTGAGCGAGACGCTTTTGCAGTTCTCATTGCTCTGCACAGTAAGGAAGGAACAGCACCCCACCTCAGATGACACCCCCCGGCCGCATCGGAGCGTCACCTGTCTCAGATCGTTTGCAGCGGTCTCATCGCCGGATAAATTACACCTAGATAGACAGAACAATTAATAGTGTTCATTACACAAATATTTGTCCTGAGTAAGAATCGAACTCACGGCCTCCGGCTTAGTAGTCAGGGCCACTAACCACTAGACCAACAGACCTATCAGATAGGTTGGTACAGAGTTTGTTTCAAGGTTTCCTTGTCCTTGCAGTGATAGTTTTATTCGTGTATCCGGTCTTCGACTTGACGTAGGGGACTTCTAAGTCTTTTTTCTTTGCTGTTGTACATGTTATCGTTGAAGAGTTGTAACCTTTATTCTAAAACCTATCGGAACCATCATAATCTGTAAGTTTCAAAGCGTAAGCCTCAATTTTACTTGTCTTAGTGATCCAAAATATTTTCCTCTCAACTGTTATTCGAATACACGTCGCTGCTATCTTCAGCTTTGAAAGAGTGACCTAAATTCCCATGCGAATGGCCACGAAAACAATGAGGTGTCAGTTTTCATTACCAAGTTATGCCAACTTTCAAGCAATATTGAAGATCCTTCCTTACAAAATCATTTTACTTTTGGGCCCTGGGTAGATCTGTTGAAGCTATATATTAAACGTTTATTTTTATAATAAACTTAGCAAGCAGTGTCACAATCTTTTTGAATGACAGATTGTGTAAACGACCAGACGGATCGTCTATACTAATGTTTATTACATAGGGAGTGACTGGCGTCTAGGTTATGTTCGACCTAACTCGGTGTTATTGATCATGTATTGTAAATGCATAAATAGCTGTACAGCTGTTTATTATTTTTCTGTTGTTTTTAGTGTCATGTAGCTATTACTAATTGGGTGTGTATATTGTTATGTGGCTATACAGTGAGGTCGTGGAGGTCTGATATCAACGTATCAAGATATATCAGTAAGTTCAATTCATTATTCTTAAAACAGGATAAGGCGTGTATGTTTTATAATTCTGATTGTATCCAGTATCTAGTACAATAAATGAATAAACAATTTTATATTTTATATTATACAGCACTAATGTTTTTTCTTTATGTTGAGCACAAGCTGTGAATATTGAAATTCATTCAACTTTATATTATGCGGATCTGTCCACATTTTGCTGCTGTATACCTAGATTTTGTTGTAAGATCAAATACTCATGTCTATTTATAATATTTTTGGATTCCATTCCTGGGAAGAAACTAACGTTAAGACATGAGTTCGGCCTAGTTTAGACGTTAAGGAATGATCCCTTACTTAACTTATGTAACTATATATGTACCTAGGACTTAGTCTTCTTCTTACTACCTGGACATAATCCCTTACTAACACCGTTCATTCAATGTCGTTAAAGCTTGTCAGTAATACCCATATAAACCAATAAGAAATTTCATTGTCGTATAACTTTACGAAAGGTATACGACGTACATATCTTCGTGTTCCTTCATTTAGCAACAGATTAAGAATACGAAGTGTTACCACCAGTATTTATCTTATGAGTGTCCTAAGACCCGACCTTTGCAGGACAACATCACTGCAAGGAGAAGGAAAACTTGAAACAAACTCTTTTTTTTTAGCGTTTGTAGACCACCTCGGGCCGTCACCCCACCGGGTTTATAGCGGATGGTAAACCCGGTGGGGTGTCGGAATCGGACAGACTAAAACCACACGGTGTAGGACTCTGCGCCTGACATAGGAGGGATCCGGGCACAGCTGCTATTATGACATCCAGAGGACAACATCACTGCAACACAATTTAGTTAATAACAATTTAATTAATAAATACTTTACGTTTGAAAGATTTTACAGTTTGAGATGAGGTGGAGGAACAGTAATAATGGTAAGTGGTTACGGCTAGCGGGCCGCTATACTAATGCACCACATGATAACAGTTACATCCACCTATCATGAACACACTCAGTTAGGAAGAGCATTTAAAATGTACTTACTACACACTAATAACTTTAGCAACGGGTACTCTACATCCGAAAAACTTAAACACAAAATAAAAATTACAAAATCAAGCAAAAGAATATCTCCGTACGGTGATGGATTATTATTATTTAGATGGCACGGCCTAAGTCTATCAGTGCATGTCTTTTGGCTGATATGAGGTGAGGTGAGGTGAGGTGATGGTTTAAGAATACAAAGTATCATCAGCCCTATTATTCCCATGGGTGTCGTAAAAGACGACTAAGGGAACAAAATATGCAAGACAACATCACTGTGTAGTATAGTAGGCCAAAACTTCCTTGCTAAGGAGAAACCTATATCCAGCAGTTGACTATTGAAGGCTGTTGATGATGATGATGATGATGATGAGCTATTGTCCTTTTTTTCTCTTTTTTTTAAAGACAACGCCCGCACTAGTAATAAATTCTGCGTCGCGGGGGACTTTATAAAACATACAAGAAACGTACATAAAGAACACCCAGGCTCAGAACAACAAGTTATGTATCACACAAAGTGTTGTCCCATGTGGGTTTTGAACCCATAACCCTCAGAGCAATAGAGAGCGGTGTGACGACCGCTTAAACCACTAGGCCAATCGTGCAGTCAATTATTACTGTCTGTATCGGTTACTTTGCATCCGAAACACTCAAAAATAAAGTGAAAACTACAAAATTATACAAAAAAGTTACTACTTTACAAAGATTTAACATCAAAAGGAAATATAAAAGATATTACGCCATAAAACCTAACAAACCTTTTAGTAAATATGAAAGACCTTAATCCTCAGTAAATTATACATAAATATATATTTTCTAAACCAACCCATAGTGTGCTAAAATCTTATAAAGGTAACAAAATGATCCACCTATATTTATTGAAATATTTATCGAAATCTTTTGAAGTTTGCGAAATATATACTTTTTTGATACTCCGTTCAACAAAAGCGGGATGAAAACAAAAAACACGTTATCTGTCAACGTCGATTCACGTTTGGCAATATTACAACCTCAATTATATTATATTATTTTTGACACACGCCAGGTATCGTCACACTATAGTTCGTTATGATCTGATGACCAGAAAATGAAATAATTGAAAAATGTATTTAAATGGTACATGAAAGTTTTTACCCTTTTAACATCGAATAGGCCATGGATGACGTATCTGCTATTTAAGTAAAGTGCAGACTGAAACTCCTCACGTCACGTCTGGAGATAGATATGCTCGTTTGCTTCTTAGACCATAAGAAAGCTCCTTATTATAACACTTTGGTCACATTAGTATAAAAATAAAATACAGAATAATCCAGGAATCAAATGATACTGTTTATGTTAAGATGTAATTATAACATTGTACTTCTAAACCAATTACATTAAAAATATTAAATTATTTCAAAAGTATATTTTTGATTATTTAATCCTTTCAATTATATGGGTTTATTTTATTAAATCGCTCTTATCATGAAATCACGAAAACATGATTTTAAGTTATTTTGTTTTATTTTAAGTTATTATTCATCGTTTTAAAATGCAGAAGTACGGACCAAAATATAGATAATAAATAAGTATACTTATATATACGCGTTCACAAAACATATTGACTCAAAAAAATTGTTTCTTAGCAGCAAGGTAAACATTAATTCCTATCCAAAGCCATTCCTGATTTATAATGCAGATTTGTAAACGACAACGGCGAAAAAGGAATCTGCAACAGCCTAAGTAAGCGATTTAATCAAGGACTTTTTGCAATATACGAGTACATAACTACGAGTGATGTGCTAAGAGCAAAACAACAATTTTTTTAGAAATTAAAAATTATTTTCCTAGATTACATTACAATAAAAAGTGGTCTGAATTGTCCACTTTATATTAGACGGATATTTATATCAGACAGAAGATGGATCAATCTTTTGAACAGGGACGATATAGTATGCATCGCAGACTGTGATTTCGCCGATTGCGACAGATTCTGTTTTGCTACAAAGTAAACAAGCCTTAAAAATTCGTATAACTAATGATTTAGGAGCTTACAGAAAGTTTCTTAACCTAATATATGTGGTAATTCAAATACCACTATTAAATGATACTTGGCATTTTCAGAAGAGGTGCGGTAGATGTAATGTAGCTGGCGTAAAAAAAATAGCTTTTTTTGAATTGCGAACAGTCCGAACGACAACAAAAAATTATTTGGTGATCTCGTAGCGTTTCATTTCGGTATATGACATGTGATCAAAGCAAATAACGGTGTCAATAAGAAACCATAAAAAATTAAAATGTTAGATCGCTCAGAATTCAGCGAACAATGTTTCGAAGTTTCAAAGGATATTCAATGCCGAGCGAGATGTAGTAAGGTATGTTAAAATATATTTTTTATAGTACTATTAAGCTCTAGTTAGATCTTAACATTACTGTACTCAATTCGACTATTACCATGACGTTATACAGAGTAGTTACGTTAGTACAACTCTGCGTAACATCAAACCATTCCGACAAACCATTAGCCATGTTTACACATCGCTAATGGTTTGTCGCAAACTGTCAGCTTATTGTGATTCAGTGTAAGTTTTGTGGACTCCCGTTCACTTGTAATTTAATTATATTAAGTGCCCTTTATTTTCCATCAGGAAAGTAGATTTCAATTTTGAGTTTAAGGTAAACTTTGAAGTGGTGAATTTAAACTGTCACTTCCACGTTACGAAATAGAAATTAAGCACTTGATTTAGCTACTGATAATTGAATGATAATATTCGAGTTACTAAAAGTAACCTTTAAAGTAGAAGTAATGTACATTATTAAATTAACTTAAAAAATATTTCATTTTTTAAATTTACTGTTACTTATTACTACTAAGAATTTACTTACAAGTATAAAACTTGGGTGTTATAGTGCAACAATCGCACGAGACACGCCTTTCTACACAAGAGTTGCGATTAGGAACATAGCAAATTGAACTTAAACATATATATATACATAGGTCAACACTGCCTCGGTGAACGCGACTGCTGTGCTTGAGGTCTCGGATTCCATTCCCGGATCAGATCAAATATTTGTTTTGGAGTTTCGGTGTTTTTCTATGTATAATATGTATGTATTTACAAAAAAAAAGTAAATAAGTATTCCATCAGCCAATCTAGTTATCACAGTACAAGCTCTGTTTAGCATGAAACTTGATGGTGCTGTGTGCCAGATGTCCGAAAAAAAGAAAATTTAATACAAGTTACTCGGAAAAAAAATTAAAAAAACACCGGTTGTCTGCCTCGTAAGCTAAACAAATGTGAGCCATCGTTGCTAGAAGATATTACTAATATCTTGTGGGTACCACACGTTTGTTGAACTATATGCTATTTGTGCGAACTCCTTGTGGCTATGATCAGAGTATTTAATTAAGATTATTATATAATTAACATGGCATAATGATTGATTGATTGACATTATGATTTATTATTGAATAAATATCTTTTGAACTAATTACTTAATCAATTTCTAAGTTATTAAATTATTAATGTAATGAACATTTCTTATTTAAAAATATTGCTTCCTTTAGAAAATGTTGCAAATAAATGGAAATTGAAATAAAACCTATTGCTCCTGAAAAAATAATCTCTTACTGTCTCCTTTTGTTTATGAGATAAATATAAACTGCAAAAGTAAATATTTTGACTGAAAATATTAAAAGTTATTTGAAATCAATAACTTTTATATCAAGCACAGTTGAGTTAAGTTGTTTCGATAAGAAGTTCACCCCAATACTCCCCCTTGTAACTCCGATCGAGTATAATTTGTTTTTTCTTGTTGATTATATTTTCTCCCCCTTTCATTTGTTTTCTTGTTGTTTTTATTTATACTATATTAATGTAATGTTTTAAGCCTCAGTGGTGCAGTGGTATCGTATGTGACTGGTGTGGTGATCTCGGGTTCAATTTCCAGGTAGGACCAAATGTTTTACGATCTGCAAATATTTGTTTTCTATATTGGACGTTTTCTATGTATAATATATATGCACTTACAAACAAAAGTTTTTGAGTATTCTATAGAGTGGGCCACGAATTAGTTAACATTTCGAGCATTGTACAAAAAAAGCCAATTGATATAGTATAAAATTGTTTGTTAATAAGAAAGGTAATTACTTGATATTTATTTTTTAAAAATTACATTGTCTAGATGACCACCGTTTCGATGTTTGCACTGTTCTAAGCAAGCACCGATATTTTCGAATGCTAGCTATCAAAGAGACCACGAGATCACCAACATCTCTTCACTGATTTTTTCTTTTAGTTGACGTAGTGTATTTGCTTTATTAAGTAGACACGATTATTTAAATAACCCGAAAAATCTAGACTTCTGGGTGACCATGGAATGTCGCCTCGTCTGGCAGCCTATTTTTCCGGAAACGTGCCTTTGACCACCGGCAGGGACTCATTGCATGTATGATAAGTGGTTCTTGTTGAAACCATGGGTTACGATTGTAGCAAGCAAATACCAGTAGCATCAGTCCCAAGAACTCCCGTAACATGTTTGCGTGGGACGTTGGAGTTAAACGTTAACGAATTCTTGGCCCACCCTATATTAATATACCTAACGGTAATAGTACAAGCTCTGTGTAGTTGGAATTCCGAAAATGTTTTCAAACTTCAATTGATCACTATTTATTATTAGTATTTTCTTATATTCTTTTGTGTCCTCCCTCATTTAGAAGTCAATTCAAGTGGGTCGAAGTATAACTGAAGAATGTGAACAACTCTCTTTCAAAGTTCACACCCTTCAAATGGCGACCGTAGCACTTCATAAGAGTTTCATCAATATTGCGGCCATTTTAAAAAAGTGCTTATTCGACATTTTTGTCATTCCCCCGAGAAATCTTATTTAGCCTCCGACACAAAGGAAATTGAATGAGGACGTTGAACGAAATAACATGATATAAAATATGTATGGATGACCCCAGGGTGAACTGATTGCTTAAATATCGAGTCGTATCTTTGATATTAAGCCAAATGAAATTAATGAAAACCAAAAACATTACCACTTGCATTGTACATCCAATGTTTATCCTTCTTTACAGTAAATTGAAAATATAATATTTTAGAAGAACCTTCAATATATACAAATATTGGAGATTGGCTAGTACATAGTATTTAAATTAATAAAAATGATGAAGTATGTTACATATATTTGTGTCATTTGCGAGTCAGATACTCAAACTCACGTGATATCGCCGCGCTATGGATAATTGTCGCTCTATCACTATGCGCTTTTCAAGACAATTTTTGTCTCTCACAACAATTCTGTAGAATAAATTACCTTCTATGGTATTCCCGTATTGCGATGACCTTCAAGTAAAGAGCATATTCCTTCCTCAAACCTTTTTATGTCTGAGTCAAATAGTTGAATTCTAAATTGAAATGAAATAGAATTTTAGATTAGGTATACTCGAATTTAAGAACCGAAAAGACTGCTTTAAGAGTTTTAGTTTTAAATTTGGAAATACATGAGTAAAAAAAATGTTAGAGCTTCGAGAAATGCCACTTAGGGGTAAGTATATTTGACATGCTACATAAATATGTCAGAGGATAAATATATAAAAACTTTTTGCCCAAAAGTAATGAAATGTCTTCTACCATCGATATTAAAGTTGAACTCGGAAAGTATAAATGCATGCATTGACTATGTACCGAAAAAATAAAAGAAAAATATTTGTCTATTTGTTGATCGTTTTTTCGTCGAGACATCAAATGTCCAGTAGTGTAAAGATAATTACTGCTACTATAGTTTTCCAAAAACAAAACACTCCAATATGTACGTAACAAATACTACTTTCATTATTTATAACTTTTCCAACAAAGGCACAGTCATCGAATTCAAATATCACTTAGAGGTTGTACAATTGTTTTAAGCAATGATCAATTTTCTCAAGTTGACCGAGACTTCAGGGCAGAAAATAAGGAGTCGAGACCGTCTGTTATGCTTTCATTCCTAAGTTTTATACGTTCGTATATAATATTATGATACGGAAAACGGTTGTAACTGAGATTGCAAATAATGTAGAAAGGAAAAAGTTTGGTATTAAAAACAATGAGTTTTTTATGTTTTCCTTTATCTGTGCTGTTTTAAATGGGCTTCAATGTCTATGAATTGTTTTAAAGTAGTGATTGGTTAACAAAACAGAAATATAAGCATCATCCACTCTCACACGATTATGGAAAGGAGATTTAATGTACTACTCTGACGCCATTTCTGTGTGACGCTGTTTATATTTGAATAAAACAATAACGGTTGCCAAAGCCCGTAACCTAGCTTTCAAAGCAAAATTTGACATTAGCAAATCTTGGTATAGTAACTTTAGATACTTACTAGTACAGAATTTTAACAAATGTTTTTATAATCTGAAGGAGAAGATTTTCGAGTCTTCTTGAATTGTATTTTTAGATTTTTTTTATAGCATCCTACCAAAGTGACTCTATTCTGCCTGATGTAAAGCATGAATAAAATCCAAGAACAGTGGTCGCCGTACTCACTGCGAATGAAAACAGTACAGTATGGCAGCCCACGCTATGGCGGCCTAGTGAGATGCTTTTTCACGCCCCGTTTAAAGAACCCGAGATCGTAGTGGGAGGGAAACAGGTGCGCTGGTAATGAATTCCAGGCTTTAACTAATTTGCACAGGAAGGAAGAACCGAACCGTTTAGTTCGGCAGCGTATGTCTGCCATTCTGAAACGGTAACTTCCAAGGCTAGCACAAGTTGTCCTGTAGAGGAACGGAGAGGATGGGATCAGTTGGAAGAGTTCGTCAAAACACTCTCCATGATCAAGGCGATAGAGGACTGCCATGTCTTCGCAACTGTGGAGACTTAAGGGATTTAGTGACTTTCGGGTTATTGATAATCCGGACTACTCGCCGCTGTAACCGATCTAAAGCGTCCAGTAAATACTGCTCGGATCCATCATAAAGATGAGAACGATATTTCAGGATATTTCCTTGAATTTTAAAAGACCCAAAGTATTTATCTGCAAATACAAAATACAGCAATCCATTAAATAAATGGTCGATGTCTGTAATTATATTAAATAAAAAAAACAATGAAAGAGAAAAACAAGTCAAGGCTAAAGATAATATTAAAAAAAAAAACAAATTTCAAAGCTTAACAAAACTGTTGCACAAATAAATTCTTTAAGATGTAGTGATTTCTTTTACACGCGCGTAAAACAAATCACCATAATTTCACCATTACAAACCAAATATTCATTCTTATGTCATTATTTTTAATTGTTGGATCAGTTCCAATGTTTTTTTCTCGTGAGTATAATTTTAGACTAAAGAAACTGCTTTAAATCATTAAGAACTGTTTAAAGTAACGAAAGTAATTGCCAAGTTTACCTAATAAAATTATCACCACAGCTACTGTTTCGACAGCTGTTGTTATTTTGCTATGTACATATTATTTATACTTCATAGTGTGAGATACACGTGTATGAAGGATCAATATTATAATCTAGTTTACTACTTCTATTCTTGTTTCAGTCTATTTTTATAGTTAACCTTTTTATACCAAACAAACAGCGCATAATAATTATTGTTATTTATTTGATTTAAAACTTAGCTGTAATCTCTCCTATATTATTTTTGAAATGGATTGTTAAATCTCCGCTGAGCACAGAATGTTAAAGATTTGCCGTGAGAATATTGAGTCCGTGTGGAGATCTTCTTCCCGGGCCTCTTGTAGCACCTTCTTCTGTAAAACAACGTTTTTACAGAAGAATGCGACGACAGTGAAACTTTTGCCACTACCGCGCATAATAATAAGCAAAAGACGATCGATAGCGAGGGATTCCGTATACTATCGTGAAGGTCTGACTCTGCGACGCCTAAAATGGCAAAGCAAGAGTATACTAATGAAAAAATTACACCACATTAAATAATTGTAAATATAAGTGAGTGGACTCCAGTCCACTACTTTCGCTTCAATTAACCTAAAAAACAATACAAAGGTATCTTATTCAACTGTAACTAATTAAAAATCTTTCTAAGAAAAAAGGGTTCTATGTTTACTCGAAAGCAAATTAAGCGTCTAAGTTAATTAATGTTTGGAAGGCAGTTAATAAGATAAAAAGTGTGTTCTAGAATACACATCTTAGTTTGATTTTACATAATTATTTTAAACTACACAATAATAATCATGATTTACTTATAAGTTACATATAGCAAACTATCCTTCCGTGTCTCTATGGACAACTTATCATCGAATAGTTTATCAATTTATAGTTGCGAGCATAGTTGGAGGAGAAACTAAACATAAACAATTATCTCTGGACGAGAGTTAGTGAGAACTATAACAAGCTTGTCTGTGACTTTCATGCGGCCTGAGTTATAAGCATTTCACGTTTTCAATAATATTTCAATATAGTTCATAATGAATACTATATCTATATCTACAATGGGATTAAGGATGACAGATTTGCCATTCTGTCTCATTATTAATTTTGTAATTGAATTAAAAACAGTAACTTTATGTAATAAAACAAAAATTCTAAGCGTTAAGGAAGTGCCACTTAGGTTCGAAAAGTATTTTTACAATTTATACTTTTACCGAGGAAAATCACAAGATATTTTAATTATTTAGAGATCATTTTTTGAATTGAAAAATTGACAATAAATGCTTGTGAAACTCCAAGACCTACTCCTACTTAGTTTACTATATAATTCTATTTTGTTTGAAAAACAACTTCCGCATAAGGAATAAGTCCTGTGCCATGGCAGATCCTACAAACATATAAAACGGACACAAAGAAAATCCATACTCAGTACAATTTATAGATTACACCAAGTATTGTCTCAACACAGCACTCAGTCTACTAATCAATTACACAAAAAAAACACTAAAATCATAAAATTGAAATACTTAACTTACTAGTATTAAATAGTGTATAGGGGTTTCCATCAAGAACTTAGGGCCCCAATTCAACCTCACCTGCAAGTGGTGTACCTGCAGATCGACGGACGAGACTCTGATAAAAAAAACATCCCCATTTGCATCATTAGGCTCGGCGCCTATTACGTGGACATTTAATGTGCCTCTGCCTACTCCTCTGGGAAAACAGGCGTGATTTTACGTATGTATGCTAACAGTACTAAAAATACATTGGTCTGATGTACCTACAAGAGATACAGTCGTACCAAAACATCATTAGCCGATTATTATCCCACTTCGTACCTATTTATTGACGCCGTTTATAGCTTATAAAGGAAAACAAGAACCCGTAGGTGTTATTGAAAGCTCTAAAATCCGACCTATTTTTATCCTATACCAATTAGTTTTTTCCATTATTTTTTTTTTTAATTTTTATAATCATTTCTTTGAGTGAAAAGTTACGTATGGGCTTGCTGGCCTATTGGTTAGTGATCCTGACTGCTAAGCCAGAAGTCATGACTTCAATCCCACCCAGGATAAATATAAGTATCATGAACATAATTGTTTGTTCTCTCTGGCTGTAAATTACCTAAGATATGTATGTATTTTGAAATATAAAAGAATGTTTATCAGTAATTGGTTACCATAGTGCAGGCTCTGTCTAGTTTGGAAACCAGGCGACTGTGTGTAAAATATGTGACGTTCTCATTACTATTATAAATTTATATTCTTATCTGGGAGTGTTCAAAATTTCATGATAATTGATTAGGAAGTTATAGCATGACAACATAACAGGCAAACTTACAAATTCACTTTTACCTATAATATTAGGTTTTAAACTAAAAAAATTCTATGATCCCGGTTCGTTTAAATGGAGCGTGAAAAAACACGTCACTAGGCCGCTATAGTGTGTGTCGCCATGCTGCAATGTCTGCATTCGAAATGCGTATATCGACCACCACTCTTGGAATCTATTTAAGCTTACCATCAGTCAGAGTAGACACACTTTGGTAGGCTTTTATAAACAAAAAAAAATCACTTCATCTTACACGAGCTCAATGAAGTAAATCTCATTTGCGATATTTTCTTCGCTATTTCTTATACGTTGTTGCATATTACGGCTCGGTAATACGTTTTACTCAATTGAAATTGGCAAGACCCTCTTTAACAAGACATGGCCATTAGCTTCTATATACTGAAGGCAGAGCTTGATTTGAAATGTCTATCACTATTACACGCTCTTTCAGCGTTCGTAACGAAGCAGCTTTCGATATACGTATTATCTTCAGTAGAATGGCTTTTGATGAGTACAATGTATGAAATAGGACTAACTTACAGGGTGCTAGTGGCTAGCTATAAGTCAGTGGAATACAGGAGTACTAATAGGTAGGTAACTGTGAGTCACTCTGGGATGTACCTCAGTCATGGAGTACGTCAGGTAGGATTCCAGAAGCCGCTGACGCGTTCCGGGAGCTCATTCCCGACTGCCGATGTAGGTCACCGCGGAGTTTAATGAGTAAACCGGCTTTCTGCGAGCGCCTTTCGTCTCCCTAAGGAGGGTATGGTGCGAAAAACGATACCCGCATAAAAAAAAAGTGAGTGACTTGTAACGTCATATAAGTATCAGTCACTTTGGTACTAAAAGAAAAGTTACAGAAACGTATAAAATGCAATTCAAAATGTTTAATTATTTCTTGTTATGCGGAGGAAAGCAGATAGTGAATTCTAACAAAACTTACCAATCTTAAGTTTATTATTACGCAATCAGACACTTTCAGATTTTATTTTATTACTTTGACAATGTCATTATTAAATATATCAAGTAATTTACTTTCTAGTTTCTGCCATTACATCTCATAGACCAGAAACTAACTAAAACAATTATTTTTCGTACATTTTACACCCCTTAGTACTACTCCCTATGACACTAATTGAATTATTTTTTATCCCCATTCGATCTCCCCAAATATATGACATCCAAGGTTCCATTTACATTTCATGTCGCTATGAAATAATATGTATTGTTTGTATATTTTCTATGCTATATATATCAGTATCATAAAATTAATATCTAATAATTATCTCTTACTACTAAGGGGCACGACACGGTTAAACGTAAATACGGCCCTTGGATTACTGGAACGGAAAAGTGTCAATCGTGCCATCATGGAATAACACCATGGGACTAGTGGGACAGATGCCATTTTACATAGCAGAAAAAAAATAGATATCGGGATGGATAGACGACATATTCAATAGAAATGCTTTCACACCGTGATTTCAGACGTTAGTATCGAACAGACTGTGGGTGTAACACCCACAGTCTGTTCGATACTAACGTTTTCTTTACCAATTTTAACTATATTCCGTAGGTCCAAAGACGGATTTAATGTCCGAATCATTTTTTGCCAGTCAATGTTTTTTACGTGGGTCCGTGTGGAACAAAACCAGATTTTGATGAACAGCAATTAGGTTCTATTTTGTAGGATACAATATTGACAGAATAAATGCAGATATTCCTCAATCTCTCATCCAAAAAGTACTATTTTGATTCTTTTCTACATAATTGCAAAACCTCAGAATGATCGATTCGTAGTTAAGACGTTAAAAAGTAATAAATACACATTAGCGTTGATAATAGTGTTTAAGATAACGCTATCTTCTTTGCATACTTGTCTACGACTTGCGAGATTGATTGATGTTAAAAGTTGATAAAGATTTATTACCTAATGTTATCAAGTACAAAAAGGGTTTTCTCAATTCGAACTGACACGGAGGGGCCATTAGTCACAGAATAAGAAGTTTTTAAAGAACACCTGTAAACATAATTAGGAACGAAATATTAAGGTTTTTTTTTGTGTTTAACACTACATTTCTTTTGACCGCCTACGTAAGGTCATCAAGTTATTATTGTTATTATTATTTTTTTGTAAGAAAACAAATGCAGTTTATGGATTTAACAAACGAAAATGCTAGCTAATAATCATATCGAGTCATGAATTGATTACTAAAAGCTGTCTGAGGCTCGCGTTAGGCAACTTCATTAAGAGTACAATGCAGAAGGCAGGTTATTTAAAACCCTTACCGGTATCTTTTTTTCCAATCTTCAAAACTGTTATAAAAAATGTTACATACGTATAATTGTATGAATAAAAAGAATAAAAGTAATAATAATTTTAGAAACAGACGTCATTCTAAAATAAACTAGATTTTTCCTTCAAAAAATAGAAATCTTTTGCAGAAAGCGCACGTGATGAACATCTGTAGATTTTCTTTATTATCATTATATTTTTACAAACAGGTTACAACTAAGTTCAATATATAAAAAAATTAAAACTACAACAGGTATTGCAACAGTAAATACAGACCTGTTAAAGATAAATCATTAATAATCCAGTGATCACTGAAGTTTAACAGCCTGTTTTTTAGATTGGTAATCAGTAGACTAAATATATCGACAAAAAACTGTATGGTGTAACCTTGTAACTAGCTAGAATGCGGCGAAGAGATGTACTTATGTCAATGTTAGTCCTGTAAGTGCTTGTTTAGAACGATTCCTCGGCTGGCGCCGCCGCGTCACCCGTACCCAAAATGAGACATACTTTGTTGGTAATTTCACTACAATCAACTCTATTTTTGCAAAATCCATGCAGCGGCCGGACATTTATTTAAAAATTTGGAGTAGTTGGCACGAGAACGACTGCATTTAAAATTTATGGTTCGTAGAAATCTTTTTTGAAGCATCATTAGACTTTTTCAATTCTTGGAAACGTTCTTTTTCAATTCTTGTGTTATTAGAGTCTTTTACAACATCAGCAGGATACAGGTACGCAAAAAGTTCTTATGACAAAGTCATATATCTTATAAGTTTTGTTAAGTATGCTGTCCATATGTTAGCCGAAATGCAAACGAGAATCCAGCAAAACACCTACATCACGAAGTACGTAAATTAACATGAGCAAGTGTAAAATTATAAATTGAGTCATTAAATTAATTTTCTTTTTATTTTTGGTAAAAGAAATTGTGTGAGAATTTATAAGGGTAAGATAGAGTTTGTTTTCATTACAATAGTTGTAGAGTCCATTAAGATCGTTCTGTAGTGAAAAACAATTTTGAATAGTTTAATAAGGTTTAGAAATTTATATGTTGTCTGCATACATCAGAAAGTTTGAGTTCACAAAGCACTTTTTTCTCTTTTTTCTAATACATATGTATTCTTGCGGCATGCCATATTCAACTAATATAGACTCAGATTTAAAACCTTTGACTAGGTACTAGCTTTGAGTTCTATTAAAAATGAGTCAGGTAAATCATTGAAGCAAACGGTGTCCAGAAGCATTAAATGATTCATATTATTGAACACCTTTTGAAGGTCAGTATAGACGTCATTAACTTGCACTTGCTTACCAAAATTCTCAAACTTATCGTCTACAAAGATCATCAGAACGTCATCATGCTTATTTGTAGCCGACCTATTTCTATCGCACCTAAATATGAGATAAAGTTCAAAAGGTTATCGACGTACTCTGAGTCCTGAATATCTGGAATAAACCTCGTTCTAGTAATTATTAAGATGTCATACGAACTTGATACATTATTCATGTATGTATAACGTACACAATTTTGTGCGAAACCCCCGACAATTCTAGCAGATTGCAATGTTATTAAAAGTTATTGATAACGGTTAAACAGTAACTGTATGTCTGATATCTAAAGCTTTGTAGTACATGAATCAATTAATTCATGTTCAACTATAATTCGATGATTCCTCGAATGCATCGCACAGATGTCGATAATAATTGAGTGGACTGTGTGTTCTCTCAACGTTCACCTGTAATTACGTTTCATTGTCCAGCGTTACGAGAAAATTAAACAACGTAATATTAATTTTATAGGTTTGAAACTCACATGACGATGAGTTATAATAATCATAGTACAGTAAGTAAAATATTAATTAAATAAGCTTATAAAGTAAGATTTGGACAGTATTGTGGATGAATCTTAATATTAAACTGACCTTAAGCAAGATCGTTGTGCTATTACATTAGTTCATTTTATTTAATAGTTTTTCTTTAAAGTTTAACTCAAAAAAAAAATTCCTAAAATTTAATGAACGAAACTACTTCAGTGCCATCTAACCAAGACTGATCGAATTACATTCAGCTTCTAATAACCTTGAATGGATTTGAGTTGAATACATAACGAAGGAAGTATGAGCTGCATTACTATCATGCAGCCATAGTCGACCAATCCAGGCATGTAATTTGGTCATGTGACTGGTCATTTGTCAGACTTTTTATACAGAATACGGATTTCTCTCTTTATCACTTTCTATTATATACTCTTTCTTGTGTGGTCAAAAAAAAGATTCTCAGAAACCTTGTCATGAATAGCTTGTAATTTACAAGGTGACACCAGGCAATTTTCTTGTGAAACCTTACTATATGAATACTTAATATAAAATGTTCTAGGCTACCCAAAAAAAATAACATTATATTTTTTGTTTTATTATCGAGCAATTTCTTTATAACCGAGTTTTTTTGAGAATAGGTAAATAAATGTAATCTGTCATAGAATTTTGCTAAGTACAAACTGAAAATATGTTTGGCAAAAGTCATTAACAGCAGAAAAATCAAAAGTAAAACAAAGACGGTTCAGTGGCCCAGAGAAACCAGTTAGATAGTGTCCGACATGCCTATACCCTCATAAATGGCAGAAGCATGAAAATCAATAAAAATCTACTGTATTGATAGTTTAATTGTATCTGAACAATATTTAATACAATCGTTAAAATTTACATATTTCCACATTTCAAGAAATGTACGTATCTAACGTTTATCTAACAATACATCTTTTTCTTTTCTTTGGTGTCTCACCAACCGAGACGAATTGATTTCGACACGGATATTCTGTAATACACCTTCTTTGGCATACTTGAGACATTTTGTCCAATATTGACGTCTTTCAGTAAATACTTTGCCGTTACCTTGGCGGTAAAATAAGCTCGTCTTATAAGAAAATACAATGCTAAGCTGAAGACGGCTGTGAAATTATAAGACAATTTTCCGTTTTAGAATAAGTGTCACCTTGACAATAGATAAACGTTAATTTCTGGTTTTGATCTTTGTAGAGCTTAGGACAAGATTTTTTTTGAATAGAACGGTTTATTACTGAGCTAATACAGACTTATATTGTAGAACATTATAGAATTTTTTAAACATGTGGCTACAGGCTAAGAGTCTGAGAGCTAGGTTGAGACAGAGAAAATCTTAACAAAGCAAACTAATAGTGATAAATAAATATTTTAAACATCTATGTTTATTGGTTCGTATTTTATAAGTTGTCGTATTGTTTGCCGTGAAATTTCTCTTACATATTGCCAAGGATATAAGATACATTTTACAGAGAAAATATTGCTTCGGCAATTTCTGGAAAAATGTGTTATAAAATATGATATATAAAAAAGTATTGCTACGCATGTAAAAAAATATATTTTGACCCATAGTACGGATGATACATAACATACTAGAGATATATATGCCTTCACATCATCTAAAACTATAGCAACTATTAGATTAGGAGTATTACGTAAGGTTTAGACAGTTAACTAAGTTTCCAGCAATTGGGTTGGGCCAACACTTGGTGTAATCCTCTCCTATTTTCTCTGTATCACCCAAAGGTTGACTGGTAGAGAATGCCTTAGGCATTAAGTCCGCCTATGTACATAAAGTGCATGATGTATAAATAAATAAAAAATAAATAAATAATCCACAAATTGTTGTTCTGAGTCTGGATGGTTTTTGCAACCATTTCATGTATGTTTGCAATGTCCCCCGCGACACAGGACTTATTCCTAACGAGAGAATTGTCTTTTATAAATAAAAATACGCAATACAATTTTATAATTTTTAGCTTAGTTACACCTAACTTTTAACAGTATTAAACAAAATGTCAGTAGCAACGAGTTGCATTGTCAGACACCACGTCAACATTCATTATCCAAGTTTCCAGTGTGGCGTCGCTGTGCCGCAGAACTTTAACTGTAATACATTTATCATCCTACATCATGCAAGTTATATATTGTAGTAAAATATGTTGTTGTATAATGTACTGTAAAACTTGCAGTAAATGAGACATATCTGTCGCCTTAGCAGAAGCAGACCCGAATACAATAGTCTCTTGAAATTGAAGGAAAAAGAACCCTTGCTAGTAATTATAGGTTTATTAGTAAGCATACGGTAGGATTATAGTAATACATTATAGTTATAAGCGTATAAATGAAACATTTCTTCATGTCTATATCAGATTATGGTCGTGAACTTAGCTATTTTCGATTAAGCTAAGATCTAATTTTCTAGGTTTAAAAGCTCTGTGTTTGTTTCTTTAAACCTGGCATAGTGGGTACAACGTTTTTGATAATGCAATCGACAAACTTTTATTTATGAAAAACGGCAAACGTGTAGACAAGTCACCCGATGACAAGTGACTACCGACGCTCGTGTAAACGTGTGTATACACATTCTCTCACTCTGGGGAATAAGACAGGGAGTAAGTGAGAGACACACAGACACACACACGTGAGTTACATCATCATCTTCAATGTCATTAGCTCGATGAAAAGAATAAAAAACTACTTAATACCGATTTTCTGTGAGGTCTGTATATTACTCTGAACGGAACAGTATAATTTTACCTATGGCAGCGGTTACGAAGCAAATACGAATATTTTTTATACGCTAAAGTATGTATACCTACCACCACATACCACCATGCCACCATACCACCAACAAAGAAGAGTTAACCGGTAAGATTTGCTTCATATCAAATATTTGTACAAGTTTAGTATCATAATTCGTAACTTTACTTCGCGAAGTACTTTTGCATTATGCCCTTTTGAAGCAAACGGTGATCACTTATTCGTCGACTGATTCAACAAATAATATGCGTTAATGTTTTACAACATTTTTCTTTTTCATTTATAACTTACCAGCTTTTGCCCGCGGCATTGCTCGCGTGGAATTTGGTCTGTCACATTAAGTTTCATAACAGATCATTTCAAATAAATATGTTTTTTTTACATACAAAAAATCCTACGGTATATCATCTTTTTAAGGGGAAGGATTCCTAGGGCTGCAAGGCAGGTGTCAGTGACTGTGGTTACTTACCATCAGATGATCCGTCTACTTATTTGAACCCTTATACCATAAAAAAGGAAGATAGTGAAGCTTAAAAGTATTTTTTATTTAATATCGTGCTAGATTCGATCAATTCTAAGGGTATTCAATTATAAGTCATCTTTAACTCCCGTTCTGTCGATAAAATTCAGATTCATATGACAGTGACAGATCAGGACTTGACAATCTCTCGTATTTTGAGTGGTGTTTAAATTTATTGGTCGATAAACGCCACTATTTTCTCGATATCGATAAGATTAGAGTCCACTTCAAGATCAAATAAAATAATAAGAACTCTAAGGTTCAGTAGCTAGTTCTTGATCACTTAAAAAAAAAATTACATAAGTTAAAAATATACCGCCTAAGTTTGTTGTCCAGTGCACCTTGATTGAAACTTCAGGTAAATTAATAATCCGTACGATCAGTTAGTGGCTATATTTTCTTTTTTAAGAAGGCGTTCCATTTCAAAGAAGAAAATTTGTTACTTTATTTACATTATAGGTCGATAACAGTGAAAATACTTGAAAAAGTATTTCTCCGTTTATTTTTCTAATTTACAAGGTTTCTTGACTGCCTGTTACCGAGAATTGGCTTGATTGAAAACTGTAAGACTTTCACTATGATATTACTTTCGTTAGAAATCCCTATAAATTGAAAAAAATCGTTTCTAGACGAGCTGCGAATATCTGGGTAGAAAATGTTATTACGTTGAAAAATCTGTTTATTGAAATCAAGCTCTATAAAATGGATTTTGTTAAATAGGACCGTAGATTACATTGAAAAAGGAATATCTGTTATAATAATTAATTAACTTTTATTCAGGACGCCATATTTTCTTATTTTATGCATCGGGAGCGCACACTCTACTGAGGTGACGCTGTGATGGATTATGATTATAACTTTAGCCATACATTTCAACAGATTTAAAAAATGTTTGTCTTTTGTTTTCCATTTTTAAATCTGATATTCAGTTCTTTTATAGGAACTTTCAAAATTCTTAGTGTCTGCCGACTCTGGCGGCTAGAGACCACTAAAAAAGAGGCAACAATAGACTCGCTCTAAATGTTAGACGAAAATAATACAGATCCGAGTTTGTTTGTAAAACACTGCAGCTTAGTTAATATAATAACTTATTCCCAATTGGGAATATTTACGCGCAGAAGAAAGTATTATTAGAAAGAATAAGGCGGTGAAGTTTATGTTTTTTGTTCCTATCATACATTAACACCTAATAACTAACACGATATATGTGTTCTTACTAATACCATGGAGTACAATGGCGCCTATAATACACACTTTATACACTGTACCTTTACCGTTGCGTTAATAAACCAATGTTTCATAAACAAATGAGTAAAGCCATGACGTAGGTAGACGATCAAGGTGTTTAATGAAAAACAAACAATGTTTCTTTATGAAAATGATGTTTTCTATGTATAAAGAATCTTAATTAGGGAACGTAAAACTGGTATTGAAGAGTTTAGTTGTATTTTTTTTTATGTGTGTGTTTTTTGCATGAAAAAAACAGAACTCGGGTGGTCTTTGTATAACTAGATTAATCAAAAAAATTGATCAGGAATCAGTCACACATTTCAGTATGGAATATTTAGGCAACTGTCACCCATTAATGGTCTAGACTAAAATAAGATATTTCCAAAAACACCTCGAGATTTGTCCTGCCTGTACTATTGACCTGCACTAACATTTTTCCTACTTAATCTATAAAAATTTAGTTAGCTACATTAAATTCTGAGCATAAAATATGTGGGTAGTAAAACCCACCGTATATTATGCATCATTACGTAAACAAGAGAATTCGCCGAACTGACCAGAATAGCTCTAATCCGCGATTACAAAATAATTATAACGCTTATAAACGCCATTACTTCTTGATTCGTTTCATTTCAATGCTTAGAAATTAATTTATTATTATTTTTCAGTACTTACATATATTACTGGCTGGCGTGATCCACGTGAACCAACCACGCCAACAGTTTTTTTAACTTCATTATATTAGTACACATAAATGAATCGTCATCGTCACCCTACACTTTTTCTAAATTGAGTTAGGATCGGCGCAATGAGTTTTCTTTTTCCGTTCTTCATTATCAGTCATGCAGATAATATCCTCATTATGTAAATGGACGATGATTAACGACGCCACGTAGTGGTCACACTAGCTTTTGCCCGCGGCTTCGCTCGCGTGGAATTTGGTCTGTCACATTAAGTTTTGTAACAAATCATTTTAAATAAATATGTTTTTTTTAATATACAAACAATTCTACGGTATATCATCTTTGTGTTACTTCAATGGTTTAGGTAGCGTACGCTAAGATAATTCTCAGAAGCCAGATTTTTTTTATAATAATCTATATTACTGTAAAATTTCATCCAAATCCGTCCAGCAGTTTTTTCGTGAAAGAGTAACAAACTCACAAACTTACGCATTTATAATAGTAGTAGGATTATAAGTCACTATATTTATTACTTAAACACAGTAATTTCGTGTTCATCATAAATTGTATCAGTTCGTCGTACGTACATAGTTTCTTTCTTGGTAAAACGTGGATATATTTTAATATACTATAAACCTATAAAATGTATTAAAATTAACCACATTTTATTGTTAATATTAAAAGAGTTTCATGTCTTGTGGTAATTTCTCGTGGAATATATTATAATAACATCTTGAAGCACGTAACATATTAATATTGTTTAGCACCTTACCTATGCATTGTTTACAATGTTAGTGCAAACAGCAATTCTTTATTGCATCGTTTTGTCTAATAAATTTCAGTAAACGGCCAACGCAATAGAAAATACGAGGCCTGACCAAATATACGTGGCTCGTTGGGCTGGAGTGGGAGGTAGTTCAACAGGTAGATACACCCTCTTGGGTAGTTTTCTTTCAGGTCAATGACCTAAAAGATGACATTAAACTGTTAGATGGACGGTTTCTAGTTATCGTTGATAGTTATATCATGTGTTTACGTGATTCAGTGTAATGGGGAGAATAAAATTTGTGGAGATACGTGGATAGGAAAAACAAAATAACATTGCTGAGATCAGGGTCAGAAATATTTATTAATTTAGGTGGCCAAATAACATTAACACCATGCTATAAATGTATGTGAAAATTTATGGTTTCTATATTTATATCTAAATTTGTTGAGCTAACGGATAAAAACAGAATTGATATTTTTTGAAGTGAAAACTTCTTTAGGCGCGTTGAGCGTTTTGGTAGAGGGTAAAATCCTCGGTTCGCGTCACCGACATGCTAATGATAATAGTATATCTATAGCTATGGAGAATATAATATTATATATTATATATGAAATTTATTATTATTATATATGATATTATATATTATATATAGCTATATATGAAACATAAAAAATTTCATATAATTTTTGCATATAGTTTTAATTACTCTCAACTTAATAGTTCCGTTTTCACTTCTATCGGCAGTCCCACGACTGCTACTGTTTTTTTATTTTTCAACACAGAATTTGAGTAGCATCGATAATTATAAATGAGTTACAAAAAATGTTATCCACCGCATGCGGCTCGTAGAACTAGAGTAACTAAAAACAAACTATGTAAATATTCTCTTAAAAATGTACGTCCCAAAAACATTCCAATGCATCTAGAACAGTTTATCTTCTCATCTTTGACTTTGTATGTTAACGTTCGTGTCAGATCTAAGGCCTTTAATCGTACTGCTGGAGTCTCGTTACAAGCGAGGATTTGGCCAATTATACCACGCTGGGTAGATGGGTTGGTACGTTGGATGTAGTTTACTCCGATAGTCGATTCTTAGGTAAATATTATTCTAAATTAGTATGACTATTACAGTAGTAAAAAAAAAAATATGCCTCAAAGTTAAGAGTATTTTATTCCCCTCTCTGTAAGATATCTTCATCGAGAAAAAAAGGGCTTTATACACTTGGAGGCAGATCTGAATGAATAGATATCAAAGTGCCGCTTAAACTTTATTTAGTTTACAATTAATGTCACAAATAATTGAGTTAATTTTTTCAGGATTTAGGAGCTAAACAGATCGACTTAACCGATCGATTTGACATGACTTGACAGTAATTGAGATACCTAAATATCTACAATTCAAGAACCCCAAATGTTTTGTCTATAAGGTGTTGTTAGTCTGGAAATACCACAGGATATAATATGTTCCATAGATTGATTGGCAAAAAGTTAAGCGATTACGCTGGGACTGTAAGATTTGAACGAAATAAATACTTTACTTAAATAAATACTTGTTTCATATTCTTTTTCATAATTAGGTTAATCCACTAATTAAGAATATTATAAAGTACGGTATATTTCTCTCAAAGCCTACAGCTTTAAGGTCTCAAGGGTATGAGGCAATTGGTTTTAGTATTTAGTTACTTTGCCATTCTTCAAAGCCTCAGGTTTCGCTTCCTTGCAATTTTAATAGTGTATAACAAACAAGGATTTGAATTAGATTATTTTAGGCACATTTTGATTTATGTTTAGCAAAGTAAATAAGAATAATAATTTTACTACTTTTACTGATTTAAAATCATATGCTCGGCAGCTAGGTAGAATTGTATACTAAACAAACTTTTGACTTTCTTTGAAGTGTTTTAAAATAAAATTAATCCATAATCCTTAACACTATGGGCATTTGTTCAATAGGAGAGGCGGGAGGGGGTCAGTAACGAGGTATTTACGGGGTTCATTAATGTCATTTACAGTATACTACCCTGTGTAATTCTTGTCGGCCTAAGCATTCACTACAAAAGTTTCTTCCGTTTATTTTCGACCCTATTTCCAAAGCATATCTTTATAAAAACAAAAATATAAAGAGTTACAGCAATTATGACATATATTTTGCTGTGCTGTGGTAGCGTATGTGACTGCAGTGCTTAAGGTCTCCGGTTCGATGCCTGGGTCGAACCAAATGTTTGCATGATCTGTAAATATTTGTTTCGGAAGTTGGGTGTTTTCTATGTATAAATATATATATATATACTTATAAAAAAAAGGTTTTAATGTATTTATATCAGTCATCTAGTATCCATAGGACTAGCTATGCTTAATTTGAGTCTAGTTCAGTTTACCCTCAAGGTTGTGGAGATCCGATTCCAGTTGCTCCGTGGAGAAACTGAGAGAAGTAGTGGCCGACCTCAAAAATTCTTGGGAATAATTTATTTATTTATTTAATATACTTTCTGCAAATAAAGTACATTGCATAAGGCGGACTTAATGCCGTAGGCATTTTCTTCCAGTCGACCTTTGGGTGATGCAGAGATGCGTGTAGCAGGTGTAACAATAGATTTAGAAGTGTTGATTTTTAATTTGCGTATAAAATTTTATGTAATACATAATGATATAAATACATATACACATTCATATACATATATAAAAGGGAACACATACCTATATATACATATACACACACAAATACATACATATTCATACAATGATGAATAGGCAAGTAATCATTCTGATGACTCCGTCAACAAGTCTCCGTAAAGTTTGCGTACTCTGACCTTAAAGGTTAGCGGGTTAGCAGACCTTCTTATATCTACGGGGAGAGCGTTCCAGAGGTTTACAGCTTGGACAGTAAAGGACGAATGGACAATACGGGAATCATGTGATGGACAGAGAAGGAGGAGATTATCGGAGGAACGAAGATTTCTGTCATGGTTAGAGCAAAGATATTGTATGTGAGTTGTTAGGTAAGCAAGTGGGTTAGAAGAGTGGTTAAGGGAGTGTAACATAATCAACGCCCGCAAGCTCCGGCGCTGTCTAACAGGTAACCATGACAGTTGCCTCCGATAAGCGGATACATGATCATACTTACGTAAGTTGAATATGAACCGAATGCAATTGTTGAAAAGACGGTCTAATTTGTTGAGCAGATCTGCATTCAGGTCGAGGTAACACACATCACCATAGTCGATGATTGGCAAAATTAAGGCATAGACAAACGTAATCTTGGTTTTTATGGGGAGAAAGTTTTTTAGTCTATAGAGGCCACGTAAAATATTCGTGACCTTTTGACTGACACTGGTTACCTGAACCTGCCAATTCAAAGTTGTATCTATGTGTAAGCCGAGGTCCTTAACCAATTGGTTAATGGGCAACACTGTACCGTCATAAATGATACCAGCGACAGCGTCAGGATCAATTCTACCCATCATACTGGGACTTCCTATGAAAATCGCTTGACATTTACCCGGATTCACGTTCAAGCCGAAACTGCTGGACCAGTTTTTTATGGTGTCTAGGTCATGGTTAATGTTGGCTATAGCTCCATTTAAGTTTTCAACTCTCGCATGTGAGTAGATCTGCAAGTCATCTGCATACAGATGATACGAACACCGAAGTTTGTGAGTTATGAGGTCGATAAATAGCGAAAAGAGAAGAGGGGAAAGAATACCGCCTTGTGGCACGCCAGAGTCTAGTTCGGCCCACAGCGATGACGAATTATCAGTTCGGACAGACTGCTGGCGTCCACGAAGATAGGATGAAAACCATTCCAGTGCATCGTCGGAAATCATGAAGTGGGCAAGTATTGCTAGTAGGATCTCGTGGTTCACAGCATTGAAGGCGTTTGAGAAGTCAATTAAAGCGAGAACAGTTATTTTGCCTTCCTCCATTGCCGCCTTAATGTCAAGCGTTACCTTGAGCAAAGCTGTCCCTGTACTATGTCCAGGTCGGAATCCTGATTGATACTTACTGAGTAGATTATTCCGATATATGAAGTGAGACAGTTGCTTATGTACACAGGCTTCCAGTACTTTGGACAGGAAAGGGAGGATGGATATTGGACGAAAATGGGAAGGGAGAGAGGGAATAGGTACTTTAGCCAATGGGTGTACATAAGCGTTGCGCCATAAGGAGGGAAAGACGTTGGAATCAAGGGAATAGTTAATTATGTGGGTGATGGCGGGTAAGAGCTGGTCCAGGATAGTAGTCACCATAAAACGGCTAATGTTATCATTACCAGTGGCTTTGGATTTGATAGCAACAAGAAATCGCCGAAAATCCTCTGATGCAACTGGAGAAAAGTCGAAGGGGTTTACAGTAGGTTTAGGCAGGCGGGCCACGGAATCGATAGTTTGGGATTTGCTTTGATGATCCAATCCAAATAATAAAGGCTAAGACGATGATGATGAATACAATCCAATTGCAAGTAAATCATATTTAAAGTATCAAAACTCGAACAAAATTTACACTTCAATAACATAGAAATTTGACAGCTCGTTTTTGGTGAGAGTCGCCAAGATTTGGAACGACCTGCCTGGGCCTATTTTTCCTGATGAGTTGAACTCTGGAGCCTTTAAGAGTAGAGTGACCAGGTTTCTTCTGGATGGGCGTGTACCACCTTCGTCTTCATCTACACTTTCCATCAGGTGAGATGAAAGACAAACGCCTATTCCAGCTTAAATATAAAAAAAAAACATAAGTAATGGAACAGTTAGTTAAATTTGTAAATAATAAACACTCCAATAATATAACTATAAAAATCTAGTACCAATCAATTAGAGCTGCTACAGAGTGTCTCCAACAGTGTTAGTGTCTACAATTCAATTAACAAGACAAAGTAAGTCATCAAACAATTCTATGATACATATATTCTTATTAAATCCATCGAAAGAACTTTCATGTTACTGGCTACTTTTTATGATGAGTTATGGTTATACGAACTCTAAAGAACTAAGAGAGATAAAAACAAAAATGGAACCTGTACCGTAGATCGTGATTATATGTGGTTCGATCGTGTGTGTGTGTGTCCCCAGGGTAAATAATTGTGTGATAACACCGTCATTTTTATTCTGTGTCTTGTTATAGTGAATCTAAAACATGTAGGTATAATAAAAGGTACGTCTATTAGCCTATACTGTGGTTACTATTATCAATAACCATGGTACAGGTTCTGTCTAGTTTGAGATTAGACGGTCGTATGTATATTTCATCCGGTTCTGTTTATGTTATATAATTTTTCAGTGGCAACTTTATAAGTTTATTACATTACTTTGGATATTTACAACGTCCATATTTTCAATATAGGTAAAAGGTAAAAATCAAGAAAATTGTAATAACCATGTTTAAGTTTTTCTAAACCATAATTCTTATACGTTTAAAAAAATGTATCGATCGAAAGTGTTTTTTAAAAGTATTAAACTCGTGATAAAGGACCTGCGAAAATGTTCCCACTCACGAACATACTTGAAACACGTGTCATTCGAAGCGTCTAGTAAAATAGAGATTTTTTTACTAAGGCAACATTCCTCCAAGGTTTACTGTTTAATAAAAAAATATATTACATTATTTCTTACACATTTGCTTTGTATGCAATAAAAGATAAGTAAGTACATGCAAGTATGGTTATTACTACAGTGATGCTCACGAAGATACGACAAAAGAGCTTTGATCTTGATGAAACGAGGTACGGCGTGCGCAGACGCAAATATCCTTACTTGTTTGCGGCTCACCGACCATTGTTTTTTACCGGACTATTAGAATATCTTTGCGATCGACCTTGGCAAGTTCCAGCACTGGAGTTTAAGAAAATCGTTTCGACAGAGTAAATATGTTGTGTTCACGTTCTGTTATAAAGTAAAGATGACATGTTTTACGATAAAACTTGCCTCAGTTTCTCTGCAATGATTATTTTATTTTATAACATGAGACAATCTGGTAAGACGGGTCAAGTTATTCCGTTTTTTTTTACATTCCTGTCATTGTGTATTGATATTTCGGCAATCATTATCATATGTAATTAAACGTTCAAGTTAATCTGAGGTTACATAATAGTCTAAAACCAAGCGTGTGCCGTACGTCGCCTAAAATAGAGAGCTTACCCGCAGATGGTGCTCGCAGTAGCAGGCAGGCCCTAGGAGGGATCTGGATGTCGTAATGGCAGCTGTTCCCGGATCCCTCCTATGTCAGGCGCAGAGTGATACACCGTGTGGTTTTGGTCGGTCCGATTCCGACACGCCACCCCGCCATAAAACCCGGCGGGGTGACGGCCGAGGGAGTTTCCACACGTTAAAAAAAAAGATACAAAAAATAGTCTACAACCAAGAAGTTGTGTATTAAGTAAACATATGACATTTTTTTATTCAGATTTTTTTAATAACACGGTAGTTGTACGTCCCAGATGCTGGTAAAACTTATTAATGGAATAAATCAAGAAAATCGTCTTTATGAGAACGATGATAAAGTTGGAACGTTGTCGGCGCTCCAGAACCCATCAATAATTCAGGACAAATGTTTTGCCATATTGTAATAGACAACTATATACAGTAGTATATTCTAACAGATTATATTCTAATTACAAAATAAGTCTTTGTATGGAAAAATAAATCCGGTTTTTACTATTTTTATTTATGCTCAAATTCCATTTATTTTTATTTTTAACACTTCCTGCATTACTTCTGCATGAGGCGGACTTAATGTTATATGGCATTCTCTACCAGTCAACCTTTAGGTGATTCAGTAACTGACACGGCAGGTGCACGTGTGTCTTTAAGAGAAGCAATGAGTTGGTAGTTGGAAACAATAGTTTACTATAAATTATTTAAGAAAAGAAAAAAAAAGCAACAGATATATACATAGTTGAAAACACAAATAAATCTTTAAATAATAAACATATTATGTCTTTTTGTACGTAGGTATGAACAAACTGCCATTCATCCCATGTCTGTTGAAGAGAGGGGACGGTATACATACAAAATGCGGCATTCTGCTTTATTCTAAAAGTTTCATTTTGAGAAAATTCAATTCAGCTGAAATAACTAGCAAAAAAAAAAAGACCTGACCGCTATTACTCATGTATGAATAACGAAAAGGATCAACGACCGCCGGCATCTTATATGTCTGGCCACAGGTCAAGACGAAATTCACAGTTGTTATATCCACTTCCCTTAAAAAAGTACTTCGGTAAAACAATTGAATGTTTGATGCGTTCGACTATTTAGCTTCTCAGTTCTGAATTTATACGTTAAGATTATTTTACGTAAATGAATATATATACTCCAAATTTGTTCGATATTTACCGTGTTATATTTAATAACCTTGGTCTTGTCGCGTTTTTAATTTTTCGCTGCCAACGATTGCATACCCCAGAAGCGTCTGCATTAAGGAGGCCTAAGTAAAACCATATCAAATCTTAGAAAATTGATATAGACTCCAATGAAATTAAAAAACGAGGCAGGGTAAGATGATTTCCCTTGCATATTTAATCAAAACCCAACATTGACAAACTTTATACTCTTTTTTCATTTATCATCTGAAGTCATATAACTACTTAAAAATAGTTTTAGTTAATCACCAATCGTAAAAGAACACTAACAACGTTTCAGAAGTTAAAATAACGCAAAACAGTTTCACGGAAACATTAAAAAGAACCACTTAAAATATGTCAGCTTAATATTAATAGCGTCCAGACGTAATATTTTAAAAGCGCACCTAATTTGAATCACACAGTCAGTCATTTCCCACAATTTATCACATGAAACCCATTACTTGATTAACTGGCTTTCCGCCATGTTTTAATTTAAATACATACATATTTAAGTTAGTACTCGAGTATGTCACGTTTATATTCTAATCTAGAAGACATTCACAACACTGGTTATGGAAATGTCCGTTTTTAAATCAATAATGATTTCTCGTGATGGGTAGCGCTGCATGCATGAGTAAATAAATGATTAAAATTGACATTTATCTACGTTTTAATTGATGTATTCATATCTAAACACCCGACTAACACAATGGAAGTGCAGATGATACAAACTTATCAAAAAGAAATCTATTTTCTTCTACGTTCAGAGAATTTATTTCCTAAATACGAGTAACTAATAACGCGCAATTCAATCTAGATTTTAACGGTTCAAACCACAAAAAGGAGCTACCAAAGCGTAAAACGTAAATAGATTTTCACTGTAGACCCCGATAGGTATTCAAAAATTCAATAAGTACGATTTTAAGCGATCTATGTGTAGCGAAAACTGTAGGCAGTTTATTCCCAGGATTATTGTAACAAAATAATAATACTTTACTAAAAGTCTTTGTAGCATTAAATATCTCCTTTTTTACATTACTCATACACAGTAACTTTAATCCAGTAATGACGTCACTCCTATGATACTACAAAACAGATACATAGTTCTGTAGCGCTCTACGAAAAGTGATCCGACTTTTGCAACGCAATACGGTAAAGTGTAAGTTCAGCGGCGCTTGAACTGTGAGTTGAGTATGTAGTTCATCTCTTAATTGAAAAATACCTGAGGTTATTGATATCAAGTCCTGTAGATGATTGGAATGTAAGACGTTTTTGAAACATACTCATATATTTTTACGAAGTTCAATGGTAAATAGGTATAAATCCCTTTTAAAAAAAGTAGAACTAACTTCAAACAATACAAACAGCGAAGTGAACTAAATATTAAAAAATAAATATATATACATTATCTATATTCTGCGACTTCGCCGGGTCATATGTGATCTTCAAGTACACATAAAATAACTTTAAAAATAAAGATGAACGTCATCATCATCATCTCAAAAGACGTCCACTGCTGGACATAGGCCTCCCCCAAGGTTCTCCACAACAGCTGGTCCCGTGCCGCCCGTCAATGTTATTAAAATTATTTTAAAAATATATAAATAAATAAATATTTCGGACATTTAGCACACAACGTCATCTAGTTTCAAACTAAGCAGAGCTTGTGCTATGATAACTAGGCTGACTGATAGAATACTTATATCCATATTTTTTTTTGTAAATACATACCTACATGTTATACATAAACACCCAAACTTCCATATAAATATTTGCAGATCATACAAACATTTGATCCGATCCGGAAATTGAACCCGAGTCCTCATTCACTACCGCTGTGCCACAGAGGCAGTTTAAAGTCCATGCTAAGCGTACGCTTTATGAATTCTATAAGAAAATTTATTAAATTTTTTAGATGGTTTATTTTTTGTCTATTTTTAATATTAACTGCGTATCTGGAGAATCTCAAGATTCTTTCAAATCTAATCATACGTAGCGAAGCATGAAATTATTCTTATACTCTTTTATAACTTTACGTGCAACTTGCGCTACGGAGATCATTTCATTATTTCTCTAGCAAAATGTCTAATGCAGCTCTTTTACGATATTAAGGTAATATCTTCTTTAATATCTTGGCTTGCTGTTGTGAAAATTGAAGTTTCTAGTAAAATATTTAATCTTTTAAAAGAATGCTGGTGAGTATATATGAAGTATGAAATTGCTAAAAAAGGTTGCCTGGAAGAAATTGCTTTTAGCGATAAGGCCGTCATTTGTACATGGTCACTCAACTGATATGCTCTTATAAATAATCTGTAAACATTTTGGTGTACAATAAAGTTTACTCTATTCTATTCTATTGTATTTATTCTACAACTCATGTTTTTGATACTGAATATACCGAAAGAGTAATGCTGATAGTTATAAAAAGTAAAAAAAGAAAACATGCGGATAGTTTGGCATTTTCTGATAAGAGACAGTTACGTATATGTCTATCATTTCATGGGACTCAGTTGTACCTACCTCCACACTGCAAGTGTCATCTTCATGTCACTTCTTTGGCTAAAGTTACAGATAATCCTGTACATTATCTTCAGTCACCACCAACGAAATTGTCATATAGTTAGTATAACAATGTGGTGAAACCCCCTAGGCTTTCGTTACGCATTTCTCGACAATGTCGGGTATGGTACTTTCGCAGTAGGTGACCCTATGATATCGACTAAAGGAACCTGTCTGGTAAATGCCTACGCCACGCAGTAGAAGAGAGCATTACTGCCGCTACTGTCGTTCGTCCCATGTTGATTTATGTTCCTCTTTCATTGAGAAAAATCAGTACATGGATAGATTTAAATTTAAAGGTAGATATTTTTTTTATTATTCTGTCCCTACCAAAGTGACTGTCTGTTCTGTCTTTATTAAAATAACAGAACTCAAAACAATAGTTTTAAGAATTTTTGTGTTTTGTGTGTGTGAGCACGCTTATCTAAGAAATAGCTTAGCCGATTTGAGTGTAAATTTCGATTAAACTTCACTAATAATTTAATGTTTGTTTTATTTCAATTAATTGACAAATAAAAAAATTATATCAGTTTAAAAAGTCACCACGATAACTGACTTATACGCAGGAAGAGCCGCGAACAAAAGCTAGTTAAATAATATAATACATTATTTATAGTCGAAGTATGACTTTTAATTTTCCCATTGTACTCGGAGCACTCGTGCTAAGTAAAACGTGGATGTTTGAAATGCCTCTGCTGGGCAAAATCGTAGCCGAGTTCTGTATTCTCAAAGGTTAAATCCTTCCTCAGAGGTACCGTTGTGTGTATTTAGAAATTATTTAGGCGTCGTCTTTCGATATATGTAGGTGCATTTGTGCTTGTGCCAGTAGACTATGATATGTATTTAAGCCTATAGCTTTTGATCGTTAAATATTATTTATTATACGACTGAAAAAACTCGCTTTCGTTACGCCTACTAACATACTACGTAAATACTCAAATTATCGTTTGCCAAATTCACAGACCATAATGTTCTAGACTGTTCACAAAGACATTCGTTCCATTCTCCGAGACCAATTTGTCGTATTAGTATTTGTAGTTTAGAGAAACGTCATGCATTTAAATGAGTTATTTTTCATAAAATAGTATTCTAACCATTATTTACCTGTCAAGCACCTGACAAAATGCTTTTCATGTCTGTCTGTCTTGGTAAAAATAAAATTGAAATATTTTTTTCTATTATTAATTTGAAGAGAGAAATATTTTAAAGGTGTACCTGTTTTTCTAAAATAAACGGCATAGATTCATTCTGATCGCTAGACAGGTAATCGTATTTTAACATAGAGTAGGGCTTCCCTGTATGATATTTCTAGCATGCAGCAGACAGCATTTTTATGGACAGATTGCGTGTTCAGCGTGCAAAATAATAAATAACTTCACACATCTCACACACGGAAGTCTGATCAGAAACTAAGCAGAGCCTGACACCGAAAATAATACACGATCTCGCGTTGTTTTTAAAAGGTATACACATCTGACATACTGAAAATGCAACAAATTAGTGAATAATATTTTACTTAAAATAATTGTTTAGGTCTACGTACAATAAATTTATACTAGTTAAAGCAACGTGTCCACAAATAGTCCACAGGTTGTCTTTATCAATGTTTAATGCATATCTTATCTTTATCTTTAACGTATAAATGTTAAGTTGTTTTGTGTACGCTTCAGAAACTCAAAGTTCGTACACCAATTAAGCTTAAACTTTGACACGATATACAACACGCTTCAAAGATGATTATCTATTCTATGCTTCACTTTGTTTACATCAACGTAACCACAATGTGTTATGCAATACAACAACAAAATAACAGCGAAGTGTAACAATAACAAGCGTAAAAGTTTGTAAATAATATATATATATAAACTAATTTATGTCTAGAGTCACTTTGTGTTCTTGTCTTATTTTGAATCTAAGAAGAAAAATAAGAACCATTAGTAGAGGAGCCGTAGAAGGGATTCAGGGATTTACTCGAGCGCGGCAGATTAATATACAGGGGGATACCTTGTACTCTATTAAGTACTTACACCAAATATGAGACTTCTATATATGATCGCCCGTCAAGGATAAAGGATCAGATTAGTAAAAAAAAAATTGATCATCAAACATTTTCGAGCGCTTCGAGGTCTCTATGACGCTCGAGTAAATCCCGATTTAGCATCGTGGCCTCCCATACTACATGTTGTATAATAGAAATATTTATGATACCAATCCCACGGGTACCCCCTTACCATTAGGTTTACTATAATACCTTTGTGGTTTTTAATGAGCCCAAAACAGTATTGAAGAAATTATCTGAATGTACGTCCAAATTTATAATATATTTTATGTGTTAAATGATATAATCTGTAATTATCTAAATAAATGTGTACTTAAATGAAGAAGAATTTATTGAGAATCAAGTTTCAAGTTATAACATTTGTTGTCTCTAATTTTTCTCAAACTCCTGACTCTCTGTGGTATAAAGAAAAATCTGTTTATAAAAACAGATTACACCTATCTCACTCAAGAAGTTTCTCTCACAACTCCTTTCTGTGGCACAGATAAAGAAGTATCAATTAGACCGGCCACGTACAATGGCATGTTCCTTCATTACTGGCGCTATCCGAAACGATAGCCTCGACTATTTGATTAAGATTGAGTGCCTACCATCCTCCTTCGTGAGCGTGAATTTCAATCGAGCTGATGAAGGATTCAAACAAACATGTCTAAATTAGAGACGAGATCAATTCAAGTGATGCAAATTGCATATTCACATTATCCCACTTATATACTAGTAATCTTATTTTAAATTAAATAATTAAATTAAAGAGCAATTGCATTGTTATTTTTAGGGCTGAAAAGTCAGTAAAAACTGACAACAAGACCTGAACTTGATATACATCAATTAACAGTCGTCATAAAGTTAAGATTTAAGACATAAAATAGATACCATTTCAAAGTACTTTTAACATTTTTTTAATGGTTAAATCGATCATTAAAAGTAAGTTATGATAACAAATTATAATTACAAAAGTTATAAGTGTTTAGTTTTTATACCTAGAAGTTTTGTTCAAAGCCTAAATATGAAAGTTGGTAAGCGGAATGTTACTTGAGTCGATTGTTAAATATTTTTAATAAAGAGTACTTTGAAAAAACTATGGTAGCAGGTAAGTGTAGAAAGAATTTAAATACATGTTTTTAGAGTAACTATCTCATAATTAATCCGACTGCCTCGTTGGCCTAGAGGTTAGCATATGCGAATACCGATCAATAGATCTTTGGTCCGATTTCCGTGTCGAGCCAAAGTGTTAGAAGGTTTTTCTTACAAGAAAATTTTAATGTTAACCTGTATGTAAGTTGGCATAGTTTCAGGTTGGTTCTGGTTGTCATGAAAAAGTATAGAAATCGTAATTAGGAAGTCAGTGCCTTCAGATATACTGACAACTAGTTGAACCTTCGAATTCAGTTAGCATCCACGGTTGTGTAGGCCTGACGCCAGTCGTTCCATGATAAATTGATATTCAGGTAAATTTGATTGAACCAGTAAACGACCTTAGATAATCTTGGGAATAACATTGTACTGTAATGATCGTTAGTTATAGTAATTGAAATCAAGTTCAATGTGACCTGTCGATTCAAAAATCCTTGCTTCGCCTGCTTGGCAAGATTACCTGTTATGAAGAAGCTCGATAAGAAAAACCAAAAAAAACACCGATTGTGAAATTAAGAACTGCTGTCCCAAGATACCCGACGACACAAGGTAAAGGTACATGCCACTTCACTGTGTGGCTTATGAACAATAAGGTAAGAGACACCATAAAATAGGTATGTGTATCAGAAGTTGTAATACACGACGAGAATGCAACTAACAGAGTCAGACCACAACGTTCTGAAGTCTCAACGTTCAACGCGTTTGTGAGTGTTAGATGAAAGCTTTTGGTTTCAAAATATGGTATTTCGTTGTTTTAGCAGACAAGTACCTTTGCATCACACAAAAACTTAGTACAAATGAAGTGTTACCAACCTAGTTCTAAGTTTTATTCACTCTCACAGAATAATATGGCCTAATATGTATGTGTATACTTAATAAATATATTTCACTGACAGTTGGTGGGTCTACATATAGCTCTATATAAAGTTTACAATTTGTGACGCACACAAGGTTAATAAAAAGTTAAAGACATGAAAGATGGGGAACTTATTATTCTTCGTCACTTTCAAACTAATAACACTATGTAGGTGTAATATTTACAGTGTTGTAACAAAATTTTATCCACACAGTACGAGTATAACTGATAAACAATCATGAAAATACAGTAAATAAATATTAATACAGTAAGTAAATGTCAAAATTACTAACATACGCATACTACAAAATTGTCCTGTAACAAACAGGTAGCCATTTCCTTCTCTGAGCGCTATTATAGTATAGTAATAACAGACTTCAGTAAAGCTTAAGTGCTTCTAAATTGCAACTGTAATTAGAGCAGTATTGTGCTGTGTTCCTACTCCGGTAATTATTACTCTCACGGCATTAAAGTATAAAACTGGATAAAAGAAAAGTTATATTTACCAATTTTGAACTTAAAGTATTCATAACAGAAAATAATGTAATAAATTAGCCGTCAATCTGAACTTTGAAACTTTTTGATTTTTTTGTTCAGTGCGATTAATTCTCACATCTCTCGCATTTAGAACTTAGAGTGCGAATGATACTATGTAATTAATTTGCCATTAAATCATTTAAATCGTAATACACCTCATTGAAGGCTCTCTCATCCCAGAATTAAACCTCTGCTATGGTTACCAGGCTTCTGACAACCGTACTTATATTACCAACTGGACCCTGCCACGTGTCTTTGAGGTTGCATTAGTAAGACATAAGAAATCGATATGAAAATAGATAAAATAATCTATGAAACAGTACTCATACCATAAACATAATAATAAACTAGAGACAAACAACGATCACTAATTACACAATATAGATCAGGAACTATTTTACTTACAATTTTTCTGAGATATATGTACTTTTATAGTTCAAGAACAGGCAACAAGTAAAATATATAATACCATCCAGGTACATCTAAAGATTAAATTCACTCTCCATATGTTCCATCCATCATCCATTCCATCACCATCCTATCAAATTTTCGTGTTGGCACGAAATTGCGTTATCGGAAAAAGTAAAGGAAAAAGGTAAAAAATAATATTAGGCAAAAGTCAAAAGTCAACTAAGCTCCAACATAACACAACCGAGCTCTGTAAAGCGTAGTAAGCTCCAATTAATTTTCACAAGCGATATTAGTCCCTAAAAGCCTAACTTTGGTGTTTCCTTTTGTAACTATTGTATTACAGATGTATTTACGAGTGTATGTACATAATGTAGTAATTTATTTTCCTTTTATATCAGAGAGAGTCAGAGAAGATTAAGAAAAATTTTAGACAGTAGATGTTTACGCCCAATAAATTCTTTTCCTTGAAGTTCATATTTATTAACGTAATTACAGATTATATCATTAAATACATAAAATTCATTATAATATTAGAGGTACATATTATATTCAATATTGTATTGGACGCAGTGAACCACAAAAGGTTTATAGTAAATCGAATGATAAGTGGGTTTCCCGTGGGATTGGTATCTTCTCAACATGGTTCTTATTTTTCTTCTTAGATTCAAAATAAGACAAGAACATAAGATGACCTTTAGTTATAAAATGGCTTGTAATATTATCTGTTAATCTATCCGTTGCTCTAGCGATTAGTGTATACGACTGCCGATTAAGAGGTCTTGGGTTCTGTTCCGGGGTCGGGCCAAAAAGTGTTACCGAGTTTTCTGATTATAAAATGCTTGATAACAGCTCGGAGTTTGGAAGTTGGAACTTTAACCTCAGTGTCTCGCAGAGCATGTAAAGTCGTCCCATTACATTATAGGAGTGAAAGAACAAGAAGTGCACCTGTGTCAGCGCACATACTTCTACACTAGGTATAATATATTCTGTGTAGTTGGTTATTCATCGTTGAGACTAGTCACGTGAACGAAATCGACTAGAAGTACATGATCGTTGTCTGTAAGACATTTTGCTTGTTTTAAAATCCATTAATAAAGTAGGTCATCTCAAAACTTTGAAACTTCATCACGAATTTAAAAATTGAACTCTGCTGCAGAAAATACATTTTCCTACTACTTTCAAAAATTGCTTAAATGTTTCAACATTCATTGGAATATTAAATCACCACATAATAATCCGTCACATCCCATATCCTGGTCTCAATAAATGTGTATGACGACATTCAACACCTGCCAAAATGCAATAACGTTTGCACTCAAATACCAATCTTGATCAGCTGTAATAAAGTTGTTATTTCAGCGGCAGTCATAGCAAAAATACTTATGAAAATTTCAAAGATAACAGTTGCCAAGAATAGACTGGAAGAGCTGCAGTAAACAGCAACGTAAATTGTATGAATTTAGTACGATCATTACTTAAAAGCGTTATAGCGTTTATGAGGTAAATAGCCCACTAAAACTAAAATAAAAAGCCTTAAAAAGATAAGAGTTAAGTTCTAAAATATGATACTGTTTATAGCAGTTAATTTTTCACGTTTTTGCTCTGTGGTAACGATTTGTTTTATGTTTTTTGGGAAAATCTTAGCGTAATGCTTTAATAGCAGTTGCGAAAGAATTTACTTTAAATGAAAACTCATAAAAGTATGTGTTGTAAAATCTATCATACTTTAGGTTTGACACACATGATATAACCATGTCAGTATTATTATGGTAATAAGACGACAGATTAAGGATTGTACGTAAAGCGTACAAAGTTTTGGAATATATAAACGAAATTAATTTTGCGAAAACTTTTTATGAAACGACGGGTTTATTGGAGAGTAGCATGAAAACAAAATTATAGAAGAAGCTAGATACGTGGAAGTACAGGACAGCACAGTGATGTTCAATTCACCATAGAGACTTTTTCCCTAAACTTTTTTAAAAAGATAAGTGCAAAATTAAAACAATGAAAAATTCTTCACTGATTACGTGAATACTTGAGACAGATAACACATACTTCAAATGTCATTTAAAACAAAAATTATTAATTGGACGTCACTATATAATTAATAAACCTACAGTGGCATTATATTGAAGATATACGAGTAAAAAAATACCGCTAGGATGAAAAATCAATAATATTTCTAGATGAAATTTGCGTAAATCAAAACTATGTGACACAAAAATGCTGGTCGGCTCAGAACGTGGGGCTATGAAGAACAGCGGTAAAGGACCTTGTACAAAAATTTTACGCGTTGGAGCCGCACTGACTTTGTAAATAATGCATTTGAATCATGGCAATATGAGTTTTATAAATTTTCGAAAGATTTTGAAGACCGATGAGATTTTTTTTATCAAACACTGTTATTATTTTATGGACAACACAGTTTCCCATAACATTCAAATCGATAAGAAACTTTCAATGAGCTCTTAGAAATCTGAAATGTAATAGTGGTTAGAGCACCGAGATGTTATGTTATCCAGGAAATTGCCCGGGTGATATAAGCTACATAAATTTTATCAAAAGTTTTTTCTTGTTTCTGTTTAGACTTATAATTCAAATTAATTAAAACGATGATAAGAATTATGCTGATGACGAAGAAGTTAAAAAGTAAAGTGATCATCAAAGTGACAAAAATAGATTCATAATTAAGTACTCCTACAATTAGTTTGCCTATTTCTTTATTTTTATCACAAAGACAACTTTAACAACGAGCAGCAATATAAATGAATAAATAAAGAAACTAGTTTAATGTACCTTTATATTAGGAATATGTCACAAATAGCTTCAACTATCTATTTTATCATTTTTGTATTGTCTTTGTACACGTACATGAATGACATCTCCTTACAAATAAAACGCCTTAAAATTAGGGATTTAGCAATATTTAGATAATAGATAGATTTGTGGAGTTTTGATCCTAATTTCATTTCATTTCCGTTTTAAAGCGTTTATTTTGTATAGTTAAATTATGAATGTATATCTGCTTCTCAGATACATTTTACACGTATACCTAGTCTTGCCATAAATATTGTAATAAAGAAAAAAGAAAATTGTTAACTGCAAATAACATTTATTACTTTTACAGTGTGTCAGTTTAATACATAAATATAAAACAATTAAAAATATAAAAAGCTTATTCGAAGTGGTCTCCATTGGCTGCAATACAGTCCTTTAAACGATGAGGCCAGTTATCAATAGAAGCACGCACTCTTTCCATGGGAAAATTCTTCACTGCCAATCGTATAGATTGTTTTAGGGACTCCAAATTATCATGGCGTTTAGAGCAAGCTGTACTCTCTAAAACTGACCACAAATCATAATCCAGCGGATTAAGATCGGGACTAGACGACGGCCAGTCTTCAGCTCTGATGAAGTCCGAAACGTTCGATTCCAACCAAGACTGCGTGGACCGAGCTTTATGACCCGGCGCCGAGTCTTGCTGGAAGGACCATACTTGGTTATTGAACATGGTGATGTTAAGGGGCTTAACTACCTTCTCAAGAATGGTATCTTGATACACTTGTGCCGATGTTTTGATACCTTTTTCACAAAAATATGGCTCAGTCACTCCTTCATAGCTAACACCCCACCAAACCATCACTGAAGTCGGATAATGTCCACGTTGCACTCTGTCGACTAATTGGGAAGCTTCCTTAGAGCTTTGAGCATAAATACGGTCATTTTGTTTGTTAAAATGTTGCTCAATTGTAAAAATTTTCTCATCCGTAAACAAAATTTTTCTGTGACCTCCCTTTGCGTACCGCTTCAGTAGTTGTTTCGATTTTACCACCCTATTCTTCTTTAAATTATCAGTTAAGAAATGGCCAGTGCGTCTCTTATAGGCTGCAAGTCCTAAGTCATCTTTTAAAATACGCGACATGGTTCTAGGTGCTATCTTCATTTCCCGAGATAAAATCTTTTGCTTTCGGACAGGATTTCTTCGAATTCTTTCCCTTACTGCTTTGACCACCTTTTTCGTACGAACACTACGTGGACGGCCAGATCTTTTTCTGTCACAAACAGAGGAGGTCTCATTGTACCTATTAATAGCCCGGTACACAAACATTTTACTAATACCAAGTGTATGGAGAGTTTTAAAAATTGCATTTGGCTCCATACCTACTTTGTGTAATGCTATCACAGCGATTCGGTTCTCTTTATCACCCCACACCATTTTAATATCGCAAAATATTTTACAATGTATTGGCGCCAAAATGAGAAAACACAATGAACAATCGTATAAAAATGACAGATTCGAAATTCAAATGTAATATTTTTTTATAATTAAGTGTAACAGTATTTATGGCCAGACTAAGTATATGTGTCATTATTACGTCAACGTCACTTCTAGGTATACGACATCAATGTGGAGGTAGCCGCTTGTTATATGAATTTCGGGTAAATCTTAACGTAATATTTTTTTTCAGAGCCTGCCAAAGAATAGTAAACTCTATTTGCAACGACATGAGATTGAAATTTCCTTGTGACATTTGACCTTGTACTATATTTTAGCAGTTCAAACTGTGATAGCTCAACAGCATCATAATCTGAGATAATCTTGCGGTGGCAGGTAAACATGTTAGAGCTATAAATATAAGTAGGTTATTGAGTTGTGTACCTACTTCTAAACACAATCAGTCGAATTTTCATTTGATTACCTTGATGGTCTCAGTGGTAGTCTGTTGTGATTGAGGTCTCGGGTTCGATTCGTGAATCGGGCCAAATATTTGTATGCTTTACAAATATTTTTTTCGGAGTTTACATATTTTCTATGTATAATATTTACAACAAAAAAGTATGTATGCATTGATATCAGTTGTTTAGTACGCATACTCATAGCACAAGCTCTGTTTAGTTTTGGAGTAGATGGTATTGTGTGTCAGATGTCCGGAATAATACATACACAGATCTCTAAATGATAAATTTCATTTTATTTGATTTTTCCAATTTATTATGGCAATAAAATTTTTGTATTTCCTCGTAACATTACACCGTTATTACCTAACAAGTGAACCCAAGTGATGACTGATCATTTCAGCGTAAATAAATGGTTCATATTTTTTCTGCTAACAACTCACAAATACTAATATTTTCTTTTTCTTTAGTTCTCTTATTTAGCAATGTATAACACTTACAATTAATAATGATTACAGATCGTTTGTGTCAGTATTTAATGCGTAATGTAAACAATAAAGTATTTTAAGGCAATTAAAAACAATTAACAATATTTTTACAGGAGAAAAGCTAGATAGATGTTATGTTACCGAAAAGATAAAAGGAAGAATGTACAATATAAAAGAAAAGTTAGTCTCTTAGGTAAGTTGAATATTAGAAGAACTTATTCTTTAAACTCAAAATAAAATATAAATATCTTCAATGTTTGATAATGCCTCATCTGGTTCATATTAGATGACTCCTAAAAAATCTTCAGATTAATTATAAAACTAGAAAATTCACGTGTGTTATGTCACGTCAAAATGAAATAAAATAAACTAACGATTGGAGGTCTAAATACACGATTGCTAATAACCTTAAGAATAATAATAAATATGATAATATTATTTTTGTTTTTGGTTAAATAAAAGTTATTTTGAACTAAAAATGTAAAGTTAGAACATTTAGTAAGTACATGTATTTCTAAGATATTCTGTATATTTAAGTTATATTTAAAAAAAATCTGTGCATCCACCATTTTTGGTTCTGATCAAGGTTGACTAGTCAAGGTCGGGCCAAGGACAACTGGCAAAAAATGCCTACAACAATAGCTCCGCTTTTGTAATATTTGTGTATTAAGATAAAATAAACATATAAAATGACAAATAACGTGACGAACCCCATTCAAAAACGGCATTTTGGACTGTCGAATAGAAAAGTATGATGTAAATGTGGTCACACACAGTACTCGTATGCACAGTACAGTCGATTACACGTATATGCCATATCCAACCTGTAGATGACATGAAATCCTGTAATACCTGTATACCTGTGTGAACTTCATTCGCGATCGTGACGGATCCGTTCAAAGAGCTCAACGTACCTGCAACAAACAACAAAGGATTACTAAAAAACTATATTTTTAAATCAATTATTCTAAAGTATTTTACAACGCGACATCTTTTTGGAACGAAGTTCCTTACGGCAGGCTTGGAGGGGATTCCGATTTGAGCTCTCCCGGTCCCAGGACCCCAGAAGGGGTCACATGGCGCGGCGTCCTTCTCGCTTTCCGCGGTGGGCTGTAGCTAAATTGAACAGGGACCTACTAGAGGAGGCAGCCATCATTCATTCTTGGCTGTCTCCGCAGGCTCCGACCGAGGAGGTCGATATGGGGGCTGGTCGCTTTCGCGATGTAATTACGCAAATCTGCGATGCGGCCATGCCCCGCATCCGAGGTTGTCGGCCTCCACGGAAGGAGGTTTACTGGTGGTCCCAGGAGTTGGCGGACCTCCGTGCGGCCTGTACTCGTGCCCGGAGGTCCTACACCCGTAGTCGGCAGCGACACCGCGAAGAAGGCGAGGAGGTCCAGCTTCATGAAGAGTACCGAGAGGCGCGGCAAACTCTGAAGCTGGCCATAAGCCGCGCCAAAGAAATTAAGAGAAAGGAGATGCTGGAGGGTCTCGATCGTGACCCCTGGGGTCGCCCTTATCGTGCGGCGCGGCAAAAGCTCCGCACGTCGGGCCCCCCCCTTACAGAGACACTCCAGCCCAGCTTCCTGCGGGTAGTGGTCGAAGGCCTTTTCCCGCAGCGGGTGGAACACACACCCCCGTCGATGGCCTTCATGGTCGGAGACGACGGGGGGAACGAGGACGATGTTCCGCCCGTCAGGGAATCGGAGGTAGGGGCGGTTGTTCTACGGATCCGCTCTAAGAGCACCGCCCCCGGGCCGGACGGGATACCTGCCCGAGTGCTGGCTCGAGCCCTCGAACATATGTCGGACCGCCTCAGGGAGGTCCTGGACGCTAGCTTGGCGTCCGGACGCTTCCCTGAGTGCTGGAAAAGCGGGAAGCTGGTCCTATTGAGGAAGCCGGGACGGCCAGCCGAATCGGTAGCGGCCTATAGGCCCATCGTGTTGCTGGACGAGGCGGGTAAACTGTTTAAGAGGATACTCTCTGCCCGCATCGTCTGGCACCTCTGCGAGGTGGGCCCCGATCTGTCGGACGCCCAATTTGGTTTTCGGGCGGGGCGTTCGACGGTCGATGCCGTGTTGCGCCTGAGGGCCGTTACAGAAGAGGCGGTGAGCTGTGGCGGCGTGCTGTTGGCGGTGTCGTTGGACATCGCCAACGCATTTAATAGTCTGCCATTTAGCTGCATCAGGGAAGCACTCCACTACCATGGGGTGCCAAAGTACCTGAGGCGGCTTGTGGCAGACTATCTTGAGGAGCGTACCGTCATGTACGAGGACCGAGACGGTGTTCTGAGGCGGCGGCTCATGTCGTGCGGTGTTCCACAGGGGTCTGTCCTCGGACCACTCCTGTGGAACATGGGATACGACTGGGCCCTTCGAGGTCGTCTTCCCCCCGGACTGGGCGTAATTTGTTACGCAGATGACACATTGGTCACGGCCCGGGGGATGAACTTTCAAGAGGCGGCGCGCCTGGCCACCACGGGTGTCTCTCTGGTGGTCGGGCGAATTGAGGCGCTGGGTTTGCGGGTGGCCCTGGACAAGACGGAGGCCCTTTTGTTCCATGGGCCCCGTCGTGGTCCACCCTCCGGTGCCTCCATCGTGGTCAATTCGGTCCTCGTACCGGTTCAGGCCCAGATGAAGTATCTGGGCCTGATCCTCGACAGCAGGTGGCTCTTCGACGAGCACTTCCGACAGCTTTCTCCAAAGCTGGTCGGCGCTGCTTCTGCCCTTGGGCGACTTTTGCCCAATCTGGGTGGAGCTAGCGTCGCGACGAGACGGCTATACACGGGAGTTGTCCGGTCAATGGCGCTGTATGGTGCACCAGCGTGGGCGGCGGCTCTGACCGCCCAGAATAGGGCTCGCCTCTGGCGCCCTCAGAGGATATTGGCGGTTAGAGCCATACGCGGTTACCGCACTATATCGACGGAGGCGGCGTGCGCCTTAGCCGGAACTCCCCCGTGGGATTTGGAGGCGGAAGTGCTCGCCGAAGTTAATCGGCAGACGGTTGACTTCCGGGCGGGTAGCGGCATACGGCCGCCGCCCGAAGAGAAACGCGAGTGGCGAGAGGCCGCTCGTCGAGCCACAATGGCTCGTTGGTCGTCCCGGCTGGAGGCTCCACGTGCTGGCTTTGCCGCCGTGGAGGCTCTCCAGCCGGTCATCGCCGAGTGGGCAGGGCGGCAGCACGGGACCCTTTCCTTCCGACTGACGCAGGTCCTTTCCGGGCACGGTTGCTTCGGGAAGTATCTGCACTCGGTCGCCAGGAGGGAATTGAGTCCCGCCTGTCACCACTGCGACTGCAGTGAGGACTCGGCTCAGCACACGCTAGCGGTTTGTTCCGCCTGGGCGGCGCAGCGTGGGGTCCTCACTGCAGTTATTGGAGGAGATCTCTCGCTACCGGCCGTCATACGCTCCATGGCCGGTAGCGACAGTTGTTTTACCGCGGTCGCAACCTTCTGCGAAGACGTAATTTCGCGGAAGGAGGCGGCGGAGAAGGCCCGGGAGGACGATATCCACTCGGACCCAATTCGCCGCCGGCGAGCCGGGCGGCGGAGGCGCGCATACCAGCGCCTCATGCCGCCTTGAGTGTGGCCGCGGGTGGACGGGACGGGTTTTCCCCTCCGTCCGCTATAGTGGCCAACCGCGAGGAGGTGACGTGCGCGTGTGCCGTACGTCGCCTATACTTAGTCTGGCCATAAATACTGTTACACTTAATTATAAAAAAATATTACATTTGAATTTCGAATCTGTCATTTTTATACGATTGTTCATTGTGTTTTCTCATTTTGGCGCCAATACATTGTAAAATATTTTGCGATATTAAAATGGTGTGGGGTGATAAAGAGAACCAATCGCTGTGATAGCATTACACAAAGTAGGTATGGAGCCAAATGCAATTTTTAAAACTCTCCATACACTTGGTATTAGTAAAATGTTTGTGTACCGGGCTATTAATAGGTACAATGAGACCTCCTCTGTTTGTGACAGAAAAAGATCTGGCCGTCCACGTAGTGTTCGTACGAAAAAGGTGGTCAAAGCAGTAAGGGAAAGAATTCGAAGAAATCCTGTCCGAAAGCAAAAGATTTTATCTCGGGAAATGAAGATAGCACCTAGAACCATGTCGCGTATTTTAAAAGATGACTTAGGACTTGCAGCCTATAAGAGACGCACTGGCCATTTCTTAACTGATAATTTAAAGAAGAATAGGGTGGTAAAATCGAAACAACTACTGAAGCGGTACGCAAAGGGAGGTCACAGAAAAATTTTGTTTACGGATGAGAAAATTTTTACAATTGAGCAACATTTTAACAAACAAAATGACCGTATTTATGCTCAAAGCTCTAAGGAAGCTTCCCAATTAGTCGACAGAGTGCAACGTGGACATTATCCGACTTCAGTGATGGTTTGGTGGGGTGTTAGCTATGAAGGAGTGACTGAGCCATATTTTTGTGAAAAAGGTATCAAAACATCGGCACAAGTGTATCAAGATACCATTCTTGAGAAGGTAGTTAAGCCCCTTAACATCACCATGTTCAATAACCAAGTATGGTCCTTCCAGCAAGACTCGGCGCCGGGTCATAAAGCTCGGTCCACGCAGTCTTGGTTGGAATCGAACGTTTCGGACTTCATCAGAGCTGAAGACTGGCCGTCGTCTAGTCCCGATCTTAATCCGCTGGATTATGATTTGTGGTCAGTTTTAGAGAGTACAGCTTGCTCTAAACGCCATGATAATTTGGAGTCCCTAAAACAATCTATACGATTGGCAGTGAAGAATTTTCCCATGGAAAGAGTGCGTGCTTCTATTGATAACTGGCCTCATCGTTTAAAGGACTGTATTGCAGCCAATGGAGACCACTTCGAATAAGCTTTTTATATTTTTAATTGTTTTATATTTATGTATTAAACTGACACACTGTAAAAGTAATAAATGTTATTTGCAGTTAACAATTTTCTTTTTTCTTTATTACAATATTTATGGCAAGACTAGGTATAGAGAGTTTATTCGCAGATGGTGCCCGCTTTGGCGGGCAGGCGCTAGGAGGGATCTTGATGTCGTAATAGCAGCGGTTCCCGGATCCCTCCTATCTCAGGCGCAGAGTGGCACACCGTGTGGTTTTAGTCGGTCCGATTCCGACACACCACCCCGCCGTAAACCCCGGTGGGGTGACGGCCCGAGGGGGTTTCCACACGTTAAAAAAAAAAAAAAAAGTCAAGACATATGTAGAAAATTCAACCTATGTAGAAAAAATGTCACTATGGAAAACGTACATGGTCAAATAATTAATACTGTCGTAACTGTATCTCGAAATATTTTCAGCTCTGTTCGGATGTTCAACAATAGGAGAGGCCTATGTCGAACAGTGGACTATAATGGGCTAATAATAATGATGGTGGTTGAACTATTTGAAATCTTAAAAATTAAACAGACAAAATAATTTTTTGAAAATTACAAATTAAGAACATATATTTTCCCTTTTTTCTTTTTTTTCGTTGCAGAAATAGTCACGGATACCACCAAGAGGTGGTTATGTCGGTCTCGAGCTTATTAAAAACCACACGCCATCTCAGGTACCAGTAGCTGGGTAACCAGGTGCCTCTAGTAAGAAAATCTCTGAAACCCCTATTTACCTCGGGCTACATACGGTTTGTAAATGACCCACACCCGTGTGGAAACATCTATGTTCCTTTTTTGTTGCCCCAAAAAGGGCGTGTGCGGTTCATAGCGCTCGCATCGCTACCTCAGCCTCCTGCTAGTAGGGGGACAGAGGGCCTCACCTACCACCCTCAGGCCTGCGCTTATGGAGGACGGAGATCTTATAACGATCTCCGGTGTCTGAGTCTTCTGCGGTACCTGGCCCGTTCCCGAACCTGGCGGACTGGGAGAGTTCTAAACCTCTCCCGGTCCCACTCCACCATCTCCTTCGCAAGCATGGCCTGCACGCCGAAAGAGACGGCGGAGTTACACGCGCTCTCGCTCCGTATCATGACCGCAATCATGTTACTGATCAAGAGAATTCCCACTCCGATAGCCGCCACGAGGTCACGCCTCTGCTCCACCCATACCGGGCATTATGCCAGCGTGTGGAGCGCTGTGTCACGGTCCACGGCCTTCTTGCGGATCAGACACAAATGATTTTCGAAACATTCTTTTCCAGTAATCAGCTGCATCAGCTGGTATGAGAGGGTCCTGTGAAACCCAAATATACCTGAAAAGAAACAAGAGTAAGTCGTTGAAATACGACTTCACCGTTCTCGTCTGTTAATGTTACTTCTAATTCAAATTGTATTTGTAATTCCATCAGACTCTTAAAAGAAATTCAGAAAACTCAAAATCCCTATCCTCAAGAGAGGAGGTCTTCTTCAATTTATATGATTACCTAACAGGTCATATAAGTTGATTTTCTCTCTCTACAAAGTACTTTTGCCATTAAATAGTAGTGTAATAATATTTTATTGTTCAAATACAAACTGAAATATATCTCTGAAACAAAAAATGACCTCTATATACATATGTTATACTAATAGTATTGCTTGTAATGTAATTACATTTCACACAATCACTTTACATTTCTAGACAATTTTTGATTCAATATAAAGCACTAAGGTCCACTCTAGACTATCAAACAAATACACGAAGTTTGTGAAGTCATGAGAAAGCTCAAGTAAAATTACTTCAAGTGTCGTTATAGTGTTTACTCAAGCTATTTAAAGACATGATAATGTGCTCAAATACGAGACGAACTTAGAAAACTGAGAATGTTTAGTTAGAAGTGTCATTAATTGTACTCTGTTAGTTGCGCACACTCACCTACAAATATTAACACAAAACTTAAATTTTATACATAGAACCTCGTACATACCTTGATATAAGATATCGTTTTATAAGTCTTATAAGAGAACTTGAATATAAGATTAGACGAAATAGTTATCTATAAAAACAAACTTAATTAAGTTACTTTATATGTATAAAATTTATATCATATACATACGCAATATATGTCTTCTTTAGTAGATTAGATCACAACAGTTTTTGTCAATATTACTTATAAATAAAATAAATAATAATAATAAATATTTTGAACATTTGACACACAACACCATCTACTTAGTCTGGCCATAAATACTGTTACACTTAATTATAAAAAAATATTACATTTGAATTTCGAATCTGTCATTTTTATACGATTGTTCATTGTGTTTTCTCATTTTGGCGCCAATACATTGTAAAATATTTTGCGATATTAAAATGGTGTGGGGTGATAAAGAGAACCGAATCGCTGTGATAGCATTACACAAAGTAGGTATGGAGCCAAATGCAATTTTTAAAACTCTCCATACACTTGGTATTAGTAAAATGTTTGTGTACCGGGCTATTAATAGGTACAATGAGACCTCCTCTGTTTGTGACAGAAAAAGATCTGGCCGTCCACGTAGTGTTCGTACGAAAAAGGTGGTCAAAGCAGTAAGGGAAAGAATTCGAAGAAATCCTGTCCGAAAGCAAAAGATTTTATCTCGGGAAATGAAGATAGCACCTAGAACCATGTCGCGTATTTTAAAAGATGACTTAGGACTTGCAGCCTATAAGAGACGCACTGGCCATTTCTTAACTGATAATTTAAAGAAGAATAGGGTGGTAAAATCGAAACAACTACTGAAGCGGTACGCAAAGGGAGGTCACAGAAAAATTTTGTTTACGGATGAGAAAATTTTTACAATTGAGCAACATTTTAACAAACAAAATGACCGTATTTATGCTCAAAGCTCTAAGGAAGCTTCCCAATTAGTCGACAGAGTGCAACGTGGACATTATCCGACTTCAGTGATGGTTTGGTGGGGTGTTAGCTATGAAGGAGTGACTGAGCCATATTTTTGTGAAAAAGGTATCAAAACATCGGCACAAGTGTATCAAGATACCATTCTTGAGAAGGTAGTTAAGCCCCTTAACATCACCATGTTCAATAACCAAGTATGGTCCTTCCAGCAAGACTCGGCGCCGGGTCATAAAGCTCGGTCCACGCAGTCTTGGTTGGAATCGAACGTTTCGGACTTCATCAGAGCTGAAGACTGGCCGTCGTCTAGTCCCGATCTTAATCCGCTGGATTATGATTTGTGGTCAGTTTTAGAGAGTACAGCTTGCTCTAAACGCCATGATAATTTGGAGTCCCTAAAACAATCTATACGATTGGCAGTGAAGAATTTTCCCATGGAAAGAGTGCGTGCTTCTATTGATAACTGGCCTCATCGTTTAAAGGACTGTATTGCAGCCAATGGAGACCACTTCGAATAAGCTTTTTATATTTTTAATTGTTTTATATTTATGTATTAAACTGACACACTGTAAAAGTAATAAATGTTATTTGCAGTTAACAATTTTCTTTTTTCTTTATTACAATATTTATGGCAAGACTAGGTAGTTTCAAACTAAGCAGAGCTTGTGTAATATCTTTACCTTCAATATATTGCCGCGCCGACTTCTCTTATACTCTTTTCTTGTTGTTTTCTAGCAACTACGTTTGCGTTGAAAGTACATAAAGAAATACGAATTGACATCATTCGTTTCTATTACTTGTGAGTAAAATACCGTTTACTGTTTTTGATTCTAAATTTTAAATATGATTTAGTTATAAACAATAGTTACTAGCCAAACATCATCACAATTTTTAAGTTCGTTAAATATAATACTTATATGTAATCTGTATGCAGACGAGGACATATGTATATTTCATAATTATTTAAATGGTGTATAGATTCATAATCTAAAGACAATAAAACAAAAGGATCCTGTTCCATGGATGGTAGTAGCTAATTAAATAATTTAATCACAAATGACAAAGCATTCATGTGCCAAGGCTCGCGTTCTGCTATATGAATACGTTTGTCAAATTTCCCGCGTTACACGCATATCATCAAGATGGCCGACAACATTCATCTAGCATAGTCAAACAATATGTCGCGCTATACAATGAATTTCCAATGTATTGTTACATAAACTGAGATAAGAACAACTGTCAATACTACTTCGTAACAATTAGAACCATGTAGCTGATTAGCATAATATTCAAATTAAACTGCTTGTTATACTTGAAAAGTAACAATTAAAATAAATTGTCGCCATTTTTCTTCATGGCTTTTGTTTCTTAATTGCTAGAATGGATATTCTAGTTGACGGTTGGTAGTTTCACGTAATACTTTAAAAAAATTGGAGTTATTATAATATTTGATAATTAGCACATTAGTGGTTTGTAGTTTACCGCACCTAGAAGAAATTTCCGCCAAGAAATTATTGTCTAGGTGACTGAAGTATAAAGAATGGGTCCAAAATATTGCTTCGTAGTAAGACTTTTTAAACAATAAGATAATATTGTATGGCGAGTATGCACCAAGTTCATATTTGAAAGAAAATTCTCTCGTTTTCATAAAGTAAACGTAAAAGACGAGCGGTTAAAATTTACTATATTTCGCTACACAGAGGTGTACCGATGCATGGTATGTTTAGCCTTTATACCGATTCAAGAGAGTTTGTATTGTTACATTTATATTACTATTTCAAACGCTCATAGTAACACTACTAGTATTCTTCGAGAAATTTCGATAGAAGACATATTTCTAACTTGTGTCCACATTTGACATGGGGCTGGTAGAATGTGTTTATTTTTCGTCGTGTAACTTTTAAAATTACTTTCATCAAATATAAACAACTCGACAGCTAATGGATATAAATCAAAGTGTAAAAACTGTAATTTGCAACTGATTTATAACACACTTACGAGTATACACTATACTTATACTTTTGCAGGAAAGATGTGTTTTAAATTTTCTTTGATATTTACAATTCTTTTATCGTAAAAAACTGTTATAAGTCAATGTATTGCATGTGCCCATTGATACATCATTTGACGTGAAATCATTATTTTTCTTTTAACTGTTGTCTTCGAGTATCTATATAAAGCCTTTTTTTTATTTTAGAAATGGTCACAAACAACCCGAAGTTTGGCAGTTGGACTCTCAAACTCCGCGCGTCGGACAGCACGTAAAACTGTCGGTTCTTCACCGAATATCTGCCTGGTCGAGTCGGATAGCCGTCCCATCGGATTTTAAGAGTGAGGAACAGAAAGTGCACCTCTGTTTGCGTACACACTTACGCACTATAATATCGCCGGCGTAGTTGATTGGTCTCCGTTGAGACTTGTGGCCGAAATTGGCTAGGAGAACAAAGAAATAACATCATCATTCAGATCAAATATGTATAAGCTTAGTAAAACATAAAATAAATATTGACACGGTCACTATATAATGTTTCATTAGTGACAATTGAATCTCAATTCGATCTCAAACTTTTCACGGTAGCGGAACTGCGTTACCACAAGCATGAATTCAATTTTTATATATTTTATTTGCGGTTTCGTACGTATGTACATTTATTTATTTACTGCCGTTTGTTAACAGAAAATGTGTCAAGGTTTTATTCGAACTTGCAGAGCTCTTCTTATATTTTATTCTGTTTTAAGTATAAGTTGTAGTCACGGTTATATTGAATAATAATGAACTGTTTTCAGGTGGAGGATGTGGGTAAACGTTTGAATAATTTCTTTATCAGATCGACGTGGCGAATTGAAGTATTCATTGTGTAATAGACGTAGACGTTTCGGACAGAAAGTATCGCACTACATATCTTACTATGGCCACTTGTACTGAATAGAATATTAATAAGTAAGGAAAGTGAAGGAATTTCATTTGCATTAAAAAATTGTTTTACACAATTTACTGCGAAAAGACTAAAGTAAATTAGTTTGAATACCATAAATAACATCCTTTAGATCAAACGAAAGGAAGTTGTTGGGTGGAAATATATTAAATAAACACGCGACGAATTTAAATAAAATGTTGGCAACGTGCGAATAACGCGACATTTTCAACACTAGCGTGTTATGTGCACCGGTAACTGTGTCCTATCACGAAGACAGCGTAATCACCTCCTTGGGCAATATTAAACATTAAATTATTCTGATGATAAGTAGTATAGTTTCCAGAAATTGGTTGAAAGTTTTACTCTGAATGTCAATAAATAACACAATAACATATTAATGTTTACTTTGTTATTAGGTGTAGTTATTTTTATAAATTCAATGTAACCAGGGGTCAAGAAAAGTTGTCTAATTTCATTGTCTTATAAAAAAAGATGAAATTTAATGAAGAATAATTGTACAGCAATGGTATTTCACTGGACATGGACCCCTCTGTATAAAGACACTATCTTGGTGTGGTTTAGTCGACATTACAAACGTTTGGCAATATTTTTAGGAGGTAAGTTATGTAATCACATTTCGTGTCTTATAATTGTATGAGCTATAATGACCATTCAAAAAGATCTGCAAGTTTTGTCTTAAGTCTAAGATTTGTAAGACCTGTAATATTTATAATCTATATGAAACTGTTCCTATTTTACTTTCATCAAGTAGGTTATGTTTCTCATGTTGATTAATGATATTGGTATTCATTATGATGTTATTCAAACTTTTTTTGGAAAACATCATTCTATTTTTCACACTTAAGGCTAAAATTTTTCTTCAAATTTGAGTCAAATCAAGTATACTAGTAACTTTTCTTTAAATAAAACAAATAAAAATTGTTTTTCTAATAAAAAAATATCAAAGAATTTTTTTATGGAACTAAGCTCTTTAACCTCGAATTAAATGTAAATGTCCTAAAAAGTTAAAGGTAATGCGTGTAGAATACTTAAGAATTTTAAAATGTAAGTGCTCACTTGTTCATTGGTAAGCAAAATGTGTGATAAGATCTCAAAACGTGACACGCAATTGTGGCCGACCAAAGACCTTTAGCCCGGAGTAGTTATGCGGAAACGTGCAGTTTTATAAAGTAACCGTTTACTTGTTATGTTTAACTTGAACTTCGACTCGAGAAATCCTTCTGCTTAAGAAACCAACGAACTTTAAATAATCTCATAAAAGAAAAGATTTGTCCCAGTAAATGAGTCGATAATGTCGTCTAGCAACTTTCTTCTTACTTTTTTGGTTTATTTAAAACAAATGGTAGAGCTGATTTTACGCCTTATTTAAGAGTTGATTAAATATTCATCTGGAGTCTCGCGTTCGATTACCAGGTCGAGCCAAAAGTCATACTGATTTTTTTTTTCATAGAGATGTTTAAAATCCAAACTGAGTTTAGAAATTCAGGTCTTAACAAACCGTGCCTCGGCTAGTATGTAAAGTCGTCGGTTCTGCGTCTGATCTCTCCCCGATTGTGTCGAATAGCCGTACCATCGGATTGTGAGAGTAAAGGGACAGAGAGTGCACCTGTTTTTGCGCACACTCTTGTGTTCATAATATTTCCTGCTAAGTTGGCTGGTCTATGTTAAAACTGGCCACCAGGATCACAATCGGCTAGGAGCAACATTTAGTAAGATTTTGAACGTATTCATTATCAACCTGTAATTTATGATAACATTTTCTTCGTTTTTTAAAGAAAGAGGAGGTAAACGAACAGATGAGTTATCATCAGCCCGTTTCAATCCACTGTTGGATACAAGCCTCTCCTTTGTAGTACACGCCTCTCCTGTCGGTAAGGGTCTAATGATCCCATGGGCCCCTAGAACCCGAGAGTCACTGAATGTGTTACCGTTCTTTGAGTCTCAAGTAAAAGAGAGCGGTTTAAACTCCGGTAACCAGAAGAAAAACAAGAAGAAATTTACTGTATACCAGTTAACTGATGTATCTGTATCACACCGATCAGGTCACCCGGTTTGTATCGAAGCATCCCGCTTATGGAGTTAAACTTAATTATTATAGGTATACCAAGTAATACTCGGACTTTCCTTCCACATCCTCACGTCAAGATCTACCAATGTGTTTTAAACGGTCGCCACGCCATTCTATACTTCGCTCAGTATTGTGGGTTCAAACCCTACATGGGACAACACTTTGTGTGATCCAGAAATTGTTGTTCTGAGTCTGGGTGTTCTTTGTGTCCGTTTCTCGTATCTTTCTAAAGACCCCCGCGACACAGGATTTATTCTATATGCGGGCGTTGTCTTTTAAAATTAAAGAAAAGAAAATGTTTCAAAACGACGTTCGTGAGTAAAAATTGTCAACAAACCCTATAAACGCTATAAAACTCTTACAAAATCAATAAAACTCTGTAAAGTCATTTTTGTGTGGGTGTTAAGACCAGCATCCGCACGGAAGACCTCAAATAATTGTCCCAGGTGTAATTTTCGAAATCCTTCATTTTTCTCCAAATTGTAAATTAAATAACATTATCTTCCTTGCATGGCAAAAAGTGAGCATGTAATATACCTCTGCCTACCCCTCCTGAGAAACAAGCGTGATTTTTTATTACCTTCTTTATTTTAAGTTGTGTATTTTTAAACAAGTTACAATGTTTTACTCAGTATTTTTACCTCCTCCGTTTGCCACTAAACCGAAATCTACAATATATCTTCAGGTCTAACATATTAATTTTGTCACAATAAAATATCCATATCAGTTGGAATACGATAACGAATCGTGGGTGACAAAACACCTGCTTGTAACAATGGTTTCAGTTATTGAGGTGAAACGTATTTACATAGCCTACGAAAATGTTTAAACTTTCCTTGTAGCGTCATATTTAGGCATGATAATGCCAGTATGCATGAGAACCAGGAGCGGGGTGCAAGGGAGTACACTTGCACACCCTGGTAGAAAAGAAAATTCATAGAAAAGTGTAAAATCGTTCGATCGTTTTAAAGACCTCGTATAATTCTTTATTTTACATTCGTAAAGAGTATGTGTGGGTGTAGTTGCACGCCCCCCCCCCCCTTTTTTCTGTACGGAAATCCCCTCGAATACCACCGAAAGGTAGTTATGTCGGACTCGAACCTACCAAGAACCGCATGTCATCTCAGATACCAGTAGTCGGGGAACCAGATGCACCTGTAAGGAAATCCCTGGAACCCTGACGTACCTCGGGCCACCTACGGCTGTAGATGGCCCCGTCGCGTGTGGGTACCTCGTGGTTCTTTTATTGCCCTCCAAAAGGGTGCGCATAGTCCGTAGCGCACGCATCGCTACCCCGGCCTGCTTCTGCTAGGGTGACAGATGGCCTCACCTGTCACCCCCAGGCCTGCGCTTATGTAGGAAAGAGATCATGTAATGATCTTCGGCGCCTGAGTCTTCTACGGTCCGCCAGGCCCGGCAACGGACTAGGTACCGTCTAAACTTCTCCGGAACCCGCTCCGCCATCTTCTTCGCAAGCATAACCTGCTCGCAGCAAGAGACGGCGGAGTTCTACGCGTTCTCGCTCCATATCATGGCCACAATCACTATCACCCTCACTCACCATCTTACTCCAATCGAGGGTACGATGAAATAAACTAGCTAAAATCATAGAATCTTTTCAACTGAGTGTAATGTTTTAATGTTACCCTTGGGTGTCCCAGTCAGGAAGAGAGTGAGAACCTTGCAAAGAAACTAACGTAAGTTATAATTGACAGACAATTAATATTGACCCTTATTTCATTGCTACAAAAGTTACTTTTTAAACTAAGCGGCCCGTTCACCTCATTTAATTAAAAATAAATATTAATCTGTCATTATTAATTTACCGCTGAATGTGATGATATAATTGAATATGTCAAATGCTTTACGCATTAAATATATTATAGATAGTTAATAATAGTAGAAACACTAACTTGACTCATCTTACACGATTAACAGCCCCCCTTAACCAAGTTGCCATTTTACAAACGTTTACGTATGGTACGGTACAAACAATTACATATGTAGAATGTCATTAGAAAAGTAACAAATATATTTGAATGACATCTCTCAACGTTAAATCACGGAATCCAAATAAAATGTTACGAAATAATATAAGAGATTAGACGCGCTAATGATTGTATACAGAGAACGGTAACGAAACACTTGCATCTTGGTTAAGGGGGTTTGATCACAAATTAGACTGAGCCTATATTATAGTAACCACCGGTTTTATCCACTAAGTTACAAGTACTGCTGGAATTTCTTAACTTTACTTTGCCGTGAGGTTGTAGATTTAGCCTGCTCATGTGTACTGAAGCATGGCTTTCCCACAATTTATTGTTTTGTTTCAAAATTAGCTAAGGGACAATTTATTTAATATATAGACAGTTACTCCTTCGTTACATGTCTCTTGGGATCAAATATATCAGAGTTAAATAGCCATAAAAACAATTCATAACTGGACAAAAGCCTCGGTATGTTTTGTAATGGTCGTATGTAATGTTTACCTATAATTTACACTTTAGTGCTCCGGAGGGTGAAGAATTTAAGCGAAATCGTGACAACGCACGCCTCCTGGGAATCAATATATTAAAACGTGATGAAAATTCTTTGTAACCCTTTACTAAATAAATATGACACACGAAAACATTTCATATTTAAGATACTTAATATTTATATGAAGGGAAGAAAGCTAACTTAAATAAAATGTCATGTAATGTAAAACTTGTAAGAATAGCAGAGTGTTTAGCCTGTCGTAATACATGGTAAGGCTCGGCAGTTATAATTCAAAGACCTGAAATAAAATAAGACATTCAAAACTGTAGTAATTCGATTGCCAAGTGATTGCAGTTTTTCGTTAAATTAACTTTCACTACTCAAAGTAGTCTAAAAAGTAATAGCAATCGCACAATTAGTTGTAGGTACTAGGTATGTAAGAATAAAATGATTAAAAGTCATTAATACAAATTTGCACGTGAAAACAACATAACTTTCCATTATCCAAACTAAACTAAAATTTAAACGCTAAACAATTTTAATATATAATAGGCTTATTGCTAGCCTCACTTACTTATAGTACGGGAGGCCACGATGCTAAATCGGGATTTACTCGAGCGTCATAGAGACCTATTCGGTTGTGAAGCTTAGATGATGAAAAGAAAAATGACATATAAAACATATCATTTCATCAGTGGGTGGAGCTGCTATGGATTTTCAAAAATGTAAAAAAAAACAGTTCCATGGACATACTCGAGCGTGTCAGATAATGATATTATATATGTCCTACGTATTTTTAAAAATGTACGTATGTCAATCTGACTGTTTCAGTGATGGGGGTGGTCGTACGTAGGGGTGAGAAATGAAAAAAAAAAACTTTATCGAGCGCGTCAGATTTTCGAAGGGGATGTTAAGTAAACCTAAAAAAATGCTCTTATATAATAATCTGACGATTTGGTTGTGACGCAAAGTCATGGCCGTTATTAGAATGTGCAAAAAAAATTGATCATTTTGAAATACTCAAGCGCGTTAGATTAAGATACATATGGTTCATCTTGATGCACTAGACGTGCTGTCTCATAATCTGACAATTATCTAGAGGGATTTCGCTAATCTGATAATTAAAAAATTGTTTTTTGTATTTTTTTTAAACTATTGAACTTAATTAATTGAAAAGCTCAGGAAATAGCATGCAAATGAGAAAGTACATATTTTTTTAAAGTAAAATATTTGTATTTATGAGAAAATAATTATAAAAAATTAAATTGTGAGAGAGGAATAGAAGCGCGGAGAGAGGAATATAGGCATCACGTAGCTGCACACATTAAACTTTATCGATGAATTTTTGTGGCTTCGGCTTGCGGAAATTGTCAGAATATATATTTTTCGTAATCCTTGAATTATTCCGTTCAAAATAAAAAAAAAAATAGAGCCACGTTCGAGAATGTCCAAGTGACGTTTTTTTTACAATTTTGTAGCCCTTCCCCTTCGTTTTTTACGTTCACGTCTCACTCAAATTGTCAGATTAGTGAAATCTACACGTTTTAGCACGTAACTACCTCATCTTATCTTAATCTGACGCGCTCGAAAATGTTTGATGATCAATTTTTTTTACTAATCTGATCCTTTATCCTTGACGGGCGATCATATATAGAAGTCTCATATTTGGTGTAAGTACTTAATAGAGTACAAGATATCCCCCTGTATATTAATCAGCCGCGCTCGAGTAAATCCCCGAATTCGTTCTACGGTTCCTCTACTATTATATTGATTATATTAGAATAATTTCTTTATTGCTTCAAGAGCAAGCCGCTTCAACGACGAGTTTCCTCAATTTGGCTGACTTTTTTATATATTACGAGTACGTATAACACAATAACGTATCTAATGAATGAAGCTTATTCAGAATCTGGCTGTTGAATCGACATTCAATTGGATGCGTTTTATATGAAAAATCATCCTATCGTCGTCCACCCCTGAACGAAGGTTTACTCCAAGGAGCGCCAACAATCCCGGTCTTGGGCAATTCGCATCCATCCGCCGCCAATCACCTTCTTCAAGTCGTAGGTTCATCATTTCGGCTCCAGCGACCATCGGTTCGTCTGGAGACATGTCCGACCCACTTCCACATCAGCGTACTGATTCTCTGTGTTATATAATTTATTCTTATTTATCAATACTTTATACATTGCGTAGCTTTTTCTGTAGATAAATAGTCACAACACCACTAAACAGCATGAATTTTCTCTTGAATTTGTGGCTGCATTCACTTTTAATGTAATTCTTTCACAAACCTTCAAAGAATATGCAAAATAATTCAAATTAAATTTTGTTCAGAAATGTGAAGAAATGAAAGGAGAGTAAATGAATGAAAGTAAATCATCTTGCTCGATCGTTTATGACAAATTAGAAAAACGTTTTTTGGAAGTGACTTTCTAAATTTAAAACTCATTTTTTTTTTTTTTTTCTATATCAATTTACTTTTTCTTTTTGTTTTATGTATAAACATAAACGTGGGAAAGAATAACCTCCAATGCGTCCTCGAGGGACCATTGTCAAAATGTTTTATGAGAGGAAATATCACTAAGTGAAATTGAATGGCGATATAAAAGCAAACCAAAAAGCGCAAGTTTGCGCTTTGCGAACCGTCACGTTTACAAGTTTCGTAAATTGTGTTATAGGTAAAACCATAAGAGGTTAATGAACGATTGATTGGCGTTAACATTTCATTTCTAAGCCTACTTGACAAATGGTAGTGAAGGCTAATATTTCAAAGTGATTTAAGTGATTACCTGCTATCATTTGTCAACTGTCAATATGACAACAGCATGTCAATTCTGAATGTGTATAAATAGTTGTGGTGTCTCACCTCTTCATCACTTACTCATACTAATATTATACAGGTAAAAAATTGTATGTATGTTTGTATGTTTGCTGTTTGTATGTTGTAAACGTACGAGCCGTTTGAACAGCTAGAAAATTTTTGCTAAGATTTGGTATGGACGTAGTTAACGCTCTGGTTTACATAGGCTACTTTAACGCATTTTTTCGGGATAATATGTTTGATAAATCACGGGTAGCTCCGCGGGGCTCAGCTAATTATTTTATTAACTAGCCTGTGGTTTAGTGGTTAATGATCCTGACTGTTATTCCAGAGGTCATGAGCTCGATTCCCACCCAGGACAGATGGCAGTGTGATGAGGACGATGATTTGTTTTATGTCTAAGTATAATGTACCTATAATATATATATCAACAATCTGATTATCACAGCACAGAATTGTCTCGATTGGGATCAGACAACTCTGTGTGAGATGTGTGAAAATTTTATAATCAATATTATGTTATATTATAATTGAAAGGTTCATGTATTCTCAGGCTGATATTAATTCATGAATTTAAGTCAAAAACCACTTGCAGATTACTATTAGCGGTGGGTTTAAAGTAGCTGGGGTATTAATAATTAAAAAACGAAACAATTTTCATTTTACGTAAAATCAGACGTACTGTAAGTACTTTAAACAAAAATTTTGTTGATCTACGAATACACTTCCACATGAAACACAGCCTCGGACCTGAGAGCTTTCTAATAATTGCCGGTTTACGCAGAGAGCACTTCTAAAAATTAACTGAGGGACATTCACCGTAGAATGTATTTTTTAATCTGTAGAATTGCTTCGAAATGGAGCGAAGTTTAATTTAAGGTAGAATTTGTATATTTTGTGGGCCGAAGGCAGATAATGTTACTATTCATGTTGCTATCTGAGTACTACTAATAACATAAGCAAAAATCTGTAACAAGTTTGATGTCACATATTTTAAACTAAATTAACAGATATTTATATCGTTGCATAAGGTTCAGGGTGGGCCAAGAATTCGTTAACATTTGAATCTAATATCTCGTGCAAACATGTTACTCTTGTGATTCTCCTCGTAGACCCCTTTGGGAGGGGTTTCGGGGTGACTTTACCAGGTCTACGGCCAGTCGAAGTGGTCCTCCGTGCCACCTGCGACTACAGGCGGTTCAGTTGGTTGGGATTTCTGGTCTGTTGGTATATCTGGGTGTCAGTCCGGTGGGGGACGGCGTCTTTAACGAGGTAAGCCTTTGCGGATGGGTTCTATAAAGCGACCAGCATATTAGGTGCGCTCCAGGGGATGGTAGCCCCGAGGAGTACCCGTCAGCCAGCACTAGGTAGGGTGTTGGGGATTAGTTCGGTAGGGATTGCTACGGAGACGAAGTCTCGCGGCAGGCCATGCCTGTCCAGTGGTGGCCAATGGTAAGGTGCGAGCTCACGCACGTGGCGGGCTTGCGAGCCATCGGCACGTACGAATAGGTATGAACTCAGGCGTCTCACAAAGTTCCAGATCCCTGGAGATTGTCCTGTTCCGCACAAAGCGAGGGGCGTTGACAAGGGTACGTAGTGGTATGAGCGACTGCTGCGCACACAGACAGCGGCGGTTTGTTCTGGAAACAAGCGCAAACCAGGCCGGAGCACCATAAGTGAGTTGCGTGCGGATGTACACCTTGTACACACCGAGCAATCGTTAACATTTGAATTTAACATCGCACGCAAACATGTTACGGGAGTTCTTGGGACCGATGCTACTGGAATTTGCTGTCTACAATCATATCACATGGTTTTAACAAGGTGGAACTACTTGTCACACATCCAATGAGTCCCTGCCGGTGGTCAAAGACATGTTTCCGGAAAAGATGATTTTCAGACAAGGCGACATTTCTTGGCTACCCAGAAGTCCAGATCTATCCCCAGCAGACTTCTTTTTATGGGATTATTTGAAGAATCATTTGTACATCGATAAACTAAATACACTACGTCAACTAAAAGAAAAAAATGAGTGAAGAGATGTCGGCGATCTCGCGGCCTCTTTGCCGACGTGTACTCGAAAATTTCGGTGCTCGCTTAGAAATGTTGCAAACGTTGAAACGATGGTCATTTAGACAATGTAATTTTTAAAAAATAAATTTCACGTAACTGGCTTCCTTGTAAATAAACATCTTTTACATATATATATTATTATTATACATGAATATATATATATATAAATATACATACAATTATATATATATATATATATATTATAATATTATATTATTATATCAAATGATTTTTATTATACGATTTTTTCAAATGTTAACTAATTCGTGGTCCAACCCTATACAAGCTTGCTTTTTTTTAACCCTATATAATTGTCGCCCGTAGGTATCAAGCCACTGTACTCGATATTGCATAGTGATTTAGACTGATTGCAAAATAGTTATAAGTTACTGTCATGTAAAGAAAAGAACTGCCAAAATATTTTTACAATTTTTGGCTTTTGAGCTAGCCTGAATTGGCTATTAGACTAATATTCAGTCTCCACTTGACACGCGAGAACTGCATTTCTAACACGACTTGTCATTTTTTACAACCTTTCTTAATTCGAAATCTCTAAAACGAAGTATTCCAAGAAATCGCAAATAAAGAATTGGGCGATAAAGTGATTACTCAGAACGTATTTAATGATATTCTGATTAGCACGATGAGTTTTAAAATCCTAAACAACATTCACCATCTGTTCGCTGAAACGGGGATCAAATGTTTTCGTTCGTGTGGTTTTATTAGCGCTATAAACATTTTACATTTTACCGCAGTCAATACATAAATATTAGGAGAATTTGTTTGAGACTTGTGAGTTAGACTGGCGCCATAATTTCAACAGTGAACGTTTGGTTGACCTGTACTAATGTAATAAATTAGAAAGTGACTTTGCGTATTTATCTGTTACGCATTCTCGAATAGATTGTTGAACTAATTTCAGGTTCTTAGGGAAGTCTTATTTGAGAGTACCACCTTGCTTACATGTTAATTAGTTAGGTGTTATTTCCTAAATAAATTTACTAAACTTCGGAGATATTTGACTAAAATGAAATGAATTTCTGAAAGTCGATCATGCAGTAAAGAATTCCAAGTTAAAACGTAATATCAATTAATATAATATTTATAACACCTCGATGGTGCAGGGTTAGCGTATGCAACTGCCATTTTAAGATTTCGAGTTTGCTACCAATCGACCAAATGTTATCTGCAAATATTTGCAATTTATATCACGTAAATAGGCACTGCACGACTGCACAGTTGGCACATTTAAGCGGTCGGTACACCGCTCTCTACTGCGCTGAGTGTTGAGGGTTCAAACCCCACATGGAACAACACTTTGTGTGATCCATAAATTGTTGTTCTGAGTCTAGATGTTCTTTGTGTTCATTTCTTGTCCAACGCGACACAGGATTTATTCTTAGTACGGGTGTTGTCTATTAAAATAAAAATAATAAACATTTAGGAAATGAGCATATGGGCCGTGGAGCGTTAAGGGCACTCTGTAACTTTTAAGTTGCAAGCGTTCAGGAGCAACGGTAATCACTTTACATTAGAAAATAACTTTTAATTGTCATTATTCTAATCTTAAACCGAAAACATAAAAAGACACTATCAAACTTCATTGTCGTAAAGCTTACTAATTAGAATTTATTTGTTTTGTCACCAGTGCCTGTGTAACCAACATCCTTGTGAAAAATAAATTTGGCTTTCTTCACTGTGAATATAACGTATAGGGAAATACTTCAGGGTTTTTTAGTACACCTCAAATATATTTATTGAATATACATAGTTAATGTTGAAAACCCTAGCTTAACATTTTTTTATATATAAAATAACTAAAACATGGAGTATGCACTGTATGTATGAATGTAACGTTTGTTTAATACATTATTGACTAATAAAATGATCATATAGAAAAACTGTTAAGGTATTACGCTTACATCTACCAGGGAGGGTCCTTTCATTTCAACCGGCATTTTTGCACATTCTACCGATAAGTTCGAAAATTCCAGTCTCGACCGATATTTCATTTTTTTTACAATTAGTATTAAAATAAGCTTAAAGTATGATAAAAAAGGTAAGGTAGGTGACTTATTGAAATCAAATACTTACCTAAGAGATTATTGAAAAATTAATTAATGAAAAAAATCTTTTTCTTCCTGTTACTCTTATGAAGTTTCTTATAGTGATGCACCAATCGTAGTTTTTACATTATAAATAATGTTTCAGTTACGACCGATAGTACTTTTTTTTTACAATTAATATTAAAATAAGATTATAGTATGATAAAAAAGGTAAGGCAGATAACTTATTGAAATCAAATACTTACCTAAGAGATTATTGAATGAAAAATTAGCTAATGAAAAAAAACTTTTTTCTTCCTATTACTCATATGAAGTTTCTCATAGTGACGCACCAATCGTAGCGTCTACATTATTTAGTATGGATGTATTTTGAAAATTGTAAGCTGTATACTAGTATAAAAATAAACTGGCTATTAATAGGCTGGCTAATATTGGCCCAAGAAGTCAATTAAATCAGAATATGTGCAGTCTTCAACAAAAAGTACGCAATACTTTGAGATTAATTACAAACATGAAATCAAACATTTAGACAAAATTAGTATTCACTCTACGCACTGTAAATAATCTGTTAATCTAAGGTTATGTCTAATCATAAATTAAAAACATCAAAAAGAAGGGGATGCATTAATTAGTGTAATATGTAATTAAATATAGTAACGTGATAAAATATGTTACAGCTGTCTTACCATTTGCGTCATAATTCGTCGTAACCCATAATTTTGTTGATTATATACGTGGATCCAAGCTAACGGTAAGAATTTAATGATCACGTTAATTACTTGTAATTTACTAGGACGTCACGATGAATTATTTATATTGAGGTCACGAAAACATATCCATTTAAAAATAGAATTTCTCGTACACAAATTTAACTCACCAATGTCATTAGACTCGTGTTTTTTTCTTTGACTGTTGTTAAATCGTACTAGCACTTGACGTGTGATTGTGTACACTAAGCGGTTATTTGAATTTCAATTAAAACCACTGTGAACTGATCTGCTGATCTGAAAAGCAATTTATTAAGTGTCGATATTGATAAATACGGGATAACTTTTACACTGGGCCCGATAGTAAAACAATATCGCGATTCATAGAAGTAGTACAGCGCTGACAAGACAAAATTACTTGCATTTTGTTCTAGTTCGTAAGATAGTTCTAGGTTTATCACTAATAATTGACATTTTGTCACTATACTGATTTTTTAAGGAAGGTGAATGTGAGAACCGCTGTCGGACTGTCACGTCCAACATACAATTTTTTTTTTTTTTTTTTTTTTTTTCTTTTTTTTTTTTTTTATCGTGTGGAAACCCCCTCGAGCCGTCACCCCACCGGGGTTTACGGCGGGGTGGTGTGTCGGAATCGGACCGACTAAAACCACACGGTGTGCCACTCTGCGCCTGACATAGGAGGGATCCGGGAACAGCTGCTATTACGTCATCCAGATCCCTCCTAGCGCCTGCCCGCTACCGCGGGCACCTTCTACGGATAACCTCTCCATTTAGGCGACGTACGGCACACGCGGACGTCGCCTCCTCGCGGCTGGCCAATATAGCGGATGGAGGGGAAAACCCGTCCCGTCCACCCGCGGCCACACTCAAGGCGGCATGAGGCGCTGGTATGCACGCCTCCGCCGCCCGGCTCGCCGGCGGCGAATTGGGTCCGAGTGGAGATTGTCCTCCCGGGCCCTCTCCGCCGCCTCCTTCCGCGAAATTACATCTTCGCAGAAGGTTGCGACCGCGGTAAAACAGCTATCGCTACCGACCATGGAGCGCATGACGGCCGGTAGCGAGAGATCTCCTCCAATAACTGCAGTGAGGACCCCACGCTGCGCCGCCCAAGCGGAACAAACCGCTAGCGTGTGCTGAGCCGAGTCCTCACTGCAGTCGCAGTGGTGACAGGCGGGACTCAATTCCCTCCTGGCGACCGAGTGCAGATACTTCCCAAAGCAACCGTGCCCGGAAAGGATCTGCGTCAGTCGGAAGGAAAGGGTCCCGTGCTGTCGCCCCGCCCACTCAGCGATGACCGGCTGGAGAGCCTCCACGGCGGCAAAACCAGCACGTGGAGCCTCCAGCCGGGACGACCAACGAGCCATCGTGGCTCGACGAGCGGCCTCTCGCCACTCGCGCATCTCTTCAGGCGGGGGCCGCATGCCGCTACCCGCCCGGAAGTCAGCCGTCCGCCGATAAACTTCGGCGAGCACTTCCGCCTCCAAGTCCCACGGCGGAGTTCCGGCCAAGGCACACGCCGCCTCCGTCGATACGGTGCGGTAACCGCGTATGGCTCTAACCGCCAATATCCTCTGAGGGCGCCAAAGGCGAGCCCTATTCTGGGCGGTCAGAGCCGCCGCCCACACCGGTGCACCATACAGTGCCATTGACCGGACAACCCCCGTGTATAGCCGTCTCGTCGCGACGCTGGCTCCACCCAAATTCGGCAAAAGTCGCCCGAGGGCAGAGGCAGTGCCGACCAGCTTTGGAGAAAGCTGTCGGAAGTGCTCGTCGAAGAGCCACCTCCCGTCGAGGATCAGGCCCAGGTACTTCATCTGGGCCTGAACCGGTACGAGGACCGAATTGACTACGATAGAGGCGCCGGGTGGGGGACCACGCCGGGGCCCATGGAACAAAAGGGCCTCCGTCTTTTCTAGGGCCACCCGTAACCCCAGCGCCTCAATACGCCCGACCACCAAAGAGACTCCCGTGGTGGCCAGGCGCGCCGCCTCTTGAAAGTTCGCTCCCCAGGCCGTGACCAATGTATCATCGGCGTAACAAATTACACCCAGCCCGGGGGGAAGACGACCTCGAAGGGCCCAGTCGTATCCCATGTTCCACAGAAGTGGTCCGAGGACAGACCCCTGTGGAACACCGCACGACATGAGCCGCCGCCACAGAACACCATCTCGGTCCTCGTACATGACGGTGCGCTCCTCAAGATAGTCTGCCACAAGCCGCCTCAGGTACTCTGGCACCCCATGGTATTGGAGTGCTTCCCTGATGCAGCTAAATGGCAGACTATTAAATGCGTTGGCGATGTCCAACGACACCGCCAACAGCACGCCACCACAGCTCACCGCCTCTTCGGTAACGGCCCTGAGGCGTAGCACGGCATCGACTGTCGAACGCCCCGCTCGAAAACCGAATTGGGCGTCCGACAGATCGGGACCCACCTCGCAGAGGTGCCGAACGATGCGGGCAGAGAGTATCCTCTCAAACAACTTACCCGCCTCGTCCAACAACACGATGGGCCTATAGGCCGCTACCGAATCGGCTGGCCGTCCCGGCTTTCTTAATAGGACCAGCTTCCCGCTTTTCCAGCACTCAGGGAAGCGTCCGGACGCCAGGCTAGCGTCCAAGACCTCCCTGAGACGGTCCGACATGTGTTCGAGGGCTCGGGCCAGCACTCGGGCAGGTATCCCGTCTGGCCCGGGGGCGGTGTTCTTAGAGCGGATCCGTAGAACAACCGCCCCTACCTCCGATTCCCTGACGGGCGGAACATTATCCTCGGTCCCCCCGTCTTCTCTGACCATTATGGCCATCGACGGGGGTGTGTGCTCCACCCGCTGCGGGAAAAGGCCCTCGACCACTTCCCGCAGGAAGCTGGGCTGGAGTGTCTCTGTAAGGGGGGGGCCCGACGTGCGGAGCTTTTGTCGCACCGCACGATAAGGGCGACCCCAGGGGTCACGATCGAGACCCTCCAGCATCTCCTTACGCTTAATTTCTTTGGCGCGGCTGATGGCCAGCTTCAGAGTTTTCCGCGCCTCTCGGTACTCCTCATGAAGCTGGTCCTCCCCGCCTTCTTCGCGGTGTCGCCGCCGACTACGGGTGTAGGACCTCCGGGCACGAGTACAGGCCGCGCGGAGGTCCGCCAACTCCTGGGACCACCAGTAAACCTCCTTCCGTGGAGGCCGATAACCTCGGATGCGGGGCATGGCCGTATCGCAGATTTGCGTAATCGCATCACGGAAACGACCAGCCCCCATGTCGACCTCCTCGGTCGGAGCCTGCGGAGACAGCCAAGAGTGAATAATGGCTGCCTCCTCTAGTAGGTCCCTATTCAGTTTGGCTACAGCCCACCGCGGAAAGCGAAAAGAACGCCGCGCCGCGTGACCCCTACTGGGGTCCTGGATCCGGGAGAGCTCAAATCGAACGTAGAGGTGATCCGAGAGCGTCTCAACCTCTTCCAGGACATACCAGTTCCTTACTCGTGCGGCGAGGGCAGGGGTAGCGAACGAAAGATCCACTATCGACCCTCCCTGCTGTCGCACGCACGTGTTGGTGGAGCCCCTGTTTAATAAACAGAGGCCCACCGAGGCCGCCCACTCCTCTACGGCCTCACCCCTGGCGTCCGTCCTGGGGGAACCCCACGCAATGGACTTTGCGTTGAAGTCCCCCAGCACTAAGACGTGCCCAGACGTTAGTCGCCGCATCGAGGTTTCCAAGTTGTTAAGGAAAACCTCGAAGTCGCTCAAACTCCGGTTGGGGGAGAAGTATACACCATATACGGTGATCCCCCCCCACTCAGCAGCAACATATCCAGTACCCTTGTCTCTTAGCGACAAGGGTGGGGAATGAGCCGCCGTGGAGCCGACGACTGCCACGGAGCCGTCCCGGTCACTCAACCAGTTTGGTCGAGGAGGAACGTAATAGGGTTCCGCGGCTACGGCAACACCGATCGACCACTGTGCTATAGTTTGCAAGAAGAGGTCCTGTGCCGCAGCACAGTGGTTGAGGTTCGTCTGGACAAAGAGGTTGGAGACTTGGTCCATTATTGAACCGTCTCTACAACCTCTTCCATGGGCAACGATGCTGACGTGCGGACAACATCGGAGGCAGCCCGGGTCGACTGGCTAGCCCCCGACACTTGTCGAGAATCGCGGGGAGGTTTGCACCCCACTTGCCCAATCTGGTGATTGGCGGGCTTGTTACCCGCCGCACATACCGGGCAGTGAGGGGCGGCAGAACACACTGTCGCCTTGTGCCCCGGTCGACCGCAGCGGAAACATAGTTCGCTGCAGTCAAAACAACTTACGCACTTGGCGCGTGTGTGTCCCGATGCCAGACATTTGTAGCATCTCATCGGTCTCGCCGCCAGGACTGTAATCCTAGCGCTGACGAAACCGACGAGTAGTCTGCCGGCGTCGGCCAGAATTTTGGCCGACGGTACGGGACAGCTGACCCACACTGCGCCAAGCCCTCCTGGACCGGGGCGGATGGTGCCGACCTTGATGTTCTCCACGTTGCAGCCTGTTCTCTCTATAACTGCAGCGCGGACATCCTCAGCCGTTACGGAATCGTCCAGGCCCGAGATACGCAATTCAGCGCACTTGGTGGGCCTGGCGATCTTAACACCATCAGTGGCTGCAAAAATTCCCCGCAGCTTCTCGGCGAAAGAGTCCGCCGTCTTTGCACCTTCAGCCCCAGGGAACTCGAGGATCCGAGCTCCCGTTTGGGCGAGGCGCATTCTAACACCCACCGTCCCGAAGTCGTGTGTGAGACTGTCCCGGGCCTTCTTGAAGATAGCCGCGTAGGACAGCCCACCATTAGCCGCCTCCGGTGACATGGTGACCACTACCGCCGCAGTTTTGGGCGCTTGCAGTTTGCGCGGCTTCTTTGTGGCGGCCATCGCCACCGATGGCGACTGCGGGGTAGAAGCTGCTTTTTGGGCAGCCTTTTTACCCCGCTTTCGGGACTTCTTAGCCCCCCCAACTACCTGCCAACCATCCGTGGACGGAGCAGATGTGGAGGGAGCAGATGTGGTGGTGCCAGGTACAGCGGCTGGAGTGGGGAGCGGAGGGAATTCTGCTCTAGACTTGACCGCCGTTTTGGGCCCTGATCGCTGTGCACCCGTCTTAGGTACTGCTTTAGCCGCCTGTCGTGTCCTCGGAGCGGCCGCAGGAATAGCAGACACTGACGCCGCAGGAATAGCAGACACTGACGCCGCAGGAACAGCTCTCACCGACGCCGCCGCCGCATAGGACACACGACCGCCCACAACGGGCAGCGACGTCAGCGCCGATGCGGCCTTTGGTCTATGTGCCGCGAGCGGCGGCCGGACAACAGGGGCTGGAGGTAGTCTCGCCTCTAGGCCAGCGAGACGTCCGTCCATCATGCGCCACACTGCGTCTGTGATTTGGCGCAGGTGGGCATCAGCGATGGTACCGGGATTGACAGGGGCAAGCGATGGAGACGGGCCTTCTCGCTCAGGGCGAACCGCCCGGAATTGGGCAAACTGCGCGCTCAGCTCAGCCACCTCCCGTGTGAGATGGTCGTTGGCCGCTTGGAGACGAGCCACGTCCCCAATAAGGGTCTCAACAACCCCCGCAACTGCAGAAGAGGAGTCCTTAAGGGCCTTTACAAAAGCACCCTTAAGGTTACTCGACTTGGTGGCTACCTTGTGGATGATAGCCACCGCTGCTTTCGCTCTCTCTTGCATGCACGATGGCGTTTGGGGAACGGAATCCCCTACCATCGGCTCCTTGATCTTAAGCAAGAGATCTGCGATCTCCTCCTCTGCAAGTGCTTCGCCGTCCGCCCTAACCCGCCTATAGGCTTCCGCCTTACAGAAGACGGAGCCTGACGGGATCGAGACCGAAGTTCGCGACCTTCCTCTACGGCTGCTGGCGACTTTAGGAGGCAACATCTCCTGAGACGTGTCACTCTCCTCGTCTCTGGAGCGCCCGCGTTTTCGGGAGTCGCACAGCGCCGTTTCCATCAGGTCACCTCCTGTGCCATCTGACGAACATGCAGATCTGGAACGCAATCGTTCCGATGTTCTGCGGCTCCCAGCAGTCGTAATGACTTCTGGGAGCCTCGTTGACATAGGCGTTCCAACTGATGCGTCTTTTAAGTTGGACGAGAAGTCTTGCACTCTTACGCTTTTCTCGTTCTTCTCGTTCTTCTCCTTCTTCTCCTTCTCTCCTTCTACATTTAGGTTTTTATTTTTCATTTGAGATTCCATATTAGACCCACGAGTGGGGGAGAACTATAAGTCGACCCGGGCAGAGATCCCCCAATACCCGGGCAAGCGTACATTTATGCCCAACCGAGGGGTCCGCAGGTGCCTCGGCTGGGGGTGCGCTTGCGACTGAACAGCCCATCAGCCATGCATCCCCTGGTCACGCACCAGAACACGGGATTCGGGGTAATTTTTTATAGAGGTTTTCTTCCTCGCAGTCCGGGCGGCTAAGCCAAGACCCTCGCCCCCGATTGGTGTCGCGAGACATAACCACGACACTCCTTTCGGGATTACGATGTGACAACGGTGGCAGGAAGATTGAATCTTCCAATGCCTGCTCGGTGGCAGTGTGAGTACACACCGAGCCCGTTCTCCTTTCTCCACCATTGAAAGTGGAGAAACGTCGACCCATGAAAGGGTCCCACCATAATGATTTTTTATCGAGGTTTTCCTCCTCATTGCTCCGAAGAGCGAAGAGCCAACAGAGGAATCGACAAATATGCCCGCTCTGTTGGACCAAGTCTCGGCCGAATTGCCGTAGAAAATGGCTTCCTCTTCGTGCTAGAATATTAGCCGTTGGCAGTGATGAACACCATCGCCAACGTTACCAGGGTGCACCACGTGGAGGTTTTCTAGCCAAGCACCCCACGTCCAACATACAATAAATTAACCTAAAACCTTGAACCGATTTTGGATATTCTATATCTACCCTAAAGGTCAAAACAATTACATCACGTACTAGAAATAGAACCTAAATGGCTGCGATGTGAAGCTAAATAATAACGGTTACCATGTGTAATTGGTGTGCTTGCAGAAATCGGATACTTGGCTTCCACTACATCTAAACTTGTATTTTATATTGTCTTTTGACACAGGCCCTAAAGACTGGAGATCGTATTGTGTATTCATATTCTTACCAGAAATAAAACTAATTCTTTTAACGGCTGCCATAAATACCCATGCGTATTGAGGCTGAGAAACGTTCCGCCATTGCCAAGCGGCAGGCGCCAAGCGTCAAGAGAGATAATCTGCATAAACACTAGGCAATGTTAAGATTACTATCACTTCCACTTAGATTTTTAGAGTATCACAATATAGTGACTTCAGATTATACTTTATTCGTTTGAAGAAAATGTTGGATATCTTTGTTTAGTGGCACTTTATAAATAAAGAAATGATTGACTTTAAAATCACTACATTAGTTTATCCTTGGGGTAAATTACTGCTTATGAAGGTAAAAACATTTAAAACGGTGAGATATTGACTCTTAAGATACGAGTTTTTTTCAGTTTAGGGTTGGTATGTCACTTTACTCAATGCCTAGGTTCTCGTACATGTTTATAATCCATCATGTAACTCATTGTGTTTTTTATTTATAATCTATTTGTATGTACGTTCTTGAGAAGAAAGTTATTTATTAATATTTATAGAATAGTATCCAAAATCTAACTAAGGAATAAGTAAGTATAATTATTTTATAATGAAATTCTCCGAGTCGATTTCGGCTATGGCGACCATTTTTTTTTTTTAATGTGTGTAAACCCTCTCGGGCCGTTACCCCACCGGATTTACGGCGGGGTGGTGTGTCGGAATCGGACCGACTAAAACCACACGGTGTGCCACTCTGAGCCTGAAATAGGAGGGATCTGGGAACCACTGCTATTACGACATCCAGATCCCTCCTAGCTCCTGTCCGCTACCGCGGGCTCCTTCTGCGTATAACCTCTCCATTTAGGCGACGTACGGCACACGCGGACGTCGCATCCTCGCGGCTGGCCACTATAGGGGATGGAGGGGAAAACCCGTACCGTCCACCCGCGGCCACACTCAAGGCGGCATGAGGCGCTGGTACGCGCGCCTCCGCCGCCTCCTTCCACGAAATTACGTCTTCGCAGAAGGTTGCGACCGCGGTAAAACAACTGTCGGCCGGTAGCGAGAGATCTCCTCTAATAACTGCAGTGAGGACCCCACGCTGCGCCACCCAGGCGGAACAAACCGCCAGCGTGTGTATGCCGAGTCCTCACTGCAGTCACAGTGGTGACAGGCAGGACTCAATTCCCTCCTGGCGACTGAGATCAGATACTTCCCGAAGCAACCATGCCCGGAAAGGATCTGCGTCAGTCGGAAGGAAAGGTTCCCGTGCTGTCGCCCTGCCCACTCGGCGATGACCGGCTGGAGAGCCTCCACGGCGGCAAAGCCAGCACGTGAAGCCTCCAGCCGGGACGACCAACGAGCCATCGTAGCTCGACGAGTGGCCTCTCACCACTCGCGTATCTCTTCGGGCGGGGGCCGGATACCGCTACCCACCCGGAAGTCTGCCGTTCGCCGATAAACTTCGACGCGTACTTCCGACCCCAAATCCCACGGCGCAGTTCCGGCTAAGGCGCACGCCGCCTCCGTCGATACAGTGCGGTAACCGCGTATGGCTCTAACCGCCAATATCTTCTGAGGACGCCAGAGGCGAGCCCTATTCTGGGCGGTCAGAGCCGCCGCCCACACCGGTGCACCATACAGCGCCATTGACCGGACAACACCCGTGTATAGCCGTCTCGTCGCGACGCTGGCTCCACCCAAATTGTGCAAAAGTCGCCCAAGGGCAGAAGCAGTGCCGTCCAGTTTTGGAGAAAACTGTCGGAAATGCTCATCGAAGAGCCACCTGCCGTCAAGGATCCAACCTCAACGAAGATCTACCAACGACACAGGACATTTTATAGTGCTCCATTGTGTGCGCAAACACAGGTACACTCTCTGTTCACTCACACAATCCGATGTGAGAGTTATCCGACACGACTGAGAAGATTCTCAAACTTCAGCTGCTATTAAGTATTTCTGTAACCAATAAAATTCAATAACAGTTTTTGAACCGACCCGGTCATCGAACCTGAAATATCTTAAGGTGCAGTGAGTGTAATTATTATAGAAAGTAGCTTAGTTCCACTGAACATTTTCTATGTGCTTGTGTCTATTTTGTTTTTTATAGATTTATCATTTTGTTAAAAATAATTCTGAAGCGTAGACATCAAAAATTCAAATTTACATTGTTAGTCATCAATTACCCTGGTTATACCAGCAATCATTATATAACTCTTGGCGTTCCACGTTCCAATCTATCGAAGTCTTGATAACGAATGCATAATAATTATCTGATCGATATTGTACGCTATCATACATATGTACAAGGTATTATGTTGATAAGCGCTAGTCACGAACATATATTCATTTAGTATTCGCGTTATTTTGTGTTACATATTCTTGGTCGCTAAGAGAATTGGACATTTGAGAATTGCTGCAGCTGCGTGACAAAGAAATGTATAATTTACTCACATAATAGTTAAAGCCGTTCTGTGAGTGCACATCTAAGGGCAGAAGACAGAAGACCTCATTTGATAAACTGAGAAATTTAGAAAATTATTCTTATTCTGAAAAACCATTTAAATGACCTTGAGCGATTAAGATGGTTTATCTTTGTGTGTGGGCGTTAATGTTAGTAAATATGTATGAAATTAATTTTTCTTCCTAACTTTTGAACTACCTAGAACCGTAAATAACTATTCTAGTTTTTTTATGGAGTTAGGTGATTACTGACTTATTATGGATAACTCGATCGGTGCAGTGATTTAAGCAATCATCTCGTCACTTTTTACTGAGTCTTGTCGGTTCAAACCTCATACGGGACAATACTTTGTGTGATCCACAAATTGATGTTCTGAGTCTGAGTGTTCCTTGTGTCTATTTTATGTATGCTTGTAAAGCCCAACAAAAGAATATTCCTGATGCGGACGTTGTCCTTTAAAAAAACAAAAGATTAACATGCATATTCAGAAGTTTTACTTTTTCAAAATCTTTTTTAGATGCTTTTTGTAAACGAAAGATGAGGTATGTATCCTTAATATTGGAAAAGTGTAAATGGTACTCAGTCTTCTCAATGGTATCGCTTTCATAACAGAAAGTTTCTCTAATTTAGAAAGAAAATAGTTTCAAGCAGACTACGACTTCAATTGGAGCCATTCGACTACATCTAGTTTTCCTCCAACTTCAGGCTTTAAATGCATACTCGTAATTGCATACATTGCCGGGCTTTTCAAAGTCTGCGATCTACAAGCTAGCTTTTAATGGCTTCATTGTGCAGTGACAGGCTATTTGTAATGCCCATTTGCTTTATCAGTACTTGAATATATTTATGATCAAACAGAAAAGAGAAAATGAACCAATAACGAGAATACGTTTGAATATTTATGTATTTAATCGTTTTTGTATACAACCATTTTAAAAAAAGATGAATTATTCAAAAGAATACTCGTATATCAGAAGAATTACGATCTGTATGATCCGTGAAATATAAGTTTGTCAACCTAGGGGTGATACACATAATGATTTTTATCAGTAAATTAATTAACGTAATTAATTCAATCGGTAAATTAATAAGCTTTCAATATGGTAATACGAGAGCATTAATAATAAAATTATACATTTGTGAAACACGTGTTCTTGGGGATAATTATTAGACTTTAAGAGTACATATCATGTGTCACACAGCGTATAGACTATTTCAAGCAGAAAGTTCATTTATGAGCGAATAGGTTGAGACAGTATAGAAAACGAATAGATTGGTATAATCAGAATCGTATGTTCCAAAGAAATGAGATGTAGGTACCAGAAATGGAAGGAACCGAATCCATGTGTAAGCGATGAGATGAAAATATCACAAATACAGGCGTAATATCTGGTTAGTGTCTGTCACTCATACAGAAGGTTATTGGTTTTGGAATGTCAACCTCTCATGTAAATCTATAACAGCTATGGAACCCATTACGATTAACAAAGATAATGTAAGTTGTGCAGTCTGTTCCTTGCCGAATTGGAAATCACCTGGTCCAGACGGACTGTACAACTTTTCGCTTAAGTGTTGCCGAAGTTTAAACTTCTAACATCTTTTCTGAGGCTCAAAATTACTACACACTCAATAACAATTCGAAATTTTCCGTTTCTCAGAATGGATGTAGAAGTGGCATTCATCCCACTAGAAAGCTCTTCATCATAGAAATGACCATTAGCCAACAGGTATGTCATAATCGTAAGAATCTGACGACATGTTAGATAGTTTATAAGAAGGCGTTTGGCTCAGCTCGACATACATGACTTTTGAAGGTTCTAAAGTTGCATAAAATTTATACAATTTCTGGAAGTCCTGTATGGGCCAATGGAGAACAATCCTTCTAGCACGAACCATTTACAAACGGTGATTTCAGCACGAACGGGCCGAGTCGATCGGGTACCCTTTCACAGAAAACTAACCTAAAACCACAGCATTTATTATGTCGTGTTTCATTGGTAAGTGTAAGCCCATTAATACAGGGCTGACAGTTACAGTCGTGGTAAGAGTGTGAGCCTTATACTGCTACGATGATTGTCCTGTCTTTTACGTCCCCCAAACAGGGCGTGAAAAAGTATCTTACTAAGCCGCCATGATGTGTACTACGCAGTGTCTGTATTCACATTGAGTATGGTGACTACATCCCTTGAATTTCATTTATGCTTTCCATCACGTGGAGTAAAGTCACTTTGACAGGTTCTTTAAATAAAATAAGAATACTACAGGTATATGCCCGACACAGTTCTCGAGAATTGTCGTACTACGTTATGTTGGGATGGATCTATTATTACGGATAGGGTTATTGTTGCTAATAACCCTGATACTGTGGTAATAGATAGATCAAAGTACCGCGCAATTATTGTTGATATCACTGTTCCTCATGATGAGCATCTCGTGTAAGTTAAAAAAGAAAAACAAATAAAATATTTGGATTTATCTCACAGGATTGTCCATTTGTGGAATATGCATTCGGTGATCATTGTTCCGATAGTCGTATTTGCTCACGGACTGACAGTCAAGTGCCTTGACCAACACTTTAAGAGGCTCCTGTTAGAAGACGCGTGATTAGATTTATAATCACGGCCCGTATAGTGAGATTTCTGTCTTTGGAGCTCTAACCACCGGATTTTTGGTCCCTGTACTCGAAGACCGTGGTTTAATATTTTTAATTTTATAAATACATTTTTTTATATGTGTATAAATGTAATTTGTATGTATTTTAAATAAAATTAACAGATTAACAGAATAATAATACCAATTTATTGTAGACCAGATTAATTATAATCATACTTAAAATTAAGAAAGTACCCGACGCGGCTTTATCGCTCGTATAACCACTTGTTTAGTACCCACAGTATTAGCTCTGTTTAGTTTGAGACTAAATGGCGTTGTATATTAGATGTCTGAAAATATTATTATAATAGTGGAAAATGTTTCTTTAAAAAATTAAGTAAATTAACATCCGCACACATTCAATTGAGCTGTGTTAGTTTTATACAGGTACAAGCACAAAACAGTTTGGTTAAAATTGTAATGCGAAAAACGACAATTTCAACAGCTTCAGCGTTGCCTTTTAAGTTTTTTATACTTTTTTTTGGACCTTTGCGGTAACGCTCTTTCCAATTTCTGTTCTCACGATTTTTATTTTTATTAACATGTCGTTGATTTTACGTAGCTAACATTATATTGCTACAAGCTTAAATAAATAGCATGTAGCAAATAAACGTGTTCTTTGACATAAAAATAACGATTTCCACTTCAATTGACATACTCGTACTGATTTTTGGCGTTGAATGGGAGATTATTACTGTTACATTACACGAAATGTTAAATTACCAGTACAATTTTCTCCTTATTTACCCCCCTTATTAGTAAAATTATGTGGTAAGACCTACGACCTATATGCCCATTTATTGGTCGTAAACGTAAAAATAACGTGAAATTTACTTTATTTGTTGATGACAATATCCATATATTACTACCTCACATCTCATCTTATTTTACAAAAATAAGAGCATACCCACGCATACATAGCACATTTATTCGAACTAGGTCAAGGTATGTTCAAGAGCGTCATCGTTTCATGTGTATTTCCTATAATTTTCATCAAGAATTCATAGGTATATATACAGATATTGATTTATTGGGTATTAAATATTTAAATAATGATTAAACTAGATTGAGCTTTTTATATTTTTAATACTGTGCCTCGTTTTATCTTCAAACATTTCTAAAAGAAATTAATGTGTTTTTTCCATAACTGTGCCTTAATATTCAAAACTTCATTAATAATTGAATAACTTGTCAAGAATACAAGAAATCAGGATACAATTTTAAAAAGAAATCAAAGTATCCATCCCATTTATTTGGATAATTATTTGGCAATCCATAACTGAGTTATGAGAGAAAATAAAATTCAACTGCGGTATTTTTGTCTGATAAAACCTGTAAAATTTCAAGAAAGGAGCATATGCCGATAACGTATTTATGACAACTGTAATGTAGATGTCCATAAGCGGCGGTGATCAATTACCGTCAGGTGATCCATTTTCTCTTTTAGCCAGATCTAGAGATACATACATTAACGAAGTTCAAATGCAGCATATAATATATATTTAACACAGTACTCTATCTACTACTATCTGTCTGTCCATTTGAGAGATAACGTGGACCCATCTACGGTTGTCTTTTGTATACAGAATTATTTTCTTTAGCCAGATTTAAATATATTTCTAATATATTATGTAATTATGTTATAGTCTACTAGCAGGTAGTATAGTCTGAGTTTAGCTCTTAAACTGACTGTGGAACTATAATAAACTGTTAACAGATGAACCGTTAACTGAGCGGGTTTCAACTCGTAGCACGACACTGGAAGTAAATGAGCATCGTGAAGAGACTTGAAAGGGAGACAGACACGAATAATCTAGTGAACCTGAGTATTAGAATCTCACCATTAATTGCAAGTAAGACCTAACAGATATTGGTATGTCATTAAATCAATGAATCCATAAACTGTTGCCTTCTTTTATTTTATAATTATAATTCATTATCTTTTCTGATAAGTAGTTAGTGTAATTTCTCCATGAAGTTTTTTACAGTTAATTTAGTGCCTTTATGGGAATAAATTGTATTGTATTTATGTTTAATTATGTCTGTGTTCATAAGAGCTTTTATTAAAATCAAATTCGAGAAACAGGCCTTAGGATTTTATTAGAATATTCCCAAACTGTGATGTGAGTATCAAGAATAATCCCGTGAGAATTTTATTCGGTTAGCATCGAACAGATATATTTTTACCAAACAATGATTCGTATATTTGCAAAATATTTAGAGTAAATATGTTTAAAAGAATATGCACTCTGGAAATGCATTAATGAAAATTAGTGTTGGCACCTCCATTCTTCCTATGGGTGTTATAAGAGGCGAGTAAGGGAATAAAATATGCAAGATCACATCACGTAAAGAGAAGAAAAACTTGAACAAATCCGTTTGTTCAGCGTGGTATAGTAGGCCAAAATCTCTTTGCTAAGGAGAGGCTTAGGTCTAGAAGTGGGCGCTCAAAAGCTATTGAATTCTTTGTTATAGATGAAAGAATAGTATATATCATGTGCAGCATATTTTAATAATTACAATTAAGACAAGCAAGAGACGTAAAAAATAATACCATTACTTTTACGTTACTATACGATACGATACGATACGTTACTATACGATCACAGTAGTTTAAATGATTTAAAATCTCACACTTACATTTTTATTATTCAATGCATACAGTACTTACAACAACAATTTCACTAAGATGAACCAGGGAGTCCGAGTAGCTTGAGGGCCGATAAGAATAGTGGATGGAGTCGAGACAGGCAGGCTTCCATGAAACTACGTGTTATTCATGGCAATGTAATTGACTTTTGCAGTAACATATATTGCAGTAAAAGCAGCAATCATATTTAATCTATTAAGTTTGAATAGAAAATAGCATGTACTTAAAAATCCCTAATAATAAGTGAATAGAAGAATTATTATCAATAACAGAATTTAACGGTCCATAGGTCTCTTTTTAGCAAAGAGGTATTGGCCTGTCACGCTGGCCAGACTATATTACACCATTAGAACAATAAATAAAGTCAATAGTAATAATTCTAAATGATATAATGTTTTAATTATAGCATTTTCCTTTTTGACAAATAAAAGGGTTCCTCGTTCCCTTTACAGTTAACCAACAAGGTTTATATTACAAACTTATAATCGCTTAAAATATCCAACAAAATTCGTTTGATGTATAAATCGCCACCCTATTTCACAATCATTTTGTTTAATAACAGTTTCAGTTACAGAGAAAATCGTTTCGTTCTAACTTTGGAGTCTCACTGAGAAAGGATTTGAATTTGTTACATTGTTATATTACATGAATTATTTTTTCTTAATTTTTTTTTTTAAGTTTGTGAATATGAAGTATGAACCGTGTTAGTTCAACTAAAAGCATGTTCATTTTGGTAGGATGCTCACGTAAGATCTTATAAACACTTCACTTATACAACAATCATAAAATGTTCAGTTTAAAGTTGAAACTTTGATCTTTTCTTAATATTAAGTAAAACTAAGTTTTAACCCAAGTATAATAAGTTTTGAAGCTCTTTGTCATAAAACTTTCTGAGTGAACCTAGTGTATCTGCGGCAACTTAAGGATTTAAAGATAGTACCTATTTCATTCGTATCTTTTGTTCCAAGTTTAAATATGATTTATTCTTGGCAATAGTTTTCAACTATTATAATATCGTTTTGAAGTTCACATACAAGTAACAAACATTTGATCCCACGTCATCAACATAGCCCTCTCCTTAGAAAATAAGTTTTTGTCCACTATACCACACTAGCCAGACGAGTTGGTATAGGATTTGTTTCAAGTTTACATCTCTTACTAAACCTACGAGATGAATAGGGGTGGTGAGACTAAATATTCTTAGTCTGCCACCACACGGACAGCTAACAACCAAACCTTTGATTAGGTACTTTTAAATCTTTTATGTTACAAAAAGAGATGATAAAATAATATTAAAAGTCTTTGGCATTATCACACACACACACACTCATATAAGTTTAGTTGTAATTTCTTGAAACTTAAAAGAATATTAAAAGTATACAATAATTATGATTTCCACGTTTCTTTAGTTTATTATATCGTTAATATGTTTATATAAACTGAACTACTAAGAGATTGGTACAAATTACTAATATCATTAATGTTATAGATCTCACTACAGTTCCAAGCGATAGTTTAATTCGTATTACTGTTATAGAGTATAGATCATTCATACACCGGCTTATGACGGCGTATTAATGAGAAATAACTACATAGGCGTGTGCTCTGGCACTTAGCAACCTACATATGAATTGAACATAATTGTATACCCGTTAAGCAAAGCGACATTGTCACGATAACATGGCCGCATTTCTCTTCATTTCCATAGACTAGAGTGGCGGCAAAAATTTATAGAATGTAATTGTTTATGTTTACTTCTTAAATATGTGCTTACGTTATTTAAGACACGTTCAGTCATCTGATTTGATTCTTATCTAGTTTTAATCCTTATCAACTAGTTAAACAAAAAGTCGTTTACATTTATACTAATCCAAATGGCAGACTGCGGATCAGAGCAGACCACTTCATTACTGAACAAGCCACAAACAATTGGTCTCAATTTTTTTAATGAAGCTAAACAGATTTTCGAGTTTATCAACATTTTTTATACAAATATAAAAATATCGAGTTCAAATACAAATATACATATTCATGCTCAATATTTGCACTGAACGGGAATACAACCCGCATACAAGGTGGTAGTCGCACGAACTACCGATGTGAATATAAAAGAAATTGAATGGTTATATAACCCTCCGTAAATTATCACAACGAATAGAACGAGTTGATCCGGAAAGGGTTTTGTTAAATATAAATTCAACTAAAATAAATTACTAAATTGAATATTGACAAATTGACTTAATACAGTTTCGAGAATTTAATAATCTATTTAAAGGAGGACAATGGTAAACCCATTGTTCACTTTAAAAGGATTAATGGTTAGGTATGTTTTATTTCTACTCATTCAATGTATTTTATTTATTTATTTGGGACAAAACAGAAGTAAAAAAGCAAAAAATAAGTATGTAAAACTGGAGTAAATAAGGTAATGGACATGCATTATGCAAAAATAAAAAGGGGTAACTATGTATTCAACAGGTACAGTAGACAGAAGAGCTGATTTTAGCACGAAAGGGACGGCTCGTCTCTGTAGTAATTTGTGTAGTACTACCCTCCGACAGAAGATCAATCTAAAGCGACAGCATCCGTGCTGTCGTGTTTCGTTGGTGTGTGCGAGACCGGAGGCCTATTCATGCATAGGGGTGATAGTTATCTTGCTAAGTGTGTGCAATGCAATGCCACGATGACTATCATACCTTTACGTCCCTAAGCGAGGCGTGAAGAAGCATCTTCCCAGGCCACCATAATGTGGGTCACCATACTGGGGAGGGGACCAGGGTTAATAGTGTGTCGTCATTGATCAGCAAGTGATTCAGTAGCATTTTATATATATAAGGTGTAATCTAGTAATCAAGTTATCCAATAACAAGAGGCATCTTTTTAAAAGACAAAAGATTAAATAATCATTGTAATCGAGAGATTGTTTGTTTATTTTCAGTGCGTGTGTCCACTATAAAAAGATTTATGTATAACTAAAGGTCACATCTCAGGACTTCACTATTGAGACCTTTCAATATTTAAATTCAGACTTCTCTATGTGGTTAAATTTAGATGCTATTTCTGTTTTACTTACATTTTCTGTTTAAATATATTTCATAATTTTCATAATTTCATGAGTGGCACCAAATTACAAATGAAAATAGTGGGATTTTATAACACATTTGCTAACGGTGATATTTAGTTATTGTATTAGTATATTGTACAGAGTGGGCCAAGAATTCGTTAAAATTTGAATCTAACATCCCGTGCAAACAAATGCCGCGGGGCGCGGAGAGGGGTCTGACCACTAACTTATTTTTCGGCAATTTTGTCGCAACGGATCGTTTCACAGGGCCGCAGCGCGCTTACTGTGTGAAACAATTTTATTTCAACAACAGTTCACTTATTACTGTGAGACGCTCATTTTGCTTTGAACACGATTTATAGGACTTAAATAAGTGTCTGAGTGCTCCTTTAATAAAGGAATGAGTGAAGAAGTTCGAAAGACAGGAGATACATGTGAAGCAAACTGGAGGGCCACGGACTTCTCAGACCGAAGAGAACGTGCAGTAATTTTCTGCTTCTGTACGACGGAACCAAGATTTATCGACGCGCAAACGTTTGGCTGAATTAGGGTTATCAAGCATATAATTAAGCCGCATTTTGAAATTACATTTGAAATTACATCCATATAAGATCCAGATAGCGCAGGAACTAAAATCTAATAATTTAAATTTACGCAAGTTATATATCGAAACAATGTTAGAACGATAAGTAATTTTGACACCATCGTATTTTCTGACGAAATCCATTTTCAACTCAACAGATATGTAAACAAATAGAATTGCAGGAATTGGAGCAGTGTAAATCCCAAAACTAAACACGAGAGGCCTTTTGTTCTCCCAAGGTAACTGTATGGGCTGCAATTGCAGCAAAAGGAATAATTGGATCCTACTTTTTCGAAGATTCTCGCTTCCATTCAGTTACTGTTAATTCTGCTGAATATGTGAATATGTTACGTTAGTTCTTAGGACCGATGCTACTCGAATTTGCTGGCTACAATCGTAACACATGGTTTCAACAAAATGGAGACACTTGTCACACATCTAATGAGTCCCTACCGGTAGTCAAAGACATGTTGCCGGCAAAGCTGATTTCCAGACGAGGTGACATTCCATGGCCACCCAAAAGTCCAAGTCTATCCCCAGTAGACTTCTTTTTATGGGGTTATTTGAAGAATCATGTCACATGAATAAACCAAATACATTACGTCAACTAAACGAAAAAATCAGGAAACAGATGTTGGCGACCTCGCGGTCTCTTTGCCGACGAGTATTAGAAAATTTCGGTGCTCGTTTTGAAGAGGGCAAACGACGAAACGGAAGGCACTTAAACAATGTTATTTAAAAAAAAATTAACTAGTCAACTTTCTTGTAAGTAACCAATTTTCATAAAAATTCAAATGGCTTTTTTAGTCGATTTTTTTCAAATGTTAACTAATTCGTGGCCCATCCTATACATTAGATAGGTTACTGCCTCGTTGCTCTAGCGGATAGCGTATGCGTTCAAGAAGTCTCGGGTTCGATTCTCGATCCGGCCGAAAGAAAGTGTTCTTGAGTTTTTCTGATTAGGTATAGAAATGCTTAAAAATAACCCGGAATTTGAAAGTTAAAGTCATAAACCCGTGCCTAGAACAATACGTACAGCCGTATGCGCCTGTCCTGCGCCTGATCTCTGACCGGTCGTGTCGGATAACCATCCCATCAGCTTGTAAGAGTGAGGTAACAGAGACTGCACTTATTTATTTATTTACACTTTATGCACTTTGCACATCGGCGGACTTAATGCCCAAGGCATTCTCTTCCAGTCAACCTTAGAATAGTATACAAATATCGTAAGGGAGCTGCACAGAGGTTATTTTGACAACGAAAATATACCATACATGAGTACACATACATACATAAACACATACAATACAAACGTCATAAATACACCTATAAATATACACTTATATACATAAATATACACATACACACATTTAGAGTTTGTGCACACGCTCGTCTCCGTTGAGACTGGCCGCCGTGGCCGAAATCCACTAAAAGTACATCATCATTAGAAATACCTAAAAATATTTGTTTCGTCTACTAAATCCATTACTACGTCACATTTAATTACACAATGAAAGCTACATAGGAAACTGATATAATAAAAGTATATAATGTTTTTTGAAATATACGACGGCTTGTGCAGTTGTCGAGAAGTAAATGAGATTTTAAACAATTTATGACAATTACCTACAATTGAATATATTAATATTTAAGAATATATTATTTAGTTAACTAAGTCTGTAACTAACAAAACGCCAAATCTATGGAGTTTAAGAAAATTACGTTCAGTAATTTTAAAACAAATAACTTTACATTTGTATATTATTTAAAAGATTTGTTATATGTCTCTAAATTTTCATAAAATTTGCAATTGTAATAATAAAAGACATATTGTTGAAGATTTTGTAAAAGCCTATGTTTAGCATAATGGCAGTAGTGTGTCCTGAATTAGATTCATAGCCAGGAATAATTGTTTGCACATTATGGAAAAATAGGTCTACTAATCTGCAAAATATATTTGTTAACATTAGTTATAATGTTATTGCGCAATTCTATTTCAGCAAATTTATATATGGTACCAAGTAAAAATCTACAGCGCTTTGAATTTAGACACATTTTGTAGAAGACAAAGCTTAACGCAAAATGCAGAGAAAAAACTATTTCTCTCGGGCTCATAACAACATTTTGAGAATTAAACAAAGTTGTCCAAATAAACCTATTGCCTCGCCATCACCGAGTAGACCACCTGTATCTAGCTTTTACTCTCTCTCCCTTGGAAATGTAGAAACACAATTACCAAAATGTTTTTATTAAACAGGCCATTAACACATACACCCATTTACATCGCTGTCGTAATAGCAGTAGAAACAATATAATCCCTAATATTGTAACAAAAACAAAACGCCATTAAAAAGCTCAGAAAATAATGTTATTTGTTTTTTTATTTAAATTACCACATTCTGTGGCATTTAATTAGGTATACGTGCAGAAATGAGAGCAGTCACAGCCTGTGATCACAACACGTGGAACCAATTCGAAATATCAGGCAGTTCAAAGATATTACATATTACGTGACCAAGTTAATTCCCATTCGTATATTACATATTTCCTTTTTGTAATGCATGATTCGGCATCAACAATCGTAATGTTAAATTACTATTTAATTTCTTTTTAACATAGGACTTTTTGGGATCATTGAATACAAAACATGAATTGTACTTCTCGAAATTCATCGAATTGTAGGCGAAGCACCGTAATCAAGCCAGTACGTTACACCGAAAATCGATCAATGAATCAGTGGGGAGCTTTGACTTGTACTTTTCCATCGAACCCACACAAACAAACATTAATTGTGTGGAAATGTGGCTGTATGTGTAACGAAAACCTTAATAGGGCAGGAACACCGCTTAATTCTCTTAAGGAATGTTTGCAGCGTGGTTCGATCATAAAACAAAATGTGAATACTTATGATTTTTAATTCGAAAAAAATTGTCGTGTAACAAAACAGATTAAACTATTGGGCTTATAGAATTTCCAGCCTTTTCTTAAAATATCTAATCTAATCTGTACCTACTTTAGAAGAAAAAAAATAATGATAAATATATTAAAAAAAATATTATTTTGAAACATTGCACCTGATTTTTTTTATGCACACGATTGGAGACTATTGATACTTTCTCGATAAACGGCGTTTCCAAAACTAAAAGAATTTTTCAATTCGAAATAGAAGTTCCCAAGATTAACACATTTAATCATACAAACATACAAGCTTTTCTTCTGTATAGTACTAATTTAGATTAGTATAGATAATGAAAATCGAACCTGCGTTCTCTGACATTACAATTGAATGTATTACCGCTGCGTATTACATACAAGTTGGATTTAAACTTGCTATACTTCATAGTTTTATTTGGTTCGCTAAACTTTTAAAATCTGAAAAACTTTTGATTGAGTTATAAAAACTTTTTGCAAAGTCAAATGTGCTAAACAAAAAATAAATTACCACTAGACAAAAATCATATATATTTATTGTGGTGTGTTTGCGGCTGAGATTATTCACTAATATTTTTAATATGATAACTTTACAGATGTAAAACTAAACAAAGTAGAGTGATATTATAATGTTAAACCCGAACCAGTAATAATCAGACAAAATTAAGTAACTTAAGACTGTAGAGCTCGATATACAAATATTATAATATTAGCGGGTACAAAATTTGCTATAAGTTCCAATTATTATAATTAGCACTTGGTATAATTTAGAACTAATTCTTTAATATGAAATTTAGCGTTTGACTATTTTAATTTCAATTGGTAAATATCGCCAAACGGTAACATACAGCTCGCTCTATCAAAAAGTTTTCAGAACTCATAAAGTAAGCTTCTAACTCTACACGTCCTAACTTCACAAACTCTACACGTTAGTCAATATATGTATGTGGCTATGCCGTTTCGTTACTACAAAAGAAAACTGTTATTATATATTATTATAACTATTATTACCATACACTAACAATCAGTAAATGTGACAGATGCGAAACAAATTTTTCATCTTACGTCAACATTGGATAGGTCCGCAAGCATCCTTCGTAACTATCCATTTTGAGTGGTACGACAAACAAACCACGATGATAGAATACAGAGAATACGTCATTTGATATGCATTAATGACGACATGTTGTTGTCTATGAACCATTAATGTCAAATTGTCATAGTCACGGTGATCTGCTTCTCTTAATCATTTAAATTACATTGTAGCTTTATTCAATAAGATATTGTTGTTACGGGTCGTAGTAAGGTGTTTATATTTTCTAGAGTAGTATTTAAGACTGTTTATTTTAAAGAGAGCAGCTCTAATGTAGGTACACACAGTCACAAATTTGATATCGGTCTTTGACTGCCACTGCCATGCGACAGTGGAGAAGTAAGGAGGGTCAGACCTCCGTTAATCTCAATCACTGCGATCAGGTAGACCTATACATGCCTAGGCACGAATATCTCGCGGTTTAGTATAAATATTCCATGTGTAATGGACTCAAAATTACATTTAAAAAAATAGTATTGTTTCTCTGTGTTACTTAAGGAATTATTTTTATTCTCCTACTGGTAAGAGCATACAAAACTAAGACATGGACAATCACTATTCGATTGGTTCACAAGTTTAAAGTATCTCAGCGTGCAATAGAGTGTGATGCTGGTTATTTCTCAATCCGATAAAATTCGTAACGAAGTTATTGGAAAGAGAACTAGAGTAACTAACATCGCAGATTGAAAATGGACCAGTCGTGACTCTAGACGAAACGATGTTCACTGGAGTCAAAATGTACTAGAGTGGAGATCGTGATTAGGCTAACGTAGTGTAGGGCGCCTAGCAGCACGATTGAATGATTCTCTTTGTGAACTTAAAAATATACACGTTATTTACTTTTTAAATCAACATCATCATCATAATAACCTGTAATAGTCCATCACTGAACATAAGCTTATCCTTAGAAAGGAGGTTCGAAAGGTTTTTTTAAATTTATTTTTAGGCCTTTTGTAAATGAGCACAAATAGTTATATTATTATTAAAGCAAGGTTTTAAACATATTTACATTTGGTTCATAATATTTCGACGGAATTTACTAAGTTTCCACAAATTTTTCCATTCGTTCACATTGGAAATTAATGATTTTAAAAATAAAAAAATAATTGGAAACTGGTTGCCAATTTTATTTTATTTTTTATTGTAAATCAGGTTTTCAACTTAGAAAAATAATTATGTCGGCAACTGGTTACCAATTATTGGTTTAAAATGTGGGAAAAGGAGATTTCTTTAAATTGGTGAGCTGTACAAACATTAAATTTATAATTTAATTATTTAAACTAAATTCTAAAATAATTTAAAAGGAAATTCTAGTAGCCTCATGTAACCTTTGGAATAAACACAATGGCCGCTAAAACCACTGTCATCAGTTGACAAAGGTTGTCGCTGAATTATTAATTACTTTTAATGGGCCTTCGTTTTAATATCACTAGGCACTGGCCGGTGACTTGACTCTTTATTGATCACCATTTTACTATTGTATTTTGACAGGTTAAAGTTGATTCGTTGAGAGTAATTTAATTTTATCATACTTGCAAAATTTTATAGTGGATTTACTGAAATGTGTTTTGAGATTCTGTCATCATTTCAAGTCTGAGGTTCGATGATTTCAAAATGTCAAATATTTGACGACGTTTGAAATTTAAACCTACACTTTAACCCACCTACACAATTAACCTGAGAATGTCGATCTCAACGTCAAATGTCAATTTGAAATGTTCCCCGATTTCAAATTGATATTCAATAGATTTGAATGTCAATTTGCGCAGTTATGTGTGAACTAAGTGCTATAAAAGCTTTCGAGACATAATTATATTAATAATTCATCTTCAATAATCCTTAATCCGCTGCTAGACATAGATGTTTCGTTAGAAGAGGTTTTGGACTACAATCCCACACCGATCAAACTGGTTATTGAAAGGTTTATTTTAAATTTTCTTTCTTTTTGCAGTACTATCTGACGTCGTTTACTTAATTTGACAACCACACATAATTAGATTAGTTCATTTAAAAAAGTTTATTTATTCATAACTACGAGTAATTAGCATAAAGTCACAAATTTTTGGTACAACTTAACAAATCGTACTTAAATATACGAAGATTTGTAAAACGACAAGTGTAAATGCAACTAAATATTAGTTTTATTCTGTTTTTACAAATTTGTAAGAGAATGATTGAGTTCAAATTATCGGAATGACTCAATGAAATCTATACGAAACTTACTTATAATAACTTAGAGTTAGGTTTTCGAACGATAGTAATGCAATTCAGTGTTAATATACACACCTTGCCACTATGTACTTTTTTTTCTGTAATGTTCTGAAAAATATAGAAACATTCACTGCTCTCAACACTATGTACATGTTCAAGTTTATATAAAAAGCACCAAAATAAAGTGTATATACTTATATACATTCGGGTTTTATGAATATTCATCACTGATCACAACTCATTACTGTCAAAAAAATACACTACACAAATATCATACGCTGATAAACAGACTGACAGCCTAAGAAAATGCTTAAGAGCTGTCAGTATTAGAAACGTTTCCGTTTCATCCATTGTAAAACACACACATAGTTTCTTTGCAGAATTAAATGAAAGATTATTTACAAACAAGAAAACATATCCTACTAGTAATTTATAACTAATGATGTCCACAGTAGGTGAATATTATCGCCTCGCTATCAATCTTAACAACCAAAAAAAATGATTAGATAACACACTAGTTTACACATTCTGTTCTGAGTTTCAAACATCCTAACTAATGTTATAAATACAAATGTGAGTTGGTTTGTTACGCTTTTACACTTAAATCAAACAAACAAATTTGAAAATTCTTTCGCTACTGAAAAGCTACATTATCAGCATCAGATAGTAACATAAGTGACTTTTTACGGTGATTACACGCAGACAGAGTCGTGGTCAAAAGTTAGTAGAATATACATACGTCTATGTATCAATACGGATTATATGTACATACGTATCGTGTGCTGATTTGTAACAAATCCGTTCAGCGTCAATAAGTAAGATGTGATGGCGTAACAAACATCTCCACTTCTATTGAAGAAAGTGTATTATTTTTTTTGCGTATTATTAAATTTTTGTAACAGATTTATTAAATTTAAGGTACACATAACTCTATCTCTGTGGTAACTCTGGTACCTCTCTTTACTCTTAAAGGTTTTTGTAGAAAGCTCTGTAATTGATTAAGCTTGCATTACGATTTTATTTTCTCCTGTGTGTTTTATGTGCAACAAAAAAATTAAGTAGATTGTTTATAAAGATTTTAAAGAAGAACTAGTAGGTTTTATTGGAAAATTACTTGTTTCATATTTAGACCTATGGTGCAGAATTAAGAGCATAGAATGTCACCATTCCGAATCATTCCATGAGCGGCATAGTTGGCTATGAGAGGCAACTACGCAACACAACAGAACTGCAAAAAAGGGGTAAACTTGAAATAAAACCTCTGTTGTTAGAAGAGACCTAGGTCCCGATTATTTTTATTATTGAAGGTCGCTCTTGATGATGGTGTTGATTTATTTCGACAAATAATTACCTTAAGAACGAATAGAACCTAGCCTTTTTATTAACACTGAGATCATAACTCGTAAATATAAACAAAAAGAAAAGATAAAAAAAGAAATTAAATATTTGCATAACGGTTTCATTTGTAACGTTTCCGGTGTACAAATCTCCCACTCCACTGGGACGGACATTAAAAATACCAAACGGTAAAAAGTAAGTTGATTAAAACCACAGGTCAATGAACTTAAGAGTATTTTTAAACTTAAATTGATTATCTTTTAATGTTTGAAAGCCTTAAAATATACCTTAGTTATTATAAAATTCTAAGATATTAATTCAGATGATTGTACGTTTTTATTCCCTTTAATCATTTCTTACTACGACCCGCTAGTTTATGATGACAAGGATCTGATACGACCAACTGCACCATGAAGTACAATGTTTTATTTATTTATTTATTTATTTATACTTTCTGCAAAGTAACATTGCATAAGGCAGACTTAATGCCACAGGCATTTTCTTCCAGTCGACTTTTGGGTGATGCAGAGATGTGTGCAGCAGGTGTAACATTAAAGCTAGTAGAGTTGATTTTTTAATTGAAATATAATATAATAGTTTATGTAATACATAATGATATAAATATATATATATATATATAAATATACAATGATGAATAGGCAAGTAATTATCCTGATGACTCCGTCATCAAGTCGCTGTAAAGCTTGCGTGTTCTAACCTTGAAGGTTTATGAGTTGATAGACTTTCTCATATCTTGGGGGAGGGCGTTTCAGAGGTTTACAGCTTGGGCAGTGAAGGATGAATGGACAATACGGGAATTATGTGATGGATAGAGCAGGTGGGATTATCGGAGGAACGAAGGTTTCTGTCATGGTTAAAGCAGAGATATTGTACTCGTACGTGAGTTGTTAGGTAAGTGGGTGGATTAGGAGAGTGGATAAGGGAGTGTAACATAGTCAACGTCCGCAAGCTGCGGCGCTGTCTAATAGGTAACCATGACAGTTGCCTAAGCGGATACATGATCATACTAACACAAGTTGAATATGAACCAAATGCAATCGTTGAGAAGTCGGTCTAATTTTATTGAGCAGATCTACATTCAGGTAACACACGTCACCATAGTCGATGATTAAGGCATGCATTAGCATAGTCTTAGTTTTTATGGGGAGAAAGTTTTTTAGTCTATCGATGCCACGTAAAATATTCGTGAGCTGTTGACTGACACTGGTTACCTAAACCTACCAATTCAGAGTTATGTCTATGTGTGAGCCGAGGTCCTTAACCGATTGATTAATGAGTAATACTGTACCGTCATAAATGATACCAGTTATAGCGTCAGGATCAATTCTACCCATCATCTGAGCCTCCTTAAGAAGATCGTTTGACATTTACCCGGATTCACGTTTAAGCCGAAACTGGTGGACCAGTTTTTATGGTGTCTTATTCGTGGTTAATGTTGATTATGGCTTGATCTAAGTTCTCAACTCTCGTATGTGAGTAGATCTGCAGGTTGTCGGCATACAGATGATATGAACACCGAAGTTTGTGAGTTATGAAGTCGATAAATAGCGAGAAAAGAAGAGGGGAAAGAATACCGCCTTGTGGCACACCATAGTCTAGTTCGGCCTATGGCAATGACGAATTTTCAGTTCGGACAGACTGCAGGCGTCAACGAAGATAGAATGAAAACCATTCCAGTGTATCATCGGAGATCATGAAGTGGGCAAGTATTGGGAGTGGAATCTCGTGGTTCACAGCATTGAAGGCGTTTGAGAAGTCAATAAAGCTAGAACAGTTATTTTCTTCCCTGAATTAAATTATCTTCACTTCAATAGCATAGTTGGTTTTCTCAGATATAACAAAAAAGGAACAATTTGTCCCTTTCTCATGTTCCTTATTTAATAAATTCATCAAATTCATCTGTATCGTAACACCGTTGAATATCATTGTCCTTGAATTAAACTCTATTAGAAGCAATTAGAAAGTAAGTCTTAGGGACAAAATTAAGAAAATTGGACCAAGATAGTTGCTAAATAAGAGGTCATCCTCATTTTTGAACTCGACATGATCTCAGTTATAAGACAACCACTTCTGAAAATAGGCGCCTCTTAAAGTGGGATCTTAAAACGACTTCGTCAAAGGACTCTCTGCCACTTTATTCAGGTTCGTCACTTCACATCGTATGGAAACGGCCCTGACTGTACTCATCGCCACTCGACAACCTTTCTTACAAAGATTTATCGATTGTCAGAATTAACCACCTCTTTGGAATTGTCCAAGATATATTAAATTTTGCACATTTGTCATTTTGTTCGTTCAATAATGTAACGATCACAATAGTTTATATACTGATTTATAACAAACTTAATGATATAAAAATATTCCGTTAAATACATAACTACACGCGACTGTACCGACAGATAATACGGATGCAGACAACGCCTTCAACATCGCATCGCTTGAGAAAGCTAACTCAAATAACGTTGAGCAGAATATAATATCAACACCCTATAACGTGGTTATACCTAATCTGATGTTTAAGGGCTTGTGCACATTGTATATTTATTTGCTATTCTGAAATTTTTCACGTTCATTTAAGTGATTGAGTAATTAAAATTATGTAACAGAACAAGTGTGTTTGTGCATTTTCAAAATAGAGATATAAAAGTTGGCCCTTACTGTAGTTTTAGGAATAAGTATGATTAGGCAGACGTAAAGTTTAGGAAAAAAATGCTTATAATTAAAAGAAACATAGGTTTAATGTGTTGGTAATGAGTATATAGTTGGTAGTGAAGTTTAAAAAAATAACTCAGACTTCCTGTGTTTTAGGTAAGGTTTTTTATTAAGTAATAATAAATATAAAACACAAAATAATGGACAATAGGAGATAAATGCTCTCAAGGTACCACTGTAGGTGTTTGTGAACCCTGTGCAGCATAACGGAGTACAGAAAATTGCTCGGGGTCTAAAAGCGCTCAATGTACGTAAAATGTAAATTGTATTTTTAATTAAAAATAATAAAGTTAATGGACTTTGTAAGAGAGAGAAATGGATAATGGAGATTTTTGTTTAGACTAGCTTGATAACAATTAAAGTCCAGATTAAATAAATGGATTTGAAGTATCTACTTCAAACACTATGACCCAAAAAATTTACATTTCAGACTGTAAAAAAACGAACATTGTTTTTTTTTTAATTCACTTTAACATGACAGAAAGCATAATTTTCTAGGAATATTAGTCAGCCCACTAATATTTCTAGAAAATTTTTAATAACCTACTTTCTTCTATTTCATTTTAAAGTATATCACATCTTAAATTCAATGTAGTCTAAATTTTAGAAGCTACACGATGTAAACATTAATATAGTTAGTAGTAGTCCATAACAATCTACATTAAAAATTGTCCTCGTTAGGCATCTTTCTCAATAACATAATATGATTTTGTATGTCATATTACCATTTGTTTTTAAATGGACACGCCAGCAATATTCTAGTTTAAAAACTTGCAGTGTAAATCACGCAACCCACTCTACGACATATTCACTTCATCGCTTAAATTTTACGTCACTCTCTGTGTCCGCTCGTGTTTTGTGTGTCTTTAATGTACGTAGTTATTTTAAGACAACATGCTACTACCATCACATGCAATACACGAACGAAATGCGATTTAAGGTAAGCAACAAAAGTGTCCCACTTGCGTCAGCGCACGTACTGAAACGTTCAGCGAAAGTTATTTATATGACGCAAGAGGGTCGTAAGTGAGAGTATTTTCGATTGGCTATAAATATTTCTGTGTGTAACTAGATCGACTGAATTAAACAAACAAGTGGGGTGTGTGGAACACGAGTGTGTACTTATGATTACAAAACACGAATTCAGTTCATTGATGAAGGAAAACAAGGATACGTAACAAGTCCTAGAGGCAATAAGGCAAGGATAATTTAATGAATTTTTTTTATATGTAATCTGAGGGATCTTCAACATTCGGTTTTCTGACGAAAGACTTCGAGTATAGAATACCCTTCACAGAAAGAACAGTCATACAAGCAGTTGATATTTATTATTTTCTTGTAAATTAGAACTGTCTTTAAACATAAACTAGGTAGATCTTTAAAGCCAGCTTCATGTATAAAAGTCGTTATATACGCATAAGGTGTCTAACTTAATTATAAATAAAATTAGGGACAAGCATAGTTTATGATTTAATACCAGATCCTTTGACGGAATACAATTTTAAGCAGTCACGTCTTACTATTTAGGTCAACATTGCGGCGCCGAATATTGATTGAAGAGTAAAGACACATAGATAAGAATATGCTAGATATAACAGAAATAATAAAATATGTATTACTATTATACAAAAACTAAACGTTCACTGTCTATCTACTTGTGTTTATGGGCTCTGTTTTTCTGATAAATATGGGGGATTACCCTAAATACGTCTATAAAGCACAGTGTTCTAAACTGCGTCATAGATTATTTTAGATTTAGACTAACCTTGTTTTTAATATCTGATGATGAGCGAATTAAAAAACACAGATTATCTAATTGTTTTTATGTTATCCCATTATCTGCGATACATAGTACACCGCGTTAATTTCACATCTCCAAACAACTTCACTCCATCCGTCATCCAACAAGCGTCATACCACTAAACCCATTACGGCTCTAAAGATAAAAAAACCATTACTCACAATACGAGTCTGGGGGCTATCAAACCCACATCTTATTTTAATGTTCTGAAATATCTAAACAATTTGGAGTACTTAACAGGAAGACTACACCGAGCATTCAAACATATATGTGGAACTACTCACTCCTGGCACTGGCACGCTTCAGAACTGAGCACACACAACTGACTCATCAGTACATCAACCTCCGGTCTTGGAGGGGAGTGATGTGGTGACTTCAACATTACAGCACAAAGAAAAATATACAACAGCGCGATCTAGCGAAGATACATCGAACTACGAAGTACGAACGAAACGTATGAATGTTATGAACTGCAATGCAACTACTGATCCTGTATCACGATATAGAGATTCGCGTAGTAATTAGCATATATACAACATCCCAACATTAACCGTTGGGCCGTGGCCCGTCAGGCATGATCACCTCGCCTAGTCGGAGGATCCTCCCATTGTGTCGGAGGGACATATGACACACGTCCCTCCACAATATATATCTTATGTTTCGTTACTATTAGACCTTTGCAGCAACAGCAGCAGGTCTAAATAGACCAGCCAACTACGCAGGAGACATTGTAGTGGGCAAACGTGTGCATAAACACAGGTATACTTTCTGTTCTCTCACTCCCATAATCCGACGGGACGCGTATCCGACATGATTGGAGAGAGATCAGGTGCAGAAACGACGACTTTACGCACTCACTCAGGTATGGAGGTTAAGACTTCAACTTCCAAACTCCGTGGTGTTGTTAGACATTTTCATAATTAGAAAAAGTAAACAACACTTTTTGGCACGACTCGGCAATTGAACCCGAGACCTCAAGATCGACAGTTATATACACTAACCGCTAGTCCTACGAGGTAGTCCATCTACATATTCACTGTAAACCTAAGAGGAATACAAACATATGTATAATACTCGTATAGCCGTGAGAAGACATGCTTCGTCACGAATCAACCAGCTTAACTGGACTGATACCACTGGTAGGCTACAGATGCAAACCTCCCCCTTCATAACCACCTTTCCGTTTTTTATCAAATATCTATTACAAAAAAAAAGAAAAAACTTTTTGGTACAATTCAATAGCTTTCACAGAACAACACCTGTCGCTCGTCAAATGGTATCATGCTTAAAACTGCTGAGGATATGCTACATGGAACGAACACTTGACATGCTAGATCTTTAGAACGAGGTTACTATAATTATATAAAAATCACATTGAGGTCTAGCAATGCCATGGCCATGCCAAAAAATCATCGCTTGTGAGAAGTGTAACACATCAAAATCACATAAGACAGTGTTAATTGAGGACATGAAATAGTAGAAAATGTATGAGAATTCCATGACAACTGTATTAATCTTTTTATATATGTACCTATAACTATTTGGTTTCAAATTGGTTAATATACAAGCGTGTCCTCTCTACGTAATGCTTCACAAATTGCTCAACTATTTTAAGACCGTGTCTGACCCAAGATAACTCTCTAAGTGCCTTATCATTATTTATCACAGCGATAACTAACAGCCGCTTATCACTCAACGTATTCGAGGTAATAGTGGCACTACCTTCTCAATCAGTGCCGAAACAGATTTCTAATGTTACTGTTTGGAAGAGTAATCTCCATCCACAGGCTAAAGTAATCATTAGGTCATCTTGTCCCCCCCCTCATCTAATTCACTCTATTCTCAGCCCAGGGACAAATAAAAATACTACTTTTATGGCATTTGTGAGTTCGAGAGTATATAAAAATTTTTAATGATTTTTTATTTTAACAATTAACCTTCAGATTAATGATGAGAAACATATACTCAATATTTATTTACACATAATATCGTTACAGAGATGGCACATCATGTTTTGCCAGGATATATGAACCCCGTCGGGCACGATTAGAGTAAGAAAGAGGATGATTGTGCCAAACTTATCTTATCATTAAATATATATATACATATATATATATATGTATATAAACAGATTTACACTTATATACACGCATACTCAATTCTCACATTTATGCGTGCGTGTGTGCGTGTTACATAGATGTAATATAATTTTTCAGGATTATTTTACCTTAATAGATTTTTTTACTACTTACATTATATTATAGACTCTCAAAAGTCAATCTTAATACTAAGTAGCTACTTGCGTAAAGAAAGAGAAAGAAAATAAACGCCACACAATACATCGTATGTAAATTAGCATCTTGTTATGAATTCTAACCTTCAAAATGACCTCTCTTTCAAATAGGAGTTATTCAACTTTTGTACTTTAAATTTTTCTAAATTCTTTTTTTAATTCAACATTTCTTTTGATACAGAATTATTAGAAACTTATTTTTTCTGCAAATGGAATATTGAAATCGCTATTGAATAGCCCGCAGGTACATTCAGTCGTTAAGTCAAAAAAGGTCGTTCAACAAAAATTCTATAGTTTCGAAATATTTATGATTTTTCAGTTTGATTGGAAAAGTTACATGATGTTTGTAGAAACATTATTTATTATTCAAATAAATGTTCAATTAGCTGTAAGTGCCCCGCCACGCTTCGGTGTGGTATATTGTGGTTGCAAATAATAGAACAATCTTTAAACAGTGTTGCATCTCCTATCAACATTTGAGTAGAATTTTTCTAGTTTTAAAAGCACACATAAATCAGCTTAACCTTTTTATTGTACATAGAGGATGTACAGGGTTAACACTAACAAGTTAGGGGCCCTTTTTTTTTTTAAGCGTGTGAAAACCCCCTCAGGCCGTCACCCCACCGGGGTTTACGGCGGGGTGGTGTGTCGAAATCGGACCGACTAAAACCACACGGTGTGCCACTCTGCGCCTGAGATAGGAGGGATCCGGGAACCGCTGCTATTACGACATCCAGATCCCTCCTAGCGCCTGTCCACTAAAGCAGGCACCATCTGCGGATAAACTCTTTATTTAGGCGACGTACGGCACACGTGCACGTCACCTCCTCGCGGCTGGCCACTATAGCGGATGGAGGGGAAAACCCGTCCCGTCCACCCGCGGCCACACTCAAGGCGACATGAGGCACTGGTATGCGCGCCTCCGCCGCCTGGCTCGCCAGCGGCGAATTAGGTCCGAGTGGATATCGTCCTCCCGGGCCTTCTCCGCCGCCTCCTTCCGCGAAATTACGTCTTCGCAGAAGGTTGCGACCGCGGTAAAACAACTGTCGCTACCGGCCATGGTGCGTATGACGGCCGGTAGCGAGATATCTCCTCCAATAACTGCAGTAAGGACCCCACGCTGCGCCGCCCAAGCGGAACAAACCGCTAGCGTGTGCTGAGCCGAGTCCTCACTGTAGTCGCAATGGTGACAGGCGGGACTCAATTCCCTCCTGACGACCGAGTGCAGATACTTCCCGAAGCAACCGTGCCCGGAAAGGACCTGCATCAGTCGGAAGGAAAGGGTCCCGTGCTGCCGCCCTGCCCACTCGGCGATGACCGGCTGAAGAGCCTCCACGGCGGCAAAACCAGCACGTAGAGCCTCCAGCCGGGACGACCAACGAGCCATCGTGGCTCGACGAGCAGCCTCTCGCCACTCGCGTATCTCTTCGGGCGGGGGCCGTATGCCGCTACCCGCCCGGAAGTCAGCCGTCCGCCGATAAACTTCGGCGAGCTTTTCCGCCTCCAAATCCCACGGTGGAGTTCCGGCCAAGGCACACGCCGCCTCCGTCGATACGGTGCGGTAACCGCGTATGGCTCTAACCGCCAATATCCTCTGAGGGCGCCAGAGGCGAGCCCTATTCTGGGCGGTCAGAGCCGCCGCCCACGCCGGTGCACTATACAGCGCCATTGACCGGACAACCCCCGTGTATAGCCGTCTCGTCGCGACGCTAGCTCCACCCAGATTGGGCAAAAGTCGCCCAAGGGCATAAGCAGCGCCGACCAGCTTTGGAGAAAGCTGTCGGAAGTGCTCGTCGAAGAGCCACCTGCCGTCGAGGATCAGGCCCAGATACTTCATCTGGGCCTGAACCGGTACGAGGACCGAATTGACCACGATGGAGGCGCCGGAGGGTAGACCACGACGGGGCCCATGGAACAAAAGGGCCTCCTTCTTGTCCAGGGCCACCCGCAAACCCAGTGCCTCAATTCGCCCGACCACCAGAGAGATACCCGTGGTGGCCAGGCGCGCCGCCTCTTGAAAGTTCATCCCAATGTGTCATCTGCGTAACAAATTACGCCCAGCCTGGGGGGAAGACGACCTCGAAGGGCCCAGTCGTATCCCATGTTCCACAGGAGTGGTCCGAAGACAGACCCCTGTGGAACACCGCACGAACAAGTTAGGGCCCCAAGTCAACCTCACCTGCAAATGGTGCCCCTACCGATCGACAAAACATCCCAATTTGTAGTAGTTGACCAAAACACGAGCGAGAAATGAAAGTTTAATATGCCCCTGCCTGCCCCTCTGAAGAAACAGGCGTAATTTTATGTATGTATGTATGTACCTATGTATTATAGATAAATTAACGCTTAATTAAACATTGAAGTGAAAAGTACTGAATAAAACTTAATGAGTCACAGAAGCAGTCAAGATTATAAATAAAAATTATAAATAAAGATATATTGTAAATGACTTATTTCAAAACTACTGACTTTTATTTGTTATTTAAAATTGAGATTAAGTACACTAAAATTGCTGTCTAGATGTCTACTTAATAATTTAAAATATTTAGATTGTTCAAGTAATTACTTTTGTACAACCTGATCAAATAGAACTGCTCCTAATATTTTAATATATTTTTAATTTTGTTAAATATTAAGGTACATTCCAAGGTTTATACAACTTATAACAGTATTAATTTAAAATAATAAACATATTTTATGTCTAACAAACAAAAATAGTTTTTTTTAATTGAAATTTCTTAAATTTGTTTTTGTCCAGTTCTAAGAAGCGTAAAATAATGTGATAAGTATGATTGTGTTAGATAAGAGCTTAGTCAAAACTGCTGTAATTATATTTTTTAATATTTTAAAATTTGGAACTTACGAGTTCCAAATTTCAAACTCAACTCTTGCAATTTTTTGTGTTATAAATGTTTATTTCTATAATTCTGGATACAGAACTTATGAGTTCCAAATTTAAAATATCAACTCTAGTCTTTCGTGTGATTTCACGGCCTACATCGCAAATGTTACGAACACATCGAGGAAGTATTACGCTCATGTCAACACACTTACATGACGAAATAGTTAGTGCGACCTCGATTGTGTTTACTCTCCACAATAACTTCATACGTATGTATTTGCTTTCGTATGTAACTAGACTTCTACGTCTGTATATTTACATTTTTAAGTCCCCGATTTTGAGAAAAAACTCATCTTATACAGATAACATATGAGTTTACTTATGTACATACATATGTAACTTTGTAAAATAAGACTTTGCCATAGCATACAACAGATGACTACGTGTAGCAGTCATTTTTAAGCTGCCTGGTCAGTGTGTTATAGTGGACTAGTCAGGGTGTCTACGGAGAGCTCTATGTCCAGAAGTGAAATCTTATTGTCTGTTGACGACCACGTATATATACAACATATAGTGGTACATATCAATACAAAGTTAAGTCAACTTAGTTTTTTTTTATGAATAAACAACAAATCCAACTTAGATGAAATCGAGATCGATCAATCGATAGTCAAACAGTGACTGTATGTATTTTATAGTTTTAGTTTTATATACCAAATTCTGTTATTAACGAATATAACGACTATTAAAGGCTGTTGATTGTGAGGACAATTGTTAAAACTAATTTACCAGTTCATTTTTAATGAGTATTAAATAAATTATTTTAACCATAGACAACCACTAGTATTCTCTATGGTTTCTGTTATTTGACAGCGTATGGTCTGTACAATATGGCGACCATCGGGTTCAGAATTTATGGCTACTGACAGCTGACGCATGCGGACGCATCCAAGCCGATATAAATGTTATTGAACCTATATATGTTCCCTTGTATTCCATGTTTGAAATACCGTGTATATAGCACGTCACCCCCTTTTAAGCAATATTTTCAATATTATCTTTGTTGTGATAATAAAGAGGTAATGAAATTCCAAGTGACATTACTTAAATTGATTTTCTCTCAAAAAAAATTAAAGGCCACTGTGAGAGGATTTTAAGTATAATTGATCAGTACGACTCCTAATATAAAATTTACTAATCTAGCTGTTTTGGTACACTATATTTCATCATCGATACAGCATAATAGCATTCATCATTTTCGTCATTATCCTGCAGCCAAATTTATTTAGAGTGATAGTAATGGGTACCATTTCAAACAGGTATCTGTCCTTAAGAATGTAATCGTTTTCAAGTTAGTCAAATAAAGTAGCTAGACAAAGAATGTAGGTAGGAGTGAAGAAAAGAAAAAGGATGAGAGAGCCAGAGTAACTGATGCAAAAAGTCTCTGATTGGTAGCCCCAGTTGGGTTAAAAACTGTACCATTAAAAAGTATATGTCCTGCAAATGGAGGCCATGTGTTTATATTTTACTGTCTGGAGTACCCAGTAGTAGTGTGTACGACTGTTGTGCTTGAGGTCTCGGGTTCAATCCTAGTTCAGACGAAATGTTTGTAAGATCGAATTTCTTGATATGAATTTTTAAGAAAGAAGAACTACACTAATTTTGATATGAATAGGCCGGCTCGACCGGGGCAGTACTATCCTCTCACAGAGGACCAACGTTTAACGTCAACATTTATTACGTTGTTGAATACAAGAATAGCAGCAAAAAGAACAGCCTAGGTTTGGATAGGACAAAATTTATTGGACCTGTTAATTAGGTATGATTATTCGATTAAGTATCGATTTGATTTTGATCATAGGGCTCATACAAGCGTACACACATTTGTTCCCATATTTTTACTATCATTTGATCCACTTAAATATCATCACAACATAGTTCGACACGCAACCTACCTTAGATTATAGCATCCTCCTTTATGTATCGATAAATTAATAAAAAATGTTATATAATAATAACATTACCACAACAATAAGCTATTAAATTGATTACTTATAGTACACAGTACCGTATTTGTAATCTACAATGCGTTTTGGTCGCCGGCCAAATATTTATTCTATTTTCGTTTTCATTCATCCTGTGCCCCCTAATCTAAATATTGGTTATTATTTCATTATAATACTTACATTGAAATGAAATGAGTTCATTATTACTAGCCATTACACATATTAACGTACTTATGAGCTAAAAATGGAGTAGGTAGGAATAGTTCTTTCTAATATTAAGAGTTTATATCAGCGCACAGCTCTCAATTTATCATTTAAGATGTGCTCATAAACTATTCTAAGAACATAAAGGTTTTATTTCTAAAAGTAAGTACTTAGTAGTTAATACGTGAAAACAAAGTTTATTACTATATTACGTGCCGTTATTACGATCCTTGTAAAAATTTGCTTGTAAATTGCGAAGGTACAAAGAAGGATGTAAGATAACTTTGTTAAAAAAAAATCAACTCGACAATATCATTAGTTTTACGTCGACAAAGCAGCGGATAAGTTACTATTATACCTATGATATTACGAAAGATGACAAAGTCGTATTTACGGTTGTGGAGGGAACCGGTTTCATATCCCTCGTACACAAAGGGAGGATCCTCCGACCAAGTGAGGTGATCACGTCTGGCGGGCCACGGCCCAACGGGTGATGTTGGGATGTTGTATATATGCTAATTGCTACGCGAATCTCTATATCGTGATACAGGATTAGTAGTTGCATTGTAGTTCATTACATTCATACGTTTCGTTCATACTTCGTAGTTCGATGTATCTTCGCTAGATGGCACTGTTATATATTTTTGATTGTGCTATAATATGGAATCACCACACAGTGTTGTCGCTCTTTGATTTCAACCTTAGAATTATTAAACTGGTGAGACTAGTACAATGGTAACCTCATTTACTACTGAATAACAATGAGAGAATTGCTCCTTACCATTTTTCGGCGAGGCAGTGGTATAATTCTAGTCAAACCGTCCTGTACGACGAAGTCTGGTTCTCTCACGATCCAAAGTCTGCCTACTACAGTGTCTATTCTGCCTGATGGAAAGCATAAATAGAACCTAAGAGCGGTGGGCACCACACTCACTGCGAACAAAGACAATTCAGTATGGCGACCCACGCTATGGCGGCCTAGTGACATGCTTCTTCACGCCCCGCTTAAAGGATCCGGGATCGCAGTAGGAGGAAAACAGGTGCGCTGGTAACGAGTTTCAGACTTTAACTGATTTGCACAGAAGAAAGAGCGGCACCGTTTAGTTCGGGAGGGTATGTAAACTATTCTGCAATGATGTCTTCCAAGGCCAGCGCGAGTGGTCCTGTAGAGAAGCGGGGAGGATGGGATCAACAGGAAGAGTTCATCAGAACACTCTCCATGATAAAGGCGATAGAGGACTGCCATAGAGGCGACATCTCTTCGCAACTGCAGAGACTCTAGGGATTCAGGGATTGTTGATAAAAATGTAAACACTACTTCTACCTAGCCGTTATTATTGCCAAGATTCTTTGAGGTCAGCTAATAATTAAACTGGTTCTACCTGAAATATCAGTTTTTCCACGAAGCAACTGGCATCAGTTTTCTACAACTTTAAAAGGTGAGCTAAATTCGAAGATTGAATTAGTTATCAGCATAGTTGAGAGTACTGACTTCCCATTAACGATTGTCATAGATGTTCATGAACACCAGGACCAACGGTTTAACGTGTTCTTCGAGGCACTGGTGTAAAATATTGTCAAACTTTCGTTCTCCAGGCTGTTATTAAGAATTTCTTTCAAGAAAAACCCAACAACATTTTTTATCTCTTGATTGGCAGTCGCATACGCTAACCACAACACCAACGAGGGAGTAATGTAAACACTACATATCTAAAAAATTATAAAAAGTATAACCTTTTTGTTAATCCTACATTAAAGCCTACGTAGATTAATTGCCAATTCCATTACGCACTTAATCCGAATGGATTCCTAAAATTAATTAGTAGATTTCTATTGACATTTTTGGGATGATAAATTGGAGGTATTATAAGTGACATTGAATTAAGAAGGAAATTCTGTATATTAATTATATTAGACAGTCCTACAGTTGATATTTTTGTGATACACAGCGAACTTCGTTATTGTTTCGATTTAATCATAAATCCTTTTTCATTGACTTTTTATTTTTGTATTGACCATGAAATTTAATCGTTCTGCTACATTCTAAAATAATTTATTGTTTACTGTTGTTGTTGTTGTTTATTGTTGAGTTGTTAAGTTGTGTTATTACTTTTACCTGTTTTCTCGGAGGGTAGACAGAGGCATATTGAACGCCCACTTTTCACCATTGTTTTGTTTTGTGTTTTGTTTTGATTGAATAACATCGTTAAAGTTATGGAATTTGAATTTACTTGTGTATGAATTTTAGCTATACAAATTTTGTCCTAATAAATGTACCTATTTAAAGCTACTAACCATAAATTTGTTTTAAATTTTTAATGGAACTACTTTAAAATTTGCGTGCTGGTAAGGTAGATCTAAGAGGGCAATAGTAAGTTATATGTTAACACTACTGTATTCAATGTATCAGCAAATAAATGATGATTTTACTTATAGGGGCAAAGGAGCTGACAATTCACTTCAAGGTAAAAGACTACTGCTGCTCGTGGATAACTGCAGATACAGAAATTTTTCGCTATTTTTACCTTTAAAACTAAGAATCAGGTAAAAAGGGGCGATGAACCATGAGTAATTCCACTCATATCCTGAAAAGTAAAGAGTTTTTTTTTGAAGCCGTACTATTTCTCAAGTCGAGAAGTTGAGACGGCCAATACGTGCTGAAGCATGGCTCTCCCTCGGTACACAAGTTCTATGTTATAAACTTATATCTCGCTAAGTTCTCGCAGAGAGAAAACTAGCACTTTCCTTATATATGAACACGAGAACTGGATATCATTCTTTAAGTGCATGACATACATACACACGTATTGTTATATGGCAAGAAAGTGAGTCTCTCATTCAATTATAAAACTACTCACATCTTAACATGTTTTATAAATAAATGTGAAATATAAAGTGTGAGTCTATTTTATAGAGCACTTTATAGTGCCCTCGTGTAAACTCACTTATTCTATTGAAACTCGTTCGTATCGTATTTTCCTGTTACTGAGGTCATTTGGTCTCGTAAAAGTTATTTGTCAAACTGAATGATTGATGCATGGAGTAATTGACATTGGGGGCACGTACGTGATTGCGTAGAATAACGCTAGCGAATGTATCAAAATAGGCATTGTCACTATTACGAGTTCTTTAAAACACTCACTTTCTTAGGTGTATTACATTCACAGATGCGACTTTTACTTACTTACTTAATATGCATTAGGACTAAGGACTGATATCTTTTTCATCGTCGTCATCTCAGCCGGCAGACATCCACTGTTAGACATAGACCTTCCCCAAGACACTCCACACCAACCGGTCATGTGCTAGCTGCATCCAGCAACTACCTATGACCTTAATAAGGACATTTCAAAAAAAATTGAAAAACTGTAATCCAACTGCATAAAAAGGGGTCTAAAATGGTGGAAAAAAGGACTTTAATACTATCACAAAATTTTTAATAATGCTTATAAACCTCATGTCACTCACGCCGTTATTACGAATCTATTGATACCTTTTTCATTAAAATCGGTTTATCATGTTTGTATGTTCATGTATGTATGTTTGTGTGGAACATACAAATAAATATACATACATAGACTGTTAAAATCATTACTCTTCCTTTTGGCTTCGCCATTGTCGGGTAAAAAAGTAATTAGACGAAGCAGGTTCATTTTCATTTACTGTGTGGCTATGTAAGGAAAATATATGTGCTTGTAACATCTGTGCCTGCACGATGGTGGTGTAACTGACTTTGACTGCACGTATAAAGCAGTGATTTAAGAGGTCACCTCGTCACTTACATGGGGCAATATTTTTGCTATTCGTAAATTCTTGTTTTAGGTCTGAGTGTTCTTTGTGTACAGCCACGAGCATAAATATAACACTACGAGCACATTGATAGTTATATCTGTCCCAGAAACGCCTTCAATAATGTCTGTCTGCGCGAGCGCAGTGCAAACATTTTTTTCTTCATAGACATTATATTAAACTGACAACTTCCCAAATCAAAAATAAGTTACGATGTCAGTTCGCAAATATTGTGATAGTTCTTGGAGTGCAAAAAATCTGCCGTCTGCTGAATCTGTTTACTTCTTGGTCAGCGTTTGCATTGAGTCTGCAGTAACGTACATATGTATGACGATAAATAGGTTACAAAGACATCTGACAGATCTATCAGATATAAAAATCTATATTTATTTTAGTTGTACTTGAGGTAAGAGCAACAAACAAATAAAAAATGTCTGTCATTTGAGATACCGGTTTTATAATCTAAAACAAACATATATAATAACAATTATTCTCTGTTAATTACAACAATATATATTTTTCTTTACCTATGTCTTATTTATAGTCAAAGAAACAAAAATAAAGAACGAATTTGCAGTTTATCTGTTAGGTAATTTTATTTCGTAGGCCTCGCAGTGCCGACAAGGACGTTCAATACTGGACGCAATCCAATATGTTCGCTTATTGTCGGAAGAGGTTGTCTGTTGGAGAGGAGAAGCGCTACCTGTCACTTTTGACATTATCAACGCCTGTAACGCCCACCCATGGTGGGTAATTAGGGAAGCATTAGTGTATTACCAGTTGCTCTGCTACCTGCGAAACATCACCGCATATATGCAGGATGGATATGGATCCGTTCGATCCGATCACATTCAAGTGATGGCACTTAAATGAGTCGGGACGGCCAAAAACGTCGAAAGAGGTTACATGCGGAGTTCCCCAGTTGTCGGTCTTAAGGCCCATTTTGTTAACCCTTGCGTATGATGCAGTCCTGTGCACCAGCATTCGCAGGTATAACTTAAAAGAAGTCCTCGTACTCAAGCGTGGGGGGACAGTTTCCACCTGCTTGCTTATTAGAGTGAGAGGAACTGAGGTCGTCAAAGTCAGCCGTCACATCAAATACCTCAGGCTCACCCTGGGCAGTCGCTGGAGCTCGAGTGGTGGCGGGTTCTCTACAGAGGCCTAATCTTTCTAGATTGTGTTCCTTCCTGACTAAGACGTCCGCACGAGGAAATTCACTATCTCTACTAGATGGTGATACGATCTATAGCCCTCTAAGGAGCGCTGATATTGCTGTCAAGCGCCTATCGGCTTCCTCCCGCCGCTGAACTAAACTCAATCGAGCGCAACAGATAGCGACCGTTCAGAATGACGATGATACCGCACTATTTCTGTTTTTTGATATCCTGGCAGATATGGACGCGAGACTCTATGACCAGACTCATGCAATCCGCCGGGCAACAATATCAGACATAAGTAATTCAATTTCTCGTATTATTTTTATCGTCGTATGTTCTTGTACCTACGTCACTGAAGAATTATTGCAAATGCTGACCGTGAAGTAGACAGAATTATTAAATAGCACATATTTTTGCACAGGAAGAGGTATTACATTATTTTGGAACTAATATCGATACATATTTTTGTTTTGTCACTTTAATATCAGGCATATGCCCATAGTACTATATTTATACTCGTAATTGTACATTTAATGTGTTGTTGTAAAGTCCCCTTCTAAACAAGATCTACACTAAGTGCGGGAGCTTTCCTTAAAAAAAAATCTGACGTTAGAAAGTCATACAAAGCCATTTGACGAGATACTTGCAAATATTTTGCGGTGGACTCCATCCAAATGTTTACTACTAGAATATTATCTGACAGATAAACTACAAATTCATTGTTTATTTTTGTTTCTTTGACTATAAATAAAACATAAGATAAGAAAAAAAATTGTATTTACAGAGAATAATTCTTATCATATATGTTTGTTTTAGATTATAAAACTGCTATCTCAAATGCCAGACATTTTTTATTTGTTTGTTACTCTTACCTCAAGTACAACTAAAATAAATAAAATAAAAGTTTGAGACGATAAATATTTATCTATAATTGTGCAATCATTCGACGACTTTTAAAATAAGGTCAAAGACATACATAGTATGACTTGATAACTAAATTGTTTGACCAAGCATTTTAGGCGATTTTAGGGAAATGGTAATTATTGACAGAAGCGAAGACCTTGGTTAAAGACAAATGGTTGTTTGGCTGCTCGTTTGCGCACGTAGTAAGCGGATACCGCAGCCCATGGGCCATCCTGTGAGCAAACCTTTGGCGAATTAGAAGTTCTGATAACCTTATCCACTCGGTAAAAAGTAACGAAAAAATAACATAACACCGGTTTACTATGGGGTCGTGGCACTAATCCAGGTGAACCAGTTATTTATGCAAAGGTATAACTTGCCAACGGCTTTAAACTAAACACAATAACCTAATATATCTCTCATGCTATTCCTACCTATTATTATTCCAAGAAAAATAGACTTTTCAACTATAAAATTGAATGTCACTTTACGAGCGTGAATTGTTATCGAGAAAGACAATTTTTAAATCTTAAATAAGTTCCTTATCTTAATATAGCTAGTTTTTGGAATAATGCCAAACAGACAAAAGTAAATAAACAACTTAAAACATTAATATCTCTATCTATATGGCCGTTGTCTAAAAGGACACACAATCTCATAACAACGTTCTACTTTCCATGAAAACATTTAAAAGTACCTGCTGCAAAAAATACCTTTATTGTAAGTCGGTATTTCTCAATATTATACATCTTAACATTTTTAGACTGATTTAACAACAAAATAACTATGTGTCCTACATACATATGTGTCAACAAGAACTAAGTAAGGATTATAGAGAAAAAGAACACAAATCCTATAGAAACCCACCTGTCCAGCGTTATACCACGCTAACGTAAACCAAAAATCTCCTTTCTAAAGAGAAACCTATGTCCAGCAGTAGACTGTTAAAGGCTGTTGACGGTTTTACGAGTATAAGTGTTTTTAAAGTTTTTCTTTTATAACTTTGACCACGATCGGTGAAATTCATGGATATTTTTTTTAAAAAACAACCCCAAACATACAATAAAACGGACACAAAGAACACGTAGACTCAGAATAGATTTTGTGATTCAGACTTCACAGGTTCAGACGTTGTGTGATGCTGAACAATTTCTGTATCACACAAAGTGCTGTCCCGTGTGGGGTTGGAACCCACAACACTCAGTGCAGTAGAGAGCGGCGTAGCGACCTCTTAAACCACTAGGCCAATCGTGCAGTCAGTTGAATAATCAAAGTAGTATCTTTATTTTATCGCTCTACTTAGGCGCCATCAAGTCTGTAAGTGTCTAAAGTGATACCGTACATTCAGACTAAAATGGTATTAATAACATAATCCATGAATGACATAAGATCTTACTTACAAAGATCTCAACCTAGACAAAGGCCTATACTTTGACATCTAAACATTTTAATTCCATTTCTCATTTAAAATTTCTAAATACATGCGTAATTATAGATAAACTAGCTGTTATCCACGAATTGATCCACGTGGAATTTAACAAAAAAATGTTTATTTGTTTCTAATATAAAAGTAGCCTAATTTATTCTTTATAACATCAGATATCTAACAATGAAAGTCTCATCAAAATCGGTCTAACCGTTTCAAATATAAACCAGCACCAAAACACACAATTTGACGGACTGACACAAAAAAAATGATTTTTTATGTAAGTATCTAACAGACTTTCATATGTATTTAGTTAAAATCTGTTAATTTGAAGCAGACACTTCAATTACACCAAGACACGGGACAAATGGTTGTGGTCACTACACAACTATTTATCCTGGATGGAAATCAAACCCACAACCTCTTGGTCAGCTATTAGCATCATAAACCACTCACCCAACAGGCACATCACTTATATATAAAATATGAAGTTATAACATAATTATAATTAAATATATGTCAATAAAGTAAATTTGAAATCCCATCACGAATAAAATGTTTTAACGCCTCGCATTCCCTAACCTTTTAGCATACTCTTCAGTTGACGAACTATTTATGTTCCACTCTCCACCGACCACCCACCACCTTTAAAGTACCTGTCACCGACGCTGAAGGATTAACAACTACAAAATGAGACGTACCTTTTTCAGACAGTCTTTGTTCTATGCAACTCCTTACTTGAAAAAAAATGCAACGCTTGTAACTCCCGAAGTTCTTATTCTAGTTACTTTAATATGGAAATATTGGCTACATAAATATAATTGATGGACTATACATTACTGTGCGTATTACGTCGACAAATCAGAATCTAAGATAATTTCATTAATTACTAAATACGTATGTAACTGTTTTATAACGACCACACTCTTTTCCTGAAAGGGGTCAACCTGCACATAAATATTTTTTCTTTTTTGTTTATTAGTGCTTCTTGCTAGACTTTATTAATCTCAAAATTATTTAGGGTCGGTTACTAGTTCCATAAATAAATATAAATATTTCGGACATTTGACACAACATTATCTAGTTTCAAACTAGGCAGAGCTTGTACTGTGATAAATAGACTGACTGATAGATACATACATATTAAACATAGAAAACACCCAAAGTTCGAAACAAATATTTGCAGATCGTATTAACATTTGGTCTGACTTAGAAATCAAACCCGAGACCTCAAGCACAATAGTCGCATTCACTACCGTTTCGCCACCAAGGCAGTTTTTCGGAATTCAATCAGTTTTAAATGAATGTCAGTTTTTCCACGAAGCGATTAGGGTCAGACCTTCACAACTCTGATGGTAAACTGAATCCGAAGGTTGAACTAAATGTCAGTATATTTGAGGGCACTGATTTCCCAATAACGATTGCCATAGGTGTTTATGAGAACCGGGACCGACGGGTTAACTTGCTCTCCGAGACACGGGACACGGAAGACACGAGAATTTCGTGCAAGAAAAACTCAACTAAAACAATTTATGTGTCACACAAAGTGTTGTCCCATGTTGTGTTTGAACCCACAACACTTAGCACAGAAAAAAGCGGTGTGGCAAAAACTTAAACCGTTGCGCCATCCGTTCAGCCAATTATAAATCAAGAAATATTATTTTAAATGTGCAAACAGTTTCGTGCAAAACGGCCACTGACTCACGATTATGATTGTATTTAAATGATGACTGATCTAATTGATGATATGTAAAGAAGCCTGCTTCACATATTTGATATCACTTTTTCTCGTTATTTCTTTTCTTCACACTGCCACATGCCGTACACACACCCTTCCTACTTAGACTTGTAAATCGAGTCTTTGTTAATGATATGTAAATGCATAAAGTACTTCTTACTAATAGCAATAAAGAAACATCCATTAATCACTCGTTAGAAAGATTGTAGTCAACTTAAAACCCAGGTGTAAAACATTCAGTCAAACGAGCGACGCATGGATGTTTAAGCGCTCTGCATTCCACTTTAGCTTTAAACATGTTAAAGATAATACAACACAAAGTAGAGTAAAACACTGATATTAGACCGTCGGTTGTAAATAAACGTCATTAAAACTGTTGTTTTAAATAATTAACGATAACATTTTCATGAATAGCGTCTATATTGGAAGTAGGTACGTTGTAAAATATAATGTTTACAAACATTTTGTTTTACAACTCAATTGGTAAACTAGAATCGTTACAATGATTTGCTAATCTGGTAAGCGTAATCAGTACGTAACCGCTTAATTAATCAGCATTGGTATTCAGCATTTGACAGTTCCAGTCAACACTTATGTGTTTTTGTCAAGGTGATTTAAAAATAAAATAAAAGAAACAAAAATAAATGAAATACGCCTGTTGTCTATTTACATACCATAAAGTTAATCTTTGCCTAAGGCTTGTGCGTTTGTAGTTATTTGTGACAATCTTTACCCACGCAAAGATATATTTGGCTAAGGGCTGGCCACTATGATGCAGGTAATTGTTACTGAGTACCTATCGTAATATTTTAATAGAATATTCGGAGAGAAGAATAAAGATTCGAAATTCGAAAGAATTTTATGCGTCTGTACTACCCGACAAATCGACTTAAATGGTCCACTAAGGAACGCTATAAAAAATATTTAGATCGGGTAACATTTTAAAAAAGTCATTTTAAAAGCATGTCAAATAGTGAGCAAATATGTAATCATATAGCCTACTATATCGTGTAGAGTCACTTTGGCTGATTTCCATAAAAAAAAATAAAAATAAAACTAAAACATACCCTCTCATACCCTTATAAAAGAATTGTCGTAATTCAGATAATCTTGTACTGTATTGTAACATTTCTATGTTACACAACAATTTATTTGAAGCAACAAGTCACATAACTTTGTGTGCTTTATTCGAATAACAGTCTTATATTTTATAGGTTTAAGATTCTGTATACAATGATTTGTAAACCAAAACCTATCCATGATTAGGTGGTGAAGTACTGAAATTGGATCAATTATATACACAAATATAGTCATTACTACACTCTCTTTCTACCCTCAAAATAACCGTCATGTGATAAATATACCTGAAATCTGTTGGTTGTCAAATTCTAAAATCATTTAGGAGTTATTTCATCATAATGGACTCAATGGCTTGTGAAGTCTTAACCCGTAGTAGTAGCCTCTGTTTGATAGTTAAGAAGTAGGTACTCATAATATCCCCCATATGAGGCAAACAGCGACGGTTCTACGATTTTCAAGTGTTTTCCATTAGTATGTTACTATACATAATTTCATAGTATTGTAATAACTAAATAAAAAACACATACTTATGCATGTAATTGCATCTCTCTTAAGGCAACAGAAAAGTTTATTTTCTTGCTTTTTTACACCTACAGTGGCAACTTAGAACTATGCCTATTTAAAGGAAACATTTTTCTATGTTTCTTTTCAAGTACATAAAAATACAAACAAAAAATCTTTAAGAATAAGAAAGCTGTACAGAAAAGAGTGGATTTCTTCAAACTGTCTACATATTACACTTTAAATTTTATATAATGTAACATAATGATTATGGCTTAACCCACAATTGTTATTCCTTCTCACTTATATACATACAGAAAAATAACTTCAAAGAACAGCTGCAAAATATATCAAATTATATACAATTCGCTAATACCGATGTTTGTATACAGAGATATCTGTACTCTTCACATTGTAATAAATTATCACCTTGATAAGAATCGACTTTATAAGTAGTTTTATTTAAGATTTATGTATAGCAACTCAAATATAGAACCGTTCATACTTTACTATCTAAAATAATGCTCTAGTTGAGATTAATTATCGCAGGATTACAGCCTTTCAGAATATTCGTCTTAACATTGTCCTTGGCAGATTAGAACAAACTTGTTTTTCACGTTTTTGACATCCAACAAACAAAAGAGTACATTTACGATATAAGTTTCATAATTAACTATAAAAAGTAAGTACGTGACAAATAGTAATAATGACGTACAAACAGCTGACCAAAAAAAACATACTATAGACAAAAACAAAGATACTTACCTATATCACACACATCACTAATAAACAACTCCACAAATCGGTTTTCACGTGTAGTCAATTTTAAAAAAAATCACAACGTCAATTTAGTAAGAACTTTACGCGAAGATAAAGACGCCCCTGTGTCGCCTTAGATGGGTACACTGCGGGGGACGAAGGAGATCTAGTAGGTTAGTTAGACTAGTAACTACAGCGAGTCACGACTATCGGAGGGTGCTAGCCGTAGTGAGCGCGACGTGCACCTTCTCTGACGGGTGCATGACGACTGGCTGTTCCCCGCCCGCCCTATCGCCTCGCCACCGCCCAACCAAACTGTTTACATAACCACTAACTATAAAAGACTTTTTAATACGCTTGTTTCATTAATATGGTAATTCTTATAGTGTTGTTGATAAACGAGGTTGTGCGTGTGGAGATTGTTGCCGACGTTCTATTAACGGCTCTAAACTACTCTGAAGTATTTTGGTGTGCAATGTTAATCTTTTTACCGCGCTCAGTACGGACGAAATTAATACTAACTTTTTATAAGAAAAATAAAATTTAATCTTTGAGAGATTTAGTTAAAATTAGGATATTAGAACATAAAAACGAGGTAGAGGAAGTAAAAATACGGTATTAAAAAGTGAAAAATCAACGACTATAAGAGTACTGTGTTGAGAGAAATTAACTCTCTTGTCATTATCATCCAACTAAAATTTTATACCCAACTACCTACTATTTCACACTCATCTTACTTACATTACCTTACTTTTGACGTATTTATGTTCTAAATAATCAGTATAATATAATAAAAAAAGGTATCTTTTGAGGTGCAGGAGAGGGTTTAGGTATCATCACTCTCTGCAATGCATGGTATCACTCCAGTGGACACGATCCATTGATTTGTGCCTTCTAAAATTTTATTACTACCGTCGGACAGGGTCCTGGCTGGCTTTTTTTTTAAAGGCAACGACCTTCTTAAGAATGTATCCTGTGTGACGGGGGACTTCACAAACAATAATAACAAATTATGAATCACACAAAGTGTAATTTCGTGTGGGTTTTAAACCCACAACACCAGACACAGCAGAAAACTGTGTAGCAACTGCTTAACCACTACGATATCCGTGCAGTCACAATCTTACACAAAATTGAAAATATGTAGTTTATTGCTGAATTTTGTGCAATCTTACATTCTCGTAGCATGTCTTGTAACTGCGTCCAGCATTCACGTCACATCGTATCATAGAGCCCATCATAAATTAATTTTATTACGTTTTACTACAAACTGGTCATATTTTATTATATTACTTATGTTTTAGACGATATGTAATATTATTCTTATGACATTAGCGTGGGTCGCCATATTACACTGTCGGCATTCGCAGTGAATATGGCGACCACCGCTCTTGGATTCTATTCATGCTTGCCATCAGGCAGAATAGAGACACTTTGGTAGGTTTAATATAAAAAAAAATGTGTGCGTGTACTAGCGTACACTCGTAAGAAGTGAAACTTCTTTATGACGTTATTTTTCAAAAAAATAATTTAAACCCGTCCGAAGTCGATGCAATCGCCACCTAGATTTCAAAAATGTAACTACACAAAACGGGCCGCAAAATACATTGGAGACATTTACCAATCCCTACTCCGCTGGAGAAAGTATACTTCGAATCACAGAAAAAGATGGCGCGTAACGAAAAAATGTTACACTAAATTTTTTTCCAACCAAAGCTGCACTTCAAAAAAAAATATTTACACAAGAATAATTTTGTGTAAAACAAAATTAACCATTTTCTTTTCAATTTTAGTAGTTTTTTCGCGGTGTTCGCTAGAAGTGCTTTAAATACGATCGTTGCTTTCTATTAAAGTAAATACAAAGTAATAAACATATCACAATATTTGTAAGTTAGACGGCGCAGTGGTGACGCAGAGGTAGCGTTTGCGACTGTTTTGCATGAGATCTCGGGTTCAATTGTTGGGTCGTTCCTGGTAGAATATGCATGTATTTAATTAAAAAAAGTATTTACGTATTTATATCTGTTGTCTCGTAGCCAAAGTACAAGCTCAGCTTAGTTTGGGATTAGATGGCGTTGTGTGTCAGATGTCCGAAACATTATATTATACTGATAAAAGTAACATACATATTGCCAAAGAATTGTTTTTTCAGAGAATCTAGCGGGAAAAATTCGACAATTTAAATTTAACTTTATTTAAAACAACCAGTACGTTAAACTACTATTGTATACACTGTTGCACTATAACAAGTCAAAATCATCGGACCCTCATAGTTTTACCTAGTCACTTTTACACAATTATTTAGTTTGAAACATGTACTGTTTAAAAGCTTTGGTTTTAGATTTACACATTAAGTATTAACTGTTAGGTAAGGGATTTATCAAGAAGGATAATCCCAACTCGATCGTAAGTAGACACACGGCGTTATCATAACATTTTTCAGATAAAAGGAAATAATTGATGTATGTGTTTAAAGAAAGGTGTAAAAAACTTCTTCTATTAATAAAAGCAGAAAGATACTTCGTTAATATTGACGGGCATATGGGTCTATTGGTTAGTGATCCTGGCTGTTAGGCCAGATGTCGTGGGTTTGATTGCCACCCAGAACAAACATGTGAGATGAGATTTTGAGTCTAGATGTAATTTCTTATTGTAGGTATGTGTGTATTTAAAAATATATAAGTACGTTTAACAGCAAGTTATCATAATACTGGCTCTGCCTAGTTTAAGATCAGATGGCTGTGTGTGAGATATGTCAGACTGTCCATTTATTATTATTTAAAACCTTTAGCTTTCTTCACTATGTACTTCTGTATAGATATAGCGAAAGAGATACGATGTAAATATGCCACCCTCATCATACCTTTTCACCACACAATATTTATCACACTTTGACAAACTCAAACATTGAAAATCGGATGGATGGATGGGTAGAGAAAGATAAACAATTGTTGTTTAAACGCGATACCAAGAGAACGGAACATTGGCCTGGAAAACATATTGAACAATAAAAATATAAGCTACACTTACTACTTAGGTATAGTTCATCAAACACTAGCGACCTGCCCCGGCTTCGGACGAGTGCAATGACTGCTCTACTATACATTTCAATCCTTTGATATCTTTTAAGATATTAATTTTAAAGACATGTTGTTGAAGGACATTTTGGTGTATATTAAGTGTACAACATATCTGAAGCATTTAATTGGATAAGGATTAATATTCTAATGGTTAAAAATAAGGGAAGAGCCATTGATTACGTCGAGCCACCTTAATTTTTTAATATAACTTTCAGCGCGGACTGCCCGCGTAATCAACTGTAGCTGTCGTAGTTTTTTTTAATAATACTTTAAGTAACCAGACTGTTTGAAAATAAAAATCAATAAAAACTGAAAATAAAAGCAGTATTTTACTCATTTAACAATTCACTGAGTTAAAAACAAAATAACCTGTCACCGAACTCATTCTATACGAAAAATGGTATCCAGACTTCAATTTAAACGATCAGACTTTTGTTTGAATTCGCCCGTTGTTGTGTTGAAAACGTAAAATATTATAAAAGATTACCGCAAACCACTGATCATCTAAACGGCATTTATCATTAAAGTTCTTTAATGATAAGTAGTAGTAGTTCTACTTACTACTACAACTAGACTTTTTTGAAACCGTAAAAATATGCTAATGCCTTAAGAAAGCCATACTTTCGCACGAAAGAGCCGTCTTGACCGGAGTGTTATCCCGACTACACAGAACACTGCCTTAAAGCAATTCTTCCTTTGCATTTCACCGAGTAATTGTGGTTTCTGGACCCCAAATTTGCCCTCCTACTGACTCTCGTTGAAGGTCTCAAGCAAGGACGGCAGCAATTACTTGCCATTGAGTCATCCGTCGGCTCAGTTACCCCTATATGTACTGAGTATTTTTTACTTCATTTACTCTCTTCTTTAAACTATAAAGGTTACGATACCTTAGGATTTTTTTGAAAATTTGAAACAGATTATACCACCCATGGTCACAGGTTGAATTGTGTGAACTTAGTGGCACATTTGTTATACGCGAGTTGTAACTACCCGCACTTGGTCCCGTTGTTTCTCACGCGTGACAACGGGGTATATTATACCTGTTCGGAACGTCATCGTGGAAATAGAAAATATCGTAATCTTTTTAATAATTTTATCACAAATAAATTAACTGTTACTTCTATATTTCTCGAAGAACCAATCTTATTTTTGTTAATTTATACTTCGTCTATGATCAAACGACCAAATAAAACCATTATCTTTACTTAGTCGTCGAGCTTTTTGCATCGGTCTAAGTAAATTAATTTTGAAAACTATGCGAATATTTTCTGTTTAAGTATACTGACAGTATTGATTAAAGTCAAACCGTAGCAATGAACCTTGTTATAGCTTTGCTAGACAAAGCTCCTTACATTTAATTTAATCTAAGTTGTTTTTCTTTTCTTTAATTTATTTTAAAGAAAAAAAGTGGGTCCTCTTTATTTTTTTTGTTTTATTAATTTCTTCATTTATTTGAAATTCATTACTTATAAATCAATCTAATATAAAAAGCCGACTCAGTATGTCTATCTATAACTTTTTTAATAAATTGTCTCCAAATTCGAATTATTAGTGTTTTTATGTAATCTTTGTATAAAGGACAAATGAGGTGAGGAAACAAATGATGGTAAGGGACCCTTGCATTTCAAATATCCCTAGTGCATTGCCCATCCTTCAAGTTGAAGTACTCTCTATTGCTTGAAGGTGTAAAGGTCGTATTGATTCGGAAATAAGATAGGTAATAATTTTTCACGAATTAATTTCTTACAATACCCGGTGTGAACTGTTTTTGCAAGCAATTGCAGTAAGTAAGAAACGTTAAAGAATAAGAACATGACATCAGTTGATTGTTTGTTGTATTAGTCGTTTAAATACTGTAAATAGTAACTACTCATTCTTTTAAATTTCTAATAAAATAAATATTACCAAACAAACAATCAATAGCCACAACATTATTTGGCAACAATTCCACTTCAACATTAAAATTGCCATAGTAGTTAATCGATCAAGATATTTACCATTTCTCTGGCACTGACTGTTCAATGTCTATCCCCGATTACAAAGAATAATGCAATAACGGAAAATGCTAATATTCTGCTTATCTTGTCCTGTTCCGTCCCTATCCTTCACGGATCAAGCCCAGATTCTTCATCTCGGTGTGGACAGGTATTAGGATAAAATTGACCACATTAGAGGCGCCGGGGAGTGAACAACAACAGGGTCCATGAAACAAAAGCATGAACCCAATGCCTCAATGCATCCAACCACCACAGAGACATCCCTAGTAGTCTGACGCGCTGCCTGTTAGAAGTTCCCCCTCCGTGCTGTGAACACCATCTCGCTCTGCGTACACAACGGTATGCTTCGTTAAATAGTCTGCCGCTTGTTTTGTCAGGTACTCTGACACCTCGTGATAGTACAGTTCTTCCTTGATGCAGCCAAGTCACAAACTATCAAATGCTTTGTCCATGCGCAAAGACACCACCAACATGCCACCATAGCTTAATCCCTCTTCGGTCACGGCCCTCAGGCGCAACACGGCGTCAGTCGCCGAATACCCGGTTCCATAATTGAATTGGGTGTCCGACAGTCCTACCGATCAGATCCTATCTCAGGTGTAGGACGATGTGGATATAGAGTGCTTTCTCAAACAGATTACGCGCCTCGTTCAACAACACCACGGGTTTATAGGTCACGATCGAATCGGCAGGCGGTCGCAGCTTCGTCAGCAAGACTGGCTTCTTCCAGCACATAGGGAAGCGTCCGGACGCCAACCTAGCGTCCAACACTTCCCTGAGGCGGTCTGACATATGATCGAGACCACTCGGGCAGGTATCTCGTCCGGTCTGCGGGCGGTTTTCTTGGAATAAATCCGTAGGACAGCCGTCCCTACCTTCAATTACCTGATGGGTGGAACATTATCCTCGTTCCTCATATCGTATCCCACCAAGAAGGCTATCGACGGGGACGTGTGTCCACTGTGAGAAAATAAATTCAACCACTTTCTCCAGAGAGCTAGGCTGGAGAGTCTCTCTAAGGGAACGGATCTCCTTTTCCTACTTCTTTGGCGCGACTAATGTACAGTTTCAGAGTCTTCATTAATCTGGCCATCATTAAGCTGGCCCTTTTCACCGTCTCCTCGGTTACGCTGACGACTGCGGGTGTAAGACTTTCGAGAAGGAGTACAGATCGTGCGGCGTTCCGCTAATTCCTGGGGCCATCAGTAAACCTCCATCCGTGAAGGCCGATGACCTTCGGATGCGGGGCATGACTGCATCGCATATATGCGTAATTGTATCATGAAAACTCTTCCTTGCTCCCTCTCGTAGGTGTCTATTCAATTTGGCAACAGCCTACTGTGGACAGCTAGAAGAACGCCACGCCGCGTGAATCCTACTGAGTTGCCATGCCTCTATTTAGTAAACTGACTCCCACCAATGGCCTTCGCGTTGAAGTCTCATAGTAAAAGGACCTGCCCAGTTAAATTTTCATAACTTCCTCTATTACCATGAATACAACCATGAGAAAAATGAATGGAAATTGAACAAATTCCTTATGACGCACTGTGTTTGTAACGTTGAGACTGCTCTTCTGTATGTTAATACAAAAAAGATTTAACTAATATTTCTCCTTTCTCAACTGCGAATGTTCGATGTACAAAATATTATTTTGGGACAACAAAGCACACAAGACATGCAACCTTGTGAAGATGGTGTGGGAATACTATAGCAGCGTGAAGGTTAGGTTACACGTATCTGGCAGATTCATCTAAGATGGTCATTTCCCATGAGATAGAGATCCCAGTGTAGTTTAAAAACATATTGTTTGTTTGTGTGGATATTTGTGACTTTCTTTTTTGTTCTTGAATTATCGTATTTCTCATACAAACTTATGAATAGTTGTAAAATACTGTGGCTTCTAATAATCTTAATACTTTTATCTTTGTAGATAATATTCCTTATAAAATATTTCGACGACTAACTTGCCGATGAACTAGAGCTAACAGTAAAAAGCTATTGTTATGTTACACAATTAGTTATCGTGCACAATCTGTATCGAAATCACGTTGGCGGTCAGACCTACTACTAAGATGTTTACCTGATTATCCTTGTAGATCGATAGTTGTGATCGACGTGATCCCTGAGACCCTGACTTTACATCACATTTCTGTGGTAACCAATTGTCCTGATTATACGTGGTTACCGCGCCGCTTATACCTACAACTTGACACATGTGTAGGTGACAGTTGGAAGGAGAAAGGTTCTCAGCAAACTCACTGAGTCGATGAAAAACAAAAAAAAGAATTGATTGACACTAGTTTTTTTCGAAGCTATATTTCTGTCAAGCCGACTCTTACGTGCCAAAGTATGCTTCTCTATGAAACAAGTTTACTTTACAAGTATTTATGTACTCGACGGAGACCAGCCGTCTACGCAGAGGATATTACAGTGCACAAGTACATGTACAAACACAGGTGCACTCTCTATTCCTTCACTCTCATAATCTGATGAGACGGCTATCCGACACGACCAGGGAGAGATCAAAAGCAGGACCAATGGCTCTTCATGCTCTCCGAGGCATGAGGGTTAAGGCTCAAACTTCCAAACTCCAGGCTATTTCTATAAGTACAACAATTTTAGGCCCGACACGGGAACCGTACTCGAGACCGGTAGCCGCATACGCTAATGACTAGGCTAAAGGCAGTCTATGAATATTATTCGGGTATTAACAACAATTACATTACTCTTTCACACTTTGTTTCATAATCTCATAGATGTTATCAAACTACAAAAACGTAAGTAAAGTTTAGTTACAACAGTTATAACATCAAAACTATAAATGCTCCAGAATCTAGAAAACATTTGCATACAGTAAATTGTACTAAATTATTGTAGCTTTTGAAGCTACGTGCTTACTGCGACAGTTGCTAATTCAAGGAGGTATTAAAAAGAAGGAAAATTAAGTTTCTTTAACGTAGTTAAATGTATAATCCTTATGCTGGGCAGAATTTTAAAGTAAGTATTATTAAAATAGGTAAGTACTCTTTAATGCACACCATGCTAAGGAATCATACAATGTAGAACACAAACAATAAACTGTTATACAATAAGCAGCGTTATCGCAGTCTGCGATCTCTTACAGGCAACCTTTAGATGAACTATACTATACCGTAAGATTTCGTTTGTAGTGCGTATACATAATTTATGTATAGTTACTAAAGTACTTAGCCCGAAAAAGACAAGGACAATTTTGATTTTTTTAGATAATTTAAAACTTAGTACGAGACAAGAAAATACTGGGTGGGTCAAGAATTCGTTAATATTTGAATCTAATCCCCGGCGAAATCTCGGCAATTTTGTCGCAATGGATCGTTTTACGGGGCCGCAGCGCACTTACTGTGTAAAACAATTTTATTTAAACAAAATTTCGCTTATTATTCTAAGACGCTTATTTCACGATTATGTATGTGTATATATATATTATACATTGTACTTATATTGTAATACGATTTATACGACTTAAATCAGTGTCCGAGTGCTCCTTTAATAAAGAAATGGGTGAGAAAGTTCCAAGAGACGGGATCTACGCTAAATGGGAACTAAACAGAAGGCCCACAGACTTCTCGGACCGAAGAAAACGTGCAGCAGGTTTCCACTTCTGTTCGATATAATACAGATTTATCGACACGCAAACGTTCGGTTGAATTAGGGTTATCCCGCACATCGTTACGCTGCATTTTAAAATTACATCCATATAAGATCCAGATAGTGCAAGAACTTAACTTTACTTGTATGCCGAAACAATGTTAGAACGATTGAGTAATTTCGACAACATCTTATTTTTTGACAAAATCCATTTTTACCCCAACGGTCATGTAAACAAACAGAATTGCAGGTATTGGAGCAATGAAAATCCCGAAGTTAAATACGATAGGCCGCTTCATTCTCCCAAGGTAACTGTATGGGCTGCAATTTCAGCAAAAGTAATCATTAGACCCTACTTTTTCGAAGATTCTCGCGGCCGTTTAGCTACTGTTAATTCTGCTGAATATGTAAAAACGTTACGGGCGTTCTTGAGATCGATGCTGTTGGGATTTGCTGGTCACAATCGTAACACATGGTTCCAATATGATGGAACCACTTGTCACACATCCAATGAGTCCCTGTGGTCAAAGACATGTGTCCAAAAAAGCTGATTTCCAGTCGAGGCAGACAGGAAGAGGCGAGACATTCCATGGCTACTCAGAAGTCCAAATCTATCCCCAACAGATTTCATTTTATGAGGTTATTTGAGGAATTGTGTCAACATCAATCGACCAAATACACTACGTCAACTAAAAGAAAAAATCAAGGAAGAGATGTCGGCCATCCCACGCTCTCTTTGCCGACGAGTATTCGAAAATTTCGGCATTCGCTTAGAAGAGTGCAAACGCTGAAACAGTGGTCATTTAGACGATACAATTTTTAAAAAATAGATACCAACAGCAAATAATCAGTTTTTAAAATATATCAAATGGATTTTTATATGATTTTTGAAATGTTAACTATTTCGTGGCCCATCCTGTATGATGACTATTTTATCTCGTTCTCGTTTATTAATATAGTGTTATTAAAAATACCATAATTTTATCATTTATAAGCTAATATGTCACTGTTACTTGTTCAAAGTTTTTAGAAAAATAGGTAGAAAAAGTTACGTTAAAAGTTAGTCCACTTCCGAAGAAATAAGTTTTACCACTTCCAAACCTCATACTCCCCTGAGAGTAAGGAACTTTACTTATAACTATGTATGTGAAGTCACGTATACCTAAAAGGTATATTGGGTTCATATACCTTTTCGTCGTCCTAAGCTAACAAACCCCTTGTAGTGAGACGCAACTAACAAAGTCAACAGCCATATCCATCTTAACTACTTATAAGCTTCAAGACCTTAAAATGTAAATTTTAGATGAAACTCTATAGTCTAAGTATATGGTCCTTTGTGTAGTTTGCTGAGGTCTTCGTCCTCCTCCTTTAATCAAATACAGTGTTGCACAATCTGAGTACAATAAAATTATCTTTGTATCTCCACGATAACTATTGCATATATTATATACTTTGTCTAGTACTTGCTACCTAATATTCGCATACACTGTAGATAACGTGACATTAAGATGATCTGGATGCAGATGTGACAGTTATCGTGATAGCTGTGTGAGCCTTATACTGCCACGATGACTGTCATGCCTTTTACGTCCCCAAGCGGGGCGTGAAAAAGCATCTCACTAGACCGCCATAGTGTGTCACGACACTGCATTGTCTGCATTTACAATGAATATGGTGACCACAACTCATTCTATTCATGCTTTTCATCAGGTGGAGTAGAGTCACTTTGGCAGGCTCTCAATATAGAAAAAAAAATATGTAGAATCTAAGCATAGACGCTAATAAACCTATTTTACCAATAAAATAGTGTTATTTTCAGTGTTCTTCACCGTAATCATCATCTTAGCCAAAAGACATCGGTTGCTAGACGTAAATTAGTATTCAAAAAGTTTTTATATATACTCGTTTATATTCCTAAACCTTAAACTTATATAGATATTTAAGACCAATTTACGTTAATCTTATCCAGGTGACTAAGCGCTTATATTTGACATAATTGCTCGTTTATTTATGAGTTAAATTGACAAACCCATGTTTAACAACAAAGACACTAAATCTGCAACAAATCCAAACTTAAACTTCACTTAATACCTTTGGGCGTTACTAAGACCAGGAAATATCAACAATCTGATCTAATTCGAATATCTAAATAACGAGCACCATAATGTAGAAATTGTTGTCGAATAAAATATCTTAATAACTTTGGTATTTTGTTTGTATAAATAAGTTTGTTTTGTTATATAAAAAAGACATAATCATTATCAGAAATCTGTCTCTCCTTAGAAAGGAGGTTTTCGCGAATCATAACACGCCACGAATCTATTAACGCTCTTGACTTTTCTTCATGAATTGCGAATGTTTTGCTTTCAGATTAAATGACATAACATACAAATATTTTTTTTTATAATGTGAACTTGAAACACGACTTAAACTACAGCGACATCATATGCGATCATTTTCTTAAAATCATACGAATTTATAAAGAAGGAACTTTTGTTTATCTTTCATCTGTACCTGTTTCTTCTAGTAGCATATTTAGTTATGATTACATTAGTTTTTACATGTAATAGAACGTTACATACAGTACAATCTATACCAAACACTAACTTGTTTTGACAGGTCATTTGTCATACAAATGCTCAGTCACCTTTTAAGGCACAGGTAATGGGATACGTGTGACTGAAATATATAACAGACTACGACAACATACGACATGTTGGGTGTAGGAAAAATTTAGTCAGTCTTCGAATGAAATAAATAGGTCACAATAGTACGAAAGTATTGTCGACTCGCATTATGCCGGTAAACTATCATTTAGCTGAGTTGCCCACTTCAGACGACTACGAGTTCTGTCATTTTCATTTATTTTTTCAAAATAAAATATCTTTATTTTTTTTTTTGGTTTTAATACGGCTTCGTGGCTAAGTGATAACCGAGTAGGTTAACACATTGCAGAATTAGACAATCCTAGTCACATCAGTCTATGGATGGGTGACCATTTTCTTAGTACATTAGGGCCCGGTTGCCCTACGAAAATTTGTGGAAATCGTTACGGGTAGTTGGAGCCCTAGAAAGTTCTTTAATAGTCCTTCTACATAACTTCGATATTGCCTACTTGGGTCGTAAAGGATTGATGGTTGTCACTACAGGTAAAAAAACGAAGATCAGCCATATTATAGAATACTCAAAGCCGGTTCCAACCTAGTTTGGAATCTGATAGGGATCTGAACGAGTCTATTAATTTCTCTTTTTCTCCATCCTTCGAATGACATTTAATTACTTTTTAACAGTTACCTTTGTAAAATAATGTCTTTATTAAATTCTGTTGGTTAACGACAACTTTTTTAGCCTATGTTTCTAATTAAATCAAACTAAATTTATCTTTCTTCTGCACTTTTAAAATAAATATAAATATATAATATCAACAGCCTTTTACTTTCCACTGCTGGACATAGGCCTCTCCTTGGCGAGGAGATGTAGGCCTACTATACCACGCTGGTCAAATGGAATAGAGTTAAATGGTGGGTTTAATGGTGGAATAGGGTTTGTTTCAAGTTTTCCTTCTCTTTGTAATGATATTTACCTGAATATTTTATTCCCTTAGTCTCTTACGACACCCACGAGATGAATATTTTCTTAATACGTCACCACACAGAGTACTCTTACAATGCTACACCCTAAATCCTAGAAAACTTGATCATCAACGCAATAAAAATAACTGTATTCGTCATATTGCGACCATGTACTCGTAATCTAACGTTTTTGATAAATTTACGCTGTAGTAACCGATCACCTTATCTTATCTTGAAAAAAATACTATTATTATTAAAAAAATACGAAAGTATAACTAATTAATTATAAAAACTTAATAATTGTTCTAAACAAAACTTGTGTTTAAAACATGAAATAAGTACCAAAACTTATCATTGAGCGTGCGGTAGTATTATCTATATATTAATACGTGATGCAAAAACTTTAATCCTCTTTTTACGAAAATAGGAGAATAAAATTTGGCACACTTATAGTTTATGCGTTGGAGAAATGCAGAACGCTAATATTTTTCAATAATAATGCTTATACAGTACATTAAATCAATAAATAAAACATTACACACACTACCATACATTTCACACACACACATATATACACAAGTATTTGTACACGCATACTTTCATTTTGTCCATAGACATAGAGTACTGACATAGACATATCAAAAAGAAAAGTTTTATTTGCCTCATTTAAGATAAAAAAAGATTTTAATAATAATGCATAATAAGTACAATAAATCAATAAATAAAACATTACACAAACCAGAATACATTTGACACACGCATACACAAGTATTTGTACACGTATACATACTCTGTGGTCAAATTGTTTCTTTTGTTTATTATAGACATAGTTGAATGTCAAACAGAAAAGTTTTATTTGACGAATACTACGTGAAATACTGAGCGCTTATACAAATTTATGTAATACATATAAGTTGTGTAGCAGCAACATACATTTAAATGTACACGGACTATCATTATATGCATAAAGAAAGTTCTGTAGCAGCAATCTGCAATAACAACATTCAGGTACAAAAAAAATATAATTTGCTATTGCTGGTTCTTAATGAAAGAACTTTAATTATGCCTCGACCTAGAACATTAATGGCTCGGAATGAGAGACAAAGAAGGAATATTTCTCTAAGAGGAAGGAATAATTCCCCATCAGTAGTATTCGATAGTAATATGATTTTGAGAGATACATTTAAATGTGCTCTAAATGTCATTTAATGGATTTAGAGTGCAGGTTTTGCAATGCGAAACATTTTGAATCTAAAGTGACTTTAGGCGACCGAACTGCATTCACTTCATGTTGTCACAAAGGTAAAGCATTATTACCACCCTTAAGTCAAAATGAATATTTTAAATCATTGTATAATGGACTTACTTCAAATTAACCTTCAATAAAAAGTAAATCAAAAAGTTATTTTGAAAATATTAGGAAATATAATTCATGTTTAGCTATGGTTAGCTCAGAAGCCAAAGTTGCTGAGACAAGGGGAGTGTATCATTTTAAAATACATGATGTTTTTTATCACAGATCAGGCCCAATGACTGCCGCTTATAATCGCTCACCATGTTATGCACACTTATATTTTTATGATGTTGACACTGCTATTAATTATAGGTTACAAGAACGCATTAATCAAACATGTAACAACAACATAATGCGTAAAATTTCACTGGAATTGGACAAAACATTCCAAATAATTGGTGTTTTATTAAATCGGCCAGTTTTTACACATGGGCAATTGTATGTCGCAGCAAGTAGAGTTCGTTCATTCGATGGTTTAAGGTTTTATATATCCAAATATAACGGCCCAAAACATTTAGCAAACGATGAAAGAGTTTTTACAAAAAACATTGTTTTCAGAGAAGTTTTAAATCATTAATTAAATTATTGCAATATGCGATAAAAAATGCTCTAAATGGATAGTATTTTTAATGCATGATTTTTTTGTTTTGCTTCTTCTTATAGCATGTTTTGTTTTAATAAACATTTTTTTAAATAGGTATTCTTTATTTTACTTCTTTTTAATTTCATATAATTTGTTCAAAAAAGAGATTGGCAAATAACAGTCTTGGTCAAATCTGTGGTTATAGTAGTTTAGTTTTCGACAGTAGAACCTTAATAATGTTTGAATATTATATTTTAATAATGTGTATTAAGTCACTTACAATTTAAATTTATTATGGTCGAATTTCGACCACTGGGCGACCACTAGTTTTTATAAATAATCAACAAAATATTGATATTGATCAATTCTTTGTCGGTGCTGGGATAAATGATTTGTTTCAAACTGTGTAAATTATTATTTCATAACTATTTAGAAAACGTAAAGGATTTATTTTTAGTTTATGTTATTTGTAGAAATTCTTCTATCTTGACTTAAAGAGTGTTCGCTTTCTGTCACGAAATCGGCATGATAAGAGAGCATTACGCTTAATTGTTTTTTCTATCATGGCCCGTGCGTTCACCTGATCTTGTTACATCTCACATGTGAACTAGATTTAAAGAGCACCGACCAATCCTAGCCTGAACGTGGATAGTCGATTTGTTTATAATGTAAATTGCAAATACATAGTTGTTCCTAAATATTTAATAAATTATGGTCACTTTTCAATGAAAATAACATATATTAAGATATTTATATGATTTACGATAGTAGAAATCGTTTGTGTTATCAAATAAATAAAGAATCAAATACCGCAGGGAGTCAGAGACATAAAACGAGACAACTACGGAAAATCAACTAAATTTATTTTTACTTAAGAAACCTAAGCAATGTACGTATTCTAAAATAAAATGTCTCATACTGTAAATGTGACTGTGTGTTTGCTTCTTGACTTCATTAAATTATGTTGTCTATTTGGTACAGGGCACTGAAAAATAATATGATTATTTCAATTACAAATTGTCCACGTCTGGGCCAGAAACCCATACAAAGTGTTAAATTTCTTTTAACATGTCTTCAAACAATGCTGAAAGCTCATAGGCGGCCTGTCTTCTGCCGAATTTTCCAACAATCATCATTACATTACATCACTACTTCAACAATTTTTGCCTAATAGTCCGAGGATGAACATAGGTCTGTGTTCAGCGTACTGAGCCTTTCCTTTGAAAGAACGGATTCGGTATCGGCTACATGTCAAGTAATGTATACAAAACCTTAACAAATTATCTATTAACTGTCTTCATGACTCACTCCCTCTATGCGGTAAAAGTCGTATCAAAAGCCATTTTTTTTAACACAAACTGACAGATAGTTTTAGTGACTGTTGGATAAGATTATAATCACTGTACAGTATAGTCTTAAAATTTATTACTTACTCAATATGTAACAATAACAATTTTACCAGAGTTTCCAAGTATGCAATAGAGTAATATAGCATGTTGTAAATACTGTAAATTACATTTATACAACATTTACAAAATACTGTCGTTTTCAACCACACCCCGTGATGCATAAATACATAATTAAAGGGTCCGTTGATACTAGTATTTAACTGTGGTACATATACGCCACCGTCATGTAACTTTCTTATAAAAATCTACTTACTACTTTACAACCATATTTGTTACATTAGTCCATTTAGAATAGATTAGTAAATTCTTAGTTTTAAACTATTTTTAACTAAGTATTTAGTGTAGACAGTGTTAAAGCAATATTCTTTGAATTTAGCAAATCGAAGACTAATAACTTTTAAAACATGTTATGCTACATGTTATGCCATCTATAAAAATAACCCAGAACTACAGTACCACTGCACGTACTAACTGAATAGTTTGACAGTAGTTTCAATGTTTTTTACTAGATGTCGCTAGCGAATCTTTTTTAACTAGTTCCTTTTGTACTTTAATGGAATGTCAATAGATGGCGTTAACAAACGAAAAAATAATTTGCTTTGAACCATTTCTGCTACAACATTTCCGATTTTAGAACTTCTCGAAAATGTTTTAACAAACTATGTGATTTTAATTATATGTAATTTAAATCTATGATAAGTCATACTTCACACGGACCAAATCGCGGGCGTCATTATCATCAACATTTAATAGTCCACAGCTGGACATAAGTAGGACCCTTACCCTTAAAAAAAGGGGTTTTATCCTACTGCGTAACGCTGACATGGTACAGGGCTTGTTTCAAGTTTTAATTCAACTTTTTACAATACTGTTGTTATGCGTAATATGCTTTTAGTTGACCAGGTGACACTGACACCTGAGTCATTTACACAAATTGTATAATGATCACGAAATTTTGTTTTGTACCTGGGTGTACTTTTTCTATTAATTTTGTATTTATTTCTATCAACGAATAGCCAGAAACAAATATATCAGTTCGACCAGAGTGATACTACTGATATCGCTGTTAAGCATTTCCTTCGTTACTTTTTACTGAATGATTGAGGCTACCGGAGCTTCATCCGTCTACCCCTAATTCTGAGGAGTAGAGACTTCAACATACCGTAATAAAAATACTACAGCGCCATCTATCGAAGACACATCGAACTATGACGTAGCTATTAGTTCTGTATCATGCGATAGAATTTCTCGCACTGCAATGTATATTAATTAGCCTATATAAGTTGCCAACATCAATCGTTGGGTCGTGGCCCACCACGCATGATCACCTCGTCTGATCGGAGGATCTTCCCTTTACATTGAAGGCACATGACACTCGTTCCTCCATAAGTTCAATGGGCGAGAAATTATTTGTGTCTTTTGTGTTAAAAAGGCTCACTTGCAGAATCACAGTTAGAAGACTTCATTTTATTTATATGAAAAGATAGGTATCAACTCTTGAATTTGTTGAATTTACATTAAATTAGGTCTTACTGTTTTTGCTTTAGTAGAGCTTTTGTCACATAAGAAGTTACTTAAGTTTCCTATTGGTGTTAATATACAATCGATTAGTCACTTTAAAATTAAAGTTGTACGTATAAAAGTGGTACTTAAAAGACGCAGTTAAAAATTTGTGAAAATTATGTACATAAAACTTTCAACTAGCCTTCTGAAAAATCACCTTTCTAAATTTAGAACATAAATCTGCTTTAAGTTGGTTTTTTTTCTTAAATTATAGACGGCGTTGTCAGTATTTGTAAATCGCACTACGATTTACCCCATTCAATTAAGTGAATGGTAATTAGGTTTACCGTGTGTAAATCGTTTTCTGAGAGTGTCCTACTGATCTAGTTCTATTACCTTTATTATTTACTTTTTATGGACACTAAATGATGTACTCCGTGTGGTGAAAGATTAGGAATACATAGTGTTACCACCCCTATTCATCCCGTGAGTGTCGTAAGAAGCGACTATAGGAACAAACTATTCAGGAAAAATTTTTTATGAAAGAGAATGAAAACTTGAAACAAACCCTATTCCAAGCCGTTTGGCCAGCGTGGTATAGTAGACCAATACCTCCCTGCCAAGAAGAGGCCTGTGTCTAGCCGTGGACTTTTAAAGGCTGTTCATGTGATAAATGATGTACACTGTATAAATATATATATATACCCAAATATGTAATGGTTGTTGTTTTACACCTGTTTTTTTTAGAGGTACCTATAGTGGGGGCAAGCGAGTACACAGGTCTGTCTGGTCTGTCAGGAGTACACTGATGTTTGACCGGAGATTTTTGTTTTTTTTAATTAAGAAACCTATAAAGTGACTCTATTCTGCCTCATGGAAAGCATGTATAGAATCCAAGAGTGGTGGTCGCCGTACTCACTGCGAATGAAGACAGTGCAATATGGCGACCCACGCTATGGCGGCCTAGTGAGATGCTTTTTCACGCCTCGCTTAAAGAACCCGGGATCGTAGTGGGAGGGAAACACGTGCGCTGGTAATGAATTCCAGGCTTTAACCGCTTTGCACAGGAAGGAAGAGCCGAACCGTTCAGTTCGGGAGCGTATGTATACCATTCTGAAACGGTGACTTCCAAGGCCAGCACGAGTTGTCCTGTAGAGGAACGGAGAGGATGGGATCAGTTAGAAGAGTTTGTCAGAACACTCTCCATGATAAAGGCGATAGAGGACTGCCATAGAGGCGACACTCTTCGCAACTGCAGAGACTCAAGGGATTCAGTGACTTTCGGGTTATTGATAATCCGGACTGCTCGCCGCTGTAACCGCTCCAAAGCATCCAACAAATACTGCGCGGATATATCGTAAAGATGGGAACGGCACTCCACGCAGGAGCGTACCTGGGTCTTATAAAGAAGACTCAGATGCTCAGGCGCAAAGAACCGTCAAAGAACTCTGTTCAGTATACCCAGCTTCTGCGAGGTCGCCTTAGTGACGCTTTCAATATATTCTCGCAGATTGAGGTTCCGGCAAATATTCATACCCAGGATACTGAGATTCTCCTGCAGTGGCAGTTGAGTGTTCTGAAAAGTGGCGAAGGGAAGGAATCGATACTTTTTAGCAGAAAGCGCGCACGCCTGTGTTTTCTTGGTATTGAAATCGACCAGATTCTCATGACCCCATTGAGAAATGCGGCCTAGGACCCGGTCGAGCTCAGTGACAAGCTTTTGTCGCTTTTCCCCAACGTCTGCTAGTTTGGCTGTAGGGTGCCCATAGTATCGTGCATGAACTGTGCTATCGTCTGCGTAGCAATGTATATTGCCTAGGGTCATAGATATGCAGAAATAACAGTGTGGGTGACAGGACGGAACCTTAAGATACACCAGCATTAACCTGCTGAAAATTGGAGGTTGCGCCGTCGCAGAGTACTTTAATGCGGCGCTCGTGCAAAAAAGCGGCCACCCAGGTGCAGAGTTTAAGGGGCAGGCCGAATGACCGAAGTTTGGAGAGGAGCGAACAGTGCCAGACCCTATCGAAAGCCTTGGCCATATAGAGGCTAATAGCCAAGGACTCCTCATGCCTATCTACAGCCTCACCCTAAAGGTGTGTGAAGAATGCTAGAAGATCACCCGTGGATCGGTTCGGTCTGAAGCCGTACTGTTGATCATTTAACGACGAGTAATCCTCCAGGTGACGGACTAGTTGTTTATTGATGACACGTTCGAACACCTTGCAGATAATTGAAGTGATAACTATAGGTCGGTAATTGGCCGGGTTGGACTGGTCGCCTTTTTTGGGATGGGTTGGACATTAGCCTCTCTCCAGATCACTGGAACAATCCCCGAGGAATACGACAGGGGGTATAGGCGCGTCAATGCTGGAGACAACTCTGGAGCACAGTTCTTAAGAACCACCGCCGAAATACCGTCTGGTCCACTGGCTTTCCGGACGTCGAGTGACCGTAGCTCCGCGCGGACGTCACTTTGCCGAATACAAATATCTCGCATTGTAACGTCGCAGATCGGAATGGTGGGCGGGTGCAGGCCACGGTCCTCGATTCGGGAGGTGGCCGCAAAAAGGTCAGCAAGCAGATTCGCTTTCTCTTGCGGCTGATGGGCGAGCGATCCGTCGGGATACTTCAGCGGTGGTAGCGAGGATTGGCAGTGATTGGACTGCACGGCTTTGGTCAATTGCCAGAACTTACGGCTACCCGTAGGGTGTGCGATGAGTTCTCAATTAGTACGTGCAATGCGCTGGGCATCCGCTCTAATGTAAACCCTCTTGCATTCCCTGGTGGCTTTGTTGTACGCTGCTTTTAGGCGATCCACGCCTGGATGGTCTTGAGCACGGGCCCTGGCCCATGCCCGGTAGGCCGCTTGCTTGTGAGCAACAGCATGAGTGCACTCACGATTGAACCAGGGGCGGGTCTCGTGCTGGCGACCTCACTGTAGGGAATATAATCCATAGCGACAGTGATCTCGCCAGTAACGGCAGATGAACTTTGCAATAGATCCCTATCTTTGAAGCAGCGTTAAGCCCAGGGGATGGATGCAAAATAATCTCACATTCCATCCCAGTCTGCTGACGAGTAGTGCCATAAACGTCGTCTCGCCGCTACAGTTCGTAGCGGGGCAACAAGAGGCACCGTGGTGGACACCAGGCAGTGATCGGAGGTGCGCGGGGTGACTCGTTAGCAGTAGGTCTAGCAAAGAGGGCGCTTGACCTGTTGTGTCTGGTATCATGGTGGGCTAGAGTACCAGCTGCGTGAGGTCATGCGTGAGAGCGAATGCGTGGGCAGTTCGACCCGCGTGTTCAGTTCTGGAAGACCCCGACCAGGACTCATGGTGGGCGTTAAAGTCTTCCAGAAACACCAGCTCAGCGGTCGGAAACTGCTCCTGTGCCTTATCTGCTACCTGACTGAGATGGTCGAAGATGCGAGTTGTCTCCAGAATGGGATCGATAGACACACGCGTAGATTCGGCTTGTAGATCTGTAATCTACGTGAAGCCAGAGAATGGAGAAGGATGGGTTCTGAAGGCAGCGCAGAGGGCGGTAATAAACATCCACCCTGACGAAAAGACAAACTCCAACCTTTGTAAGAAAGCACTCCTCAATTATGTAACCGGGATAGTTGAGATAAGCCGTGTCATCAGGCCGACGTATTTGTGTCTCCGTCAGGAATAGCATGGCCGGCCGTACCGTCTCAAGGTGCTGATGGACGGCGGTGAGGTTTGCATGGAGTCATCGGATATTCGTGAACTCCACCTCAAGAAACGAGTTGGTGGGAGAGGAAGAGAGTGCCGCTGCCATGATTGTTTTAGGAAAGGGGAAACGGGGACATAAAAAAAGGCATGACAGTCGTCGCGGCAGTGTTGTCTGAGACTCGAAATACTGTGGTTTCACTTTACGGTGAAGCAAGACGGTGACCGAACCGTCGGACGGAAGGGCCGCCGTACCCTCCCGGAAGTGGTCGCCGGGCCTCACCGTCCGGACACCAACCTGCACGACGAGCCACTCCGCAGATTATGCGCGACCTGAAGGGGCAGCCTCCCAGGTTGGTTAGCCGTGGTTGGGCTTCTCTCTGTACCGCGGGCGGCCAGCGGCACCATCGTTTCTACGGGTCTCCCTGGCCGACGGTTCGATCCACGGCACCCCCACAGTGACCCCATGAGCAGTCCACTACTCACACACATACTACGACAACTGTCACCCCTGCATCATTAGGCCTCCGGTCTCGCAATCTCCAACGAAAGATGACTGCACGAATGCTGTAGTTTTGGTTTATCTTCTGTGCGAGGGTAGTACCACCCGGTCGAGCCGGCCCGTTCGTGCTGAGATCAGCGTGGTTCTGCTACTCACTAACAGTGAGGAGTGACAATAACTCGCAAAAAACCGGTGAATGACAGTTCATAATTACGAAAACTAAAACTTTTTTCCTCACTCTAATTCTAAGCAGCAATGCACTTGTGATTCTTGAGTTACAAGTTTTAATGGCCAGGGGATTACCCTTAGTGTCAGGTCACCTGATTATAAGTGATTTTACTAGGGGGCTCACTTCGGTTCGTTACATACCATGTATGCCAGAAAATAACTCTTCCCAATAGCTGTTCCCGAATTCTGCATGAATTCGTCTATTGCAGACGACTTGTCCATCTAAAGGTTAAAAATGTCTTAAGAGATAGCTTTTTAGTACCAAGGCTGTCATTTGTGGGTGCATTTGCAAAAAATTTTTTAATTTTATTATTTATATTATTTCTTTTTGTGTGAGGATATTTGACGTTATTGACCATCAGCAAAGTGTTGTTCCTTGCTTACACCTTAGAATTATAAGAACCAGGTGAACACGGGCATCTTTTGCGCGGCAGCATGATTACGACTATGTTGCGGAGCGAGAACGCGTGGAACGCCGCCGTCTCCTTCTGCGAGCAAGTTATGCTTGCAAAGGAGCGGGACCGGAAGACGTTAAAACATTACCGGAGCGCCAGGCTCGGGAACGAGCTCGAAATCGCAGACGACTCGGGCGCCGAAGTTCGCATAACGATCTCCGTCCTCCATAAGCGCAAGCCTTGGGGTGACAGGTGAGGCCATCTGTCACCCTAGCAGAAGCAGGCCTGGGTGGCAGTGCGACGTACTACGGAGCCCGCGCGCTCTTTTGGAGGCAGAAAAGTAGTCATCTGCAAGCCGTAGATAGATGGCCCGATGTCGACGTTCCAGGGATTTCCTTTCTAGTGTACACCTAGTTCGCCGGCTACTGGTACCTGAGACGGCGTGTGGTTTTTGATCCGATATAAGCACCAGTAGGTGGTATTCGGGGCATTGCAGCACAGTGAAAAAAAATACGTGTAGCACTCGGGGACTGCCGCGGTGCGGAGCAGCTCGTCTCGATCCGTGCGAGCCTCGTACAGTCTACACGCATAAGTCTAGTCACACGCACGCAAACACCATGCCGAAGTCTGCCGAACTGAAACAACGTTTCACGGCTTTCAACGCCGTACCACTGTGCCGGTCGGAGTGTTAGGGGGGTGTTAAGTTTATTTTCGTTACGGAATTTCTTGATTAAGACGCCGCGCTCGAAACCCGCGATAATAGCTATACAATAGCTTAAAACACAAAAAGGTGAACAGGTGGCAGCTTTTTTAATCAGCTTCTAAGGTGAAATGATGACACCAAGAAGTCTACTTCATTCACTAACATTACGCAGGTGTACATAGTAGACTAAACCACAATTAAATGTAACCGCTTCGTCGTGTTCTGACTAAACGAAAGTCTCTTTGACAGGAAAAATTTTGACGAAAATGTTATTGCTATTGTGGATTTCAAATAAATAATAAAACTAGTAATAGGGTATTATTTGTTTATTCATATATAATAAGAGAAATAAAAAATTTTTGGTAGAAATGGCCTTGCTACCTGTATATAAGTAGGCCAGTTAACATATTGATTACTATAACACATAATTGTACATCATCAGGAATGTACCTACTGACGTCTATGTTTAACTACGATGCACGATTAATGCGACTATCATAGCAATCAAATACATAATAATCTTAAAAGTTAAATACATTAATTTAACTACTAGAATAAAGTATTTTATCAGTCATGTTTAAAAAAAAAATATTTTTACAACGCAATATACTTTTTTTTAAAAAGATATTCTAATTACCTATTGCAAAATGGGTGTTACTATAAAAAAAAATATGCAACTTATCAAAACTGTGGAAAACAAAATTTCCATTTTTTTCCAGCACAACGGAACTAACTTAAATTACTTACATTTAAATACTAAAATTAAATACAAAGCTATTTCTGACACTAAACGATTCAACTTCAAGTAATGTTGCTATTGTGGACATCTTTTACAATATTTTTAAACTTATTTGATCCACAATTGTTTTCATATGACATATAAACTTAGCTAAATAATAGCTATTTTAAATAATATGTCATCTTCAATCATAATTAAACGTATTCTTATTATTAATAATAACTGAAACTATGTCACTGTGAAATTAAAAAAGTATAAAACGGCTTTTTGAAAAGATTTTATGTTTTTTTTTGCTTTTTTTTTAAATCTTTAAATCAAGAGAAGCACGAGTTTTCCTTGCGCGAAATAATTTTATTAAATTTTTGTGATACATTTAAATTATGTTTGAAAATATTTATAATAATTTTTTTATGTTAACTTTTTTCGTACAAAGAAAACAGGTATTTTAACTTAGAACTAAAATCACTACACGCTAATACTGCTTTAAAAACCTAAAATTTTCACCTACAAAGTCACGAGCGTAACGAAACGGCGTATAATAGCGCTAATATCTGCTTTATTTAATCCATATGCACTATATACACTTACAAATATACAAACACAGATTCATATTTATATTACGCCACTTCTTTAAATATAATTTTATATTTGAAGAACTTATTTTTTTTAAATTTAAATGTTAACAAATAAGTAAGATTTTAACACTCTTAGAGTTTCTTCACTGATTTTTATAATTATATAAAGGACGAATAAATTTTATATATTAATTATGCGGTGATTTTGATATTCTTGAAATTATTTTGAAATTATTATTATTATCTTGAAATTATATATTAGCGGCCTGAAAAAAATTTACTAAGGTTAACATTAAATATTTGCTTTTGTAAAAGTAATTAACTATTGCGGAAATATTGCATTACTAGAACTAGAGTCAAGATTGCACTCAAATACGACTGTTACTTATCGTAGTTATGGAATACTGGCTATTGGAATAAATTGTGTGTCATAATTGTTGTAGTAGAAGACTAGACTTACAAAATGGTGGCGAGTTAGTGTCAGCTTCATAATTTACGTTAAGTAGCGTAACATATATATATTGCTAACACTCTTGGTCACTATTCCATCACAAAGCGGTCACTTCACACTGTTAAACATTCAAAAATTGTTTTAAATAAAACATCAACTAAAATTATATTTACACAAATCACAAAATGTATCAAAATAAATCATACAACAAATATTTTATTTACAAATTACGCATCGATTAGGCAGTGACGTAAATTTAACTTGACAATTATAAAAATTTTGAAAAAAATACATCACATAAAAAAAAAAAGTACCTTAATATCTTTATTGGAGTATCAGTGTAAATTTGTACTTATTCTCCAATAGTTTAAATTTAATTTTAAAAACAATAACTTTGTAAGATTATTTTCGATTTCAAACGGCAACTTTCTTATTTGGAGAAAACGTCCAACTCCAAATAATGAAGAAATTTAAAAAAAATGTCTAAAAGGAGATCTTTTATATATCCTGAAACATATGATTTATTTTAATATAATTGCATTAAAATGATTATTACTAATACACATTTGTGCAGATTAAAGACATAAAGTAAAGTAAATTTATAAACTACAGATCGTAGGTGAAAATAATTATTTATGTTCTGAAATGAAATACAAAAATAGGTGGAATATCTCGTAGGTTATGTGGCACATGCCCTTTGAACATTATGGATACATTTATTACAGGATTTTTTCTGCGCTACCAGAAACTATTTTACCTTACTGGTGTGCCATTCGTCATTATTGATCAGCCCATAAACGTTAGACAAATTATCAAGATACTCCATTTATGATCGATTATACTCGTAAATATGTATTATAAATTTAAATTTAAGCAGCCATGATTCGGCCATCATTTTAGCTAGGCTCGACAGGAGAGATACTTCAACCTCACAGAAAAGAAAAATTCAAGATTTAAATTGACGTAGTCACTTACAATTTTGGAGCCTAGTATGAATGTATTTCACGTCAACTCGATCGTGACGCGAGCGCATTCGACGTTGCAATTGGTGAAAAGTTCACTGCCGGCTTATCGCAACGCCTAACGCCGTCACTGTGACGTTCCAGTGGATATGTAATGGATTTACACTAAGAAATTTCATAAAAAAAACTATTTACATTATTATAGGAGCTGTTTTTGGTCTAATTTTAAAATCCAATCAATGCAGAAGCATCGTGTCTGTATTTGCAGTTTGAAATCGCAAAAAAAAACTTAATAACCATTTACAACTACTATATGAACAGTAATATATATTTGTTTAAGATACCATTTGCCTATGCCCATTTTCTGAGTCATTGGCGGGAAAGAGTATGCCTTCGTATGTGACACCGTTGATTTCCATTATCACTACTAGTTGCTGGTCTCCTGTGCTTGCATCACCTGTGAAAGAAAAGCATTAATTGATTGTCTTAACGGTTTTAGTTTTAGTAATTTTCATGTGTATAATTATTTACTGATGGAATTTAGTACCTCTACTTTCTAAATTCGAAATTCTAAATATGATATTTTATGATAACTTTATACGAGTAGATTCCGCGTATCCATTTTATTTTTTATTTTAGTCAATTTTTTTATCTTCGCTTATTCTTTTTAAACCGACTAAAACAGAGCTGAATTTACGTTTTCTTTTTTATTTTTGTTATCTCAGAACTCTTTCAATTACTAAGCTTTACTACAATTTACTATGATTTCGGTTCTCGTAATAACCCTGTTGCGTTAACCGGTATTTGGTTCAAAATTTTACATTTTTGTATATTTATTTAATTTTTAGTGTATATGAAAATACTATGTCTAAAATTCTTACCTCTGGTGGTAATCTTAAAGGTGGCTCCGTTAGTTCCATTGGTGGTTGGACCATTAAAAGCGTGAGATGTTGAAGGTCCATTGTAGGCGTGTGATGTTGATGGCCCATTGAAACTGTGCGATGTCGAAGGTCCATTAAACGCGTGTGACGTTGATGGACCGTTGAACGCGTGCGACGTCGATGGACTATTAAACGCGTGCGATGGAGAAGACGTATTGAGCTGTGGTGTGTGTGCTGGTGGTGCCACTCCAGATGATAACGAGGGCGAAGAAGTGCTTGGTGATGTTGACCTTAGACGACGTTTTGCAGGTGGTGGTGGAGATGCCGAATGAGAGGCCTCACGCTTTCCTCCTGAAGTACTGGACCCAGGACTCTCGCTCAGATTCAAGGCCTCGCTAAAAATTACAGAAGACGATTTGTTATTTGCTTAAGTAATGAATATGAATGTATAATTGGTGACCACAACTCTTGGATTCTATTCATGTTTTCCATCAGGCAGAGTAGAGTCACTTTCGCAGGCTCTTAATATAGAAAAAAAAACTCAAAAAATAATTATTATACATGTACTTGAAAATCGAACCTAAAAGTCCTTGGTGAGAATTTTTAATTCTTGTTAGTAGATCTAGATAATTTTTTTTCGGTATTTGATAATATCTATCGACATTGATATCATATAATAGAATTCAAAAACAGTTCTTTTTTTAAAGACGACTCCTATATTGCAGTTCTGCACCACAGGGATTTTAGAGACGTCCGTCAATTGGACACAAAGAACACTCAGACTCAAAACAACAATTTAGGGATCATAAAAAGTGTTGTCTCATGTGGGGATCGAACCCACAATACTCAGCGCAGTAGAAAGCGCCGAGGTGACCGCTGAAACCACTACACAATTCGTGCAATTACATGCAATTAATATGTAAACCATGTCCCATAGGTATAAGTATTTGTTTTAATGATAGATTGTTTATAACCTCAAAGTTAAAGCATAAGAAACAACATTTATATTATTCTCTTCTTACCGTTGCGGTTCGAGATCAGGTGGAGATACGTGTACGCCATTTTGATTGCCGTAAATGCTCCACAGCGTGAAGCGTGTTGATATGTCCATGGCGTTGAGAGCTGCTTCCCGCGGTGACATCACTGGCGCTTGTCCATTCAAATTTACAGCTGGTGGTGACTCAGCTCCTGTTAGAAATACTAATATACTGAGACTGACTAAAAATTACAAAATACTATACCTATGTCCGTGGGGTGGGGATGAATACGGAATGTCACCACCTCTATTCATCCCATGGGTGTCGTAAGAAGCGACTAAGGAAGCTAACTACACAGGAAAACATTACTGTAAAAAAGACTTGAAACAAACCCTATATCAACCCATCTGGTCAAGGTGATGTGGTGGTACCAAAACCTCCTTTCTAAGGAGAGGACTATGTTCAGTGGTAGCCATGTGACTGTTGATAATGACGATATCAACACATACTTATATACCGTTATTTTGTTTTTGTTTTTTAAGAAAACCCTCGCACTAGAAATAAATCCTCTATCACGGTGGACTTCACAAACATGCATGAAACGGACACAAAAAAAATCAGATCTAGAACAATAATTTGTGAAACAAAGTGTCGACCCATGTGAGGATCGGACCCAGAGCACTTTGGTGAAGTACGAAGCGATAAGGTGATCACTCAAACCACTCCGTACAGTCATCTGTGCTCGTTAAAGACTCGTTACTCACTCTCTGCCTCTACCCACTTACACTTTGTAGAGATAGGTAAGGCATATTTCTCAGAGTAAAACCGGCGTTCAGATCATTTCAGTTCAGATCTTAAAATCCCCTTGATTCTGGGGATTGGACTCTTAAAGGACGACAATGTAGTTGTGACTCTTGAGTTGCAGGTTTCCACGGGCGGCGGTAGGTTTACCCCCCTGTAACTCCATCAAAATATGTATTTCTTTTAACTTTTGCTTTATCCACAATTAAAGTACAACATTTTGTTCTCTTCTGCAGTGATGATACTTTTTACTACAATTTAGGTATTGGTCGTTTAATGTGTGTATTTTTTTATTTATAAGTATGTATATAAATTAATCAATAACTGAACGGATTACTCTGTATTAGTCATATTACAACATCATCACATCACAACAGTTTTTAACAGTCTATTGCTGGATATAAGCCTCTTCTTAGCAAGGAGGTTCTGATCTACTAAACGACGCTGACCAGACTTGTTGGTGTAGAATTTGTTTCAAGTTTTTCTTCACTTCGAAGTGATGTTGTACTGCGTAGTTTTAGTTGGTTAATATGAATATCCATTGTACTTGCTCTAAGTCCGTGTACGTGTGATGACGGATTAAGAATACCGAGTGTTACTACTCGTGTTCATCCAGGTGTCGTCAGAGCCGACTAAGTGAGCAAACTACACGCTACATGAAGGAAAACTTGGCACAACTCCTATACCCACCCTTCGGACCAGTGTTGGCTGGGCTGGCCAAAGTCATGTTTCTTAGGTGAGACCAATTTCCAATTGTAGATTGTCATAGAATGTTGATAGTAATAAATCATTTGACTCACCATTTTGCATCAGCTGTTCTCTCTGCTGTTGCAACATCCTCAGGTACTCTCGAATTCTGTACTCGATCTCATGCTGTGGTATAGACGGCGGGGGTTGGGGCATTGGCATACGTGGCGCAACCATACCGAGAGGCAACGGAATCGGTTGCATATGATGTGGAATTTGCGCCATCGTAGCAGGTATCCCGCGGGGTGGATGCTGAAATAGCAAAAGCTGAACTAAAGTTTAGTAATTCTCCATCGCAAAATGGCCGTCTGATCCCAAACTACGCAGTACCTATACTGCTGATAATCTTAACTATATATTTCTAAATACATAAATATCGTTGCTAAATTACAATCAGACACAAAACAAATGAACGTGCTCATCACACACTTATTTGATGAAGGTGGGAATTGACGTACACCCATCACTCGTGGGTTCACCGCAACCACGGGAGTCAAGGGAGCACGTGCCAGGATCGAACTGGGCCATCACCTGAAACACTATTTTAAATCCCCTCTTAACAATCTATATAATATATTCATATGAAATAATGATATGAATGTAAAATCGAAAATGTTTGTGATATTGTAAAGTTAGTTAAAGTAAAGTAAAAAAGTAAAGAAAACTGTTCTATTAAAAATATTAAATGTGCTGATTTTATGGTTTCACGCACTGGATGTTTAATTTATCTTAAAAAAATATTAACAAACAGAAAGAAAAAACTTATTTTACAAGATTTGGTAGTATTTTTTTATGATATTTTGTACTTACCATTGCTAAGGCTGCTTGTGCATCAAATTGACCTGATGAACGTCTCCCCTCACGCTTATTCCCTTCTATAGCGGCCTCCAACTCAGGTCTTACAGAAAATTTGTTCTTGTCGCACTCGTACTCGTATAAATATTTCATATATCTGCAAATAATTTAATTACGATGTGAAAGTAGAATTAGACACAACCTACAGTAAAACCTTTCTCGAAAAGGTAAGATAAGTACTATAGTGAGAGCTAACAAATTGTACCTTATTACACAATAATTACGGAAGGAAAACGTTAAAGCGAACATGAAAAATCATTATGGATTGTAAATATAGGAAAATATGAATACTCAAATTAATATTATGAGTGTTGCAAAGTACACAGATTTAAGCAGAAATCTCGCATACGTACAATTACTTAACTCAGTAGAATAGAATGTTTCAAAGATTTTATAGGGATATAAACTGTAAAGAAATTTTGTGTTATATCTGTAATAAAGAACATGGCATGTAAAGAGGCACCGACAAAAACGAAAACGATTCGTAGCTATCTATTATGATTCAAAATATGATCCGTATCTATCAACTAAAAAACAAATCATAACTTTTCAATGTCAGTGTCACTATTCAGTCCTTTTAACAAATCTAATAATATCTTTACCACTTCACCGAAGACACGACAGCTAGTAAATCATATTACAAACCCAATTATTATCAAAACCCTATCCTTCAAACATAATACGTACCATTACATCCTAAATCCTATTCTGTTATGTGTCAATTTTATATGGTCGTATTGTATGGGTACCTTACCATATGTCATATTAAGTGATCACATATTTAATGCGTAACACAAAGCCGCACTCGCCGAAGCGTCGTCGTAAAAACGCTACCTTTAAAACTGTCACTCGAATCTATATATACGACATTCGTCATTACGGTTAGTCTAATTTTACGAGTGTCACCCGATGTCCGTCTGTTCGGCATATTAAAAATAGACTATTGTCTTGATTTAACTGTACAAATATGTGGCAGTTGATAGTAAATTAGTAAATTTTAGGAGATCAGACGTGGTAGATCAGTATATTACACTTTTTTTAAAAAAAAAAGACAACGCTCGCACTAGGAATAAATACTGTGTCACGGGGGCCTTTACAGACCTACAAGAAATGGACACAAAGAACATCCAGACTCAGAACAACAATCAACAACACTCAGCGAAGTAGAGAGCGGCGTGGCGACCGCTTAAATCACTAGGCCAACCGTGCAGTCAAACATGGATATCCAATATTCAGAAACAGTATATAGTTTCTGAATATTCTTTCAATTCTGCCATAGATCTTGTAATTTCTAATTGGACTGTCTATTATGTATACCTTTTCTTTTATATTATCTTGGAACAGCCACAGTTTTCTTTAATTTAAAATTTTCTTAGACTCGCAAAACACCTACGTACCCACGTACTAACATAAAACCGTAACTTATAAGTTTACGTTACAAAATCAGTTGAAAAGTTATGAAAATGAACGACACCATACGCATACATAACACTGTCTATAGAAGTTGCGTTTAAAATGATCCTCTATCGTGCGTAACGTACATTTTGTATCCGTCTAAACCTTCCTTGCATGGCAGTACAAAAGTAAAGGTGAATAAACTCTACAAGATAAATGAGAAATTATATCGGCCGAGATGAGTTAGAGGTTATTAATTATTAAGTTGTCATATTGTCGTCGGCGGCTCACGTACCCTATTGTGGTACAGCCTTTGTCTCCTCCCTGTGAGAATTTGTATGAGGTTGGATACAAAGCAACATCGAATATGGAGCTCCTGAGTATTTAAGACCACACATTTCTTTTGAAGATTAGGTCCTAAATGTAGCTAAGGGGTCTATTTTCTTACTTATTTTGGCCTGCTTGCGTCTAATGTTACCGGGTTTTTGGTAGGTGTATTTACCGGTAAGTTTTTGTCTTTCGTTTTATTTACAATTTGTATTTGCTTTACTCGATGAAGATTAACCTAATTATCTACATAAGCCTCTTGTACTTAGTTCATCAACAGCTTTTTACAGCCCACTACTGGACATAGGCCTCTCTCCTTAGCAAGGAGGCTTTGGCCTACTACTAACCTTCTTATACTTAGTGTGTTTCAATTCTTGCTGTTGCCGATTCTGCATCCAATATGTTAATATCTCAATTGTCTATAATATCATTAGATTCAGTAATTGCTACAACAATAGTTAATTACTCTGACCTTCTCAATGTTACACTTCCTAGTCACCCCTGTAAGCAACATTCTAGGCCTTCGTACTCACTATTTCTGCCTCAATCCCAATTTACTTATTTTAATTTCCAGTGTCTACATGGCTGTAAGATCCTTAAGTATTTGGCAATTACAGTATTGGAAGAAAATTAAAACTGGTTAGCAAAATGTGAGTTTTTGTCCGTCTCTGCCTAACTCTTTGTCTACCTATCTCCCTATATAGGTTTCTCCTTCAAAAGGAGGTTTTGGTCAACTTTTATACTATACCACGCTGGCCAGATGAGTTAGTATAGGATTTCTTTAAAGATTTCCTTCTTTTTGCGATGATATTGTCCTGCATTTACCTTTTGAAGGAGATATCACGTCCAGCAGTAAATTATTAAAGCCATTGACGTGATAATGTGTTGTGATGTATTATAGACTAGCGTGTATCATTTACGATTACGCCAAAGAATGTCAACCGTAATACCGCTAACTAATTAAGTTAAAATACGAACTTTTTATTTTATTTAATCGGAAACGAGTTCGCGAATGTAGGTTTATTTTCAATTTTTAGGGTAATACTTACTGGGTGCGAAGTGTAAATGCTGCAGATGTGATAGAAGATGGCAGTTTCAGACCTTTAATTATTTCTTGCCATAATTTTTTGTTGATAACTTCCACTAGACCTCCGCGAGCAATCACCAAGTTGTACAGCTCAAACAAGTCCAAGACAGACTTAGCCATTATTGGCAAGCGATTGATTGGTGTACCTGCAACAAAGAAGTTGGAATAAGTACTCTCAGAAGTATGCATTCAAATTTTTTATGTATTTCTCTTAAAAATTGATGTCTTTTTATTTTCATTTATTAATTACGTGAATTAAATACAGATCTTGAATAAAAAGAACAAAATTAAATACCTACAGATGGCACAAGAAAAACATGCAAAAGGAATATCCAAGAAAACAAAAAAACGATTTTGTGATTTATAAAAAAATCATTACAAATCTTTTAATAAATATCTTAATAAAGTATTCAAAACAGACACTGATTAGATAACTATATTTACGTGATAAGTAAAGACGTATAGGCAATAAACTAACACAAGGCAACATGTTAATCACGCTGGATAACTTCGAATAGAAGCGGGCAAAACACTTGCTCACTATTGCATGTTGTAAAATCCTTTAGTGCGCACTCGGTAAGCCTCATAAAAACGAACACGGCAAACTACGACTATATAAGATGAAACGGGCTGAAACAGGGCTAGATGTCATCCGTGAATGGACACCTTTCAAACCATTTTATTGAATAAAGATTTTCAGTAGTAAGATGCTTTATTTGTTAGAAGTTTTCAGCTAAAAGTTGGTTATGAATTATAATTCACATTCATATTTGGCAATGCAAAAACTAAAATAAAACTTATATTTAAACTTATTTGCACTTCCAGTATGATAAAATTATGATCCAAAATTATGAATACTTCACCTATTAAATAAATTGCACAACAAACTCTTCAACGTCAATCTCGTCCCTAAAATAAACTTTAGAAACAAACCGACTGATCATATACTGACCTTTTATATATTCATGTAGGTATTGTGCGTTCCAGAAAGGTATTAAAACATGTTTTAGTTAAACTAATAATCACATAATATGTAAACGTGTATAGCAGACGTGAAGCAAGCAACAAGGCTCGTCGAGTGTGATGAATCGCATCGCATCGCACGATCGATGATTTACGCGTTGCGCGAGCGCGTCAGATCGCGGCTTTACGACGCGAGAGCAGTGTTAGTAGCCCGGATTTAGCACAGTCCGTGTGGCCGCGGAAGCTGGCCGTTTGTTCTACAGGCTTGTTTGCCAGTTTTGCCACTATTTGATTTACTGTAATTTGACTGTTAACTTGTGTTAGATGACGTGACGAATCCGGATCGTGTTCGCTATAAGGAACTGCGAACTACTTAGCCATGCTAATAGGGGCTGTCAGTGCTGGAGATGTTTACAATCTTGGCGCTAAGCAATAGTCAGTAACTAGACTTCCTTTGTTCACTACTGAATTTTTTTAATTAGGTGTCCTTTCGTAATGATATTTTGTTTCAATCTGATTACGATATGAATATAATGAAATCTATTGATTGAATCAGTCCTATTTATCAGGTAGACCTTAAAATAAATATTTACATAATAATTTGTGTTTTTGTTTTCAGAGAAATTTCATTAGGGAGACAATCAATCAACATTCGTGCGAATAAATTGCTGCAAACAATTCGTTACATTTGTAAAGTCACTCCAGCAACGTTATATCGAGTTACGGACTGTCTTAACTCGAGTCCAATATTTCTAATACAGCGTGTTCTCTATTTTTTTTAGCTCGATTAGTAGAACATATGTATGTTGGTAAAGTTTCTTCTCCGAACACTCGTGGATGAGAATGTTACTACTGCCTACCAAAAATGTGACTGCTGTAGTAGGTATAACCGATGTGAACCGTGTGATTTTAAAAAAATCCCTTTCCTTCATTTTGTGCTTGCACTTATATTAACTTTGTAAATAATATGTAACGTGTAAAACTAATACCTAATCATATATTTAATAAGGGATGATACTTAAGAGTTACAATATGATTTTTTTGTAATGCTTTACCAGGAACAGCGGTTGAGTGAATTTCTTGTCAAGCTGCTATCGATAACGTTTCAACAACTTCCCTAATCACAAATTCCTAAACAAGAACAAACCTACCGTCGATCGTTTATTGATGAGAGCGAAACATTAGCGAAATACCTAAACGACTATTTGTCAATCCGTCTTCCTGTCTGCACTTAATCATTCCCCTAGTTATCTGGGCCACGGCTGAACCGGGGTGTGAGGCAGAATGCGCAGGGGGAGGAGGTAAGCAAGGGGTGGGTACGTCACCCGTTCAGATTAATTGCCACGTTTGAAGTAAATGGTACAACATGATGAGGCAAAATTGGACTAAACAAGGCTATCGATGTATCTGCCAACTGCCAGTACACTTATTGGGTTTAGGTACTTGTGATTACGTAATGAACTGTTAAATTAACTCTTTATTCATTTATGAACAGAAGTAAATATACAATTTGCATGAAAAGCTAAAGCTAAATTGACAAGAAAAGGAAAAGAGATCAAATTTTCCTTAAAAATCTTAATAAATGTGAGCCCCATTTGCCACCCACACCCTTCACACTACGTTGACAACCTTTACTGCACTCTACTAAGTTGGAAAACGTAACTTTTATAACGCTGTCACATCCACAATAAAGGGACCTGTAACTTTTAGACCTGTTGAATGAATTTTAATAAGAGAAAAAGATCTAGATATACTGGTAGGTAATTGATAAGACACCTTTCTTTGATCAGAAATATTATGACATCTTTGTAGCCGGATGGACATCTGGTTAACGTTTGAGTCAATTGAAATCAGTAAATATAATATCTACATAGAGATAGTCATATCCATCTAGTCCTTCTAATCTAAGTAGTATGAAGTACTTTCCACAATGATGTAAAAAATAATAAAGTGCGTAATGAGAAAGCAATCAAATGAAAGGAACGAAAATAAACATTCAATTCTGTCTATCTATCGTAAAAGATTTTGCGGGTCGCAATCAACTCTACGTCTCATCTTCAACGTCAAGATGAAATTAAAGCCAAGCTACTTAGTGGTTACAGCTCATCTCGAAAGTATCGTAAATACGTACAACAAATTACTAGCAATTAAACAGGGTACCGATAGAGCACGATTTTACACATCGAATACCTTCTAAACGGGATTGTGTACAGTGTTAGCGTTATCACACGACCAGCGAACAATCCCGTTATCCGAATAACGCTACGTTTACAAGAACCCGTGGACAAAAGCTATTGTTTATGAAAGCAATCACCCCAATAACGATTTCCACAAAATGCATTCCGTGCGGTACGGCGGAAAACGCGCGATTCGATGCGCGTGCGCCCAGCGCACCGAGCCGCGCGCGCGCGCTATTTGCATACGACGTACCATTTATAAAAGGCCCACACAACACAGCTCGGTGCGCCTGCTCACTCGTACTGACGGCTCACTCAATTCGGCCGCCCGAAGCATTATTTACGAGCTATGTCAAATTGCCAGCGGAGCCAATCTAATCGTGCCCAATTGTGACAAATTATTGCTTTTCCTACGAAACCTTATGCTAAATTTGTGTTATGAATTTCACTTTATGGGGGTATACACTTATTGGAATGCGTATGAAATAAATTGCGGGCCCGTCACCGTCTCACCGCTTACAGTGTTGCTCGATTATTTGCACCTCAGCTCATATTTATTGGCACTCGATGTCGCTTAGAAAGGCTAATTCTTTTGTGCTCGCAACTGTTGTGAGCCGTAAATCGTGTTGCCGACCGCCCCCGAGAGCTGATAAAGGATTGTAAATAACTGCCGATTAGCCGACTAATCTGTTTTAAGTGTTGCAGATTGCAACTTTGATTTGCACACCGTTTTATGACCAGATTAAGTTAAACCTTATTTTAGGTTCTAATAAATTTTAACTTAAATTTTACTACCAATTAAGGTTTAAGTGGATTGATGACAACACTAATGTTTTAAGATGATGCATTTTTTAATTAAACCTTTATACCTGTACCTACCGACTTAAGGTACTCAACAAAATAAGTTGGAATTCAATTAAAAGATAACACGTAATATCTACTTAGATTCACAAGTCTAAAGCCAGTTTCACCAGTTAAAATATCAGATAAATATATGCCTTATAACATTATTTAATAGATAATAAGTAGATACTGGTAAACAATATAAATAGATACTGGTAAACAAATACTGTTGGTTGCCGCTCCTTGGGGCTCCACCTTCGTTCAGCAGTGGACGGCCATAGGTTGATTTGAAACAAATGTATATCTAACATATATATCTCAATCCAAGACTTGTGAAATTGAAATCTTTAGTCATTTTTTAGATAAATTGACACATTAGTCTATCAAAGAATTTATTAGTTAGTGGTGAAGCTGGCTCGAAGTTGATAGAAATTAGGTGGGTATGTTTGTCTATGAGTGTACAAAATTGCAAACCATACAGACAATTTTAGAGGTTAATTATTTGTATATTTAGATATTTGTATTTATGACCCTTATAAAGTTTACACAAGACTATTGATTTACTGTGTTTTAAATATTTGTATAAGTATAAGTTAACACTTACGGCCAGTTTCACCAGATCCAGACACTATTTAACAGATAAAAGTTGCTGATGAATATGTTAAGACTTTTCACTATACTGATAGACTTTTGATGTTGTTAGCATTCTGTATGTGGCGAGACGAGATGGGCGATAATCGATTGAATCGACATTGGTCGACTCCCGCTTATCGAGAGTGGTATCAAGGCCCTTATGCCGACTACCCCGCGCCGCGCCAATGAACGCCGTCCGTTCTCCGGCGCCGCCCTGCTATTGGTCCGTTTAGCGTTTGATTGCGCCGCCCCACTCGATCCACGTCTCGATCAATCTTAATTATATTCGTACGCTGGTAATACTCCGAATGGTCGACTAACAAACTCATAACAAAGAAAATTGTTTTACATTTCGTATGCATAGCGTTAAGCGCAATAACTTTTTATTGGGTACTACTAGGTATTAGCTTAGCTTAAGTCATGACCTGAGTAAGCGGTCATGGGTGATTGTAGGGATAGATATAATGAAAAATACTAAAAGTTAAGAATTTCTTTTCTATATCTCTTTGCTAGATAGATAATACATTAGCTTGATTTTGCCGGAGCGTTTCCCCTATCTAAGTAACCTGGTTAGTGATTACTTACAACGAAATTTGAAAGAAGTGGAAGTGAAAATGAATATACGCAATTACTTCTCATTATATACCTACCTGCATATAATTAAGTATTATATTAAACTACCTATAGGTAGTACCTACCCGCCTATTTAATCAGTCGTAAAGGAGAGTAGGAACAGTCCACACGTAATGAATAAAAAATAAGATCATGTCTTGTACTATTTACTAACATGTATTAAGGCCATAAACGACAGCTAGCCTCTATTTAGACAGTCGTTATAAGTTTACGGTCGAAACAATTTATAGCGGTTGCGAGCCAGGTTTTAAATTAGAATACGGTCATTCTAGTCTTAATTTCTACAATTTGACTTAACACCCACATGAGCTCTTCTTTAATGTAAACCAATAATTATTTATTCAAAATCATAATATACCATTATTACTGTCTTTTTTAACCCCAACAATACGTAAACTCCGTAAAAGAGTCATGCTATAATTTCACAAAATCACCATAACTCAATGTAATATTTATTGCTTGTAGTGCAAATTCCAAGAGATACGGCGCGAAAATGACATAAGGCCGAGGATACAACGATCAATCATGAAGGGAGCAGTAAAGTTGAGAACAATCCAGCGTAATTCCGTCTGAGAGACATTAAAACAGCGGCGGCCGGCCTTATCCGGTGCAACATTGTGGCGATGCTTACTGCACCGCGTCCCCCACCTGATCACCCCGCAACTACACAACAGCTCAATGAGACTACATGCTCTGCTCATTTCAACTTGTAATCGGTGTACGAGGAGAACTAACCCTTGGCCTGAGTTACGAAACAATCAAAAAACCAAATATAAATTCCCTTTATTTATTACAATTCTGATACCTCAGTAACACATAAATCATTTATTCGAATGCCAATCAAATCGAGAAAGATGGAAGTTTTGCATGGTTCAGTGGAATTCAGGGGGCCATTCTATGTAATTGGCAATCATTCTGTAAAGAATATACTCTCGCCCGAACAATCAAGACGAAAGGGACCGATGATACCTACGGGCGAGCCATTACAGGTCAATACCCATTATTATGCTATATTTTCGCGAGCGCAGCCCTCCGATATCTCGGCGCTCACATGAGACGGTAAATATCTGTAATTAAAGGTTGTAAAGTTGATTTACAGTCGCAGTCCAAGTATCGAAAGCCCGGGGAATGATCCACCAATGGCAAGCGACGGACCCTCACCCCGCACCTCGTATCAATTTATTAGAAACGAATGTAAGCCGTGTCTGCGGTGGCGCAGGCGCGCGATAATATGTGGTGCGGTCGCGCGACCCATCACAGTGCTTTGCATCACTGCACCGCGGATCTCGCGCGATAGTATCGAGCGCTGTTGCGTTGTTTACGATCTCCGCGGGGACGGTAACACCGGCAATAAAATTGCAACAATGGAAATGTCAGATGTGGCTGAGAGACGGCGATGCGACTACGCCGGATCATTGCGATGAATGCAACAATGGATTCCTCCAAACGAAGGTGGCAACTATCGACAGCAGTAAAGCTGAACTATCTACCGCCACAGCGCCGACATCGTTACGAACCTCCACAGATACGAACAATACACACATATAAAATTGCACGCACAAGATAATAACAAACTTACTGTTACTGAAACGATTCCACATACACCTAGAAATCAAAATTTAAATTAACGAGAAAGTGTCTCCTGCAACATTTGATGTGTATGTATGCAATAAAATGTTAATTTAATGCAATAGTTGCGTCAGAAATTAACATGCCAGATATCGCAACAAAGACGGTCGATTTGCGGCGGCCGCCTTGGCCTCTCGGATTTATTTCCCAATAATTCTCTAAGATGATCGATAATAAGCATTGTTTCGTTTTGCTTGGTGCGAAACGCATTTCGTCCCTTGTGAATATTTCATACGTGGAAAGTAATTATAAGCATTTGTTGTTTCCAAATGGTAGTAACGTCTGGTTGAAATGTATGTAATTTATTATTAACGTAGTCATGTTTTTGCTTTTTATGGATGCGGAGAAGATTGACCATCAAAACAAGTCTGCTGGGCCGCTTACATTGTTATGCGGATGTTTGTGAATTCTGTTAAGATCACAAACATAAGCATGTTTAAGTGGTCTATTGCATGAAAAGTTTCTAAGTATGGTATATCCATTGTATATATTACTCTACATATAACGAAATAGTCAGCTCGACTGCAGTGTAGGTGCCTTTTCTAAAGTATTTCTACGGGCTATTGTAACTTTTATGACCATCGTTTTGTCGCTTACGGTTATCGTAACTTTCACTGAGATGAAAACCCTTAATTTTGTAAATCATTTCTTTTGTTGCTATACATTGTTGTTAAAACGGTTTTACGATGTTACACAATCGATGGAAATGCATTTAATACATTTTCTTATTTGACTAGCTTTTAATAATAATAGTTGGTTATTAGCCAGTAATGCTTATACTTTAAGTTTATTTCAAAATATTCAATATTTACGTGACATGTAGCAGATAATAGAATGCGTGAAACTGTCGTGTTTGGATGTGTCTAGACGAAGGTGTCGAGAATTCGAGTGCCACTGGGTTTACTGTCTCCTCTCGATGGTAATTTGAATGACAATTTAAATTACAATGTGGAACGGCGTCCGGGCCATGACGAGGCAGGTTTAGTACCACCACTTTCGGCTCATGTCGTTAGAATCGTATCACTAATAACCCACAAAAAGATGAAGGATCACATTTTTTTTTAGAACTCTGTTGTAACAGAGTGGATTGTATTCGTAATTAATAGATATTTGTTACTTAATTTACATTTTTCTGTCATTTTAAAATTTCATATTAATATAATTAGAACCTAAGTAGACTTCTAGTAAAGATAAATTATAGGTGTGAACATAAAATTCATAACGGTGAACGCAAGAACTGTTTCATAACAAATGTTTCTTGATACATCCTGGTACATACAGCTGAAGTATGTGGCTCCGTAAAACAATAACGATGATACTAATTATGATAGTTATAATGGCAATGAAATTACGATTTACATCTCGGAGGACATGTGAATAAAACTAATAACGATAAACATGAGACAACAAAGAAAGAACTCATAACGAAAATAAAATAATCCAATGTTGGTTGACAAAAAACATACAATAGAGTCAAAGGGCAGGGTTTGACAATGGCCGTGCTTGGCAGATAGAACAAATGAAGTGTCAGCCACAATGCTGCATTAACATAATAGGTTGAAGAGATGGGGTGACACCGTGCTGTTTATAGAAAGGACAATTATTATTGATTCCCTCATGAATAAAATAAGAGTTGACTATCTAAAAGTATTTAGATGATGTTGGTTTTAACAAGTTATCAAAATAGAGTTGTGCTCTTCTAAAAATGTTGCCATTGTATACTCTGTTAAGTGTCTTTTCATATACCTACACAAACGATTATTCGTCGTAATTTTTTTGAGGCGCATGGAATAACCTTTTATTGTAATTTTTCCATACTCCCATATTCTAATTATTTTTAATAATTTTCAATGGAAAAATCTCATAAAAAGTGGATGGATTTACTATGATACGTGACCACAACCGTGATCGAAATTTTGAATGAAAAGTTGGATAAACTAAACAGTATAACGTAGTTATATTTATACATATTGATACGTTGTATATTTGAACATATTGACACGTTGAGTCGCGAATTATATATTCAACACTAAGTGACTAATACTTTAATTTCTGTCGCTTCCAAAATCATGCTGAAACTGAACTTTGACATTAAAAATAATCGAATCACATTTTGATATATTTTAATATATCTAATATGGATCAATGGTCTTTGTGTAGTAATCCGATATAGAGGTATTATTCTTGTTTTAATATCGGCTTCCTGCCACCCGCGGCGGCCCACGACTCCATCTGAACCCATCGGAGATCACATTAAGATATGGTGTCAGTAGGTATTTAGTAATTGAATCGTTTTTAAAGATTAGCTCAGTGACCTACGTGATTAATTTAAAAATGTATGTCTTAAGGAGTACATTTTTTTCTATTTTAAGAGCCTGTCATAGTGACTACTGTGCCGGATGGAAAGTATGAATAGAATTCAAGAGTTGTGATCACCATACTCATTGCAAATGCAGACAATGCCATTAACAATGGTCACCGTACTGGTGACCTAGACTATGGTGGCCTGGTGAGATGCTTCTTCACGCCCCGCTTGGAGACGTAAAAGACATGACAGTCATGGTGGCAGTGTAAGGCTCACACAGTTACCACGATAACTGTCACCCCTGCATCAATGGGCGTCCGGTATCGCACTCACCAACGAAACACGACAGCACAGATGCTGGCGCTTTAGGTTTGTCTTCTGTGGGTAGGTAGTACTGACCCGGTAGAACCGGCCCGTTCGTGGTGAAACCTCTTTCGTGGCTCTACTACGTAAAAAATATTTTTACAGATATTTTATGATTATGGAGCACAATTAGTTATCTATTTCATGTGAGACAACAGTTATATACTTTGGTAACTGCTTTAATTTCAAGCAATAGATTTATGGAAGCGCTACTTAAAGAGACTATCTGTCTACTCTGTCCTTTTCAAGGTTTACGGAAGCAACAAAATGTCTTGTATAAACAAATGTCATCATGCTCGTGTATGTACATTTGTATACGTGTAAAATTCATAAACATTGGTTTGGCAGTTTAGGAAGGGAAACAGATTCCTAGATATTATTACTTTCATATTTTTGTAAATAACTATAGATGTATATACGACATTAAATCATACACATATATACATAGAATACTACTTAGTTAATAAATTTCAGGTCCCTAATACTTATTACGTAAATAGTATATAATTGGTACATTTGTCTCTTACTTACTCCCAATCAAATTAATCGTCTGATAATGCAATAAACTGTCCCCTCGTTGATCCGCCCAACATGCAGGGCGGGCGGGGATCTGAGGGCGGGCCGGTGCCGCCTACCACTCTTACGTTTTACTATTATATCGAAAGTGGACATTAAATTGATGCAGTACATATAAATTAAGTAATAACTAAAAACAATAATTATAACCCTTTTTTACCGTTAAGAATATTGTAGAATATTATATTCAAATTTAAACGAAACCAACAAATTTACCTTCAATGAAATCAACAAAAAAAAGTACAGTAAAATAGTCAAAGAAACTAGTGTTGAGGCAAAGATATCATATAACTTAGATTCGAACAATATTTGCAGTCGAATTGTCAGCCATTGTTATCTTAGGTTATTTGAGTCCAATCTCTACACATGTTATGTTATATACTTACTATATGAATCATTACTTCATGATGGCCAGCAGACAAAGAATGTCAAGAAATTTATCAATTAGAAAATTAATAAGAATTGTCATTTAGAATCACCGGAATTGTGATGTCGTGGGAAATGTACACAATTATTGCACTCGCGGATATGAGATAATATACAACGACCCACTAATGTTCACCTGTACGCAACGCCGTCATAGTATTGTTTGATCAACTTGGAGTGCGCGAACTGTGTTGCCCTGTGTACCGATAACAGTATCCGGCACCTTTAGATTACCCGATCGGCGGATATTAACTAATACTGTAAATATTTGACAAAAAATATGGCCAATTGTAGACAGTAATTATGGATCGTTATGTCAACGATGGTAACTTGGCTGGGTGGGGTTTTAAAGCCTGATAGCCGATATAAATTTCGATATAACTTAGTTTATTTTCAATATGATTAATATAAATGAAAATTGTTAGGTAAATTACTACGATTCGATTTCTTATAAAATAAATTAAATTTCAATTTTAAACACCGAATTTATAAGACACCTACGAACAGAATATTTTTGAAAAGTGACAAAAATGTATGAGAGAAAATCTCTGTCATCACTAACATATGTCAAAAATATCATCATTTCCTGATCAGTATGTTGCAGCATCTATCAGTAGCACACATACTATACATCTATTTTGTAAATCTAGATTTCAATCGAGAAGCTGCTTAATCACCAGATATAGTGTCGGAAGTCCTGTCATCGCGGTTTATAAATAATCACTTTTGGCCAACGAGTCGTTAGTGTAGAAACGAGGAGATGAAGGTCTGAGAGGGGGAGGTAATTAAGCTGCTCATCCATCAAGAACACCTTCGCACCGACCTGGATGCTTTCAATTACGATGATTTAAGAAATTTCACGGCGGAAAAATAAAGTTTAAAGAAAAAATTTGGGCTTCAATTTTGTTTGTGAATTTGTTTCGCGGGACTTTTTACCTGTTGGTAATATTTAACCTATTTTTCTGTTAAACCCATAAAATTTTTCTGTGTAAACATAGATTATTATTTTGCTAAAGAAAGAGGACTGACTTTACGGTATTATTTCTAGAGATGATTATCAAGAGACAATCAGAAGTGATTGCAAATTTGTTCATTTAGTTTATTATTATGATAGCTTATTAATTCATAGTTACATAATTATGAAATCAGGAGGACTCATTAGTCAAATAGGGCGGCAGTTAGGTTGCTATGTCGCAAATTGGAAGTGCTCCAACAATATACTAAAAAAAGCAATTTTTATGTTTAAATAACTGTTTGATTATAAAGGACAATAACTAAATCATAGACAATTTTTTTTTTATTACTTTCAACGCTATAATTTTAAAGTATATAGGTATATTTATTGGACAAGAGAAGGTCTTTTAGCTAACACATGATTAGCATGAAGTTTGAGTGAACTATATTAATAATGTCTTTTAATATTAGCCATTCTCGTTATTTTCAGAGATTGTTTCTTAGAGAGGTTGCCCAATTTTTCGCGAATAACAAACAGTGCTAGAAGGCCGAATCAAATATATTTTCAAACTATCGAAATAGACAAGCGTTGATTGATTCGTGGGCTAATTACTTTCTAATGACTGGTAATCAGCGACAACCCTATATCTAGTGGATAAATGGACAGTCACTGATGAGTGATACTCTTTATTTTATAGACACAGAGGTGGCTACTATTCTGGTCCGAGGAAATGGATACGCGTCAATCGTCTCGGAAAAAAAAAACGTTATGAGAACAATGCGCAGGCAGCTTCCGTGCGCTAAGTTTAGACGGTGTCGGTTTCAGAGGATTGACTTTTGACCCTCTTTGCATCCATTAGCCATCTTTATATCTCCAAGATTTACATTTAATTTTGAATATGGAATTTATTTTAAGTTTCAAAATAGATAGACACAAATAACACAAGATATTTTCATTGCTCACAAATTAACTGCACATATTAAGACACGTTCGGAATACTGCCATCTTTGCTATTATTTGCTTAGTTGATTGATCAAAATTCAGTTTATTCATAAGGTTTCTTAAACAAGAAAGTATGCGTCATCAATACATCAAAATAGATATAAAATAACAATGATTATTTTTCCTCGACGGTACAGTTATGATGTTACAAGCTTGTTTCTAAAACAAGAGTCCCAAGCAAATATTTATTTATTTGCGACTTCGTGATTATACAAAATATGAAATCTCTCTAAGTTTAAATACAAGATTCATATATTCTTATCATTAATGCTACCAAGTGTAACAGTAACCAACAAAACTCTCTTGAGGTAAGGAGCGGGCATCTTGTACAAAGAACATGGGTCCCTGCCAGGCACAGAGAGGTCCTTGTTAGCACCTTCGACACCTCAAAACACGATCGATTAGGCCCCCGGCCGCTCACATTCAATTATTTATTTATTTATTCGTAATTAAAGCGCGCGAGTTATGGACTCACAATTTACGAGCAAAAGGAATGAGTTATCTTGGATCACTGGTATTGCTTTATGACCACTGACGAAAGAATCTTTATGTAATATTAAAATTTTATTATTTATATTACTTTTATATTAACACATAACGAAGTTGCCAATAATTGTTATAAATTGATATGTCTTGGAATCTATTCACCGAAAATTGCGTCAAATCGTAAAAGATATCTCGTACTCGTTTAATCATTTTACGTTTCCTCAACTTCAATTCTTTACAAAATTACGATTTATATCCTAACAACATACTTATTACACTTGTACAAAACAAATGTTATCTCATTAAACGAGTACAATAAGCGGGCCATTAATAACGATGTATCGATACATCGACAACGATTTTATCGATTCCCGCCACTCGATAAGGCGGCCGTCACGAGGCCAATTTGTAAGGGACCATAAATTATTTTATTAAAATAAATCAACGGCTTTATTGTTCTCTTCTCGCCTTTGCGACTATTGTTATTTTGGTGTTTTGCTTTCTGCGTCAACGTTTATTTCTTGTGTTGAAGTTTATTTTAGTACTAACATAATTAACTCACAATTAAACATCTTTTTTCTACCTCTTCAACCCCTAATTTTTAATATTGACGTATGAGGTTTCACTGAAAGCAAAAAATCTATGGATTTATTTTTTTGATAAACTGTAGAAGTAATCAAATTAGAAATATTTTTTTGAGAATCTGGTAAGAGCTAATAAATAATAACAAATTAACTTCCAAATACTCAAACTCGACTACCTTACACATGGACGTTACCTTATACCTACAACATGGACTTATTCAATCATTACATCGATCGTAACGCTATTATCGTTGTCTAGAAACATGAAGAATAACCTTAAGAATCTATTTATTAATTACAAACTTCTAAACGTGTATATTCCTGTTAAAAAGTTATATCGCTCTGTTAAATTTATCAAATTTACATTTGGCTTTGGAATTTAACTAATTAAAGACGTCTTTAATACAATATTAAACTTCGAGAGCTAAATGAACAAATCAAATAAAAGTAAATGTTTAAGCGTCAGCACTTTACAGGTTTTAAGTCATAAACAACACGTTTAATAAGATTGGGTATAGTGTAGATTTATTTCATCTTCCGCACTAGCGAGTGGCACAGGACGCATGCTTTATACAGCCCGTAAGCGTTAATAAACGATTATTAATAAGTTATGTTTTTAATTACAAGTTGATCGAATGAGTATTTATCCGTGTGATTTTATAGGCCCCCGCGGGCTGGCCTTGGGGCAACCATAATAAAACATGTGCCGATAAATAAATTCGATTTGTAACGAGATGTGGCTGGCATTCCATTATTTGAGTTGTTATCAATGTAAAGAAATGATATAAATATTTTGAAATAAATTAGTGTAATGTTTTATATAATGTTAAATCAATTTAATTAAATAATTGATTGGCTTAAAGACTGTAAACAAATCAAACGACCGAAGGAGAGATGTAGTAATAGTTTTCATTTTTTAAGAAATCAAGTATTAACTACTTTGAATTAAGCCAAAAATAGAAATTAGTGCTTAAAAATAGAATTCAACAAAGGTTTATTAAAAACCAGGACTGGGACCGTCTCTATATGTCCGAGCTAAATCTGATACGTCTCAAATCATGTGACGGATGAAATAACATGACTACGTCGGATGCGACACACTGTGTTGTGAAAATTCTTCACAAAATAAAGAAATATAAAAATTGAAGTGACAGAAGATGGATTGACGGGTGTGCCTGTACGTAAAGACTTATTATCTCACCCACGCGGACTTTAGCAATAGATAAATACTTTTAAATTCTAAAAGTGGAACGAATTGCAGTTGACAATATTTTTTTGAAATGTTAAAACAATCGAACACTATTAGCTATCACATTAAATTATGATTTAACGAGTGTTCTTATATTAAATCAAGATGTACGTCTAGATAAATTATTTAACACTAACAGAGGATTGAGATTCGATCCGAAACCATTGCGTAACAGAAGGAGACCTTGATTACAATGAATCATGTTACACGGCCACTATACGGGCATGTTTCGTCTGGAGTGGTCACCGCCAAAATACGCCACAATCACGCCTGGTAAATGGGTCAATGCAACAATGTCCGACCTGAGGCCGACTCCACGCAACTGTTATTAATCAAATTTTACAACATCGTAAAACCACGACGGGATTAAAAAGTTTAAAACCTACTCGAAATCATATTTTTATGAGATTTAGATCCGAAGTTATTATTTGAGTTTTTATAACGTGAGCTGTTCAACTGTTTAGTGGGTTTCCAATTTGTGGGGCGGTTGATTTATGAGTGTCGAGATGACGGAATGACGAGATGCTAGACGTGGCTCAGACGGGCGTCATGCTTGAGGCGTCATATCGTCACACAGCCCACAATGAGCCACTGTGTGACTTGGCCACGGCAACGACAAGGCACGTAATTACGAACTATAAAGTTTACAATAGTAGCCTCTTTGTATAGACTCTTTATTATATTATGACTATTTTGATGTACCTCCATACAATACTGAGTACATGTCCAGATTGTCCAGTGCAATAAGAATGCAAGTTGTTTAACCGTAACAGCTTTTTACTAGGTCTGACAGAATAGATACAATTGCTGTTACTTATATCGTGATAAAACTAAATATAATAATTTTAATCCATTTAAAAATGAGTCTTAACAAAATATAATCAAAGAAATTACGGTAGACAAAGAAATTAACATTTGTTATGAAGGTAGATTGGAAAGTTGATAGCAAATCTATTCTTACAAAGCATTCTAATTAACTGAGACGGTGTTCCGGTGAACACGAGTCGTCTCATGTTACCAATCACGAGTCTAGGAACCAACTCGATCTAATGTAATTGCAGACGCATTGGCCGATCTCCCAGTAGGAATCGGGATGCGACAGCTGATTTCCGGTCCTAGAAATATTGCGCCTAGATAGCACAAAGTTTCATGTTCCATATTGCTAGCCTGACGTTCGTCGTTAACTTACATTGACGGAATAATAGGAGTATCTTTGATCTGATATTTACGGTGAAGCATATAAAGCTGTAGGTTAATATACAGTAAGTTTTTTGGCAGGCTTCGCATGCACGATGAGCGGTGGTAGATTGGTGCAAAAATCCCGCGCCACTCCACCGCCTGTTGCCGGCATCGCGCTCCACTGCCCGCACTCGAACACGCGTATAAAATCTTTGATACGCAGCACCGATGGAATCGAAATCCGATATTCGACTCACAAGTTTATTTATCGCGAAATGCGATGATATTTTTGTCCGTCCGTCACTTGGACAGTTCACAGAACCGGCAAGATTAATTGTATTTTAGTTGAGTCATCAAAATAATTAGAATGACGCTATTTTCGTTTGTGATGCTAATTTGACAGACGTCGCGGGATATTTCGTGTCTTCTTGTTTGCCGACTGAATTCTTTGATTGCCTCTTTGTTCTTTTGTTTTAATTATTTGTGTAAGAAGGAAGAGCGGGGAGCACATCTGTTTTAACAGAAGGATCGTTAGAAATGGTATCACAATAAGTAAGCCGGATTATTTCATTCTGGACTCTACTGCGCACCAAATGTTCAACTGACGAGACATTATTATAACTAAATGACATTATTATATTAACCATCATAAATGTCCATAAAACATTGGCGGCAATCCAGAATTTTGACGTGAATGTTATTGTGGTTACTTTGGGATGGTACAAGAATGAAAATCTGGGGAGTATACGGGCCCAACTGGTTTATTGTAGGAAATATTTGATAGCCGAGAGTTCTGCGAACTAACATTTAACATACAGCAGTTAATTTTGAATGCGACCGCAATAAATGTGTTTGATTAATATCATTCTCGCGAAACAAATGTAATGGTTGCAGTCGCCTTTGATCAAAGAGTGGCTATACGTCATTTTGGAACAATGATACACATAAAGGCATTGCTAAAACATGGCGAATTGCTTTATCTTCTATCTCTGGACTAATTGAGAGCGAATGTAACTATTATAAATGTTGGCACTAGGCCGAAGATAGAAGAGATATTAAATAAACCTGTACTAAATCAATTTATAATCGTAGCAAAAGTGACAACAAAGGAAATCAAAATGATGCATTCATAATTAACTTATTTCTACATGGTTCTTAATTTTTGTCGCTACAGTTTAACTGATGTAATCAAATTGTACGTGGAAATTGTGAAACAAAGAGTAAATACTAATAATTTACAATTTAAAGTAATAACTCATAATGTTTTTGATAAAATCAATGGAAGTTTTACAATAACCACACGATGGAACTGAGCCAAACACGTTTCCGCAATCCAATAATAAATGTGAGCTATTGTATTCCAGTCTTGATAAATATATACGTATATTTAAGGTGCTACTGATGAGATATTAAGTATTACAGTTAAAGAGTAAATATGTTTACATGTGTAGGATTTGCAAGATCTCATTAGCTTGGAGCCAGAAACTGGCAACCAACATATCAAATTAGAAAAAAAGGCTAACTATCAAAAATAACGTTTACATGAAAAGAGGATAACGTGTGTCAAGTAATAAAAAAGGTAATATATGTAGGTTTTATTAACCATAGTATATAAAAAAATAAACATTTTTCAATGTATAGAGTATTTATAACTACTAATTTGGTCCTCTCTTTCTTATTTAAGTTCGTCTAAAAACGAAAAAGTTCTATATCAGAGAAATATTTTACTTTTAAAAATAGCTTTTTAGATGGATAAAGATTTTGATGACCTCTTTTTATTTTATTTTTAATACTATAGTATTAACATTTTCAAAAAAACAATTCTAACTGATGAAATAAATGATAACATTTTAAAATTTTCCTTTTTTTAACCTCGTCTGAGATCAGACTAATATAGAATGTGAACCTGTAGGGTATTTTCCTGCACGTATTTGAGTAGATGCCTTTCTAATTGAAAATGTATGTCATTCGTTCTGTCTTATATTCTTTAACTGATGATATCAACAACAGTAATCATTACAAAGACAAATTTTAATGACAAACTGAGTTGAATTATGAAGGCTCAAACGTCCTACTTATTTTAAATGAAGAGAAAAATAAAAGAAACTCTATTTAAAAGCAATTAGCTTCCACCGTTTGTGTTATAACACAAGTGGAGTTTGGAAAGTATAATTTTTGAATGGTACCAAGATCAGAGAGTGCGTGGACGTGTTTTGACACTATAGACCGAATGATTAATGAGCCACACGCTAATCGTGGCCGATTTATTTATAACTTAGTCACCGGCAGGAGGGAATTAACGTTTGTTGACATTAAAATAGGCCAATGGGTAAACACTTGATGCGAACATTACAATAAGATTAGAAATCAACCGGACACGAGTTCGAAATACAAACTGAAATTAAAACATTTACTTATATTTCACACATACAAAACCGATTTAGTTAGGATTTATTATAGGAATGAGTTTATTTTGATTGTGATATCGTACATTAAAGCGAATTAAATATATGTCAGTATTGGATTACACAGGCCGCATAATAAAACAATTTAGAGCCAACAATTTGACCTCCACATCATTCGTTCATCTGGAATTAGTCCATTACAACATACGACTATTTCGATTCTCGGCATTTCATACACTTTATAAATTCATCGTTTGTTTAAATAATAAACTTGATTTCATTTTAAAACAACGTTCCTTTAGTCTTTGTCTGTTTGGCTAATTCTGGCATTACTTGTAGGTGTAATATTCATTTAATATTAGTTAGAATTATATGATGATGCTATCAGCATTATTTGAGATATAACAGTTATAAAACCGCATCTGATGTGAGTTTCGAATATTTTCAAAAGACATTGAGTTTACCAATATTAACCCTAAACAAAAATTATTATTGAAGACACCGTGATCTATTACGCTGTGGTTACTTACTAACACCTTTCCATTTAACCTACTTGGAGACTACAGCTTCATTTCTCGACAAGTATGAAAATAACTAGCAAAAGAACGGTGGAATTAATTTACAAATAAACACAAAATTTTACAAAACTCAGTGTATGTCAAAAGAAGATTAAATGCGAGGAATAATAGCTGCATAATATCATTACCAAGTATTCCCAACAGCATGGTTAGAGCATTTAAAGTTGCAAATCAAGATGGCGAGGTACGATTCGCGTCCATCTGCGAGTTAAGATCGCCACGACAATTGGTCAATTATCATAATTAAGTAACACGCAATTACTTTCCGCAATACACTCGATTCAGAGCGATTGTGTTAAAATTACTTGTGAATGTCTTATGAAATAGATCGAGGAGATTGAACTACATAAATAAGTTATTTTCAGCTTGCATTTTTTTTCTACAGTTGTGACATATTTCCGGATGATTACAATATTTACGAGGCCAGTAGTCAATGGTATTTACTTTTGCAGAAACAAAGACGTAGAAGTAGGAAGACAATACAAATGTCTATGTTTTTTAAGAAGTAAGGTAAAACTGATTAATTTATAGTTAATTTTCAGATTTTAGAAGAATACCTAATACCTATAAACTTTTTCTTATTATAGTTAAAATATTTTATTTACATATTTCAGTACAATACAAAAACAAAAATTGCAAACTGACTCAAGAGTTCAAAAGATTAGTATTTAAACAAAGAAAAATTATAAATTGAAGAATAGATGGAATACATAATAACGAAACGACAAACAACAAAATGACAAAATTATTTTTACTTTAAAAAAAAACCTTCTATTTTATTAAGCAAATTTTCCAAAAAAACCAGTAGAACCATAACGTTATGCACAAAATTGACATGTTAATAATATTAAAAACTACTCCTAAGTTTCCAACCTCTTTCAATAAAGCTGCAAATATATTTTAACATCAGAAAAGGTTCTATTTTAAATTATAATAAGTCTACTAACACACGGGATAAATAGAAAGCCGGTGACAACAATTAGGAACCGGCCGTGAGTCGGACAACTTGGAGTTAAGTACCGTGACTACTTGGCTTTTGAACCGCTTACGATCATCCCGTTTTCTTTCGGGTTTATCTACCCGATTATTATGAATAAGTCGTACAAAGATATGAGTGTTTAAAGTTTTAGTTTTATGTTTTGTGTGAACGAATTATTTTATTAATGTATATCAAGTAAATTAAAAAGACTCGTAGTAGAGATTGAGAACTACAATTATTTTTATGAAATAAGAATGAATGAAATGAGAATGAAGGACAGAAACAAATACACGTTTGATTGAGTTGTAGATGAAATTATAGGAATTTATACAATGTTGTGGTACACGCAGCTCTGGAACCATTTAGTGGAGGGTACAGAGGATACAATTACAGTGAAATGGCCCATAAATTATATACCAATGGTTGGTGCGCGGGCGCCGCGTGACGAGGTACTCTGCTTCCGCGAAATATCATCTAGCGATCGGCAAATTGCTGCGAATCACCGCTACACGATCGATGGAGCGGTACAACACTAGCGCATTGCTACGTCGTAGCTAAAATCATTTAGCTGGAAATGTTGTTAATACGTCAAATACTAGAATATCTGACTCAGTATGATTGGTAGTACTCACTTACAAAGTTGTAAGAGAAATTCTATGGCAATTTGAACGTGTAAATGGCGGGTAGTATGAGAAGATAGTCAAAATCTTAAATAGGCTTTGATTGGATGCATTTGATAAAATTTATTCTTTGTTATAACTTCGTGACTATTCAATTGACGTTTAACGCTATTTTTAAATATATATATATATATATATGTATGGGCCTAGACATTGTTATTTATAACTGTTATTACGAGAAATTTTATCATGTTTTTTTTTTAAAAGCTATAGTAATAATTCCTAGGACAATTATTTCTTAAAAAAATCGTTACGAATTTTATCGAATTTCATTCGAGAATCAATAGTATACTAATCCAATTCATATATCGTCTCATGAATCGGTTAACAATGTTGCGAATCATTTGTTTTACTTCATTTGTTTCCTTATGCCTCGTTTGCGACGGAAACGCATGTTGACATTACCAGAATAGTCCTTTGTTGGCTCACAGCCGTTTAATAACTTGAAACGCATTTATTTGAACCAAAAGTAAAGAGTTGAATCAGGCGATGTAAGTTGTTACATATTTTGGATCTATAAAACTGGCTTAAGGGTTAAACTTGAAGGCTTTATTAAGACAAAATTACTTTTGTTGTAAATTATTGTATAATAGCTGTTACATGTTGGCTAATTACAGATGCATATTCTATTTAAAACTCAGACATTTCGTCAGAATATAAATGCAGCGTACTCATGTATAATTTTAATATTTAAAGATGACATTTTAAATAACAATAGCATCAATTTTAAATTTCAAATCAATTAGTCATCATTTCTGAATTTAGAAAATCGTTTTTAATTCTGAGAACAAGAAATTCGAAAAAAAATGGCGGCAAGTTTTTATTTTATTTTATAGAGAATGTATATTGAAAAGAAATTGGGATGTTTGACGAGTAACATAGGAAACAATAGGGTATGTCGGCTAAAGTAAAAGCTCTCATTGTGGAATTACCCGGCGGCCGCCCGTCGCCGGCTCTTATAAATGGCCTGAGCCATAAAAGAAACCTGTCAATTGTTCCATATAAAATGTTGAGTAACTGAATTTTTAATTCAAAATTACAATATTAGTTTATAACGGTCATTTATACAATTCCCTACGTCATGTAATTTATTCCAACTATGAAATTTGAAATTTAAAAATGGAATTAGAATTAGTATTTAACGGTAGGCTAAAATTTTATTGATAAATAATGTGTATCTCTGTAATGATTATAGTCAAATCAGTTTCTTTTTTTTCGCTTTTTTTCTTATTAAACCTGTGTAAATGCTAGCGCATAGAGAATAGAAAATCCAAATGAAGAGTCAAAATAATTGTAGACGTAATAAGTAAGACAGAGTGCTTAATTGCTTGTGGGGCAACAGTTTAGTCCAACTCAATGTAAATATGATATGTACTTGATAATTTAAACTATGTAATTATCGTTTGCAGATAGTTTTAAAGTACAATGAAATCTTAATTAAGCACATGACCAACCAAAACAAATATACGATACTATGGAATGTTTTTATCGGATTCGATAAATAAATGCCGTAGTATCGATAACATTACTAAATCATGAGTCAGGCGGCAAATTAACAATTTTTTTTCGACGTCTACATATCTATTGCACGATATTGTCGTCCAATTCAGGTAGACGGCATAGAGTAATAATATATTTATCTAAAAAAAAACTATTCCAAAGCAATTAAATTGAAGTAAGCCTCTGTGGCGTCAGAAGGATTACAAAAGACTTATCACTTTTTTGTTCGACTTCTGAGTAGTGTGCGTATAAATGTAAGCTTTAAGAGCGTTCAGCTAAAGCACGTTGTTCTTTGGTTAGAATTCTTGCATCGTCGAGGTGGTCACTCACGTATTTGTTTTTGTTAGATAACAAATTGGTCATTTTACAAGACCCCCGATGAAGTTGTTCACGTTACGGATATGGACGCTAATGTTTATATCAATTCAATCAGCAAAAATTTCAATTAATGACAAAATGTATTTAGAAAATGCTTCTTACAAGTTACATATTAAAATTAACCTCGCGTTTGATAGGCCAGTCTCTTTGCACTTGAAAAATGGTATTTCAATTTTAGACCCTATCCCGTCAGTAGTAGAGATGTGTCTCTCATCAATATACAGTAAGTGAGTAGAGCAGATGTCGCTGGCGACAAAGTAAAACGTACGTGCTTGTCGCGTAAACATGCGATAATGTGTGGGGCCCACCACGTAACAATAGCTACTGTGCAATTTGTGATTCAACTCTATAATACTCAGTAATTGCCAAGGAAAAAACGTTATTTATTTTTCATAATTTTTGGTCGTCTGAAGTTTATACACACTTCTACAAAACGTTCCTTTATACGCAGTAGACATTATAAGAATTTGCGGTACATGTAATATCTCTATACCCAATTCTACAGTTCTCTCTTCTTTAGGTTTGTAAGTACTCATACGAGTACAATTATTTTTATACAAAATGTCAGCCATGAAAATCGTTGAAATTCAAATATGAACAGATCTTTCATTGTAACTCGTATCGAATTTACGACGAATATGATTTATAGCCGTATTTGATGCGGATGGACAGACGGACAACAATAGGATCATACAAGTAAAGAAACGACGGCTCGTGTTTTAGTATTATAATGCGGTCACACTCCCCCTCCTCAACCTGAATAAGCTTTTTTTATTACCCATAGGTAGGTGCTTCTCGGAAACAAATGTTCGATTACGTTTATCGCTCCGTTTTATAGTGTCAAATTGAAAAGAATGACGGATTGTAATCGCATTCACTGCAGTATTTAAATTAAACCGAGTTACGATTTCCTGTCTTATTTATCATAAAAAGAGGTTTAAAAACTAAAACCGTGGTCGCAATCATTGTATACCTACCATGTCTGTTAGTGGAGTCATTCGTAACACCTACATTATCATAACAGGTATAGTGAGTGTGTCCATGGCTCTACTTTGACTAATTTTGATTAATTTTCTGAATCTATCTATATTATTTTCTTTTTTCGTCCATTTTGGACCCCTTTTTTAAGCAGTCAGGGTTTAGTGTTGAACTTCCTTCTTATTTAAAGTAGAGGGCGCCACATAAATATAATGCGACACCATATAGAGTATTATAGAGCATAACTTGCGGACAATTAAGACTCTTCTAGTAAAACCTCATTTGTCTAAATAAGACAAGTAGTAGACATATATAAACTATTATAATTATTACTCTTCCTTTGGCTTTTCTGGGTAAAAAGAAAAAGTTTCTTATAACGTAGTAGCTTTCGTTAATTACAAATGCCTATGTGCAGAACGTTTAATTTTACTTAGGAAATCATAATGCCATGTCTAAGTAGCCATTATTGCAATATTAGTAAGAAACAGCAATTTGTAAACGTTGAAAAGCAATTTATTCTGATAAATATCACTTACTCACATATATTTCAGTTCGAACAGAAAATAATAATACATCCGCTAAAATATAAAAAGGCTTAATGTAAACCTAAGTTTTCGTACCACATTTAAAATATCAAAACCAAAAACTGTAGGAATCGTATTACAAAAGGTCAATTAAATCACAAACATGTCGGCATTCGATACCTAAACATAATCGATTAAACACGCGCTCGTATCGAATACAATGCAGTTTCGGCACGGAATTATTTTTGACAATATTAGGACATACCTTATAGCGCAAAGAAAATAAAAAATAATACGAATTAAAAGATTTAATATAAAATTCTTGTGTGCTGTTTACATTAAATTGTATAAATTAAAATTAGAAACCTCTAGAAATTTATACTATTTGCTGTTTTGATGATTTTTTTAATGACGTATTTCTAAATCGAAATTGTTTTTTTTTCTAATTTTGGATGCTATAAGACACAATTACATATGCCATTAGACAAACTCAGCTTCAAACCATTTCATTCTGTGTTTATGACCAAGTACCATTCAAAATAAATATAAATCAAACAAATCGTAAACAGCCGCCAATGTTCATAGCGAATAAATTCCTGAAATTCGCTATAAAATTATGTATTGTCAAACAGAAAGAAATAGCTGACAATTTTAACATTGGGAACATTACTCCGTTCTTGTATTTGTCATCAAAGTATGCATTTAAAATATTTTCTTTTAGTTTATGTGATTTATTTTCAGAATTAATTTGGCGAGATAATCTATGATACGCCCACGAGGAATAGTGTATAGTCTTGTGGTATCCGGTCATCGAATAGTGGGACATCACTATCTCTATTCGACGAGACATCGATAGAGTTGAAAGATTTATTACAGAAAAATATTGTTATTCGAGTCGGATTGATGGAAGTGTTGATTTATACAGAAATATTATGAATGGTTGTATGTTTTCTTGTTACACTTTAATTTGATGGTATTTTTATTGTTATTTATTACTGTTATGTGTGTTAAGAAAATCATTTTTTTATACCAGACGTGACAATAAGATGTATTATAACCCTTAACGGACAGAAGGGTGACATCATCGATCATGTTCTTAGCTAATCTGTTCCACTATTCGAAGATTATCCGTCCTTTTCTTATTGTTGAAGAAATTCCGGGGTCAAAAGTATTTAATATTTAATTTATATATGTAAACAACAGTCGTCCCCGACTGTAAAATATGAAGCGAATAGTTTTACACGTCGGGTAAAATTACCATCACAATAATTTAATCCGTAAAAGTTCTCGGTAATCGGAATTTAACATGTCCAACCGTTGGCCGATTCGACTTTTATTAATGAACACTAAATATATGCAAGCCGAACTCATTCAACCATCTGAAGAATAAATATTAAAGTCTGGGAATCTGACGGATCGGCTTTTATGAGAGGATTTGTGAAACAATAAACATTAGCATTATGAAGGAAACCGGTTCATTAAGTGATCATAAATAAAGTGGGACGCTTAAGACTTTGTAATTTGTATCCGATAAAAAACTTACAAATGACAGTGTCCAACATAAAAATTACATTCGACTGCGTTATGAAAATAGATATATTACGTTTATGAGATCAAAAGAGTCGCATAAAGGTTAATAAAATCATTTTATTAGTAGTAAACACAAAAGAAACATTTAAGACGCGATAAAAATTATTAATAGAGCGGTAAACGTTGGCGGGACGTTTCGGTTAAATTAAAAATATGTAAGTCGGGTATTTCGCGACTTTGATATATTAATCCACGTTTCGACGCCAGATTATGATCGAATCAGCACGCACAGCTTTACAGGAAACTCGTGATACCGCTCATCCGCGCCTCCGCTAGTGATGAGACATCGTGGCAATAATCATCAATTTTTGTAAAAGTTTTTATTTGTAATTAAAATATTTGTTTTATTTAAGAATATTATAAGAAAAAAGTGAAAGTTAAAATGGTCTCCAAATAAAATGTATAGAAATAAATTTAATTGCAACTATCAAAACGAATGTCCAAAAAGAATAAGAGGATCACATGTAGAAGAAAAAGCTGTCAAGTCCCATCACTAGTTGTGTGTTGATTAATTCCACTTTTATTTGTTTTAGAATCAAGCAGATGTGTGCGATGGCAGCGCGTTTGATCCCGATACTCTGCGGAGCGCGACGACATAATGTCTCTAGCATTTTTCACCGCGTACCGAAAACACTAATCGATCATAATCTTAAAAGAATTCTAAGAAATGAGATACTTCTGTATTTTTAATTAAAATGTTCTTTTTAGATTCAAATTTATATTAAGAATGTGATCTTATTTCGACAAATTTTACTGACATTCTAAAATGACGCGTCGGAATAGAACATCATTTCGAATTTGAAATTTAAAAATTACGATTGCTTTGTAACATAATTCGAAAATGAAAATATTTTCATTTGTTTTCGTCGTTTCGAATTCAAAATTGGAAAAACTTAATTTGAAAATTTACATCGTTGAGTAATTCGAAATTCAAATAAAAACATATACGTTATTTTTGGAATTCAACTAGATGTCGAGAACAAACATGGTGTTTTTATCTTAATAGCTGTTTGTGAGAGACTTGAATGAGAGAACAAACAAACCAGTAGCCGCTACTGGATGTTGTGTAAATTGCATAATTATTGAACGAACACAAGGGAAAGTCGAATGATTGGGAAAGCGCATACCTTTATGTCATAGACGTAATTACAATATACGAAACTACAAGCTTTGATGTTTTTATATCATTAATAATTTTATTGATGCTAGATGTCAGAATGACAACTAGTTTTTTAATCAACGGAACAAAACTTAACTAGGCCTCTTAGAATTTAGCTTCTTCATATGAAATAAATATAGTATAGACATTCACGCCCAATTACCATTAAACTATGGCTAGATACATACATAGTGACTAAAAATAAATAAGTATTTATCTAATTCCTACAGTTTGCATAATAATAACAGCACCATGCCAAATATTAGTAAATTCTGTCAAGTTTAAAATGGTTACAGGTTACATTTTAAGTTAAGACTTTACAGTTTTTAAAACAATGTGCATATAATGACGTAACAGACTTCCATACAGTTTCAACTCATTCTTTCTATTCGTTCATTCATCCAACGTATCTACATAAGGTTTCGTGGTGATGCCTTTAAATGCGACCACTGTAAAGTATAATTCACAAGCGATAGCGATTTAATGCTTGTGGCGTTACTGCTCACTCTAGTTTTTGTCTGTATTGTAAAATTTACTGTGGATTTTTGATGCTATTTCTAAGGTGAGTTAGTCCATTGACACACAAAGTCTCATTCTTTTATATTCAATATTTACAAATTTTTACAAATACTAAAAAATATAGTTGAAACTTAGATTTTCACTTCAACCTTTTAAGTAGTTTATTTCATTCATTGAAAATTTAATTTTATCTCTTATTAAACTTCTTTTAATTTTACTTAGAGGTTTGGCAATTTTGTGACTTTCTGAGCTTTATAGTTATTGTGTTATACTTAGATATTATACTAAGTTGTGATTCCTAAGCTTAATTCTAAAAATACTATTTGTAACTAACTCTCTGATGTCCTATCCCTTGCGTCAGTCGTGACGCGGTGTGCTACCGTGACTATGCTCTATCAAAGCCCGTTATTGGCGGGAGATGACCGTCACAACGAGGACCGTTTGCACCTCCGCTGTGACGTAGCACTACTTTATTACAAACAACTCTAGTGATGAGGGCAAAATCGAATACCTTTTAAAAAAACCTTTACTTGTTTTTGAGCTACCTACATGTCTATTTTTGTGTCATTATAACCCTAATTTTAATTTAAAAGTTTTGAGATATCTGTGGTTGAAAATAAAAATGGCGATTTTAAAAATAGAACGTTCGTATTTTTTTATTATTAGCTTGACTTTTAAGTATTCTTAAATTGAATGTTATCAGCTTATGTACTTAGATTTAATTGAATAATAATGCGTCTATACTCCTTTAAAAACACATATTCACATTTCCATAACGTTCAATTAAAACAGTACGCCTTATACGAGTATTGAGCGGTGACAATGATTGCGGGTGTCAGTTGCACATCATCAATCTTCACCCTTGTTCTAATCGCGCCACATCATCCATCCTGGTTTATTTAAAGCATACGACAACCATAGACAAGCGAACTTGTTTTATTCAATAATACACGCATGAGGAATTTGAAACAATTCGTTTTATTAAAAGTAGATTTGAAATCTACTTTGACTATAGGTTTCTTAATTTGAAAAATTTCTTGTCATTTTTAGGAAAATCAAGAACAGTAACTTTGTGAATAAAAGAATTTATTATGCTGCCATATTTAAAGTAAAAAAACTTTAACACTTTTTTTAAGTAGAATAATATTATTATAATTAATAGTAGATGAGTATTTACAATCAATGTTTTAAAGTTTATTTTTTTCAAAAGAGAAAATGGATTCTTTTTAAGTGTGCTTACTAAAATTTCATAATAATATCGTAATTATATTTTTTACATATAACTATTACATTTATCTAATAATTCTGAATTTATCACAAGACTACTTTAAAGATAACTTGTCTTAAAACAGATTAATAGGTCGGAACATGTCTACCTCCTACATTTATTTTCCTGAAACCAAATTCTTTCATTAATTTTCTAACTGAATTGACGATACTTGAATAAACAGAACTAGCTTTAGTCAATCAGTGGGTACTCAAAACATCAGGTCAAAAAAAACCAAACGAACTAGCCCATTCATATTAAATCCACAATCAACGAAACGTAATAAGATACCCGCCCATCATCGAAGTCGCCTCTAATCAATCAACTTTAGATTAACACTCGTTTTCTTAAGACTCACCGGACAAAAACAAATGGGCAAACCCATACTCGAAATCGAATTAACCGTATACATGTTTAAGACACCAATTAAAAGCTCAACAAAGGCTATCTTCAATAAGACGAAAAAAAATTTGATAGATCAACTCTTTAACCTAATCTACAATCAACTGATTTACAATTTAATTTAAACCTTTCTCGTGCGCTTTAAAGTACAATTTTCAATGTCATGTTTGAGATAGAAACTTAAGAAGGCTGTTGGCACAACATCTTATATCGATTAAACAGATAATTAATCACGGAGAATGAATCCGAATGAGATGTTATTAGTTATACCACTCACTATTAACAAGTGAAACAATAGCTTAGATACATGCTGATGGCAATACTGACTTTTATATACACGGGGTCACATAATTATCGGGTCTGAAAGACCCCACTCTTTTAAAATCGTTGAACTTTTCAAACTGTTTTTATTGTTACGACTAAGGGATGCAATTGGTTGCAATGCATTTGGTTATAGACGTTACTTGGTTATGTACTTATATGTTTATAGATCATATTGACAGAAAAACTATCTTAGGTTATAAAGATCTTTATAACGATAACGATCTATTATTTTATAAAAACACTTTATAATATCAGATATGGAATGGATAATGTTTATATATATGTGGCGCTAATCAGAATTAGTGTAGTTTATCAAAAGAACATTGACGATAATCATTATATGTTAAGTGTTTATTCCTTGTTATTTTTAATCGGAATATTAAACTGATACAATCTTCATTTGAAATATATTTTGTATCAATTTACATTATTTTTATCTTTATCTATATCTTAATCTTTTATGTGGTTTTAGTATTATTTGTAATTATACAAAGAAGGAGTGTCAAACACAAGTAATAATGTTTGATATATTTCCTTTTTATTCTATAGAAAAGAGCCTGTCGCCTTTGTCCGTCAGCTGGCGACTAGTTAAGGCGTGTTAACGTCAACGACAATCAGATAGAGTTTATATCACATTTATGGTACGAATTAACATTGTTATTAAGTTTAAGTATAATAATTATTTGAAATTAATATTTATATCGGTTTATAAAGATCACTCTGTATATAAATTGAGAGGCTCACAGACACCGATGTCCGATCAATCAGCGGTTAACGAGGCGATCACGTGGTTGCGTATAGCATATGCAACCTATCTTCTGTCATAATTATAGACGATAACGAGATAAATTAGATCATCAGATAAATAAAAAGCTGTCTATCTAGATATTTAAAAATAAGAAAAATTTAAAAAAAATGGTTGTTTTTTCGAAAATGCATCGGTAATTCGTCGAAAAAGTTTTATCCGATTTGAATTCTATTCGAACAGTACGAGTAATACCTGAGTTTCAGGAATCGCAGCCGATATCAGAATTGTGTATTGTAAAATCCGTAATCTCAAAATTATATAGTAGGTACACTAATTCCATATAATTTTATCATAGACAATAACTATACTTATATTGCAATCAAAACAAATCAAACATACGTCGACAAGAAATACATCAATCGCTGTCAAATTACAAAGTAAGTTTCTTCCAATCAAACCAGTCAATCGACAAATATCTTTTGCAATATTTAAATCGATACAAAAAGCTATATATAATCGATTAGTTTACAAATTAGAACACCCACTGTGTTAGGCGTGTAACGTGCACAACACTTTGATTAACATTTACATAAACGTTTGTCGCTGGCATTAAATTAAACGAGTCTGAGCCGGATAAAAATAAAGTTTTAATTTCTTCTTTTTTAAAACCGAGACGAAGACAGAGCACGAGAAGGCGCGGGGCGTGCCTGACTAACTTTCATTACTCACGGGCAATAATAAATGATAAAACATTATTAATACGGAGAGATCAGTCCATTTGATGGCTCACACATGCTAACCTACGTCGAATAAATTAATTCTAATTATTAAACTCAGTTTACGTGCACCCCTTAGGCTGTATAAATGTGTTGCCTTCGAAACTGAATGTCACAGAGCAAAATTATAATAGTAAATATGAATTTATTAGTAAACAGATTAATAATTAACAATAAAAAATCAATAGGAATAGAGTTTCAAAACTTTTTTTAATACTTGAACTCAACAAATTACTACCGAAATCATTGACAATATCAAATATAAATAGATCGATTCAAGTTCAGAGGCTTGTAATCAGTGTTATACGATAAGTTTGTTGTTATCTCATCGCGTAATAATAACCAGAAGTTTATTGGCCAGTTGGCCGTGTGATAAATTGAATAATAATTTATTTCGAATAAGATAAGCTGATCGCTCGCAATGATACCTTCAACGTGCAAGCAAGCTGTACTACACATGGACGAGTAATATTAATATTTATTAAATATTTAATTTATTTATGTGCTCACATACACATAAAATGATCCTGTTTTCACTTGGTGTATCTTTGGAACTGTTGCTCTTGATCAAATTCAATACCAGGTACCTTCACCACCTATACCATCATTCAATACCTCGGCAATTTTATCACATATACGTTCTAAATAGTTACTCTGTTACTTTCGTCTCTTATTTTTTTTTTATAGTTAATTTGAACGAATATATGTACCTACAATTAGTTAACTATAAAATTGGATCTACTGATGTTTAAAATCGTTTTTTGTGGCAATATTTGACCTCTAAGGCAAGCGAATTGAAGGTTTAAAAATACAGTTTTTCATATGTTATCATACTTTAAATTAAATTATATTTTATCTACTATCACAAATAGAAAGATTACAAATTTGAACAGTAAATAGCTTAACAGCAAAAAATATTAATTGTGTTAAAGGGTGAGCAGTTGAACACACACACAGGAATTAATTAACTACAGTAAATTATTATGAATTCAGCCTCAAACTTCGGTGTGAAATACATACAAAATTCCCTTTCAATTACGTACAGAGGGCTAACCCACAACGGTGAACCGAGGTCGTTGCGATCCTCATCCCTGATGAAGTTATACCAGTTTTTATACTCGTTCTTAAGAGAAAAATACCTACCAGGTACGGTACGAGGGGGTTAAGTTCGTATCTACTTAAGCACAAATGTTAGTACTACGTGTTAACTAGTTATCTGGCACAAAATTTATTTGTGGCTTTAATATACTACTTAGAATAAAATACTTACAAAATTTTGGTTTCTTTTTTTTACGAATGTGTACATGTACATATCTATATTAATTAATAGTGTCGGGAAAATAATAGCTCTAATAAACAATATCAATAATGAAGGAATAAATTCTAGTTATTCGTTATTCAAAAATTATAATAAACGGTTATCATTATCCCACACGTTATTAACGAAACTTACAACTGCACAATAACTATTGATTCAACCAACAAGGCGGTCAAATATCAACATGATAGATCTAGCGACAATCATGGCGCCATTTACAACTAAGATCAATTAATGCCAGACAAGGACAGTGATATAAAAACATATGAACATGAGTGAAACAGTCGTTGAGTTATCAATCACGCGCCTGCGCACCATCTACACGCCTGAAGCGATCAGACAATCGCCCGTTTAATTATTTCTATTACGATATTTAAAATATAATGATTATCGGTACATGTATAGCGAATTCCCACACTCGTTTTGTATGTAACACATCTACAAACTTAATTAATATAGCACTTAAGTGCATTACTGAAAATGCAACGCCGCAAATGATAGAAAAGTATGAATAAGTAGATCTAAAATAAGATTGAGGAAGGATAGATAAACTTTCTTCTAATCAAATAATATCCAGATCACTGATAATATAGATTTATTTGCAAAAATTTTGTTTTGTTTTTATATCAACAAGAGACGTTGTTAGAAGAAAGTGGTAAAAACTTAAACCACGAAAATGGATCAGTTTATCAATTGATGGGCATAGATTAATTATGATTTAAATTTAGTAGTAATTTCCCATCGTTCATATCTGGGCTTCATTAATAGCTCATAGTTCCATAACAAGCACCAACCTCGTCCATCACCGAAGATCTTATCACCGCATCACCGATCCCAACAATATAAAATCGTTTATACAACCAATGACTGATATTAGGTTGAATCTGATTTGTATCTGAACACCAAGTTAACCAGACCTCCGTTTTCAAGATAATCGTTCAGACAGAGATATCTTATTAGATTTGTTGTGTCCTATCATTTCGATCGATGATCGTGAATGAAGCATTTGGAGTAGTGATAAATGACAACGAGTATCAATCGTTACAAAGGATTAATCAAAATATTAAGACTGTGGTTATGGAACCCCTCAGTAGCTGTAGCGGTAGCGGAAAATAACTAAACGAACTATGAAATGACGTCATATCGTGATAAGTAAAATTGGGACTTAATAAAATAAAAGCTCTTGAATGATCCTGATGCCTGATTATATGAGTTGAACAAGGAACTAGCGTGCATTAAAGGTTAATCCATAAATTTAAAAAAGGTTTATATCACATATTACTTAATTGAATTGTTACTGAAACATTTTTTTTAAAAACTTGCACTTGTATGTTTGCGTGTGTACAATCAAAAACTACTTATAAGATAACGAAACTTGGATTTACACTACAATTTTTTTTTGATAGGTTTTATGGATTTAAACGAAAGTAATCGATTTACGCGTCAGTCTACAATGCTAAGGTAATAATAACGAGGATAGATACGACCATAGACGACATTGACCGTAGATCTTTAAAAAATCATTTAACATAACGCTAAGAGCTCGTACATATCAGTAACCTTACGCGTAAGATATATTGGAAAAAGACTTACCTCGTCTTTGCATGAAGGAGAAGAGATCATCAAGGAATTCCTTCCTTTGAGGATCATCACTGATTTCATAAAGCTGTAACAAAACAAAACGCATTGTTTATCAAATGAATTTAAGAAATAATTTTGTCTATAATAAATTTCATTTCATTTTCATTTAAGATATGTTAACAGTCGCAACTATTTTAAAAGTAATACTATCTAATGAAGATAATATACTTGCCTGCTATAAATAAAAACGAGATGAAAAGAGTATGAGCTTAAGATTATTAATCATTAAATTTTGGCTGTCTTATCATATCCTACTAATGTTATAAATGCGAAAGTTTGTGAGTATGGATGTTTGTTACTCTTTCACAAAAAAATTACTGGACGGATTTGGATAAAACTTTACAGTAGTATAGGTTATGCATCGGAATAACATATATGCTATTGGTCGTAATATAACGATACACGTTAATTAACAAAAAATTATTTACCGTAGGATAGCTTGTATGTTAAAGAAAAAAATTAAAATAATCTGTTACGAAACTTAATGTGGCAGACCAAATTTCACGCGAGCGAAGGCGCGGGCAAAAGCTAGTACATAATCATGGCCATACGGTTCAAAGTATTTGGATACAATTTGCCTGAGATATAGTTTGTTACTGAAACCCAGTATCACAGATTCAAAGTTAATACATCTCGTATTCTTTTTTCGATAATTACACAGGAACTTCACAAAGTCAACGCAGATAAAGCCAGTCAACACGTAATCAGGTTGTAATTTAAAAAATACATTTCCTGCCCGCATTGCATTAAATATAATAAAGTAGATATGAGACAATCGTCACTACGCATTCTACGCTAAACGATACATTAGCAATAATGAAGGTATTAATATTCTTTAGAAGCGATGTTCAACGGTGCGCGAGCGCATAGCCCACGTGCGAAGCCCGCATGACGGAACAAAAACATAGGAACTGCATTACACCTTTGTATTTCCCATACCTTAGATATGCATGTTTAATTGGCTATTAAATGACCTTTATAAGACATTTATATTATTCCGTCGGTAGAATAGACAATCTAATGGCTCAAATAATGGTTAACATATGGCAGAAGACATCTGAAGAAGAATGAAGCTAAAAGTTGAATTAGATAAACGCAATCAACACACACTATGGTTTAGCAAAATTTTAAATATTATTTTCCAATTACAAGTTCTATTGTACACAGGGCATAATAAAATAGTTATCGTGACCAAAGTGTACCATACCAATTTTCCCTTAGGTACTCATACCACGTGATATTTTAGTAGTACTGTAGGTACTCCACAGGGGGTTACAGATAGGACTATACCCAACAGTGTGGCTTGCAAAGCGGGCTTTATAACCGTCGATATCCGCTATACGAGTACACAGTATAATTTAAATACATTAAGATAATTTCACCGTATCAGTAGCCGGTACTAAAGATAAAATGTGACTAGCTGATTGGCTCCGAATATTGAGTGTTTTGGAATGCCAATCGACAAGCTGTAGGTATCCTTTTCTTAGTGAAGTACCCATTTATGTACAATTTGTCTTAGATTAACTTTATTCTTTTTCGGTTTGATTACTTCGATAAAGAATAGAACGATTTTGAAGTTCACCAAATTTCCAAATAGCATTATTATTTTTTTTGAAACGCGGTTATCAATATTTAGTCTGTGTCACAAATGTTTTGAAAAGGCACTGTGATGAGATCAAGAATTAGTTTTAGTGTAAACAAAAGTTATAACTTTAATTGATACTTTCTATCACTCAAGTAGCAATAGCGATACGGCCAACGAACGTTCTTCGTAACATATTGATTGCAAGTATGTAACTATCGTATTATTCCTGTTAACAATTTATCAACAACATATAGATGACCTCCTTAATGAGGTCTCACGTTGCTGCAAAAGCATGATACTGACATCATACGCAAACAAAGGAAAGCCCGTTAAATAATCACGCAAAGTCCGTTTACACATCGGGGCGAGAGTGTCCCGAAGCTGTGAAACACACGGCGCCGGCTACATTGATCAAACAGCCGTATTTGCATTGGCCAAGCAATTACATCGACGCACTTAGCGCTACAAAGAACTGGGCCGTGGTGAGACAACGAAACGCCATTTGACACTTCCTGTTTCCGTCTAACATCGTTGTATGTTCATTAGACTAAAAACATTGTGCAAAAATAGGTGCTTTTGTGTTTTTAAGCGACTATGAAGTAAATGTTCCAGCGCATATATTTGTCAATTAATTAAATACATGACATGACCTTTTCACGATCACTATTGAATGTGAAATCAAACTGGTATTTATATTATCATTGATTAGTTAGAGGCCTGAATAAGAACTACGTCATCATCTACAGTATCATTAGATGAAACTACTATATTAACATATCATTATAGTTGGATGAACGAATGTGTACTTGCGTTTTATACTACACAGTGTAAACTACACAGTCAATGACACAGTTATCACTATGTAACGATAACTAATAACTAAACTAAACTAAACTCTGCACTGTCTAATGGTAAGCCGTCACCGATCAATATAATTAAGTCTGTATATAATTAAAATAAAAACTTTCATTTGATTATAAGATTAAAACTCATGAAGATCAGTGAATGATACTCATGAAGTATATCTTTGCCCAAATACCAACTTAGTTCTAAAAATAAATAAACAAAAAAAATTAACGTATTGATTAAACCGTAACACTTGCGGTCAAATATGTCCCATATCCAACTAAAACAAATGGGGTCCGTTGATCGTTCATAAATGGAACATGCTTTTTTATTCGGTGTGTGCTATCCGGCGCTAATCGAAAACGTTCTGGGTGATTAATCGCGGGGGGCGAGACCGAGTCGACAGTGACGATCGAGAAGATTGATGTGCGAGGCTATAGCCTGTTGCCGCTATTAAGAGTCAAGCCCTCTTGCGAACGCTCATGATCGTCTATTGACACCGCCACGATTAACGTCATTACATCTCATGTACACGTGTAAACTACTTATAAATACTTTAGATACTAATACTTTTAAAACAAATACTCTGGTAGGGCTAGGCAGATATACTAAGCTAAAAAGAACGTTAATCATGAATTATGATGAATGTTCTTAAAATAGATATTATTATAAGTACAAATATTTACATTGGGCAAGAGACAAATCCAAAACCCTAGACTTAAAAGTCTAATGCAGTACGTGAAAATATACGTTCACGGCAAGTGTCAATAAGTTCTAATTGACGAAACACATTATAAAGACAATTAAAACTAAATAATTGCAAACTTTAAACAATATAATAGGACTAAAACACAAAAAATATAACTCACAAAAAGTATTAATCAAAAGGTATTGGCACCTCATCTTCAATACAACATCTAAATGTTGCATCTCGAAACTTGCCCAATTATTTCAGTTAACAATTCACACGGAACTTCATAACATTATACATTCGAATTATCGCAAAACATTGACAGTGTTACGAGGGCATAACGTCCACTCAAGTAGAACTTGTCGAATTATTGTACATGGCGGGAATATTATCATAACAGGGTCCCGTGTATTGTCGCCCACAAACCGCCATATTTGAATCACAAAACTCGGTGGTAATCTCCGTAATCTCTATTGTGAACTGCCAATTACCAACTCTCCCCTTCCGCTTGAATAAATAAATAAATATTTTGTAAACATTATCGTTGTACCGTGGTAACCGCCACAAAAAATAATTACCTATATTATTTTCCCATATTTTATGGAGTCTATTGTAAGTGCGATCTAAAGTTGACCTGAATTTAGTCGAAGTTTCTCGATGATTTAAAATAGTATCATTATCTTTTTTATGCTACAAAATATGAGCTTAGAAGTTTAATTTGAAACTTAGCTTTTAATGTTAATTTTCCATTCCTTTAACTCAATTTTTGAATAAAAGTACCCCATATCCTATATCCGTTGTCATTCGTTAAATTTCATGCTGACCGAACGAATGATTGTCTTTATAAAAATGTGTGCGAATACGAAAAGAACGCTATGTAAATATTTCAAAACGAACCGTTCTTCAGGTGTTTTGTAAGTATTCTATCATCAATTAATTTAAACAAATGCATAATGTATTTAAAACATCTATATAACGATTGTAAATATAAACAAAATTACTTTGAAAAACTGTAAAAGTTCATGGAAAAAGAACAAAACTACATACATATAATGATGTATACTATTAACATCTATCTATAACGCAATATTTTGAACTGAAAACAAAATCACCAAATTTGTATCAGATTAAATTATTGTAAGTCTTGACATCATTTTTCTGTTTCCCTTCCCTTCTATGTTGAAAAACAAATTTTTATATATCCTGTTTACGAGTTATTCATCAAATTATACATTTTCTTTAAAATAACTTGTGCGGAATTTACTAATCATTATTTTAAGTAGAAATAATGAAATGATTTAGGGCAAAGACATAAAATGAATAGTTTAAAATGTAAAACGATAAAGTTATGATGGCATTGAACGTAACTTTAAGTGGCAAATGACATTCAAATGGCTGTCTAAGCTTTTTATAATATTCGTTTAAAATTAAAGCTTCGGTGATTAGACATAAAATACAAATTATTTTATTAGAAATGAACGATGCAATTTAGTTATAATTATCAGAAAATTGTAATGTGTTTTGTGCGATTGATTAAATAATCGATGTATCGATATAAAATTGAATACATAGTTGCACATTAAAGTTGCGTATTTACGATCGATTTTACAACAACAAATGAATTGCTTGTGTATAGTGTCGTCAAGAATCGTAACCCCATTCATGTGGTTTTATCGATTTAACCTTTAACTCAAGGTGCTTTTAAAGCAATTGTAATGTAGTATGCATTTAGATGTATGCTGTTGAATTATGTAGTAAATTGTTAATATACACTTTTATTGTCATTTTATTAGGCGTATTTGCTTTTATATCTAAATAAATACGGCATATAACCTTATTATGAATATAAAACGTATTAAGCAAACCTGTTTTCATGCATTCAAAATTAATTTAATTAAATATAAGAGTTTATTTATTTGGTCTTCGTCTTCGTAGTACCCAACTGAGACTCACGGTCTGTCATTTGTTTTTTTACAGACAAAACAGTCGATCCTTGACGGCAATAGCTTATTAATTTGCAAAAAAGGTTTAAAAAAATAAATTATAAAAAATAGTAGTTACCTACAATAAATAACAACTGGCCTGCAGAGAATAACGAACAAGTCATGCTTAGATATATCGAATATTACGATAAATCGATGCCTCAATATTGACTCGTCAGTATATGGGACAAGGTGTTGTCATAACGTTTGTATTAGAAACATTCGATTCTGACACACATTGAAAGAATTCTGATAGGCTATTGTGTTCACGAGAACAGATGTCTGAAGTTTTATAAAACATACTTAGTATTAAGATGGAACTATAGAGCATAGACGGAATCAGAACCGAGTTTAAATATTAAAAAGCTTTATAATATACTAATCTCTAGTTTACATTATTCTTTTCTTTTCAGAAGATTAAAAAAATTAAAAGATTAATAAGTAAAAATCGCAGGCAAATATTAAAAAAAAAAACAACTGAAGTAATTATATTAGACTTGAACCTTCTCAACTATCATCTGAAGATTGAACTTCATTAGTCAAATTAAAAAGCACTGTTTCCTGTCACACATTTCCGTTCCATTTCACGAAGAAAACCGATATACGTACTAAACAAAGGGTTCTACGACGATAAAACACAACACTTAGATAGACATCTTATCTAACATATTTTCTTCAAATTGAGAAGTAACCTCAATCTAAGCGGTTTTAAAAAAAAATACCTTCAATTTTCCGTTCCTTTTCCGCTTTCACAACAACTCATTCATGGACACACAATCTCGTGAAATACAATTTTCACTCGTGTTGACGTAGCCGTGTGCACTAAATAATAGAAGACGAACTTGGCCGGTGCGCTGACACCCGCTCGTTGCCGCGAGACAATTTCAAATTGCATGCAATAATTCAGTCGTAATATTTAAGAAGGATGCATTTATAAATAAAGGCTGTGGTGGGTATCTAAACATAATAGTAACACCGTTTATGGTAATGCAAAAGATTTACACTTATTGCTTTTGATGGTTTACGGGAGAAATTACAGTATAAATTCTGTTTTTGCATACAATATGGTCCCACTAGGCCTGTTTCTGCTTATTATGCTGTACGAAGGCTGTAGTTCAATTTAAATTTTATAGAATGATTCATTTGTCGGACAACTTTATGGAAAACTGCTAGGGAAGATATGCTTGCGTCTATCCAGACGTAGGCATAGCTAAAATGATTTTACGGCTATGATTTTTTTAATTTGAAATTTATGGGGAATACACATATTTGTTGACTGTTGATTTTTGGGTTAATGACTCTGACAACTGATCCAGCACATAGTACTATAAAAGTTTGGGATTATACAGCCGAGCGACCGTGTGAAAGATATGCCAAGTAATTATTATATTATTCCGACTACATTATTATTTCGATCCAATTTCCTTCTCTAATAAAAGGAAAGTGGTTATCTATCACAAATGATAACTATTTTCATATAGATACGGTTTAAAACCAAATGTTTTGTTTGCATTCCAATGCAGTTAAAGTTTGTAATGTGTTCGTGTATTCGCATATATTACTGTTATGATAAAGCGACCTATATATCGCTCACTACCTCCGAAGGAATAATTATTGTCGTTTTCCGTTAGTAATAAATTACCTATAAGTATTGATAAGTGTCATATTTTTCAACTAGATAAGGCGTTTTTCTATGAAGTTTAATGTTGGCTATTGTGTATTGTTAAAAAAATAACTGAGAGCGTTGTTTTGATATGAGACATTTATCTATTGGTTGTCCGTGTGGTGACGGATTAGGGATAAAGAGGTCATCATCCCCATTCGACCCGTGGGTGTTGTGAGAGCCGACTAAAGGAGCCATCTACACCCGAGGTGGTACAAGGTGATACTAGGCCAGAACCTCCTCTCTACGAAGAGCATGTTGATGATGATGGTATATATAGAAACTATAGAACTGTGAACGTTACTACAGAAACGTTATGTGGCGGATTCGCCAGTGGTCTTGGTAAGGGGTAAAAGCTTTGTTAAAAACGGCAAATAATTAAGACTACTGAGAGAGAGTCTCACAGGTGTGTCCATTGTGATATTGTGTAGCACAGTTTTAACCGGAGCTGTAATGAGGTAAACAAACGTTACGAGTTTGCGACCCAAGGTGTGAGAGATTTCGTATCGCTTACGCTTCCGCTATATGTGACAAAATTAGTTAGAGAAGATAATAAAAAAGGCAATAAACAGAAACAATTTATTCTTTCATTTTCACAAGGGGAGCATCAAACTATGAAAAGAAACGGTTAATCTTTTATACGGGTTATACCGCTCGTGGTCATGGGTAGACTGACATGAGCTTAGCGACGTCTCCGTGACACGCAAGGTGTGACAAAATGTGTCAAATGTGTATATAAAAATCACGAAAGACTAAAAACAGTTAATTATACTCAATAATATAACTTTTGTATTTTTGTTTATGTAATACATTCATTGGTTTTAAATAAAATGAAAGATAATATTTTTAACTGCCTCTAACAGTTGGATTACTATTCAACAACTGTCAATAAATCTATATTATATTATCTATATTATTATATTATACCTAGTATAAATATAAAAGTTTAATTGGATGGTTTAATCACGTCTATTTTGTGGAATTCAATTACAATAAATGATTTTATTCTTTAACAAGACATCTTATAAAAATATTGTTGTCCTGAAAAAAATTGATTCATAAGATTGAAACTCTCACATGTGAATCCGTAGTTAAATCCTCGTATTATTTACGTCACTATTAACACATTAATGTTAAAAATTAATACATGTTCACTATTAGTGATCACCATAAATCGCTGTCTTCTGTGACATACGCAAATTACGCATTATATGTAAAACATGGAGTAACGGAGAGGGCGTTGGCCGCCGAACAAAGCCTCAATTGATACACGATGTCTAGTGTCGAAATCAAAGTGTTACTACTAGTCTAAGGTAATGGACGACAAATACACAGTCAAATAACGGGGTTTCACTCATAACTTTGTTGGACGTTTCAATTGCATTAGTATATCTTTAGCAACAGTTTTAAATTAAGAATTTAGCTTTTTAAAGTTTTATATGAGAGGTGTATCTGTTGTATACGAAATCCTTACTCCGCATTTTCGAATATCGTTTATAGGATTGGATATTTTAGCGTTAAATGTCGTCAAATTAGAAGCACCACCCATTAATGTCATATTATGAATTTTTCCTCTTAAAATCAATGATTTATTAAAATAAGTATTAAGATGTAAGTATCATAGATTAAGAATTCACAGTTCCTTCCCTCTTTATCAAAGTAAAAAATGACTAAAATTATTTATTTAGGTATTTTCGTTTTTTAAATCTCAAAATAACGCGTTAATTACTCTTAGAACCCTTTTTTTATTGATAGCTACATTAAAAGAAAACGGAAAACGAGACATTAGTGTTGTAATCATATAACGTTACGGTCGTTATTCAGCAAAACTATTTATCATAAAGGTTTTAAATCGTTCCTATAAATAGTTCCATTTCTAAATAATATTCTCAGTTTCATGATGAATTAGCATCAATCGGTATTGCTTTGATAGCGGCTCTGTTGAACGCGCTAAGTGATTCCCATCCTCAATGTTTACTCATAAATTACTGCTCATTTGAGCATCTACCACTTGCCCAGATTGATAGGTTACGTTGCCCACACATGGGGTAATTACACCTGAGTACGTTACTACTATTAGATCGTGTTTTGAATCGTTAATAGCGTTTTGAAATATCAATTTAATGAGAGCCAAGTTAATGATAGTAAGATTTAAACTGTCAGATTAATCAGTAAAACGTATTTATTATTTGAATGATAAAATTAGAAGTGTATAAATATTTAAATGCTCTGTTAGTTTAAGTATAATTTATAAGTAAAAAAACCTAAATAAACGACTATACTATTCAACTCACTTTTATCCAATTTCATTTACTTTTTATTTGAATAATAAGAATTTGTCAAAAATTAACAAGGTTGATATGGCTCGGTGATTAAAATTGTTGTTTAAAAATCGTTGAATAACCTAAATTTTACACGTTATTTTACAACCCTACTGTTCCATATCACGTGACATACAAAACGCAAAGTATAGCTATTTCATTATAAGTCGTTATTGAGGTTGTTTTGGTATTATCTCAAATTAAATTACGAAAGGAAATTCCTTAAAATTACTTTCTTTATTCCCAATAATTGGATACCAACTCACTTATTTCAGTCTGGTATTAGATAGCTCTAGAGGAGTGCGCTTTAGAAAGTTTCTACACTAGGTTAAAAACATCAATTTATCGGTCAAACTGATCTGAAAGAGTTTCTGTAGAGTTTTCTATTTCGACGATGTTTTCAAGAAATTCTGTTCTATTTTATACTTTTTATTGAATGTGAAAGTACACATATAGTGAAGTATCAATTAAAAACGAGTTTCATGTGTCTAAAACTAACGGTACTTTACTTAGATGTGAAAATAAATTGGAGTGACTTTTAGTGTGCAAATATTGGTATTCATTCTACGATTATTTGCTTTTGGTGTAATTTTAACCACGACTTCTGATTAAGCAATGAAAATCACTATCCACTAGATCTACGAACCCATAAGTAACAATTACTTCAAAATACATATAAGAACATCATTAAAAGATGATGTTATAATTTTTCTATACACGCGAAAAACTCTCTGCCTCTTCACACTCGACCGAAGCGGGTACAACCGGCTCTAACCGGCTGTGACATAATCTCGGCGGATAATTGCGTCTCGCAATACACAGCTTTGCGGCCTGACAGATTAATTTTCCCCGCCCTAGTTTGTACCGCCCGCCCTAATGTTACATTATTATTTCAGATTGATTATTTTTCCCAATCAGATTTTGCTCAAAGAAAATATGTTTTCGGATTATAGCTGTTAATGATTTAGATAATATAAAGAAGAGAAGTTACGTAATCGTTAAATCCATATCTTTTTGATTGTTGATAAAAAGAAACAAGTAAATTACTGTACACATTTCTTAACTTTTACATTAATGAAACGTGGTTCAACTTGGTCATATAGCATATGACTCATGTGATGACTGACATCTCATCAACCACGCCTAGCACCACGTGCGGTTTTAGTTCAAATCAAATAAGACGCGCTTTTCTGACTTCCTGTTTCACATTTCCGTCCCTACCCGGTTACAGTTTTAGAATTTTTTTTCTAAATTTACTCTGTTATTATAAAATTATAAGAAAAAAAATATATGTTAGTTAATTACTAAACACACAATATGTTAACAATAAATTGGTGTCGCCACAAATTCGTTACAGTAGCGAAACTAATTCACACCCCTGTTCATATATGAGCACACAGTATAAATGGGCGAACACCTAACGTATTTATCTACGAGCAATCATCTCCCCTATCATAGCGGGCAATATGCGGAACCCCAAAATGTTCATCTAATTGGAGATCAAAGAGAGGGCGTGTAATCGCGTACACAAACGCGTGTTCTATAGACCTTGCTATAGATGTATTGATCATGGAAGTGTCTTACTCAAACAATTAATATTTCGTTTAGATGATGACATACGTGATATTTTTTATTTATTTGCAAAATTGAACCTTATAGTTATGGTGAAGAAATTTACACTATCGAGGATTCTGGATATTGAGTCTACTTTTATTTTTCAGCTGAAATGTAGGACTACCCATGAAAAAGACGGAGACAGACTTGTCAACTAAATAGAAAAATATATTACTATACAAATGCCTGGATACTAATGAAACCGCAATCTTCTAAAGGACTTTTTGCAAAAAAGAGGTGTTTCGAAATTGATACCAACTAGGGTGGTTAAAATGGACCGATTTAAGTTTATTAATCTATTGCTAGGAAGATCATCAGGTTATTTTTTAAAATAAACATTTAAATCATTTTACACTAAACAATTCCGTGTATGCATAACATTTTTACTTCTACCTGTCCGAAATGTGTGCACATCGTGCCTATTCCAGTAGACAACAATCCTTGTTGTTATACTTTGATGACCAAAGGCTGGTGAGTGTCTATTGTTTTTGTCAATTACGCGATTACTTGCGTGGAATAATTTTTCCCTGGACCGATATTCGGCGACTTTGAACGTAAACCCTTCACTATTATGTAGTAATTCATTGAACCTACTAATGTATATTTAATACATGTGTATAAGACAATATAATTCGTAAATGTGGTACATTCAGAGGCTTATCAGTTCAACATAACTACCTTACTAGTGGGATTAGAAGAATCTGTGCCATCGATATGAAGTATCGTTGTTTTTGAGAAGTAATTAACAAATGTGTTTTCTTTTTCAGAAACAACATTGACTTTTTATATTTTTTAATGTGTATGGAAATACTTAGAGAAAAGTGGTTCTCAAAAGGCTGGGTACCGTAGTGTACGATAAAAAAATGATAGATTTTTTTTCCCGCTATAAAATTCATTTGAAGAGCGTTACCGTTAAAAGTGGTAATCCTGTTACTGAGGTGTTGACATCCATACACGCGTGTATACAATTGAGGTAAAGGGAAAGCGGTTATCGCGATCAAAGTTAATATATTAATATTTCAGCTGTAATTGAATTGTTACTTTACATTTTGAATCACCTTATGTATATTCACATATTCAGTCTAAATATGTTTATATTTGTGTAAACCTATACAATTTTCTTTGCTGTTTCAATAGTTTCCCATAAATAAATTTGGCTAACCGAATTTGTGCTTGTCTTTGTTTGTTAATTACATTGACTTTCATATGATACGTCTATATACTGTTTTAACAGGTGACTATATAACGGAGCTAATTAAAAAAAAAGAAAAACTATGATTCATTTAGTAAATTATTCAGTAAATACGAATGACTAATGTAAGGTGTTTACTGAACAGAGTAGTGATTGATAGGGTGACTTTTACCTTAATAATTTATGCATCGCAATAGTTATGACTAGATATATCGTTAATTATCAAATAATTTCCAATCTACATCAAATAAATCAAATGCCAGAATATCGCTTTATCTAACCGTTATAAACTGTGTCGTACTGGCAGGAAATTATCTACAATAATTACTACACGTCATTTTGATTGATGCGGGATAATATTTGCATTCAAACGAACATCGTTTACCTGTGAACATCTAGGTTCATGAGTTTAATAACCTTCTATCTATATGGTGAAAATCAACGTATGAAAATCTACAAATACTTTAACCCGAGCTGTATTTTCACCTGTTAGGGAAATACGCTAAACGCGGCTCGGTCAGCGCGTGTCGGCGACATTAGCGCGCATTCGTGACGCCCACACATGCGTCTGCGCAACCATTGATACCTCCATATTGTGTAAGTACCGAATCATAGTGTACTTAAAACAATAAATAAATAGCTTTAAACTAACTTACGTAAATGTTTGAAATGTAAATTGATAGTCTTGATAAAGCGTATATATTTAAATAAGTTTGAAACTTCTTTTTTTAATTATTAAGCGCGGTGATTGGCCGTCTTATTGAAAACCTTTAATACAGGTTGAAGGATATTAAATTTAAGTGGCGTTGTATACTTAATATAAAGTATACTTAGAAAATGTAAACTTTAAATATAAATTATCGTAAACTAAAATATAAAATTGTAAAAGGTCGCATGTCCAAATAATAGTAAAAAAAACTAACCCAAAATAGCATTTTGTACGATTTCTATTTAAGAAATAGCTTGAAACATGAACGCTAAATTAAATTCTAGACAGTGTATGTAACATTAACACATAGACATAAAGATCGTACGTAAACACGCTCACAAACCAAAGATTTTCACCATATAAGGTGGTTAATGAACACACACTACATGAAACATGCATTTCTAAGTCCCGCGAGTGAGTCCAGTGTTTGCAGGTGTACAGACTTACAAACGGTCGGTCAACGCTCTCTGTGTGCAAGTGTGAGTAGTGTTGCCAACGCTATCAGCGACTGATCTGACACTTTTATTTAGCTATTTACTGCATTTTTTAACTGCCACCATAATTGTTTGATGGGAGCTTTACGAATAGATTAATTATTTAGACACGAAACAAAGACTTGAAACGATAAACTACTTTTAAAAGAAGGAAATTGATTTTTTCTGCCACTAAGAGTAGGTCAGAAATACCGTGTGAAATGAATAGGCAGGACAGAACTGCCATAAATATCGCCATAGACGCCTAAAGCGTTAAAATTACCGCATGACGATGTTAAGTGAAAGTTTATAGGACATGTATAAACGTCGTACCAAAAAACTACTGAAACAATTTACCTAGTTATTTTGGATATAAATTCTGCAGTTGAAATATAATTACCTAATATGACGTTAAACATTAAGTAAGATAACCACAACTCCTCAATTCTACTCATGCTTTCTATCAGGGAGAAAAAAAGTCACCGGCCGGCACATAAAAACTTTGCCCATAATGTCAGCCTAAGCCCTTGAGGAAGACGCCACGTGGCATTATTCAAAAATATAACCTTATTTAAAACGTAACTCCTACCCACAGAAAAAACCTATAAGCATAGTATTTACAAGCTATTCCTTTACTATAGTACGTTTTTATGTTTAATTTGTTATGCAATTTAGGTAATGATTTTATGACTCTGTACACTTTTGTTCAACCATGTTGGCAACACTGCATGTTGATGCATATTTGCACACGACCAGCCTAGCATGTGTATCTACATAGTTATGCACACAAATACGTGGCGAGGGGATGACCACAGCTCTGAGCGACGACATGCTAATTTCTCGCAAAGCCTAAGAATCGCTCTCCTGGACGTATAAATACCGTGACACACGGTTCTACACATGTTTGTTATACTTTTGTTATTAGCATACCAGAAAGTTTGAAACTCAACTTTAAAAGTTATTTCTGAAGAGGTGACAAAGTCAATACATATTTTATATCTATGCCTAAAAGAAGATTACAAAATAATTCAAGAAAATGAGTATTTTCAGTTAGCCTAAGAGGATTGGTATGAATGATCCTCATAACAAGTGATAATTTCCAATATTTGAAAAATTTAGAGATGAAAAATATTATTATAATCTTTCCTTTCGTTATTTTATTTCACAAAAATGTAGCTTTTACAACAATAAAAGCCACGTGGTATGATATAAATCAAAAAGGATAAAGAAGGGATCTAATCCGATCATTAAGATATGTCGTCGTTATAAAATCATCCGTTTCACGCATTATCCGAACATAAAAATAAAATGCATCATAAAATTAAATGGATTTCGAGAGTTTGACCACCTCGGACACAATAATTTCTGTCAGGTTGAAGGAATAATATAATTACAAACATTAGAAATAAATGGGGACCAAATTGCAATAATACGGGATGCGACACGTGCCTTCTTGAACAGGTAGGAACCCGTGTAAAAATACAAAGGTGGCAAGATGACACGCTTTCAAACATCGCGGCAACAACAGCGTGCTGAGGTAGTACAATGTGGCACGGTTTACATCTAAACACGTGGCAAAAACAGGTAGTAGACACAAGATGGCACGCGCCTAAATTAATACACGGTGTTAAAACGTTAGCGTCACCCTAAACCGAGGTTGCTTTCACTGATAGTTTTGCCTTTGTTTTTTTTATGTTGTTTGCTTTCTTCTTTAGTTCACGTCATTCTACCTAGTCTTGCCATAAATATTGTAATAAAGAAAAAAGAAAATTGTTAACTGCAAATAACATTTATTACTTTTACAGTGTGTCAGTTTAATACATAAATATAAAACAATTAAAAATATAAAAAGCTTATTCGAAGTGGTCTCCATTGGCTGCAATACAGTCCTTTAAACGATGAGGCCAGTTATCAATAGAAGCACGCACTCTTTCCATGGGAAAATTCTTCACTGCCAATCGTATAGATTGTTTTAGGGACTCCAAATTATCATGGCGTTTAGAGCAAGCTGTACTCTCTAAAACTGACCACAAATCATAATCCAGCGGATTAAGATCGGGACTAGACGACGGCCAGTCTTCAGCTCTGATGAAGTCCGAAACGTTCGATTCCAACCAAGACTGCGTGGACCGAGCTTTATGACCCGGCGCCGAGTCTTGCTGGAAGGACCATACTTGGTTATTGAACATGGTGATGTTAAGGGGCTTAACTACCTTCTCAAGAATGGTATCTTGATACACTTGTGCCGATGTTTTGATACCTTTTTCACAAAAATATGGCTCAGTCACTCCTTCATAGCTAACACCCCACCAAACCATCACTGAAGTCGGATAATGTCCACGTTGCACTCTGTCGACTAATTGGGAAGCTTCCTTAGAGCTTTGAGCATAAATACGGTCATTTTGTTTGTTAAAATGTTGCTCAATTGTAAAAATTTTCTCATCCGTAAACAAAATTTTTCTGTGACCTCCCTTTGCGTACCGCTTCAGTAGTTGTTTCGATTTTACCACCCTATTCTTCTTTAAATTATCAGTTAAGAAATGGCCAGTGCGTCTCTTATAGGCTGCAAGTCCTAAGTCATCTTTTAAAATACGCGACATGGTTCTAGGTGCTATCTTCATTTCCCGAGATAAAATCTTTTGCTTTCGGACAGGATTTCTTCGAATTCTTTCCCTTACTGCTTTGACCACCTTTTTCGTACGAACACTACGTGGACGGCCAGATCTTTTTCTGTCACAAACAGAGGAGGTCTCATTGTACCTATTAATAGCCCGGTACACAAACATTTTACTAATACCAAGTGTATGGAGAGTTTTAAAAATTGCATTTGGCTCCATACCTACTTTGTGTAATGCTATCACAGCGATTCGGTTCTCTTTATCACCCCACACCATTTTAATATCGCAAAATATTTTACAATGTATTGGCGCCAAAATGAGAAAACACAATGAACAATCGTATAAAAATGACAGATTCGAAATTCAAATGTAATATTTTTTTATAATTAAGTGTAACAGTATTTATGGCCAGACTAAGTAGTGAAAGCAATAATCAAGAATTTGAATCAGCCTGTATGGTTGAATTCTAAAATCCGAAGGATTCCATTATTTATAGGTATTATTAGACCTAATATATTATTCGGCTAGAATTCATGCTAAAGTACACGCAACAACCTGTGACCATTTTCTTAAAGTTTTAAATACTAGTTTTTGCCCGAGGCCCCCGCCCGCGTGTTATGTCTATGTGTTATTCTGATGCATAAGCATATTACTGTAAAATTTTATTAAAATTCGTACAATAGTTTTTACGTTAAAGAGTAACAAACATCCATACATCCTTACAAGCTTTCACATTTATGATATTTGAAATATCTTTTTATTAAATGCTTATTGATAAAAAGTCTAAGTACGTTATTCAATATAGCGCCATCTAACAAAATCCACGGGTATTTTTTTAAATCTAATGATATATTTTGTACCCTATGCAATATGGTGAAAAATCTGGGCATTTAAAAAAACTCGAGTGATTCGAATACGAATCATAATCGATCTTTCCTGCTATTAAAATTAGCCTACATCACACTCCAGCCTCCGAATTATCTCCAAGCATAAAAAACCATCCAATAAAATCGCTCCGTTGCGACGTGAAACAAAGACAAACATTCAAACAAACAAACACACTTTCACATTTGTAATATTAATAAGAATATTCAAATGTTAAACGTCAACTGGTATAACGAAATTGATTTAACACTTGAATTGCAAGCTAATTTACATCAAGACCTTTGAATCCAAAGAAAAAGAAATTATAACTTATTACTACTTATTATTCATCTCGTTGCGGGAAAAATAATAAGGAAAAGTGATTGTTCCTTGAAATACAATAGTCGTTCACGTTTATTTATTTATTCAGTTAATTTCAAAACAGACTATTAATTTACCTGCGTACACAAGTACTACGTATTCGTGACTATTTATGCTTCTTTTAAATTAAAGTGTAACTTATTCGCTACTTACAAGTTGCTTAATTTATAATTGACGGCATTAAGCGACTTTTATAAAGCTCATAAATAATTCAAATTTATATTAAATCCGTTTTTTAGTCCGTCCGCTTCTAGTTTTTAATTTGGTATCGTTTTATATCAAAACTATAATTAACTTCCTCATAAAAAGGTCCCTTAAACAGATCAGCGGTTTTTATTAAGAGATTTAATATTCGTATAAATCTTTTACGCTTCGTTCTTATATTTTATTACTAATTTATTTTATATTGTTTAAGTTTGATCAGGTACTCAAACCCGTTCCTAAGATTATTTCTGTTGAACTCTTCGATATTTTAAAATAGGTATTCAATAATAATTTTATGGGTGTATATAAAACTGTAGATGTGTTATTGCAATCAGCGTCCTTACATAGTAAGGTTATTATACCTACACATAAAAGTACGTTAATATATTGTGTCACAACACTTATGTACTATGTTTCATAGTTTTTTTAAGACTAAGAGTATGACGACCTCTGTGGCGTGATTATCGAGCAAATTCTTCCACGTTTGGGGTTTCGTGATTTGGGGAGTTAAAATTGTATTGACATTACATTTGAATTATTGGTGTTTACACAAAACACAACAACAAGTTTTGACAGTGAGCTAGCAGGAGTGATAAAGTAAAAACGAGAATCGACCTTATACTCGGTATCATACAGTTTACTTTTAATTACTTGAATGGATGTAGTTCGCTTCTGTTACGAATAAAAAATCGAACTTAGCAAAATTCAGAGTCGATTAAAATATTATTTGAAATAAATAATGCTAATATGAAGGAGTAGTGTATACTACAGTTATGGCTCAGTTCTGTGTTCAATGAAGTGGCCACTTTTGGCAAACTTTTGGTACACTAGATAGAAAAGATAGTTGTTTGCTACATTAGTGCTACAAAATTATGTTTCATTTAACTAAGGAATCTTTATGATATTCATGCTACTTATAAATAGTAATTTTATAATTTTTAGACAGGCTTATTTACACATCCAAGTAGTAATACTAATTATAGTTATTTTAATCAAATAACGTTACTTAGATGTATATTGATCAAAGAAAACATAAACTCCTAATTGATGGTTGTTGATTCATTTGAGGTCGTTAGCGATCCTTCTTATTATAAATATTATAATATGAATTAATTAAACATCATAAGCATTATTATCTGTGAGTATATAAATTAATTATAATTAATTATAGGAATTAAAATCGATAAAACGCCAAAAATGATAAAAAGTTCTCGGGTTTTATTTTTTTTAAATAGTATATTTAGTTTTTGCGTCAAAAATGACACATAACTTTGAATTCGAAATTTGAGCTCGTAAAACTTTTTAAATTTTACTTTTTTATTCTTTTTTTAAATTTAACCTCAACAACTGCAATTTAACCACATTATTGATTGTGTGATTTGTGATGTTATTTATTACTTTCAATTTCGTTATTATAAACAAACATTTAAAAGTGGAATTAAGCATTGTTTAAGGCAAAGTAACTTAAAAATCTTTAATCTAAACTTGTATTTTCATGAAAACAAACTTCTAAAACCTTCGTTTACATAAATACTAACAGGTAATTAAAATCATAACATGTCAAATATATTCCGCGATAATGTTATTAAACTGTTATTTAATTTCGAAACACCATGAACTACCAACAAGGTTTAGATGAGTACATGAACAAAGTATTTTTAATAATGTAAAAAATTTGGGATCTAGATTTCGCCAGTTTCAATTGATTTCAATAAATTTAAAGTTTTTAATCTAAGACACCTACCACACACACACACGCACACACACACACACACACACACACACACACACACACATATATACATACACTCACACACTCACACACTCACACGATCACACACTCAAACACACACTCACACACGCACACGCGCACACACACTCACATACGCACACACACTCACATACGCACACACACATACACACACGCATGCACACCACACATCCACAGCCTTTGATAGTCCTCTGCTGGATTATAGGCCTCTCCTTAAAAAGAATATATTTTTCCTACACATACGCAAAACTAGCAAAGAGTAAATACTGTATCTATAGTTATTAACAATTCAAAAGAACTACCTACCCTTTTCTTATCAATCTCGAGAAAACGAGGACTTCTTTTTTTCGTAGTCTTTTTTTTAGTGCTGCTCGATACTTGACCAGGTGGCGAGGTCTTATTAGATGTTTTTCTAGTTGATGTTCGAGGAGTTCGCCTATTGCGTGGGGTCCGCTGAGGCGTTTTGCTAGTTGAGGGCTGTGGGGATGAACTTTTGCCCCGGAACTGATATGGCGCATTGCTAGTTGAGGGTTGTGGGGATAGGCTGCTATCTGGTACCCGATGAGGAGCTTTGCTAGTTGAGGGCTGAGGGGATAGGCTTCCGCCCGGAACCCGATCAGGAGCTTTGCTGGTTGAGGGCTGTGGAGATGAACTTCTACCCGGGATCTGATGAGGGGCTGTGCTGGTTGAGGGCTGTGGAGATTGGCTTCTGCTCGGGACTTGATGAGGTGCTTTGCTGGTTGAAGGCTGTGGGGATGGACTTCTGTCTGGGACCACATGAGGTGCTCTGCTGGTTGAGGGCTGTGGAGATCGACTTCTGCTCGGAACTTGATGAGGTGTTCCGCTGGTTGAGGGTTGAGAAAATTGTTCATAGCCCGGGACTTGATGGGGTGCATAACTGGTGGAGGGCTGAGGATATAACTCATAGCCTGGAACCTGATAAGGTGCTCCGCTGGTTAAGGCTTGAAGGGCTTGCTCATTGCCCGACATTTGAGAAAGTAACTCCCAAATATAAGGATGAATCTCGCCATTCGAAGCCTGAACAGGCAGCGGGTTCTGAGCCATTTGTTCTGCAAGCAACGCTTGCAGGTATTCCAGGAACTCCATTAGTGCATCTCTTATTGAAGTCAAACAGGTCACTTAATATCACAACAGGTAATTATTTACACAATGTAAACTAATATTTGAAACAAGTAAATAAGTCGAATGTGTGACATAAATACGTGCACAATAAATGGCGACACGCCAGACGTCTTACTCTTGCCAACATCCAATCTTAACTAAATTGAAAATTGGAAATAAAATGTAATGTTCGAATCTTGATATGACAATAATAGGCGAGACAGAGATAAATGAAACCCCGAGCAAGCAGGACGACGCGAGTCACGACATGGCTCCGCTCCACCCCATTGGCGGCGCAGGGGTTGTCACCAGGCTATCACACTACGAATTATAAAATCTTACCTGCTCACTAAACAATAACAATTACTAAATATACATACGATTATAACCTTTATTATTTATGTGAGAGACAACATTTTTGCTTTCACCCTTTAAGTATTTATGCTTTTTCGTAAATATAATTTTTAACTAGTTATTATGAATAACAAACACGTTGATAAAATGTGTAAAGCTATTCATTAGGTGGATTTGTCTTGTTTTATAATCTGAATCTGATGATTGAAATGTATCATTTTAAATTGGTGTGTAAATTGTGAACAAAAGGAAACAAAGCAGTGCGAAGAGCTTCTAAGATACATATTTATGTTTTGAAATAACATTTGGGGTAACAGAATCGCAATTTACGGACGATTATACCTATTGTAAACCAATAAACACTACAGTCAACGACACACGCATAAGTATTAGAAACACAAACCAAGATACGAGACGTTTAATGAACAATAATTCATTTATCAACAGAAAACCCTTAAATATTTCATCAGGAGCACGTGAAACAATCCAATGTAACTTCGCTATATCAACAACGGCTGTTATAATCTCCAAAAAATACCAAATTTTACCCCTGATTTTGCACAATTGAGAGACCCACAATAATTTCGACACAAAATTATTTCATCATTTCACAAATAATCAATTCAATTTCGACCACAGACAGTGTCATACAAACACATGGGGAGTTTATCTTGTTAATGATATCTTTATAAATGTGATGAAGTAGGCGAATCTGGTCATACGGGCACTTGAATTGATACGGGTGGATTTGCAGGGTTAACATGTTGTGACAGGTTCGTTAATTTGGGAATGGGTTAACTATTCATTGACACAGTTCAACGATAATGCTTAAATGTTATAGCAGACCTGCGTTTATTACTCGTATCTATACGTGGGAGAGCGAAGTAGCGCAGTGTTTAAAGCGGTCATCTCACTGCTTGCTGTTGCAATGAGTGTTGTTGACATTATTGCTCTGAGTTTCAAAATTGTTCTTTGTATCCGTAATATGAATAATCGTAAAATTCCCCGCAAGATGGGATATGTTGTTATACATGTTGTCTTTAAAAAAAACCATATCAAATAGACCGGTTCGACTGGCCTAACACCACGGCCTCACAAAAATCGTAGTCAAGCAATTTTTTCGTTACTTTCCACCAAGCGAGTGAGGTCACTGGAGTCCAAACTTCTCCTTTAATTTATCTCATCGCATCACATAAACAGCCTTTAATAATCCACTGCTACATATAGACTTCCATTATTTCAAAAAATTGAGTATTCTGACCGCTCTCAGTCTGTACTTGTTAATCGTTTTAAGCAATTTTATCGCCACTTGCCTTAACTCTTATTTTACATCATCAGATACACAGTCTTTGTATATTATCAGACATAATAAATCTGCCTCAATCTGCCCCATTTGAGATCATAACACTCATGATTACGTACGGAAATACGTCGAGCATAAGAAATTATTTTTAGAACATCAAAATTAAGTTTTTCCTTAAAAAGGAGCAATTTATTAATACGGGAGCCTGGGTGTGCGGGTCAGGATCGTACTTGTTCGGTTAATTTTATTTAATCTTGCCCCTGGTCACAGTACCCAAGTGATGAGAGAATCACATACATTTTTTTCGTACTATTCTTTGCTGTAATACGATTTAGACGGCTTTGCAACCGCATGCAAAATAATCAACAGATAATTATAAAAAAAATAAAAGCATATAGTTTGGTGCTGTACCTCATATCATAGACACGGTTTGATGTATTATTTGTTGGCACAAATATACCTAAGACGCCTAAATAAAGGTGTTTGGTTTCTAACTATTCGGATAGGATAGTCCACTAACAGTTGCTTAAGGAGTTAAGTAAAAGGAGATCCTTCTGTCCCGATGATGATTTTGTTCAGTTTTATGCGTGTCTTTACACTGACATTTGACAAACAATGTGAATAAAAAACTTAATCGATCGGTCTAGTGGTTAGCAGTTCTGACTACTAAATCAGAAGTCTTGACTACGATGACCACCCTGAGTAAATAAATTCGACTGCCTCGGTGGCGCAGTAGTAACCGCTGTGCTTGAGGTCTCGAATTTGATTCTTGGGTCGGACCAAATGCTTGTTTATGATCTGCAAATATTTGTTTCGTAGTTTGAGTGTTTTCTATGTATAATATGAATGTATTCAAAAAAAGTATATATGTATTTATATTACTTGTCTAGTACCCATAGTACAAGCTCTGCTTAGTTTGGGACTATATGGCGTTGTGTGAGATGTCTGAAATATTATTATTAATTTGTGATGACGACAATAATTTTGTTCAGGTGTAATTTATCTATAGTATATTATATATATATTATATATTCTACCTACACTGACAACTTGACAAACTATTAGACTAGTCAATTTAACTGACAAGTTGGTGCAGGAGTTAGTGACCCTTACTTTTAAGTAAGAGAATGTGGATTTGATCCCAACACTGGACAAATAATTTTGTAATAGTGTGATATGGTATGCAAATATTTATATTTTTTTCATTTATGAATGAGATTAAACTTAATTGAAAATATATGAACTATTAATAATGACCATAAATGTATTCAAAATATCGTCAAATTATGTTAGAAAATGTCTAACTAACGACAACAACCATACAATGACCATGATGGTTGTCAATGTCAATTGGGTTAAAATTAAGTACAAACTAATTCTTCCTAATAATGCAGACTAACTTTTTGATATTTTTTTTACTTTAAATATCATCATATCATCGTGACATAGCTTGTACATCCGAATAACACATTAACCACTTACCACGATAACCGACAGATATGCGAGCAGAACCACGGGCAAAAGCTAGTATTCTATTATTTTAACTTTATTTTATCGTGATACGAAAATTCATTAATTAATAATTTTGTTCCCTATCTAGGTATAATTAGTCTAAAATATATCTGTACACTGACAAGAGACAACCAATTTGAACAAAAACTGTATTTAGCTGTTGGCCTAGCGGTTGGTGGTACTGCCTGCTAAACAAGAAGTCGTGGTTTCGAATCCTATCTTGAAGACTCAAGTTTGTGATGACTACAGTCATGTTGTTCAATGTATAGATGTAAGTATATGTATATGTGTATTTCCACCGATAAGTGATTCTATTTAATTTAATATTATTCAATTTAACTGACCAGTCAGCCTCGTGGTTAGTGATCCTGACTGCTAAAGAAGAGGCGGTGAGTTTGATTCTCAATCTCAACAAATAATGGTGTGATGAACGCGATCTTCTGTGCTATGTCTGGCCGTAAATTGTTTATAATATGTACAAGTAAGTATGTATTTAATACTTTAACGGTCGCTTTGGTCTAACGGTTAGCGTATAATATTATCAATCAGGAGATCTTAAGTTCGATGCCCGGATCGGGCGAAAAAGTGCTATCGAGTTTTTCTGATAATAGAAAGTTTCTGAATGTAGAAATACTTAATACCAGGCGGCACTTAGGAAGTTGTGATCTTAACCTCCGTGACTGCGTGAGCACATAAAGCCGTCGATCCTGTGTCTGACCGCTCCCAAGCCATGTCGGATAACCGTCTCATCGGAATCTGACAGTAAGAGTTTATTATAAATTATTAGCAGTAACAAATATTATAATGAACACTCGTGCATTCCGGTGTAATTGGCTGTTCTTCGTTAAGACTGGCTGCTGTGGCCGAGATCGGCTAGAAGTACATCATTATCGTCATTTAGTACTTTATAAATACGACGACAGCACAAAGCTCTGTTCAGTATTCAATCTGGTTGATCTGGTGAGAGCTTGGAGTTAGTTTAGTTCACATCAACTCGCTCTCGACACCGAGCGCACTCGGCGTTACAATTGGCGAAGATTTCAGTGCGTGACAATTAGACCGCCAACCGTGGTCACAGTGACACACGAGTAGATATAAAATAAGCTCATACTAGGTCTTTAGAATTCCGTGATAGACACATTTAATACTACCTGAGCCGTAGCTTAACTTTTAACTTTATTAACATTCAGGTATTACATATCCAATTTTAATTAAAACCTTTAAACAATATATTTTTAAGTACATCTGGTATTCTGGTACCTGCGTACCAGAACTTAGTTGAGGTACAAAACAATCCCTTATGTAAAAACCGTTAAAAGTGAGATATGATTTACTATTATCAAAAGAAACATTGTTCCGAAGTAAGAATCACTAACTACAATAAAAGTCCCAATAGAGTGGAAAAAGTTCGGTTCCGTATAATAATTCTAGCAAAAAACAAAGTACCCTTCGAATAACGATTAAAATATATTTTTTTATTCACAACAATAGGCCGGTTGAATATTTGTTATCAGAAAGGAAGTGAATAGATACGGCACATTACTGGAGATATTACCGAGAAATTGTCTATGACGCTATAAAACAATGATGCCAGGGGGGACAAGTTATATAGTTTTTACACAACACGTACCATAGACTCACAAAAACTGGACCGTACAAAGAAATTACAATGATACTAAAGGTGCAAGACTGTAATCAGAAACAAATGTTTGAGTTTGAATCACATGAAAAAGTCACGTAGTAAAATAATAATTGTTAAACGAAAATCTATTGACAAAAGTAGTTTTTTGAAGAAATTGACATTCAAAGAAATTTAAACCTTATTTCAATAATACATATATTAATAATTGCTTAACACATTTCACACGGCCGTCTGATCCTAGAATAGGCAGGATCAGCACTACTGTAACCACTTAACCAGACTGCTGATAAAAATACTAATATATTTCTATAAACATAGGTACACAAACTAGATGGACTAAATTAAAATCGGGGCAAAACACCTGAACAGAACAAATGAGTGAGCTCGTCGCATAATTATTTATCCTGGATGGGAATTAAACCCACAATTAATAACTTATCAAGATACCTAGCCACTAGACTATAAGCCCGTTGAAAAGAAGCATAACAAACATCACTAGACTAATAAGGCAGTTGAAAAGAGGCACAACAAACATCACTGGACCAATAGGCCAGTAGAATAAAGGCACAACAAACACTACTAAAACAATAGTCCAGTTGAAAAGAGCCACAACAAATGTTTAGCAAATTAAAGGATCCTAATTTTAAACTTACAACGTTGTTCATAATTTTATCTACCTTTAAATACTTATGTAATTAACATTCTCATAACTGATATTATTATGACCAACGTATCTTGTGAGTAAGGGCCAATGGGGCCGAATGACATACCTACGCATACAATTATTGTATCAGCAAGTAATTTATTTAACAATTAACCAGTTGGTTGGAAGATAATATTTTGAAGTAGAAATTTAGAATGTATATCTTTTAAATTATCAATATTTCTGATTCATCAACTATTATTTTCTTTGTACGTAAAAGATTGAATACTTTGAAAGAAATTGTTATAATACCTAATGCTAATCGCTTATTGCTACAATAGAAATACTAAAATGACGTTGTAAATATACATTCAATGATTATTTTAATTAGGAACTTGGTTTTAATAATAAGATTTTTTTTCATATCTAAACCTAGTAAATCTGAAGAACATGTGTTGGTCATACTAGCAATAAAGAAATAATAATTTATGATTCGATTATGATAAATTTAAATCAAACCCCCCCTAAGATAATTCCTGTATTATTCATAATTACATTTAAACACTCGTCTTTTCACACGGTTGAAGATTTATCGTACACGATTTTAATTAACACCCAATAGTCAATAGTGTGTGATGCCACACTCTCCCCTCGTGGTGAGTGTAATTAAGCTCGTGATAGCTTAATGTTTGGGTGATCTGGGGAAAAATGTACCGTGATCGAAAGTAATTAGGGAACAATAAGTGAATAGCGATTATACTGATTATTGAAGAATGAAACATCAAATATCCAAGCTTACTGTGAAATATCGATTATAAACCTGCAAAATTTTAAGAAATTTAATATACTTCCGAATTTTTCTGCAAATATCTTAGCTGCTACAAACACTATCAGTGGCATATCATGTACACTAGCATTTGCTGACAGTTCGAGAGACTTATAAATTTATTGCTCTGTACTTAACATACATGCAAGCATACAAGCATGATGCTACATACTCTAAAATCTTACTGTACTCAATACACAGACTTATTAAGATCTAAGACCGTAAGAAGATTATACTTTAGTACATATAGGTCTCCTCGATCAGGATCTCAGGGTCTCACGGAACACAAGTGTTAAGCTAATCTTTCGTAACTTTCCGAGTGAGTAAGGCTACCTGTGACCAAAGATTTCCTTCTAAAACATGGTGGAAATGCTTAACGACAACGTGTACGTGTGTGTTTTTTTTAATTGAAGATATCCATGGCTGGTGGCAGTTAATAACCAGCCAGTGATTCTTTTGGTCCAAAAGGAAAACAAAAAAGTGTGTATAACAAAATCAAAGCTTAGGCTTTCTTATAGCATAGATTCACGATGAAAATCCTAATATTATACATGCAAGTTTTAATGCAAGTAAAGAAATTATTTACTCAGTTCTGTTGTTGTCGTGAGAGCGTTAATGTCTCCTAACGTATTTGTATTAAAGATTGTTTAGTGCTGACTGCAGGTCAGTACCGAGATTATGTATTTATTAAAAAAATCGTCTCACGCTGTCATACTTAAACCGGAAATATGTCATTTAGCTTAAACAACATTCGCATCCAAAAATGTTCGGTTATTTCTTTGGAACGTTTGGCGTATAAGTTCTCAGCCTACCATCATGAAATTTTGCATACAGAGGAACAAAAAAGGGGCACAAAGCACCTTTCATGCAGAATCAATTTCGGGGAATTATAAAAGTAAGAATTATATAAGAATAATATAATTTTCTTAAAATGATATTTTTTTGCTGAAATAAATCACAGCATAATAAAACTTTTAGATATGATGATTTTCATGCATATATAATAGTGAAATAATAAATGAAACTCTAAGTATGAACATTTATTTTATTTTGTATTCCACAGTTTTTTTTTTGGTATATGAACATTGAACGTGTTACTTCACACCAACTCGCTCGCCACGGTAATCGCGTTCGGGACTACGATTGGCTGGCAGTAAAGTCTTCACCAATAACTCTGAACGCGCGAATAAAGATTATAACCACTTAGTTTGCAATCCTGAGAATCGTGAGCGATTGCAAAGAAATATAAATAGGATTATTATTGTTTAAGTAGCGATTAAATGAATATTTCAATTTAATTCTTTATAACAATTTTAAAACGTTTATGGTCTAATAGAAATTCAAGGCGAGCTGAGATTAAAGGTATTCTAGAAAAAGCAAATAAATAGTTTTACAGCTTTTGAGTGCTATAAAAATTAGTATTGATGAAAGATTTTTATATTTTCGCAGACGACGTTTCGGATCAACATTTACGTCGTAAATCTATTTTTTTATTTTGACTTTTAGTGCCACGATCTTGAGATTTTGTAAGTGTAATATTGAAAGAAAACACGGTAGGTATAATCAATTGTTCATCTACCCACATTCGTTATAAAAGTTTTCGGAGAACAGGATTTATATCTTAAATAGAGTTAAACGCAGTGTGGATTAACGTTTAGCTACAGAAAGCGAAATTTGTTTGTTTTCAGTTTGTATTTATTTAAGAAATTCATTAATTAATAAATAATTACTTTCGTTTGCTCGACAAAAGAAGTACTTCAATATATCCAGTTATACTATAATGAAATGAACAGGAGATAAAGAAATATATTTTATTAAAATAGAGTAAAACAAACAAATTACTAATTAAATTGTAATTCTTAAAATAAATTTTGTTATCCATACATTAAACCGTTGAATGTAAACAAAAGTTTCTATTTTAGTTACTCATTTTTAAAACATAATTATTAGTTACTGAATTATTGTTTAATTTGCTCGACTGTTGAAATACTTAAATTAAATATATGTCCAAATAGACTGAATGAACTGTCCAAATAGAACAAATAAATTTGAACAGTCTATAAAGAGATATTTTAATGATACTTTAAATTAATGCTATCAAAGTAAAAAACAAACAAACACGTAATTGAATTTTAATTATTAACTAAATTTAATGACGCCATAGAGAATATTTTATATGATTTATAGAAATTAAAAAAGGAAAATTATGTTATAGGAATAAAGTAGCGTCTTAAGGATGCTATGAGACGGTGTTGCTAGCCAAATATTTGTTTAACGGTAAGTTTTTTAATATAGGTCAATTGTGAATAGTAAACTAAAGTTTAAAAACTTATTCATTTCATTTTATAACACTGTTACCCTGAATCTCTTAAATTAATACGTTAAGAAAATATTTATACATCTGTTCAAAATATAGCGCAATAGAATATATTACACTTGGTATACTGCATTAGAGATAAAAGGTTTTTAAAAATTAACCAAAAAGGACATGATACAAATTTCTATAAAATAACAGGTCAAGTTATAGTGGCGACTGTTATAAAAGAAACGTAACAGTCAACTCGACTTTCTTTACAATTATCTGCCATATTAAGTCAATTCTATCCATCACCACCCCACCATAAAAGTAATAGCCAAGTTACTTAATTAAAGTAATGTTTAAAACGCCTATAAACTTGTTAATGGTGTATCGTTATTCGTACACTCCCTAGGTGGCGTGAAGGCGCACCTCCGACTTATACCACGATAGTTTGCCTCAGATAATTAAAAACATATAATATACTATGAATTACTTCTAAATATTAACAAAATTAGACAACAAATTTTTACTTATTTACAAACAAAATGTTTTTAAAACCGTTCAATTATATCGATCTAATATGATCGAATATCATACAATATGATAAATATTTAACTAGGTTGGTCACTGTGCCTAAGTAGACAAATTTATGAAAATACATGAACAAATTAGAATAGATGTGTTGACGTAGCTGGCAAATAATTACGCGTCACCGCATTGTAGTTCAGTGTTATATATACGTATGTATATGCCGAGACCCGGACTTATATAGTTCTGTGCAAACCCATCCACAAAGACTAAGTAAGAGACGTCCCCTACCGGATTGACACCCCGGAATTACCGACAGGCCCAGTGACCCGCCTGTAGTCGCAAGCGACTCAGAGAATCACTTGGACAGGTCGTAGGGCTAATAACGTTACTCCGAAACCCCCAAACGAGAAGAACCATGAGAGATATGTGTATCTCAATGGGAATGAAAACGGATTCAAATCGAGGAAGCCAAAACTAGGGAAACCTAATAGTTTAAGAGGGACGAGCAAATCATCGTAAGTATGAGACTGCAATAGGACTAGGACAAAATTTTAATCGACTGGACTATAGAAAATAATTATAATCTAAATAACTTCTAAAAATGAATGACGCTCTGCGTAACATAGCCAGATACTATTATTTCTCTTCTAAATTCTTAGATTACTGTAGTATGCTAGCTACAGTCCGTCCAGATACACTAAACATTTAACTCTAATGTATGTGCCTTTTGGATCATTAAAAACATGTATGTTGATTACATAACTCTCAATATATTACAATTATTCTAACTAAAAATCCCATCAGACATCAGTAGCGTATGTTTACAGAGCATCAAGAATGAAGTTGACGACTGACGCGTTCCGTTCTCGGCGCGTGATAAATTATTGAAATTGATAAAACAATGGATATCTATACAAAGTGTTACACAGTTGGGCAGGCCGTAAAGAGGAAATGTTGCAGGCTGATCTGTGGCGCGGTGGACGCTTTGTGATCGCCGCTGTCTAAACAAATCAAGCGCACTAGTATTGTGACGCGATCCACGACGTTGAGCGCTTCAAGCGCGGTGAAGCGCTTTAGCGCTGGTAATATTTTGTTGTAGTTTCTATTCTAGGTGTATCAATAGTACTGTGGTTAAAGCTGCCCCACAGTTTAGTGGTTCAGGTTCGATTGCTGCATTAGCAATTACTTGAAAATAACGAGTATTTTAAGAATTTAATCACCAAAAAAATCTTCTTTTTATTGTTCTAATTATTTATAAGCAGCTTTTATGTTTTAACACATTATTTGATAGCTATGAGATATCACTTTGGTTTAAGCGGTCAACACGCCGTTTTCTACTGTGCAAGTGTTGCTTGTGGGTTCAAATTGTTGTTTTGAGACTGGTTGTTCTCTGTGTGTGTGTATTCACTTCATGAATGTTTGTTTTGCGACACAAGATTTATTTCTAATGCGGGAGTTGTCTATTTTAAATGTAATAAAAAAAAACAATATAAATTTGTCCTATTTTCGACGAAAAAAGGACTTTAAATGTTCTAAAAGTTATGCAAGAATGCAGAAACAGGAAAAAAAGGATTGGCATTTTTCGTTTAGATAAATTTACTTTTCAACCATTTTTGTTTGAAAATGTTACTTTCAGAAACTTATCAAATTTTCCAAGACATTTTGTTTTTCGTTATTAAGATGTATATGAATAGACGAAATTTACTTATTACAAGAATATATTTATTTATTTACAAGAGATATTCGCGTAGAAGGGTCATCGCAAACATCGAAACGATAGTCATACGGAACGGGAGCAGTAGTAATTTTTAAAAAATAAATCGTAACTAATTACTTCTTGCAAATAAACAGTTTTTATAATACATCAAATGGTTTTTTATATGATTTTTTCAAATGTTAACTAATTCGTGGCCCGCCCTATGTTTAGTAACGAAACCGTTTCGTAGTATACTAACATAAATAATCTTATGCCTAATTTTGTTTATCGAAGTCCTTACCGATCGTCTGTTCACTACAACGTAAAGTTCTAGATACTTCAATATAATCCGAAGCCTTCAACTTGATATCCAGCACCTGGTCTTTAATCAATCCTCGTTAAGATCTTGAAACAACCGCCGGCTGTTTAAGTGCAACTCATTAAGTAATTTCTTAGAACTTGTTTAATTAGGATCTGATCAAAGGACCCTTGTTTTGACATGTTCATTGTTTAGTTCGTGGACAAGAATCATTAGGTTTAGTATTTGTTTGCTAGAGGGTTATCAAGAAAGATTCTTTTGGTAATCAGGTTGTTACAATTTTATTCGTTTTTAGTGTATAATTGAAGAGGAAAGAAGTAAAGGCCTCTGTATTATTGACTGTTTTTAACGAGTACACATTCACCTCATTATTGTTGTATTTTTATGAAAAAACTAAATATTGTACAAAGTATATTAGTATATTTTAAATTCCCTTAACATTTATAGTCATCATCACAATCAGTCTATTGCAGGCCTGTCCCATTGCACGTACTCTGATTGATTTTGGGCTTTTTGCACCCAGCTCCTGTTAGCCAACTGCACAAATCGTCACTCTACTAGGCCTGAGGGTAATCTACACTACGTTTGCCGAAATGCAGTCTCCACTCAAGAACCGCAATGGTCCGAATTTACCGCAATGGTTGTCGGTTCTGTGGCTAATATGGCCAGCCCACTAATATGTCGATGAGCTTGGTTCTGTCCCGTATCACCTCATTACGGACGCGATCTCGTAGAGAAATGCCGAGCACAGCCCTTTCCGTAGTACACTGAGTAACTTTGAGCTTGTGGACCACCTGTATCGTAAATGTCCACGTTTCGGCTTCGTATATCAGGACGGGTAGAATGCACTGATTGAAGACTTTCATCTTTACACATTGTGGGATCGACAACGAGAAGACTTGATGTAGCTTCACAAACGCTACTCAGCCCAGCTGAATTCTTCCATTCACCTCGTCCTTGAAGACGTTTCTAACCAACTGCAATGTCTGCCCGTGATAAACATATTTTTAAATAACTTTGAGAACGGCACTGTGTACTACGAACGGTTCCGATAGTATATATACATTGAACATGACCTTGGTTGTAGCCAAGTTTATACGTAGACCGATGCATACACAAGAGTTAGGTATGTCATTCAGTATCTGTTGTAGATCCTACTGCGTCTCTATCATTATGCTGCTGTTGTCTGTAAATAGCAAGTGAGCGATGTATTCACCATTAATATCGATATTCAGAGAGCCACGGACAAGTTGGTGATCGCTATTACTCGTAAACCTATTGACCACTGAGATATCTCTGAATAAATGTTGCTTGCCTGTGATGATGAAATCGATCTCATTTTTGGTCATAATATTGGAGGTTTGCCGTGTCTACCTCCTTTGGAGATATTTCTCGAAAAAAAATATTATTCAAGAAGAGCCCCTCGTGTTCGAAGAAGCTGACTAGCATTTGCCCTCTATAATTCCTGTTTATAAATCCATGAGATCCGCTGCAAGTCAGTACTGCCACTTTAGCTTTGGGTCCTCGATATGTCATTGAACATATCCTCCACTTTATCATGTCATGTCTCGTTGAACTTGATAATGAAATCCGCTACCATGTTCGACACACTGGAAATTTCCACAATGCTTTTTTTCTATACTAAGAGCCTGTCAAAGTGACTCTACTCTGTCTGATGGAAAGCATGAATAGAATCCAAGAGTTGTGGTCACCATACTCAATACAAATGCAGACAATGGAGTATTGTGACCCACACTATGGCGGCCTTGTGAGATGCTTTTTCACACTCCGCTTGGGGACGTAAAAGGCATGACAGTTATCGTGATAGTGTAAGGCTTACACAGTTACCACGATAACTGTCGCCCCTGCATAAATGTGATTCAAAAGTGGTTTCGATTGCGGTCTGATTTTCACAACGTGGTGGACATGTTTATGAGAAACCCAATGCCACCTTGGGATTGTTGGCCTCCCTCGCGGAAGTACATTAGGTGGAGTGACTTAAAGACCTTCATGCAGTCCCCCTTTCTTCATACTTCACATGACATTAGGCAGTCCCACTTCATTTTCCCAAGTTCCACCCCTAGTTGTGCCAGATGCGAGTCTAACCGTAACGTGCTTCTCTTATAGTAGCCAAGTAGCCAAAGTGAGTCGGTTGTGGTGGCCTCACGCCACTTAGAGACTCTTCACACTCCCCGCTTCACCATTACTGTTGTCGCGAAAATAACTAGCAATATTGAGGCATTTACATTTTTGAATTCAAATGGTAATCTGCAAGTTTTCCTGCATATTTCAAGTATTTTTTTGCATTACAACATTTTTATGTTGCGTATAATCTCGTTATTCGTGTCACTCTCGTAATATTTTGGAATGCTTCGTTGATCCAGCAGGTAGGTTATGCGACTGCCGATCAAGAGGTCAAAAATGTGTTATTGAGTTTTTCCAATTATAGAAATTATTAATAACAACCGGTAGCTCAAAAATTTGGGTTTTAATCGTCGTGTGTCGCAGAGTACGTAACACTGATGGCTCTACACATAATCTCTCTTCTGTTGTGTCGGATAATCGTCCTAACAGATTGTGAGAGGAACAGAGTCTACACCTGTGTTTGTGCACTATACTATCTCCTATGTATTTAGTTCGATGTTTTTCGATGAGCGCGGACACCGTGTCCATAATCGGCTCGTAGTACAACATGATAACCCGGTCCTTAATTAATTATTATAAGAACTGTCAAGAGAAGAAAAAAATGAGTCATTTTTGACTATTGTACTATGGACAACCAAAAAAAATTATATAATCTTAAATAGAAGTGACTATACCCTTTGACAAAGTTTTATCTCATGCTTGAATTATAATGAGTAACAACCCAACTAAAAGCCTTTTTCTTGAATTATTTGTTCATATACATATAACAACAAAGGCCTGTTATCAAAAGAATACCTTCCGGGGGGCAGGTACAACAACTAAAGGTTTTTGTAATATTAAAGTAAAATCTTTTATTGACCCTGCACCGATCGACAAAAAAAAATTACCCTGAGGCGACTGCAATTAAACAAGCAAGCGGTTTGATGGACATATAATTTTTTTTAATGGGATTTTACGAATTCAGTCCCTTTTAGAAAGTTCAATTAATGACAATTGCCTGCTAGCTTCCTTCTCTAGATTTGTAAAACTATATAATTTTGTAAATCACAAATATAGGATGGGCTAATTTGTTAACATTTACATTTAAAATCCCGTGCAAACATGTTACGGGAGTTCTTGGGAGGGATGCTACTGAAATTTGCTGTCTACAATCGTAGCACGTGGTTTCCACAAGATGGAACCACTTGTCACACATCCAATGAATCCCTGCCGGTAATCAAGGACATGTTTCCGTAAAAGCTGATTTCCATACGAGGTGACATCCCATGGCCACCCAAAAGTCCAGATCTATCCGCAGCAGACTTCTTTTTATCGGGTTATTTGAAGAATCGTGTCTACATCAATACACCAAATACACTACTTCAACTAAAAGAAAAATCAACGAAGAGATGTTGCCGATCTTGCGGCCTCTTTGTCCGCGAGTATTCAAAAATTTCGGTGCTCGTTTAGAAGAGCGCAAACGTCGAACCGGTTAGTAGTCATTTAGACGATGTTATTTTTAAAAAATAAATTCCATTTAATTAACTTTTCCAAATGGTTATTCAGATGATCTTTTCATATGTTAACTAATTCGTGGCCCACCCTATACTTTAGATTACTTACACTAACAGTTGTTACTGTATGGTACAGTCGCATATTAAAATATTATTATTGTTGGATATTCAATTAATTAATTAAGGTTGGAATTCAAAAATAACAATGATATCACAACCTAACACATTCCTGTCAAATTTCAAACTAGGCAGAAGCCATACTGTGGCAACCAAAATCTTACAAAACATACTTATTTATTGCTAAATATATAAATTCTATATAGATAAATTTACATCCAGATACAAAACAAAAGATTGCGCTCATTGCACTATTATTTGTCGTGCGTGGAAATAGAACCCACGACTTCTGATTTAGCTTGGCAGCTACTACTACGTACTAACTACTAGACCAACAGTTCGACAATGAAAAAAGAAAACTCTGTTCGTTACAGATATATAATATATCTATAACTTAAAGTGGCAACTGTTACAAATAAAGAAACAAAAATCTACTTCATCACCGCCTAACGAAGACCCATCCAAGTAAGGAGAAACTGCATCGCGCAATGAAAGTTCTCACGCCAATGAGTATATGTTTATATAAGTTAAGTTCCAAAACACCACACATGCACACAACAACAATCTTGTCCCTGTTACGTAACTGAGAATTAAATTATAATTAACAAAATATTATCTAGCCATATTAACCGCAGAACCGATAACCATTGGGATAAAAGTGGCTCTGAGGGGAGATCGCGTCTCAGCAAACGTAACGTTGAACGAGATCTACGTTCAACAGTGGACTGTAGTAGGCTAATGATCATTATAATAGCCTTTATTATCTATGGATATAAACATAAGAGTAAACACAACAACAAATTATTTTTTTTGTAAATTAGTAAATAACAATATAAAACTTTTTAACCACATAATTTTAAGAATAATTTAAGTATCAGGTTTATGTAAACATTAGTTCGCAAGCACAATTTTATTAAAGCTTTGGTGTGGACATACATTTTAAGCCATTGCACAAAAACAATGAATTGAACGCATTAAGTTTTGATACGGTTAAGTTAGGTGAAGTGTTACATGCCGGTAAAGGTACGCACACACTGCATAGGCAAGGCTGGATCGAATCGTGCGCAATAAAATCATATTGACGTATCGGCCGACAAAGCTGTGCACCCGAGCCCACCCTAATAAACAATTACCTGTATAAACAGTTAAATTATTATTGTTTGCCGTTTTGTCGTCCGAACCCACTCGCCGACAAACGTAGGAAAAAACATCGACTGTTGAGAATTTAATAGTAAACATTTTGATTTAATTCTTTTAACTATAGACGTAATCACAATTAAAAGGATTAAAAAATAAACCTAATAGAGACTCCGTATTTTTTTTTTGCAAATAGCAACACTAGATTTTTCTCTAACCATTACAAGAGGCGGATTTTCATTAATTTTAGTACAGAATAGACAGTATGTATGTTTGCGTAGTAAAGAAACAACCTATTCTTAAAATCAGCGTACTTACAAAGAATGTTGCATGAGTATGAAGAAAGTCCTAACAGAACCTAAATTCAATTAGATTGAGCTATATATCACACTTCGAATCTGATTGTGTCTTCTGTTAGTCAAATAAACGTAAACTAATTAATTTATACACGAAGTTATTTGTAATATGATATTAGATGGTTATGGCAATATTCTTGCACTGCCCAATGGCGCTAAAATTACTTGCGGCTCACTCTCTTCTACTGTTTTCTTAACTAACGATTTTCCCTCTTTCTTTCGTATTCTCTCTTTTGGATATCTAAAAAAATTATGCATTAATAAACCAAAGGAAATGTCCCAATTAAAACGATGTAAGAGGTAGCCAAAGACCTTCGCAGCATGTCTCAATCTATTTTTCAAAAGTTATTTAATTGTTTGCTGGAATGCAAACGGCGACACGACGCAGACGACATCGTTAAAAAAAACGATCACATTTAATTTTGTTACTATACAATGTATCTAGTTTCATTTCTATACGTATTGAAAACAAAAATTTATGGTCACTTACAACAAATAAAATATGACGACATTCAAATTGACAAATAGCAACATTTTGGACATTATATTTACCATATCTAAAACTATTGTTATTATTATTCATAATTTTAATGTCCATCCTTACAAATTTATTTTGAACCATCAAATACACTGAATTATGGAATTTGAATGTTAGTTATTGTGCTAACTGTCAAAACTATTTCTTTCAACAAATTGGATGTAATGTAGTAAGATGGCGTTGTCCCTTGATGAGTGTTCAGCGATAGAACACACGCTTCAGCTTCCCGCGCCGTAAGCAAAAAATATTACGTTGTAAAATTTAAAATAAGAACAGGAAATGATAACCCGCGGGTCGGCTGCGCCTCCGCCCTTACACAAACACATGCAAATAACTACACGTAAACAGAACACGTACACATACGTAGTATAGCAATTAAAAAACACACACATAGATGTTTTAAAAAAGGAAGCCTCACAAATTACGTATTAAAAAATTAAATATTGAAATTCAATCAGAGAGCTCTATTGTTTTCAGTTTAACATAAAATTCAGTTTATACTATTCTGTAAATGAAAGCATATGAGACACATTCAAACGCATATTATAACTCATGGTACACACCGATAACTGTAAATTTATATTTCAAGGGGAATGTAATCATCTACTCAAGGATTCGGGACATTTTTTTGTGCTAACGTTCGGATTTATTTATTTTTTGCCCGGGGTGGCAATCTGGAAATTTTTGAATAATCTCCAGTGAAGAGGGCTGGTGCCACATGTGCATGGTGATAAACATTTTATAGGAATGTTTAGAGCAAAAACTGTTAACCAAATGTTCGTATCGATTAAGGGGTTTTACTAAAAGGAAGTTGTAATATAAATAATAAATCTATGTTCCATCTTTTGAATAAAGGAATATTACGCATGCATTCGAATTGCTTAACTTTTTTCTTTCTTCCTGTTTTCTTTCTCTAAGCTTTACTTTCTCAATACAACACAAAAAAAAATCATATCTAGTCTTACCATTATATTTATAATCTGTGAAAGCACTTATTATGTAAATATAAATGTTACTTTGATATTTATGGAGGTACAAGATGGTAAGATTACATGTACTTTCGGCATTTTTTTCATGGCTAAGCTTTTGTGAAGATAGACCACGCTAATTGAGATTAATTGAAATGATTAATGCTCTAAATTATTTTTAACTTAATTCTCATTTATTAGAAGAAGCATTACGAATGCCTTTATGTAAAAACTGAGAATCAAAACTCGAGTGTGTGTTAAAAAAATAAAAGTAGTGCATTTAGGAGCTAATATGTTCAGAACACAATTTAATTTGTTACATTTTTTTTTCATATTCTTATAACCACAAAACATTGTACCACAGATGAATAATAAATTGTTCAGACTTGTACCCACAGAGATTAGATACTACCATAGACAATAAAACAACATTAAAACATTATAAACTCAACTTCTAAATTCAAACATCGTACTCCCCCAAATAGTTTACAACATGTATAATCCTTATTTATCCCAATCCCGTGATATTATCGTCCGCGACCTTGATACTACTGAGGGTGCTATTTATACCGACAGATGCATCGCCCCGTGCGCGACCGCTGTCTGTACATCGCCTATTTGTGGCACCCCTATACGTGTGCCTTGTAAGGGTGGTATATCGTGCGCGTGTTTCTTACCTCTCGCAATACGATATGTACTTAAAAGACGCGTGGCATGCAATACTTGATGATAAATTGCTTTAGGTATCACACGAATGATTGATTGTTATTCGATTTTAATCACAAAAATTCTCGAGATAGAGATTTAAGTCTTGCAATTGACATAAATAACGTGTCAACTTAATTATATAAATGTTCAAAACATATTATGAGAAAACGTAGCGTAGACAAAAGCATTAGAAAATTAAAAACATTCAAATTTTAGAACGATCTAATAACCTATTTTCGTTTGAACAGTGAAGACAAATCATTATATTATTAATATACCCCAGTGCGACAGATACTTGCAAAAAAATCATTAGAAATTTAATCTATTAAAAACTTTTTAACGACAGAAAGAAAAGTTATTTCATGCTGAAACATTATTTTACCGTTAGCTGTCAATGCACTTTAAATCACTGACAGAATTACACGACAGCACAATAAAAGATTGCAGACAACGTAAAAAAATTGAAAGGAGTTCTATCGTTAACCTCATGCTGCGTAATAAGGCCCTACTTCTCGGAATTTCAATAAATAAATACGATAAAAGTAACTTGCTGACAATGACGTCACCAGAAAACAAAACAATACAAGCTTCTTCCAATCAAAATGGCAGACAATGATAACAGAATTCAATCCGCGCTATTAATATCAGCACGGCAAGACGATGGGCATAATGAAGCTGGCGGGATACCCGACACGCTAATGTGCTCTGACTCGATACATATGGACCACGTGTCCGTGATGGCCACCACTATTTCAACATCACTATGAAAAAAAGAAATATTGTTTATTCTGTAGAATGAATCTATAAATTCGCGGATCATCCGTAGCTGCATTTAAAAAAAATATTACATTAGTTTGATAACTGATCTACAAAACATGAAAGAAAACCGTTCTAAAAAATCAATGTAACCTTTTTATTAACCACTTTTTCAAAGATATAAAAGATAAGATAAATAATTCCAACCAAGTAACTACAAACATACCTAATACGTATAGAAACTTAGATAGGAACCATTCCAGAGAAATCACATTTCTGTTCTGGAAGCCACGATAATACATCTAAAAGATTATAATAAGAATACATATTTATTTTAATTAGCACATGTTCTGGCTTAATGGCTTAACAGAATTTAGGTTTGCTAAGTTCAAATTTCTAATAACTAAATCAAGCAATCAGATAAGCTTAGTACCATTGGGACCTTGTCCTTAGGTAACGAGGAAGGTGACCCTTAATCAAGAAAGCTTTTTAAGCCAAAGCCTAGAACATTTTTCGAAAACATTTATGATACTCCTCTCAAGCGACAGACAGTCTATGTTACTAGATTTTTTAAATAACTTTAAAACTGTTTAAAATCGATTTTCATACAAATATAAATACATATTCATTGATTATAATAAATACATATTGATTTATAGATAAAACCCACAAGGTTAGGCACATAACAATTTGAAATCGAAGAGATATCGCGTCTATATTACCTACACAATTAGAATTTCTTTGAAATCGAATAAAACACAGTGAGTCAGAAAAAGCATAAACGTACAAAAATATCTTAAGTTTGAAACAGAAATAAATAAAAATTGATGTATGTATTAAATGACTGCACACACATGAACAAATTAGCCAAAGAAACGCAAATTAACAACTAATAAAATCATATTTCTAACACGTACATGTTAGCCATCAGTCGACGAATCATATCAAATAATAAATCAGACCCATTCTTAACTGATGAAGTACAATATATAGAAAACCAGAGAGAAACAATTACCGTCAATTATTCTATTCCATCGACAAGTTACCGCAATCATAGTGATGTGTTTTATCGATAACTCTCCGATATGTTTAATACTCTAAAGTTCCTTTGGAACTAATATTAGTACTCGTTTTGTTTATATGTTTAATTTGTTTAACTTTAACTGATTCTGACTTCAGACTTTATTTGTGTCATATAAGCAGAACTACGAACCTGTACATCGTTTAAATAATAGTAAAGTGTTAGTGGGATCTATAAATGCACAGTTTATTGGCATCACTGAAATATTTATTTGCACAACCTCATCTGCGTTTCGGTAATATTACACCGGTTGTGTTATACAACGTGAACCATAAAAAAGGTTAGCTAGCATTAAAAGATAGACATATTTTATAGCGGAGTTTTTTTTTAAGAAATCTCAAAAGGAGTAATTTTCGATATTCGAACAGACTCGAATTAATCGATACTCCGCTTCTTTTGGTCTTAGCATGTTGTTATGTAGCCTATAACATTACTCGATAACTGGGCTATCTACCATTAAAATATTTTTTAAATAAAACGTTTAGTTACTGTAATTAACGTGTTAATCAAACAATACTTTCAGCTTTATAATACTATATAAGCATAGACATTTTACAGTACTATAAATTTTAGAAACGGATTAGCTACTCTACTTTGAAAAAAGCAACACAAACCTTTATTTCAAATACATTAAACATACTTTTACAGATTTCCTTTTTGTTTCTTACGACTTTTTATCGAAACATGTTCTTGGTTTATTATAAGTTATGGCAAGACAATAGAGACACACAAAGAAGTGCATTAATTGTATATGTGAGAATAAAATGGGTATCGAATGATACACCATATGTGACATGTTGCACATTGATAGCACTCCCAGTGGTCGGACACTGTAATCGTGGACTTGGTCCAAGTTATAAGACATGACCTACAGAATCTACTATACGAAATATCTATGCAAGACTTCACATCGTAACCTTTAATAATCCACTGCTGGTCACAGATCTCTCCTTAAAAAAGAGACTGGTCTGCTATACCAAGCTGGACAGACGGGTCGGCATATGTTTTGTGTCTAGTTCTCCTTGTCTTTGTTTTACACCTTTTATCGACTTTAACGAAACCCAGGATAAATATGGGTGGTAACATTCTTTATTCTAAACCCATCACCACACGGATATGATAAATATACAAATTAAGTTTGAAATTTATTCCACAAAAAGATGTAGATAATCTGCAACATTTGAGTCACATTTTGATAGCTATTTATATGTCCAGTGTCACAATTTTTTAATTAAAATGAAACCAGCTTTATTCCGTGGGTTCATTTCATTTGTATTTAGTTTATTTGTTATCTATGAATACCTTTTGTAGTTTAAATTATAAATCAACGTATAAGATTTTTCGGACAAAGACGGCCACCTCTAAGAGCGCTTCACTTGGAGCGCATACCCCATGCACATCTTCAGAAATAACCAGTCAGCTGGGGTGCATCAGACGATTGCGTCTCGCAGACACTATTAATGTCAAAGAAATTGATTAAAACTTTATTTTTGCACTTTATTTGTATTACTAATATTATGTAAGTAATAGTCTAAACATACTAAAAAACCAAAAATGTACTTCCTTCTGTTCCTATCTGAGCTGTTGTCTTTATTTTTCTGCGTTATTTAGTTCTCAATTTAGGTTCAAACTCCATTCGTCCTCAATCAAGTTTATACAGCAAGACTAAATATAATTATTTATGTTACCTAACCATCAAAACCAAAATATTTAGTAAAAAACTGCTTTTCTAGGTCGTATCTACGTCTATCGTACATATTGTCGTATCGTACATAATGACTAAAACTCATAATTTAAAGAACAAGGAAAATCTATACTAAGTAATACAAAATTATCTAAGGTTAAAAAATCAAACGACAATAACTTCCAGCAATTAGCCACGTCGTCTATTTAAAATGTCATTATTGTTTGAATGACATTCAATATCGAGTATCGACCAATCACAGCGCGTTACTAAATGCTAGTAATTGTCCCCTCACTAGCCAGGTACATCAATACTTAGTAACGTACTTATAGTCTATGAATACATTAAGGTTATAGCGTGTTTAGTTAATATTAATGAGTATTACTTATATTAAAATAACAATTGATAATGGTGGATGAAGTCATTGTCACATTGGATTTGGAGATGATGAAGTAGTTAGAAGAGGCTATTTAATATTACTATGCTTGCTATTTAGTTATACATTAAAGTGAAGACTCCTTTTCATAGACAAGTTAGAATTTAATACAACAAGCAGTCATAAAATACTTGCTGTCAGTGACTGTCATATTGGAGCATTTTAAATTAAGCTTTTTAAACATTCTATTACAGTTAATGTACCTACACATTCCTTTTCCATTACATTTTTTTCTTTTGTTATGTAATCAATTTTACGGTAACGCCACTACCGTGGCATATTGCAAACCAACCAAAAAAAACAAAAGCATAGATAAAATAATAGCCTTATCTGAAAACTATTCAGGATATTTTGGAAGGATTCTATAGTTTTTTTAATCTCTAATATCGATTCTGTCACTACTGTTAAATTACTTCATTTTGTGTAATGTTGAATCAGGCTGGCTACGTCACGGCAAACGTAGTTTAGGATACGGGCCACGTGGAGTGACTAAAATGGCTGGTAGGAACTGGGTGCAAGAAGTCGAAAATCGACAGATTAGAGTGTAATGGGAGAGGCCTATGTCTAGCAGTGGTCTGCAACAAGTTGTTGATAATAAATGTAGAGTCACGACAACAATATTCATACACTTTTATGAGCGTTTTGAAATCTCTTTAGAATTGCTTAACTACTTACAGATGAACACAGCAAGCAAATCAGTATGGTGAAAGTGGAGAGAATTATACTTATATTATAATATCAGAAAACAAATACGAACTACAAAATTAAATCATAACAATCCGAACCACGCCGTCTTTCACCAAAAATCAATCGAATTAAAATAATTTAAAAATGAATCAAGCTAACAATTACATAAATAAAGTTAAAATTAAAAAAAATAATTGAGTCTAATATGAGATGATGTATTCGAAGATACAGATTTTTAATTTCTCAAATAATTATGAAATATATCCATGACATATTGCCTAAATAATCTCGGAATAGATGAATGCTTGTCTAAGTTTGTGCGCTGTCAAAGAATGTTAAAGAGAAAACAGGGATGGCGTGGCACCCTACATGGATTATTCTGGATCACCACCGTTGCAATCCGTTCGATAGAAATCATTCAATTAGTTAACAATATTAGTAAACATTCCCAACAGATTTCTCTTTTGTGGTAGATCGTTATGTTCAGGACGGGATTCCTATTTAACATGTAATAAAATTCAAAATAGGTAATTATCGGCCAGACTGTCGTGAGTAAATGATATAAAATGAACTTGCTAATATTTGAAAAATATTTTTAATTAATTAATTACATGTGCTTAGTTCCTTTATATTTTTTTTTTGTATTTTATCCTTTTTTGAAGTCAATTAACTATGAAATTTTATATATATAAATAAGAACTGATTTGGTATTTAAATTTGAAGGAATATTGAATAGTAATGGTATTTATAATCCATATTTATGCAAACAGACCGTATATTCTTGACAAGCTACTATTTCGAAATATTTATTCGAAAACATCTCGCTATTAAAATCAATAGGTACTAATAGGACACATAACATGTAGTTGGCTGATAAATAGTGCGGCCCTAGATAATGAAGCCGATAGACATAATCGTACCGATTTATGAACAACAAAACATTTTAAGGCTAATTGCGACGACAAATCGCCTATTTAACGATAATAGCCGCATCTAAATCTGTAGAAAAAACAACAATATAACGAGTTCGAACACACCTTAATTAGGATCGGAAGTCTCGAATGCTTTTTAATGTTTGACTAATTTGTTTGCTCATGTGTGCGTTAGTATGACGCAACGAGAAAGTATTGCGATAACGCCACAACAACTGCTAGAATAGAAGCTTATTAGGACTTTACTTGGTTTTAAATTTAAACTAATTGGTAGAAAGTTATACTTAATTATGTATTAAAACCAAATATTTTAATATTTTACAGTGGCAACATACAATAGAGTGTAAATTTTAAATCTAATCATATTTATGTATGTACGTATTTACAAAAAAAAAGTATATATGTATATATATCAGAGGTCTAGTACCCATAGTACAAACTCTGCTTAGTTTGGGACTAGATGGCGTTGTGTGTCAAATGGTCGAAATATTTATTTATCTATTTATTTAAAGTTGGAGACACTTGTCCTGAATTTCGAAATCGAAATCGTGAGTAGTCCACAATTATAGTACAAAGTTTTATATTACTTTTATAATATACGTATACTTCTCTTTTAACTTTAGAAAAATTACAATACGAATTTTAATCAAATTATCTCTTGATTCGTAAGGTAACCTTAACAATGCTCTTGCATTAACATTAGTAAAGTAAACTGACAGACAAATCTCATTTTCTATGTATAACATGTGTGTATTTACGAAAAAAAGTATATAAGTATTCTATCAGTCAATCTAGCTGTCGTACTGCTTAGTTTGAAGGTAGATGGCGTTGTGTGTCTGATATCCGAAATATTTATATTTATATCTATTTCCTACCTCTCTAATTTCAAAAATATTTGTATTTTTCCTAGTCCTGGTAAATTGTCTTAGCCATGGTCAACAATACTTGTACAAAGTAAATAAATAAACGTCTTGTCTATTACACAGCTTAAAATACACACTGCAGAAAAAAGTTTAAAAGCTCATTCGTTTTCCAATTTCAAGTGTATAAAACATTCGTTCCCTGATAAATGTATCGAAAGCATCCACTAGATAAGACGTCTAGACGAAATAAATATTCGAAACACTCGAAATTCGAATACCAGCCCGATGGCTCACTTGGCTAATCGTTTAGTAAAAAAATATAAGTAACTTTTTTAGAACGCACCCATAACCTACTACCACTTTAAAAGGTTTACAGCGAATCTAATAGGATACACGCATTTAGAAACGCTTACTGATTACCAAACCACTGGGTGTGGTTTACTAATCTGTGGTATGTTGTTTACATTTTTAAAGATTCTACAAATGAATATTTATCCAATCACTTGCAATAATAATACGTTTAGCCTTCCATGTATGTTTGTTGCTTATCATAATATACCATGTGCTAATGTTATTGACAGTTTATGAAAGATCTAACCGTTTCGACAGATGTCAAAATGCTGGTTGTAATTAATTGTTTCGCAATCAAATTGAAAAGGATTTTTAGAGAGTTATAGGAGTTAGGGAATCATTGTCATTGCTCGAAGAATTTCCTAAGTCTAACCTATTTATAAAAGCGAATGTGTGTTTTTTGTTCATGCTTATATAATTAGGTACTCAAATAATCTTTATTAAAATTTTGCAAACATGTTTAGTTTGTGACACAGAAAAAGAGTACGTATAATGTGTATATATAAATAACCTCACAAACATTCAGCTACAACGACTGCTTCGTGACTCTTAGTCAGAGTTAGAAGCTACATATGTTGTTGAATTGAGATTTTAATAGAAAACATGCATGCACATTTAGCACAATTTTGATAACAGGGTACCTAATTAAGGTATTACTAAGTGCAACTCACATCCAAAGCAAATACAAAAAAAATATAATACGGGCAACCGTAAGCAAAAGCTTATGGACACAAACTTAAATTTATTTAAAGATACGTAGTTCCAATATGTTTTAATCTTTAATCTTATCAATTTACAAGGAGTTGGAACGGTAGTCTAATATTTTATTTCATTTATTTTCATGATAAATAAAATAAAATTAGATGATTAGGGAATTAATTATCGTCGTGTGTGGGGGTGGTGTGAGTTTGTACTTTCTGCGTCCTCGCAGCTTTGTTAGAGATACTCGTCAATATTGTCTTTTACATTAACTTTATTTTTGATCGTAAAATAAAAACAACTTGTATCAAAGCTGAATTTAAATACAAAATTTGTGATTATACTTCCAATATTACTTCCAAACCAGTCTACATTATACTTACAGAGGGATTAGTGTACATTTATTTTACATCGACTCGATTGTCACTATGACCGCGTTCGGCGGTGCGATTGGCTTACGTTAAAATTTTCACCAATCACAACACCCAACTCGCTCGCTGTCAGAAGAGTTGATGTGAAACAAACACGCACTAAGGCCTCTGATAGCTTTAGACACTCACAAACTTCTCACAACAATCGACCTCAAAAGCAAGTCAATCGATGAAGGATACTTATTAAATGGCTACTTTATTTTTGTTAATAAATAGTATTACCATTTATGGTATTTATTGCTGTTAACTTTAATTGCTTAACTTATCTGTTTCCGAAAGATATATAATCAGTCCCAACTGTAGCTATTTCAAAATATAAAATAAATCTGAGTAGGTATGCCAACCCATTCATACATGAATACAATGTACAAGCCTTTAAAATTACTCCATGAACGCACTATCAGAGCCAGCAACACAGTAGTGACTAATAAAAGGACGGAACAATAATAATTCGCGACGATGATTTAGGGTCGGGAAAACAACGTAGTTTCTAAAATGGCCGCCGTTTATGAACTTGCATACCTTCAGCTATTTAATTTCAAACCTTAACACTTAGTGTTTAAGGTTAAAACTTCTTGTTACTACATTTTTTGCATGAATAACTGTTAATTCAACGACAACGCCCTAAAGAGGGCGCGATAATCATACCATTAGGAAATGTATAAATGTTGATACAGACGGAAGGTAAAGCAATATAAACGTAGTAATTTAAGTGTAAGAACTAAATTACGCAAAGGTAGAAGTGTGACCGCTTTTTTATTTTTATTTTAAGTGGTTACTTTTTAATGGGAAAAATGTACATGGATGCGTTATGTACCTATATGTGCATTTCACCACAAATTTTTCAACATAGGCTAAAATTGACATGTGTCTGTATTCCTACGATGTACTACTGACACCCTTTAAAAATAAATTGGTGGTGCTGTTAAAATATGTCAATAAGATTATTTGTATGCAATAGGTATTGACCATAGAAACTATTGAAAGTAAATGCTGTCTGCTACCCGCATCAAAACAAAAGCGAAAGAAGCCTCGCATTAAGTGATTGACACAAAAATGTCTCATCTGAACCATGTCACGTAATCCATATATAGTATAGTAGGCCAAAACCCCCTTCCTAAGAAGAAATCTAAATCCAGCAGCTGTTAAAGACTGCTGGCTGGTTCATATGGTGATGAAATATCATTAGAATAATCTAACAACCAGCTAACTGAGAGATGTGTTACAAAAAATGTACGTGTGTTTTCATTGATCAAGATAGCCTGCTATTAGAAAATGAATGAGATATGAATGAATTGAGCATATTTACCGAACGCTACGTCCAGTTAGAGTAAACTTTGTCAAATGTTGCATTGAAACGACAAATTCGTCACTCTCTGTGTCAACAGTTTGACAAAGTTTATACCAAAAGTGGAAAAATCAAATAGGAAAGTAATCATGTTAGCAGAAACTTGCGATATCAACATAATAGCGTATGCTACTTCTATAATTAAGCATATATGCTGGACAAACATTGAAAAAAACTGGCACTGGCTCCTTTGAGCGTATTTGGTATAAGTTTTTTTTTGTTAGTAGTAAAGGAGGCAAAGTGATAAAGTCACACTGATTTCAGGACTAACTGGCCTGTTCGATCGGAGCAGTGGGTAGTACCAGTACTCACAGAAGACCAACTTAAAGTGTCAGCATCTGTGCTGTCGTGTTTCGTTGATGAGTGCGAGACCGGAGGTCCATTAATGCATGGGTGACAGTTATCGTGTTAAGTGTGTGAACCTTACACTGCCACGGTGACTGTCATGCCCTTTACGTCCACAAGCAGAGCCAAATATCTCACTAAGCCACAATAGTATGGATCGCCATTCTGCATTTTCTGCATTGGCAATGAGTGTGGTGGCTACAAATCTTGAATTTTATTCATGCTTTCTATCAGACAGAGTAGAATCACTTTGACAAAAGTCTAAAAGTATATCTGCTTTATAGATTTGAAAGACTACTCTTCCATTATCCTGTATAGCTTAAAAACATAGATGAAACGGACACAAAGAATACATAGCCTCTGAATAACAATTTGTAAATCACGCAGTGTGGTCCCATGTGGGTTTTGAACCCGCAAAACGTCGTGGCGGCCGCTTAAACCACTCTGACAACCGTACGGTCATTCTTTCTTCTGTTACATACACACCGTATCCGACACCCTGGACTAATACATAGGTTACTTTATATCCCGAAAAATTCGTGAAGGATGTGCAACTTATTCAAATATATTTGATAAAATGCGGGTAACAGTTTAACAGCGAGGTGTAGCTAAAAACTTATAACACGGAAAGTATTACAACAACTAATTGTGCACCGCATTCATCACGGATATAAAATTGTACGTTAATCAAAAAACTAGAACAATAAAATATGAAATAAGCAGCGTTTACATCGGAATCGTACAAAGCAACCGTGACAGTTGCAACTGGACCGAACCACAGAAGAACTACTTGAGTGAACGACAAACGCGCCGCGTCGCCCCTGCGGTGTGCGATTATCGCTCAGCGATTTATCGCAAGCTTTTGTTTCACTATAGAAAAAGAAGCCTGTTTTCAGAACATATTAAAGACTACAAAAGGTATTTGGATTGATTTATTTATACACCAATATGTGTTTATTTAAGTAAGTTGCAAAATGAACATTTAATATTAAAGTCGAAGTAGAGGCGAATGAATTAAGTTTTTTTTTTTTTGTGACATATCACATTTTGAATAATATATCCATAAAAAACCCTGTAATCGATTCGAAATTTTCAAAAAATAATGTAACTTTTAACAAAATAGTTGAATTGAGAAAGAAAGAATATTATTTAAAAATATTCATATTATGTTTGTGTATGAACTACTGTCCGTGTGGTAACGGATTAAGAATACATAGTGTTACCACCCCTATTCATCCCGTGGGTGTCGTAAAAGGCAACTAAGGGAACAAAGTATGCAAGACAACATGATTACAAAGAGAAGGAAATCTTGAAACAGACTCTATTCCACCCAACCAGCGTGGTATAGTAGGCCAAAACCTCCTTACTAAGGAGAGGCTTATGTCCAGCAGTGGACTGTAAAAGACTGTTGATGATGAACTACAGAAATAAAAATAAAATATAATAAAATGTAAGTGCTTAAGACACAGGTCATATAAACGCCAAGCAAGGTTATTATGAATGAACCACTTCAAGATGCCCTTCAAAACTTTATAAGACAACATTCACAAGTACATTAATATAACTATTAATTTCTCTCGACCGTAATTTAATTCTGAAACGCCATCAAATCCATCAATTACAATATCCTACAATGTAAAGATCTGAATATCGCAGCTCTAGTCACAAAGGAAGAATACGTTAAAACCTAATAAATACCAATAATAAACTACAATTCCTACGAAATACATCGCTACATCAACATTAACACTTCAACTTTGTTGCTTTGTGAGTCAACTTTACTTGTTGCTTATTGTTTGGAGTCGGTATTGTGTCGCAAATTGTAAGATGGAGCAATTGCTTTTACATTTAGGGTCTAGTTACAGAAATCCAATGGTTCCTCACTCTATAGTTGTACTCAGAATGAGAGTGGGAACAAAACAGTCACGAGTTGTATTTTTACGTCTTATATGTATAATGAATTGATTCCAACAAAAAATAATAATAACTAAACATTTAAAGAATCACATTTCGTTATATTTGACATAATATAAAAAAACAAATCACATTAAAAAATAGATAGGTGCAGATCAAATAATTTTAACAATACCGTGTATATTAAATGTCAACTATTTTTCTCAATTATTATTTAAATACTAACCATAAATATAACAAGTGCAATATCATAACCTTTATAACGAAACGCGCAAAGGTGTCAATTTATAATTTGAGTGTTTCATGTTAAGGCGTTGAGCACATGGACAATTTGAGAGAAAAGCGGTTGCGTCGTTGATATACTGTGATTCCAAACTGTAGGTGCACAGTATAAATAAAAAAGCTATATAAAAATATATACTTCATCCACAGTCATTAATAGTCAAATGGAGGTTTAAAATTGTGGACTTCGTCCTTAAATACCATTTTTATATTCATTAACTACTAAAACAGTTGAAAAGCTTAGACATGTTAGTGAGAAAATGTAAATTGACGATTCATTTAATTGTACATAATTTCAGTAAATTGCTTCTTATTAATGGTCTTTTTCATTACCCTCGGTTACTGGATATTGGAATTAAAGTGTAAGGCCAAAAACAACCGTGTGATTTTAGAAAGTTGTATTAATTGTAAACTAATAGTTAGGTCCTTAGGGGGCATAGGGTTCCCATCAAGAACTGAAGGCTCCAAGTCAGTCTGACTTACAAGTGGTGCGATCGACGGATGAGGCTTTGGCAAACAAAATATCCTGATGAGCGGCAATAGCTACCTGTTACGTGAGAACAAAACAGTGGCCCTTTTGGCCAGTGCGTAGTCGTTTAATATGCCTCTGCCTACCTCTCTGGGGCTACAGATGTCATTTTATGTATGTATGTATGTAGTAGTTCCCCGTAATTTATCTGATCACCTCTAGTTTTCATCCGTTTAAGGTTAAACCACAATTTGTGATTAAAAAAGTCTTAATATTTTTTATAATTTAATCTATCTGTTTGAGTAGTCAACAATAATTGACATCATATTCTCATTCATTACATTCAACCTTTATAATAGTTGTCAGCTAAGCGAATCATAAAAATGACGAGTGATTTGTCCTACCGCGACTATGTCGAGAGGTGCGTACTGCCCGCAGACCCGAAATTAGTCGGATATAGGTATAATTGAAACCGTAGTTTTTAATTAAAATAAGTTAATTTGTAGAAAGGTCCTACAAGAAAACCTTAAGAAACTTTACTATGGGTATAAACCTTGTATTATGTATAATGTGTTTAACGCGCATACTGTTAATCGCCAGAATATAATACAGACGTGATGAACGAGGGTAGACAAATTTATACCTTTCTTCCTTTTGATAGAACACTTAACAGCCTGTTAAGTAAGATCGTGATGTGAAAATAATACAACAATACAAGCGGTAAAATGAGCAATTGCCCTTGTTAAAATTCTTTAACACCCTGCATGAAAAAATGGAATACTTACAATGGAAGGTTATTTGGAACAGAAGAAGTTAATAATTCTTGAATGTTTATAATATTATGTTTAAACTCATCACCGCTTTTGGCTTTATGACAACGAAAACCCTAAGTATTGAGTAAATAATGACGGGTCTTGATAAAGATAACGGCATACTGCATGCCTTATTCGATGTGTTTTCCTGAAATTTCTTAACCCACTGTTTGAGGTCTTATTTTATGTGGTTAGTTAAAAATAATGCGTTAGTATCACTTCTTAAAAATGTAATGAATAGAATAGATAAAAAGAAAGTGATTTGAAAGGATATTACGACCGACGGATGTTCAATTTATAAATTATTTATTTTAAATGTTAACATAAGTCATAAAGTTTTTGTAAAAGTACCGAAATATATTTTTACATGCTACTTCATAATAGAAGAGATATTTTCTTGTGTTTGTATTGATTTATTTTACTAAAATTCCCTCTATCTAACTCAAATTATTGTATTTAATGTGAACGTTTCATTAGAGTGGAACTGGCTAAACATACATTTTTTCCACATTCAATCATAAATAAACTCGTGATGTATAATAAAAAATAACTTTAAACATATAAAAATTATTTTCTCATGAACTGTAATAAACCCACAAACACTAACAATCTGTTACTAACCCTCATTTCTGATTATTATTCATCTGGGGCTGGAATGACCCTTCACTTGTTATGACAACCCTTTGCAAAAGCAATGAAATATGTAACAAAGAGAACGGATTAGACCGGCCATTATATAGCGATTGAGAGGCCATTTTATTGGACACACAGACACGTAATGTGTAGCTAGTCTGAATAATTCAGTAAAGGAGGGTTGGCGCGATTTACTTGGATTGTGTTGGAATAGGGTAAACGCGTACGGTGATCTATTATGCAACACCACCATTTAGATGTTGTGAAAATTGTTTATTGATTTTACTATTGACATTTGCTATGGATATCATGTGGATGTTTATCTAAAAATGTCTGTTAAACAGTCTTACAATAATTTGAAGCATAAACACAAAGACAAAACATCTAAAAATTTTGCTTAAAACATACATCTACAAGCAAAACGATCTTACCTGACGGACCTGCTTATACTGTTCTTCGAAGCTCCAACCAGCTGCAGACCCCTCCGAAGAAGACGATGAAGCTGAGCCGGCAGGCTGGGCTGGTGGTGGTGGTGCGGGTGCCAGAAAGGCTGGAGGTGTGTAAGGAAAACCTCTTGTAGAACCTGTGCCTGCCAATGCGAAGACGCTGTCTGTCGTGGATAATGGTGTACCTTGTGCCAATGACGCCAGTGATGAGAGGTGGGGGTGCAAAGAAGATTTCAAAGCTTCAAAGTCATCGCGCGCCTGTTGAGAATATTATATAATTAGTTTCTCTCTCGCTTCCTTCTTTTAAATAAGAACTTGACATTAACATATTATCAACAGCCTATTGTAGCCCACTGCTGGATTTAGGCTTCTCCCACGCCACTCTAATCGGTTTACACCTCCATTTACAAACATTATTATACAATAAACAAATAAGCTCCAATCCAAATTCAACAATCCTAAATATTTTGATCATCAAACTTGCCATAATTTGTTTATTCACATTATTAGAATTTACTTTGAAATGTATTAGAAAAAGTATAAAAAGCTTTTGATTACAGAAAAAATTCTACTAAAAACTATTATCAACGATATGAATGCAGTTTTGAGAATGGAAAATAAGTTTACACGAACCTTTCATATGAGATTTATATGATATTAATAGCCCGTGTAAGTTATTTAACCATTTTATTAATACGAGTACATTTACGAGTTCTTTGATAAATTCAAAGGATCTAGATAATCCTAAATACTTTGGGGAAAAGTCCATAAATTTATGCCAGAAATATTATTTGACATTTGAATTTAAATATATATTATGTTTTGATAATGTTTTTAAGGTTCACTTACTTTATGTTCCCTCTCACTGGGTCTCGGTGAGTTCCTCTGATGCGAATGTGTTGCAGAAATATTGTTTATTTGCTGATGAGGTGCCGTAGTATGATGATTCATATTGGTAATTGGTTGATGTGACTGGATAGTTTGATGGGGCTGGTGAATCTGCAGAGTTTGATGCGGTTGCAAGGACTGATGTGTTTGTATTGGCTGATGGGTCTGGTGTTGCTGGTGAGGTTGGTGAGTTGCAGGGGCGTCCCGGCCTACACCCTCGTCAGAACTCTCACACGACTGATCCCCAGAAGATTCGCCTTCGGACCGTGCAGACTGTAACAAAGAAATTGTCAGTGTCTTCGAAAATACAGAAGCATATTATTACTAATTTTCGCATATTTCAGTATTGTCCCTTATAACATGAATGAGATATAATTTACAAAATAAATCTATGCTATGATATCATAAAGTTAAAGAGTTAGTTTGATTGTTTGGTTGAACGCGCTAATCTAAGGAAAGATTGGTTCAATTTAAAATTTTTTCAGCTTTAGACAGCTTAGTTATCGAAGAAGGCTAAAGGTTAAATATCATCACGCTATGACCAAAAGGAGCTGAGTATCAATGAAAAATGGTGTAAAAATGGGGAAAAGATTCATTTTGAAAGCTTCGATTGCGTTCGTAAACGGTTAAAGTTTAGCAAAAATAATGCATGAAAGAATTGTTCCACTTTAAAAGTTTTAAACAAAAGTTCTCGACAGCATATCTTTTAAGATTGGCTCTCTAGAACTTTTTTCGTGGTATGGTTCAAATTTGTTCATGCTGTATAACATCACGTTACAGGCAATAGGAGACACAGACGAGACTGCACAGGTAAGCTAGCAATTACTACATAACGCGAGCATGTTTATATAGTATGTTTAATGTTTAGCATTCCGAGCTGAAAAAGGCAAAATTTAAAGGTATAATATATAATATGGATACATACGTTATTTTTCTATTTAACTTAGATGAAAGAGAAAACTCTACCGTAGTCTCTACAATTAATTTATCGAGTAATCATCATCATGATCAGCACAACCGAAAGACGTCCACTGCTGTGACAAAGACCTCTCCAAGGCTCTCCAGAACAGAGGGTTCTGTGCTGCCCGCATCCAACTAAATAGCTATCAGATAATAACTAGTAGATATTTAAAAATAATATAGAAAATAATTCAACTATAAATCCAACTTGGCAATATCACGTTATTATAATTACAGCTTAGTTACGTACGTATATCCATTACTTCGAATTGGTAATCGAGTGGCAGGTGGATGAGGACTGGTCAGTACAACCAATAATTATTTATAAATGTCGTAAGGCGTCAAATATATACTTGAACGTAAAAAATATGAAGAATATAATATTAAATATTTTATAATTAGACAGTAAGTGCTACTAAATAGACACGAAGTTGCTCTTCGAGGTATTCAGAAACGCGTACTTACAAGAACTACTACTAACATATATCTAGTAGACTAAGGAAACGTAAACATTTCCCACTCGTGGAAATAGCATCGTATATGTGTAACACGCAAGTAATTCACAGGTTAGATTAGGGACGTTTAAAATCGTCACCTAATTACCTTGTTGGTGAACATTGTACGATACACTTTTCTCGTAGTCATTACTACCTGTAGAACCTACTGTCTCTGTCAGCTATCTGCTGTTCATACTATGAGGACTACTCATAAACACTTTAACGCACTCATCAATTAGGATGTAGCAATAATGTTGGTTTTAATACTTATCTCTAATTTCTGATTCAATCACGCAGAGAAACTCATTGGATTATAATATTAAAGTGAAGACTCTATAGAACATACATACAAATGGGTTCTGTTACTAGTTTCAACATTGTATTGTCTATAATTAATACACACTATGAAGTATTAACCTTCGAATCACATTTAATCTGCAATTGTTTACTTGCAGCTACGTACATTTAATAAACAGAATTCATATTATTTCCGTTGCTCGATTGCCGGAGGAGTGAATTTGTACAATTATTATTTATATTCATAACGATATCGGAGAACAACATATGGTAACCACAATAGGATGCCTAGGGCTTATAACATTTGCTGAAACTTTTATTAGCGTCATAAACAATTATTTAATAAAACGTAACTCATGGTTTTTCATAGTCAATGGTTGTGTGTCAAAGACAGTAAAACGTGTAGACATAGGTAGGTCACAAAGGCGCCATACCTTAAAGTTCATAATTATCAAAATATAATATTATATTTAGTGAAACTCAAAACTATGAACTTAAACAATATCATAATCTGAATACAACTATTTGCTTGTCACTTAACTGCTAAAGCCAATTTGAGAGTACTTTATATGCCTCTGCAGCAGCTTAAGTAATATGGTACTAAATTAAATAGTCAGCCCTTTACTGAACTGCTACTACTAACCGTTAGCCGTTGGACAAATTTCAAAATCAATATCATTTGTTTTGCGTTTTACAACTAAAAGATTTACAATAATTGAATATTTTTTTTTATGTACTAGAACGTTATTTACTGACACTAGTGCAGTGCTCTTAAACATTACAACGTGATTGTACATAGCTTCTTAGTCCTCTTTAATAAATATTTTATTACAGTAATAATATACACATTTACACATTACAGCCTGATCACATTAATATAGATATGGCACTTAATGAAATTCACCATGAATAATATCGGACTCCATGAATATACTGCATCTTGGCAACGCAAGTTACAATTGTGTACAACTGAAAATGTATGTACCGACTAAGTAAAACCAGTCTCAATATTGATGCAGTTAAAGTTCCATAGGAATCAATATAATGCAAGTGTAGTGGCAGGCAATCAAAACGTTGTTCGAAATGAGCGCGTTTTGCGCCGCCACTGCCCAAGGCCCACAATTACGACATTAAAATTATTATTTTATTTCCATTTTTATTTATTATTCGCATTATTATATTGTGTGGAGTTATTATCGGTGAAATGTTTCGTTCGGATAAACGTTCGCGTCGGAACGACACGCAAGCCCTCCCCAACGACTTAGCTCAGGGTTCCGTGTGTTATATTTATTAATATACTCCAATTTATTGATTTTGATCAATTCTTATGTTATGTTTAGCATTTACTAAATTTAGCAATATATCTTATAAGTGCACTGAAGAACATCTAGGATCGAGAGAAAATCTGTGAGTGTCCGAGCATATAATAACAACTACACTCATATCTAAGAACTTTTGAATCCATCAAAACTGCCTGTTGACATTTCAATCTTGTGGTCTATTCTATTTTCTTTGTAATGTTTTTGGAATGGTTGCAATAACTCGATGTTTAACAATTTGTGGTTTTATAAGTTGATATGTTTACTTACTTAGTGACTTAATAAATAATATACTAAACGGATAGGGTAACTTTTATCATTAATTAATTTCATTATAGTGTATAAAAATTTGAGAAATTTAGCATAATGTCTGACTTGAACTAAAGTACCTTTACAGTGAGTACTATTTCTAATATAAAAGAAAAGCGTATAATACGGGTTACAGTGATCTATCTTGTCATAGATCACAGTAACCCGTATTTATATATATGGGGCTATAGCTTGTGCTACAGAACCCTATAATAACATCAATCGTTCCCGTATCCACACCCTGTCATTTCATTCGACTTTTCTTTCTCATGGTTCCAGACTGCTACTGGATTCCTTCTACCTTTTTATTATTTTTTAAGGTGACCCCAATTTTATTTAAACGTTATATCAATAAAATAAGCCACTTAAGATCTTTTTAAGTTCATTTACCTTCAAAGCGGCAGATTCACCAAATTTAGCAAATAAAGTAAACATACTGAATGTTGATATATAATTATCGTGTGACGAACTCAGAAAATCAACACTTGCAAGTTGCGATAAGTAGGATAGCGTTAGCACAGACCTCGCTAATGTCACTACAAACAGAATTAGAACGACTCAAGCGCTTTGTTGATCTCTCTCGTGATTTTATAATAATATATTAACTGTAACTTATTTAGTAGGCCGATGATAAAGTACCTTCTAGAGTAAACACGAACGACCTGAATTTCACAACAAGTTAGCACCTCAGCAGACCCGTGAGTACATTGCTATCAAATTAGTCAACGATAAAAGTAAACTCAAAACATGAAATATTGCACCCAATTTGAAACTTCATAAGCAAACAGACACTTACCATGATACACTTTAAATCGTGACCTTAACAAAGAAATAGAAAGTGAAAGAATTCATCCGATGGAACCATTAACCTACCCGGTTGCTTATTATTTGGACAAACAGGAATGGACCCGATGCTGTTCTCAGAAGTATCCCCGAAGTAATACCGAGATATAAGCAGAAGAGGACACACCGTTGATTAGCACCTTTTTCTGCATCAATAATTCTAAAAGTTATCTTATAACCTGCAGCATTAAGCTCAATTCAAAATAGACCATTATTTACGGCTACCGATATCAATGAAGATAAAACCCAGAAATCGGCTTTGTAGAAACTCTACTCTATGCATATATACGTAAAGCAAGTACAGATGAAATTAAACTCTATGCTACAGTAAAAATAATGATTGTTGTATAAAAGGAAAAACTTTCAGTTACTTTATACATTGTAAAATTTGTAATAGAAATCATAATCGTGTCTATGCGAGTAAATTTTATGAGGCGAAATCAAATAGAAACGTGTAATGAAAGATGTCGTGTGCGCTCAACATGTTTGGTCGGTATGTAAGACAAATACGTGTGGTAATAAAATATTGAACATTTAGTTGTCGAAAGGCAGATATCGCAGAGGTGCGAGGTGAAAATATTGATGACAGTGTGAATTGATCGAACACACGTCAACCTGATCGATAAACATATAACAATCCTAACAGCTAATAGAACATGAGTTAACATATAAATTGGTATTTTATTTTGTTTAAGAAATAACACAAAACTCGTTCTGAGAGAATAGAATCATAAAAACAATACTCTGAAGAAAACATTCACGATTTGTTAAATAAATTTATTTATCCAAATTGGTAATTTTAAAATAAAACCTCCAGTGAGGCCATTCATTCTCATCGACAGCCTTTAATAACCCACTACTAGATGTAAGCCTTTCTTAACTATTAACAATGATCAATTAATCTGTGGGGCAATTCTTTAACGGAAAATTAAGATGGAAAATCAAACTGATATCAGAAAACACCACAAATCAAAATTAATTGAACCCTGCATGGGTATCACTTGAATTTGATCCACAAAAACAATCTTTCAAATAACATCTATATGTCACAAAAATAAAATCTAAAGGACAAAGTATTTATTTAGAATCCTGATGAGATGGCAAGTGCGTTCAACGTGATGGCAATGTTCGCGTACCCACACTCCCGGGAATATTTATTAGCAAGAGCAGTCACGACGAGCTTTGTCCACACATTAGCAGTGTTAGCACCCGGGATGGCTACCTGTATGTTTACCTAGGCATAATCCCTTCACGTGTTTGCCTAGACATCTATATATTTCTCATATTGTGCAGAGGTCATTGCGACATTCCTTTGAAACTTGCATTGTTGATGATGAAGGAAAATGCGTAATTCATAAAATATTGATTGTACAACATGCTTTATACAAATAAGTCGAATGCTTTTCTTATTGTACTTGACGTAGGTAAATTGTAGGACTGGAAGTTTTTGAGTTTGTAACGAATTGTATGTATACAAACATGTAAAGATTATTGAGGTAAAATCAAACAAAGATGGTGTAAAGAGCGTGTATGTAACGACCTTATGTATAGGAACTGCGGCTTGTCACAATGTTGCCGCATTAACTGCAGCACTCGCATTAACATTAGCAGACATAAAATAACCGCCAATAAGCCCAAGCACGCATCAAACATCGACAAAGCAACAGGTTCTTGGCTCAACAAACACACTGTGTTTACATTACGATCCTGGAGCTTCATTTAATAATTCTCGGGAACTAAAAGCCTTTGAACATTTCATCAGATGACCCTCGGTGTTTGCACACACTCCTGGCTCGAGATGCTAATGTGGACACAAGGACCTGTATCGCCGATCGGCCTCTGATGCTTTTATTGTTAGCCCATCCAATAAGTTGGGCTTCTTCTATTTCATTTCGATGTCCGATAGACTTCGATATCTTGGACAAACATTTACAAAAAATCTTTACTTTTTCTGTTAAGATTTATTTACATTCAATTTCAAACATTGTGCGAGTTGCACAATCTTGATTTTGCTAAAACAAACAACAAACAAATTAATCATATGGACAGGTATTATAAAATTGACTGTAGTTGAAAAATTATCACACTGTCTACAGTACATGTATTTATTGTGTAACAACAAAATATTATGTAAGAACTTCGCATTAGGCGCAACCGTCGTCATATAATGAAGGCGAACAGTAGTAGTTATATCAGGAAGCTGCGGGTGACACGCGAAACGAGACAAGTGTTTGAGCAAAACAAAAGGTGATAAGGAGAGGTAAATAACCCAGGCCATTGACGGCGTGACGGCAGTGCAGTATGCGGCGCGAGGTCGCGGCAGCGTACGCGCCCGCTGCCCGCACTACCACCGTACACCGACCGTCGACGCTATACGCTCGTTCAACAGCTGTTGAACGCTTCAAATATTACGCTGAAATATTTTCAGCATAGACTATTTAGCGACCGACGGCTACCGAGTTGAATGGAGCCGTTGCAAACTTGTCGAGCGATTCACAATACAAATTATGCTTTAGAATCAAGTAGATATATATGACTTATGTAACTTTAGGTAAGGTTACAATTTCAGATACGTAAACACTCCTTCCATAAATCTCTAATAGCTGTTCATTACAACCGTACCGAACGGTATTGAATTCTAAATCATTTGGCCTCTTAATTTTATTCAAAATACCGCAACAGCGGTAAGTATAAAGACATCGCCTCGGTTATTGTGATGATAATTATTTTTAGAAAACAAAAACTAGAAAGCGGTCGGACGAAGATGCCTATCTGTTAATTATTGTCACCAAAATGGCGGCCGTTATTGTAAATACCTCAAAATGGCGCGGTGACAAATCGTTGGGTTTCGTGTACAGTACGTTTGATTGACGCGTGCCAGATTCCGCAGTAATATACCTTTATACATATTTATTTGTGCGTAGAAAGCGCAAATAATAACGAATTTTTAATACTGCAAATAAAATATTGAATGATGTGTATGAAGAGCTGAGATTGAAGATGATACAAGAACCAATTAATGAGCTCGAAATCCAGTCCAGTCAACTATAAAGATATTTGTGATTAGAAAATATCGGAATCGTTGAGACAATTTCGAAGCGTAGTTATAGGCTGGAGGTCAAATATTGACAGTTCTCACGAGCCATACGGACGCGCCGTTGTAGTTAAGGCTCGCCGGGCCATTCCTTCCGCTTTTCACACATATAGGTAATAATCGATCGCTTTTATTGCGTGTCATGTGTAGGCGCGCCGGCCGCGGCCGTCGGGTGACACTTCGGGGAAACACAACGTCGTTTGCCGACGAATCGAAAGCAAGAGGGATGTTAAGTGGAGCGTTAAACTGGTGCGATGCTTTCTTGTGATTTCGATGGAAGACGAACAGGGAACTTCTGTCATTGAGTTAGCCAATTTGCTGACGCACAAATAAACGTGCGAAATGTGAATATGTCAGGTAAACTTTGATACTCACCTTTGTTTGCATTATTAACTTATTCCGCAAGGAAGCAAACAGACATTATCGTGCCTTTGTGATCGAGTAGTGTTTGGTTTGACTCATTACTTTTAAAGGGAAGAGTTGTTGACGTGCAGATGACCCAGGGTCGCTTTCCTTCAACGCTGATGAGGAAAATTGACTAACGATCATTTAGGATTGATAATGAATAACAAAAGAATAGAATAGAATAGAATAATAATTAATTATTCAGATAATTATTCAAATGACTTGTAATGATATGTTTTTATAAGTTAAAGAGACAATGATGATATTTTTCTCGCTTGTCAAAATAGCGTGTTACATAAGTAAAGTTCGATCTCTGAAAGGTCAAGTAATACAATAAGTTGACGTCATATCAAAGTCTTACCTCGCACTGATTATTTCATGAGTACTGATGAACTATTTTTTTTTGGTCGTAGAAAACTCCATCTTTGATATGTAATACAGATATTTCACGCAGATAAGGAGACGTTACACACATCTCTTACTATTTCCAGACGTTTCATCATATAAATAAGTGTACTAGCAAGTAACAGTCGAACAAGATTTAATGATTCAATAACCTTAGAACTTAATATCAAAGAATGTAAGGACCAGTTTCTGATGACTCAAATATGCCTGATTGACTTACCAGAGAAATATCTATTGACTAAACTCGATCAATAGAGGCGCCAAACGGATATGCTGTTCTCGGTATTTGAATAAAAGATGGCCGACTTGTGTCACTTCCTTTGTGGAAAATGTCAGACTTTCCTTTTATAGGCAACCTGCGTCAGCTTATGACGTCTTATTCAACGACTATGAGAACCTCAAGGCATTTTGGATAATAAACAAAATAAAAAATATTTCTGATGAGGTTCTAAGAGAGATCTATGTCCAGCAGTGGGTCTGTTTAAGGCCATGTGTGATGTGAGGGTGAATGATATAATTCAGAATTGTAATAACATTAATTAACAGTTGAACATTAACATTATCTAGAAACAGTACTGTTGTCAAATCAGCCGATACAAAATTAGATTCAATATTTTTAGTGTCAGTGGTTATTATTATTTTTAGCGTGAACAGTATTTTTACTCTGTGGATAACAATGATATCGTGCAAAATATACTATGTGACAAACACATCAAAATACTCATTAGTGTTACTTTATAATTAAAAAGTAAAAAATATCCATTGCAGAATATACTTTAGTGATCGTGCAAATGTAACTTTAGTAACATTGTGTAATGTTATAATAGATTTCAATAAACATTAATAATAAACGTGTAGTCAATAACAAAATTTAATTATTAATTTCCTTCGTTTCATGATTACATTTAATAGCGAAATGACGCAAATGTATTAGCAACTATATGTGCAAAATGATGTGAAGTGTTTACCGGTGCGGTTTTAGCAAACTGACTAATTTATACTGCTTGACATAGAATAATTAGTGAAGTCATCCTAAGCTAATTCGAGACTTGTTTGCAAAAAACGGTTGAATAAAAGAATCTGGTCAAATAAATAACGATAATCAACTATTAAATTCATCTTACATAGTTGTAATGAAATAAGTATTTCTAATCATTCTGTACTGTGATGATGGATTAAGAGTACGTAGGGACGCCACCTCTATTCATCCCATGGTAAACTACGCAAAACAACATCACACACACACACACAGAAGGCAAACTTGAAACAAATCCTATACGAACCTGCGACAAGGTGGCCTTAGAAAGGAATAACCTTGGCGGGCTATAGTAGACTTATAATAGACTGTTAAAGTCTCCTGATGATGAATAATCATTCTGGTAATACTTCCAACTTCTTCAATTCTTTAATTTTAGCTCATTTGTGGATAGGCAGTTTCTGCACAAGAAGGTACAATAATTTTATTAAAGTAAGCTTAATGGTTGAAAGCTATAATATATTCTTTATGCACGTAGATATCTTATGCGATGATTAAAAACAATTATTGTTACCTTTAAGTCTTCATTTCACATTAAAGTCATCAGAGTCAGAGCCACGAGTCAAGGACGCGGCCGCGGCAGTACTACCCTCTCACAGAAGACCAACCTAAAATGACAGCATCCGTGCTGTCGTGTTTTATTGGTGAGTGCGAGACAGGAGGCTCATTGATACAAGGGAAATGTGTGTATTACACTGCCACTATGACTGTCACTTGTTTTATGTCCCCAAGCGGGGTGTAACAAAACATTTCAGTTGACAGCCATAGTGTGGGTCATCATACTGTATTATCTGTATTCGCAATTAATATGGTGACAACAACTCTTGGATTCCATTCATGATTGTAGAATCACTTTGGTAGGGGCTTCAAATAAAATAAATCTATGATGATTTTATTGCTATCCTTCACTCCTACACTATTGAGATATGCCTATTTTATATAAAATATCACCTAACCTGAAGGTGTCATTTTCACTACATACTTAAACTTCACTTAATGTTATTAAATATTAAAATTTCCATTGTCTATTTACATAGTTGTTTGGTAACGCAAGATAACATTCATACAATGGGTTTCTGACACTAAAGGGTATCGTTAAACTATGGTTTAACCGTACCCTAACCGCCGTTTAATTACCCAGGGCTTGTGGTGATCGTAAACGTTCAGGAAACTAATGCAGTGACCGCAGGTAGGTCACTTGTCTAGTGAAACGGATGCTTTACATTGTAGCCATGTACCTGAAATGAGTATCTTTATGTACCGTTCTAGAATTCATGGGTTGCAAATTAAACAAGTTTAAATCGTTCGACCACACAAGGATGCTGAAGAAACTGGCAACATCTGTCTAAGTCTCATAGACGTTGAAGCAAGCGTGTCTTGTAGTGGAGAACGCAGATCGATACATCACCATCGTAGGACTTACGACACGCTTACATCCTGTACATCCACATCCTTTAAACTTCTGTGATAATAAATGATAAAATGAAATGACATCTATCATGTTTCGTAAAAAATCAGAAAGAAATTGTTTCGAAGATATTGAGTTCCGCAATAAGGTTATTTATTACATGTACGATGTAAACAATAATAAAGAAACGCAGAAACTAAATGATGACAGCTGCTGATCGAAATCGAAGTAGGCAGCAGTAAACAATGTAAGGCAGAGGATGTATAAAAACATCTATATATTAGTTGTAGATTTATAATAAAGATTGCTATTTTACTTGTTTAAAACATAACTACGTCAATATCGTCTTATAAGATATAAATGTTTTCCGAATACCTGATTTCTGTAGTCCTCATTAATCAAGAGTTGAATTAAAGTGGTCCTGTGCAGCTATACATCACTAACATGGTGAGATAGATACGTACTACATTTATCTACATATTGACATCACTTTTATATGAAATTGGTAATCAAAAACTGATATAGAACATCTAATAAGTTGACCGAAGCACAACAGCATTTATGTTATGACGAGTTTTATTAAAGATAATAAAAATATAAGTAGTAAAAATAAAAACAATTTTTTAACAAATTCGAAACGTCAAAAATAAATAAATAACCTCACACATCTCACACGCGGCTGTCTGATTCCAAATTAGGCAGAGCCTGTGCTATTATAACCCGACTGCTGATAGACATACTTAAATATTTCTAAAAATATACATATGGTAGATAAATTACACCCAGACACTGAACAAATAATCATGCTCATCAAACAAGTATTTTTCCTGGATGCCTCGATGGGAATCGAACAAACTGCAGCCGGCTTAGCAGTCAGGACCACTAACCACTAAACCAACACACCTGTCTAAATTATTATTAAGTAAAAATATTTTATTTTAATGTTATCTTAGAACACATTTATTGAGCATGTACGTTACGTAATTGTATTGTCCAACGTGCACATGGTACGAATACACGCTTCATCATCATCATCAGCAACGTTTTACAGTCCACTGCTGGACATAGGCCTCTGCTTAGCAAGGAGGTTTTGGCCTACTATACCACGCTAGCCAGACGGGTTGGAATAGGGTTTGTTTCAGTCTGTCCGGAACTCCACCGTGGGATTTGGAGGCGGAAGTGCTCGCCGAAGTTTATCGACGAACGGCTGACTTCCGGGCGGGTAGCGACATACGGCCCCCGCCCGAAGAGATACGCGAGTGGCGTGAGGCCGCTCGTCGAGCCACGATGGCTCGTAGGTCGTTCCGGTTGGAGACTCTTCGTGCTGGCTTTGCCCTCGTGGAGACTCTCCAGCCGGTCATCACCGAATGGGTGGGGCGGCAGCACAGGACCCTTTCCTTCCGACTGACGCAGGTCCTTTCCGGGCACGGTTGCTTCGGGAAGTATCTGCACTCGGTCGCCAGGAGGGAATTGAGTCACGCCTGTCACCACTGCGACTGCAGTGAGGACTCGGCTCAGCACACGCTAGCGGTTTGTTCCGCCTGGGCGGCGCAGTGTGAGGTCCTCACTGCAGTTATTGGAGGAGATCTCTCGCTATCGGCCGTCATACGCTCCATGGCCGGTAGCGACAGTTGCTTTACCGCCGTCGCAACCTTCTGCGAAGACATAATTTCGCGGAAGGAGGCGGCGGAGAAGGCCCTGGAGGACGATCTCCAATCGGACCCAATTCGCTGCCGGCGAGCCGGGCGGCGGAGGCGCGCATACCAGCGCCTCATGCCGCCTTGAGTGTGGCCGCGGGTAGACGGGACGGGTTTTCCCCTCCATCCGCTGTAGCCAGCCGCGAGGAGGCGACGTCCGCGTTTGCCGTAAGTCGCCTAAAATAGAGAGTTTACCCATAGATGGTGCCCGCAGTAACGGGCAGGCGCTAGGAGGGATCTGGATGTCGTAATAGCAGCGGTTCCCGGATCCCTCCAATCTCAGGTTCAGAGTGGCACACCGTGTGGTTTTAGTCGGTCCGATTCCGACACACCACCCCACCGTAAACCCCGGTAGGGTGACGGCTCGAGGGGGTTTCCACACGTTAAAAAAAAGAAAAAGGGTTTGTTTCAGTTAAAGGCTTCCTTCTCTTTGTAATGATATTTTCCTGAATAGTTTGTTCCCTTAGTTGCTTCTTACGACACCCACGGGATAAATAGGGGTGGTAACACTATGTATTCTTAATCCGTCACCACATGCTTGAATTTATTTCTTTCTTGAGATAAAATTTAAAATATAGGATAAAGTAAAATAAAAATAAAACAGATTTAATTTAATCAGTTTAAAAATATTTGTGTTTTATGTCACCTAAGAGCTTCTAATTGAAAATATATATTTAAACATTTAACCTCCACTATCTTTTCCAGTACTCATATTTTTTCACAAAAATGCCTTACCTTATCTACTCATTATTATAATATTTTTTCATTAAAAGATTTATTAATATACAATTTCTATTGTTTTTGGTTTCAATATCTCAATTTTCAATATTCAATATCTAGGTCTTATAACAACCTACTTTAAGAAAAAGACAAACTAGTTTAATACCTGATATAATAACATTTTTTACCACTTAAATAATATCTTTCCCAGTTATTTCTATATCCATAATATTATACATCCTTCTTATACGATTATCATAAAAACTACCAATATCGAAACCATTATTTTTATTTGGAAGGTCCATCAAATCAAACATACATTTTTAAAATCAATAACGAGAACCCTTCCCGATCAAATAAGCCTTGTCGATTTAAAAAAAGCAAATCAACAAAAAACCTCCGCGTCACAAGAATCATAACAAGACACCAACGATCTGTCAAGCATTATTGTATTTTTATATTCTGATCGAACATATTTAATGATACAATGACTTTATCAATCTGTATCTTATATGTGTGTAATCTGTCAATTTTTTGCCAAGATTCTAAAAGCAACGTTATAATGCGAGGTGACAATGTAAATTAGAAGCACAGATTCAAACTGTCACTTCCTAATAAACGCCGCACCCCGCTGCGCTCGCGGACCCTATTTACAAACAATACAGAACCGACCACTCACATTTGCCTGATTAATTCCCCTTAATACCTCTTATACCATGATTATTCCTCGCTGTTATTCCTATCTCGTTTCGTACAATAACATATTACTCAAACACATCAGATAGTACCAAAATACGCATATGAGCATAATAATTGATGATTTAATTCAAACGGTATGACATGAAAGTAAGATCGTGTCTTAAAAATACCAAACTCGCATACCTGAAATAATTGATATATCAATGCACTTCTCATTGCGAGGGGCACTAAATCAAAACGAATAAACGGACCGTCTATCATAACATTTTGACGTGGAGAAACGCGCTCGATATTAAACTGTTCCCGCTAGATGGCGCGATAACTGCCTGTCAAACTTACCTGTCATTATCTTATTAATGGCTGCCGAAAGCCATTTTGATAGAATAAACCGTATTTGTGTTTAATTCTCTTTAGTTACACATTTATGTTTGATTAATTTTAAATAGTTTAATATTAACAAATAATTTCCAGTTCTAATTATTCATTAGAAACTAAAATTAAGTATATATTAAAACATAGAAATGGTGAACGAATTTAACACTTACTGTGACGTCATTAAATGACGATTTAAATGATGTAATTAAAGCTGGCAACATTGAATGGGTAATAGCATCTGGGCCAGTATTTCACAGAATACAATGGGTCACCCACGCAACGTCTGGCGTAAAACCTGCACATCCTCTCGCAATTCAAAATAATTTACATATCTACACACGTCATTCATGTCTAAATAAAAGTAAGTTCAATTTATATGTTTACAAAAGGTTAACAAACCAGACCAACTTAACACTTTCGCTATTATCCTCCCTTTTTTCAAAGGCAACACTGTCTTATTTGGCTAAACAATCGCATGCCCATGTCATAAGATCAAACTAGTACAAACAAAGTTAATCCTTAATCAATTGCTATACGATTCAAACTAGAGTTCCATATTAGGTGTTTTGTATCATTCTGATTCAAACTCCGATGGGCCATTGGACCACACACGGATGCAAGTCAACATCGGTCCCTAGAACAACACTATAGCACTTAGTATACTTTACAGGTAAACTAGTAGCTTTGAAGGCTCGCGTCAGTGGATTTGATATGCATCTCAAAACTGACAAGTTCTTTCTAAGTAGAGGAAAGTAAGTAATTGGATATTTAAACGACATTAGTCAAATTGGTTATTTTTATTTATTTAAATATTTTTTTACGAGATTAAATATAAATTCCTTCACTATATGTTAGAAAATATTCATAACTAAAATCACTGTCTCTGACAACGACTTACTGTTCCTAATTTTCTTTCAGCAAGCTTTGCTTCACAGTTTTGTCAAATTAAAGTTTTTTTTTTAAATAAAAGGAATTTTACATCACTTTGAAAAGGTATCCACGGTGTAGAAAATACAAGGGGTACAAAATTTACAGATGTACCCAAAAATAGGTACAAAAATAAATCTTGAAAGAAAAAACCATGACGATTGGTAAATTACTTAGAGCGTCATTGCTTAACAAACGTAAAAACCCGAATTCACATTTATAATAATATTTAGGATAAAGATAGATGATGATGAAATGACTTTAACAATATGATAGTTAGATAGTTAATAGATAATTTTATAGAATATGAAGCTACTTCACTTACAACTAGCTCTTCCTACACATAAGTTGGGTTAGATGCGACTTCATTAGTTACAACAATAAAATATATATGCATTGTATGTATAATGATAAACGAGACAGTAAGGCTGCGTGGGCGCTGCACCCGTGCCAGTAGCCAGACGCGCCGATGACACCCGATGACACACGAACGCATAAGTCACGTGGAACATTTCAAACGTAAATCTTCGTTTATGTAAATGTTATATAACCTAAAACGGAATGACATTAAAACGAATAAGGACAAAATGCCTGTGCAATATGCAAGTTATTAACAAATAGAGTAGCCACAAATATATTGCATAAAATGGTTTTGTACAATATACTTATTTGTAGAAAACAAACAAAAACAAGCTTCGCTTCATTTTCAATTTGATGTGAAATAAAAATGACAGATTGGTGCAAAAAATTTATGTCAACATCATGATCATCTATATTATTGAACAGTGTTTTATTCAAATTGTTGTATTCTATGTAAATCCCTGGTAAATTATTGTCCCAATGTAACGCCTTTTGAAAGACACTTTTTTTAATAAAAAAATTGTCCTCCAGACGTCTACCCTCCATAATTATGCCATTTAGTTAAAACTCACTAATTTAACTAAACAGACAATATCAAGACAAGTAAAAAAGTATGACAAACTTAAAAAAAGCGCAACAGATAGGCCGCCAACACGCTTGTGATTCCTGAGTTCCAAACATTCAGGAGGGACGGTAGACACTTCCCATGAGCTGACCTGTCTATATCATAAAATAATGTCATTTACGTCTATATCATAAAATAATAAAGTGACTTCGAGTAAATATAAGAAATCAGATTTCAAACACATCTTTCGTAGAAAACCTTTTCCATGTTTACAAATCACTTATTGGAAGTATCGAGTCATCAATTTACCAAAGAACAAGCAATATTATCCATATACAACAAAACTTTGAAAATGTGACTGTTTAAAAATTTCACATTTCATTTAATGATTGAGGTACTTAACTGCTATTTTGTGAAAAATTATTTATCTATGATTTCCAAGAGTTGATTGCATAAAGCAAATTAATCCTGCGGTCTATAAGAGTCTAAGTTATCTCACTATGGACATCAGCCTGCATACAATCTGATATAAATGTCAGATTAATATTATTAATCAATGACTAGATGGCAATTACTCAATTTTATCATGTGAACTTAAATAACAGAATAGATTTCTATTACGATGGCTAATCTATATAAAGCTACTTGCTCTGATTGACTGATGGATTCGTCAAGCCATAGAGCCTAAAGTACTGGTGGCATACACTAGAAATTTCGGCAGCTCATGTTTTCTATGTTATGAAAACACCAAAAATGTAATACTGTTTGGTAATTTCACGTCTAACTAGGCAAAATAAGGGATGTACGGTTGTATGGAAATTGAAGACGCTAGTGGATAGCTCATATTTGGATATAACAGTGTTTCTGTTCAGTTTCTGCCATATTTCAAGACCGTATAAGTGTGTACGTATCTACACCTATGTACTTTTTTCCATAAATTATTAGTAACACAAGCAAGTGTTGCAAAACTTTCAACCCTGCAAAAGTTGTTTACTACAATGTAAATACAGTCGACTTCAGCTGCGCAGTGTCATCGCATCGTCGCACGCGCAACGTGTCCGGGGGTGAGACAGGAAAAGGCGTGGCCGCGGCGCATTAGCGACTGTTCGAGGAATACACCAGTGATCTCTCTCCCAATCATTGTGACATTAATAATACACGTCATTTGAGGAATTTTGTAATTGGTACTTAAGACACTAAAACTGGAGTTGAAATGGATAGAAGGCAATTAAAAGTTAGTGTAGCTTAAGTAGGTATCCAGGAAGAAAAATAAACTTGAAGGTTAAGGACGTGATTAATAAGTAAAACAAACTTTTAAGTGAAATTAATTTATAAAACAACCTGTTTATTGTAAATATGTATTATGTATTTATTGTAAACACGAACAAAAAATTCAACGTCTTTCGTTGTTATTTCAAATTTAACTCACTTTTGCAGACTTTGTTGAGACTCTAACGAGACTTTTTTCTAGTTTTTAGAAAAAGTCCAGGATATATTAACATTAATTAGTAACATTAGTCTATATTCAAATTTTCTAATTTCAAACTACATCATTAAACTTTAAAGCTAGAACCACAACTAACTTTTAACGATACTTATACCTATTCGAGTGTAATAAGAAACTCTTTAAAAAACTCCAGTGTCTTCAAACAAAGCTACCACTGTTACGGACCACACGTGGATCCTCCGGCCCTCCGGTGAGCCAATTATGTGACAACATTAACCGTCCACTGAAGAGGGTAAACATGCGGGGGCGATCCGTAACACGGTAGTGATGACCCTCGAGAGTCCTCCGACTAACTGGGAGGGATCCACTATCAGAGGCTTTGTCAATAATTGTTAAGTAAGACTACTGTGCTCTTATAAGAATGCAAGTTTAGTGGATATCAGAGTTAATTAATACTTCTTTTTATTATATTTTTGTTCATGACAAATGTTTAGATTTATCACTTAGTATACAATCGCTGTTTTATTTTTTAAAACATATCACAGTCAGTATAGCAACGTTAATAATGTTTAAAATATGTCTTTTAAGATTAACATGCAATATAATTTTTATAATATAACTTGATCTCTGTGACAGTGTAAATTTTTTATACTTATAATTGAATTTTGTTGTTTTTTTCTTTTTCTAAAATTAAAGTAACTTTAGTTACTCCTTATAACATCAGCTATCTGCAAGTGAAAGTCCCATCAAAATCGGTCACACAGGTATAAATTTGAAAATACATGATTTTTTATTTAAGTACCGTATATACTTTTACTCGTATATGCATTCAGTGAAAAGCTTCTCATTTGAAATTACAAACAGACCTTTGAAACAGAAGGCTTGCACTTCGTTTCTGATAAAATTGTCACGTAAAGAAATAAAATATGGATGATACAAACAAAATCAATATTGCTTCGTCGGTTTCGTAACCATCTTTCACTGAAATCAAGCCATATCTTCAGAACTGTAATATAGAAGATACAGTGAAAAGTAGAGTTAGATCACAAGCATCAATACATTAAAAAAACATAAATGTAAACTTCATACGTAAATGCAGACATCATATGAGTTTATCCTCAAATGAGGTAATTCATCATTACTTTCTGTCACTAAATACAGTATCTTTTTTAAACGAAAATCAAGGAAACGAGCAACACAGGCCACAGGCAGAGCTATAGACACAAACGTACCGACAGAAATTTGGATTCATAACTTAAAAATCGAACCGCCACTCGAGACGAGAAGAAACGATTCACACGTCACACCAACAGTCTTTGACGAGGGACATAGGCCTCTCCTTAGCAAGGAGGTTTGATGAAAAAAAACAATTGTCTGGTCTCATTTTCTTTGCTGACTAGGTAATTACTTCACAGTCTGACAATAAAAGGACCTATCATGCTTAATCTTTGAAACTGGTACCCTACCAAATACTACTACTCATTAAAAAACAATATTCACTCCAATTTACTTAAAAATTATACTTCCTAATCATTATCCACATTAGGGCCTCATAAAATAAATCTTAGTATGTTAACTACTGAATTTACAAAATAAGTTAATATCATTGTATTAAAACAAAACTGCAGCCCACACTGCCTACAGTAGTAATAATATATCCATTTTGCTAAAAGTTCGTTAATTCATTTATATGTAAATTAACACTAAAGTAATGCCTTCATTGTTCATCGTGTAGGTATAGAATAAAGTTCAACATTCAGCTTGACGAACAAACGCCTAATTCAATTCAACGCAAAAAGGTACACCAAAACAAAGCAACGAGCGCTAAACGACTGTTTTATGTGCCATTCGCAGTTCCATGCGCTCACGCAGTCCGCCACGCCGACTGCTGGCCCACGACGCCTATCGATACTTATTTGCATACACGATAAAAGAGACCAGTCAACATGCATGATATATTAAAATCACGTCTCCGGAACAATTAACAGAAACGAGCAAGCGATCAAATAATAAAAACTGCTTTTGTCATTACAAACAGTCGAGGCGACGAACATTCTTAGAAACACCATAACGCCACGAATAATAATAACTCTGTATAGACGATGAATCGGTTTTCAGACGTTAACCAATCGATGGCGCGCGCGCAAATCACCAATATGGCGGATATAATTATAACATTTATAACTATATTATTATACATTAGATATAGTTCACATATCTTCAACTATTGTGTAAGTATGGTATTAGTTACTAATGAAGTCAAATCACGTAGGTACATGTCATACATGAATAAGATACTAAGTAATTGTGACCTGTTTTTCATGAGTTTAACTTTATTTATTTAAAATTATGATGAAAAATAAATTGAACCAAAATTTTTTTAACATCTCATATTATTGTGAGTCTTAATAAAAGAAAAAAAATATTTATCATCAATAAGAAACGCGATAACCATAAATGTTTTTTTATCTACTTTACTGCATATACAATGTTTATAGACTATAGAATTATAACAAACCAGTACAGAACTAGTATCTTGTAGGAAAAAAGTGTTATCACCCATACAGTTAGGTTTTCATGACCTAAACTTACAATTTCATGTGTGAGATTTGGTGCACAAACCTAATAAAATTGGCATGCAATGACTTCATAAGACAACATCTATTTAATGACAATAAGAAAATCCCCAATACGATTCTGCGAATTTAAATCTGAAGGTAATAATGATTTGTATAAATTTTCCAGTTGTCACTCAAACCAAATAAATACAATAAAATTAGATACGTACTAGATACCTCCGCGGTATGACGCAGATATAGTTTATCACAATAATATCGCCAGTAGGTATCTATTTAAACCTGGTTGAGCATTTGAAAACAATTTTCCGTCGCGGCAAACGAGCAATACTCAACCTCAAAACATCAGCGAGGACAAAAAGGCGAGACGAGACACATCACCTCCAACCTCCGATTGAGAAACCCAATTTGAATAACAATCTATAAATTAATGTACAACCGTAATTTATTCATAAGCGAAGAGTCTGTGACACACCGACGCGACGAGCTCTGAATCCAAATGAAATTTTATAAGAAATATTCCTTTTCAACAGCCCATTATGGACAGAATGTAATACTTTTCTTAACGTATCATCATTATCGGTCCGCATCACAATGCTTCTTTGAGTGTGAGTGTCATTTAAGTGGACTAATCTCTTTACACGTAAAACTGACGGCACCGAATGAGTTTCTCGTGTTGGAATAATTAGTCTCCAATTGAAAGCGTGCTTTATTTTAAGAGACTGGACAAAACGGACATGACACGGTTGGCCAACGGTAAAACACTTTCACGACTACAATGATAATTATTACAAAAGATTAGGATTCCGGAACGACACGACCCGGTGCGCAACGCCGTTTTTAGAATATGAAAACAGAATATTTAAATAATGTCGTAGGCAACGCCATAAATAGCGGCTCGTTAATTACCGACTGTAATCACATTTCGCCAAACGCGTTACGACACACATGTCCCATCCCTTCGCTGTTCTAAATTTAAACGTTATTAAGGCGGGCGCTGGCGGCACGCTCCCTGTTTCGATAGAATTGAATATAATTTACGTAACTTTGTGTCACTTACTTACGATTACTTAACCTATTCAATATACAAGCACTATTACTTACTTACATAAAGTAATATTAAACAAAGTATTTGTAGTTTCTATCTAATGCAATATGTCACTTTCGTAATACCAGAAGTATTAATAATCTACAAACTTAATAATTAATTTATAAAATTAATAAACCATAGAATATAATTACAGTGTATCTTAAGTTTTACTGATATAAACAAATAAGTTTAAAAAAAACGGAGTGTATTTAATATAAGTAAAATCTTTTATCTGTCTGATAAAGCTAAAGTTTAATTGAAAAAAAAATGTTTATTTACTTCATGACTCATCTTTTTGAAGTGTATATATATTTTACTTAGCGTATATATATTAATAAGCACATTGATTAGACACATTTATTCAAGTAACTAAAAAGTATTTTCCAAAATTTCAATCAAAGATTCCAAAGCTTTGTTTACTATTTCCCAGACATACTAAAATCCTGATGTAACCACTGTCAAATTGCATTCACATAAAATCCAACATCGTATTTGCATTCTTCCAAGAAAAAACTTAAATGTTTATGAGGAATGAATTAGGTTTAAACTATTTAATAGAGTTGCGCAGACGCAACGAGTTAGATTCGCGTGTCGTCACGAGCACCGGCGGCGACAGCCGAGCTCAAATTGTTAATGGTACTACATTTTAGTAGTCATTTGAACGTAATCTTTAGAAAATCAGAAATTCTTGTAGAATTTAGCAAATATGCACAAAGAGTGTGCTGGCAACCGAATAATTGCGGGATGGTCCCCCACCACAACTGCTAAACTTAAATCAGTTTTAAGAGTTATAAAATTATTGATAGTCAATACAATACGACATCTATTATAAGCGCGCTCTTAGAAAGGAAAACATTATGTAAGTAGTATTTAATAAATATAAAATATTGTCAAAAAAGCTATAATGTTTTGATAATGAGATATCATAAAATAGATTTTTTAGACTTCTTCGAGTTTTTGTTCATATTTTAACATTAATCATCACGTCTGTATAATTCAAAAATCTGTATTGTTTTGATGAATATTGCGCATCTTTCCAAATAATCCTATTCAAATATCTTAGAATATTCAAATGAAGTAATATTGCAAGTTGCGAGAGTGCGAGTCCAGATCATTGTTTAAGGAGCTCAGAAACGGTAACAGATACGTGTGATGTCAGTGTTCGATTAAACTCGATAATTGTGGGATTCGATTTCTTTAAAGACGGATGACAGGAGGACTTTGATTTGTTATTGTCCACATTTTTCATGGTGGCATATTTTACTAGAAACTAATCATAACTGACATTATCAGTAGATAGTTGAATGATTCAATGTTAATCAATAATAAAATATCGCATTAACCATTATGTTTACTTTCTTTTCTTCTCTAAAAACAAATTTATCGATCAAAGTATTAAATTTTATATTTGTCCGCAGACCCCAGAATGATAAGTACCTATGTCAATTCTATGAATAATCTTTAATTTAATTATTTATATTTATATTGAAATTTAATTCTATGAATAATGAACCTTGATTAACAGCATTCATTAACATTCGTCGTAGATACTCGTAATAGATACCTAGTATTGAGTATTCGATACGCAGTGCAAAAGAAAATTGATTTAAAATCTTTTAAATATTGACTTTCCTGTTTAATTGGAAATAAATTTAATTTCAAATGCTAACAATTTATGCTAAAAATTAAATAAAACTCTCCACAATCAAATTTAAATAATAGGAACGTTAAAAAATAACCTAAGTTGAAATTTATACAGGAACACATAAAAATTAAAAATACAACGTGCTGACTTGACTATTTTTGATACAAAAATATCTAAATAATGCAAGTCGTCGTCTTGCTTTGGAACTTAGCATAAACATAAAATAAATGCTGAAAGTCACAGTCAGTAATTGGTACATGTGATAAAGCTATACTATGGATAATAATTTTAACGTAACTCTTTACCAGGCAGACTTCACCTACATAAAAAAGGTTACTTCTCTTTATGCGCTACTTACTAACTGACCCGTGCAACCTCTTCTACATCTCTTATTCCCCGTAGCTTGATGTTGTACAGTTTGAAAAAAAATGTTTACCATAAAAAAGCTTATAGTGAGCTAATATTGATAGACAGACATATGCTGTCACAGGCTTTTTTTAAAACTTCTGAAGGAGAACAATTCTTGTTTACATTATTATTGGGAATCTTTAATCGTTTACGCAGCGCAGTTTCTTAGAAGAATAATTTTCCCCCTTTTTTGTAACATTTCAATTTCTACTCTGCTCCTTTTGATCGTAGTGTGATGATATATAGCTTACCTCAATAACTGGGCTATCTAATACTAGATGACTTTTTCAAATCACTCTAGTAGTTCCTGAGATTAACACATTCAACCAAAGAAATTTAACTGTATAATATTATTAATGGTGAACCGTACCTATGTTTTTAAATTGAAATCAAAAAATATTTCACAAGAGAGAGAGGTAGATAGATAACAACAAAAATGACAGAGAACTTTTCTACTTTAATTTAGATCTGTGGTAAAACTCGAGTATGCTGTGATCAAACTCTGTGCAAAGTTGCACCTTATTGCAAACTTTCCCGCCATAGCTGCTTTATTTCAAGATGGCGGCACGGGCGCAGGAGTGTGATTTCACGTCATTACGAGTAGTTATCGCGCGACCTGCCTTCTATCCTCTAATTATTCGCTACCGGTGCCTCCCAATGCTATGGAAATAATATTAGATATTATAAACTGGAAATATAATTCACTTCATCGATGCTGACTTACATGTAGCGTAAAATAGGCGGCCACCTCACGGGTTATTACTTTCTAATGCTTGAGAAACTTCGTTCCAGATGAAATGGTCCTAGTTATTTTTTTATCTGGAAATAAAACTAATGTTTTTCTTTTTAGGAGCCTACTAAAGCGACTATACTCTCGAGAGCGAAAGCATGAATAGAATTCAAGGTTTGTAGTCATCATAGTCATTTCAGATGCAAACAATGCAGTAAACTGACCCACACTACGGCGGCCTAGTAAGATACTTTTTCACACCCCTTTAGGACGTAAAAGACATGACAGTTATCGTAGCATTGTAAGTTTCACCCACACTTACTGTGATAGTTGTCACTCCTGCATCAATGAGCCTTCGGTCTCGCACTCACTAACAAAAGACGACAATATGAATATTGTCGGTTTAGTTCGTAGTGTCGTTGGTCTTATATGAGAGGGTAGTACTGTCACGGTTGAGCCGGCCCGTTCCTGCTGAAATCAGCATAGCTCTACTACCTACAATTATCTTTATACGTAGTTTCTTTCGTTCTTTGTCGTAATATACTTTAATTAAATATCAACTAAGTACCCGGGTACGTAGGCTTAACGTCCGATTAATGTGTTTTAAGTAAATATGTCTACTTCCCCTGAATTGCTTTTTTTTTTAAAAAGGTATGTTAGAATACAACTTAGGGGCGTTTATCGAGGATGGGAAGAATATAATATGCAGAAATTTATATAGTTACCACCAAATTAAGCAAGAAAAGAAAACGAGGTGTTCGAGTGTCATTAAATGAAATGCAATCGCTCGCAGCACATAACGAATCTACCAAATATAAGCGCCTTGACTATATTAAGTCGCTAAGTTATTTGATTTATTTAAGAAATAAACATATTTATTATAAAATGTTGTTACAAAATGAAATAGATTACAATCAAAACTCACTACTTTTTTGCGTTAAAAAATCTGCATTGAGACTTGAATGGTTTCATATATTGAATTGTAAATTGAATAATTCTTTATAAAAACCTTACAACGCATACGATAAATCTATCAAATTGGTTCACCATAAAAAGTCTATTAAAATGATATAGATAGAATAACACTGCATCGTAGAATGGTGGCGTGCACGGACGCAACGCCCTCAGCCTCGTGTATCTTGGGATCCGTAATTACGGTAATCTATAATCAAAACGCCAGCTATTAAACAGTAGCAAAACGTCTCGATATGGACAGAGCATTGTATAGAGTAGCTACTTTATCTACATAATTTTATGAAACAACTTCGTGTTAATGTGGCGTTTAAATCCTAAATCACTGAAAGACACATTTGAGAGATAAAAGATAAATTAAGATAAGATAAATTAAATAATATTTCTGTTTCTAACCGACTTCAAAAACAGGAGGAGATTTTACACTCGGCTGTTTTTTGTTTGTTACCTGTGCTATTTATGAAAATTCTATTGAAAAAGTGTGTGGGATGTTAAGGAATATAGAATAAAACTTAATAAAATTCTTCATCATATATACAATAACTAATGACTAACTTATTATCATCACTTTAATAATGATCAAAAGTGAAGTAAATTATATATCGATTTATCGATATAGGGTAGATATAAATGAACGATATACCCAAAGAGCTACACCTCGTGCACACTGGCCATAGACTTAACGGTTCTTAGATTTGAAAATGTCGGACCATAGAAAATTGGCTTGCATCGTAAAATTAACTTACCCTAAGTCAAGTTTAGAACGCCTAACATATCCCTAAATAATAACGATATTAACAGTAACATTTAAGACCATTTATAATTTAAAATCAGACGGAAACAAAATAGTTCCATAGATTTCTTTTTAAATCTTGGAAATGTAGAATCAGACTCGAGATTATTCAGCCTTACAATTCTGATGAGCGATAGAACAACACTGCTATTGACTGTCAAATTAACTTGTATATTCGTTATTGAAATCACATCATCAGTAGCCTTTAAAAGTCCAATGCTGGAGATAGGCCACTCTTTAGAAAGGAGGTTTATTTAGGCTTACTATACCACACCGCCCAGACGTGTTGGTATACGATTTATTTCAATTTTTTTTACAGTGATGTTGTCCTGCCTAGTTTGCTCGATTAATCGTCTTGACACCCATAAAATGAATAGTGGGGGGTAACACTCCGTGCACCGTCACCACACGGACGTATTATTATTACGGACAGATTATAAATTCACAAAGAAAATGACTACTAATTTTAGCATTGTCAAAGAACTTACTGTAAATGTTATATTTACGTTATAAAACAATATATAGCAAAACGCAATGAATATTATTTTCCAAAAAAAAACAATCTTTGACATTATTTTCAGAGATCTGTTCAATTATTTATTTCTACCATTCGAATTTAACCTACTCACTACTACTTTAAAAAAATCCTTTACCATTATCAGTTTTAATAAAAAAAAGTCATAACACTATTCTTCTGTTCTATTTATTAAATTGTAAATGTTTAGAATTTGATTGCGGAATCCTTGAGTGTAGAAAAGGTATCATTATAGCCGCGATATACATCATTATTCCAAGAAGTGGTTCGTCTCCAGCGGCAGTAACCACGGTCCTGGCGTGTGATGTCTGTGAGAATCTGTTCAATATATCTCTTCACTTTAACTCAGTTTTTGTCCCTTTCTACATTTGTCCCAAAATGTAGCGGTAATTCATAGCAATTTGTCCCTTTTCCGAAATTACTCATTTTTATTTGTGTTTTGCCCATTTTATGAGACTGCCTAGTCTATTCTTGTTATGTCCCTTTTACTTAATGTTCGTAGTTAATTCGAGAGGAATCAATATTTCTAAAAAAAATATCCACATGTAATTTTAGTTGAGCTTGAGCAAATTTAGTCTTTGTGAGTCTTGACTAACATTTTTTTAGGCTGATTGTGTTCGTTTTGAGATCACTAACAGTCTTTTCAATCAGTAAATCAGTAACGGTCTTTTACTTCTCTATTTATTATGCTTGACAAGAAATCTAGTGAACACTTACTATAAGACATAATTAATTGAAAGAAATTTGATTCCTTCGTTTTTCTACCTGATTGAGGCGAAAATGCCTTCCTTCTGTAGTATTAATTGTTCGAATGCCATTGTTTTTGTAATAACTTAACGAACGTAAAAGTTCTGACATCATCTGTTGTCCAATGTAGTTACTTAAAAGTCGTCCAAGCTCTTAGGTGGCTTTCTATTTTAAAGTATATAAACTTATGAGTCAGTACTGTACTACTGAACTTCACTAAGTTCATTGTATTTGACTGTAAATTTAGTAGACAAGCAAATTTTCAAAGCAAATGTTTTAATTGTGCTCAAACAATAAATAGAAGATCGTTATGTCAAAATAGGGGGCAATCTTATGAAATAGGCAAAATATGAATAAAATTAGAAACTGCCAAAAAGCAAACAAAGCGCTACAAATTTCTAAGGGCGTTATACACTTTTATACAACAAATTAAAATGTAATACATCCCTATTCGTCTTTTTGTTACACTCATAAAACTACATATGTACTCATTAATGATGCTTTCGTATTACCGAAATTATTATATTTTTTTTTGTTTTAAAATATTATGTAATCAAAAAAATATTAATCACACGACAAAAGTATAAAGTATTGCAGTTTAACCATATTGTCACCTTCGAAAGTTTACCTTCAATTATAAACACATTTTTTATGGTCGACCGTGATTAAACAATTAATCATGTCGATTACGCATGCGCCACATCACTAACACCGCGCGTTTATAGAGACAGCTACTTGAAAAGAAACATTCGGCCATTGAATGGCTTTTGTGAAGATCGCTTAATACTCTTTTATGCTACGTTAATTAATTATATTTAATGCGGTCGTAGCTTTTTGTTGCGTTTGTTTGTCACCTCGTTGTATTAATCCTTTTTGTATTTGGCTGATGAATCTGTTATCCGAGATGAATAAAAGTTATTCATTTTGTCGGAGACATAAAACGGCATTTTGCAATGGTTGACATTCCTGTTTTAGAATGCTAATGGTTAAACAACTTAATTTTGAATAATTATAATACCTTTTTATGTAGATCAGGTCATAAAAGATTGTTTAAAAGATTGTATAATACCAAAGCACAATGTAAGTAATTAGTACCGTTTGATAGAAAGGTACTTAATATGAAGATCCTGAAATTAGTACATAGTAAAAGGATAGTGATATTGAATTCTTTTAAATATAGAGAATATTTACGAAACGAATAAACTTAAATGAATACACTTTGTTGGTCTAGTCTTGGCCGTTAAAACATAAAAAGAAAGCACTCCTGTGGCCACTAAAATAATCAATGTCTTATAAAAGTAGATGAACAAATTTACAAACAAAGAGAATTTATTAATCGTCCTCGACAGTGTACTGTAGGAAGGGGAGATCAAAGTGGTGCGCACGCGCCTGTAATAACGCCCCAAGTGTTCAATAAAAAACACAAATAAGAGTATAAAGAAAGTAAATACACAGATCAGGTTATGGAAAACTTTATTTAATTTATTTATCTAGTGATATAAATATTAAAGAAGTTGATTTTAAGATTTTGGTTCTTAATCCAAAATAAATGTTGGTTTTAAATTTAATATTTTTCATTAAATACGCCATTAACTTATAAACTCATAACTAATTCAGTAACTGAAAAAATATAAATTTAACTATCACACATCGCCGAAAAGCTTTAAACCAAGGAATTTGATTAGTGCGTCCTACCTGTACTGACATACGGAGCCGAGACGTGAATACTGAACGTTGGACTGGACCACAAGTTTAAAATCGTTCGGCGTGTGATGCTGGGCGTTTCTCTAGTTGATCGAATTCGAAATGAAACAATTCGTCAGTGAACTGCAGTAACTGATATCGCATGTAGACAGAAGAAAGACAGGAGAAGTGGAAGTGGACCGCTCACGTCTCTAGGTGGACTAATGGGTTCTGGAGCTGACATGTGTTAGAGTGGCGACGGCGACTAGGCATACGTAATGTAGACCAACGATTTGAGAAAAATGGCTGGCAGCGGATGAATGCAGATTGTCCAAGACCGGGATTGTTGGCGCTCTTTGGGGAGGCCTTCGTTTAGCAGTGGACGGTAATAAGCTGAAGCCAATGATCACACATACAACTATATCACAGAGAAGTAACCTTTAACAAAAAATGATTAATTGAAGGTAGAGATACTTTTCCCTTTTCTCTTTTTTTACAATTTTTTTATTAGGAATAAATCCTGTGTTGCGGGGGAATTTATAATCATACATGAAACGGACACAAAGAACACCCAGACTCAGAACAACTATTAGTGGATCGCGTATAGCTTTAATCACTACGCTAACCGTGCAGTCAAAACTAGAAAATTAGATATATTGAGAATTATGGGGAATTGCTTGATGTATGTAAATAAATAATGATGTCAGGTAAATAGTATGTGACAAAACTCAGGACTATCAGGTCATACAACACACCTCTTGATATTGGGCAAATAACACCAGATCTTTCTATCTAAGGTATAAAATATTTGTTTAATGTAGAATAAACAAAAGTTAAAAGGTAAAAATTCTTCTGCCTAAATTACCTGAGACTAAGCTCATTTAAGAGAAGTCTTTGACTGATTCAAACTTAATTTGTTAATAAAAATCTCAACGTCTTATATGTAATGGTTCATTTTCTAAACATGCAATACATACATAATGTAGCTACGGGTTAGGCAGCTACATCTTTATTTTTCATTTAAAAATAACCTATTTCTTACATTAAGTGCCATCTTTGAGGTGTTAAGTTAATAAGATGTTATGAATTTATGATAATACAGATTATCAACATTACCAATACATCTTATAACTATATAAATAATTACACAGTTTATTTATTAAAATGACCCTGTAATATTCCCAATGCACAATCAAGGTACAAAAGAGTGGGAATTTCCGCACACAAAAAAAAACAAAAAGGGTACAAAGGTTTGCCAATTGTTTACTTTTCATTTATACTTACTTCCAAATTCAAAATACAATGCCAAAAAATTCTTAAATTCATTAAAAGGATTACTTTACATAGATGGATGTCTTAATTAAAGAATAGAACGAAGGCTTTTTGATCATCTCACAAGTGATTCTCAGAATTGCCCGCCACGTTCGTAAATAAATTCCTGTGATCCGCATCAAAAATACTAAAATATATGCATCCTATAAAACTAACACGGCATAAACGCAATAAATGATCATTTTATTGAGCGTAACCAGCAGTTAGAAGTGAACACCATTGGTGAATCGTCGCGCTCGTAAAATTGTCAAAGATGAATTGCTCTTAGTCACAGTTGAATAGAACACATAAATCCTGGCTTTTGACTTTAAGGTCAATACAGACACACCAAAGATGGCATTAGCAAATCTTAGTACATATTAATCGAAATGTAAATATGCGGCCAATGTGTTAAATTCTTACGAGTAATATAATAAATCGCGCACATTGATAATACGGAAAATTTTAACACACGTGAAAATAAATAACCGATGACGTATATTGTCCTCTGTAGATTTGATGTTATTATTAGATAATGGTATACAAGGATTAGCATGCCATTATTATACTATTTATTAGCACTAAAATCATAATCAAATTTATACCGTTCATATATTGACAGACATTGACAGCTACAAAACTAAATTAAGCTTTTTAAAAAAAGTATAACTTATTTTTATATGAACGCATTTTTAATCGAATAGAATCAAATTAAAAGAACTCTTCATTAAATTGTCTGATCCTCGAACAACATTCCAATTTTAAAAATGAGGATTATCGCCGCAGGCAGACTAGATCCAGTCATACAAAATTAAAGAAAGACTTATTGATCCCCAAAAGGAAACATACACCTGCCTTGGCAAACTACTCTTCACATCACTTTTATTTCCTCCTCTGTTTTAGTACCAGAAAAGACTATCCTAATTTGATCCTCGAAACAGTTTTTATTTTCCCCGCTGTAGTCGTACCCCAATAGTTAAAGGAGTACGAGGGTAGGTCAACATATATATTTTGTAAGGTTTAACAGTACGTTTTAGTGCTAGTAAATAATTAAACCACCTAATTTGATGCGAAGGAAGCTTTCTTTAGTGAGTAGTTTATGTGAAACACGTCAATTGAAAGGCGGCGGGTACGTTTGTAATCATCGCGTGGAGATAAGAATGTAATTTGCCAGAAGTAGTGCAGAATTTAAGTAACGATAATTAACCGTTAATGGGAACAGACTTATAAATAATGGAATCAAGAATTTATGACATAACGTACTTTTTGATGCCATAGTGTTATAATTAGACAGCAGTTTCTTTTTAATTAACATAAACTTAGTATTTAGTGCTTTGAAACAATTTCGGGTAGGTACCTAATCAAACCCAGTGAAATTGACAAAATTCATATACAGAAACATTAATTTCATTTTCAAATAGCAAATCCTAAATCATCGATTACCATAATGTACTGTTAACCTCATGGTTATGGAGATTGATCGTTCAATCTTCGTAAGCTGGATTCTATATACATAGATCTGTAAATTATCAACTTAAAGTTATTTTCTATTAATCTATCTATTCAAATAGATGAGTGGGTGAAAATGAGTCTAAAATTTTATTACCATAGCAAGTGCATAACACATATGCAAAAAATATTCTCTAGTCCTTTCCACAGTCAACATAAACTCATTAGAAATTCATAAAAATAACATTCAACAGTAAAATGATTAATATTTTTTTTTAGAAAACCTACCAAAGTGATTTCTAATTTACCTGATGGAAAGCATGAATAGAATACAAGAGTATAATTCAAAAATTCTTGATTGATTAGTATGAAATATATTGTACTATCAATGACGTATTTTGAACTTACTAGTATCATATCAGTCAGTCATTGTCATACCAAAGTCTCCGACAAACTTACCTTTTGACATGACTTTGGATCACCTTCCTATAGATGTTACTCCTATATAATAACTTCCTAAGAATTTATTGTACGCTTGCAAAAATGAAACTGTAGCTAAAACATTCTCGCGAATTTAATACAAGCTTTATTTACGTTATAAATATTTAGTACAAAGAAGTCTAAATACTTCTTATTTCCGTATTCGTGACAATATTAATCAATATTGATTTCAATATACACCCTATCCGATTTCAAGCAAGAAGTCTTGAGGGAAGCCCTACAAATGCTAATACGATAGCGAGGTATGGTATCAAAACCTTCGACTGTGATTCTATTTAATATTGTATTGGTATTAAAAGATAAGTAGGTAAATAAGGTATTTTTACTGAATAGGGGCGTAAATCAGGTGATGACTACTGTCGTTCATTTACATCTGTAACTGAAGAGATACATACGTTGCCACTCGTTACATGTCTGCACATGGCAACTAACCCAAAAATAGTTTATTGCAAAAAATGTTGTATAATTTTGAATGATATTCAATACGTTTCGTCAATATTAACATGCAAATTTAAATTTAAATTGATTTAAACGCAAAACATATTATCAAATTAAAAATTTAAGACAGTTAAGAGGAATTTAATTAGTTATCACTAAACTTATTTTAAATTTCGAACTTTCAAAGTAAAAAGTTCTTTAATGCTGAAAAAAGTGTTTTGCTTTAACCATTTTTTCAATTCAGCCTTAGTCTTAGACAATGACAATTCTACTCTAGCACATTTCTAAATTCTACGTAACCGAGTATTTTTTTATCAATACTAACAGAGTAGAGAGCTGTCGTGTATACATAAAAGTTAACATTTTCAATAACTCGTTTCCAAGGACAAAATATTTGTTCAAAAATCTTTTGTACCGTAACCGCACCGTTTTTACATCAATTGTTATACAACTCAAGGGTTTATAGCTGAATGAACCCGTACTAAAATAATTTAAAGGGGTAAGAAAACATCTTTGAAACTGAATCATAAGTCATAAAATTACAAGAAAATATACATCTGCTAGTCGAAAGATAGCATGTAAGTGCTTTTTCTCGTAGTTATGGCATAAATCCCTAACGAAATCAAAATAGTATCAAACAGATGAAGATTGATTATAGAAAGTTATTTCGAACTTAATTCCTTGTATTTCTTGCTTCAAATGTGAGATGACACCATAGAAGACGTTGATAAATTATGGATCGCTTGCAAATGAGTAAAGCGAAAGTATTCAATAATTACTATTCGACTTTTCTGATATTGTATTCCTGTACGCTGAAATTAGAGCGGACATACCCTCACCCCTCACATATTTTTCATTTTTATTCTTTAAATTATCATAAAATGATATGGTTAACTAAATTATAGGCTTCACAAAAAACTAATGCACACATATTGATAGTACCTGTGTGGTTGGAAACAAAATACCGGGCATTCAGTCTACTTAGTTGCCGAATATTTACACCAAGACAAACATTACTTATGTTAGAAGTCAAAGCTAACATTATGTTATTTTCTTAAAAAGTAGATAACTATATTCGTCACGCGTACACAGTCCTCGGTGATCATCTTTTAACAGTCCACTGCTGGAATTTGGCCTCTCCTTAGCAAGGAGGTTTTGCCTACTATACCAAGCTGGCCGGACGGTTTGGTATAGAGTTTGTTTCAAGTTTGCCTTCTCTTTGCAGTGATAATGTCCTGCACATTGTGTTCCCTTGGTCACAATTTACAACAGACATGGGAAGAATAGGAGTGTTGACCCTCTGTATTCTTAATCCGTCACTACACAGAGTATACAGTCCTCGCTGATAGCTAAGCTGAATAAGAACCAATGATCGATGCAATATTAGGTATTTAGACAAACTAGTATTGGTTGCTAAAGCTAAAACACTCGAAAGATTATTCTATTAAAATTTATGCAACTGTTTCGCAACAACTTATTCATTTATTGTTGAATGTTAATCTTTAAGACCACCGAAAGTAAGTAGAGATTAACTGACAGTTTTTGCACAGCTTACAACGTATTCTACAAAACCCTCTTTTCAAGTCAGGGATTTCAAATGGTTGTTTTGTTAGGAAACGCTGAAATAGTAATAAAAAAAAATTACTTTTATCGCTTGATTTTAACGATTTTTCTCTTAATCTGCGTACATGAATTTCTATAAGGCGTTTTAAATATGGTAAGAGAATTAGTTGACGGCCAAGTTAGTGTATACTATGCTACAGTCGCCAGCACTTTCCCACCTAAGATTGTTCGAAAGAAATTTCATTGATTAGGCATCTCAAGGAAATAAAGAACGGCTAAAATGTAGGCATATTTTTTTAATAAATTCAGAGATAGGCCTTTTTTTTGTTGTCGGGGTGGTAAATCGCAGGAGTTAGGAGTAACTAGCAAAAGAGTTAATTTTCACGGACAGATTGGACAGTCAATGGTAATAGGATTTTTAAATAGTAGTGTGCCGCTGACTACATCTATGACATATTTTTTAGTTTAATTTTCTTTTCCTATGTGTTCATATTCCAATTTTTCCGTATTTTGTACATTAAACATCTCGAAATGATAATGAGATTTCATTGAAATAATCTTCTGTGACGAATATTTGTGCCTGTAAAATCATTCTTGTATGTGTTTTTGTTATTTAACATGTTAGAATCATTTATTAGTTAATTCATTTCTTATAAATTTCTATAAAACGTTATTATCAAGAAAACATACAAATGTAAGTGCTTGAGAGCAGCTGTAGTATGTTTCTTAGTAAAATGTTTGAAATACTTTGTTTTTTTTTATATTAAAAGGTGAGTTCAGATATTACAGATTAGGTATTTAAAAAAATTATATTACCTATAATCGAACGTCGATGCGGGCGGCATGGGACTGGCTGTTGTGGAGAACCTTGGAGGAGTCTTATGTCCAGCAGTGGACGTCTCTTGGCTGAGATAATGATGATGAACCGAATACCCTACCATTGTGACCCGAATATTGATTCAAACACTGTCCTATAATGTTGTATTGAATCGATAAGTCGACCTCACCGTAAACGGATGATCAAGTTACCTCCTAAACCTGAGACGACGGAGGGTGTTTTGATTTAACTTTATTTATTGAAACATAAAACTGATATCCTCAAATATAGATTAAGATTTATTGTAATTTATATTGTTAAACAATTATATGTTGTGTATATTTGTACTAAAGTTCAATTTGTTTCATAGACCCAAGGACTATTAAAATCTTTAATAGGTGCATAATAATGTATGTACCTATATTTACAAATAGTTTTAAACGCTAGATGCTCTGAGTCATTATCCTAAGAAGGAAATTTTACATGTCAATACTCGAAGCTCGTTTCTAGTTTTAGTTTACGACACATTTCATTTATTCAAAGAGCAAGGTTCATAATTTCATTTAATAAATTATAACTGCAGTCAATAGAGACGTATGAATAGCAAAATTCTAAGGGAAAAGACATACACTAGGCTACATACCTATTCACTGTCTAATGATCTCATGAAATAACTGACTGCACATTTCTGGAAAAGTCAGGGGATTATGACTTCTCCTATTATCAATTAGAAAATGTTATAACCATCAAGTCAAACATACGAGGGTACTATAGCAATGAGTTTAAGGAAAAGTGCCTTCTTTTGTCAGTGTGGAAATCCCCTCGAACACTAACTATAGATGATAGTCACTAATATATGTAGCTAATATGCAAAACACTAATTGTTTTGGAACCACCTGAGATTCATGAAGACTTATACTGGAACGGTAAAAATTCTATGTGTTATTGTAAATCTTCTATACCTGTGGGTGTATATACTTACATATGAACATTGAAATGCTTTGATTCTCATTTTTTGTATACAATTCTAGCTAATTTTTTTTAACGTGATAAATCTTCAGTTTAACAATCGTAATATTTTCTTAGGGAACGCAAAATCATTTGAATCAACAAGTATTAATTCCTTAACTTATCGTTGAATATAGACGAAGAGTAAATTACTCTGGTGGTCTAATGGTTAGTGATGCAGTGTTTGATTCCCACCCAGGGCAAATAACTGTATGATAAGCACTATCGTTTGTATTGTGTCTTTGTGTAATAATACTTATATATTATAACAAGTATACACTTAGAAACATAGAGGTATATTTGTAAACACTCGGAGCACTATACAGACCCTGCCTAATATGGGATCAGACAGATGTGTGTGCGCGCGTGAGTCAATAACAATCTTTTGTTATTCAGAATAAAAGTATTCTCAATTTAGCGGTTGAACTTTAATGACTATCATGAAATAGAAAGCCTAAAGTCTCCTTTTATAGAAGAGACTTGAAAATCAGTTCACTACGCGGGTACTATAACATGCATTGGCGAGTTTTTAATTAGGGACAGGCGTGCACTGATCGCAATATCGGAACGCGATTATAATGTTTATATGACTTCAGGAAGACCCACCAGTGCTGATACCTCGGTGTCGGCTTACATAACTACACACTCTTTGTTATTCATTCATTCAAATATATTAGATTATTAATTGATTGACATTCAACATTATTTTTAAAATTGAAATTAGTTATTAGCATTTGTAATAAGGTAAAAGACACAAATGAGCCACAACGCAAATACATTAGTTAACAAGTCAAGCAGTTTTTTTTTAAAGGTCAAATCTAGGAGTAAATACTAATTCTGTATCGTGATGTAGAAAATCTTGCCACGATTAGCATAATTACAGTGTCCCCACCTTAACCGGTGCGTCACGGCTGCCAGGCATGATTACCTCGTCTGGTCAGAGGAACCTCCTTTGTGTTAGAGGGACATGACACCTGTTCCTCCATAGCGATGACCTCGACGAGATTGGAAGCAGCCTTCAAAGAAACTGATCAGCAGCAACAGTATCATCGCTGCTATCGTGTTCACTTCCACAACGATGAGCGATAACCAAGGCTTAGCCTGCCAGCAACCTTGGCCTTAACAGGAATACTAGCACATACAGGAATCGACTGCTGCTGAATCGTAAGTTTTTGACAAGGATAATTAATTTACGAACTCCTGAGAAGAGCAGGTCCAACTGGTGACATGAATTCAAGGAACTGTCCAGTACTACTTCCAGGTACTTTATGCTGAGGACTTTATTTAGACGATCGAAAAAGCAAGGGCGGCAGAACGAGCATAAAAAATATAGTTATTATACCGTGGCTGCCCCGCATAGAAGGTGTGCTCTTAATATAAAAAGCCATGTAAATAATTTTTCCAGGATTAAGTGTCAACCCATTATCTTTGAGCCACGAGGACACAACAAGTCCAAGTTGTATGAAGTCATGTGCCTCATCCCAAGACTTACCATGGCAAACCAACGCAGTATCATGGGCTTAAGTCGTTATTTTCCCATTTGTGAGTGAGAGACTGTACAGGTCTTTTATGAAGCATAGAAAGACCGTAGATTCCTCGGAGTACCACTAGTTCAGAACACTCCATAGTCGATAGGTAGACCACTAACGACGTCACTCACCCTAATCTTCTGCAGTCTGCCAGACTAATTATCAGAGATCAACTTAAGTTGAATGTTACGCTTTCACATCCTCATAAGTTTATCCAATAGGATATCTATACGTTTTATTTAGGTAAACCTACCTTTTAAGGAAAGAAGAAATTTAACTAATAATTTTGAATTTGAAACTTCACTGAGATCACCATTGAATCATGGCATACTTTTTATGATATATAAAAAATAATCATACATGTCATCCCTAAAACGATGATAAATTTAAGTATATAAATACACAAATCTTGGACACAAATTATATTCATACATACAAATATTTACACATAGCGCGAATCTGAATTATAAAAAATTATACTGCGAATTGAGTTAACAAAACAAACAGTATGTCGTATCTTTTTCGCGTTCAAGCTGTTTTATAAGAAAATACACCCAATAACGCCACATATATCAATCAAAAGTCTTCAACAAATATCTAAGAATTATTTATTTTCGATTTCTAAACTGTTAATAATTTGAGAACAATCGAAATTTAAATCACTACCTCACATCACAGTCCACTTCATTACGCATGCCCGTCCCTAGAGAGGAGATTTTGGTCTACTGTACCACGCTGGCCAACCGGGTCAGTTGGTTGATTTTTCTTGCAGAGCTGTTACCCTGCATAGTTTGCTTCTCAGTCGTCTCTTACGAGGTGGGGAGAGGGAGGGAGTACCCTCCATATTCTTAATCCATCATCATCAAAACATATACGACGAAAAAAATCCATTTAATCCTTAACTGTTCCAAATTTCCATAACAATATTTATTCTGCATTTATCATTCATTTGCATGAGTTATAAAGTACTGAAATAGACATATTGCATGACTCAATGCGTCATTTCTTTAACAGTAATCCGTTAGGTGGCAATGTTTGCAATCATTTATTTGCATATCAGTCTCAATAAAGAATGGCAACTATATAACGTATTGTATTATATAGTACAATCATCGATTTCGAAGAAGTTTTAATGAACAGTGTTGCTAGTTCATCAATTTGAATAAACTATCGTCTCTTTGCTAATTTAACTGATAAATTGAACAAATAAAAATAATGTTAACATTTGTTAGGATTCCTGAAGGTAGCAAATTATAATATAGCATAACTTTTGTCCGTGTGGTAACGGATTAAGAATATATTGTATTACCACCCCTATTCATCCCGTGAGTATCGTAAAAGGCGACTAAGGGAACAAAGTGTCCAAGCCGACATCATTACAAAGAGAAGGCAAACTTGAAACAAACCCTATTCCAACTCGTCTGGCCAGCGTGGTATAGTAGGCCAAAACCTTGCTTAGGAGAGGCCTATGTCCAGCAGTGGACTGTAAAATGCTGTTGATAATGATGATAACTTACATTTTATCGGAATAGTAAATTTTGTTACATGACATTATTTATGTATAGTACCGGGTGCAGTATAGTACCAGTATGTGTTCTAAATATTTAATATAGCTGATCACCACATTTTTTTATTTTAATATCTTACCATTTTTGACGTCATAACTTTCAATAAGATATGAAACCTCTAACATGGTCGGCTAATCCCAAACTACGTAAAGTTTGTATTATGATTACTTCGGACGTCTCACACACAACGCCATCTAGTCCCAAACTAAGCAAAGCTTATACTATTCATACCAGGGACTACGTACATAGTACACACACACAAACTCTGAAACAAACATTTACAGATCGTACAAAGATTTGATCCGACCAAAGTGGTATACACTACCACTGTGCCACCGAGGCAAATTTTGCTGATATATGTATATATGTATATGTATATATTGAACTCACAAACCACGTTTAAATGTTTTGTTTAATTCTACTAAGTAATAAATAAACACAATTTTATAACAATTGAATGCAATACTTTGAATCTGTTGATTTTAATCCAATAAATAATTGACATCCATAACATTGTGCTAAGTTTATAGTTATTACTTCTGGAAAATCTTGTTTCGATGAGGCATAAATACGGTCATATGATTGATATTGCGCTTCGTATTGAAATAATATATATTTGTATATGTATTCTTCTATACATTTATAGATATGTTATATTTACTTGTATTTTTCATATTTATTTCTTAACATTTAGTTCTTTCTGGATTGCTTTGAAAGGGCTAAAGTGCACGTAGTGCACCTTCTCACTCATTTCCACACCACTCAATGATAGATTGGTAGAGAATGCCTTTGGCATTAAGTCCGTCATTGTACTTTGTGCAAAAAGTTGTTAAATAAATATTGACGTCAAGTGCTTTTATATGTTATAACATTGTATGAAATAAATTTATCATAATATCTTACATAGAAGTTATAAGAATTATGTGTAAAGTGTATATTACCTTATACTAATGTGATCAATGTAATAACTTTTTTTGCTAGCTTGTAATTTGTTCAAATGGTACTTATCTATGGAGCTATGGTGACCATCAACACAGATGAAATTGTATATACCATAGAAAAAAAATTAAACAACTACCTAAGTCTTTCTTAAAAACATATAAATAAATGCAATTAACCTTTGCGCGTCACGTTTTAAAGATATACTTTTTGTACCCCAAGTTTCGATCACATTAAGACGGTAGGTAAACATTTTACTGCAATTAATGCCGATTCTCATCCCAATATCATAATTATAATAATTGTGAAGGATTATAGTACAATATAACAACAATTAATTACGACATAATAAATTATATCAGTAAATTCAGGTCAGTCAGGGGCCAATGTTAATAAATTGGGAGTCGTGGCCTATTAGGAGGTTAAACAGATCGCAGAAGACAGAGAAGAGTGGAGAGAGTCCGTCAACAAGGGCTTGGCTCTTAAATTAAGAGAGAAAGTTGATAAATTAATATGACAAGCTATACATCTTGTACTATGAATGTTCTGGGTATAATGTTCTATGTTAATGCATTAAGAAAGCCAGATAGAAAGGCTGGTTGGCGAGCCAAATGAGCAATTGAATCTATGCAATTTCTCCGAGGCTGGATTTAAATAATGTGACTAGTGTTGTACCGCTGTGTCATCTATCCGACAATTTAGATTAGGATGAATACTATGCAAATTAGACTTCTAATGACAGGCCAACGTACTTCTTCTACTTAATGATTGACTCTCTAAAGTTGCCGACGCATTTCCGCTTTTCGTATGAAATTACACATTTCATACTTTGCCAGCTGACCCGCGCGGCTTCGTCTACGTTTAAGAAATAAATTTTCCCCGTATTTTGGTATAATTTTTTATTTTGAAAACATCTCCCGCAATAGGAATATTTATCCTGTGTCCAGGAGAACTTAACAAACATACATGAAACGGATATAAAGAATACCCAGACTCAGAACAACAACTTGTGAAACACAAAAAGTGTTATCCCATGTGGGGTTTGAACCCACAACACTCAGAGCAGAAGGCAAAGATCCGATCAGAGCAGAACGAGCAACCGCTTAAAGCACTATGCCATCTGTGCAGTAATTTTTTGATTGTCATTTATTTATGCTCGACTCCTGTTGGTCATAGCGTGCATGATTTTTCAAATCGAACCAATAGTTACTGAGATTAGCGCGTTAAACCATACAAACTAAAGTAAGTATTTTAATATTAGTTAAGATTTACAGACACGTATACGCTATAACCACGTGGTTTGACTACATCGTCTGACTGATCTGACAACGCGGACTTTTTTCCTATCGGTTCGATGTAAAACGACAACTATATCAATAGGACGATCCGGATTGTTATTTTCTCTGAGACCGTACAGTCCAACTGATCGGACGACACGTGCTTTTTTTTTCATGTTGGTTCGAGTATTGGACGACGTGGATTTTACTGCTGTTGGTTTTCACATTGATTTGAAGAGAAGTTTAAATGTCAATCTTTATACTTAATAAAAATAGCATTTTTATCGTCTGAATAAAGTCTATAGTTAAATAATTTTTATTTTTAAATACTTGTTTTAATTTTTGTAGATTTTGCTTTTTAGAAGGTGGTTAATTATTTTTTGTTAAAATTTTGTTTATTTCTTACAATTTTTTCTAAACAACTAGAAACACGATTGAACGTTCTATTCTATTCTGTTCTAACGTTCGTTTCATGTATAAAACAGTGATGTTTTAAAAAAGCATGTAAAGTAGGAAATATGTATAAAAGGTACTTTCAAAGAAACAAAAAAGTGATGTCTGATTTTTTTCTTTTTTGTTCCTATGAATTTGTTGTCCATCGAGGAGCATCACCAGTCCACCTTTACGTTTTATTAACAATAATTTTTCGTTACATTCCATTTTAATTAAAAGTATAAGCATGTTTATTTTATATTAATCTTGCTAATGACATAGGAAAAAAAAAATAACAACGATACTTATATACTTGCTCGCACCAAAGAGGTCTTGATGCATTGACCTATAATATTTTTCTACGATAATTTGAACGCAGAGACGTTGATGTACTAACACATAAGCTTTTAGTTACTCCATTTTTAACATTGGAATGTATGTGCAGGGGTAATATTTCGATCTATGAAAGGATCTCTAGAGTATGAAAATTTGGATATCCCGTGTAATCTTATGATTTGAATAAATATGAAAAATCTACGTCGTCGAATTAGTCGAACCAACACGAAAAACAATTCACGTCGTCCGATCAATCGGACGAGATATTCAGACCACACGGCCATAGCCTGCCGCTGCCATCCGAAACGTGTGACCTGACGGCCCCAAATTTTAACTCTTGTTAACTCTTGGATATCTCCTAAGATAATCATTTTAATGATATGCTGTAAAGGGTAATTTTAATCTACAATATCAAATGTATATATCTGATGAATTATAACAGGTTGAGGAGTAATACCGTATTGTTTAAAATTGCTTCGTAAATAACCCATATGTTTTTGTAAAATATAAAAGAATAATGGTGACTGTCCGTTATCCTTAGGTCATAGACATTTATGATTGGTGACTTTTTTGTAGATCTTTTTAAGATATTCAATTTTTAGTCTGTAATTCTGGTCTATCTCAAAAGATTTAGCCAGTATTTGCGATATAGACACTCAAAACCATGATTTTTACAACATTACAAATCTCTGAAATTCTCTTGTTTTCTCTACTATAACATACATGTAATCTACATAGAAACCTTCCTCTTAAATTATTACTTTTATTGGTGGATATTACAACAAAATCCCTTGCGTACTTTGAAAGATCTAAGCGTATATGAAAAAAAAGTGACTTCATCTGAAAATATGTCAAGATTAGTGACTAGCAACCTGTCCCGGCTTCTCACATTTGCACTATATATACATTTCGTACTATATTAAGAGGTATCTGTTATATAAAGAGGTAATTGAAATTGAAAAGAAAGTGGGCAAACTAAGCGACTTGACAGCCCTGTCAAGTTCCTTTATTGAACATTTGTAACAAGTTACACATATCTGCCAAATCATGGAATACGAGTTATTATGAATCATATTGAATATTGTGTGTGAACATGACTCATGCCATTTTGATGAACATTATATATTTACAATCACAATAGTAGTCACAATTGTTTTTTGATTAGGTTTTTCGAAAGAAGATAAATTATTTGTTTACATAGGTAAAACTAACAGATTACTCAAATAAACGAAAACAGAGATGTATAATAGAAGGCTCAAATATGTTGAGTAAACCTACAAAGTTTGCAATGTACTTTGTCCTCTACACTATAGAAGGTATCTAATGGAGTCAGCGCTGCCTCATTGAGAAAAATATCAACTCTATAGAAAGCAGTAGTCAATCAGTAACTTTAGTAATATAATATAGGGTGGGCCAAGAATTTGTTAACATTTGAATCAATCATCCCGCGCAAACATGTTGTGGAATTTCTTGGGACCGATGCTACTGGAATTTGCTGACAACAATCGTAACACATGGTTTCAACAAGATGGAGCCACTTGTCACACATCCAATGAATCCCTGACGGTGGTCAAAGACTTCTTTTTATGGGGTTATTTGAAAAATCTTGTCTACATTAATAATCACATTCACGATCCTGGCTGTGAAAGTCCAATACTGTACATCATCATCATTATCATCATCTCAGCGAAAAGACGTCTACTGCTGGACATACGCCTCCCCCAAGGTTCTCCACAACAGCTGGTCCGGTGCTGTCCGCATACAGCAGCTTCCTACAACCTCCACCAGGTCGTCGGACAACTTCGTCAATACCTTACGTACATATATAAAATTCTGTTTCCCCAGTCAGAGGCATATTAAACGCCAACTTTTCACCAGAGTTTTGGTTCAACTTTCTAGTCATGTGATATGTTTATATTGTATTATATAATACCCTATAATAACACTAATTGATTATAATTAGTGTTGCAAAGCTCTGTAAGGTCAACATGCGTGCAAGCACGAAAAATTAAGAAATTCGTATCGTAAATTTTCGTATAATTCGTATGATGTTCTGAAATCAAACATACTTAACATTTACCTTGTCAATAATTGTTTTTTTCTGTGTTTGTATTCATTTAAATTGCCAATATGTAAATAGTTAAACCCAAAATACAAAAAAACCCTGTTGCATTCCTTTTCAAACATATAGTTCATTCAATGCAATGTTCAATTCGTTCTAAGGGCTCGTCCCTACTTACGTTAGGATGACGTCACTAACGAAATCATATCGAAGTCTCGATACTCTACCGTAAGAGCTTCGTGCTGCTGCCTATCGTAATCGTATCGAGGACTCGAAACGTTTACGATACGAATTGAATAATTTTTCGTGTTAGAGATATTGTAAACAAATTACTCATCAAATGTTAACTTTATAATCACCATCATCATCATCATCATCAGCTACATTGAACGCCACTCAGATCGATAATCAAAATTAACTTGGTTTTAAAATAGGCACAGTCAACTACAGGAATACTTTTTAATCCTGAAGGTATTTTCAATAGAGGCGTAAAGGCAATACGGTCGTATATTATAGATAACCTGCAGCTACATTTTTTTTTAAACATACCGCCCGCACTAAGAATAAATCCTATGTCGCGGAGAACTTTACAAACATACAAGAAACGGACACAAAGAACACCCAGTCTCAGAACAACAATATATGAATCACATAAAATGTTATCCCATGTGGGATTTGAACCCACAGCACTCAGTGCAATAGACCAACCACTAGACCAACCGTGCAGTCAACAGTAAACTACCGGCCAATGTTACAATTACTTATCATCGTTTTACATTTTTTTATAAATCCAATTATGTCATAATGGTAGTTTGAGTTAAATGAGAGCACTTTTCATAGATTTTGACACCTTGATTTTGCAAAAAAAAAGAGATATACTCTCTTTAGTTGTAAGAGATACACGATTCTTAAATAGCACCCAATTCGCAAATATTAGAAATAACTATTTATAAATACGTTATAGACCACAAAACCGTTAACCAACATAATTCTAAATCGTTAATCAACGATATTAATAAGAATGCGATTAACCAATAGGGAAGGTATTATGGAATAAATTGTTTCCGAACAGTATGCGGGTGCCCGCGCACGCTACGTCATAAGCATTTCGAAGCTTAAACATTGTAAATACGAACGCCATTTTACTTAAAATAAACTTTATTCGTATTAAAATAGGTATAAATTTGGATTGATTGAATATGTAGGAATTTAAAATAATAGAGAATCGTATAATTTAATACTCGATAGAAAAATATATAGTGATCGATAAATGTTTTGCTAAGAATTGCTACGGGTCGCATTTGTCAAGGATGCTACATTGGATGTATTGCATGTGGATTTATTACATTGATATTACTCTAGACATGGCATATTAATGGCTTCATATGTATTTAAATGAAAGTGAAAAATAAACGTGTTGTATAAATGTTTTGTTTCTGATTTAATTAAAAATGTTAGATAGGTTTAATTTTGTAATTTGTACACTTATTTAATTTAAACGTTATCTTATAAACCGATTCATTCAGGTACTACTTTCTCTTGTATGTTTATGTTTTTGTCGAACCCTACACAAAAATATCCAGCTAACAATTAACAAAAGTGAACGATAATCTTTGTGAAAAAAAAACATTCAAGCATCGCAGTATACCTTACCTATTCGTCACCAATCTCAACCCGTCTTTAGGATTCCGTATACGAAATGGCCATAACGGAACCCTTATGGTTACATTATGTCCGTCCATCGCTCCATCCACAACATGTCCCACAGATTGTTTGTGATAGAAACTTGTTATTTTGCAAGACCACAATTTTAATAACGTCGACAAAATGCTTAAATTAAATTAAAAAATATTTTGTCTATAGTACCTCTAGTACCTTGAAAGTCGATGACTTGTAAATTTTTACATTCATCTACATGATGATGGTGTCATACGATAGATCTTTTAAAAATAATAAGCTCTTTTAAGACAATATTTTGAATAAGGTATCCCTCTGTGAATATTAAGACTAAAAGGCTGATTTTTTTTTAAGTAGAGAGTACTTCCCCGTCGACCTAGCCAAACAGTGGTATTTGGAGATCTGAAAACAGTCACATTAGTAGCATATACAACAAACTTGAAAGAAAAACTATCGCAGTTCAGTAGGCTTTATTAATGTACTAGTAATCGGAGTAATAGTCAACCAATTAATTCGATGTTATAGGCCACCGAAATCGTTAATGTGAAATGTTTGTATTATGAAATAAAAAGCTCTTACTACAAAACCCTCCATTTGGAGTGACTCGACACAGACTTGGCCAGTTTTTTTATTCCTTTATGAGCACTGGCCTTGCACAAAGCGACAACTGTAATCCTGTAGATACTGTAGTGTAACAGACAATACGAATCTTCTTTTGTTGTCCTTAAAAAAATATTTCAAATTAGATTTTTTTTTTAATTATTGCCCTTACTTTCACATTTTACTTATAATACCGAATGTGGCCAAAACCCTTTGCAATGGAAATCCCCCTGCTAAATTATTAATCCTGGGTTCTAAGAGAGCATGTATGATACCACGTTTTCACAGAAAATCAGTTCTGGTTATGACGTGAAGCAATTATTTCGCTGTTTTTCACAGACAGTGAAGTGTCAATACCCCTCCTGATTCTGGAGTATTTTGATTTAGTATTTTGATCAGATTCTGGATTCAAAGCGTGATAACGCACATAAGCTCCACTCGTCAAGTCTACTACTACTCTTACCATCAAGTGACCTATCTATACTACATAAATGCATACAAAAAATCACGCCACGTATATTGAACGCCCACTTTTCGCCAGTGTTTTGTTTCCACGTAATAGGTGGCGAACATATTTACGCCAATCTATATTCGGACTATTCGGACCCATCTATACTATATACTATAAAAAAACAACAATACTATATACAATAATAAAAAAACCTACTAATCTCCACTTATTGTTATATTAATAAGGTAGTAGAATCTTACTGATAAAAAATTTTAAATGTGAAAGTTTGTCAAGATATACATAGGTATGGATGCTTATATCTCTTTCACGCAAAAAATACTAAACGGAAACTTTACAGTAATATAGATTGTGCCCCAGAATAACACACAAGTTACTATTTACTATAATAACTGCCGTACATACCAGCGGAGCCGCAGGCAAAAGCTAGTATGAATCATTTTTTTGGCATCTGATGCACCGATAACCCTAAAAGGCAACATCTAAAAGGAGTTAGACATCAAATGAGATGCGAACACATCACGATCAGATAAGAGCCAGATCGGGTTATTATTAGTATAATACATCTCCATTGTGGCTGATTGTCACTACTTATCTAAGGTCGTCACCTCTTACAATGTTGCATGCGTGTATGTGGAAAGTGAGTTTTCTTTCACAGAAATATTGTTATTGTTGGCAATAGAAATTGTACATTCAGTAAACTTCGTGTTTTAAAGTTTTGTTATATTAATAATTGAATTAGTACTTAAGATGTGGAAATAGGCTTTGGTCAATGGTTTTATTTGTAAGAGTAGTTATATCAAGGCTTCACTGGAATCAAGTCAGGTAAATTATAGTACAAGTTAGGTTATAATTTAACGTTGTAGTTCTTATATGTTATTTACGAAATATTTTTAAATGGGTTTGGTTCTCATGTGTTAAGATATGTCATTTTTTGTATATTGTATATCCAATATCCGTCTCATAGAAGCAGGAGGTTTACTTTTTAAAGAACGGGGAAAAAGAAATAAAATAAAATCCCAGTAAATGACTAAAATATTTATTATTCTTCTTTAACAATTGAAGCAGTATACCGTTTGACAGTTTCAATCACGATTTTTGAAGATAGATTCCTTTGACGAATTAATTAGCTATAAAGAAATAAAGAAAGTACGTGCAAATTAGTAGAGCCACGCTGATCACTGATCATCAGGACGAACAGGCCGGCTCGACCGGGGCAGCATTGCCCTATCACAGGTCAACCTAAAGCGACAGAGCCCATTGATGCAGAGGTGACAGTTATCATGGTAAGAGTGTGAGCCTTACACGTGATAATTGTCATGTCTTTACTTCCCCAAGTGCGGCGAGAAAAAGCATCTCACTAAACTGTTATAGTGTGGTGACCACAACTCTTATATTCTATTCATGCTCTTCATCAAACAGGGTAGAACCACTTAGGTAAGCCTTAAAAAAAGCATTGGTGCGTCGGTGACGCAGTACTACCGTATGCGACTGCTTTGCCTGAGGGTTCGATTTCCAGGTTTTTCCAGGTAACCAAATTTTTGTATAATATGCGGATAGGTATTTGTTTCTTGGTTTTTGTTTGTTTTACTTAGTTTCGAAGCTGATGATGATGGCGAGATGAGAAGGGTTGTATGTCAAAGGTCCGAAATATTTATTTATTTATTGTTTTAACATAAAAAGATATAACCCTGGAAAACATTAAAAGTGGGTACATAAATCTAGTTTTGTTTGCTTATTAGGTTAGAAGCCTAATTTAAAAACGCACTTACAGGCTGAGATGCAAACCACCGATTAACTGACAAAATTGCCTTATAATCTAATTTGCCAATAAAGTTACTGCTATCAGTTGTAGAAGGTAAAGTTCAGACAACGATCCATGTCTTCAATATTCATTCGATATGCATAATCATTTCTCCAAAATAGAGAGTCAAATAATTCTAAATAGCACGGTTCTTCGAATAGTTCTTTATAATATGGAAAGTGTGCATTCAAAACGAATAAAACCAAAGAATTATAATGTTTTTTTCTGCCAATCTGATGCTCTCTTTCAATGGGTGACCAGTGTTGCCAACTGTAGAAAGGTTAAAGAATCTTGACTCTCTATGAATCGATTTCACTATACAACTGTGAAACACTTGTCACTTTATTTTCGTACATATTTTTGGATTTTAGTGACTAATTCATAATCATTTACCTGAAATTTAAATGATTTAACTTTTAGTCACCTTTAGAACTTTAAAGAATTACAATAAATTAAGACGTATGTCAAGTCAATGTAAATACTGTAAGAATACATTAGATATTTTCATATGTACGAGTATATTAGACTTTTCAAATTATAAAAACGTATCAAACAACCAACTAACTAATATTCACCTTTCACTGGACTGAAAGTACCGTCGCAATATCAAGTTAAATCCGTTTCAGATCTTAGATAATTGTAATTGAACGATGGAAGCGTTACCCGGCGCGGTGGTGGTGTGACGGGCTCCCGCGATCCCACGCAACCTTTCCTTTATAAATATTGAATGTCAATACGATTATTTACAACAGATATATTGAATATAAATGAGAGATAAAGGATCAAGTTCGATTTCTGTGTAAAGAACTGTGACAATGGTTCTTTTGTCGAGTCAGCCATTTTATTTGTATGCAAATTAAAATCTTCAACAAAGGATCGTTCGTGTCGAATAATCAAAATATCTGAATATAAGAAAAGTATCAGTTTGATATGCAGGTTCGCATAAAAAATACAAAGGGTAGGAATCACATGTATGTAGGCAAATGTGTATAACATTAATAGTCAAGTGAAAAGTGCTGGCAATCATAACGAAGACAATACTATGAATAAAGATACGCCAAACAATAGAATAATAGGTATTTGCAAACACTTTACTGTAACTGCTTCTGAACTTTATAACCATCGAAATACGGTTTAAGATGATAATTTAGTGAAGTAGAATTATGATCTTTCGCATCTTTCTCCAACGTTCAATTCAATTACAGAATGTGTCAGACTGTCGTGAAAATTCTGTCTATGGGTAGTTAACAGTAAGCTTCCTTCAGCTTAGATGTAATCTCGACCTAGAGACAAATATACTTTGAACACGTACATGTACTTATTTATGAATAAAACACCCACCTTAAATAATAAACTATATTCATATGATTGTCTATATAGTAATATATAAAGTATTTAAAATTATCAACGTGTACACATACTCGTATATACATATGGCACAAAACGAACAAATGCTTAATTGATTTGCACTGTGGTAGAAAAACCATACTTGGGCCACCTAAGTGATATCACGATCTCACTAAAAACCGGTGTTAGGCATATTTTCTTTGTTTTATTTTTCAGCAAGTGAGAATGGCGAAGTAGTCAATGTCCTTCGGTTGTCCTCTACAACAGAGAAATAACGGGTGGAAAATAAACTCTTCCTAGAATACCATACAAAAAAACTTGTGGGATAATTCTCCTATTGGGAAATAGAATTTTATAAAGATATAGGCCGCAAAGAAATTTACGGATCTAATGGTCTAGTACTCCTTTCTAAAATATTCATTAACAACTCTATCTACGATATAATAAACTTAATATTCTTTTAATTGGGATATGCTTCAGAACGGGAAAAATACTTTCCAATAATAAAAAAAAAAACATTTTTTATTAACGTTACTTATATTTGATAAATATTTTTCCTAAAAACATAAAAGTGATCTATGATCAGTACCAATGACGTACTAAAGAAGTTGTGAACTTTTTATATATAAAATATGAACTAAATTGCCCACTCGTCTATTGTGGCACACGGAGCGCACGCGACCAGGTAGCCTTACGCCTTGTTAGTCGTTCCACCTGCCAAGTGTGGTCCTACTCATTGTGAAACAAGTGGGTTACGTCAGCAAAAAATAATTGAACTGTCAAAACATTACAAAGGTAACTTTTAGGAGATCACCTAATCGCCTAATGTAGTCGTCGACAAAATACGGTACTAAGATTATTTTTATACTCGTATGGTAACGTGGTACATTTAGAATTTGGACAGTTGTTGGGTTCTATTTGTCGGTTGTTGGTTATGCTTTTACACTTTTATTTCACAGAGTGGTATCAAACTAAAATGAATTATTATGAAATTTGGTGAACAAATTGTTACCGATTTAGACAGTGACATCGACTAACAAAATGCCTGTTTGTCACCACAAAAAAAAGTTATTGTAATTTGACCACATTAATACAGAGAAGTCAAAACCTACTTTTCTTTTCCTATGTTTGGCAATAGACTATTAAAAACTGTTAAGTATGATGAGAGAGCCTTAGTTTGATACAAATGGGCCACCAAGATTTTCACCGAGTAAATGAATTATTACATGGACAGCATCACTTGCTATCAATTGTACTCATTATACTTCTGAAAATTGATAGACTGTTTTATTACTTTATGTTGGAGACTGCCTTTGACTTTAACAGTCTATTGCTGGACATAAGCATCTCCTTAAAAAGGAGGTTTTGAAGTATACGGTTTGTTTCAAGTTTTTCTTCTCTTTGCATTGAGCATTGCGTTATCCTGAGTAGTTTGTTCCCTTAGTCGACTCCACACCTACAAGATGAACAGGAGTGAACTATATAAATATAGTTAATCAGCTTATGTGCTGTTTTGATATTTGCTCATATGATGAAAAAAAAAGTTCGCCAGCCACTGTAGTAATTATGTCGGCAGAGATGTTTAGTTGCTTGGAGTTTTTCATCATATTATACACAATATATTATATTTATAACAATCGGCATAGTCCCAAGATACTATATTCTGTAACTGTATAGTTTTTCTCATTAATCTGTATACCTATCTATAAAAATGTTAAATTTGTAGTTAGCTACTAGCATTACACAAAACTACAACACTGATTGTTCTTAGATTTCGACACCAGACCGCTTCAAAGATTAATACTATCTATTTTTCAATTTCGTTTTTCATTTTGCATCGTTGCAACCATAATTGGCTATACCGAAGCATGTGTGGGTGTATGGTACAGGGGTAGGGGATAGGGTATACGAAATTTCTTACTTACAAAATTAATTTAATTATATTTGCCTGCATAGCAAACTTTAGTACGTTTATACAATCTATATTTAAAGTAAACTAGAACGAAGCTTAATGTATTATTTGAAATGAAGCCAAATTAACACACCTCGAACATTACATAATAAAATGATTCACGATTAAAAACTGACATACAATACGTTTGTTCTATCTTTTAATAAATGTTCTTTTTCTGTAGAAAATGATGCAATAAGCAATGTGGCGCACTTTTCAGTCTAAGTTAACTTAAAGTTATCTGGACTCTCCAATCTTATCATTCTGATTTCTGATTGATAAAATTAAAATAAGAAAGGTTGAGTGAATTGCCTTTGCTAGTCAACAGTCACTCACTTATATTTCTAGTTTTTATTAGCTCGTTACTCAAATAATACGTAACATTGGGCATGTAGATCGACAACTTATCTTATTAAAAAAGTGGTGGAATTTACAACGAATTTCTAATTTCAAATATGACTACTCATTTAAATTTAAGCTACAAAGTCAAGAAGCCGAAATAATTCTTACAAAACTAGATTCTCAATTTTCAATACCGAGAATTTTCAGGAATAAAATATCCACGGGCACAGATAATTAAAATTAATGCAAACCGCCAAGTGATGTTGTCAACGCGAAAAAAATAAAATGGTAGAGCCCGCCAATTATTTCAATTAATGGTACGTCGCGGTGTCGACAGGAAAAGGAAGTGTGCGTTCGGGATTTGAACTAAGTATAGTCCGCGATTGTGCACTGACTGACAGCTAGGCTTGATTAATTAATTCGTGGCCCTCTATTCGCCCAGTGGGGATAATAAATCGTGCGTGTTGGCCTCCCGTGAGTTGTCGCCAAAGCTCGACACTCCACTGAATAAATGATTGAGTCAAACGCAAACATTATATGTGTCGGGACTACGAGACAGAAATAAACGCCTAATGATGTGTTATACAGGTAAGCGATAATAAAGTCTTCAGATCTCGTTACTTTAGATCGCTAGAATCGTCGGATTGTTCATTAATTCTCGGATCCGTCTGGTGAAATATTTGGATAAATTTACATTTACTTTCATTAAATATTTTGATATCTAATTCGACATTTAGTTCGATATTAAACCTTATGAATACAAGTATCGATAAGTAGCATCCTTTTTTGTAGTACTTTCTTACTCTACTGGTTTTCTTTTAAATCATATTGTAGTAGTTGATTTGATTTTAGCCGGTTACTAAGCTATGTTTCTGTTATCATTTAATCAATATTTAAAAAAAAATTAAGCAGAAATTTGGTTTTCTTGTATCTTTCCGGTGTATACCCGCTGCTATACTCACAGCGGTAGATAAGGCAGGGGCTGATTGGTATCTCCTACTGCTATCTCTATTTTAAAACTTTGATATCTGTTAGATGTCAGATTTTTACAAAAATAACTACACATAAATGGTTATCTTTTAATCAAATTCTAAAAACATTTTTATAATTTTAATAATGTAAATACTCTTATTATTTAAATACAGATTTGATAGACGTACCTACTAATAAATGAAAAAACTATCAAACAGCCATATCATAAGAAATTCTAAACCATTCTGGCACCACAAAAAATGACCGGCAAACTATCAATACCATTCCTTTTCAAATAAGAAATTTTGAACACTAACAAAAACAGTTCCGCTAAATAAACAATATGCAGTCAAATTTCGTAGAGCCGCCACAGATGGATCCTTCGTCCTGTAATAAAACAAGGTTGAAACCGAATCGCAGCCGAATTCGTTATTAATAATCATAGCGGCGCCATTTTGTAAAAGCCGCCGCACACATGTTGGTTAGATGTCGCCAAACATAGTTTGTCTATGGTAAGGCAAATTTTATTTAAAAATACAGATTATAAATGATGTATTTTAAATAGATTTTACAATTGATATTTCATATCTTTGGTTCAATATTTGAACTATTTAATTAGGTAGGTAGGTTTTTGACTAGTCGAGCTGTTAGACTTTAACACTTTATCCTATTGTACTCACATATTATGTAATCCATTTAGCCTATCATGCACTTGGACTAAGTTATGTATATCTTGATTTTATATTTTCATTATTACATTTGGCTAAACAACATATACTACAAAAATCATATTAAAAAAAAAGTAATTAAAAGCTACAACCCCATCAAGTAAAAAAAGAATACTGGATATAGAAGTATTATCAATACTCATAATGATTATAAAGTGCCCTTCACGGTCTTTTGCTGGACATAGGCCTTTTGTTTAGAAATGAGGTATTGATATACTATACCACCCTGCTCAGAAGGATTGGTTGGAAATCACTGCAAAGCAAATGAAAACTTGAAACAAACCCTTTATGAACTTATAATAAATAATATTTAAATAGAAATGTGAAAATTAATCCCAAAAAGACTTATCCGGTGATTACATGTTTATAACTTGAATTGTGTAATATTAAGGACAAGACAATGTACGTAATAAGTATAGATTATAGATAATTAATGTCTATGGTATTATTGGACAAAAACATAAGTATTCGTATTTTCAAGTACATGATATAACAAATGTAATAAACGTTTTGGTGATGCAATTGTGGAATACTTCCAGATGTCGACCAGGCTTGTTAACAACAATGAGTTTTTGTTGGCAACACCTAAAATACCACAAAAGCTTGTAACTGCTTAATGTTTTTTGTTGTTTATATGCAGAATTATGAGTATTCTTAACAAATTATCACATATGTTCTAAATTTAAACAGTAACAATATGCAAAGTTAGCGACCATTTCTTTCTTGCAATAAAGCTTTTTATTTAAATGCAATAAAACGCTCATTGTGCAACCTATCTAGTACTAGCTAGGAGAGATTAAACACAATTCTAAAATGCATTATAACATTTATAGTTTTGTCCCCTTTAAATGACAAACAATCACTTTCTTGTAAGTAGTAACTGTTACGCTTGAAACGCAATTACTGTTTAAAATTAACGTTTTCAAGGACAGAAACTCACATCTGAAAGAAATACAGTACAATAGTTTTTTATATGTAACAAATAGAACAATCTATATTGTCATTTCGACTGCAACTTTGAATAGACACTCAATCAAGCACAGATTCTCTGAAAGTGTATTATGCTGTTATTAATGTTGTGTCATGTATAGTGTCACTTATAATTCAAAACTGAGGAGAATACGCTAAAGAAATAACCAAAAAAAACAAACAGTAAAGTAATTAAAAGTAAATAGTAGGTATTTAATAATTTAATAACCTGTTTCGCGTTTTAGAAGAGAAATATTTAAGGTGACAGTGTGATCTGATTTGCACTTCATGTGTCGGAACATGAGTCTTTATTCAATTTCTTTTACCCAACCATACATTTAAACTGTTACAATTTATATACGAATAATGACAATACAATAATATCAGAAGAAGGAAAAAAAATTGTCTGTATTAATCTATTTGATAATGACACATGTCTTTATATCATTGTACTTAAGTTCATTCTGTGCAACTTTTTTGCTTTTAAATTTACCGTTGAGAATGTATCGTACTTAGATAATAAGTTCTCTACGACAAATTTAATTAAAGGCCCTTTCAGGATAGATAGACATGCTAGAATGCCATTTGCCACAATCCGGACATAGAGCTCGCGACAATTCAACGTTTAACGGGCCTACTGCATGCGCTACATGCTTGCCGGTTTCGGGAGCTTTCTTAAACCATTACATAACACAACTATTGTTGATAATTCAACAAATCTAATAGTATATTATTAATCAATCAGAAATAAATGTATTAAACTAGTTTCTTAGTGAAATTGACAACTAATAAAAATAAAATTAAACATTATCCTAAAGCTTAATCTTTAGAAAATAAAATCAAGAAAAGTGTTGAAAAAAAAGTTGTGACGCAACACAAATGGGTAGATTGTTTTAAATTTGATGAATGTTTTTTGTTATTTTCTCTGTCATTCTTTCACTTTCAATACTTTTTTATACAAAGCTTTCTTTATTTTCATTCCCGCTAATAAACACATATTTTCTAGACAAAATATTTGTTATTTGTACACAGTAATTTATAAAAAACAAAACCACGCTACTTTATCTAAATTATATCTGTACTTCTACAAAGAATAAAGAAATATTTATTTATAGCATGCATGTATTTATAAATTGACTTATTCGAATCATAATCGAATCGAATTTGTAAGAAAGCCATAAACCTTTTGTAATACCCAAACGTAAGAATAGCAGTTGAGTACCTTCCATATTGTAGTTTTTTTTTCTTAAATTCTGTTATTGTTTTTCTTTTATTGTTATTAGTTCCAATTAAATTAATTGCTTGTTTAATTAAATAATAAAGCTCAGAACACCAAATAAAATTATAATTATGCATTACTTAAACCTCTTGCAACTCTAAAATTATCCTGAAATCTGTTGATTGTTTTTAACATTATATTATCATATTTTAATCATAAACAATCTACTTAGTAGATATATTTAATAATTTAAATAAATATATCGTTTCCCATATAACATATATTTAGCATCTATGTAAGTTTGCGGTTGTCATAACAACCATTCTCTGCTTAGCCTAAAACACTACATTTAGCTTTGTTGTAACTTAACTAACTGTTAACTAACTACATTTTAAACATACCTATGTATTTTTTTAACATTCATAAAGTTTTTTTTATTTCAATCAAATTGTTGTCCAACCAGAATGACATTCTCGTTTTCGTTTGGATTTAAGGGTGCTACAATAGCTATCATCATTTTCCAATAAGATAAAATAGAATTTTCTTATGAGAATCAAGCTTGGTAAGTCTAAAACCTATTGGAATCTGAGTTAACCTGACAGGTGAAGGGTTGTCAAACGAATTAGCGGCACTCACCACAGGACTGTCGTCGCCAAGGTCCGAATCACGGTCGGCGTCGGCCATGGCGTACGCCGGCACCGGCTCACGATTCTTCACCCGAATCTTGGCGGCTTCACTAGTACACGGTATAAGGAATGAGCCACAGGGGCACGTGGTTCAGACACTCGCGTCTCACATACAACGTTGCGGTTCGGTACGGTTCGCGGCGCGGGCCGTTAGCGGCTAAAGGTCGGGACGAGCGTTGCGCGAGCTCGCACGAAATGGTATGTGGAACTGTTCCGCGGGTCGCCCCTCTATCCGAGGCCCCGCCTTAAGGCGTCCGCGTCACGGCGAATCAAACTTCGCGATATCAAACTGATATTTCAGCCGGCACGCTCCGCCCGCTACGCTTAGATTGTTTTTATTCAAGCTATAAAATAATCGCACGGCATTGATCGCTCTTTGTGATTAATAGCGATAGTGAAACGTGATATTAATGCTCCTTAATCGCAGTTTCGTTTGCGCACCTTAATGAGCCTGTTAGTGTTAGTTTTGTGGCTATATAGTGATTGATGGATCGAATGAACGGGCTCGGCTGTTTAATGAACAATACATTCGATCACTAATCATTTTCTTTTTAATTGGTTTGAATGTTTTGAAACGGTTTAATTATAAAACTTTAATTACACACAGAAGTAACTGCAGTACACCTATGTGTATATGCCTTTGAAACAGATACTATGTCGCGTTGATGTCTTTATTTAGCGAAATATACCTAATAGATAGGTATTCTATGTTTCTTTAAATGTTTACAGCAAAATTCATTTAGTTACTGTTCGTAAATATATCTTCCAATTTAAAAACTATGTGTTTACTTATAAGACAGTAAAAAGCAAGGTAATCCAGTTGGAATAACGTAAGTTTGCTAAAATATCAGATACCATACAGGTAAGTGAGTATCAAAGTAAACATTATAAAAAAAAATCTTATAAGAATTTTATTAAAATCATTGTCTGCTCTTGAAATTTTATGGGGCACATTATCATTAATAAAAGAAACGACATAGATAAAAAAATGTAAATTATAACTCTATTTTAATTAAGGTATTAATTTTAGGTTTATGTGATGTGTGATGATAAGAATACAGAGTGTCACCAACGCTATTCACCCTATGATTCGTAAGAGACGACTAAGGAAATAAATTAAAAAAGACAGAATCACTGCAAAATCAAGGAAAACTTGAAATAAAACCTGTACTAACATGTCTGACCAGCATGGTATAATTGGCCTAAACTTCCTTTCGAAGAAAATGCTTATGTCCAACAGTGGGCTAGTAAGAGCTGTTGATGATAATGATGATGATGATCGATTTTACAAGCTGGCCGTAACGCAGCAAAAACTAAAGAGTCCACCCAAACTACCCAAGCAATCTTAAATATCAGTAATTACCATTTAAAAATAATTTTATATTATTTAAGCTTTTTACTATTTTTTTATTAATTACTAATACTCCCTAACTACTACTCTACTAACTGCACTGTTAACCTACTGGTTTAAGCGCGCCGCTCTCTACTGCACTGAGTGAGTGAGTTCAAACCCCACATGGGACAACACTTTATGTGATCCATAAATTGTTGTTCCGAGTCTGGGTGTTCTTTGTGTCCGTTTCTTGTATGTTTGTAAAGTCCCTCATGACAGAAGATTTATCCCTAATGCGAGCGCTGTTTAAAAAGAAAACAGACAAAAAAATAACTCCCCTTTTGTGTATTTTAGTCTGCTGATTTTCTTTAAAGTTCAGGTATGAGCTAGTTGTAGCATGACCTTGAGTTTCTTTTATTGTAAGTATAGGGTTGAACAAACAGACGGTTCTCTTCATGGTACGTGTCTACTCAATAGCTTTTGATAGCCCACTGTTGAATACAGGCCTCGTCTTGGCAAGAAGGTTTTGGCCTATCATATCACGCTGACCAGACGGGTTCTATTCTTTTTCCTTGCGGTGAAGTTATCTCGCATTGCTCTCTTAGTTGCCTCTTATGACACCCGTGGAGTAGGAGTGGTGATATGCTTCTTTTTCTTTATCCGTCACCACACAGACCTCCACTCACCTGGGCCAGAAGCTCATAAAAAGTAGTCGATGTCGACTAAATGATTGGTGTTCAATGAACTTGACTATTAAGCCAAAGATCCCTAAAATTAAGAAGACAAAAAAAATGATTGTGCGAAATTTAAATGTTTAAATATTCTCGCGTCTATTAGATTTTTTTTTGCTTTATTTGACCAGAGTGATACAATGACCTTATAGAAACCGATGTTAAGTAATTATTTCTTCACAACCACTGTCTCTGTAACTGAGGGGAGAGAGAAGGTTTCTCCCCTCAGTTAGAGAGACACTCTATTGTCCATGGGCGGTCGTAATTGTTTACTATTAGATGACCTTCTTGCTTGTTTACCTTCTATACTGTGACCACGACTAATTTCTTGTTATAGGGCCCAGGATAAATAATTGCGTGATGAGTTGAAGTGTGAGAAATTATTTGTTCTTTACCTAGATGTGTTTTGTCTATTATATGTGTTTATAGTAGATAAACCCTGTAGTGACCTTGTAGCGGTTCCTACTGGCCTAGATTACTCGCCAAAGCCTCATTGCTAAGGATAGGCTTATGTCCAGTAATGAACTATTAGACTTATTAAAGATAAGAGATTGCCTCTGAGCAATTAAGCTGCCACTTGTACTTCCTTAGTATTAAGCTAATTTTGTAATTAATCTGATGTACAATAAAGAAATTTATTGTTATTATTCTGTTTTCGTTGTGTTAAATGTGGTAGTCACTACATCACTTCCCCTGCAAGACACGAGGTTCATATATAATGAGTTTGCTATCTATGCTCTATGGCGGAGCGTGTTAGTGCCAGCAGTGAATAGTTTAATTGAAACGAAACTGAATGCTGCCAATCCCAGTGAGTCAGGACGGCATGCAGTGCTCGGTGCTGCATTGAAGTCCCCAGTGAAGCGGGGGGTTTTTGGGCAGTAGCTGGCTGCTGCTTAGAACAGATGAAACAAGAGAGAGATGCTCTTCTTATTTGAACCATTGATGCAGTGAGCTGTGCCTAGATGATACCTGTCGGTCACTGCCTGACGTTATCAAAACGCAATGTTTAGACATGCGTTGTCATATTTTTTTCTCATATATTGAGGTTTTATATATATTATCTTACTGGCAATTTCATCAGCGTCTTTACGACCAATTCTCACAATTGCTATATTTAAAAAAAAGCATTAAAATCATTAAGCTGTTTCAGTGGAGTATGGCAACAAACCCTGAGATAAGGGAATTTTTTGATTTTAGATAAAATTTTTAATTACGTACACCTTTTAAATTGCAAACAATGATAATCAATAAAAGGTTCAACACGAATCTGTGTCGCAATGGACGTTTGGGTAAGGCAAAGAAAAAAAACAAAGAAATGTTGCGATAATCGCCTCACACTGTGTTTACGTTAGGATCTCGGTCATCTCTCGGAAAAAGGGATTAGGGTAAACTTTAAATACAAAATAACGTTGCAATTGTATAAAGATTTAAATAATCTCTATTTAAGTGAATTTTAAATTATGTGACTTCTAGTTTTTGTAAGTATGATAACCTCTTTGATATTCCCACGGTATAGTACGATATAGTATACCACGCTGTTCAGACAAGTTGCTACTGGCCTAGCCTACTAGCCAAAACCTCATTTCTAAGGAGAGGCTTGTGCACAGCAATGGACTATTAAAGGTTTGATGGTGATGATATGTCTGTAAATATATAAATATATTTATCAACAGACTGATCTTTTTTTTCTATCTTATGAGCCTGCCAAAGTGAGTCTACTCTGCCTGATGGAAAGCATGAATAGAATCCAAGAGTTGTGGTCACCATACTCATTGCAAATGCTGACAACGCAGTGTGGTGATCCACACTATGGCGGCCTTGTGAGATGCTTTTTCACACCCCTCTTGCGAATATAAAAGGCATGACAGTCATTGTGACACTGTAAGGCTTACACAGTTTCCACAATAACTGTCACCCCTGCATCAATGAGCCTCCGGTCTTACACTCGCTAACGAAACACGACAACACGGATGCTGGTACTTTAGGTTGGTCTTCTGTGGGAGGGTAGTACTGCCCCAGTCGAGCTGGCCCACTCGTGCTGAAATCAGCGTGGCTCTACTACCTAAACCATTGTTACCATTATTCATACTCTGTCTTGTTTGGTGTCGGGGGAAATAGGCAAAGGAAAAGGCAAGTAGATCACACCATAAAAGTTGTTAGCGAATGGACAAGTAATTATTTACCACGCTGTATGTACATTAATTTACTATACCTTTGCAATAAAATAGCATGTAAACCTTAAAGTTATGATTAGGGACTATTTACATATTAGATCTTCTTGAAAGACAACAAAATACTATATATGTTTGTTGTATGTGTTTATTAATTAGCTAGTACCTTCTAGCAAATTCGTTCTCAGTTCTTACGTACAATACAGCACAACAATAAGACCGACAGAAAACTTAAAACAATTTGTGAAACATTTGACGGACCAGTTGGTCTAGTGGTCAGTGGCCCAGACTGCTAAGCTAGAAATCGACTTTTATAATAAAATATGTTAAAAATATGTGTTTTTATGCATTTTCTTTTCCGCCAGGTGGATGCAAATGCACCCCGTGCTCCCCCCTCCTGGCGCCAATGGTCGTTGGCACGATTCTCACCCAAGGCAAACATTTGTGTGAAAAGCACGATGTTATGTTCTGTTTTTGGGTGTAATTAATCTGTAATTTGCATGTATTTAGAAATATTTAAGTTTGTTTATCAACAGTATGGTTGCATAGCACAGGCTCTGTCTAATTCGGAATCAGATAACTACTTATTTAGTACTTATATAATTAACTTTTTGAAACACATCGATGATTTCGATGCTATTAAATTATGATACATTTTGGATTTAGAATTAGAATATTTTCTTTAAATGTAAATCCAACGTTCAAACGTCCAACTTAGTTTTAAAAAATATAGATACGAATACATACCTATTTGATGCATTGATTTATTTTAAATTATCAACCCAAACGAACTACATACGTACGTGGGTATTTTAAGCATTGTGGATTCTGTATACTTATATAATGCGGCAAGTATCTTGAGGATTTATACTTATATAGTGCTTGACATGTTTCATCCGGGTTTTCCATAAAAATAATTTATTTTGTAAAAAATCCTGAACATGAAAATACTTCCTTTGTCCCATTTAAAAACGATTAGTCTCAAGAGGAATTATTGCCGGGCGTACGAGCGACTGTAAAAAGAAAACAATTGCAATTTTTTTATAATGTTATAGAAAGTGGCAATCCCAAATGGAATAAAACAAAAAAAGGATGGTATTTTTTTTAATAATAACTGTCTTGTACAACGTTATCAACCGTAATAACAATAAGTCATGAATTCAATTTCCCCTAAGACAAATATCTAATTAAATAAATAAATAAATATTTGACACACAACGTCATCTAGTTTCAAACTAAGCAGAACTTGTGCTATGATAGCTAGACTGACTGATAGAATACTTTTATACTTTTTTTTATAAATACTTACATAATTATGTTATGAGCACATACTTTTATTTTGTGTCTGCCTATAATTTAACCATTATATGTTTAAATTTATAATAGAAGTGTTTTACTAAGTCGGTATCTATGTTCATCAGTAGTCTATAGTATAGTATAAGTAATATCAAGTGTGAAATCAGACGTCCATGTGGCAGGTGTGTGAAGTTATTATTTCCACGTAAATATCATTAGATATCAACTGCCTCGTTGGTCTAGTGGTTAGCGTATACGATTGCTCATCAAGAGGGTTTGATTCCCAGGTTGAGCCAAAAAAGTGTTGTTGGGGTTTTTTATAAGCAATTTTTAAAAACAGAACAGAGTATGGAAGTTTGGTAATGTTTCGCACCCGTGCCTCGAAGAACACGTTAAGCCGTCGGTCAGTTGTCATGAATATCTATGGAAATGTTCATTGATAAGATAGAAACAAATGTATATTTACATCGGAGATATATATAATATATATATGTGGGCAATTATAATAGTTATCTCTTCCTTCATTCTCTCTTTCTCTTATTGTTTTCGTAATGCATTATATTTTTCGTCCCCTCGCCAGCCCATAATACTTCTTTACAGGGACTTAGTTCCCGAAACTTTCAGATATATAAAGACCTGACTTATTGGTAAGAGCAATCTCTTTCAGTCAACTTTAAATTGGATCAAAATGTTTCAGTGAGACAATATTAGTTGTCAGTGCAATGTATTAACCTTAAATTGTAGTAACCCTAGGACACATAACTTAAAATTCAATTAAATAGTAATTATTTTAAATCTTTATACAACTGCAATATTATTTTGTATTTAAAGTCTATCCTAATCCTTTTTTTCCGAGAGATGACCGAGATCTTAACGTAAACACAGTGTGAGGCGATTTTCGCCACATTTCTTTGATTTTTTTCCTTTGCCTTACCCAAACGTAAATTGCGACACAGATTCGTCTTGAACCTTTGATATATTTTCATTTTTTGTAATTTAAAAGTTGAATTTAATTAAAATTCATATCTAAAAATTAAAATTTTCCGTGTCTCGGGGTTTGTAGCCACACTCCATTGAAAGGGCCTGAATGATTTTAATGTTTGTTTTTGTAAATTTGGGAGTTGTGAGAATTGATCTTAAAGACGCAAATGAGGTTGTGCTAGTCAGCTTGTATAAAATCTTAATATATGAGCAAAAAGTATGACAAATGCATACCTAAACATTACGTTAAGATAGTGACAGGCAGTGACCGAGAGGTCCCATTTAGGCACAGCACACTGCATCTACGATTTACTCAAGAGTATCTCTCTCTTGTTTCGCTAGCCGAAACAAGAGAGAGATACTCTTGCAACAGCTATAGTATAGCAACAGCCAGCTATAGTAGCTGGCTGTTGCTCTAAGCAACAGCCAGCTACTATACGAAAACCCCCTTCTTCACTGGGGAGTTCGATACAGCATGGAGCACCACATGCCATCTCGACTCACTAGGACTAGTGGTATTCAATTTCGATTCAATAAAACTATTTACTACTGGCACTAGCACGCCCCACCATAGAGCATAGACAGCAAACTCATTATATAATGAACCTCGTGTCTTGGAGGGGAGTTGTGTAGTGACTACCAGATTTAGCACAACAAAAACATAACAATAATAATAAATATCTTTATTGTACACCAGATCAATAACAAAGTTAACTTAATACTAAGGAAGTACAATTGCCGGTTTTATTGCTCAGAGGTAATCTCTTATCGAGATCTTGCTGAAAACCAATTGAATAAGCTTGAGAGGTTTCAAAATCTCTGAATTAGATTTACATTCGGATTACGTAAGTATGCCCATATTTCCGAGTATTGTAAGCAGCTTAAATGGTTACCCATCCGCCTTCACCGGAATGTACTTTTTTTGTATATGACGTTATTTTCAATTCTTTTACCTCCATGTTACCTTAAGTCCCGGTTTACATTCCGTCATGACACGCATCCCAAATTGCTAAAATTTTTAGAGAACTGTCTAATTCAAAATGACAAATGGATATACCACCAAATTTCTTGATCATTCCTTTTCTGTGGAAGCAGTTCGGTTGTAGAACGCTTTACCAGTAGCAATAAGACGTGCGTAGACATATATAATTAGCTATACTATTGCTATACTCAATTAAGTCAAGATAATGGTCTTCAGATGTGTGGAATATCTATAAATTTTACCTATTTACATATATGTGTTTACTTATTTAATCTTCCACACTGTATGTTATATGTACTATTTATACTTTAATTATATTTCTTTACTTTCTGATACACCAAATACCACGCTAGACATTCTTTTCTTTCCATCCCATAGTTGCCTGTAAGAGATTGCCTTCGAGCAGTAAGGCCGCCGTTTGTACTTCTTTAGTATTACGTCAAGTTTGTCGTTAATCTGATGCACACCGTATACTGGTGTAACCGGTATTTAGGGCTCCAAAGATAGGAACCTCCTCACCATACCTATTGTTATTATCATTATATACAACTTCTCAACATCAATAGCTAGGCCACGACCTGCCAGGCATGACAACCACACTTAATCGGAGGATTCTCCCTTTGTGCTTGAGGTACACGACACTCATTTCTTATCAAACTCATACAAAAAATCAACATCGTAAGTCGTTTTGCAGTGTAGATATGTAAGTACTCGTCGTCCCTTCCCTTATTACCTACAATTTACAACATAACAACGACCTAGTTGTAAGTACCTAGCTAATGTACATTGTATTTTATAATTACAATGGTACGATGGTAAGTATGCGGTGTTCTGCCTTATGACAAGAAGTTAGTTGTGGTTATGATATAGAAGGCAAACAAGCAAGAAGGTTATCTAATAGTAAACAACTACGACCGCCCATGGACAATAGACTGTCTAACCTACCCTCAGTTAGAAAGACAGTGGTTGTAAAGAAATTATTACTTAACATCGTTTTTCTGTAAGGTCGTTGTATTACTCCAGTCAAGCGAAGCAAAAAAAAAATCGAATAGGCGCGAGAATATTTAAACATTCAAATTCCGAACAATCTTTTTTTGTCACATTTTGCGACATTTTGTCTATTGTATATTGTATAGTTTGGTTTTGAAACTTATTGTCTTGAAACCTTTTATGTTTACGTAAGATGCGTGAATCTTCGTTCGAAATATCAAAAGAATCAGTAAAAGTAGCCAATTTGTGTAAGTACATCCATAAAAAATCTAACCCTTCCAAAAAAAGTGTCTGTGTTGAAAGAGAAGGAATGAACACAACGAATAAAAAAATGTAAATTAATATGAGAAATTAAGCAAAATATCCTAGTTACTGAAACGTTTATAGAAAACAAGAAGTATTAGGATTTACTATTAGATTTACCTGTAGTATATCATGCATTGGTGCAGAATGTTACCTCTATATTTCAAGAAACAGGAAATAATGAAAAATTCTAAAAGCGAGAAGAATAACAAACTAGTAACGTAGTCTATGAAAAGACTATTCTGTGGAAATTTTTAAGAAAATAGTATTGGACCTACTCTATCACAAAGGAGACCACAGGAAAATACATTTCATAGTTGACCGACTTTCGGGAATACTGTGAAATGAACATAGCGATTGTCTATGGATAAGGCTAAGATTTTCAGCCTTAAGTTTAATTGAAAGCGTATAAGTTTAACCCAGTTTTCATCCAACTCATTCAATTTATGTAAGTAAATAAAAGCTTCAAAAAAAAAGTTTCGATGAATGTCCTTAAACCAAAACGCGTACCTTATTTAGAATCGGAGATATAGTGAAAGAGGACTACAATATATAAGAAATATACAGTAGAGATGCTAATTATAACTAATCACCAAGTTTATGATCGAATTTGATCCACTTAAGCCAAGAGCCATGTTTATCTTACTTAACACAGCTTGGACAGCAAATTGCTTGATCAATTTATTGCTAGCGGTATGTAGAGGCGTCGAAAGAGCTCCGGATCCTGATTTTGGTAAGAAATATGTAGCAACACTCATATTACGAGTTTATCCAGTACCTGTACTCATAGTGAACACTGTAAAATTATTAAGAAGTGATTTACTGGACAATGTTACCTGCGCAGGTCAATAAATCATATTAGAAAATATCTAATCTACTAATATTTTTACAAACTATTTTACCATTGTAATTGTAAATATAATAGATATATCACCGCTCACTGTGTTTAAAATACTAAATCATCGTTTTAAAGCTATTTTAACGAAGTGTTTTTATTACTTTGGCTGCACTGAATTAAATTTAGTCGGCAACAAACAATACAACACTTAGGTACATATACAGTATAGGACTATAGGCATAAGTACAGACAGCAACAATTAATACAACCGGCAGATCAATCGCTTGTCAAACAGTGCAAGCGGTGAGGCTTGGCGTGCGTTATAAGCATATAGTGGCGGTAAATAAAAGGATTTAGATTAAATAAAGTAATTTCATGTAGGGAAATTGTGAATACAAAGTGTTATCAACCCTAATTATCCTTAGCTTATCTTAAGAAAAAATCGACTAAGGACGCAAGTTACGCAGGACAGCAGCACTGTAGTGCAAAGGAAAACTTAAAATAAACGCTAGGTGTACCAACCCGCCTTGTCAGCGTGGTATAGTAGGCCAAAATCTTTATTCTAAATAGAGGTGTATGACCAGCTGTGAACTATTAAAAGAAATTGACATTATGTGAACCTGGCCCGTTACGTTTAGCAGATACAACTGTCTGTGCTACCCTGGAACAGGTGGCGAGATGTCACTAGCAGAATGTGTTTAATTAGAGGATACTACCCTCAGAATTGAAAATACCGATGCAAGGAAGAAGATTTGATGTGTCATGGTAATCGATTAACGACAGCGGAGTGCCTCAATTTTATATAGAACGCATGACAGTTTCCACAGCATCCTGAACATTGCTTGTGGCAGGTCAAATTGCCAATGTTGTGTCACTGGATCAGATGTCACATTTACATGAATATAAATATATGCGTATATAGCGTAAGCTTCAAATCCAGATTGTATAATAATTCTATGAACTATACCTTAAACTTTATTTTTACAACGCTGCGTACGAGCTTTTTTTAATCTTCGTGGTCTCAATAAAGGTAATTATTGTTCTGAGTTAGACAATAAATATTTTTATGAGATCTATGCTTATGATTCATTCTATGCCACTTCTTCCACTGCTTAGAATCTATTGGAAATGAAACGATAAATTGGTTTCTTACATTAAAAACCAACATTATATGATATAATGAATAGGGGACAATGTTTAGTAAATATATATTAATATGAGTAAAAGTTTTTTTGAGTTATATCAGTAATTCTCTTTTTAAATTACACACATACATGATAGATAAAGTAGACCTTTTTTCTTTTTTTTTTGTTATCGGTGTGGAAAATCCCTTCGTATCTCCTGCTCCTCCGGGACGCAGGAGCCAGGAGTATGTGATATTTCCACTAAAAACCACCCCGGCGGCCGGTCTCAAGCGTCCTTCTCTGAAGGGGACACGGACCACATTATTTCAGGTCCCCTCCAGAGTCAACGCCGTGCCTAGACAGACACTATCCTGGGGAGGCCACAAAGGCTTCCCCACCTATCAATCCGGTTGTTATAATTTGTTGCGACCCGATCGCTTTTTTGCGACCAGGCCGCAACAAATTATCCTTTCGCCGACCGCAACAACTAATCCACCACCAGAGGTCCCCACTCTCTGACGGCTCGCAATCCTGTCAACGGCTCATAACGCCGCCGACGTCTTCTTCGCTCGGGATCGGCCCTCTCTCGATCCCGTTCAGCGGTCTCTTTCTGGAGCTAACAGCTTCGCAGAAAAAGACCACTGCGGCCCAGCTTTCCTCACCCACCAGCATGGCAGCATCGAGGTCTCGTCCTATTTCATCGACTAGGTAGGACTCCGCGTTTAGATACCCACGTGGGGCAGTCCTACAGCGTATGCTGGGCGGAGTCCCAGTCGGCTGCGCAGTGGTGACAGTGTGTCGTCTCCTCGCGTCTGATTTTATTCAGATACTCACCGAAGCAACCATGCCCGGTGAGCATCTGCGTTATTCGGTAGGTGACGCTACCTCCCTCCTGGATAAATTAGACATAGATACAGAACAAATGTACGAGCTCATCACACAATTATTTATCCTAGGCGAGAAGTAAACCTACAACCTCTGGCTTCACAGTCAAGATTACTCACCACTAGGCCAACAAGACGGCCTATAATTGCACACTACACATAGTAATGTTATTGTTGTTATAAGAATAAATTACAAAAAAAAAATGTTTTTTCTTATAACTTGAACCATCGTTGTTGTAATCGCTCCGGGCTGATTGATGAACCCTCCCCTCTCGTTCCTCAGCAGGCGAAGTGGACTCCCCCGCCGTTTAGCCCGAGTGATCCATGACTATGAGATCTATTACCCAGACTACATTACCACAATACCCGGCTGCGTTTGTTTTATTTTACATATTGCTTATTTAAGTTTACTTATAACGAAGATTTTTCAAGAACCACATTCATAGAAGGAAACTGAGTAAAGAAATATTACTTAAATTTGATGGATAATATTGATGACCACATTTACCATGATTATAAATAATAAATATTTTGATTCGGCTAATACACTTTGTCGATACATATATCACATGCTCTAACTGCCTGATGCATCAACGTAGAGCGTAAACCTCTGGGGCTACAAACTCGAAATTTTCACAGCTGATGCTTCTTATCTATTAGAAAAGATTCTTGGAAATTTCAACCCCAAGGAGGTAAAACAAGGGATGAACGATAATGTAGAAGTTTTGCATCGATTTTTATCTTTGACACGAGGAGAACTTCCTTCCAAGGTAAATAGCCTATATCCGTAAGTCCATTATATGCAAGGGACTTAACTAGACTCACATGTGACGGTGAATAGACTGATAAGTGACGGTGTGCCCCGATGAGGTGATGACTCATAGGGATTTATAAATTGCTAAAAAAAACCTGCAAGATTACAGAAGATTGAAGAAGAACTCCATTATAATAATCGTAAAATCGTAATGACCACTGCTCTGTTTTAATTGGTGGTAGCGTGATGTTACCTAGTCAATGCCGTACCTCGATGAATACTTTGTCCAATATGGTTAGTTACCCTGATTGCTAAGTCTATGGTCGTGTAGTAGGTAAATATAAGGGATTGATTGCGTGGTAAAAGATTTTATTTCAATTCAATAAACTATTCAGTATAGAGTCGAATATTCAGTTTTCCTAACTTACCTGAATCTCGACATAGATCACTGTACCACTAATTCAAAGCAAATACCAAAGATGGCGTTAGATGTGCAATGATTTCTGTCACCCATAGTATTCGCAGTTGACTTGAAGCATACACAGATGGCAGTAGTATATAGTATTTTCAAATGCCTAGTGCCTAGTGAAAAGGACTTTAACCAAACCGGTCCCCCTAAATCTTAGAGCACTCAAAAAGTAGTAATGCGCTTATAACTGACGAGTTACAGATAGTCAAAGTGACGGTCACTGGCTGTCAGGTGACTCGTCCAATTTTTGTAAACATGTAAAACTCCTGTATTCCTTTCTAAACTTTATTTACATCTTGAATCAAATTCTGTATCTTGTTGAGGTTTTCATTCTTAAAGATTGTCTTTAAAGATGTTGTGTTTTTCCCTAATAAATCGCGATGTTTCACAAATAAAAATGTCCCCGTGTTAAGATTAACCATATACTTCTTATTTATATACAGATTTTATTAACATTAATTTATGTTTTTAATTGCTTATTTATATTTGTCAACAAACCTCTTGTCTAAGGAGAGCTCTGAGCAATGGACTATTTACCGTTAATGATGATAGTAATTAGGTCACTAAAAAGGTGGGCTCTGATTTCTTATTATCTGCCTAACCAATTCAACTTATTTTTTTGAACCACGCTACGTGCAATTAAATTAGAAAACACACTATACATTTGAATTGACACATGATTTTGAAGGAGACGCGTCATATTCTCTGTGCACATGCCTGCTTCGTACTAAAGTTTCTACTGATTGCGTTACTTTCTGTGTATATAGTTATAGATGCCTGTAAATTACTTTGTAATTACGTACCGTAAGAATTTTATAGTGTGGTGTTACCTAACATCTGTGTGTGTAAAAATAATCGCTAACCATCAGTCTAACCAAATACTTACCTACTTGTAAACACAATTAAACAAAAAATCTAGTTTGAGTAAAACAGAATTAAACAACATTAAGTATTTAGTTCATAATTTAGCTCGTAAAGTATCGGAATTCCGCGCTCAACCCCGACCCCAACGACACAATGATAAATTGACAATGTTATTGAAATGCAAACTCAACGACGAAATTAAATTAGTCAAACTCAGTCGTTATTGCTCCAGGACTGTTGCCACGCTGAATTATAGAATATTTGTCAGCACACTTGACATTTTTACATTTAAGTCACACCGCACATTCTGTTTTACATTAACTAGTGAAGGAATTATTGTTCATTATTTGTAGTTCAGTGTGGTAGGTAGGTCACGTTGCTCTTTGTGGGCTAGTGCGTTTGCTAAACATTAATGTATGCTCGTGGTTTACTCCGAGTTCCAACGCGCTTAAGTGTTTCTTAGTAATGCGTTCTGTCATTTATAAACATAAGAGTAAATAGTCCCAGTGCCACACCTGGTCTTATTGGTAGGCAGACAATTACGACAAAACATACTTTATGGTCACGAACAGATTTTGAAATCGTAAAATCATTATGAGAGACCATTGTTGCATTATTTACATCATGTCAATGAAGATGGTGTAAAGTAAATACAGTTAAGTTTTAGGTACTTTCCTTAACATATGATAAAACAGTCAAGCACTATTACATTGTTATTATATTTACCTCCTCTGCGAAAGTACAATAGGCAGTTGCAATTATTTCTTTTAAAATATAAAATACTAGCTGAGAATCGCAATTTCGTCTCCGTTTTCGAAAGAAATAAAATTTTACATTTTATTTGTATTAAATCATCTCTTACCATATTTTTCATCGTTTAAACCTTTCTTAGACTGTCACAAATATTTTAAAAGCAAAACCAGTCGAATTTATCCAACCATCCACCATTATAATTGGTATAGTAAAAATAATGGACATCAATTCATTTTTGTTATGTAAAATATATATTAGAATCTTTGTTCAATTTCAACTCATATAATTTTGATTAAACAAATAGTAATTTTAAATTACTAAGACCTAGACGAATCAATCTTTATTAGATTTATTAACCAATTTTTGACGTTCACTAGTCAATAAAAAGATATATTGTTTTTCAAATTTTATAATAAACAATGATATTGCATTTCTCTTTTATACAAATAATAAAAAATCCTAATTCGTTCATTTCGAATGTTAAGCTCGTTCTTGGCCAACAACGGCGCTTAAAAATAAATGCTACTTATTCATGATTCGATCGTTTAACATCGATTGATCGATGTCTCGTTAATGGGGAAGAAAGGAAGTGGGGGTTGTACTCATTAGTGGATGAATAATTTAGGGAGAAGTGACGATAGGTACGTTTTGTTCGCGAGGTTGGGACTGTTCTGGTTTTGGAGGTTCAGGTTGCTTTGCAGGGCCGGTTTTCATGATGGGAACTATGCGTTCTCCGGAGTTAGGTGGTGGGCGCCTGGGTGCTGTTACTGTCAGCACACCGTCAGAAGAGAGAGTGCTGACGAGATCAGCCACATCGTAGCCGCTTGGAAGAATGTACCGGCGCGTGAACTGTCTGGAAATGAAACCATGTTCGTCCTGCTTTTCCTCGTGGCTTCCTTCAACTAGAACGCTGTTGTTGGATGCTTTGACCGTAATTTCCTCTGGAGCAAATTGTTGAACATCCAAGATGACCTACAAAAATTGATTTTCCATTAACAATACAGCTATATCTTTATTACAAGAACTTTCTTTTTCGTACTGTAAACTTTCTTAAATGCTTAACTTTTAACCACTTGTGAGTTTATAGTCCTACGGCCCGGCCAAAATAGGTGCCATGAGTAAATTTTAGCAGATTAACAAATTATGAGCTTTAATGTCCGTAACAAATCATATTTAGCTCGTAACGATACCAGGGACAATTGTGCAAATCATCCTTACGTGGGCACTGTTACTTGTGTGAATGTGTCTACGTTGGTAAAACTAAACCTACATGACGAATTTTTTGGTTAACCTAGAGATTTTTTACCATCATTGCCGAACTCGTGCCACAATATTAATATTGTAGCACTGGTTCTGCCACACGTACACGGCCAAAGTTAAAACTATATATAAATATAATAAATCTTGTAAACTAAGACACAAAATATCTACCTCAAACTTCTCCTTGGTTAAATTAATAGTAGAGGCCGACTCTTGTCTCTGAAGATTGGTCCTCCAAGGCCTGAAGTAGGAGTTCCTGAGAAGTGAGGAGGATGGAAATGATGAAAGAGATGAAAGGAGGTCATCCTTCTTGAGCCCCATGCCAAAGTGCTGGTCGAGCAGACGAGAGGGCCTATCCCACTCATCCCACCAGTCGCGGAACATCATTGGTACTATCGACATCTGTAACAAAAAGTAAAAAGAGATTAGGTTTAATTTATATACCGATGTCAACGTCATAGCTCGTCAACTAAATCATACACATTAATATTACCTCAGCTTTTGAAATCAATTATCATTTTGCAATTGTAAAGTTCTTGAAAAATCTACTGCTGGACATAAGCCTCTCATTAAAAAGAACGTTTCAGCCTACTGTATTTAATAGATTGGTTTTAGTATTGTTTTAAGTTTTCTTTCTTTTTCCAGTAATGTAGTCATACACCGTTTGCATCCTTATTCGCCTCTAACGACACACGTGAGATGAATAGGGATGGTGACGCTTTGTATTCTTAATAAAATTAAGAATACAAAGCCATTTTATTTATTTATTATTTATTATTATTACGAAGCGATTTACCATCATACCATAATGTCATACCATCATCATTGTAAATTAATTGATTATATGAGCCTACACTACCCTTATTATCATCTGCTGCGTCAGATCAAGACTACCATATCATCGAAATAAATGTTTAACCATCGGACACGCAACGCCATCTAGTGCAAACTAAGCAGAACTTGTACTATGATAACTAGAATCACTATGGTAATACAATTCTCGTAATTTTTTTTGTACATGAATACAAAATGTACATAGAAAAAAAAAACTCAAAACACTGAAACAAATACTACTAAAGAAAACTAAATTAATTTAAAATTCATCAGAGTTGTGTGAATTAGTGAAATAAACTCATCAAATAAGAATTGAGTTAAAGGACTTTACAAATTATAGCTAAGAAAAGACCCATCGCGATCATGTTAATTTTCCAACAAAAAATAATTATAATAGCCTCATTCGTTAAGGAGCTAAGACTCCTCAGACAGACATATACACTGGTCAAACTTATGACACCCCTTTTCTTGGATAGCTACTGCACGTTAAATGAACAACCAATAAAGACCCTACGTAAAGTGCTCATTAATATAATCATTCACGACTATTACATCTCAAAATCGTCATTAAATTATCTTATAACTCCGTCAAGTAGTAAACAGAGCCAAATCGATAAATAGTGCAAAAAACGATAGAGTTATCGATACTCAAACCGTTGAAGCGATCGTAAAAGCTGGGATCTCTAGCTCGAAATAAATCAACAACTATGTGTTGCTTTCAAGAACTCGAGATAAACAGTGATATATTTTCATTGCAGTTATTTTCAGAGGTTACGTTTGCGTTACATTTATACTATTGAGTTACGGTCATTCGTGTGATAAAACTATAGTACAGATATCATCGCCTAAGGACGTCTCTGTTTCGAAGTGAAGTTGATTCTTATCACTACCACAAATAATAGTTTACCATTTATTTTACTAATTACTTCCTAACTTAGAAGTACGATAAACAGTTACAATATTTTCGGATATCTGTCATACAACGCCATCTAATTTTAAATTAAGAAAAACTTGTACTGTAAAAGCTAGTTGACTGATAGAATACATATTTAAAAAATTCAAAAAAATTTAATTAAACAAACTATTATGTATTTGTTTGTTAACTTTTATTGTCTTAAATATTTAATGAATTATCTTGAAATGTTTCATGTATATTTTCAGGAGAACCAATAAAAATAAAGAGTAAGTAGTTTGTTCTAGATAAAGGATATAAAATTAACTAAGTGGAAAACTAAAAGTATCATGAGTTCAAACCTGTACACTAGAGACGTACTCAAAGAAGTCAATAGATATTATTAATTCTTTTTTTTTTAATATAAAGCCTGCCAAAGTACCTACTTGTACTCTGCCTGATGGAAAACATGAGTAGAATCAAAGAGTGGTCACCATGGTCATTGAGAAAACAAACAAGACAGCATGGTGACCCACACTATGGTAGTCTAGTCTACACTATTATTTGCCTAGTAAATAAATATTTGCAATAATGGAGAGGTTATAGAAGAAATCTACTCAAATTTGAACCATCTAACCACCAGATTGTATACTTAATTGTAAGTCTAACTAGCAGAGTGTCAAGTTTTTAAACACAACCAGTATTATTAGGCACCGATAACCGCTCTATGGGCCAATAATTGCATGCTCTAATACACGCACAGAAAATATATTTTACAAACTCTTGATACATACAAACCGTTATTTACAATCTTTGTTTACACTCAAACGCATATATTCGTGAAGATTGGGCACTATTTTCTGGAACTATTCCATATGAATCACCTGTATACAGAATTAGATCTGATGCAACACTGATCCCAATCTACTGTACATTTCGAAAGTTACGCGACGTATCGTTTTGTAATCTGGTAAAATTAGATATAAAGTTGATGTATGAAGGTATTTATCAGATACATATACTAAATTTAATATCTTGCTTTTCAACATTTCATTTTTTCGGGATAAATAATCGTCTATATGTAAATCTAGGTCGTCAGTTTCCTCTATATAGCTACCTAATATTACCTAAATTGGTCCAGCCATTTAAACGTGATGAAGTAACAAACATACAAACAAACTTTCATCCTTACAGTTTTAGTATGATCTTTACTGAGTAATTTCTGAATGACCTGTTATTAAAGACAGAGATGCTCATGTATTCAAATTATCGATATTTCTACAGAAAGTTGACAGCAACTCAATTTATATGTGCTTCAACAACACAACTGATAATAGAACCCTGAAATGTGTGCATATTATATACACATATTTCAAGGTTTCTTACCATTGGCAACTAATGATATTTTATTATCACCCTTACATTATATTAGAAGCATATGAACGTGAGGAGTTATCGTGAAAAATTCAAAAATGTTGCACATACAAGGTTATTAAAACACAACTAAGTACGCTATACTATTATACTAAAATTTTTCTTAAAAATCTTAAACTTGAATTAAAAATAAGAGAGTTTAAATAAAGTATCTTTGTAAGAAATAAACACTGAATTAAAAACACATAGATTGATAAAATATATGCGAGGAGTGATATATTTTTTAAAGTCATTTAAAATATTTAGAAATATTTTTTTATAAAAGATTAACAAGTTTATTTAATAATACAGGCCCTAAAATAAACCTTTAGAACTATTATTAACAACAATAAGCTCTTAAGTTCTCCTGACGTAATAGTACTCAACTTAAAGATTAAAACAATAAAAACAAAAAATAAAACAATCACCTTAACGTGTTGTTTGTTCGTTGCAGGCGCGCGCCGCTTTGCTCACAAGACTACAGATGCCATGCTCTGAAATGTGATTTAAATAGAATTTTCAGCTGCCCACACGAGCTGATTCATGAGAATACACCTTGAACTTGCAGCGAACGTTCTACATCATTCATTACTCTATGAGCATGAAAGGTCATAGGAGATATTACCTTGTAAAGTGTAAAACAGTGTAATAATTTACTTTTTATTCTTGGAAGACAACTGCCGCACTAGGAATATATGCAGCGTCACGAGGTACACGGGAGACAATCAGACACAATGAACACTCAGCCTTAGGTCAACAATTTGTGGATCGCAAAAAATGTGGTCCCATGTGGTGATTGAACCCATAATGCCTACACTACTCGTGAAGTTTCACGGCGAAGAACTCTAGAAAGTCGCTCGAGGCTAGGTAAAGTTTGACGAGGTAAGCCGAAGTGCCTCACTGCACTATTGTATTTGTCTAATATCGTTCAACTTTGCAAGTAGTGTAGAGGAGGCATAACGTTTAGTGTTGTATAAAACGACGAGGTAACCGCTTAATCCATTATCCGCCATTTTTGCAATCTAATACTATTAACTTTTAATGTGACTAGAGTATACTGAAGTAGACACCCATTGAAACTGATATTTTGATATCTGGATAAAAAAAAACTTATTGGCAAAAACAGATTAGCAAAATCTTCTCGTTTCGGAGCCACATGCCTTCACAAAACGATTTTTCTCTTCGGAATATATATATTATTTCAATTATATAATTTTACTTAAATACTACTTTCAAATTAGTTTATGCGAAATAGGTTTGTTAGACCACAAAAGATAACACTCTTGTCTAGACTTTACTTCAGTAGCTTAATTCACGAGGCACACTACACATATTTTTGGAACGAAGTTCCTTACGGCAGGCTTGGAGGGGAAAGGGATTTCGCTGCGGGACCGAACGGAAAAAAATGTGATAGTAAAACCGTAAGTGGAAAAAGTGCATGGAATAAATCTGTGGAATAAATCTGTGGAAAAAAGTGCGTGGAATAAAACCGTTATATGAGACGTGCGCAGGCGCGAAAGCGCGTCATGTGTGCTATTTTATTATTTTAAGGAATTTATTATTTTATTTCCTAAAATACTGAATTTCCTAAATACTTTCTTGTACTTAAATAAAAACTAATCAGCAAAATTTAAGAGAAAAATCAAGAAAACCTACATAAAATTGAGCACGATTTTTTTTGCAAATTGTGTCGATTCCACATTATCCGAAGGAACTTCGTTCCTACCTGGTGTCACACGACACCATTCATTTTTTATTATAAAATATGTATATCTTTAATATCAGCTACTTTTTCAAACCCTTACATTTGTTTGCCATCTATGCCGTCTTGTTAAAAGTTGTTAGAAAGACATACGTCGGTACAACAAGGACGACAAAACCTGTAACTCTATATAAAAATATGTCAACTCGAGTGACCCACAGCCACTATTGCATTAGTTACCGCCGATTTTTTAACAGTTTTCAAATAATAAGTTTACTTAAAAAGTCCAAGTTGAAAATTATTCAATAACTCCGGTTACTCTTTTAGTAAATAAGTTTCATTATTTGAATAACTAAAGTTTTAAACTGATATGACCTAAACTACTTATAGCACATAATGTGATTATTTATATAACCTGTCACTACGTTAAACATAATTTACAGTACGCACATTAGACTTATTTTATTAGTTTGGATTACTAGTTTACAAATTAAAAGATTACCCACCATCATTTCACAAGTAATGTGATGACTCGTAATAATATTTTTGTGCCTCGATGAAAACCCGTGGGGGACATTGGTGTGGACGTAGGACGACATGAGCATAAAATTCTATTTTGATGATCATACTGTAATTTCAATTAAATTATTACTTATGGTATATCACTACATTAATAAACGAGTTGTTGATCATGTTTTTTGTTAATTTATTGCTAAAAATTTAACCTTTTAAATTAAACCTAAGTAAACATAACATGTCAATGTAAATCCGTTATGGTACGTGTACTCATTTTGTGTACGAGTATGACACTCACTTCTCGCCAAATAATAAAAAATAAACTAAAGAAGTAATTGACCTAACAGTGATTTCTAATCGTAACATTTTACATAATTAATGTTATGTTGAAAAACTATTGCATTCTAGAAAATATTTTTTTGCTATAGACCTAGCAACTTGTATTGGCCTTTTTGAGGTGTAATTACCATATTTAAAATTTCTGACAGAGTAACAGAGCAAAATAGTCATGCAAAAGTGTGTAGGTAGGTACATTCTGTTCTAAAACGGCGCACCCACTAGAAATTACTATTTCTATTAAAATAAAAGATTAATCACTGGTTATTGAGTGAAGTGTGTTTGAGGTGTTGTTTAATGTACTTTGATCATTGTCATGTCACGCATATAATAAATATTCACCATTGCTACGTCATAAGCGTTCAAAATAAAGAGTCTAATTCTGGCAAATGACATTTTTATCCCGGTACTCCTACAACGAGTATTGTTGTTATAAATAGAAGTGAGAGACACGACTGTTGACGCTTTATAATGTTCAATCGTCTAGAAAATTGGTTGAAAGATTAAGTCGCTGAGTAAATACGCAAAAACGCATCGTAACCACGCAAATGTAGCAAGTAGCGTAACTACTACTTCCTGGAATTAAATACTCGTACATAACACGAAGTAGTTAATTTTCGTTTTTAATGTAACTGTTAGATCTTTTGTTAAAGAAACTAGTATAGTTAATCTTAAGCTTGCCTATAGCAGATCGCAGACTGTGGTAAGGTAGTCCTTTGTATCACTGTTTCTTGTTTATATTGTACACAGGCAGCCTCGCGCACTCACGCTAAACGGGGACTTTCCGTGTCTTTCGCTGTCACCTTGAGAGACTTTCAGTGTCTACAGTCGTCGACTTATACTTTTATATTCAAGCAGTACTGTGTTGTGTTGTATTATTTGTTTCAAGTGTCATCATTAAAACTAATTCCACAATATCAAGACCCCGGATGGAGACGCGGCCTTAGTCATTACTAAGGCCGCCTCTGATTCTACATCGTACATTTCCTAATTATGATGTGCAATAAGGAGTACCTTTCTATCTATCTATCTGAAAGAAACTTGAAAAAACTCAGTACTGTATCTTTACTTACTCGAAATAACAGAATAATTCTAAAGATATCCCTAGTCTCTACACACATCTGGAATTTATAGTAAAAACAAAACTAACAGTGTACATAAATATATTACTATGTATTACATTTTTGGCAACCATATAGCGCCAAAAGACATTTTCAGTCTAGATATTTATAATGACTTTTTGATTCGTCACAATCGGAAATAATACAAGCAAAAGAGACGTTTATTTAAAAAATAATAATTAGCATCAATAATAACATATATATCATTTAATACAAACTACAGCCGAGATATAGTTAATACGCAGCGGAACTATGAATAAGTCTACCGCCGATAAATAATTACTAGTTGTCACTAGGAATCTGTTCATATTCGAGACTTTTATTCCTTTTTGTTTTAAATTAAAGCAATTGTTCCTCCTATGTATATGCAAGAGTGGGGACAAACACAGCGTCAATAACTATAGACCTATCTCAGTTCTGCCTGCCATATCCAAGATACTGGCAAAGATTCTTAACAACAGGTTAGTTAACGCCTTAGAATTGCAAGTAGACCGAGTGCTATAATATATCAATTATTTAAAATTAAACGTTTCTTTATATCAAAAAATATTATATTCATATACATTTAATGAAATTATTAATTTACTTAAATTAACGTAATTTTAAACCGAGTTTGTGGTAGAGTAACGTGTCGGAATCGAACCGACTAAAACCATATCTTGGTTAGGAGGTATTCACTTGTAAATCAAGCCCTTATTACTATCCTGTAGAAAGTAGTTGAAGCTCGTTTCCAACAACAGGTTGAACACATATCCCTGTGGATAGCCTCCTTGCCTGCAATTGATGGAAAAAACAAATAATGTTCCACTCATCACGGATGTGGAGCTAGGGACAGCTGTCTTACGGATCCTTTCAAGTCTCGGGTAGCCTATAGCCGGGAAACTAGGTGTAAAGTATATAGAAAATTCCTGGAAACCTGACGGACTGCGATTGTAGCCCAAACCAGATGAACCCGGCGTCGATACGTTCGGTCCGTGGAATTGACCGGTCAATAACACGGTATATCGGTATGGATTGTGGCTCTGACCGTCCAGAATAGAGAGCATCTCTGGTGCCCTCAGGTAATATTGTCGATTAGAGACATACGCGGTTACCGCACCGTGTCTGCAGAGGTACCGATCTCCAGCCTGAACCACGACGTGCTCATGTTGACTTTACCGCCAGAAAAGTGTTCCAGCTTGTCATTATCAAGTAGTTAAGGCATCAGCGTAGAATCCTTTCAATATAGCAGATATTTTTCGTTTACAGTTGCTTCGGGAAGTACCTGCACCGGTCACTAGGAATGAGCTAATTCCCGGCTGTTTGTGTGTGCTGAGCTGTGGCTTTACTGTAATTGCAGTGAGAATTATCCAACTTTGACAACGCAGCGTCGGGTGCTCCTTCTAGTTAACCGAAAAAATCTCTCGCTGCCAACTAAGTAGCTCAGTATACATAAAATTGTTATTTTTGCTAAATTATAGAACTTCTTTTCTTTGTCGCCCCCTAAAATTCACCGCCCTAGGCTCCATCCTACTCAGCTTATTACTAAATCTGGCACTGTCTTTAATTATCAAATCTGGAATATTGTACCATACTAAGGATAAATGTCTCCTTCGCATTCTAAAGATTTTCTTTGATTGACTAAAAACTCAAATAGTGTCAGTTTAGACAGCTTTAAAAAAGTAAAAACATAAAAAATTAAGAATCAGATATTACAGAAGGCAACTTTATTCTTTTTTTAAAGCGGTGAAAAATATTAAATTGTGAAAAAATCAAACCCAGCTAAAAATTTTATAAAAAAATCAATATTTCAATTGATTGTGTTTTGCTATTTGAAAATACTTTAGGAGTAAATAATGAAAGATTTTTGGGAGATGTTTTTACAAAATACTTTCACGATGTAATTTGTCTCTTTCTCACATCTAGAATTTTGTATCAGACTCTAATAAGACTACAGTTACCGATTTTTCTAAAGAATCGTGTAACATGTGCCAGATACTGTCATTATCGAATTATGTCATAGCTGTCATGCAATTTCCCTGTATGACAGTTTTACATTGAAATGTAGGTAAATAGATGAATTTTGTTTCTCAACTGCTACAATTAAAAAAGAAAAATATTGATATTTATAGCTAAATAATTAACTAAGACAATTCTGTAAATCAATTATTTTAGTTTAAATTACACAGTATTGTGATAGTTATTACTTTAAAACATACTCTTCCGAGGACGATCTTATCGTGCCGGCTGTGATAATATAACTATAAAGATACAGGTGTACAGTCATAACGAGTAAAATAAGCCTTACCCTCATTGCACAATGCTGTTATCCGTAACGAGTAACTAGTAACGAACGAACACGCATGATAAAACTTCAGTAATCGAAAGTGTTTGTATGCAACAAGAAATAGTGGCTGGAAATTAAATACTGTGTTGATTTTATAGTGTTTACAATTTATCATAGGTTAGTCGTCATGCGACGTTTGATACACCAGAGATGGACCGGTTTCGGCCTTCTTGTAATGGGTCTTATGGCTTTAGTACTCTTCCTCTACGGATTTTTTCCACTGAAGTATCATTCTGGCAAGCTATCGCATTTAGATGATCTTCCAAACTTTATTGATGACATCAGGTAAGCTTGTAGACCATTTTAGTAAATATTTATGAAACAATTTGTGTAGAATTGATATTTTTAATACTACTTTTAGATTAATAAATACAAAAAGATGAAGTCTGTCTGTTTGTATTTTTTTCTGTCTAACAATTTGTCTCATCTTATAATTACTGATAACAAATTCTTATAAGAACTTAAAAGTGTTTTCTGCTTCAAAACCCGACTAACTTCAATAGGACTGAGTATCCATCATTATGTGTTCTAAAACAAAGTGAAAACTTTACACTGCGTTCCTGGAAACACAAAGACAGAGTAATATAATAGGTGATAGTTGTTACAATTTGATGTCTAAATTATAAATAACTGTAACTATTACACATTAGCTGCTTACTGCACGAGTTTTAAGGTTTGTGTGTATCTAGAATTTATTGAATTTCAACAAAAGTGACTATGATAATGTTATTAATACTAGCTGTGACCGTAACTATATTCGTGTAGGATTTGAATTTCTCTAATCCCAATTCTGTAGTAAATATGTAATAAAAGTGGCCTATATATTGCTCTGTGACCTCCTCTATCTCCTAGTGAAAGCCCCATTGAAATTGATACGGCGGTTCCAGGGATTAGAAAGATAAACAGACCGAACATGTGTATTATGTAAAGAACTGTAAACACTCAAGGAAACAGGCACTTTAATATTTTTATATGTTATGATGTATTAAGAACTCATAAATTTCAATTAATATACTGTAGTCTTCAATACAGCTGTTTTTTAATGTAGATGTACTTATTGCCAGTAGAAAGTGTTATCTACTTTAAAATAAAGGCAAGATATTAGTAGTCAATTTATTTTGCAGTATTGATGGTCACCAAGTGTATAATTCGGGTGAAAACACAGTAGTTTTAATGGTGATTGATGGACTACGGTATGACTTCCTCACCGAAGAGTACATGCCTTACGCTGGTCAGTTACTGAAAAATAAATCGGCATGCATCTATGTTTCTATAGCTGAACCACCCACTGTCACCATGCCGAGGATTAAGGTACATATAAGAAGAAATTTTAGATAATTTTATTTATTGTATATTGTGTCGTTAAGTCTTTCAATTCAATTCATTAAGTCATTATTTAATTAATTGAATCAGTAGTCAATGAAGCATAGAGTACTTATAAAATATCAATTCTTCTTTCTTCTTGACTTAGTTTTATAAAATGATATTTTAAATAATAAGTAGGGTAATATAAATAATAACAATAGCGGCTAGACAGACCCAAAATTAATGAATTGTGGGTTCAAATCCCTCGAAATACACTACTCGTGTATTAGTGGTAACAGAGGTAATAAGAATGCTTTAATACCTATTTTAAAACCTGCAAATATTTCCTGAATATCAATTAATTATTATTATTAAGATATTGATTAAGTATTAATGTAATATATATATAAAAATAAATATTTCTAATATAAATTTATAAAAATTATCAGATCTAATACTATTAAACCAATCACAACACCAAAGAAAAAATATTTGAATGCTATATTTCTTTCAGTGTCAGTTATGTTTAGTGGTGTAAAATGTAAAAGTATTTTTTGTACAGTCACCTGAGCGAAAGAAGGAAAAGGCACAGTGGAGGCGCACTATAAACTTCTGGAGAGATATCTTTGCAAGTGTCACTTTGTATATTACATCATAGATTATAGAGTATTTGCTTGTAACCTATGTTCACCGCCCCTATTCATCCCGTGGTTGTCGTAAAAGGCGACTAAGAGAGCAAACTATGCAGGACAATATTACTGCTAAGAAAACGATAAACAAATAATATACTATTCTATCTGGCCAGTGTGGTATAGTAGGCCAAAACCTCTTTTGTAAGGAGAGGCTTATGTCCAGCAGTGGACTGTTAAAGGCTGTTGATGTCATGTGATAATGTGCTTGTGCTTCTGTTTGGTGGCAGAACAAAGAAAAAACTTTTCTTTAACACTTTTATTATTACCTTCCTTCAAGGCAGAGACCTACGTCCAGTAGTTGACTATCAATGACTATTTAAGATAATGTTGAATACCATTTTTGATAGATTTTGTTAAGTTTTTTTTTTGGTCTTGTGTTTGCTGTAGCCTATCTACTGTGTTTAATCACACCATATATTATAATACTTTAAATGGTGAATATTTGTGATATAACAATGTATTGTCTCATAACAGCTAAATGAATGTACATTTTCAATTTATTATGAGAGAACTGAAATACTATGTACTTAGTTTTAACTAATAACTTTAAAGATTATTGAGAAAAACTATATTAATATAAAAATAACTGTTTTTATAATGTTTGAACAGCAAAAATAGTAAAAAAAAAATGTGTGTTAAATACTTATCTATGATTATTCAAAAAAGGTTTAGGATACTGAATACTGGTTTTTTTTTAATTTTTCTTCATACATTCGTTTAACTCTTATGTGATTATATATAAAATACTATCACTACATGCAAAATCTGTGAAATTATCCGTGTGGTGACCAGTTAAGAGTATAGAGCGTCACCACCCCCTATTCATATTACGAGTGTCGTAATGGTAGGAACAAACTACGCAGGACAACATCACTGCAAAAAGAAAGAAAACACAACAAACCCTATACCAACACGTTTAGTTAGCATGGTACAGTAGACCTAAAACCCTAAAACCTTCTTTCGAGGGAAAGGCTTATGTAAATCATTGAACTGTTAAAAGCTGTTGATGTGTGTGTATGTGTGTGAATGTGTGTGTATATGTTTGCATGTAAAAGGTGTTGGCTTTAGTGCATATATACACTAATACTTATTCCTAAACATATATAAAATTCATAAAATAGTTTCATTGAGGTCATCCTGTGAGACCATATAAAACTAATGTGGGTAGTCGTGAATTATTGATAACATTACTATTCAAAATTACATTAAGCACAACTATTGGCCAAAAATTATTATTAACAAAATTCAACTTATCATTAGCTAAGTCAATTTTAGTTAAATATTTGTTATTTAAAAAAATACAAAGCTTTGCAATAATAATAATAATAATAACTCGACACAACCCACACACGGCCGTCCGATTCCAAACTCAGCTGAACCTTTGCTATGGTAACTAGATCGTTGATAAACATATAATACTTATATATTTCCAAATACATACGTATTATAGATAAATTTCACCCAAACACTGAACAAATCATATTGCTCAGCACACAATTATTTGTGCTTGATGAAACCACGACCTCCTTAGTAAAACACAAAAAAAAAAAGTTAATATAAACCTAAATCTAGCAACAAGTATAAAATATCACATTAAACCAACCTGTACATGGGTTTGTTATGTAATATCATAAATTAAACCAGTAGTATTACATGTGTTCGTATAGTTCTAAATCACTGCACATAAGCCACTCATGCACGTCGCCTTTAGAGCAACAACCCGTCATGTCAGATAAGTTACACTTTCTAAGTTTCGTTAAAAATTTAGTTTATAACAGAAGTCCAAAAGTATAACATAGAGGATTCAGACCTTTTTCTGCTTGAGTAAAATCCAGTACTTTTTCGTTGTCTTTGGTAACTGGTGCATATTCTATTAAAAGCTCCTCACTCAATAAGCCGTTGAAATCCCAAGCATTCTAACTTCAGACCACGGACTAAAATATCTCTAACATAGAATTGCCGCAAATAAACTATTTTTTAACACTTACAATATGTGAAAGACAATCACCTTCAAGTTACTAAGAAGATTATAGCATCTATTTAACTTCTGTAAAGCTCCCAATACCACCAATTGTTACACCTTCCCTTTCATCTTAACTGCCTCGGTGGCGCAGCGGTAGTGAATGCGACTGCTGTGCTGATGTTTGTATGATCTGCAAATATTTGTTTCGAAGTTTGAGTGTTTTCTATGTATAATATGTATGTATTTACAAAAAAAAAGTATATAAGTATTTTATCGGTCAGTCTAGTTATCATAGCACAAGCTCTGCTTAGTTTGAAACTAGATAACGTTGTGTGTCAAATATCCGAAATATTTATTTATTACTTATTATTATTCATCCCTCCCATATACGTACCACGGGTTTAGGTTTTTTTTTTTTTTTTTTTTTTTTTTTTTTTTTTTTTTTTTTTTTTTTTTGTAGTGATATTTAGCTGTTAGCCTCAGACGGCCTCTACAACTTTACCCGGTTTGGTTACGGTGAGCGCTGAGGGCTCTCAACCGGCCTTTATTAAACAACATTGCCCAAGGGCACCCCCTGCGGGGTACGAACCTCGGCTTGGGGTGTTGCTGAAACACTGGGGCGGCCTACTCCCATGTTTTGTTGACGGTTTACGCGGCCCGTGTTCCGCCCCCGCCGGCGGGGACGAAAACGCGGACGGTTCGCACCTAGTGTGTTCGCTCTGCGTTGAGCGCGTGTAATGTCGTCGTCTAGCTCCCCTAACGCGTGTTTGGGTCGACGTATTTTAGATATTTTACTCGGTGTGTAATTTACCGCCGCAACCACTAGAGGGTTGGGGTGAGTCGGAGCAGAGTCAAAGTAGCTAAGGGAGCACTGTTTAATGAATTGCTTGATGGTCGGCAATCTGAGGTCGATGTGAAGATCGACGTTGCGTACATACCACGGTGCTCCCGTAGCTGTGCGCATGAACCTATTCTGTAGTGTTTGAAGCCTATGGATCCTGTGTGGCCTTACATGTGCGAATACCACGCTGCCGTACGTCATTATAGGACGTATGCATGCAGTGTATAATCGGACTTTGTTTTTTAAGTTTAATTTCGAACGCGCGTTAATTAAACTGTGTAAACGTCCTAGCACGAAGGCAGCCCGGTTGCGGACTGCCTTGATGTGGGGGCCGAAGGATAGACGGTCGTCAAGGGTTATGCCTAGGTATTTGGCCTGCCTAGCCCAAGGGATAGACTTGCCGAACATCCTAATCTGAGGGGTCTTCTCCAAAGGATACAAGCTTAGCTGTCTTCTGTGAAACAGCACCGCCTGGCTTTTCTCGGGGTTGACCTCGATCCTCCATTTCCGGAACCAAACGCCCAGTGCGTTGGCTGCGGTCTGGAGTTTCTTGGCTACTGTCGAGGGGTTCACCCCCGAGCAGTATATAGCCGTGTCGTCTGCGAATAGTGCCGTCTGCACATACCGATGCTTCGGAATGTCGCTAGTATACAGCGTGAAGAGTAGGGGGGAGAGCACGGACCCTTGTGGGACACCGGCTCGAATGGGGTGAGTGGAGGACATTGACCCTTCTACTCGGTAGCAGAAGCTTCGATTCGACAAGTAGTCTCGTATGATGAGCACGAGTCCGTGTGGCACTCCCATGGTGGCCAGCTTAAATAGTAAGCCGTTGTGCCACACTTTGTCGAAAGCTTTCGCTACGTCGAAAAAGAGGATTCCTGTGAACAGGTTGCGTTGAAGCCGATCGCTGGTGTATTCAACGATGCGGTGAACTTGGTGGACGCACGAGTGTTCGGTTCGGAACCCGAATTGCTCGTGGGGGACGAGAAGATTAGCATCGGCATACGCTTTCAGCCTACTGTAGATTAGACGCTCGTATAGCTTGCCTAATCCGTTAAGCAGACTGATCGGTCTATAACTGGTCGGTTCGGACTTCGGTTTGCCAGGTTTGGGTATCCCAATAACAACGGCTTCTTTCCACTGTTGTGGAAAGATGTTGTTTTTGAGTGCTGCGTTGAAGATGAACGTCAGCAGGACCAGTAGCCTCTCCGGAAAGAGTTTTATAACCCTGTTTGTGATACCGTCCGAACCGGGCGCCTTGCGAGCGTGTAGGCCCTTGACGATCGTTTCGACTTCTTCGGGGGTGACCGTGTCAAGGTCTTGTTGTGTATCTGTCGTCCCCGTCGGCGTTGATGTTGATGTAGGAAGTGAGGTTATTAGGCGCTCTACTTCCGAATCAACTTCGGCTATTTGGTCCGAGTCGCAGTGTATTACGCTGGGCGTGCACTGATTCTCTAGACTCTCGGCCAGGCACTCTGCCTTTTCGATATCGTCGAATGCCGGTGGAAGGTTAGGTCTGCTTAGAGGAGGCATAACGGTGACGGTGTCTCTCTTAAGCGAGCGGGATAGTTGCCAGAAGGCAAGGTGGGTAGGTTCGAGATCTTGTAGTGTCCTATCCCACCTGTCTTGGCGCATTTGGTCGATGCGTGACTTGACCGCTCTTTCTAAGCGTCGTAACCTGATCCTGTTGGCGTCGCATGGATATCTGTCGTAGGCTCGTACGGCGGCGTTCTTCCGCCTCAGCAGCTCACGTACGTCATCGGGTAGGTCCCAGCGGCGATCGTTCGTCGCCGGTGCCTCCCGAGTGCATTCGTTAATTAACGATTGCACGTGAGCTGTGAGGTTGTCGATCGCCATCGTGGTGTCCTCTTGGCTATTTATGTGGTCGGGTATCCTATCTAGATGCACGGACGAGGTTGCCTCGAGTTTTGTCCCGAGGCGCCTCCAGTCCGTGGTTCGTCTAGTGGGGGTACGATGACCTGTGTCGATGGGACCCAGTCTAGGTGCGAACTCCACGACCACAGGTCTGTGGTCTGAAGTTAACTCGTGAAGCACCTCTACTGAACACAAACGTAGGTTTATGTTCTTCAGGAGTGCCACGTCCAGAATGTCGGGTCGGTGAGACACGTTGTGCGGATAGTGGGTCGGTTCGAGCGGGGCGATGATGTCGAACGCTAGTCTATTCGAGAGCGACTCCAGGGCTCTGCCTTTGGCGTTGGACTGGTGACAGTTCCAAATGGTGTTCTTGGCGTTAAGGTCGCCGCCGATTATCACGGCGTCGCTCAGTTCTAGCAGCGCTCGGAGGTCGCTCTCGAGTAGTTGCCGATTGGGTGACAGATAGGCTGAAACTAGCGTGATCGGTTGGTGTCCGGTCATGCCTATTCGACAGACCGAAGCCTCGATGCTAGACAGCGCAGGCGGATCCATAGGTACGCAGTGAAGGGACCTTTTGTAATATATGAGAGTTCCCCCTAGCGCAGAGTCAATCCTATCGTTGCGGACCACAGAGTAGTTCGCAACGTTTGGGTTTCTCTGCGAGGGTTTCAGAAAGGTCTCTTGCACTAGTAATATGTCGAGTTGGTGTGCCCTAAGAAAAACGCCAACTTCATCTCGTTGCCTACCGATGCCGTTGGCGTTGATGTACCCTAGCTTGAGTGATCGGGGTTTGACTCTGCGTGTTGGTGTGCAATCCATTATGGGTTACATTTAAACGCGCCTAGCTTCTCGAGTACGCTCGAGTACCTGACACTAACACTGAGGAGGGCCAACGGATTGCCCTCGTTTTGCCGGATTAGACTAGCGAGATGACGTAGCTCGCTAAAGTCGATCGCACTCGCGAACCTTGCCACTAGGGATAGGTCCGGGTCGATCGTTTGCGGTAGTTGGCTCCTGTAGTCAACTACGAGCGGCTTGGGCCCTCCCTGGAGAGGCTTTGTGGGCCGCTCGACAGGGGCTGCCTTTGCGGGTACTGGGGCAGGTATGGGGGCCTGCATCGTCTTCCGCACGGGCAGAGGTGGGAAGGTCTCCCCGGTCGTCCTGGGAGTGGCCCAGGCGTTCGTTTTTGGCAGAGGAGCGGCTTTAAAGCTCCCCCCAGTCCCTGCAGCAGCAGCAGCAGCAGCAGGGACGACTGGGCGGGGACGCTGAGGTCCTTTCGCCTTGGGGGTTTTAGGCGCCCTCGGGCAACCTCGATAGTTGGCGGGGTGGCCTGTTTCGCCACACAGTACGCACGCGACTGGCTCAGTGCATTGGGCCCTGTCTTTGGGCCTTTTGCACTGGTCCGTCGCGTGGTCTTCCAGGCACTTGACGCACCTGGGGCGCGCGAAACAATTACGCGCCGAATGCCCATAGAGCTGGCAGCGGTGGCATTGTGAGATGCCACTTCTACGGTGAGGTGGCTCTATGGTTATGCCCGACAGCCCGCAGATGGACGACATCTTAAAGATGTCCTTGCCGGCGGGGGTGTCGTCGAGAGTAACCAACACCATGTCGTATACGACGTTGGTGCGGCCTTTAACCATCCGGTGTACCTCATGCACCGGGTAGTTGGGTGTCAAGGCTTGTTTGATCTCCTCGGGGGAGATCTCCTTGGGCACGTTGCGAACAACGACACGGAGCTTTTTGTCCTCCGGCAGAGTGTACGTGTGGTAACTCACGTCCCTCTCCCGAAGGAGCTTCGAGAGCGCCCTGTGGTCGCTCGCGGTGGCTAGGGCAACTTTGATGCCCTGTTGGGTGCTACGGGCAGAGTGGTAGCGGATGCGGCGCTCGTTGCACCAGGTGGAGATCGCCGTCCATCTCGATTTCTCTTGTATGAATATCGGAGGAGGGGCGGGGATCCTTGGCGCGGCCGCCGAGGCGTCGGCGATAGCGGGCGTGGACCTCCCTGAGGGGGAGTTGCTGCCCTTAGGCCTCGGAGAGGCGCGAACGGGGGCGGGTGCTGCCGAGGTATCTTTGTCCTCTGACAGCTTTGGGGCCTTGTTTGGGCCTCCTTTGGCCTTACGGCTGCGTTTCCGTGAGGAAACGACCGTAAAACCGGACTCTTTAGAAGAGGCCGAGGACGTGGAGGACGAGGACTCGTCCTCGCTGGCGTCGGAGCCCCCAGCTTGGTCCGCTCCTTCGTCGCCCGAGTTTGCCTCGGACTCTGGAGACGTTTCCGTCTCCATATCCTGAGTCCTTTCCTCGGTCAATTTTAAGAGGAATTTCCTCTGGACGGTTTTAGGGATATTGACTTATATTAAATGACGATCCTAAACATCTATGTACCTACATCTGAAGACAGTTGTTACTTTTGTGCGTTGCTACACTGTTGTCACTTGTTCTAATATACGTTGGGTTTTTGGACTTGATGTAACTATTAATCTTAGTTACCAGTTGGTACCAAAGATATAAAAGTGTACCAATACGTAAGTAATATACTAATAGGTACTAATACAACCTTTTAAATAATTCAGCCACCATCCATTCAGGTTGGTGCCTCAATTATTGTTATCTCTATGTTCTTTAGTTCGAGGACGTTTTTAATTTTATTTGTTATTTTCTTATTACAGGCTATGATGACAGGCAGTGTATCGACATTTGCCGACGTAGCACTTAATTTTGGTGCACCCGCAGTACGCGGGGACAGCGTGTTGCGCGTAGCTAACTCTAGAGGGCGCAAATCTATCTTGTATGGAGATGATACGTGGCTGCGGTTGTTCCCGGGACTGTGGACTGAATATGACGGAACTACATCATTTTTTGTCACTGATTATACCGAGGTTATTTCCATTCTGAAATAATATTAATATATTCCAGTAACATATGTTCCTATGCCTTCGTACTTATTATAGACGAGCAATAACTAAAAAATATGCACTACAATAACAGTCCAACGAAACATCTTGTAATTGCATTTATTTATAACTAGTTTTTGTCCGCGGCTTCACCCGCGTTTATATTCGTTATCGCGGTAAACAGTAGCCTATTCTTTATTTTGCCGTATAAGCTATATCACTAAGGTTTCATCTAAATCTGTACAGTAGTTTATGGATGAAGTAACAAATATAAATGCATCCTTACAAATATTCGCATTTATATTATTTAAAAGTCAAAAAAAAACTATCAATGGAGAGCCTAGGCACGTTTTTAATATAGTGTCATCTATCAGAAACCCAGGATATTTTTTAAAGTCTAATGACAGGTTTTGTACCGTACGCAATCGGGCGAAAAAACCTAATAGCACCATCTATCGAAATTTCTAATTTGGAATGATTCAAATTAGAAATCAAATTATGATGTGTATCATAATTTTTATTTATTTTTAAATGGGTATTTCCATAGAAACCCCCGCCAAATGGGTCTACGAGAAGAAACACAGGATCTTTCCATGGAAATGAGATATTTTACCACGATAAAAAGTAGCCGATATCACTCTCCAGCCGCCTATCTAAAGACACAAAAATCCCACCATAAAATCACTCGTTTACAGAAAGACAAACTTTCAAACAAGCAAACACCCTTTCACATTTATAATACATATTAGTAGGGTTTTAAACATATGAAAGTTATTTTAAAGTTTACAAATTATTATTGTAAAGTAATTTCTGAAAGACAACCTTTTTATTTCAAACTATACACAACGTTATTTTTACGTAGTATAAAAACCGAAACACGCAAAACACCCGAAACACCCCAAACATATTATTATAAGAACAATAATAACACAAAAAAGACCTTACTAAGCCATCAATTCCCCTAGCCAAGTTCACATTCTACAAAACTGAACGTTATTAGAAAATTAACAAATGTGTGACGTCTCTGAACGTTTAGGCACGGGGTCAAAACAAAATATTAGGCAATAATATAAGAAAATAGCGCCGTTAACGATTGTAGAAAAAGAATCGACACCAAACACTTGCATCTTGGCTATGGAGTAGCTGATTTGGTTGTGTCGTTGTTCTTACGGAAATGAACGTTCGCTGCCAGCTTAAATTATGATACTTTGACGTAAGCGGAGGTGCGATCAAAGTTCGATAAATGCCTACCTATTAATAAATAGTGTATCCTATTTTAACAACTTTGATGACGTTTGGGCTAAAATATAACTTGCTTAAAAAAACTCTTGTAATCGATTCTATTGCTGATTCTTAACAAAATGTTGTAAGTTTTCGTATTAAGTAAGAATAATGTTTTGTTCACAGGTAGACAATAATGTAACTAGACATTTAGACAAAGTGCTAACTCCCGATGAGAAGAAAAAGCCAACATTCGACTTCCTTGTACTGCACTATTTGGGACTAGATCACATTGGACATTTGGAAGGCGCGAAAAGTCCTAAGATTAAGCCCAAACTATTAGAAATGGATGAAGTCGTCAAGAAAATATTTACGGCTATGCAAAAGTGGGTAAGGAAATACCAACAAGTACATTTTGCTTACATTAAATATTGCGTACCAACTACATTTATCTAAAATGCCAACAGCTGTATAAGCTACTACTGTAATTAAGTTATAGAAATTTGACTTTTACTAGTTCCGACTACCAGCATCCTTTTCCGCGGCATCATAACATATACCAAAATAGGAAAAAAGGATTAAAATATATATAATATATTAAATAATATTCTACTTAAAGCACAGGTATTCCTATTTTAAGTACCAGCTGAACAAGAACTTTGTTTTAACCATTTAGTATACGGAACAACCTGCTCCACAAAATGTAAACACTGTGTAACATATAAATTAATAAATAAATAAATAAAAAATAAAACCCCTTGTCTTACGTTTCCCTGTGAAACATTGCATCTTTATTGGATTCAGAAATCTCCACAGAACACTACGTAACCAAAATCTAGCGTTTAAGTAGTACATTAAGCTTTATTTCCTATTTTACTGTACACCCATATATAACTTAAAGAAGAAATCGTCAAGGTAGGTTGTAACTAAGTATATTACTTGTGATGTCCAGGATCGCAACGGGGTACTATTAGTGTGCGGTGACCACGGCATGCGTGACGCAGGCGGTCACGGCGGATCTAGCAGTAGCGAAGTTCTGGTGCCTCTGCTCGTGGCCAAGAGTAGCGACTTCTCGTGTCCACACCCGTCAGTATCGTCCACCTACTATATACATGCTAGTTAAATCAGAAATGACTACAGCTGAGTCCATCTTGCTCAGAAAGTTAATTCTCGTAAAAAAAGTTCGTTTAAAATACCGATCTCAAAGATGACATAAGTAGATTCTCTATTATAGTAATAATATAAAAATATTCTAGTAAGAATTAAAGTAATAGCATCAAACGTTGCCTGTAATGTGATTTTATGGTATTGAGACCGAAAATTTAACCAATATTCTGCGAATCTGGACTGGCCTGTTGGTCTGTGATCCTGGCTGCTAAGACGGCGGTCATGGGTTCGATTCCCACGCAGGAGAAATCTTCATGTGCTGAACATGATTGTGCATTCTGTGTCTGGGTGTACTTTATTTATAATATGTATGTATATAGAAGTATATAATATAAGTGTGTTTATCAGCAGTTTGGTTTCCATGGTACAGGCTTTGCCTAGTTGGGGTTCAGACGGCTGTGAGTGAAATGTGTGAGAATATTAGTATGAATATATTTTTTTAATACGAACCTTTCGGTCACGTTGGAGGAAAAAAAATCCTAACGTAAATTAAAGATATTATATCAAAGAAATATAATAACTTAAAAAGGAATTATTTTATGTACTGAAATAATTCGGTACTATAAAAAGACTCACTATTTTTTTTTAATATACCTACCAAAGTGACTATTCTGCCTGATGGAAAGCATGAATAAAATACAAGACTGGTGGTCACTATACTCATTACGAATGCAGATAATTCAGTATGGTGATCCACACTACGGCGGTTTAGTGAAGTTTATCGTGTCCCGCTTAAAGGACCCGGGATCGTAGCGGCGGGGAAATATGTGCACGTACGAATTTTTCGGCGATGCCCTAATTGTTACCGAATACTTATCTTTAAAGAAATGAAAGTCTTGCTCAAGTCCGAGTTCAAGTAATTAAAACAGTATTTCTTTAATAAGACGACTTACAAAAGTATTTTCACTAGAAAACTAACCCGTTACACCTAAAGTTGCAATCAAATACCATAACATGATTACAGATTGGGTCCGGGCCCCACGGTAGCCCAAGTGGACATGGCTCCGACGATATCGTGGTTGTTGGGAGGCCCGCCCCCAGGCGACAGTGTGGGACGTATCCTTCCAGCTCTACTGCCCCAGGACACGCGCCAGCATCTTTACTTATTACACGTAATGGCTGACCACAATTCGAAGCAGTCCCTTCCTACAGATACGGGTAAGTTTTTCTCTCACTTTTTATTACACCAATGCTGGTAGAGATGTCATATTTTGGCGAAGTCACTGGTTCTATTTATCTCAACTTCGTTATTTTATCAATTCATCATCACATCGCACGGAGAATCAGTATGATGAAGTGGAAGTGGGCCAGCCATGTCTCCAGACGAACCGATGGTCGCTGGAGCCGAAATGTACTAGAGTGGATACCACGATTGGGCAAACGTAGTGTAGGGCGCCCTGCGGCGCGATTTACCGATGACTCGAAGAAGGTGGCTGATAACGGATGGATGCAAATTGCCCAAGACCGGGAGGATTGGCGTTCCTTGGGGGAGACCTTCGTTCAGCAGTGGACGATAGGTTGATTGACGTCATCACATCAACAACCTTAAACAGTCCACTGCTGGATATGGCCACTCCTTAAAAAAGAAGTTTTGGCCTATTATACCATGCTGGTCAGACGAGTTGCTGTAAGGTTTGTTTTAAGTTTGTCTTCTCTTGTGATGTGGTCCTAAGTAGTTTACTCCCTTAGTCGCCTCTTACGACACCTGTAGAATGAAAAGGGGTGGTGATACTGTGGAGGGACAAGGTATCATGTCCCTCCTCATTAAAGGGAGGAACAGGTGTTCATGCCTGGCGAGCCACGGCCCAACGGTTAATGTTGGGATGTTGTATATATGCTAATTTGCCACGCGAATCTCTATTTCAAGATACAGGATTAGTAGTTGCTTCGTAGCTCATTATTATCATTCGTAGTTCGATGTATCTTCGCTAGATGGCGCTGTTGTATATTTTTGTTTATGTTAAATGTGGAAGTCGCCACACTATATTCTTGATCCATCATCACATGGACTGTTCATTTTTGTACAATACATATTATTGTTATGTTCTACCAGTTAAGTGTACAATAACTTAAAATGAGTTTGCTATGTTAAAAAAACAAACCTGTAAAATAATAATATGGAACCACTACTTTAAAACTTATTATATTTGAATTAAAATTTTCATTCTTTTTATTCGCTTTAATTTTGGACATTGTTAGTAGCATCTCGGAGTCTCGAAAAAGCACTCCATTAAATATAATACCTAGCAAATTTGCATTTTTAAAAACATGTTACTTATGTAACTGCCTTGATGGCGCAGCGATAGCGAATGCGACTTCTGTGCTTGAGGTCTCGGGTTCGATACCCGAGTCGGACCAAATGTTTGTATGATCTACAAAAATTTGTTTCGGAGTTTGGGTGTTAAAAAGTGTAAAAGTATTCTGTTAGTCAGTTTAGTCATCATAGTACAAGCTCTGCTTAGTTTGAAACTAGGCGGTGTTGTGTGTCAAATGTCCAAAATATTTATTTATTTATCTTAATAGATAAAAAATAAAGTATAATTACTTTATTTACAGAATTTTACAAGCAGTTCAAACGCGCCGAGAAACAGTTCGCCCACTTCTTAGCTACCGGCCAGCAGAGTGCCGCTAAGATCTCTAAAGAGTTCTACGAGGAATCACTACAGAAAATGGCTGAGTACCTCGCCGAAACAACGGTCAACTTCGACATGTTCGCTATTGGGATTGCTATTGTGCTTTTGTATTTGGTACGTATTTAAAAATATTGTAATTTATACTGTTGTCTGATAAACTTAAAACCTATGCTTTGACCAGCATTATCTTTAGGTCTTGTCGTCACCTTATTATTTGAATTAGTTAAAAAATAACGCCAACTTCAATGTCCTACATCGTCGAGAATCAGTATTAACTACGTACATCCGTCTTTTTTTTTATTTTTCACTCTTAGGTGTGAAATTTGGTCAATGAAAGAATCGAAAATATTCTTAATCCATTTTTAAATTTATTGCAAATGTTCTGCGCTTATTGAATCGCCTAAAAAGGCTTCTACACTCACACAAATTAATTTCCTTAAAGTTGGAAAAAGGAAGTCAAGCAGAGATGGACTTATACTAAAATTTTACGAAATATTAGAACAACTTGAAAGTTTATCAGTTTATAACAACTTAATTATATTAACATTATTATACAAGTTTTACCATATTTATGTCAGTAGCATGTTAGTCTAAAATGTTCCAATGCAAATGTTAAATTGAAATGTCTGTTAAGAATAATAAGCAGTCAAAATATATTTCAACAACTGAGAAATTACTTCGTAAATTCAAAAAGATACAAATACAAAAAAGCGTTTCGCCCAACGTGGGGCTCGAACCCACGACCCTGAGATTAAGAGTCTCATGCTCTACCGACTGAGCTAGCCGGGCTTATGAGAAGAGTACCAATTACGTCAACTAATGGAAACACGCGCTAATGCACACTTTATTTGACCGTTAATTAGATCACCTTATTTAACCGACTTTACAAAAAGGCAAAAATTAATTTTATATTTTATTCGTTTCTTGAAGCTAAATTGGTCTCGTTTCTATGAAATTAAGATTTGATAATGATCCTGGAAAAAACGTGGCACCTCATTAAATATAAAAAAATAAATGATTATCAAGTTGTATATTTTCATAGTATTCTAATTGACTTTAATGTAATTTAAGCTCGTATCAATGCGTATGAGAAATACCAGGAAAGGCCTTAACAGTTGACATCTGGCTTCGGGAAAACCAGTCAACATAAAGCTATTTTAACTGAAGTAAACTCTAGGTTCAAAAGATTTTAAAAAATTGCTTATCACAAAACATGATTTGGGAGCATTGAAATCGATTAGGCGTTTTTAAAACAAATTATAACATACGAGGGGGCGTTTTTAAGTTCGCGGAATGGAGGGTATTGAGTAATAATAAAAACACAAAATTATTTTTCTTTTTCTATATATTCCCCTGCAACACGAATACATTTTTCAGATCTTTCAATTAGTTTTTTTATTCCCTCGTAAAAAAAAGTTTTATCTTTGTCTGAAAAATACGCCGAAACCGCCTCCTTAACCTCCTCATCAGTTGAAAATTTCTTACCACGTAATTCTTTTTTCATTTTTGGAAAGAGATAATAATCACTCGGAGCCAAATCTGGACTGTAGGGTGGGTGATTCAAAATATCGAAGCCCACCTTATGCAGGGCAGCCAGTGCGACTCGGCTCTTGTGAACGGGAGCATTGTCATGCAATAGCAGGACACCTTTCGTTAATTTTCCCCGTCTTTTTTCTTTGATGGCTTCTTTTAACTGTTCTAAGATTGAAGCGTAGTATTCCCCCGTTATAGAAATGCCTTTATCTTTATAATCTATCAATAATATTCCTTCTGAGTCCCAAGAAATCGTTGCCATGAGTTTCCCAGCCGACTGTGAAACCTTAAATTTCTTGAGCGGTGCTGTGCCCTTTTTGTGCCACTGCATGGAGTCTTGTTTGGACTCGGGTTCATAATGATGAACCCAAGTTTCATCCCCAGTAACAATTTGATTCAATACGCCATCCTTGTCTTCATTGCAGAGGTCCAAAAACGCACGTGAACATTCCACGCGCTGTTGTTTTTGCAATGGCGTGAGCATTCTCGGCACCCACCGTGCGCTAACCTTAGTCATGCCAAGATGATCGTGTAAAATTTTAAAAATTGTTGTATCCGATACTCCAACCATTTCTGCGAGTTGTTTCTTTTTTAGTCGAGCATCTTCCAATACAATTTTTTTTACTTTTGCAATAACTTCTGGCGTAGTCACCTCAACGGAGCGCCCCGGCCTCGGGTCGTCTTCAAGTGATTCCCTGCCTTGTTTAAATAAACTATGCCACTTGTAGACCATTGTTTTTCCTGGGCAAGAATCCCCGTAAACCGATGACATCTCATTGAGTATGGTTTGAACAGACTTTCCTTGCTTAGTAAGGAACTTTATCACCGCACGGAATTCAATTTTCTCCATTTTTTTCACTTCTTTCCCGATTAAAATACTTGGTCAACGATAGTTTAATAACTAATGATCCAATCACAACAAATTTTACTATGCAGACTAATTATGAGTCACTGAATACGGTAGGCATCAAAAGAGCTCGTTTACCCGCCTTTTTCACTGTCATTCCGCGAACTTAAAAACTTACCCTCGTACATTTGGATTGGAACAATTATATTTGTTTTTTATATTAACTATGTAATATATTTTGAAGTAGTATATAATGATAATAATTATACCAACCTATCTGATGAGCATAGTATAGTTGGCCAAAACCTCCTTTCTGAAGAGAAACCTATGTCCAGCAATGGACTGTTAAAGGCGGTACTATCGTATTCTTTGAAACTGTAACATGAAAAAAGTAAATCTATTTATTAACAAATTCAATCTTAAAATTACTTAGAAAAAATGAACTACTTCAAAACCCTACAAAACATATGGTCTGACACAAAACAGAGCATAAATTAAAAATGCAATGTAAGCGAGTCAGGCGCTCCAGAGTTTTTGACAAACTTTGAGCGCGATCGCTCATAATTCCGTTACTTCTGTACATCTTTGTAAATGATCGTTCTGGAACCGTTACGACCTAATCTATAAAAATAATTATACATTACGCATTAAATTTGAGTACTAACTACATTGTCACCTCTAGAGCACGCAATGAATTGTATTTTCTGAGGGGATATTTCCAAATATATGGCTCGAAAATATTTGCTGAAGTACTGAACTGATCCTAATACACAAATATGCAAGTGAAACGCTACCTTATTCGAAAGACATAAGGTTGTATTTAGCAACAAGCTAAGTTACATTTAGGGTTTATATTCAATAGCCTTTGGACGAATTAGCATAGACTTCGTTATATGTATATATTCTTAATCGGTTTACAATTGATCGCACTTCTAATGTTTATTTCTCTGTCCCGTGGTCTGCAATGCCCTTGGCCCATTTATTAAACTTAACATAAATATATATAAACAATTTAATATGTTTTTCCACAGATTGCCACATCACTCCTTTGCGTCACACTGTACTCTTTACAATCGGACTGTAGACAGAATCCCAATAGCAAACTGACACGCCAACAATATAATTACTACGGCTCAATAATCGCTTTTTTCGTCATTTTCTTTATATTCGAAGCTATAATGGTCACTCTTTGTTTCATTACCGAAACTAAGAGCCAAATATGTTCGTTTACTTCCATAACATCGATTCCTTTTACAATTATTGCCCTATTTTTTACCGTAACTTATTACGTCATAAAAACAGGCATTGAAAAGATTAAAGACTTAAGTTCTTTACACGACCTTAACACCATAGACTATTTGTTGATTGGTGGTACTATATTCCATGGGCTTTCGTTCTTTGGAACTAGTTTTATAGAAGAAGAACATATGACTTGGTACTTCTTTTGGAACACACTGATGTTCTTTGTGTTGGTGAGAACTTTAGTGATAGTGATCATGTATTTGACTAAGAAGTTTAGTGGGGCGACTGAGGTGCAAGAGAAACCGGAGTTAGATCGGAGAATGACGACTGTGGGTGTGACGATTGTGCCGAAATGGTTGCTTCTAATTGCTTTACATAGGTAAGTTGAGCAATTTTAAAAGAATGGTAGTGGTAAATTTACTTAAAAAATAAACTTTTCAGGTTATGTTTTTTATTTTTTCATTTAAATATGCTCTTACTTCCGAATCTTAATATTCTATAGGTTTTTTATCATACCCACTGTTTTTGAGTTCAAATCTAAATTAATTATAAATAACAATTCAAACAAAATCATGTAATAAATATATTAAATTTAATAAAATATTATCATTTTAATTTGTAACTTTACATACATAAAAATATATCAGAAAATGTAACATAAATATGGAAAAGGCCGTACCTCTCATTCTCCATAATAAATCAAAATGAATTTACGATTTTTTTTTTCAGATATCTTCGAACAATGAACCAAACAGGTGATCGTTGGCTGTTCCTGCCGGACACAGCAGACTGGTTGAACGCACCAGAAAATGCTTTCTACCTTCAAGCACATTTAGTTATAGGTAAGGGATGTAATGATGATGATTTATTATTTCTAAAGCTTATCGGATGTCGCGGTAACTTGCTGGATGCGGATGGCATGGGACCGGCTGTTATGGAGAACCTTGGGGGCGCCTACATCCAGCAGTAGACGTCTCTTAGCTGAGATGATGAGATGATGATCACATATCTGTATATGCTGAGCGAAAACCATTAATTTTGTCATTAAAAGACATGTTAAGATTGCTGTGTTCATCTTAAGGTTACGGTGTTGCCAAGTTAAATGGCTCGTAATGGGTACAAATACCCTTATGTCAATGCCATTATACGACAAACCGAAAAAAAAACCGGCATCTTTTAAGTATTAAAACATATTTTTTCCTTTTTTAGGTACGCTAAGTACTCTTGTAGCGTGTCTATACAATCTACGCTATATGAACAACATATTAAACATACACACAATATTGACGTTAGCGGCCACAGCTTCTATATTCTGTTACCGAATCGCTTCTCAAGCCCTAGATTCCCCGTTCGAAGACATCAAATCATGGGATCCTGTTAACATCGTAAACGTCTTTTGGGCCATACTAATCATACAATTTATATTTGAGATCCTTTCGTATATAGGAGTTTTAAAAAATTGTGGTTTCAAACCGCTAGAAACGGACACATCTAAGAGGTTTGTATACAACAAACCTAAGGCTAAAACTGAAGATTATTTCTATGATCCAATAATGGAGGAGCCTTGGAACGTTGACGAGGTGAAATTAAACCTGGTGAAGTCAGCTTCGCATCTTATGTTAAACAATATGATGTTGATAATTATTTTGTTAATGCGACCGCACAATGTGGTCATGGTGCCGAGTATATATGTGACGTGTGTCCTGACGTCAAAGTGCATGGACCACAAGCTATTGGACTCGAAATCTGGGAGGAAGACTGAAGTGGTGGATATTGTTAGCAGGACTTTAGTGCACATGTGGATTGGAATGTTGTTCTACTTTTATCAGGTGAGCATTATCTATATTATATTTGTTTGTTTATTTGCATATGGTGCAACAATTTGAACGTGTCATGACATGTACGTAAAAATTTCAAGATCGATTAAGAGTACTGTGTTTGCATTTTCATTCTTATTTTATGTATCACATTGCAAAGTTAAACAATTTTGCCAGGTCAGTCTTTGGATGAGTGACCATTCAGAACAACAGATTGACTCCTTGCACTCCTAAAGTGGTAGCCTTAAAAAGTTCGAAATCAGTATTTAAAGAACTTCGATGTCACTTAGTCTGATGGCAACGCTTCAGGCAAAAAAAGGTTGAGGTTCAGTGGTGTCGTAATAGACTAAAAACCAACCCCAACTTAGTTTGCGTGAACTCATACTTTTATTGACATTGCTTACGCAGGCACATGGACGTTGCGGGAATTATTTTCGGGGGGTGCTTCTACAGCCACACATACTATTAACCAATATAAGTATAGAATTATACTGGATTTTTACCTATGAAATCGACTTTTTTTATGAAATAAGTTTAAAATGTTTTTAACTACTTAAAAGTACACTCGAAGTGTGGATCTACCTACGCAGATCCACACTTCGAGTGTGTCGTAACATAAACTAATCCACGCCCGGCGGCAATAACTTGGAAAGCCGTTAGGTGCACTAGAAGCGAGCTCAACGTTTGTAGTCAATCTAGTAGGCGAGTAATGTGTGCGGTGTGTGCGGGCAGGGTAACTCGAACAGCCTGGCGTCGGTGGACCTGGGCTCGGGCTACGTGGGGCTGCGCGAGTACAGCGCGGCGCGCGTGGCGGCGCGCATGGGGCTGCACGCGCTCGCCGGGCCCGCGCTGGCCGGCGCCGCGCTCTTCGCCGGCCTCGCCGCTCACGCGCCCCACTGGCACCTGTGAGTACGACGAGTCCTTTACCGCCGATTTTGTCTTAGGTCCGCGTCCGATATTTCATTTATCGATGGATAGTTTTTAATATTTCTATTTAAAATTGATAAGTATAAATTTGTATGCTCCGAGCCCAGTCTCGGAGCATCACAGATTACTCTCCGTGACGGTAATAACCGCGTTTTACACTTTATAGTAAATAATTTAAGTAAAATGAAAGTAGTTACATGCATGGACTTCATTAAACATGACCTCGGTCATAATCAGTCTTTTGTCCCTTGCGTTTTCATATTTGATACCCTACTTGGACCTTATTGTCAATAGTTTAACGATGGACTAAGATATTGGGCCGTGTGATAAGTGACTAATTGAAATAGTTAAGTGATCATATCGACTCGTCACCGTGTGATGAGTTAATCGTCGTTGTGAATATCTAGAACTCGAATCTTTAAATTTATCTATGATGAAACCGAAAGCCAGGACCAAACGTTCTTAAGAAAAATAACATTCAAAGTTAACGTGTTGTTTTCAGGTACTTACAACAAATATGGCAAGCAACTAACATCCTCGCTCTCCACAGAGTATGGTCTCTAGTCGTATATTGTATAGTAGCAACAGTTTTCCGACACCATCTGTTCGTATGGTCAGTGTTCTCACCTAAACTACTGTACGATTTTGTAGCAACGGTATTCAGTGTCCAGGCTATAGGTACTATCGCCCAAATTGAACTTTTAGCACATATTTCTAATTGGTTAGCCAGGATGTGCAGTTACAGGTCGAAACTATGATATAAGATTAAGTTAAAGTCGAGAAAATTCAACTCTCGGAAAATATACCGAATGAAATGGCGCAATATTAAGATTAAAGTAGAGCAGAGTCCGCATCCTAAAGTATTTGATGTTGAACCATTGAAGCGAATAGAATATGCAGACGCATAGAGCAATACAACTTATTTAGAAAAGCCGTCTACGTTATCTCTGTCTTCTTTATGAGACTTATTCAAAATATGTTCTATAATCATATTCTATTCGACAGTTGGACACTTCAACGAAAAGCGTACCTCAAACATATATCTACTTATTGTCACTAATGATTCTATCTATCATTAACTTGGCTGGCTATTAGAAATATTTAGAAATAGATGTACCTAGTTCTGTAGTAATAATCGACGTGTGAAGTTTGGTAAAAATGAACCGTATCCATTACATGTACGACTAATTACCTAACTTAGAACAGACAACTAAGTTCTTGACAGTGGTTTTAAAACCCTAGTTTTATCTGTTGTAAGACGAAATAATTGCAATATTTATAAATGTAAATATAGGCAATTAATTTATAATATGGATATATTCTGTATATCCATGCAGGATGTTATTATAATAATTTAATTTACTGTAATTTCTTGTAACAAACGTTACAAAAAGGTTGATCAAATTTTAAAAGTATCTATGTTAGATTTTATTAAAGAATTGTAAAACAAAACATGACAAATATTGGGCATATTAAATATAGTGGCTCGTTAATGAGCGATAAAAAGTAGAGGTATTTCTTTGAGTATTGTCTCACATTCCATTATAGAAACATTGTTTATTGTAACAAATACACCTAAACAAGTGACTAATACGAAATTGTATTAATTTTTCTACGTGCGGACATTTGGCAGTATAAAATGATATTAATCCGTAATTATGCTAATTACTTAAAAAAAAATGACGAGATAATTATAGATGTTAAATAATTAATAAATAATATAGGTATATCAATAGATTCCAATACACTTTGGAGATTGTCTTCCTACCTGATTCTGCTACAACTGTTTCTGAACGAACTCTCATTAAGTACAATTATTGCTTACAAGTTTTTCTTGATTGTTAGTGTTGTATAATAGATGCTACTTGTGTAAAAGGTTTGTATGGAATAAGTCAAACTGTGGCAATATATGAAGCCAGCCACGAGTCTCAATATTATAATATACACTGATGCAGTTACCGAACAAAACATAAGACCATTTTTCACATCATCATGTTAGCATCCTTATCATACACGAATTTGATATTTCCATAATTCTTATAGTAAATATGAAATGTCATAGAACTTGTACTGTATGACCATTTGTATACAGACACAGTGAATGCTTTTATTTTTACATAAGTTAGACGAATTGATAGTAGCTAAGTCCATAAAACTTATGGTTACTAGCAACACTTATCTACAAGACCTCATTCCTCTCAAACGAAGCAGGGAAGTGGATCACCTGGCAGTGCTAACCGGCATTAGACATCGTTTCGAACAATTCGTTAATGCTTTGAGTATTCTTTAAATTTATGACAGTCACATGATAAATTTTAAAAACATACTAGCAACGAAGGTTACTATCGCTAATCCATTCACGTTTAAAAGATAGTGACGTATTAATTCTAACCAAAACAACTTGATTAGTTACGTCAGTAGTGCACTGGGTGCTATTCTATTGTGTCTATTGTCTCGCAAGACGTTTCGCCTTTCCTAGTATGCTATACAAAAGCAACAATTGATTCCAGAAATGACATTCCGTCAAAACGAATGTTTATATTGGTGGTATTTTTAAGTTGCAATGCAATTATATATAATTAATTTAATACTTTTAATGTGAGATTTGGACAGCTGAACTAAATATTTATATAATGTTGTTTAATTAATTGAAGCATCATACTTTTTTTCTACATAAAAGTATTTTTTTTAACCAACCAAAATCCTAAATAAAGGAAATTGAACATTAATCTGCAGTTTTAATTCGGACAATGACCGATATACACCTTAACGTTTTATAGAAAATTAGTGAACTACTTGAAAGGTTGCATTTATAAATAGAAAATACAAAGAGAGTAAGCAAACTTCAAGAACCGCGGCTCTTCAAGTTTGAGAGAGAAGAGAGAAAGTAGCGATAGCGTTGAACGTTGCCTGTCACGTGCGATTACTGTTTTGTACTTTTTAATGCTATCTTACATCGTTCCTTACAACAAGATATAGACAAACCAGAGAGAAATAATGAGAAGGATTTACCAATAATTATCCTTTCGCTCAGCCTTATAGGTTCTTGTACTAATCATCATGTCGGTTGTAAGAAGGTATACCGCCTGCCGCCATAGCTTTGACGTCGAGGACCCAGTATTATTTGTCTTATTAGAGGTGATGGTTATATAGTACTTTTTGTTTTAGTCGGTTTGGCTTCAATATGATCGCTTCTTCGCAATCAGATATTTCTATAGTATAACCTACCTAACGTGAGGCATTATGAAATATGAGAACCTCCTCATACTACACAACTAAACAGCCACGATGGCTGTCATGCCTTTACCATTCTCAAGCGGGACGTGAAAAAGAATCTCACTAGGCCGTCGTAGTGTGGGTCGCCACACTGCATTGTCTGCATTCGATGAGCATGATAACCGCAACCCTCTCTTAAATCAAGCAGGGTACAGTCGCTTTGGCAGGTTCTTAAAAAAATATATTAATATTTTAGTAATATGTATAACACTATGTATGTAGTGAGCTAATGTGTAAGTATATATTATTAATTACTTAGATTTTTACAAAAATACACCACAGACTACCTAAAATCAGACAATATCCGTACAAAGGATATCTAGAAGGGATCGCCGTAAACGATAGGACCGCTTATGGTCACGCAATTTTATACTATAGCGGTATACAATGAAAATAATAAAATAAAAAACCATATTTTAATCAATTTTCTTTATTAATGTTAAATTGTATACTGAAAACACCATATATTTTACTTGATAATCTATTGGAGCAAATTAATACTCCATACCAAACCAATTGCCTAAATAAACCTAATTTTAACATCTGTGCTTTTTTAAGTTAACCAATGGAAATAAGATGATAGTAGTAAAATACTTTCCTAGAAAAGTAATCACTAACGTTGATTTATCAGTCATCGACCGTGAAAAAGCAATAGAAATACACAATGTAGGTATATAAATGCGAGAGAAGGGCATCTAAACGACAACTCATCTACTAAACAAGTTGGAATGATTCAAATTTACCCAAAGTTCCCTTGAAAATAGAGTAAAAAAATATTTTCTGTGTTTTCATATCATTCACTAAATATAAACATCTATTGTACATTGTTAAGGATATGATACATACCAATATCTACATACATGATTCAGTTTGGCACTAGCTAGAAACAATACTGGCATATAACTTCACATACATACAATTTTGATATTAAGAAACACGATTAGACAACATAAATAATGTTACGCAAATATATCTAACTAAACTATAAAATTTTACAGTAAAGTAGCTACAAATGTTATCTAATTTACGATTGTACGGAGTTTTAACGTAAAATATGTATTAAATACGAGTACATAGCACAAATATTGTACATATCGACTTACAAACCAAACTTGTGAAGACTCGACTAACTTTGTTCTAAATAAATATTAATTGTTCGAAAGACGACTACTAATTCAACCAGCTGAACCAAAATAATTTGTATTTTATATAAAAATAGTGAATTTGCGAGGCGGTAATCCGGAAAAAACGTAAAATAATAAATAATACGTTTATAAAGTAAATATTTACAGCAACTATTAACTATACATAATATATTCTCTCGTTATTTATAGACAGGGTAAAGACCAACAGCTGCCCAAAGCCTATTATTTTCTTTATCAGCGAAGGTATGACGTGGCCTTAAGTAATGTGCACCGTTCCCATCCAATTACACCATTGGAATATTCTCAATCTGGAAATATAAATGGACTATTAACGATAATATACCTTACTCCTACTGATCAACCATCAAAAGTAACAAATGAATAGAAAAATATGTACTACCTTCTATAGTATATGAAGTAAGTGTGATAAAGGTCAATGTGCCTGTACCTTGTACCGGTACACCAGCACGCTAGCCACGCCTACCAGGAGGCTCAGTAGCAGCGAACCCAGCATGAACATCTGGAAACAAACCAGATATTATATACATTATCACATAAGAACAAGCAGTCTGAGGCTAAGTGACCTAGATGGAAAGTGAGAAGTTTCTACAAATGAGGACAGATAAGTGTCAATATTTCACATAATAAAATTTCATACTTCAAAAGTTTAATGATCCTTCAATTATTCTAATTGTTAATTTTTTTTAACTTCACCTGGATTATGATTTAATATTTAAGCAGTTTACAAATAAAATAGAACGATGATTGATTTGGGCCAAAAAGAACACCTACCAAGCTTCGCCTGATTATAAATTATAAACAGTTGTTTTTAAATATTTAAAAAAAAGTTTTCACAACGCAATTATATCAAAAAAATATATGTTAAAATTTTTATAAGATCTTTATTTGATTAACGGTAAACAATCGTTCGTGTTGTTACGTAATTAACCCTTTAACGGTCATAAGGAGTGGACAGTGGAAAAATAAAATTGATGATGGTTAGGGGTATATAATAGAAGTAAAAACATATGTACATATAAATATATATGTATATATATATATTTCTATGGTGGGAAATATATTCCCTCTACCGGTCAGATTCTATTCTCTATTGCATGCTTTTTTCACGCGCTCGACCTATTTTATTACTGTAATTATATACAATAATTTGCTTTTGGTAGTATTTCAAATAAAAAGCTTTGCAAAAATCAAGTCTTTATATTTATTATGAAAATAGTAGTACAAAAAAATATTTTTTACTTATAGCAAAAATTTAATTTTATTTTTTATGAAAATCACTGAAACAAGGTGCTATGCACAATGCGACTTGGCATTTCGTACACATAATTTTCGAACGTTTGTCGTTCGTTTTAGTGCTGCACATTTTACATCTCTTGTATGACTGCAATTGGCACGGCATGTGATCGCCCACATTGGTATACCGTACTTCTTCAGGCACAGCACTGATAGTTTTTTGACGGTTTTCATTCGCGATCTTACGCCTGCTAACATAAGATGGCATACTGCCGGTCGAGCGTCGCTTCCTGCTGGTAAAACCACATATCAATCCTCGTGCTAAGCCGACTCTAAATTCGAGATGTGAAAGCGTACAATTTTTATTGCTTTTGTATAACAAGAAAGAATCAGTTATGCTCGTGTCAAGGAGGAAATAGAAAAGTCGCAGCCACCATCTGTTACTTCGCCTACCCACTGAATACGTCCCTTTCAGCTGATCAAAATGATCAACGCCACCCATTCGCTTGTTGTATTCTTTTACGACAAGTGGGCAAGATACATTCGTTTTTGAGCCGTCTTTTTCAGTTCGTGCTACATGTGTTTGAGCAACTTTAGGGTGGAACGCGTTACTAATGAGAAGTACCTCTTTACTGTCCTGCCAAACTACAAATGCAACGTTCTCTCGTACTCTCCATTTGAAGTGTCCTTTCGGTAGTTTTAGTTTTGTTTTATTTTTTATTATTAGAGGCATTTCCGCCCGGTGCCTGCGCACTGTTCCCGTCGCATAAATTCCGTTTCCGTGCAAGTAATCTAGCAGTTTATAATTACAGAAAAAATTATCAAATGTCAAGTGAACGTTCTTTACCTCTTGTTGTATTAATTTCTCAGACAACTTTTTTACGATCTTTGCTCCTAATCCTTCTTCAACTGAATCATTAGTCTTGCCGGTATATATATCGAACTCGTATAGGTACCCACTCGCACTGTCGCAACGACACCAGACTTTATAGCCTCGTTTTATAGGTTTCAGATGCATGTATTGTTTCAAGGTACTTCTGCCTTTGAAAAGGACCATAGACTCGTCAATACTCTGTGACGAAGAATTTTTAGCGTTGATTTGGCAAGCGTTATTGATAATATTTATAAGGGGTCGGATCTTGTAAAGTTTGTCGTAATCTGGGCTAGACTTCTCTGGGGTCAATGAGTTGTCATTAATGTGTAGACAACGCCTAATATTTTTAAATCTTCTGAGAGGCATTGTTGCAGCTATTTCTTCCACTCGAAAACCTGGATCGGATGACCAATACAGATCAATACTCGGTAGAATATGGTAACCCATGATAATAAGTATGCCTAAAAATGCCTTTAGTTCGTTCTTATCAATGGGCGTCCACCATCTAAAGTTTTGTTGTCGAGCATACAAATTTGTTTGAGATACTATCAGTTCATATGCTCCCTCGGTAAAATATTTTTCAAAATAAACAATAGGTCTTGTTTTGCTGTTGAATCCTTGAACTGGCTGCATTCGGAGTTCGTCAAAGCTACAAGGATCTGGTCTGCTATCTGTAGCAAAAGGTTTTTTTTTCCATAATACCTCCTCAGTATCTGACTGATCCGAATCAGAAAAATCTTCGATAACAGGTAGGACTGGTACTGATCGTACTGGTCTTCGTAAATCAGAAGTACTGGGCATAGGTGTAACTCGCCGAAGACGTGTTATTCTTCTGTTTGAATCAAGACTTGGACTGAAATTATCGGAATGAAGTGGTATTGAGCTGGCTATATTGTTATCAACTTCCTGAACTGGTAATAGTGAACAAGGCCGATCAATCTGTTCATCAATTGACGACGTACTAGGCATTGGTATGTTATCTAGTAATAAATTTACGGGACGAGTTTCATCTAAATCTTCCAGAATTTGCTGAAGGCGAATTGTACTAAAATTTGGGCATTCGTCGTCAGATTCTAAATTATCTTCCGATTGATCTGGGTCGTCGGGTAAGCTAAACATGTCTTGAAGAGCCTCCTCTACTTCAGAATCTTTCAAGTGCCGATTCATTTCTGAAATCAAGCAAAAAAGGAATCGCAAGCTATACCAAGCGACACACAAACGAGCGCCACACAGATAGAGGGAATAGTCAGGCCACCATAAAATATACAGGCAGACAGGCAGAGGGAATATACAACCCACCACAAAAAATCAAGATTGCCCAAAACGGCCAATAGTAGACTTGAAAATATTTATATTTTTTCTAAGAATAAGATCACATAAACCGTAAATAAAAGAAATTACCTTATAAAATTCGCAGATCTTCTAGATAAACCCTGCTTGAAACTCGTCAAAGAAAAAAGTACACTTTTATAAGTTCTCTGAGCTCCCACGAAAGAAACTTGTATGTCAACTGTCAAACTTTTCATTGTCAAACTGTCTATTGACAATCATAGAAGTTGCCAGAATGAAAAATACGGCTGGTGGACGAAATTTCGGTGATAAAAAAAATAAAAATCATGGTGGTGAAAATATCGCCTCTAACTTATAAAGGGTTAAATAATCAAATGCAGTAGGGAAAATAAAAAATATTACTAAAAATAAAAAGTACATTAATATAAAAAAATAAAATGACCACTTGTATTATGAACTTTTTTTTCTTATCTTAGCAACATTTGATTAATATCAACCCGTTGTTACCGCCTGCGTCACCTGTCATTCGTTATAAGTGCACGCTCGTACCGTAAATGTATCTGTGTTTACCGTTATCGACCTGTTTTATTATACGAATAACTCTACTTTACTAAACTTCATGAAATTATGTTTTTTATTGGGTATATTGGGTATGGTTTTTAATAATAAATTGTTTATGTTTAGGCTAGGAGTTCATACAAAGTGGTTGATGTCCCTTAGCCAGTATATACAAATTAATTTAAAAATATTTATGTTTGAGATCCATAGAGATCTTGGCAGAGTAATATTGATAAGATTAAATGTAGAATTATTTTTGCTGAGATATTTAGCCGATAGGTGCCAGTTGCAATTCTATCGTTGAAAAGACAAAGGAGAAGTTCAACTTATTTAGTTGAACGCTTTTATCTAAAGAATAATTTAAGTAGCTAACCTTGGCTCTAGAAGGCTTCTTATCAGGTGACGAATCCGGTTTGGGTTGAACAGGATTTCCCAGCATACGCTTAGCGATTTTTCTCTCAACAGATCTTTCCCTGGTAGCTTTTTGTTCACAACGTTGTAACTCCTTCCTTGGTCCAGAGTCTTCAGGGGCTGCAAGTGCGGCTGCCCGCGCTGCCTCCAAGGCTTCAGAGTTGCGTCCCATTGCGGAGAGAATACGAGATTTACGGTACAAGGCTTTCGCATTTTTTGGTTGACAACTTAAGACTCGTGTTACCGCCTGGAATATACACGCGTTGAATTAAAATCAAATGAAATCAGAGTACATCAAAGAACGATTTTTTTTTCATTTATTCCTCTTTAGTTCTTTATTACTATTTGAATGGTAAATACTGATAATATTTTGGACATCTGACACAACGTCATCTAGCTTCAAATCATGTAGCATTTATATTATAAACACATACATAAAAAACACCCAAATTCCCCCCATTCCCAACTAATATTTGCAGATTATACCCGGGAATAGAGGTAAAAACCTCAGCACAGTATTCGCGTATTTTACCATTACATCACTGAGGCAGTAATATACACTTATTCAAAGTAAATATTAACAATACAGATATTAAAACAAAAATCATTCAAAGCTAAATGTTACCTGCAAAGCAGCATCATAGGCACCGGCTTTCAACTGTGCAGCAGCCATATTGTTATGTACTCTGAGTCTCTCCTCCAACAGAGACTGTAAAGCATCTGAAGTGGGTGGAAAATCTCCAGAGGGTGTTGGATCCGTGATACCGCCTTCGGACTCATCTAGCACGTCTAATGCACGTCTGTATAACTGAACAGCTAGTTGAACTTCACCCCGTCCGTACCACCAGTTGCCACGGGCCCTCCGCCGAACACTGGAATAGTACAAAAAAGGAAAATATTTAGTTGTTTGTGTAAATAGCATAGTTCTCAATTCAGAATTTGATAGCAGAACATTATCATCAGATCCTGATCCGGAAAGTCCTGTTGTAGAGAAATCTAAAGAAGTCTGAAAAATTACATGCATATGAATTGCGATTTTCTTATTTTTTATGGTACTTTGTAATTTTTTTTATCGGAGAGCTCATTTGTTGAATGTCTAATAATTTTTTTTAATGTTCTAGCACATGATATATCACAATTTATAGGGTAAAGTGAAACAAGTGCGTACCTCCTGTTAAATACTACTTTACCATCAGCAATTATGCATTATATATAAATGATCTGACACTATTTCGGGTTTTGAACTCTTCTAAAATACAAACCACATTATTTTCTTACATATTGCTAACAATACTTTTAGAAACTAATGAACTTTTGTATAATTATGATAACTTATCGATGCAATTTTATTTTCAAAGCCGACATCTCTAGATAAAACATTACAAGATATAAATTACAAAGTTATTATATTAATCATGATTAAATACTTAAAGTTCATTGATACGGTTTTAGTTCATTGTTCAATTTATTCAAGATCTTATCTCGTCACCAATCGATGTTTTATCACAAACTAGCGGCGTCTGCGCAACTTCGTCTGCGTTTTAGAAAAAAGTATTGATGCTAGGCACCTTTTGGCCGTAGCGTGCTATGATATAGATTATAGCTTTCCTCGATAAATGGTATATTCAATGCAAAAAGAAATTTGAATTCGGTCTAGTAGTTCCTGAGATGAGATTTAACAAAACAAAAACCTTTTCAGCTTCATGTTAGTATCACCATCATCTACAGCCTTTAATAGTCCTCTACTGGACGTAAGCCTCGTATTATTCTATAGATTACAGTAAACACCGTCTTTAGGCAGATATTTACATACGTTATCAAGAATTAAAGGAAACCCCTCTCTCACCAACTCAATTTACACAACAGTGAACAAGGTCATCAACTTCGGCAAGTTGGTGGTCATACAAAAATATAGTTTTCACTTTTGATCTAGATAATTAGTGTTCCTTTACGCTTGGAGTTTACTTTTAATTATGAACAAAACAAATGTATACAGTCAAGCACGCATACATTGTTTTATGATTAAATTGACATAAATAAACTACGCAAGTTATTACAGTGTCATTGTACTTCAATTTGATACAATAAGCAATCGAAAGTTCCATGTATTCTAGACTAAAGCAACAAATTTCTGTATCTTAACAAATGTGGCGTATAACAAAAACCCTTCACATTTCGCCGCCATTATAAACCGCGGTTACTCTTGAAATAAAAAAATCAGATAGGATAATACACTGACCTCAATATTAAGTAATCACAGTAAAGCAAACATTTGTTAATGTTTTAATTTTACATGTCAAGGTCCTGATATCAACGCCAAACATTAAATTGGACGTAAATATATTCAAGGGTATATACACGACATCGAAATATTACCAACTATTTAAATAAATTAGCTTGGTTTGGTCACTAAATAGCGTAGCAATTTTTATTTAACGTCTTCGTATTCTTAATTAAATGGCGTAATGACTATTATAATAATAATATTATTATTATTGTATAGAGCCTGCAAAGTGACTACTCTGTTTGATGGAAAGCATAAATAGAATTCAAAAGTTGCGTTCACCATACTTATTGCGAATGCAGACAATGCAGTATGGTGAACAACATTATGGTGGTCTAATGAGAAACTTTTTCACGTCCCGCTTGGGACGTAAAAGGCACGACAGTCATGTGTAACGCTTACACACACACACACCAAAATAGTTGTCACCCTGTATCAATACATCTCCGGTCTTACACTTACTAACGAAACACGATAGCACAGATACTGTCGCTTTAGGTTGATTTTCCGTGAAAGGGTAGTACTGCCCCAGTCGAACCAGCCCGTTCGTGCTGAAAATATTCGTGCGTGGCTCTACTACCTTGTAAATATTGATTATTACATAAACACTAAACTGGCACGCATTACCAAAAACAAATTTCCACTTGCTAGAGTGCTTTAGCAGGTAGCATTCTTTGGATTTGTATTGCCGAAATAAAGATTTAGATCTCAATATGATATAGGTGGCGATAATATATATATTTGTCTAGTCTCAAAAGTATTCTCAGAGCGCTGAATCAAGGCTCCAGAATGGTCTAATTTCCCGTGAAATCAAACTTAAAGCTGCCAATATGGCAGACTGTTTCGCCGCAATAACTAATACGTTTTTACCACCTGTAGATAAACGTGCGTCAACTGATTTATATAGGAGATGTATACATGATTTAAATAAAGAGTTTTCCAAATTTTTTGTCTTGTTAAAATAATCTGGAAAGTAATTGTCATCTGCGCAACAGATATTTCCAGCCCCATACTTCAATAAAATTTCAAGGAAGGAGGGTATTCGCTTGTAATTCCTGGACGATGGTAATCTGTTTCTGTTATTAAATCACATAATAATATACAGATGTACACATTAAACCTAAAAAAAATTGTTTTAAAACTCACCCTATTTCCATTCGTTCAGCAATTGGTAACGTATCATGATCTGGTTCTTCATCCCAGTCATGTAATTCAACCGTTGCTTCTAACCAAGTATCTGGTCCTATAGCTGTTCCTTCATATATTGGACTGTCAACTTCACCAATCAGGCCCAAGCTTTCACCTGGCTTCAGACCGGACTCGCCATAGCCAAACCGTGGAGCAATATGTAGAACACATTGTTCACCTTTATACATCAATGTTAATGCTAAATCCAACCCTTGGAGTACCTAAAAAGATTTTCGTTTGAAATGTCTTTTAATTTCATTCAACATTTTATTTCATTTGCTTTTTTCTTCTTTTTTTCTTTACCCTGGAAACTTTCTACAGGATGGGCCAAGAATTCATTAACATTTGAATCTAACAACACGCGCAACCAAATTCTAGTCGTTTCTCTAAAATTTTGTTGGAATGGATCGCTTCACGGGGCTGCAGCGCGCTTACTGTGTAATACAATTTTATTTAAACGACTTTAGTTCGCTTGATACTATGACGCTTATTTCGCGTTGATTACGATTTACACGACTAAGTTAGTTTTCGAGTGCGCCTATAACAAAGAAATAGGTGAAGAATTTTGAGGGGACAGGATCTACGCTACATGTGAAACAAACTGGAGGCCCACAGAGTTCTCGGATCGAAGAGAACTTGCAACAAGTTGCTGCTTCTGTTCGACGTAATCTAGATTTAGTGACACGCAAACTTTTGACTGCACTAGAGTTATCCCGCACATCATTACGCTGCATTTTTAAATTACATCCATATAAGATCTAGATAGTGCAGGAACTAAAACCTAAAGCAACGTTAGAACGATTCAGTAATTTCGACATCTTAATTTCTGACGAAGCCCATTTTTACCTCAACGGACATGTAAACAAACAACATTGCAGGTATTAAAGCAACAAAAATCCCAACTCTAAACACGAGACGCCACTTCATTCTCCCAAGATAACTGTACGGGCTGCAATTTCAGCAAAAGTAATCATTGGATCCTACTTTTTCGAAGATTCTCGCAACCGTTCAGTTACTGTTAATTCTGCTGAATATGTGAAAATGTTATGAGAGTTCTTGGGACCGATGCTACCGGAATTTGCTGGTTACAATCGTAACACATGGTTCCAACAAGGTGGAGCCACTTGTAAAACATCCAATGAGTCCCTGCCGGCAATCAAAGACATGTTTCCAAAAAAGCCGATTTCCAGACGAGGCTACATTCCATGGCTACCCAGATGTCCAGATCTATCCCCAGCAGGCTTCTTTTTATGGAGTTATTTGAAGAATCGTGTCTACATCAATAAACCAAATACATAACGTCAACTAAAAGAAAAAATTAGCGAAGAGATGTCGACGATTTCACGGTCTCTTTGCCGACGAGTATTCGAAAATTTCGGTACTCGTTTAAAAGAGTGCAAACGTCGAAACGGTGGTGATTTAGACGATGTAGTTTAAAAAAAAAAAGATAATTAGCTTTCTTGTAAATAAACAATTTTTATAATAAATCAAATGGTTTTTTTATACGATTTTTCAAATGTTAACTAATTAGTGGCGCATCCTGTATTGCAATTTATTGTTCAATCTGCCTTGCTTGAGGTATAAAATGTTACCTTTCTTTATAATAAAAAGGGATATATACTTCATTCATGTTTATTTGATCTAGAGTTCAGTAATAATCTTGGACAATGCAAAGGATACTAACCAATCTTGGCCTAAATATTAACAGTTATTTTGCTAATATTATAAATTATGAAGGTTTTAAATATTTTATAAATTATAGTCGCAATCTAATAGCATTAAAAGAACACATTAAAAATGATTGTAATTTTATTATTTTTTAATATTGTTATTTATTTTTTTCCTAACAATCGTAAAAAACAGTGATTGTAAAATAAAGTACCTATCCACATAACATATTTTTTTCCTATCCTAGCAACACTTACTAATGTCAACCTATGTTGCCTGCCTACGTCACCTGACATATGGTTTTGCGTGCGCTCGTTCATACTGTAGACTGTGTACTGCTTCCTAAAATTTAAAGTTCTAACAACAAGCCTGGCTTGCCTTTAGACTTGAAACTAATACTTACTTCAACCGTTGAAATCAGCAAATAATAATTACTTATGAAGGCGATTAAAATGTAAAAAACAAATAGTTACTATAGTAACTATTTTTTAACCCGGCGAGCGTAAGGTTGGGTGAAATTCACCCAGCCTGTAATAAACCGTTTGATATTTTCTATTCCGTACGTCAAAATAAGTTGTGCGTCTGAGTAGCTGCGCGGGGGGAGGTAGGCATTCGTTGTGTTTCATGCCGCAGTTGACCGCCGACTGGCGAGGTGTTTAGATGTTGTCAAAGTTGCGGCCGGGTAAGTTTCACCCACCTTACGCTTCGTGTTACAAATTCGAGTAAATACTTTTTGTTTTATATTCGTTATATTTTAGTTTTTATTTTTTTTTTTCAGCTAAATAATTAATATGTCATACGAAGAAACCCAAAGAAGATTATTGAGGGTTTTCGAAGCAGCTGATCAGGATGATTCTTGTGATGATTCTGGTAGTGACTTCGAAATTGATAATGTTGGCCAAAGAAGCTCTGAAAGTGATTCGGAACAAGAGGTAGGATTACCGAATGAGGAAGAAAACGAAGCTGAGGGATCTGAAGAACGTGAAAGCAATGATAACAGACCATATTTTACTGGAAAGAATGGTACAAAGTGGTTTAGTGTACCAGAAAGGTCTAACGTGCGTACGAGATCAGAAAACATTATAAGGGAAAGGCAGGGCGTAAAAGATATTGGCAAAAATGCAAAGACAGCTGTTGAATGTTGGAAACTCTTTCTTACTGATGAGATTTTGCAAGAAATATTGTTACATACAAATAGTCAAATAAATCTGAAGAGAACTGCTTTTGAAAATAGTCACGTAAAGAAATATATCATGGCAGACTTGTCATCGTCAGAATTAAAGGCTTTTATCGGTCTCTTGTATCTTGCAGGACAGTTCAAAGCAAATAAGCTGAATTTGAAGGATCTGTGGAGAAGTGATGGATCAGGGGTTGAGATTTTTAGGACAACGATGACTTTGAAGAGATTTCAATTTATTCAAAACTGTTTACGGTTTGATGATAAGAATACTCGGAGCGAAAGAAAAGCTACTGATAATTTGGCTGCCATTCGTTCTTTTTTCGAGAAGTTCGTAGCAAATTGCCAAATTGTTTATACACCATCTGAGTATACAACTATAGATGAACAACTTCCATCGTTTCGAGGCCGTTGCAGTTTTCGCCAGTATATGCCCAATAAGCCAAACAAATATGGCTTGAAAATATATGCCTTGGTTGATGCAAAGTCGTTTTACGTCATCAATCTTGAAATTTACCCAGGAAAACAACCAACAGGCCCTTACGCTCTCAGTAACAAAGCTTATGATGTTGTGGACAGACTTGTGGCTCCAATTTCCAAAACCAATCGCAATGTCACCTTTGATAACTGGTTTACCAGTTATCCGTTGATGTTACACTTATTGAAAGAACATCGTTTGACAAGCACAGGCACTGTTCGAAAAAATAAGCCCGAGATTCCAAGTCAGATGCTCCAAACGCGTAACCGAGAGATCCCCAGCACAGTGTTTGGATTTCAAATCGATATATCTTTATTGTCCCATGTGCCAAAAAAAAACAAGGTTGTTTTGTTGATGTCAACATTACATCACGATGATAGCGTTGTTGCTGATACTAATGGCACACAAAAACCAGAAATGATTATTTTTTATAATCAGACCAAGGGAGGCGTTGATGTTGTAGATGAGCTGTGCACCAACTACGATGTTTCGCGAAATACAAAGCGCTGGCCAATGGTGATTTTCTATGCAGTTTTGAACATGGCTGGTATAAATAGCATAATAGTTTACAAGTCCAATAATAGTAGCAATTTGTCACGCCGAAATTTTCTTAGAGACCTGGGTATTGGATTGGTTTCAGAACATTTACAAAACAGAAAGGAAAATCAGCATTTACCCCGAGAGCTTCGCAAACGAATTCTGGACCAAGTGGGTGAACCCTCACACTCACAACGACCTCCAAATAAAGTTCCTAAGCCTATCAGGAGATGTCAAATATGCCCTACTAAAAAAGATCGCAAGACTAAACACACTTGTTATAAATGCAATCGCTATTTATGTGTGGAACATGCTGTTTTCACGTGTCAAGATTGCGCTCAAACTGAAGATGATTACGAGAACTCTGAATAACTATATAGTAAAAGTTTTGATCTCATATGTTTCCTAATTTTATAAGCTAGAAGTAAAAGCTATTCGTTTTGTTTTTTTTTAGTTTCTTTTTTTTATAAAATTATAATACTAAGTGTTACACTTTGTTTAAATGAAAGAAAATATTTTTGTTAATTTCATAAATAAAGATTTAAAAATATTTGTTTGCTTTATTTTTCCTTCCCAATCAGTTCTTGGGTTATTACATAATTGTACTAGTAAATAAAAACATATAAAAATATTATGAACACATTAAAATATCTAGCTCAGTATATGGGTTTGTTACACCCAGCTTACGCTCAATGTAATAAATATTAACCTTACGCTCGCCGGGTTAATATATATATATATATATATAATGCATTTTATTTTATTATATAACTGACTTGATACTAAACTTAAAAAAAAATCTGTTTTGTATTAGGATATTAGGTACAGTCAATAAAAAATTCTTGTTTTATTAACAAATTGTCCATGTCTATCCCAGGAACCCTCACAAAGTGGTTGATATCCTTTAGTCAGCTACTTAGAGTAAGCAGTGTCTCTTTAAACAAAATGAGATTATTTTCTCCAAGAACCTGGAGTATTGCCAAATCACATTTTTTTTTAGAATCTAGATGTTTATTTGTAACAAAAACAATACGACTGTTCAATCATCCTAATCCTTGTGTTATTTTATGCTTGACTTAATATTAGTGCTACGTCTACAATAACAAAAAAAAAAGAAAACAACACAGATAAACAGTATCCTTATCTCAATACTTTCTAAAGTCTGACTAGTAACAAGAATCTAGAACAATACACTTTGTCATATATAGACAGATGAAAGATAAGACATTGTTAATATTATAATACCAAATATGATTACATGATTACTTGTGAAGTCTCATAGTGTTTAAACTCATAATATTATGCAAATGTCACTCATATATTACATTGATTATATTAAATTTAAAATAATATATGGGACACAGTATACACAGAAATAAGTTTACATTGTGTCAAAATTTGACCTCCACTTGTTCATGACTTTTTCTTTATTTATAATTTTTAATTTAAATGCTTCAAGTGGATTTTAGATAGAGTAATTAACTTTTCTAATATGCAAACCTAGCCTTAAATTTCAATAAGTAACATTTAATAAATGAAGGTGATGTGTGATAATTCTTATGTAATATTAAAATACACAAAAAAAAATCTTTAAGATATCAAAGGAAAGGCAAAGAGTATCAAATAAAATAAAAAAAAGTAAGTGTAAACTGTTACTACAAGTACATGTTTATAATGTCTTTTTTAATCAAATGTCATTTACAACAAAAAATTGACAACTTTGATATTTAAAGTTCAAACTTCAAGAATAAAAGACAAGACTGCTCATACATAAAAGAAAAATTATAATAATATTTCAGACATTTGACGCATCAAGATCAAGTCTCAAATTAAGCACAGCTTTGCTATGAGTACTAGACAACTGAAATATATACATATATACATAGAATACACCCCAACTCTGAAGCAAATATTTGTAGATTATACTAACACTTGGTCTGACCTTAAAATCAAACTCAGGACTACAAGCACAGCAGTCTCAGATGCTACTGCACCACTGAGGTGTCAAGTTATGTCAAAATGGTGCCTTCAATTATGTTACAAGTTTTGCAATTTTAAATATTGTTACTCTCACTTACTTCATTATCGCCCAGGTAAATTTTAACTTCATCTTTCTTCTCCACAATAACATCTGTGTCCTTAACTTTGACTTCATAACTAATTCTGCAAATATCACCTCTTTGGGCTCTCAATCCCTTCGACTCATCACCAACTTTGATTATCTGTGGATAACATACTTGTAATGCACAATTTAGTTTTTCATGTTAATTAAATTTCTAATTTACATACCTGCCACCTAGTAATTTTGACAGTTTTAAAAAAAAACTTTTTAATGGTATTCAAAGCATAAAATATTATATGTTGTAGGTAGTACCGTTTCTAAGGTAGAGACAAAGAATTTTGGTGATCTGGTGAGTTTACTTTTACCGCATACCTTTTTAAGTAGCGCTCCTGATCCGAGGACATCGTGCCATTCGTCAGTTTTGATTTCATCTGACTTTACACTAGCAGCAGCTGCCTCTGCAAGCTTAGCTTCTTCGATCTCATGAGCCGCTGCCGCTGCAAGGTCCTCGAACGAGCTGCTCTCAGACTTGTCAATCAAAGTACCCTCTCCCTCGCTCATCTGCAAACACGCGCTCGTGATTTGTGATCATCTAATTCTAATACGTAATTATATTTATTGTTTTCTTACTTCCTAGTATTTATTCTTATTTTTTAACTATAAAAACAGTCAGTAATAACAAATATTAGATGTCTCACCTTATTTCAATAACAAAGATTTAAAAGAAATATTTTCAAAATATAAAATGCAATTTAAATGACAATTCAACTTTTTGGATTTGACTTGTTTGTAAAATAGCGAACGAATAAGGATTGATTGACTGAACGAATGAGAAATACAACTTATCACAGAACACTTAATTTCACAACAGATCTAACAAAATAATTTTGCAAAACAGGAAATTGGATTGTACAATCTTGATAATAATTCGTTTTAGACACGTTAGTATTTGTTTTAGTTTGATTCCCAAATGTCACATTTTCTGTTACCGTGCTATTTTACACTTCAATTTTTTTTTACTTTTATATGATCACTGATTTGTGGCAGCATGATATTTTATAGTATTTATTAGTAAGAGGGATGAAAAAATTGAAATTAGATTTGTATAAGTTGTGTAAGGCTCACTTTCATTAGGTGTCAACTCAGTCTCTGTACCGCATACGGGAAGTCCCCGAATACAAGAAAACGACTAACAAAAATATGCGATAAATGACGACGAAATACTAATTTAGTAAATTTATTTAAATAAAAACAAAAAATGATGAAAAGAAAAACAATTTATATGTCTGAAAATATTAGCTAATGAGAATAAGGACCTGTCAATTCAATCTCGGCCTTTCAGTTGTCATTTTAGGCATCATTAGATTGAATAAACAATCGATCTTTTGTTGCTGTTTGTTTTTACATTAATAAGTAATGCAGAAGTACGAGAAGTTAGAAAAGATCGGGGAAGGCACTTACGGCACTGTTTTTAAAGCTAAAAATAAAGAGACTCATGAAATAGTGGCACTTAAGCGTGTAAGGTTAGACGACGACGATGAAGGTGTACCTTCGTCGGCTTTACGGGAAATATGTCTACTTAAGGAATTAAAGCATAAGAATATAGTTCGTTTATATGACGTGTTACACAGTGAAAAGAAATTAACCTTAGTATTTGAACATTGCGACCAAGATTTAAAAAAATATTTCGACAGCTTGAATGGTGAAATAGATCTGGATGTTGTCAAATCATTTATGTATCAATTGCTTCGCGGGCTTGCTTTCTGTCATAGTCATAATGTTTTACACCGAGATTTGAAGCCCCAAAACTTACTGATCAATAAAAATGGAGAATTAAAGTTAGCCGATTTTGGTTTGGCTAGAGCATTTGGTATTCCTGTAAAATGTTACTCTGCAGAAGTGGTTACATTATGGTACCGACCACCTGATGTTCTTTTCGGAGCCAAATTGTATACTACTAGTATTGATATGTGGTCAGCAGGATGTATATTTGCTGAGTTGGCAAACTCTGGACGACCACTCTTTCCTGGGTCAGATGTTGATGATCAACTAAAGAGGATTTTTAAACTCCTTGGTTAGTATGATCTTGAATCTTACCTGTGTTGTCTTGAAAATAAAATGAAATATATATATTTATGCTACCACCTTTTAATTGATCTTGTTGTAACAGTAGTTATGGCCAAACTGCTTACCATTTAGCTAAGTAGACAAATTTATACTTTTCTCTTTATCTCATTAAAGGTACACCTAATGAAGATACATGGCCGGGTGTGACTCAGTTGCCTGATTACAAACCACTACCAATTTATCAACCAAGCTTAGGGCTTGCGCAAGTAGTTCCACGTCTTCCTGCAAGAGGAAGAGACCTCCTTGCACGTCTACTAACCTGCAATCCTGCTTTACGAATGCCTGCTGATGATGCAATGGCACATGCTTACTTCCATGACCTGAACCCTTCTGTGAAGAATGACAGATGTTAACAATCAATTCATCCATACCGCTGCACTGCTGAACTGCTAATTAGTGATAAAAATGTTGATGAAGTGCAGGAGTGTAGTGATGAACAGACTTAAATTGAATTTAAGAATAGTAAGTGAAATGTTTTATTGTTTGTTTATATTGCTATATTCTTATTTATTGTTAATTTATTTTTGTTACTTTATTTTTGTTAATTTATTAAGGTTGTTATGTTATTTTATATAGTTTTGAAGTGATTAACATGTTTATTTATTTAAGATTATACTATTAGGACTTATAGAATATTCTTAACTGAGACTCAGTGAAGTAGAATGTATGTAAACACTACACTAAACTAAACAAAGACACAAACACTAAACAAAACATTATGACAACAAATTTCATCAAAATCAGACTTTTAAACATGTGTAACATGTGCAGTCAGCTTCACATATGAAGCTGCAGTTATATGTTTTATAATGACGTAACAATGTGTAAGGCTGTCAAAATACTCGAAAATATAATTGTAAATAGTAGTAAATATAACATTGCAAAAGTTACATTGAACTTTATGCAATAAGATAAACCAAAATCAGATATGGCCCCTTGCTGACAAGGTCTCAGAATTATAATTTTAATAATAAACCTGAGTTAAAGGGTGTGTTTTTGGAAAATAAGATACAGGTTAATAAGTAGAAAGTTTTACATTCACAAAAATTGTGTAAAACTAAGACTATTCAGTGTCAGCATTGGCAGTGTTATTTAATAAATGATTAACTATAATTTAAGACTTAACAACTTAAAACCTACCTTGCATGCATGATCATCTGATTCCCAGAATTGCCAGTATAGTATTTTGATTAATTTGTTGTCATTTACATAAATAATACTTTGTTTAATTTTATGTCATAATATTGATCTCACCTTATTTCCTTGTAGTGTTACTTACTTATGTTGAATTCTTAAGTAAAATTTGAATGATTGCTTTGTAACAGAAATAAGATACTTTTGTACCTTCTCTGTTTTGTATTGTTTTAAACTACTATATTTTTTTTTGCAACATCAAATAACTATTTTTTATTTGATGTTATCAATGACAGTACTTGTTAGTGCAAGTCAAAACCCAAAATAGTCTGGCAATGGTAAAGACTGCAATAAAATTCGTAACTCTAGTTTTATTTCAGTAGAATAGTAAAACATAAGTAGGTAAATAAGCTTAACAGTAGATAATTGGTGATGTAAAATAAAACTTAGTAAGTTTCAGCTTTGTAATAATAATAAATAAAATCTTTTATAATTATATGTAATAAATTTTTGCAAGAGTCCAACATTTTATATATTTTCTGTTGCCTCCCTCAGTTCTTCTTTGATTAGGAACTCTTTAGTGTTTCCGCTGACGGTGTTGCTTGATAACATTGATGAGGATGATGTACACGATGAGGCACTCTCTTCTACCAAAGTCCTTGACATGCCTCTTGCACCACATGTTTCTGACACACTCATTTGCCCTTTCGTCATCTCTAACGCATCCTTGATGCCGGACATACCTGATGATTTTTTCATACCAAACTGTTCTGATACATTTTTTGTTTCTAAGGTCTCGTGAACTGTTTGCGTCTTAGATATTTCTGATAAATTTTGCATCCCAGACATCTCTGCCACTTTTTTCATCACAGGCCCTTCTGGTGTACTTTTCTTGTCAGATATCTCTAATCTACTTTCTACGCCAGACAAATCAGTGGTTTTTTGCGTACCAGATATCCCAGCTGGACTTTTCAGGCGTGATGTCTTTGAAGCACTTTCAATGCTACTGATTTCTGAAGCAATTTTCATGCCTTCCTTTTCAGTATTGGGTATTGAACTGTTTTGGCTATACTGTTCCTTTAACGCAGTCAATTCTACAACGGAATTTTCTATAGACTCCTCAATTTTGTTCAAGTTGCTACTAATGTTAAGCTCTTCCATTTTTTCAGAAGCCCTCATTATGTCAATAGATTTTTTAGTATCTGTCTTCATCCCATTAGTCTCTGACATGATCCCTTTCAGCAGTTCCGGTCTTAGTAGTCTGCTGTGGTCTTCTCTACTTTCCTCCTTTTTTTTTTCTCTCTCTTGTTTCAGCGCTTTTTGGGCTATTTCCGAAGTTATACTAGACTCGATTTGAGTTTTATGAGAAAATATACCAGAAAGTTTAATAGGTACAATCTTTTCGTTTTTACCAATTGACAGTTTCTTCTCAGCAATAATAGTTAAAACACCATCTGAAGACAATGTTGATGTAACATATTCGGGTAGACAGTGAGTCGGTAAAGGATAACGCCTTTTAAACTGTCTTGTAACAAATCCGTGAACATCTTGTCTCTCTTCATGTTTACCTTCGACTATTATTTCATTATTTGTCACTTTTACGTTAATTTCGTTCGCGCGGAAATATTGAACATCTAGTGTTATTTTATAATTACCTTTTTCATTTTCGACCGTAGAACCAAATCTCTTGGATGTGGTTTGGTTGTACCATTTCCAGGGTCTATAATAACTTGACTGCATATCTTGAAATGAAGAAATGAAATCATGTGGTGTTATGCACATTGCAAAATTATGATCTGATAGCCACCTATTTGGGCACACACTGGGAAATTCCATCTTAAAGCGTAGTTACCTCTCACTGCATGAAATAATGGACCAACTGAACTAATACAGAGTGTGCCAAATGCTTTTATAGTCAGGCCAACCGTTGCTGATAAAAATAGAAATAAGGTTGTCTCTTAATGTTGTATAAAATGCTGTAAATACAAAAACTTTATTTTCCATAGACATAGTTTGTAACTTGAAATTTAACACTTCATGTTTTTAAACTACAAGCAGTTTTTGTTATTTTTTAAAATGTAGTTATTTTATTATTTATTATTGCTAAACCTCTTAAAAAGGTAGTTATCTGTAAGCGTACAGAGCAAATAAAAATAAACAATGTAAATAATCAGATAAACGAAAGTTGGTCTGTCCTCCAGATTGACTGACTATCTGCAAGTAGAATTGATTGGATGTGAGAGATGAAAAATGAGTACTGCAATAGGCCGACTGCTTGCTGCAAATAACGGATTTGATCCATGATCCAGGACTCGCAAAAACCATTGAATTTATAACGTAAATCTTACTAGTATTAGGTTGATATAATGATAATACATATATTAAGTCAATTTGACATATAGGTTTCGCGCTCATTACATTGCTTGGTAAATAACAATGTGATTTTAGGTAGGATACGCAGTTTGACTTAAATGATTTCTTATCCACAGTGATTTTAATGCATAGATCATATTAACAAGTATTGTGCAAAAATATGTAATATAATCAGTCACGAAATGCACCCCTAATTATATTGAGATCTACCGTTAATGTACTAAGGTGTGCTAGAACTTTCTTACTGTATTTATAGACTGACATTCAAACGTGGAACCTCGTTTTCGATCAACATATTAATAGAAACATGATCGAATTTCTATTAGACAATGCAGTATCTATATATCTATTAGTAATTTATTTCTTTGTTGTTCTCATAAGTAAGGTATTAGAATAGTTGTCTAATAACTGTTCAATAACCAATTTCACATAAAGAATCCATCGCTAAGGCGTTTGTCCCCTTAAAATTGTAACACTGTTAATAATTAAGTTTAGGTAAGGTAATAGAGCCACAGGCCACACTGATTTCAGTACGGACAGGCTGGCTTGACCGAGGCAGTACTACCCTCTCTCAGATGACCACCAGAGGCCCATTGATGCAGGGGTGATAGTCACCGTTAGATTCAAGAACACAGCCCCTGGGCCAGACGTGATACCTGCCCGAGTGTTGGACCGAGACATCGACCACATGTTGGACCGCCTCAAGCCCTGGACGCTAGCTTGACGTCCGCACGATTCCCTGAGTGCTAGAAAATCGGCAAGCTGGTCCTATTAAGGAAGCCGCGACGGTCTGCCCATTCAGTAGCGGCCTATAGGCCCATTGTATTGCTGGACGAGGTGGATAAACTGTTTGAGAGGATACTCTTTGCTCGCGTCGTTCTTCACCTCTGCGAGGTGTGCCCCGATCTGTCGGAGGCCCAATTTGGTTTTCCAGCGGGGCGTTGGACAGTCGATGCTGTGTTGTGCCGATGTCGGCGTGTTGCTGGCGGTATAACGGACGGAGTAACGTGTTCAATAGTATGCCATTTAGCTGCATCAAGGAAGCACTACACTACCACTTGGTGAAAGAGTACCTGAGGCGGCTTGTGGCAAACTATGTACAGGAGTGTACCGTCATGTACGAGGACCGAGACGGTATTCTGAGGCGGCGGCTCATATCTTGCGGTGGTCCACAGGGGTCTGTCCTCGGACCACTGCTGTGGAACAAGGGATACAACTGGGCCCTTCGAGGTCGTTCCTCCCGAGGCTGGGCGTAATTTGTTACACTGATGACACATTGGTCCGGCCCAGAGAGCGAAGAATTTTCAAGAGGCGTCGAGCCTGGCCACCACGGGAATCTCTCTGGTAGTCGGGCGCATTTAGGCGCTGAGTTTAAAGGTTGCCCTATTATTCCATGGGCCCCGTCGTGGACCGCCCCCCGGCGCTTCCATAGTAGTCAATTCGGTCCTCGTACCGGTTCAGGCCGAGATGAAATATCTGGGCCTATCCTTGACGGCAGGGACTTTTGCCTTTGGGTAGGGTGTGAAGTGTGTCTAACCATACACGGTTACCGCACCGTGTCGACGGAGACGGCTTGCGCCTTGGCCGGAACTCCCCTATGGGATTTGGATGTGGAAGTCGTCGCTGAAGTTTATCGGCTGACTTCCGGGTGAGTAGTGGCTTTCGGCCCTCGCCCGAAAAGGTATGCGAGTTGCGTAAGGCCGCTCGTCGAGCCACGATGGCTCGTTGGTCGTTCCACCTGAAGAAACTACATGCTGGCTTTGCCGTCGTGGAGACTCTCCAGCCGGTCATCACCGAGTGGGTAGGGCGGCTGCACGGGACCCTGTCCTTCTGGCTGAAGCAGGGACTTTCCGGGCATGGCTGCTTCGGGAAGTATGTGCACTCGGTCGCTAGGAGGGAAGCGAGTCCCGCCTGTCACCACTGCGACTGCAGTGAGCACTCGGCCCAACACACGCTGACGGTTTGTTCCATTTGGGCAGCACAGCGTGGGGCCCTCACTGCAGTAAGTAAAGGTGAACTCTCGCTACCAGCCGTCATACGCTCTATAGCCAGTAGCTGATTTACGGCGGTCGTAACCTTCTGCGAAAACGTAATTTAGCGGGCAGAGGTGGCAAAGAAGGTCCGGGAGGACGATCTTCACGCGGACCCAATTCGTCGCCGATGAACCGGACGGCGGAGGCGCGCCTACCAGCGCCTCATGTCGCCCTGAGTGTGGCCGCGGATGGACGAAACCGGTTTTCCCTTTCATCCATTACAGTGGCCATTAAATAGAGAGTTTACCCGTAGATGGTGCCCACGCTAGCGGCCAAGCATTGAGAGGGGTCTGGAGGTCGTAATATCAGCTGTTCCCGGATCCCTCCTATCTCAGGCGCAGAGTGGCATACCGTGTGGTTTTAGTCGGTCCGATTCTAACACACTGCCCCGCCGTAAACCCCGGTGGGATGACGACCCCAGGGGTTTTTTACATGTTAAAAAAAACGGGTTGTAGTTACTGGGGTAAGTATGATGATGACCGTCATACCCTTCAGGTTCCCAAGCGTGGCGTGAAGAAGTATCTCACAAGGCCGCCATATTGTTGACTGTTTCGGCAGTGCAATGGTGATGTATGGTACTGCTGTACATGAGGTCTAAGCTAAGCTGAAGCTAATTAGTTGGAATTTATTTTATAAAAATTACATCGTCTAAATCAGCACCAAAGTTTTTGAATACTCGTCGGCAAAGAGACCACGAGATCTATTCGCAGATTTTTCCTTTAGTTGACGTAGTGTATTTGGTTTATTGATGTAGACACGATTCTTCAAATAACCCCATAAAAAGAAGTCTGCTGGGGATAGATCTGGACTTCTGGGTGACTATGGAATGTCGCCTAGTCAAGAAATCAGCTTTTTCGGCAACATGTAGAGACTCATTGGATGTATGACAAGTGGCTCAGTCTTCCTGAAACCGTGTGTTACGATTGTAGCCAGCAAATTCATGTAGCATCGGTCCCAAGAACTCCCATAACATTTTCAGATATTCAGCAGAGTTAACAGTAACTGAACGGCAGCGAGAATCTTCGAAAAAGTAGGGTCCAATGATTTCTTTTGCTGAAATTGCAGCCCATACAGTTACCTTGTGTTTAGCTTTGGAATTTTCTCTGCTCCAATACCTGCACTTCTGTTTGTTTTCTTGTCCGTTGAGGTGAAAATGGCCTTCGTCAGAAAATAAGATGTCGAAATTGCTGAATCGTTCTAACATTGTTTCAGCATACGATTTGCGCAAATTTAAATCGTTAGGTTTAAGTACCTGCACTATCTGGATCTTATATGGATATAATTTAAAATGTAATTTCAAAATACGGTAATATATATATAATATAATAATATATATATAATGATATGCGGGATAACACTAATTCAGCCGAACGTTTGCGCGTCGATAAATCTGGATTACGTCGAACAGAGGCGGAAACTCGCTGCACGTTCTCTTAGGTCCGCGAAGACCGTGGGCCTCCAGTTTGCTTCACATTTAGCGTAGATCTCGTCTCTTCGAACTCCTACACCCATTTCTTTATTAAGGGAGCACTCGGACACTGATTTAAGTCGTGTAAATCGTATTCAACGTGAAATAAGCGTTTCACAATAATAAGTGAACTATTGTTTAAATAAAATTGTATCACACAGTAAGCACGTCAGGGTCCCGTGAAGCGATCCAATGCAACAAAATTTCCAAGAAACGAGCTAGCAGTCAGACCCCTCGCCGCGCCCCGCGAGACCTGTATTTGCGCGGGATGTTAGATCCAAAAATTTTAACGAATTCTTGGCCCACCCTGTACAAAATCGACATTTTTAAAGGTAATTCCCGAAAAATGCTAGGAATTTAAATTTCGTGCTTTGACTTAGGGACAACTTTATAGCGGTAAAAAGTAGCCTATATTGCTTGCTGATAGTGAATCTTTCCATTGATGTTTTTTTTTAAATTGGCAGTGTTTTAGATGTGAAAGCATAACGAACAAAGTCACATTAGCATGTAGGTGCTCATACACATGCTGTGACAATTGAGAACTAGTTTTCTAGTTTTCAATTTCAGTTCAAAATAATAATTAAACGTAAGTTATGTTTATATGTAATAAAATGTTGTTTTTACGGGTCATCAAATTCATACAAATTCAAGTTAGATGAAGGACTTTACATATAAGGATACAACAAGATTGCTCTCCTTTCAACCATTAATTTATTCATAGGCATTTTATGTGAACATACAACATTAAAACATTTCCATCTCTGCTCTTTTCCTTTTGCGATGATTAGCCACCATGTTAGCTGTCGTAAGTATGCTATCTCCTCTTTGTAACCATGTGGCAAGTGCTTTCTCAGTGCTAGCTGCATCAGCAGCCTGTTGCCGTTCACTTGCTGCCAACGGTTGGATTGCACCCACTGAATCCGTTGCTACACATGCAGAGAGCAACATTCTGAATCTTTGTCTGAACGTCTGAAGCAGAAGAAATTAATAATTCAACATACATTTATTGAACAGCCTTGGCTATGAACATTGAAATAGAGATAGCTAGTCACATTATAAACTAACTAGAATTTATTTTTTTTAGGTGAATATAAACCTGCCTTTAGCTTAATCCCTAATAAAGCGCTTGCGAAATTTGAACATAATCAGATGTACTATATTGTACAGCAGAATTATTAATAATTTGAATCAATAACAGTATTTCAAAGATGACAAGTAGCAGATAATACATAAGAACACTATACAGTTGATACATACATTAATAAGTGTAGTTGCTACTTCTCCTTTTATATCGTGTTTAGCTATATAACAGCCCAGTTCATAAAAATGTTGATTTAATTTGTGCATATCCACAGTACATGCATCTGCATTGAGGATTTCCCTATATGAATCCTTATATATTTTAGGTAATTCTACAGATACTAAAGGTGGTCTTCTAGAACATAAAGATTCTGCTAGCCATAGTGGTATTTCCACGTTAGTGCCGGCTTTTAAGTCATTGTCAGCTGCAGAAGGGTCAAGAAATCCTAAAACACAAAAAAAAATATATAGTGCTAAGTACATTGTATATAACACAATATTTTGAATGAAACTGATATTGCAGAGTCCCAAAAGACTTTGTCAAAGAGGCATATAAAACACGGTTTTGCTTGCTTTTTAATATACTTACCCATTTTAGGCAAATCATGTAAAAACTTGCAAGGTATTTTTTCATTAGTGACTAATATATCGGTTATAGATAAATAATTACTATTTTCCATGTGAATTATATATTGTCGATACCTAAGACGAGATTGCTCACTATGTTTATTATGCTATAGTTTCGCATAACAATATTAATCAGTCGGCTTTTTGTTCAATGAGACTAAGTCAAGCTGTCAAAGTCAAAGAGTTTTGACATTCTTATTGTCAATTAGTGAGCTGGAACATCTCGAGCTGTTCGTAATATGAATATAATAAATATATAATATATACACATATTTGTATATTTATTTCATTATGTATTATAAAAACTATTTATATGTAAATTAAATAATCTTTACTAGCTCCAATGTTACTTACTACACATATCTCTGCATCGCTCAAATCGTCGCCCATCGTCCACCTTATGCAATGTAAATTATTTGCAGAAAGTATAAATAAAAAAATAAATGTTTACTTAGAACATACACCAATCATTGATCTTAGCATATCCCATTCCTGTTAATATCTTTTATGGGAATCGTCACCACAAATAGATACAATGTAATTACCTAATTGTTGAGCTATAACTCATATGGTAGTAAAAAATCGGTTGTCTGTAAAGTCGGTTTACTGATGATAATTAAGCGTGACAACGTCATATCACTGCACTTCATACTTGACGAAAACACGTAAATGTATTATTGTATAGCAGATGTCCACGCGGACGCATCGCTCACTCAAGTAGGAGAGAGACAAATGTCGAACGCTGCCGAACGCGGAGGCCGATTGTGCTTCTTTGTCGCTGTTCCGCGCTTTCGCTTGCACTTCAAGCCTTAAATGGAACGCCTCAGAGCGAGGTAACGCCGCATAAGTTATGTTTTTTGGTGCGTGCAGCTGGCTCTATCGAATGATAAGTAATATAGTCAAAAGAAATATCTTCAGCAAAAAAACAAAGCAGTCATGAACTCATGAGGACTACCGACAAAAGTGAACTTGAAACTACATGTAAACTGTTGTTATGCAAAAAATTTGACGACTAACGTTCTGTGCACTGGCTATGCATGTCAGGAACTATAAATTTATATATCTATACCTATACATTCTGTCCGTGTGGTGACGGATTAAGAATACATAGTGTTACCACTCCTATTCATCCCGTGGGTGTCGTAAGAGACGACTAAGTGAAAAAACTATTCAGAAAAATATCAAAACAAAGAGAAGGAAAACTCGAAACAAACCCTATTTCAACCCGTCTGGCCAGCGTGATATATTAGGCCAAAACCTCCTTGCTAAAGAGAGATATATGTCCAGCAGTGGACTGTGAAAGGCTGTTGATATACCTATACATTCACAGCTGGCTCGTCACGTCACTAGACCATGTCGATGAGAGCTTTTATGAATTTACTACCATCCAAACCTACCTCTCTAAGTATTTACTTCAAAAAATTAAATCTCTTTAAAATTATCACTTTTGTAATTGATGACTTAACAAAGAAAAAAGTAAAAGGAACTCTTTAGTACAAATACTGCATTCCAATATTCAAAAAAATGCCTTTTATTTATGAAAATACTTAATTGTGGTTTTTTTACATAAAGAATTTTTGACTATAGTAACATTCTATGGCTTGGAAGTACTTGGATGGAGGTAGTTTATATTTCGCCGATTACTAAAATTCGCCGGAGGTTCAGGTTATTTTGTAGGATTTTATCTATTTTAGTTTTTAAATTCATATACTTTTCAAGAGTTATTTTGCTTATGGTAATATATTTAAATTGCGGCGGTCTACAACGCAAATAATGAGCTGACGCGGACAAAGTATACCTATAAAGTCAGTACAAGATTTATGACCCAGCGGTAAAACCTGAATATAATATTGTGAATTTATCTACCAACACAATGACGGGGTAAGTAAATATAAGTGATTTGTGATGATGATAACGTTATTAAATCATTATTTACGTGGAGACCTTAATTAATACACCGAACTACTTACATACTACATTGTATAAATCTATTTATTTCAGGAAATCGTATGGTATTAGAGAGATGAAAACAATAGTGGAATATCTAACGGGTAACAATCTTTACGGTGAAATCAGGGGTAGAAAGATGTGGATGACTTTTGCAAACACCCAGGTAGTAAACTAATCAACACTGAACAATAGAAACTGAATAATTTGTTATCATAGGTTTCACAGTTATTCGTAAGAGTTTAAAATTCAATTCATAGAATTAATTGAAAATTGTGAGTTGTGAGTCACTAAGAACTTGTGAGTCACTAAGAAACAGATTCAAAGAAATTAACATTCTCACACTACACTCACAATACATTTACGAGAATCTTTTGTATGTTCATAAAAATCTGTGTAAATTTAAGAAAAATAGTGATCTCCATCAATTTAATTTAAGAAATAAAAATAAACTTGCCTTGCACACTACTAGGCTCCATAAAATATCGAATTCGTTTGTGGGTCAATGTATACAATTTTATAACAAATTACCAAACAACATAGTATTATTATCTATTAGTAAATTTAAGAAATTTGTTAAGCTGAGGTTGTCCAAAAAGGCTTATTACTCAGTTTCAGACTATGTCACAGATTTAGATGTTTGGAAATGAATTGCTCTTTTTTTAAGACCTATGATTGTGAATATAACTGCTATTTTAATATTAAAAGATTTTGAGTTAAAAGAGTGGTGGTGAGTTTCTTTCCTGGGTTCTTTTCTCACCACTCTACCATGAACAATCTGCGAACCCAGCTAGCTATAATTTTAATCGACAGATTGTTCATCTTTCATCTTTTATTGTTTTTTTTTTTTATGACGTTCATAAGTGTCTTTTGTGACCTAAATGAATAAATGAATAAAAAAAAAAAAAAATTTATTTCAGCTCACTACCAGAACCTGGCAAAGTTTGAAAGAAACTTTTTTGAAGCGCATTCTTCCTGATATACACAATCCATACTATGGCCTTTCTATTGAGCAAATAAATAGTTTCCGAGCTGGGTAAGTTGCAGATTCTCTATATTAAAACATATATATTGTTTTCTTATATTAAAAACGTAATTGATTTTTTTTGCATATGAAAAATAAATAAATAAATAAAAAATACTTTAAATACTATCATAACCTCAATGTGCTCAGCCAAGCTAAACATATGAAATATTTTACCCATTCAGATATACATGATGTATGAATCTTTCTCCTTATAAGTGCTTTTATTTTGATATCCTTCTGGATAATTCTGATTGTTTTACAAAATCATTTATAGTGCCAAAATTTACAGCATAGTACTGAAATATGCAAAATATAATAATAATATTTTTCATATAATAATAATAACATTAATAGAACATCTGAAACAATAAGATTTAGTCCTAAACTAAGTAGAGCTTTACTATGAACTATTATAATATACTATAATATATACTATACAAATATACTTTTTTTATAAATATGCACATATTATACATACAAAATACCCAAACCGCAAAAAATTTTTGTAGATCATTCAAACAATTATGTTGCTACTATGCTATTGAGACACTATACTAGACAATATATTTCCATTGTAATAAATACTCTCACTATTCTTGTCTTTGAGTGATAGCACATCAGTTTAGATCTTGCTATTTTGGTCTTTTGTACACAGTGCACTCAGTAGTTTAGAGCACAATACTGACTTTTTTTTAAATATCCCTACTGAAACTTCATCAACGACCTCTAGTAGTCCACTGTTGAACAAGTCGTCACCTTAGAAAGGAGAACTTGTTCTGTATTTGCAGTTTGGTAATTATTCTCTACAATTGACTTGGCTGCAAAGTGGCAGCATATACGGCTGCTGTTCTTGAGGTTTCGGGTTTGATCCCTAGGTTGGACCAAACATTTGTGTGATCTGTAAATATTTGTCTCTGAATTTGAGTGTTTTCTATGTATAATATGTATGTATTAAAAATAGTACATTATTTATATCTGTTGTCTAGTACCCATAGTTTAAGCTCTGCTTAGTTTAGAACTAGATGGCATTATGTGATTGTGCTCAAATATGAAAAAAAAAATGTAGTTTTGGGGACACTGGTGAATAGAGTACATCTACATCTTGTATAGATCTCATTATTCATAGCATTCTAAATGTTTCAGGTATGATGTAAGTGGTAAAAATAAACTTGAAATTCACACTGTAAGTGATGAGTCAAATGGTATGTTAAATTATAATTGAACTTTATTCAATTTAGATTTATTACATATTAAAAATAAACAAGTTATTTTATTTCAGATGAAACTGATACACCACCAACCAAACAGACAGATAATGACTATGGAATTAAAGACGAAATTTTGGCAGGTGAGAATATAAAATGTTCAAAGATCCCTTCACAAAACAGATCTTCGGCAGACACTGTCATTGTTGATACATGCTATGAAACAGCTGAAGATATTCAAAAGGATTTGGAGTCCCCAGGTAATGAAAAAGGAACAAAGTCACTAAGAGATTGCATTACTTATTCTGAGCCATTAACACCAATGCTGCAAGAAGTATTGGATGAGTTTCAGTCAGAACCAGAAAATGAAACTGAGACATTAGACGGAAACAATCAAGTTGAAACAAATCACACTGTTCCAGATTCAGATATTATTAATAAAGAAACTTCAGAAACCATGAAAGAACATGATAAAACAGATAAGGATGATAATGATATATCAAAGATGGTTACAGATTCAACAGTCATAGATGATAATAAAACAGATTCAAAAAGTGAAGTAAATAATTCAAAAGATAATAGAAACAAAGATGTTCAAGAATCTGATAAAAACCATCTTGAGTCAAAGGACGATTCTACAGGTAACTCAGTTCAAGAGCCTGTTGAACCAGTTGCAGAAATTCAAGTTGAAAGCGAAAATTATAAAACTACTAAAAATCAGTCGGCTGACAATGCCACACCATTAGCCAATGATTCTGAAAATACAGATGTTGTAGTAGTGCATGATTCAAACTCTGAAATTATACACCCTTCTAATGGTTTGAACAATTCTAATAGCACAACAGATGCTTCACTTCCTAATAACCCTGAAGCACTAAAGAAAATGTTAGTAAACGTAAATGGTAGCAATGCACACAATAAAGTTAATAATACCAACATTAAAGGGGCAAGGAAACGATCAAATTCAGAAGATACAGCAAATAATAAGAATATTAAAAAAACAAGGTTGAACAAAAAGAAAGTCAAAGCTACTTCTGAAACAGAAGGTAAGAGAACAATAGAAACAACTAGTGAATTGAAACCCGTAAATAATATTTCGAATGATAAAACCGTCAAAATTCATAGCAAACTCAATAAAACAGATAAGACAGATCAGAACAAAAATGATCCAATTCCATCAGATACAATAGAAAAACCTTCAACCAGCAAAAGCAAACCAGACCAAGTACGCATATTATCAGATTCTGAAAAAAGCCCTATTTTAAATGAATCTTCTGGACAAAAAAATCCTTGTTTACAAAATGTAAGTTTGTTTGAAGAACTGCTTAACAAAACAAAATATAACACATCTGAATCTGATGATGAGTCAAGTAAGAAGAAATCAAAAATAAATACAGATAAAACTGAAGATAGGGAAGTGACAGAGAAGCAAAACGAAATAGTAGTGCTTAAATCACATTCAGAGTCTGATACTGATACATCAAAACAGAAACATAGGCCTCCAGTGATGTCATCAAAGACAGCGAGAGATAGAGCTTTAGCAAATGTATTTGGATTTTCCAGTGGTGAGTCATATATAGGTCATATGCATTGTAAAAAATTGCATGACATATTTCATGGTTAATGGTTACTCAAGACGCTTTCAATGGAAAGGCATAGCATTAAATTTATTTAAGAGTTAATGTTACTTACACAAGCTACAGTAAATTTATTAATAGGTGTTAACAATTTGGTAGGTAGCAGAGCCATGCTGATTTCAGCACCAACGGGCTGGCTCAACCAAGGCAGTACTACCCTCTCACAGAAGACCAACCTTAAGCGACAGCATCTGTTCTGTCGTATTTCGTTGGTGAGTGCGAGGCTAGATGCCCATTGGTGCAGGGGTAACAGTTATCGTGGTAAGTGTGTGAGCCTTACACTGCCACGATGACTGTCATGCCTTTTAAGTCCCCAAGCAGGGCATGCAAACACATCTCACTAGACTACCATAGTGTGTTTCATCATACCGCATTGTCTACATTCACAATGAATATGATGATCACAATTCTTGGATTCTATTCATGCTTTCCATTAGTCAGAGTAGAGTCTATGGCAGGTTTATAAAGAAAAGAAAAAAAAAAAGAAGAAAATCTATTCTGAAATAAATGTTTTCTATGTAAGGTTGATAGGTCAGAATTCAGTGCCTATACAGATACTTGGACAGTTTTAAATACATTTGCAATGTTTATATTTGTCATAAACAGATCTTTCTTTTTTTAAATAAATCTTTTCATTTACCAATGATGACAAAAGAGTCAAAACTACAACTTTTGAAGTGTCTTTTTCACCTTCAACCAAGTAGTTAATTAATTAATTAATTTATTTATTTAAGACAAAAACATTCTGTAGAATCTTTTTCTTTTGAGATTTTCTTAAAGGTTTAATCAAAACAATGAGATAACCTTTATAAATTTGGGAAATGGATGACTTTATACTTTTGTAGAACTAGATTTTTCAAAATATTATAATAATGTAAACTATTTTTGTAGGCTTTTCTGTTCCTAGCCCTTTTAGTTCGCTTTTTCTACCTAGCTAAGCCATGCATCACACTTGTAATTGTTATGAATGATGTCATGTTTTTATTCTCACAAGCTTGGTATTTTATCAATAATGCATGTATTTATTTACTAACTGAACTAATTAATATTAAGAAACGGGCTTAAATTAAGCATGCTCCTAGAATATCTACTATGAAAATATTTTCAATTAACGGATTATTTTTTGTTCATAGGTGTATCAAATTCAAAACAGCTAAAGCAGTTGAGTCGTCGTAAGAGGACAATATCGCAAAATAACGTGTTACAGTATGTATAAATATATATATGCACAATTGTACGATTGGCCTAGTGGTTTGAGCGATCACTACGCCACTCTCTACTGCGCTAAATGTTGTGGGTTCAAACCCCACATGTGACAACTCTTTATGTGATCCATCAATTGTTGTTCCGAGTCTGGGTGTTCTTTGTGTCCGTTTCTTGTATGTTTGTAAAGTCCTCGGCGACACAGGAGTTATTCCTAGTGCAGGCGTTGTCTTTTAAAAAAGAAAAAAAATACTAATGAAAATGTTCCTTATTAGCAACATAAACACGTTACACCAGAAGAAGTCTTTTTTTGCGAAGGAAAATCATATGTTACAAAATTATTTCGAGAGAACTTAGATTACATTCCTTTTGTTGTGACTTTTGGTATTTCATTTATTACGATGCCAACACATGATTGAAACTACTGTTGGTAACGCCAGACAGAACACCTATTGTTGTACTCGCAAAACAACTCCCTTAACTATTAGAGACCATCATAACTTAAACTTATAAAAAGGACAGGGACCATAAAACAAGGTACACATCAGCAAAGCACTGTGTACTCATATACTATACCTGCCTAGTAATGTGCATAACTTGATATAATGTAATAAGATAACATTTTAGATAACAGATATTAAACATGAATTGTTTTGGAAAGTTTTCCGTATGATTAACGATTTTTCAATGACAAGGCTCTTTTACAATGACATGAATTGCTCAATCTTGTTTATAACAACAGTAAATAAATATAAAAAAAGTATTGACTGAGTTTCTTGAAACTTCTTCTTAACCCATTACTTCCCACTGTCATATTTTTAGGACACCAGATTACCAATGTTTTTCTTAACTGGCTTTAATTTTTTAAGCCTTTTTTTGTAAATAACGAAACTTTTTTAACTATTTTTCGGTTAAAAAATATTTTGATGAAAAAATACAGTGACATTATTTAGATATATAATTTCAAAATTTATATATTGCGTAGCCGTTAAGAGTGCATTGTTGTTTGTTTTATATTGCTAGTTATAACTGTATATAAATAAAAGTAATTATATATTTCAGATTACCTAAAATTGTTTGGTAACCTTTACTAAACGTGAAATAACTAATAAAGTTGTAATAATATATTTTTCTCTTAACATATGATCCCAATGTCATACATATAAGACAGGCTGATTCAGACCCTAGAATAAATAAATTTTCGTTTTTTGCTTCACATTATTTTTTCTTACTGTATTAGCAAATATATTTTGTGATTTGAACAGAAAATTCTACATTTTTCGATAGTTGGGCAGTACTGGGTTAAACCAAGCAAAATAATCAGGAGATTAGTGATATAATATATTTTTTTACTGTTTATCAGCAGTCTGTTTACCATAGTACAGACTCTGTCTAGTTTATGGCCAAAGGCCGTCTGTGACATACGTGAGGTAGTATTTTTGTTCTTTGACATAATCAAAATTGTCTAGTTATTTAATATTATACTTGTTGATATAGTAAAAATGGTGGAACTGACTCGAGCGAGTGGACATCCGACGTGGAGAGCGAAACTTATGTGACACCCCCGCGCAGTAGAAAGAACAGACAAACCAAAAAATATTTGTAAGTTATGTTATGATTTAGTAAGTTTTGTTTACACATATTATTTAATACCAAAGTAATCAGATTCGAATCTATTCAAATGATTAAAGATAGTTTGTTCATACAAAACTTTTTTCAAAAGTTAAGTTTCATTGGTTATTGTGTACATTGAAATGAGGTGTAGAGCATTTAAAACAACAACTCTCCGTATGATAACGGATTAAGAATACCCCTATTTATCCTACGGTTGTCGTAAGAGGCCACTAAGGTAGTAAATTACGCTGGTCAACATCACCGCAAAGAGAAGAAAAACTTGAAACAAGTCTAATACTAACGCGCCTGACCAGCGTGATACAGAAGGCTAAAACCTTTCTAGAGAGGTATATCCAGCAGTGGATTGTTAAAGGCTCTATTTTCTTTGACGAAAATTGAATTTATCTTTTTAAGTAATTCAATGCATTCTTTGATATTAAAATTGCACCACTTACATATAAAAAATAAGCCCTAGTAATGCCTAATTCTTTTGTAAAATTGTAGTTTACTATTTTGCATTTATAATTGTATGACACTATAAATCAATTTGCATCAAATGTGACAAATTGAAACACACTTTAAAAGAGTGAAAATATTTTTTTAGGAAACCGCAGTCTGGCAGAATTCTTTCATTGGAGGAGCAAGGAGGTTTGTTTGTTATGTACGGCAAGAAAATTTACCCCATAGTCAAAGATGGCAAGTTAGTAAAGAATTATCTCACGTATTTATCTGAATGTAAGTATTTTCATTTTTCTATAATAATAGAAAGTTAAGGAATGATTTCTTTATGGTATTGAAGGGCAAACGAGCAGACAAATTACTTGGATCCTGTTTAATAAAAGCTGACATTTCGACATCTATGGTAGACAGTGACAAAATTGTAAAATTGTCACGCTTAGATTGTTTTAATAAAAGTGACAAATATGTCGAAAATCGACGGTTGAAATCTTGACATTTTTGTTACTAGATGCAGCCCCTCTGTGTTGCGTATACAGTTTTAAAAAATAAAATATCAGGTTGTCAATGTCGACAATCTGACGTATTTCAGATTTTTTTACCATGACCGTTTTGCCACTTTTTGTCATATGTCTTGTCGGATTGTCAGCTTTAATAAGCAGGGTCCGATGGTAGGTAACTACCTCAGTCCTTGAACGCCCGCAATTAAATAGCCTCTCACAGAATCAGGAGGCTTTCAGCATTTGAGCTGTGGTAACTTTATTCACTCGGTGATAAGTAATGATATAGCGCAACACCGATTTTCTTTGAAGCGAATCGAACAAGGCATATATCAAAACATTTTTAACAGACGGTGACATGACTATTACATTTATGTACGCAGAAGTTTTTGTTACTCACGAAATGATGATTTTGTATATACAAAGAGTTTTTTATACGATTCGTATCGTGAAATACCGTGTACGTTTAACTAGTTGACCCACGCAACGTCGTATGCATCACATGCTGCACGTAACGTGATGTTAAACAGCATAAACTAATTTGTTTACCACAAAATAGTAAGCCAATCTTAAAAGATAGATATACGCTGTCCTGGACTATTTTTAGAACTTTTGAAGAGAAATAATTCTTTCGTACATTATCTTTGCAGAACTTTAATCGATTACTCAGCGCAAGCAATAGCAGCTCCCAAAAAAATTTTTGCCCGTTTTCACTACATTTCTCATTGGTACTCCGATTCTATTTGGCAAAGTGTGATGATATATAGCTTATAGCCTTCTTGGATAAATGGGTTATCTAACACTGAAAGAATTTTTCTTATCGGACCAGCAGTTTTTGCGATTAGCGCGTTCAACCAAACAAACAAATTCTTCAGCTTTATAATATTAGTATAGATGAAAAAAATAATAAGAAATGTTTATTTAATTTTTAGCTGATTCAGAAGATGAACGGAGCTATTGGAAATTGAAATACGAGGAAGAAAAGAGAAAAGCTGGGGAGTTGAAAAAGTAAGTACTTTTTAGTTGCGATAACTATTGGATTATCATATCTTTTTACTTCTTTACGAAAATAAAATTAGTTAGTTTATTCGTAACGCTTTCACGGCTCAAAAACTGACCACGATTAAATAATGCACGCATGAAACAGTATGACCATAAAATACGGAGTTCATAGACAAAATTTTTAATCTAATATTTTTCGTTTGTAAACTTTGACTTAACTGGAGTTGTTTAGAAGAATAGTATACTACAATTTTGTGCCTCGCCTTGTCTCTATAAGTTAATATATTTGTCTTTAGCCTTACCTATAATGTATATCAAATGCTTTAACAGATTACTGCAGAAAACAAAAGATCCAAAATCAAGAAGATCATTCTCTCCCGCTGCACAGTCTAGCGCATTGAGGTATGTGCTACCATATGTAACCTTATTTTCTAAAGCTATTTTAGAACTTAGAAAATTCTGAAATTTTTTGGAGTAAGCTAAACACGCAAATTATTGAAAGAAACAACTGATTATGGGAAAATGTATAGGTATAGGTACAAGTCGACGATCGTAACTATCCTAAATATATCATGTCCTTTAGACTACAGTGCATGTCAAAGGAATATTCATGCAAAAGCTTGAAAAATTACCATCCTGACTTACCCCCTTGTCAGAAGCGTAAAAGGCGAAATTTGTTTTATGAGCAACACATTTATACTGTGAATTTTTTACAACTCATATTCAATCTAAAGTTGGGATGGCTCGTGATGATAATGTTCTGTCTCTTTCACTCCGACATAGGTAACTAATAGTCAACCTCATCGTGAGTACACACGCAAAGCGTTCATCACCGGTGCTGTCCCATATTTAGTAATATTTATCTAGGAACTCTGTAATATACCTGTCTTATTTTAAATTAATATTTGAATATGAATTTTTGTTTATTTTAGAAATCCAACAGGCAGTCATAACCATCCACAAGGAAAGAGTGAAACTGGTGAGTGGATAAACGTATGCAAACTCATAATCAAAATAAAATATAACTAACATATGTATTTTATTTGTTGTAGGTAAAGAAGTATGTATACCGGAGAGTAATGAAAAGAAGCCTGAACCACTACCAGTCTTATCTGAGAGCGTTAAAATTAAGTTTACAACTAAAAACGATGAGGTATATAAACAAGTTTCTTTTTATATTCATATATCAGGAATCAAGTCTGTGATCTCGAAAACTTTATTATGCTGTTCAGTGATACACAGTGTTTACATTTTATTTAAATGACCTCTAAGATTTGTCTACATGCAAGGATTTCCCACGACTTTCACCGGCGTTTTCTGATACACGGTTGCTACTCTGGAACTTTATAGCCGACCATTGTTTCTGATAACAATGTGTAGTGTTATTGTGGTATGACCGGTTGTAGTGGCAAAACTTAAGAGAGACCTATATCCAGGAGAGAACAATTTTCAACTGAGATGTTGATTGTCTGTTATTACACGTTATAATATTATTAGCTAATAGGAGTGTGTTAAAACACAAATTTACGTATGAGTCTTCTCAACCAAAAGACGTCCACTACTGGACATAGGCCTCCCCCAAGGGTACCCGTATGATTACGGTATATAAAACTTTAGTGGTACTTTATCAAAATCTTTTGTCGTTCTTCCCTATATTTTAACATGACATCTTAACTGTGTTTTAGTTCACACACAATCACAATTTTTTTTCTTTTAATTACAGCAAATACATTTAGAAGGCAACTGGCCTCAAATCCATAATGTTTTAGAGCATGTGGTGAATATATTTCATAAGGAACCGCAACCTATTAGCTCGAGCCGGTGTAAGACCGTTGTAGAACCTCCAAGCTCGGTGCCAAGTGGAACCTCAACACCATTAATCATAACAGCAGTTCAAGAGCGAGGTGTTGTTGATTTAGGTATGCAGATCTATAATATTAATTTACACGGTGACATGTTCTTAAAGTCTTAGAGGTTACTTTCATTTTATAAACCATTATTAAGAGTCTTTCAGAATTTGATTGTAGAAGGAAAAACCAAACCCCAAAACACATAACACTGACTTATTCGCGTAAATATTATCCCACCTTATAAGTTGGATGCTTTGACTTGTAATAGAGATAAGACTGACTGCTCTTTTATTATTTATTTATTTATCTATACTGTCACATACCAATTGAAACAAAAGCAAAATGAGTTACAAATTATGTAAACGTAACAATCGGCGGTTTTATCGCTCACGGCAATCTTTTACAGACAACCAAACTTACATGAAACGGACACTAAGAACACCCAGACTTAGAACAACAATTTGTTGAACACACAAATTGTTGTCGCGTATGAGCTTCGAACTGATACCACTTAGCACTAGAATGTGGTGAGATGATCACACCACTATACCATCCGTGCAATTGTTACGGCTGCGCCCCGCGGTATATCAATTCTTTACTGTTTGAGTACACGGCAATACTCTTTTTTTTTCGGGATAAAAGTAACCTATTTTTGAACCCAGAGTGTCTGCAAATTTTATCAAAATGATTCAGCCATTTCAATTTTAACAAGTACCACACATACCAACAGACACATAAACTTTGGCCTCTATAGTGTTGAATATGATAACAGACGGATAAATATAAATAGTGGCTCGTAAACATTCTTCTTTGTATAGCATTATATTTTCGCTTGCGGCTTATACTGAAGATACCAATCTGCCATCAACTGAGTAATGACTGCCAGTGTCCGCATTACCATTGTCCACTCTAACCTGACTGTATTGATTTTACAGATGTTCATGAAACAGTAAATAAAATAGAAAGTGAAATTTTCAAAGAAATTGAAGAGAGAGACAAGGAAGAGAAAGAGGAGCCTAACATACAAGAGAACAATGTTACTAAAAGGTAAATTCTATATTATACCTACCGATTACCTGTTACAGAAAACGTTAAAAAGTGGAACATTACTAGCATAGAATTGACTGTCTGGGTAGCGCAGTAGTGCACGCGACTGGAGTGTTTAGGTCTCGAGTTCGATCCCCAGAATCGAACTTTCATAGTACAAGCTCTGCTTAGTTTGAAACAAGATGGCGTTGTGCGTCAGATGCCCAAAGAAATAGGTATAGTAGACTCTTCCACCTAGAACAGTAGTAGTAGTAGGATCAAGATGCTAGACTATTATCGCCTCCTTATTTATTAGTTAACTTTTTGTTGGTAACTGTCAACTGCGTAAATTTAAAAGAAAACCAATGCTTAATTTTGGCACTTTTCTCTCAATAGTAAAGGAAAGAACAGAAAAAATAATTATTAAAACTCCATTAGTAAACCTCCTTTATCATATCTATTTATAAAAATAAAAAATCTCTATATATCTCTAATAGAGATTTTTATTGTCACATCACAATACAGACAGCAGATGTAACATATATATGATTTTTTTTTATAGAAAAGCCGGCAGACCCAGGAAATCATCGCAATCATCAGTTACCCTAAGTCCTGCAAAAAGAATTAAAACATCCGACATATCTGACGCGAAGACACCTGAACTCAATACCACCAATGACAAATCATCAGAAGAAACTGTAAATGTGGGTACAAGTGGTTCAACAGTAAAAAAACAACTTCGAACGCAGCGGAAAACTTTAAATGGTAAATTATTATTCTCGCTTGTTTTCTTAACCGTGGTGACAAGTAATCAGATCACCTGATAATAGGTGAATGAAGTGAGTGCCCCTATGAGATAGGAGGTTGACAGTGGACTATGAAATTTCAAACAAAATAAATTTTATCCTCTTGATATTAAGTACACACTCAAAAAAGTTGAATCTGATATATATTTTTTTATAGCTGTTAATTATTGAATACAAATTGGGCACATTTTATAATACCGTAGTTGTATTCATAAATAATCATCATATATTGTTTTTAACAGAATCTCTGAACAATGACACCAAACCTGTGCAGACTAGACGATCCAGGCTAGTTGAGCTTGGATCGAGCACAACCAGCAAGGCCAAGGAAGAGGAAGAAGTCAGATATATGTTCCCGCCAAAAACCACGAGACAGAGTGCAAAGTCTGCAACCACAGACAAAAACTCAAAAGATAAATCTCATAAAAGGTAGTATGTGTATGTCAGTACATAAAATAGGAAAAATAAATGTCTAAGATTTTAACTAAACTAGTCTCGAAGTTGGGCTATTCATAGATACAGACTAGTTTAATGTTAGCATAGTATATATGAAATACTTCCATACATATTTTATTTTACATCATATATTCTACAAATCCTAACTTAATTCTTACTGTAATATTTTCGACTAAATATATTCTCAAAGAAATTGCTGTAAAGTTATTCTAAATTTTATTTGCCTTGTTTTATATAGAATCATTTTATTGAAAGTCAATTATTTGTTGGTTTTCTATTTGTCTCGGTCAATTTCAAATGTATTATATCTGCATTATATTTTGTAATCGAAACATAAATGTAAAAAATAAGTATTTATGACTATTTAGGTGATATTCCGTTTAACTATAATATTGATTACTAGTAACGCCTGTACAATAGACTATAGAGTACTATAATTTGGACAATATAAAAACGAGGTTTTAAAAGTACAATTTATGTACTCAATGTTAGTTTAGGATATCATGCTCAATGCAGTTAAATATAGAACGCTCTGGCATTCAGCTAGGAATAAGTGATTAAAGTATAGACAAACATGTTATGCAAATGACAAATGAAAGATTTATATTTACAAGTATGCATAATTATGGGTGAAAATACAGACATATAAAGTATATTAGATATCAGAAAACTGACATTTTAAATTTACAAGATTTGAATACAGTTCTTAATTTTTAGTGTTAAACTTAACTATTTATATATGAAGTTTGTGATTGTATGTGTGTACCCATGTAGGTTGTAATGTGAAATGAAATAATATTGTATCTAGATATCAATAGCAGTAGTTAAAGGAGCCAATTTATTAGTTTTTTTTTTTAATAAAAATGGATTATGTAAAATGGGAGCAGGTGAATATTTCAGATCAATAAACCTTTAAATTGCAAATTGTGTATTATTTCTTCTTTTTCTATAGATTTTATCATTTTTAAACTTTGTTGCATTCCAGTCTAGCGTTGTAAGCAAATAAATTGTGTAATTTTATTCTGTTGTAAAACTATAAAATGTTAATCTTTAGGTGAGTGGTTTCTAGATATATTGTTGTGTGCTTTGTGCACCTGCTTCCATTAAGATTGTGTAAATTGCATGTTTGCTCATTGTTTTAAAATCCGAATTGCTCTTTAGCTTCTGCTTTTATTTTGTTTGGAAAACGCATTGTTTTTTATTTGCGCTATTTTTTTTAGCATGTCTAACAGCATTTTTTGCTTCTCTTTCTAACAGTATGGTTAACACTACGAAAACGTACTCTTCACCTGAAACTGTTTGTTCAAATTCCCTGGAGAGTACTCAAGGTTACCAGGATAGTGATCCTAGTCCTATGAAGATGGCATTTAGAAAAAAGAAAATGATAAATGTTTCTGAAATGAAATATAAAACTATTAGTCATTTGCGTCGCAGTAATAGAAAAAAATCACATCCGTATTTATGTTACGATGGAGGCGAGTCTAATAATTCATCTCCTGGAAAAACAAGCGATCATGATAATTCTACCCTTAATTCAAATATCTACAGGTCTGAATCTTATCGGCTATTGATGCCTGGAACCAAAATACCTTTCAGGCAATTAGATTCGATTAATGAAACAAGTCCTATGGGCACTGAAGTACAATTTGTTGAAAATTCAGATTCGAGCATAAAAAATAAAGAAGTAACCGTTGGAAGGCGTGCTGTCGAACAGAATGCTGGTCAGGCCGACAGCGAATTTGGTAGCTCCAGTAATATATCGTTGCCAATGTCTCCAGAACTATCGATTGTTGAAAGCTTTTCTGTTTCAAAAGATTTGACCAAAGCTATGGAAGTTGGGCCTAATATTAATGAAATTCAATGTAATGAAACCATAATTGTACCTACAACTTGTAACCAATATTTAATTTCGGATATTGATGTGTCCATACCTTTAATGGAACAGGAATGTAACCTTGAAAATCACACTGTAGAATTTGAAAATAATATAAGAAAACCAAACAATTTGGTGACAGAATCATTACTAGGCAAAATAGGTACGATTAACATTACTGATCAGTCTAATGTAACAGACAACCTAGACGTAAAACTGAGAGATCTGCTTCTCGAAAGTGCTAAAAAAATTGATAAAGAAAATGAGATGGACGTTGATGGGAGTAATGTAGTGGTTCAAAAAAAAACAAGAAATAAAAAAAGATGTTCTACTCCTCGTAAACGGAAAGAATCTACAAAGTCTAAGAAAGTCCCTAAAGTACAAACTCTTGTAGAAGAGTCACATACTGAATCTTTTGCTAAAGGTGGTAGGCAATCTTGTCCACCTGTAATTCAAGCCTTAATGACGAACGAGCAAAAAGAAATTGATATAGCTCGACTGAGTATTGGGGAAAAGGCCAAATCAAACAGAAAGAAAAAAGATATTATTAAAGTAAAAATACTCAAACCTAAAAGAAAAAAATCTGAAAATAGAACTACAAAATCAGTAAGTAGTCAAAAGTCTGTGTTGACTGATAGTGGGATAAATGATACAGAATCTGGAGTATTTCTTCGTGCAGATGATAGTGTGGACCTCATACATAACCATTCTGAAACCTGCCTACAAGCCAATGACTGTTTAGATAGTCTTGAACTTGTGGAGAATTCTGTCAAATCTATAATTACTTTAGAAGATTCTATTGAGTCAGTTGACGACATTATGTGGCAAAATCAAAGCGAGTTTTTTGACGACCAAAATATTGTTCCAGAATCGTTCTGTAACGATGCTCAAGACGTCAACAGCTTTTATAGTAAGTGCAACCTACAAATCTTCGTCTTATAGCCATATCTTTAGATACGGTTATTAATAAAAAAAAATAATCCTTTTTTTATCAGAGTAGTAGGTAACATACTTAACAAAAGATTTTGCTGTCCGTATTGTTACTGCACTTGTGACAACAATGGTTTCGCTTGTTACAAACATTACCGCGTTGTAAGAAATTTATTAATTCGTATTCTGCTCTGTTAATGAACACTATACGAGTATAGTACAGCTCGATATGATTAATAATATCAAAATTCATTTAATTTCTTGTAAATTACAGATGTGGATATATATCTGTAATTTATAAAAAATTCATCCATTATTAGTAGACCTAACGATTCATTTTCAGGTTCCAAGCCCCGTGACATCGACGTCTGTCAGAAGGTGTACCATAGTCCCTTAGGCACAGATTCTAGTCTCATAACTGAAGATCTTTCTGATGAATTACCTCAGCAACCAGAGAAAAATGACAAATGGTATTTACTCAGTGAAGACGAAACTGTAAATACAAACATGACTAGTACAAACGTACTTGATAATCCGGTCAACGTTGGTGGTTTTGGTGCCAATCTTAAACAGATATTCCCCATTACTTGTGCCGTGCCAGACTTATCTACTATCACTGAAATATCCAGAGAAAGTACTAATAGTCGGAGACCTGTATACGACACTGCTAGCGGTGAAGATCTTGATTTCCAAGGTGTTTTCAATTCAAATTTATAATGTGTTATTTTTATTAGCCTAGACCTTGGTAGAATATGTTTGAAATTTTTGATTTTTCTAGTTGTTATTATAATGAATGAGTATTTGAAGAATAAACATAATAATAATGAATTGAAATAATTTTAATTTATTTATAACTAGCTTACCCCGCGAACTCTGTTCCGCCTTAGAGGCTGCAAAAAAGCAGATTTTTGATTTTGGACTGAAACGCAATCGAACGAGATAAAAAGTATCCTATGTCCGTCTCCTGGTTCTAAGCTACCTCCCCACCAATTTTCAGCTAAATCCGTTCAGCCATTCTTGAGTTATAAGTGGTGTAACTAACACCACTTTCTTTTATATATATAGATTTGAGTCAATATTTAGTGTTATAGTAAGTTTGATGTTGCAGTCCCAATAGTTAACGGACGTCGATCGAGTCTGGTCTTTACGAACTCGATCATTCATTGCATTCAAGAGAAAACATGTTGGCTAGTACGAATTGGTTAGCACTCCCGCTAAACACTCCTCCGTGTGATGATGAATTAAAAATACGGAGTGTCACCAGTGTTCCCACCCATGGGTGTCATAAGAACCGACTAAGGGGGCAAGCTATGAAAGACTTGTGCTTCCATAAAATAGTAGCATGGAGATGATTCAATTAAATATAGAAAAGGCACTTGAAATCTTTAATACTCGTTTTTAAGTCCAGCGTTTAGTATTTCATAGAAATGAACTGCCATAAAAAATGTTTAGTGAATTAAAACAATATACTTATAAGTTACTTGGAGAGGTCTATGTCCAACAGTGGACTACCATAGTGATGGTGGCAAAAATGAAGCTACAAGTAAATTGCGCACGTGTTCACCTTGGCTTCTTCACTCAGGCTGGTTTACATGTGTGGTCGCATATAAATTCGATACGCTGCGAAGACCACCAAGACTGTCGGGTTAAGAAAAGCAAGTGTTTAAATAGTGACAACGTTCTGAAACTGGTGGTTCACATTTCCAGAGGAACTCAAAATTAAACGAAATGCAACAAAAATGTCGCCAAAAGACACTAATTACGTGATAGATAAGTATAAACCTGGAAGTTAAGTCGTTACAAGAGTCCTTATTTATTATTTTGGAATTCTGGTTACGGTAATAAAGGGAACAGCACGTCATCATCTAACTAGACCGTCTGTAAATGTACTGTGACATGTAATCTAGTCCGATCCGTGTGGTTTAAGTATAAATAAATAAACATTAATTATTATTAATACTATTTCAGTAAATCCAGTGTTTATTTCGCATGAATGCAAGTAGGTAAGAAAAGAAAAAATGGTGACTTGAGACTATGTCCATGAAAATGACCTCTCTGTTTAAAATGTTCCATCCACTTCTGATACAAGTAGACAGATAGCATCGATTAATTTTGGTGGTGTTTCCTAAAGTTTCAATGCATACTTTAAAACAAAAAAATAAGAGATTTAGGACATGTCAGATTGCTTCTGAATTTACAGTTATCCTACAAAGATTTTTCACTTGAGAGTTGAAACTCCTGAAGCTGTGTTTATTTTTGGCACTTGTGCTTGTCAAATGACTCCTACATAATTTGACTAAGTTGACTGATTGTCTCGTGTAAGGTCAATTCATTCAATTCAATTTCATTAAAAAAAAAAATTAATCGCACTAGGCATATTCCTGCGTCACGAGGGACTTTATAATCATACGTGAAATAAACACAGAACACCTAGAGGCAGAAATACAATTTGTGGATCGCAGTTTTTTTTCATGTGAGGATGGAACACAATACTCCGCGCAGTAGAAAGCAGCGAGGTGACCGCTTAAATCCGCCGTCATCCGTGCAGTCAAGCTCTGGACCAGTGGTGGCCAAATTGCGGCCCGTGGCCGGTGTTTGTGTGGCCTGTAAACATAGAACACTATTTCAATAGTCAACTACCTACATGTCATAAAGACATGATGCATTCGAATCCGGCGCTAGCAACTGGCAATAGCCCGCCGTACGTGTTGCGGTCGCTCACTACAAGAGGTACGGGGCAGGTTTCGACGATACGACCCGCGCTCCCTCCCAATGTTTACCTACTTATACTTATGTTTCAAAAATTATCTTTTTAAAAAAAATATTTTAATGAATAATATCTACGAGTACTTATTCGATATCAACTTTCACGTGAAAAATGTCGCAGCATCTAGTTCAAAATAAAATATAAGGAAATGAACTGAAACTCATTTTACCTTACATAAGTGATGCTTTGTGCTATGTAGCCCTTGGCCAGAAAAGTGTGACGATCAAAATATATGTACCATATTTTTTATAAAAGAGGAGGCAAACAAGCAGTCGCTTCACCTGATGGAAAGTGTCTACCACAAGTACGTTGCCAGACTTAAGCCATTTTATATATTAAATAACCAATAAAATCTTTTAAGTAAAATATACATATCTTTTAATCTGTTGCTATAGGTTTCAGACTGGTTGTGCGTGTTAACAGTATTTAAAAAAAAATAGCTTAAAAGAAAATATTGTTGTAATGTTCAAATTCTGTAAATGTGTGTAAGTTGGGCATTTTATTAGTCTTGTCCTTATCATACTTATCGATTTTAATATGGCTATCCTAGTGACATTTGTTGTCAATTGTCAAAATGGGCATTGAATATTGTTTTCGAGAAGAATTTCCATTGCTGCCCAAAGAATTTTAAATGTAATTGTATAATGGTATAAATTTCACGATGCCTAGACATCTACCATTACGTATAAGTATAAGAGACTGTTTAGTATTAGTTCTACTAGTCATATTTAATACGATACATATAACAGACATGGGTAAGTGTTTTCATCGAATATTTTGATTAGGAGCACTGGATGATTATGTATGTATAAATTATGAAAATTATTATTTGACCGTAGCGAACAATAACATGGATATCCAGAGCAAGGATAATAAAATAAAAGACGACATGAACAACAAGGGTGTAAATTTCAGTGACAATGAAGAGTATTTGAAAAGTTGTTCATCTGTGGATATAGTTGAATGTAACACATTGCAATATCCTTGTATAGATTGTGACCGGAGCATAGATTGCCGATATGGAGCATACTACAACTACACCTGCATTGTGAAGCAAAAAATTAATTGCAGTGTAAGTATGTCATAAATAACAAAATCAAACTCGGTATTTTCTTTTTGCAATTAAGAGTACACACAAGCATAATTCTCAGTAATATTTATTGTACATAAATAACTTGTGTTTTATAAAGCTATTTAAATGTTTTAATATTCCAGGGTCCAAACAAATTTAACAGAACTGCAATGTGCAGATTCTGTTATCAAACTGAGAGATGGGAACATCGCTGTGAGCAGAAAGCAAACTGCAATTCTCTGTCATCACCTTTGAAATACTATTTGTAAGTTGCACATAAGTGACTTATTACTAGTTAAGTTATCTGCCACATTGGACTAGCAGTTAGTGCATATCACTGCCCATCAAGACGTCTCAGGGTTTTGTGTTCCATTCTTGGGTCAGGCCAAAAAGGGTTATTGAATTTTACTGAGTATAGAAATGCTAAGTCTGTTACTTAGCATTTCTATGCAGTTCAGAAGTTGCAATTTTGAACCCCATGCCTTGGAGAGCACATCAAGTTGTCAGTCCTGTACTTGATCTCTCCCTGGTCGTGTCAGATAACCGTCCCAATGTGTTGTGAAAGAAAGGGGACAGAAAGTGCACCTGTGTTTACATACACACTTGTACTATAATATTGCATATCATATATTCATATCACATTATAATATCACCTACGTAGTTGACTGGTCTCCGTTGAAACTGGCTGCAGTGGCTGTTATACTGTCTGGGAGTACAATATAGTTTAGTTTAAAATAAACATTTTATAATTACTTCATATGAGTTAGGTTTCAATAGGCAGCAGTAATCATTTTCTATAAGTGACCCATCTACCCTCGAAATTAAAAAATAGATCAAAGGCACTAGACATGTGTGCAATTGAACATTAAAGAAACAAGTCAACGTCTATCACAGGAGTTGGGGAATAGTACAATAAAAATTATATTTTGTTTTATAATATGATAGCTAATATTTCAACAAAAAGAACTTAGTTTGTAAAACACTGAAAGCCACTGCTGGGTATAGACCTTCCCCAAGGCTCTTAATAACATCTTAATAATGTGATAATCCTTAAAATACAGTGGACCCTCAGTAATCTGGCCCCTGTCTAATCCTGACCCCCCATAATCCGACATCAATCAAACAATTTTCGCTAATGTAGATCGTGCATGATTGAACAGGTTACAACTTGTGTTCGATGCGTAGGTATTGTTTCAATTCCGATTGCTTAGTTTGAATTTGACTAAGAGTGATATCGGTGCAGCTTAGCGTTTATTCATTGTATGTATACATACCTAATAATGTCGTCACAAGCCCAGAAGACAACATATAGAATTTTATTATTTGTCTGTAATTTGTCGGATTACAAGGTACCCTTTGGAAAAAAAATCTGGGCTATAGGGGGTCTTAGGCAGGCCTCCATAATCCGACAAATTCGATAGTCCGACACTGCTCTGCAAAACGTTTGTCGAATTACCGGTGGTCCACTGTATAGTTTGATATCTGAGACCAATGGCTACGAAACTGATGAAGTAGCTTTGAACCAGAGATTTTATTTTGTATCACCGCACTTATGAAAATTGCTTCCAAACTGCCATTATTTTTCTGGTAATGTAAATTTAAAGTTCGAGATAAACCTAATTCATATTTTTTTTTACAATTTTTCCAGGACAAACTGCACAGTCTCAGATGATATAGTATGTTTAGGAAAACGAAGATTTCTCAAAAAAATTCGATGTTCTTGGACTTCGGGTACAAGATGGGGTACTGCACTGATTTTAGCCTTGACACTTGGTGGATTTGGTGCAGACCGATTCTACTTGGGCCACTGGCAAGAAGGCATAGGAAAACTGTTCAGTTTTGGAGGGCTAGGAGTATGGACCTTAGTAGATGCTTTGTTAATTGGAATCCATCATTTGGGCCCTGCTGATGGCTCACTGTACATTTAATTCTTATTCAATACTGTTTATTATTTATTAAAATCCTTCAATATCATTGTATTATTGATATTATGAAAATCCCAATTTATTGGTAGGTATCATATAAATCTACAAAGTTATTACACATTAGATTGGTGCTGTTCAAAGTGTAAATTGACCAGCCTGTTTTAGAAGTTTTTTTTTTTTTTTTTTTTTATCGTGTGGAAACCCCCTCGGGCCGTCACCCCACCGGGGTTTACGGCGGGGTGGTGTGTCGGAATCGGACCGACTAAAACCACACGGTGTGCCACTCTGCGCCTGATATAGGCGGGATCCGGGAACCGCTGCTATTACGACATCCAGGTCCCTCCTAGCGCCTGCCCGCTACTTCGGGCACCATCTGCGGATAAACTCTCTATTTTAGGCGACGTACGGCACACACGGACGTCGCCTCCTCGCGGCTGACCATTGTAGCGGATGGAGGGGAAAACCCGTCCCGTCCACCCGCGGCCACACTCAAGGCGGCACTCGGACTCAATCCGCCGCCCGGCTCGCCAGCGGCGAATTGAGTCCGAGTGGATATTGTCCTCCCGGGCCTTCTCCGCCGCCTCCTTCCGCGAAATTACGTCTTCGCAGAAGGTTGCGACCGCGATAAAACAACTATCGCTACCGACCATGGAGCGTATTACGGCCGGTAGCGAGAGATCTCCTCCAATAACTGCAGTGAGGACCCCACGCTGCGCCGCCCAGGCGGAACAAACCGCCAGCGTGTGCTGAGCCGAGTCCTCACTGCAGTCGAGCCTGTTTTAGAAGTTAGGTCAGGGTTATTTTTCGGTTAACACTTACATATGTACCTGGTCGAATACCTACATCTTTGCATAATATAATATTAAGTTGCTTTTTTATTGTGCGCTTCGATCTTCTAGAGTACACCACTGTTATAATGCGGTTTTCACTATCACTTGTATTTCAAGGAAGGTTTATATATATAATGAAGTGGTGTTTTATAAATAGAACATATAAGAAAGTCAATATTTCGTAAAACTTTTTTTTTAAAGCTTTATTGGTAATACTGATGAAATTAATAGATATTTCAAAATGATGTATTATGGAATTATAGGCCACAGTAATAATTTTCATGATTTAAAATTTAATTCATTTTTGGTTTATTAATCCAAAGTTTTTTGTCACATATATGCTTGTCCAATTAAATACGTTAGATATGTTGTGTACTTAATGTAGATCAAAATTGCCTATTAAAGCATATTATAAAATGAATATCTTGAAGATATCTGAGGGTTAAAATAGACGGGTAGGGTGATCAACGCCGTCGATGGCAAACGTACGAAGCCGGATGGATCGCTGGTTACAATACAAAGTGATGATATCTCTAAAGTTTTTATTAAAAAATCAGTACTCTTCGAGCTCTAACACTTAAATATTATTTTTTAAGGTTTCATAGCTACTAAACTTTTTTTTTTGTGTGTTTCTATTGTGTTATAACAAAAATAAACAGGGTCTCAATACATGGCCGGTGAAACAGACGCCGAAAAAATTACAATATTATAATTTTGCAGTCTCAGCAGGCTGGTATTGATTTAGTTTCGAAAAGTGATTTAATCGGATGTATTACACGATCAATTACGTCATAGTCTAATTCGTACTATCAACGATGAGGTGAGGCTAGCAATCTTTGATGTACCTATTGTCTGCGTGATATCTCCTGTCGTGCAATGCTAGGTATGTCTGGTTATTGTTCCACTGTTCCTGGTGAACTTCACACAGAATTTGACGCGCTTCCGATGAGAACAGAGGGCCTAGTGCGAGTATTTTACATACACTAGATCGTCACGATGACCGCCAACCACCTACACCGCTGCGCTTCGCTCGCACTGAAACATCTTCATCAACCATAATAACATTAAAAATCAAATACCTATCAAAATAGATAATTGTTGATACGAGGGGTCACCAAAAAATAATAATAGTCGGGTACTTCTAGGATGCACAAAAATCGAAAAAAGTGTATTTTTGCTTGCCTGTACATCCGCTAGCTCAAAATAAAAAAATCATATAAATAGGGCACGATTCCCGGTAAGTACATTCATTTCAAAACGAACTGTCGACGAAATAATACCATAATAGAGAAAAACGAAATAAAAGCCGCCATTCTCCACGCCACCTCTGCTTGAAAAAAATGTCTACCAAAGACATACACAGTGACTTGGAAGAAACATTGGGGGAGTCTGCTCCTCCATATACCACGGTTGCACGTTGGGCAAAGGAATTTAAACTGTACAGAACATCCACTGAAAATGAATACCGCGAGGGACGACCATCCACGTCCCTGACCGAGAACAACGTGAAAAAAGTAGAACAAATCGTATTGGCCGATCGAAGAGTGACCATAAGGCACGTTGCTGAGGTCACAAGAATCTCATATGGCAGGATTTAGAAAATAATAGTAAATAAATTGCATATGAAAAAAGTCACGGCACGTTAGGTGCCGAGAATGTTAACCGACGAGCACAAAAAGAAACGACCGACATTTCAAGGGTCAATCTCGAAAACTTGCAGGCTGAACAAGAAAAATTTTTTGAATCGTTTCGTGATAATGGACGAGACCTGGATTCACCATTTTGATCCTAAAACCAAACGACAGTCGATGACCTGGAAACGAAAATCCTCACCAACGCCAAAGAAATTCAAGGTGTCAAGTTCAGCGGGAAAGATTATGGCGTCTGTTTTTTGGGACGCTAAAAAAATTATCTTGGTGGAATATTTGGAAAAGGGAACCAACGAATTTTCTTGTGTGGTTGGTTAGAATGGTTCTTGATGATGGACCAAAACCTTACACCGACCCGGCAGGTTAGCATGGTATACTGGTAGTAGGCCAAAACTTTCTCTCTAAAAAGAGACCTAAGTCTAGCTATATACTACTAAATGCTGTTGATGATAATATTTACTTCATAATTATTGTAAGTCCTTAATATAAGAATATCTACTTATTTTGATTTTTGTAATATCAATGTAACATTTTAGGTAGGCAGTTTTCAGATGCCTTAACCATAAAGTACTTACATTCATTTTTAGCAGTGGACCACAATTAGGTGTAATGTGGTACTATACGGAACCGTTAGTATACGTTTAGACTTGCAGTTAAATAAGGTTTATGACGAATAATAACTAAAGACTATTTGTCATCAGATGGGTCTCCGAAAAAGTATCACACACTGTCCATATTTGTGTCCCGTAGCTTCCATGGATTAGAAAAAAGTCTGCCAGACGTTTGAACGCTGGACAGGTTCCGGTTCCGGTTCGATCGGAGCAGTACTACCCTCTTACAGAAGACTAACCTAAAGCGACAGCATCCGTGCAATCATGTGTTGTTGGTGAGTGCGAGACCGGTGGCCCATTGATGCAGGGGTGATAGTTATCGTGGTAACTGTGTGAACCTTATGCTGCCACGATGACTTTCATACCTTTTACGTCCCCAGGTGGAGCGTGAAAAAGCACCTCACTAGGCCTCCATAATGTGGGTCACTCCTTGCAAATGCAGACAATGCAGTATGCATTGTCTGCATTTGCAAGGAGTATGGTGACCACAACTCTTAGATTCTATTCGTACTTTCTATTACACAGAGTATCGTCACATTAGCAGGTTCTTAATATATAAAAACAGACTAAATTTATAAAAAATCAGAGGAATCGAAAGGGTGCTACGCTCAGTCAGGGAACGGTTTTCGGTTTACCTTGCAATTCAAATTTGGAAAAGGTGTAGACACATTTTCTCCTAAGCCCTTCACCGTAGTCCTTGAAGATATCTTTAAAATACTAGATAAGACTGAACATGAATGTGCATAAAAACAAACATAAACATGGAGCTGCTATTGCTTCGCAGACGATGTTATTAATTATACTTACTCTTTGCCAGTAGAGAAGAATACCAGCAAAAAATTTAAAAACATTCAATCTCTATATACTCGGTAAAGTGATCATTATAGCTCTTATACTGTCAAAAGTATTATGGAGACGAACTAAAAAGAGGCAGACGTCTACTTCATGACGACTGGCCCTTTGGCCTAGTTAAGTTAGTTTTAACTAGGTTAGTGATCCTGACTGCAGTCGTGGGTTTAATTGCCACCCAGAACAAAATATGTATCTGGATGTAACTAATCCAAAATAATGTATGTATTTAGAAATTTATAAGATTTTATCAGTAGTTTGGTTACCATAGTAGAGGTTCTGCCAAGTTTGGTACCGATTCGCAATATGTAGCTACATAGCGTGGTCACGAATATACCTATACCCAAAAATGAGTGGCTAAAGGCTGAAGAAGACCTAAAACATACAAAATGTGGTAGTTGTAATTGATTTAGATAGTCCTTAACGGGTATATAAGTGTTGTATGACAAAGTAAACCTTTTCTAAATTCAGTTTTTGCCATTAAAACAGAAATGTTATGAGATTACACTGGACACGGTGGGTACCAATGGATAAAGCTTTCTCTCTCTTTTCGCTTACGTAGTGTCGACGACTACGACACGAGACGCGACACGACACGATACAATGCGAAGCGAAACTGCTGGTGATACTAATGTGGTGTAAGTACTACGCGAGCGATTAATACGACGCGACACGACGCGACGCAATGCGACGTGTCGCGCACACGACAAGTGTCCTACGTGAACGACGAAAATGACGTGTCATCAGCAACATGGTTTGAGTTAATTTGTCTATTAGCTAACCACTAAAGTTAATTTATGAACCAACTTGCCCTGTGGGTATTTATGTTTCATCTCAGTAGATTATTGAACTGTAAGAATATTAATGTAACTCTTTTTAATCACACTGCTTGTCACTGATTCACATTTTTGTCTTTTTTTCATAGCTATTAGTAATCGGCAACACGCAATCTAAAATAGCATCTTTTGTTTCTTTACTGAATATAAGAATCTACTTTCGTGATTTCATTTTATTCATTAGGTTAATGTAGTTACATGTTGTCATAATGTAGTCATATGAACTTATATGATCGTAGGTGGATACATAATAAGCATTACAGGTTACACAAATTATAACTTTTAATCAGTTGTACTAATTTATATATTATATTTATGAAAGCTATGCTTGATCGTTGTTTAGTTGCAATAGTTTTATATTTTTTTTTAATTGCTTACATACAAAATTAGCAAAAAATTTGCTTATTCCAAATATTATTAAATAATAAAGACTTAATTATTTACAATTTTATCATAACCAATTTAAATTAAGCATGTTATCTACTGGTACAGGACTATCGGACAATCCTTGCGTAGTATGATTAATATAGGCTGCATGAGGATGGTGTAATTAGCATCTGAGGGAGGGACCAGGCGTGAGTAACGTGTGGCGACTTGCGAGAAGGAGGTGCGAGCGTGCGCAGTAAGTACGGCGCACGGAACCTGCGCGATCCGTCATTCGTTCGCGGGTCCACGCCGCGGCGCCACCATAACCGGCTACTGTCGCTCCGCTCGCCCCACGAGTCACCCGAACGTATCGTATCGCGCGCGTAGGGCCGGATTATCGTCCCGGCTGTCTCGTGGTGTTGCTGGTGTAGCTGGTCGGAGACGCGTGCGCGAGCGAGCGCGTGCGCGGCGCTACCTGCGCGCGACGACGGGCCGCGAGCATGCCAGGGGCACGGCGCTGCCGCGCGTAGCGAGCCAGGCCGTGCGGGCTATCGCCATGGGATGCGCCTCGTCCGCCGAGGAGCGCGCTGCGATCGCGCGCAGCAAGCAGATCGAGAAGAACCTTAAGGAGGATGGTATCCAGGCTGCCAAAGATATTAAGCTGCTTCTCCTTGGTAATGGAGCTTTCCTCTATCTCTGTCTACTTTGTGAGGTGCGCGCGCACACGGAATCGAGCTCTATTGACTGATACTTCCTAGCTGGCAATCTACGTCACTAGCATATACATTCATTGACATTGAGAGTTTATCAGGTGTCGATCTAAAACCCTGAACTTTAGCGTTAAGTATCTACATCTATTATATCTTTGGATTATTTGGATGCAAGTAAATATTCGGGGAAAGCTACTTACGGTGACAGAAATCTAGAATAATTTAAAATACACATCTTTTTGAAGAATGTTACTTCGCAATTACAAAACTTATTAAAAATCAAGGCAACAAGTATACTCTATGACTATGATAACAAAGTTATTGAATAGTTAGATGACTACTTTATCTACAAAAAATACGAGTATAAGCAAATGTACTTTGTACAATTGACGATCACGATTGTTTTATATTCTCTCTCTTATTATTTAGATGCAAAGAAAGTTTATGTATGACGAGAAGAGTTCGCTGTTATTAGTACTTTAAATAGTATGTGTTGCTTTTATGTCTTTAAGTATTTGGTTTCTTTTTCTTCTCGGATCTTACACACATGCCGAATAAAAAGCTGTAATATAACTTTGTATGACAAAACAATTCTCTTAGAAAAGGAGTGGTATGTAACCAAATTAATAAAATTCAGACACAGTCTGAAAAACCCAGAGAAATCTAATTCCGGGTGATTCGGTTATAGAGTTCCGTAGAACCTCAGAAGTCATAAAATAAAATAAGTATAATTTCAATGTGTACTTGAGAACATTGGGGAATAAAAATAATAAAATAAATGTATATTAGTTCAAACATACATACCTAATAAGTTAAGTTATTTTACTAATTGTACTCGTAGTTACTCGTGTAGTTTAGATCGTCAATAAAAGAAACCAGTAAAGGTTTCTTGTGCAATGTTCAGTATGGATTAACAGTGGTAGTTTCATGGGCTTTTGGCCAAACCAAATTTTCCAGGCACACTTCCCCGCAGACACAAAACAGTCCAGTAACACTGGAATCCTGTTGTTTGGTCAAAATTCCATGGTGAATCGATTGACTATCATCATCAAAGGCCTCTAATAGTCTACTGCTAGACGTATGCCTCTCCTTAGAAATGAGATTTTGACCTACACTGTACTTTACAACAGTGGCCAGACGGGTTGATACACATTTTATATCAAGTTTTCTTTCTACAGTTGTTGTCTTTTCCTGCGTGGTTTGTTCTCAAAGTGGTGACCCAGTATTCTTCCTCTGTCACCACACGGACATCCATAACATGACTAAACTTTTGTATTATTGTTTTTAATGAAAATATTATGTAGATATGAATATAAAGAATCTTATAGAATATGAAATGTGTAAAAATTTAAAAACTCTTTCTAGATTACGAGATCTAATACAGAGTTTCAAATTGTTCACAATTCTGGAGATAAAAAATTTGACGTACTGTCCTTTTTGAATATATCATAGTAATTGTGGAGAACATTGGGGGAGGCCTATGTCCAGCAGTGGACGTCTTTTGGCTGAGATGATGATGATGATATAAACTGACACTTGAATGCTCCTGCTACGATTTCTTCATTATCCGTTCACTATCATTATCTTCTTTATCCAAGTAGTGACGGAATAAGAATACTGAGTGTCACCACCTCTATTCATCCTAAGGCTAAGAGAGCTGACTAAGAGAGCAAACTGCGTAAGACAACATTAGTGCAAAGAGAAAGAAAATTAAGCCTTTTGGAAGTTACGTGGCCTCCATGGTATAAAAGGCCAAAATCTCCTTTCTAACGAGAGTAAAGCGGTGGAATTTTATAGAGTACTGATACAAAAGTATAACTTGTGGACGATTGTAGTGTTTATTATATTGGAATTAATGAAGTAATAAATATAAAGAGTCTACCAATAAAGATCGTCAAGCTATGCCGATCTTAACATCGATCACACATATTTGATCTTCACTGAAGGCTGATTTCAAATGAAAGATCAAGAGTAATAGAGGCGTGGTGGACGGTACCGTGACACACTTCAGCAACATATATATTTAAGACTACTTATGTCATCTAGAATAAGACATTATTTTTCTCTATACTGTCTTATTAGAAAGTTAATCGTAGTGTACATACTTGTCTTTTTAAATAATTTATACGTCAGGTTATTTATTTATTTATACTTCCTGCAAATATAATGTATAAGGCGAGCTTAATGCCATAGGCATTTTCTTCCAGTCAACATTTGGATGGTGCAGAGATGTGTGTAGCAGGTGTATCATTGGAGCAAGTGAGGAGGATCGTTTAATTTATATATAAATAATTTTATACAATGATGTATGGATAAAAATTGTTCTGATGACTCCATCAACAAGTTTCCATAGAACTTACGAACTCTAATCTTGAAGGTTAATCGGTTAATAGACGTTCTAATATCTAGGGGGAGGGCGTTCCAGAGATTTACAGCTTGGACAGTGAAGGACGAATGAACAATACGGGAGTTATGTGAAGGACAAAGAAAAAGGAAAGTATCTGAGGAGCGAAGATTTCTGTCATGGTTAGAGTAGAAATATTGCAAGTGAGATGTTAGATAAGTGGGTGAGTTAGGAGAGTAAAGAAGGGAATGCAACATAATCAACGCCCGTAAACTACGAAGCTGTGTGTACTGGTAAACATGGTAGTTGCGTCCTATAAGCGGATACATAATCATACTTGCGGTAGTTGATTATGAACCAAATGCGTTTGTTGAGATGTCGGTCTAATTGTTAATAATAGATTAGGGCAGTTTATTTCAGTAATTCTGATACAGTGTAATTAAAACGCTATAAAACTAAAAAAATCATGGTAATTAAAACAAATACCTTAACCCTTACTTTCACCATACTATATATCTGAAAGTCGTATAGAAAAACTTCTATACGACTTCATATTAACTTAGTAAATTAATTAAATACAAGAAGTAACAATATTCACTAATCTATTAAAAAGTATATCAAGATTTTTATATAAAGAATTTTTAACAATATAAGATTGCAACATACTGGGACAAATAATATATAATAAAGCCGAAAAAGCATTTATATAATATCAAAGATCATTTATTTGAATGTGCCGCTTATCAAAAATTTAATAAAATGTAGAAATTGTCTTTGACAAATCTTTGATTTTAGCGCATTGCTCTTGTTCTATTTCGTGTGTGAATATGCTTTCACGCATGTGTGAGCGAGCCCGAACGAAGATTTCCGAAAGCACCCGAACGTCAGTCGAGCGGGGCGCGGTCGCTGTCACGGAGCGAGCGGAGTTGGTGCTTGTCATCCGGCCGCCATTATCTCATATTTAAACGGATTTATAAAATCAATTAAAGTTTGCATTGTAGTATCGTGTTATAGTGTTCGGTGCAGTATTAAATACAAAAAATCATCGACTCGCGGCTATTCTTGTAACAATTTTGTGTTTAACAGTAGAACGTACAGTGATAAGTGGTACTGTTAGGTTACTGTGTGTTGGGTGCTAACGTTGTGTAGGGTGGCTCCGGTCGCGCCGGAGCGGCAGGACGCGTGTGGAGCGTATGCAGAGGGAGCGGTGAGAGCGCGCCCGGCTCAGGGGTCGGGGCGGCCGGCGGCCATAAAACAGGGACAGCTGCCGACATGGGGTGCGCCCAGTCGGCCGAAGAGCGAGCGGCAGCTGCTCGCAGCCGAGAGATTGAGAGGAACCTGAAAGTAGATGGAATCCAGGCTTCTAAAGATATTAAGTTGCTGTTATTAGGTACGCTTTAGATCCAGTATTTGATCGCAATACACGACCGCACCCATGTTTCGAAACTGTTGCAGAGAATTTAATGCTACAGATTGGAACTGTAACTTTCAATATTCCTATACGTAGCGTCCTAACGCTTCAGGTGTGCCCTACACGTTGGGTCCTGATTTTAACGACAAATGGGAACGTTTATAGCTTTCACTAATCGTTATGCCGGTATGTACGGTAGTTCCGTGCGCAAATGAAAGTTCTTATTTGTTTCCCATTTAGGAACCATTTATTCGAACTCTAAACTGACTCATGCCCATTATAATGACGATTATATTGAGTATTTTAATGATGTTATGGATTCTTTGGATCACTAATGACTATGGTCCTGTTTTTCCTTAAGTATTTTAGAATATATGTTAATAACTAACATATAATAATTATTCTCTTTGAATTTAATACCTATAAGATATGCAGACTACTTATCTTCTGACTATTTTCTGGAGATAGGCAAATGCATATGTGTACTGTGATAACACTGAACACACTGCTATAGTTCATATTCTTATCATTAGCTGTTAAATTATGTTCATAACCATTTGACAAAGTCATAATTTTATTTATTGACAATCATTTTCTCTTATAAGTAAACTATATATTGAACTCTAATAAGAATAATATCATTATAGTCTAAACTGACTATTCTATTAGTTACTTTAGTCTGCAATTGAACATTGTAGTCCTTTTTGTGCCGCGTTTTCCTCTTATTAACATAGATAACCTTGATACTATGTAGTTGGAATTACAAAAGAACCCAGGCACACAACAATAAAAATATCTGTTTAAATAATATTAATCCAAACATATGAATTTTATTTAAAAAACAAACTTATTTCTAATTGTGAGATCAGACTGTAAAAAAATAATATTTCTAGTAAAACACCCTCTTAAAATCAAGTTATTATAAAAATGCATACAATACTGTCTGTAAACAATCAACTAGTATTTGAAGAATTTTAATCACTACAAACTGTACCTGTTGACACCAATTTGAATGGTTGCCAATATTCCAGAGGAACAATGTCATTCATTTCAAATAAAAATGGTGCATGTTATCTATTTACATTTGAACGGAATCATAACATATTTTTATACATATATATAATAATACCAATATTTTTCCTTTCATGAATTTTAAGGATTAAAAAAATAAAATATGCTACTCAAATTAAAATTTGAAATATATTTAGTTACAAATAATTAAAGTTTTTGAAAAGTAACATTTGTTAACTTTAAATTCTTAGCTTTAACTCAATAAGGTTATTGACGTAACACTATTATTAGAAAAGGATATCTTTAGTAGTTACATTCAAGATTTCGTGAAATAATGACACGGTATAAGTGTTGAAACACAACTTCGCTGTATTTTCATTTATACAATATATATTTAATCCTAGAAAGTATGTAACACACTTTGCTATAAGTATCAAGAGCATTCAGTCTTGTTATGAAATTTTCAGTACAATTCTTTGAGAAACTAAAACAAACAACAGTTGTATGACGTAACTTGTAATTTTAATTTTGTAACTTGCTTATAAAATTGTATCATTATGTTTTAATTGCAACATATATTATTCATATTTAGCCTTCCCTAAATAACTGCTAATTTAGTTCATTGTACATAAGCTAATTAAGCATCTATCAGGAAAGTTTTATAACATAAATGTTCAACATGTTATTTGTATATGGGTATCATATAATAATAATATCCTCACACATTTCATACACAGCTGTCTGATTCCAAACAAGGCAAAGTGTGCACTATAGTAACCAATTTACTGATAAACACACATTATCAACAGTTTTAAACAGTCTACTGCTGGACATAGACATTCCTCCTTAAAGGTTTTTAGTCTACTATACCTTGCTAACCAGATAGATTGGCATAGGGTTTGTTTCAAGTTCTCTTTTCTCATTGCAATAATGTCGTCCAGCATAATTTTGCTCCCTTATATGCCTCTTACGACTTTCATGATATTAATAAGGTGGTGACAGTTCATATTTTTATATCGCATTTAAAAATATTTTAGGTCCTGCCATGAGTCATGCATCTATTTCTTAATGGTACATAATTTAGCTAATTTATTTTTAATGTTACTTTTATCACCAATAGCTAAATAGCAATGCAACACTTAACACATAAAAGAAAATTTAAGAAGTCTTTCACAAAACAAATTAAATACTCAAGCAAATTATTACACCTCTTTTTTAAATTATCTCTGTTTACTTAAAAGCATTATTGGATTAAGTTTATATACATCCTTTCAATGCTACAGTATAATGCTTAGAATTATTTACTATTCAAAATCCAATTACTTAGTCACTATGACCGCCTCTGTGAGTCACATTCCCACATTATAATGTTGGCATTCAATAATATAGAAAAAAAAGTTTTGCTCTAGAAAGATATAACAGTACACAATAATAATATTTTTTTATTATTTATCTAATTAAAATAAAAATATGACTTATATTATAGATTTCAGTGAACTGAATAATTTTCATATTAATAAAAAGAAACAAACTTAGTTCCTGAACACTAGTAGCATAGACTAATAGTTATTGTGTTTAATCCCTTAGGGGCAGGAAGAACCTTAGTGATAATATAGTCCAGTCATTTGGTCAAAAAAAAGGGAGTTACTTGGAGTTACCTGCCAAAAACTATTGATTTTATGAAAAACATTATTAATATATAAATTGTAGGAAATTTTTTCTACTGTAATTTTGTACATAAATATTTTTCTCGTAAAATGTGCCGGAAAGGAGATATTTCAAAAAAACTGTTTTTAGGCGCCATTTTGTGGCGGCGCGAGCGGCGGAGATACGAGGTGGCAAAGTTGAAATTCGAAAAGAGCATACCGAAATCCTTAAAATAACGAATTTTCAAAACTCCTGGAAAACTTTCCAGGTAAAACTACCAAATGACTGGACTAATATTCTTCCAAATATGTTTTATTAGATTCTGGCATATATCATACCAATATTTTGAGAGAAAATAGATGAATGGAGTATTGAAATTAAACTAAAAAGATATAATCCTTAAGATTAGCTTAACTTAATACATAATTATTCTGGATTATATTTGTTTTTATATATAATGCACTGATTTGCAAATTGCAAATGATTCAACAAGTGATTCATAACAAACAGGTGATAAATCTTCTTAGTTAATTTATAATTCAGATTTTCTGTACTTTTTCTATAAACAATAGTGGCTTATATTTTTTTTATGAATTAGTGTATTCTCAGTTGTCATTTGTAAGAGAAACAACCATGTAGGAGGCTCAGGCAGTCAGATTGGTGAAGTATATTACATATTGCCTATTCTGTGTTAGGTAATTGATTTAATATTTATACTAAAAGTAGGTAGCAGACCCTCTGTAACAAACATTCTTTTCAGTTTAAATCTTTGATAGAGTTATTTTTTGATAAAGCATATTCAGTATTGGCGCTCTTTAGGGAAGAGCTTTATTCAGCAGTGGACAGCGACAGGTTAATTGAAATTCAGTAATTCCATAAGTATAGAGTTTAAACAAACATTTTCATCATCATCCCTATAGTGATTGACTTATTTCTTTATTGACTTTTTCAATTTTTCTCACCTCAATATGTGAATTTAAAAATTAGAATTGAAATTATTTATAACATCTTGATAATTCAAAAATTAAGAAGCAATTTTATGTGCATTGAACGACTGACTGTCACTGACTGTATAAGAATTCTAACTACACTTAAACATCCAATTCACTTAGAACTTATGATAGAATAAGGAAAATCACATGTGTACATACAATATACCTTAACATGTCTGCACGATTGGCCTAGTGGTTTAAGCGGTCGCCACGCCGCTGTCCGTTTCGCTGTGTTGTGGGTTCAAATCCTACATGGGACAACACTTTGTGCGATCCACAAATTGTTGTTCTGAGTCTGGGTGTTCTTTGTGTCCGTTTCTTGTATGTTTGTAAAATCCCCCGCGACACAGGATTTATTCCTAATGCGGGCGTTGTTTTTTAAAAACAAAAAAAAAAAAAAATAAAAACAATGTAACTGCTCAACCACCTCCATCATGGTCTTGTAAATCATTCAACGAGAGTTACTCACAAAATATTAATAAATAAAGGATGTGTCAAAGGCTTTGATGTTTTACATAATTTTTTTCATTACACATTGTAACTCAACTTAATTAAGTTTTTGAGACTACAATTACATGCATGTTAGGCTATCATTACAGGTGCTAAATATTTGCAAAATTTAAGGAAAAAACCAAATTCCTAGTCAATCAAATAAATATTCTTTTAGATTAACAAAATAAATTATTAATAGATAAAAATATTTTGAGAAAACCAATTTTAAAAACTTTAAATCCATGATCAATAACACTATTATGATGAAATAGACAAACACTTAAAGAGCATATGCAATTCGAAGATTGACGTTTGGATATTTAATTATACAGTACTAATAATGTGTTATTAATTCATAAGTTCTTTCCTAAAAACTGCATGCCTTGAAAATGCGTTTTAGAAGCTAATAATCGAAACTCAAATCAGTCTGTTAGGAGGGTGATAGAAAAATGTTTGAATGGTATGCTGACCAGGAACTCCCTGGTTTTCAGCATTGATTTTGCAGGTATGTTCGTTGTCTCTGAAGCATTAGTGCGTGAAATGCTGTATTGATCATTTTTTCTTTGACAGCTATTAGCACTTCTTGTAACCATTCGAAAGTATTTCAGTTCAGGAAAAAAATCTTAACGATCGCATTAGCTTGAAAATCACCTCATTTTGATAGAGCCAACACTGTTTTGTGGTGTCCAAAGTCAAATTTCAATGTATATTTACTCTTTAGTTACGAACCTTTTTTTTCTTGACTTTTTTCAAATATATCTCATCAGTCAAATTTCAGTCCGTCAAATGGTCTTTGCGCTATAGAGCCACATCTAAAAGCCTAAAACGTACGATATTTAATTTTTACGAAATGAAATTTTATTAGAATTTTTTTTTAAAGAAATTAATGGGTAAAAAAGTAATTAAGTAAGTGTTTTATAAACATAATTTATTTCGCAAACTTTCTGAGTGACCTAGTAACAAATATTATCCAACGGTTAGACAACATTTTATATCTATTCAAAGAAGTTAGACTAACTGATTTCAATTTACATTATCAAAATGTTCACTGGTTTATAGGTTGATATTAGTTACTTAGCAAATATTATAAGGTTACCATCGAAGAAGCGTTCGAACGGACATCATAGACAGGTACTTTATCATTAATCGAGGCTCGGGCACGCGACGACCGATGTTATCGTGATGATAGCGCAAAAGGTACAAAAGCGACGTCAACTCACCCTGTCACACTATCGATACAAAAGTTTAGATACATTATGATTTTTATCGACCTCTATATCTGGATAAAACGTTTTTGTTTGTTTCACGCTATAGCACTTTATGAAACACAATAAAACTAGTTTTTGTCATTCATGTTACATCGAACAATATTTGAAAATTTCTTTATTTAAATTCAGCCGAGATAACATCGAAATTACTCCAATTCTTTAAGCATTTACTGTTTAGTAAATAATCTAATATGACAGTCACTGCTTTAAAACGTTATATTAGGTGTTCGTGGGAATAGTTTGTTGGCACACAATTGTTACCTTCTTCGTTGTGAAAGTTCTTCAAATATTAGCATACCTCATATTTAAAATACGAACGCATTGAATGCAAATTAGAATCGTACGTTAAAAGCAAGTATGCATAGATATGAATGACTGTATATTGCAGTGTAGAAGTGCACTGTTATTGTGATAATACGTACAACATAGGTCAGAGGTCGGCCGTTCGCGCTGGTGAGCCAATTAGAGCCAACAGGGGTCATGATACTTGGAAACTATATTCGACAAGGTTCCTTTTGGTACACCTACGTAATTTCGTCACTTTATTAACCAATTCATGTCATTTGATAGCTCGTTGATTACAATGATTATCTGCATACTTAGTACTTTTAGTTGAATAGTTTACTGTATATTTGAAGCACATTATGTACAGAATTACAGTATATGTTCATGTATGTACAGAATTGCCTTATTTAAAGTAAATAATCAACGAAAGCAAAACTTACGGCAGATTTGGCAGTAAGTGTTACGTGGTAAAATACGGCTAAATTAGGTAATTTTACTTTTTCACATATACACTCGAAATTCGTCTTATGATTTATTTCAGCTTGCGGAACCGTTGTTATTATGGAATGAATTCGAACAACTTACCCCTGCTACCCCTAAGTTAAGCACCCCTATTGACACGCCCTCCTAGGTAGGCGCTTTGTTAACCACTTTGGTTACATTCCAAAATCGCGCTGATAAATTTCCATTACCTATTCAATTTTACAGTTAGTGAAACTGCTATCGATTTAGCTCACCAGTGAACCCTACGCGCGTCTCATATATAGTGTACAGTAAACGCTGTAATTTATTTTTCCAAGCTATTTTCACTCAGCCAATGAGACGTGCATAATGTGTACAGCAACAGTTTACATTTAGGCTGGTAATTAAATGTTTTATATCATCGCTTGTTTTATTGCGGTATTTGACGTGGTCGCTACAAACGAAATCTCTAAAAGAAGACTGCGGTCTTTTAACATCAATGCGTTCTATAACAAAAAAAAACATTCAAAAGTAGTCAAAATAAGCTGGACTAGGTTCAATCACAGATAAGAATTAGTTTAGATTATTAATAAAAAATAGATGTTCCCATGGTGTCCTATTTCCAGTGTTTTTCTTAGATTGTAATTAATTGATTTTTTTTTGCTTACAGGTGCCGGTGAATCAGGAAAATCTACAATAGTGAAGCAAATGAAGTAAGTCAAATTTTTGTATTTCCTATAATGTAGGAGAGAAATGTTCGTTTTTATTTTAAGGTCTAAATTTTTAACGCTTCTAAATTGGTAGACAAAAATTTCAGAGCAAGCAGGTTGTTTGGTATCCTATTAAACATCACGTTGATAGATTAAAAAAATATGACCAGTGTTAACTTAGTGCGAATCCTAATAAAACGAAACCTAGTATTCAGTTAAGAAAAACAAAAAAACACTGTTTCTAAACCCTTCTAAACTCTTATTAAAAAAAATCTTTAAGTAACCAGAAACTTGAAAATTATCATGCAACGATACGTTTATTGCCGAATATTGGCTGTTTATCATAATATATTTATTCCCATTGTTATCATAAACAATATTATTGTTTAAAGCGGCCATATCTACTTATCTATGACTTGTCAACAACTTTACATTTCGGTATTAAAAGATTAGCGCTCATGTCAAATCTTGATACAATGTATCAGATTATACTATCACACTATTAAGCACTATATCAACTAGTATTATTGATATTGATTGTATATAAGATTTCAAAGAACTTGTCAATAGAAAATACAAATCTGATGTTATTATTTGGAAACATTGCGTAAAAATAAATCGCCTTTACCATCTATCCTTACTAAGACAAATCGTTGTTTTTTTTCTTTTTTGTTCATTGACAGGAATATCAGAAAATTGTATGTCCATTTGTCTCTAATTCTTATGTTAAATAGTTGTGACATTTTTAATTTATATCTTTAAAGACTCGTAATTTTGTTCTTATTTTTAATAGATTTGAGTCAAACATACATCATCATCGCATCGCATTTAACAGTCCGTTGCTGGACATAGGCCTCACGTTAACAAGAAGGTTTTATTAGGCTACTAGACCACGCTGATCATAGGGTTTGTTTCAAGTTTTTCTTCTCTTTGCAGTGTTAAAAAGAATTGTTTTCACGTCAATTAACCATCATTGCTCCAAATTTTGAAGCTATTCGTCATTTTATGCACAACGACCTTCTTCGAAAGTAATTAATACTCTTTGAGAACAAACAGTGATATGCTTTTTTAACAACTTAAAGTATCCCTACGGCTAGGAATATACGAAAGAAGTGTGTTTATATCTTTTTGCATGTTTTAAGAAGTATGTTTTTGAATAATCTATCTATCTATCCTACCAAATCTTCATGTTCAATTAGAATGAAACCCAAAGAAAATCCTTTAAGATATTAGATATTGTAAAGGTAACGAGTTGATTGCGTTAAATCTGTTCACCTTATTGAGTAAAAGCAAGTTCTAGTTTATTATATATAACAAATTAGGTACAAACAACACAAAATTAGCCAATGCAGTGAAACCGTGTAGTTCAGTCGGTAATATTTATTAAAGCAACCATAAATTATTTAGATTTCTGCATAGTATTGGTACGATTCAGTAAATTAACACTCTTTATTCAAAATGTGGATTTCACTACGAAAATTGTTCAGGCTTATTTGCTATTTTGTTTTATAGTGCCTCTACAATACAGCTTTATTATCTTTCTCTGTAAATCTTGTTACTTCTATGCAAAAAATCTGTATGTATATGTATCTGTATGCACTTATGTACGCACATAAGAAGTTTGTTTCTTTGGCGTAACAAGAAAAAAAAATTATTCTTCGCGTTACAATAGAAAAAAAAGTATTTAATACATTGAAAGAAAGTTTTATTATAAAGCATTATCTAGTTAAATAAGTTTCATTTAAATATCATAAAATAAAATGTTTACTGGCTAATTTCATAGTGTCAGTTTTTCGTGATGGTGTGTGCAAAAATTGACTCTACTCTCTAACGCGCCAAAAGAAGTATAACTTCAAAAGTATTTTTTTTCTCTAATCATAACGTGAGTGATACATAACACATATGCGTAATATAAATAAATAGCTAATCTGTGACGACGTCTTGGTGACACAGCTCTTTCACGAGAGCTGCCAAATAGTTGATCGTGGTCAGTTAATTTGTGTAAACAAATCGTACTAAATACTATAATTATTGTATCCACGTAACCAAACAGACGTGACAAATCTAGAACAGTAGGATTTTGGCGTAACCTAAATATATGAATAGTAAGACTGAAATTCTATGACTATTTCACACTATGATATCATGGAAGAAATGACGTAATTTTTCGTGTTCCGGTTCGATATCGACATGCTACAGATCTGTCGACCGACGACAGATGTGTGGCGTGCAAACATCAAAGTCAAAACTTTCACTTATTTTCTCACATAATAGTGATAGCGTAATATTGATCTAAAACTAGTTTTAAATCATCTGCATTATTCAATCTTGTTTTGGACTTACAATGTTCAGGATAATCTTTAAACTTAAAAATGAAATCAATTTCTCTTGGCGTCTACTTCCACATGTTGCCCTACTTCTGCTGTCTCCGCCAGGAAATAATAAAATAGAAAAAAAGCCAACAACACGCAACTAAATTATCTAGCATGACTCATGGGGTTTCCCTCTCCGAGTGACTTGCAATAATTATTTTACAAAGGTGGACGAGAATAGGAACGTTATAGAACCTTTAAGTCTGCAAAAGTGTTGCCAATAAATGATTCTTTTGGCCAAGAGTAAAATAATTATATATGGGGATATAGTTCTAAATGTTATGTTGGATGTAAAACTGCTAAAATAAGGAAATTAGGACTAGAGTATATGTGTTTTTCGGATATCATAATCATAATTTTATATGCCGATATTGTGTGTGTTCGTTTATTAGTCGATGTTAAGGAAAGGTCGGAATAACCATATTCCGATAAAGTAGGAATGTACTATTCATTTAAAATTTAAAGTATCGTTTCCAAAGTAGTCCTGTCACAAAATGAATTACATTTACTCAGTAATTTCAATGCAATCATCAAGTATTTATGAAACACTGCAATTAATTTGGTACTCGCCGCAAATTTACTTCTATGGCCAATATCGACTGAAAACAGATGTCTCAAATGCTGATTAAATTTTTAATTGAATTAAAATGAATTAGTAGGCCAGAACCACAACTGATTATATAATTTTGATAATTAAAGACGATTATTATGATTAATTACTTAACAAATGAAAGGTCACGGATAATATGCCTTTCTAACAGTGACATAATTTTTATAATCGGATTAGTAGTTTCTAAGATAACTCCGAACATACAAACTCACAAACTTTACTTCTTCATACTATTAGTATAGATTTGAATTTGCGTTGTATTATAATATCATAGTTGAGCCAGTTTCACTAGTTTCTGATAAACTTTTAAATAATTATTTGCCACATTATTTAACAGATAAAATTTGATGATATACAGATTATTATATTAATTTTATATATGTATATGTATGTTTATGTATTGTTTATATAAAAAATAATATTTTATTAGTAACGTCTAATGTCATCATGTACATGAAAAATTGTTATTTTATGTACCATGACAACTTTTTCATTTTGCCTTTGCACCTACCGTATTATATTTCTACATCACCTAAAGGTTGACTGTGAGAGAATGCCCCATGGCATTAAGTCCGCCTTTGTACAACATGTGCATTAAGTTTGAATAAATAAATATATGTGTATCTGACATGTACGTTTCTATTTAAGACTTGTGAAACCGCAATCTTTTGTTATCTGACAGATAAATTTATAATAACCTATCAGGAACTATCAGTATATCGTAAAACGGGCCGTTAGAAATATTAAAGATGTGTTGCCTTATCTAGCAAGTAAATGTCTTCAAATTAAATTAAAGTTACACTAAGCCGAAAGAATATTCATAAATTATTTAGGTATTTATTAGTTGTCAAGAGACAACTAAAAAAATACTCAAAAGAGCAGTGAAACACCAGAAGTCACATATACCTACGCACTATTT